>CM073430.1:22500000-25000000 GCA_037114965.1 Monochamus alternatus
CTAAAATGACATCCTTTAAAAAAATTGTTCAGTTACTTGCCAGGATTACTATCTTTTTTAAATATACAGGGTGTTCAGAAACTAGTGGCTAAAAATTATAGGTTATATAGGGAGAATCAAAACATTTTTGTCCTATCTGGTTTCCGCAATACAGGCTTCCAAGTAAGAACTAGAATATTGAATTTCAATTATAATTTCTAAACAGTTACCTTGTCAACCTCGAAATTTGGGAGATAGTATGGATGACAATTTCATCGTTAGACAGCATGGAATAGACTCTCTACAGAAATTGTTGGATCATATTAACCAGCAACACAACAAGATCAGCTTCATGGACGTGGAACAAGACATAACCTAACCATTTCTAGAAGACGTCTTGGTAACAAGAAATACTTTTGGCGTCTTGGGACATGGTATCTACAGGAAGAAGACACATACTAATAGATATCTCCATGGAAAGTCTAACCATCACCCGGCATAAAAAGCTTAGTCGTGAAGACCCTAGTTCACGGTGCTTTCACGTTGGCTGATAACGAACATCGACAGGAAGAAATAGATTCGCCCCGATATGTGTTCCTAGTAAATGGATACTCTAAAAAAGACATCGATAGAGCCATTAGACCTCGGCACGAGCAAACAGCAAAACCCAAGGATGAGTCACTACAACCACCACTTTACAATACATCTTCAATGTGGCATATAGAATAGCGAAAATATTGTGCAAAAATGGGTGCAGACTACTTTTACATAAACATGTAAAATAAGTCAGCAACTAAATGATCAATTGAATCCGTTACAAACTTGGTAGTGTTCTTGAATCCATGCAGTAACTGTGACAAGTAGATGTTGGAATGTCCAAACGAATTGTAGAAATCAGGAAAAAAGAATACGAAAGGCACATACGGTTATACCGACCTGAAAAATCCGCCGCTGCTGAACATGCGGAGAGAGAGACACAGAATCTCATTAGAAGACACTAGGCAACAGCAACTCAGCAACAGCAAGAATTTTTCGAACCGTCCAGAACTAGTCAGTCAGTTCAGTTTTTAATGTACTCTCGGCGAATGCGATGCAAGACGGTGTTGGTAAAACATTTCTGAAAGTTCTGTACCAGTTTCCGACGGCTGTTGGAACAGACCTACTAGGATTCTGTACCAATGGATATTATAGCCTAACGCGAAGGAAGGCTCTGGAGATTCCACAATACCCAAACATGAACAGGGACAAAATATTGAAGTGAACCAACCTTGGGGCACTGACTAGTATAAAAGCTCGGTTTAGACACCGCGGTAACCACTGAGCCTCTCTCAAGATACAATAAGCTAGAAGCACCGAAGATGGCGTCTATTAATTATGAAGAAACGTCTGCAGTTGAGCATCGACCACGGCAAAGCAGCCCAGAAAGTGTACATAATTCTATGTCACTATTTAAATTTGAATTAGACATGTTTCATGGTAAAAATTAAGTTTCAAACATACAGTTTTGACGCTGTTGCCGAATTTGACATTTTGCATTCGTAATTCGATACTCCTATTAATTTTCTGCATAAAAGCTGTAACGTAAATGTACCATTCGCCGACTTTGTACATAATTCCGATTACAGCGATTGAATACGAAAATTTAAATTAATCGTTCCAGTCAACAATACAGCAGGTTGTCATTTAGTTTATCTATAACCATTTAGATTTTTATGATTTACTATCAATTTTAAACAAAAATAACATATCGGACACACTGTCCCTGAGTGCTGGTCAACTGTGCCTAAAAGTGTATAGAATTTGTTAAAGCTTTAGATACAAAAGTAGGCAAGTGAACATAAATTTATATCTGCTGTAAGCTAATGCCAAACATATTATTAAAATTTAAGCTGTAATTTTGTAACTTTTCTAATAGAATATGTAGAAAAGAACAAATTTCGGCCGGTCGTAAATTACGTGCTCAATATTATTCATTGGCCCAAATTACAACCGGGTAGGTCGGAATTACCTACACCAAGGTTGTATATATATTGCAAATTTCAGGAAAAACCATTTATTCTCTTATTTATAACTTGTACTAAATTATTTGTCATTAACTAATTATTATTTGGAGGTAATTGCGGCTTAAGAAACTCAGTTTTGTAATAGAAACATTGCAATTACGACTTCCTTATGTAGAGCAATTTTAAGGTATTTACCCATAAAATTTAGCTTGAGAGATTTTGAAAATAGTTCAATAATTCCTTCTATATGTTTGTGAATAATATAAAGGAAATATGTTAAGAAGAAATTTTCTTTACTGTATTAGAAAAGTATTTTAAGCTAATAAAAATCAAATCTCCTACAATTCCTAATCTAGCTAAATTTACTAACCTGGTTTAATGAAAACACTATAAATATCTAAGTTCACTTTTGAAATTGTGGGAACTCAAAAATTCAACCGCAATAGATGATATAGATTAGATCTGACCAATTTCTGCATTTTTAGAATTGCTTCTTCAGGTGGCCTTCTTTAAGTTGAGTCTAATATCTATCTATAAAAATTGTTATACCAATAAATTAAAATTATTTGAAATTAAATATCGACAATGTCAAAAGTGATTTTAACCTGTCAATGAATTTTAAATTAAATATGACAAATACCTACTTATATAATGTTTACGCTTTATGTAATTTTTTTTTAAATATTTTTAGGTATTAACAATATTGCATGAAACTAACTACTCTGCGCGCTAATACTCTGAGCAGCGTTGAATTACACCCACAATATCTACCCATATATTCTTTATTATTAGCTTTTATAACAGTTTTTTACTGTATTAGAAAGGTATTCTTAGCTAATATAAATCAAATCTCCTACAATTCCTATCAATGAAGTCATATTTATGTTCTCTGATACCAAACATCTAGGTATGCTAATGAACAATTCCACAGACAAAGCTCTATTCAATAATTATTTTAAAAAATTAATCCAGCTAAATTTACTAACCTGGTTTAATGAAAACGCTATAAATATCTATTATTGTGGTTGAATTTTCGAGTTCCCACAGTTTCAAAAGTGAACTTAGATATTTATAGAGTGTTTTTACTAAACCAATAATAATAAAGAATATATGGGTAGATATTGTGGGTCTCGGGGACGCTGGTCGGGGCATTAGTCCGCAGAGTAGTCAGTTTCACACAATAATATTGTTAATACCTAAAAATATATAAAGAAAGAGATTTTCTATCATTCAGATACTTATATTATATCTGAGTTATTTTTAATTAAGGGGTCGGAATTAAGTGCATAATTACTTGTTAGAGACCTATTTGCGACCTCCTGGGTCGTAATTACAAACATAATATAAATAGCTATATCTAAGAAAATATGCAGATTTAGAACTTTGGTATAATATTTAAGTATAAGAATAAGTATATGGGATTATATCCATATGTGCAGGGTGATCACGTAAAATCTTAGATTAGGCTGTAACTTTGCTATGCTATGATATGTTGAAAAACAGAACCGTGTACATATTCTTAGGTACTTTTAACAGGCACCATAATTTAAAAATGGAGTAGAAAGCATTGCTACACCAAGAAATTTTTACAGAATGCTTTGCATGTTATTAGAAATGGTAATTAAAAAACTTCATGGGAATTTAATATACCTACCAAAAAATTCTTTAATTGATAAGTACAACTAATAAAATATATATAACAACGATTCGGCGGGAACATAAACTATTCTTACCAAAGATGCAGTATAACATTATTGTTATCAGAGTCAACTATGTGAGTAAATACAGTTTTTCGGTGAAAAAACTATAATTTGTTGAAAGTGTTAGTGTGTCTATAAATGTTGTGTCTATCTTATGTATTTAATAATGGCATATCAACTCCATATAGAAATTTTAGAAGAAGTTCGTTTAACTTCACGTACATTTTTCTGGTAACAGTTACATGGATGTCCTTAGCCATCCAACGAAACAAGCTTGCTTTTACTTACTTATTGTTCACAAGGAATAAAAAAAGTGTAGAGTAGAATTCAAATTATTGTAATAATGGATATATACGTACCAAAATGCTATGAATATAAAAGCATATATATATATATATATATATATATATATATATATATATATATATATATATATATTAAAAATTTATTAATAATGAATTTCAGTTTCATAAATTAACTTGTAAATTAATGTTTTTCATGTACCACATATTTTACATTTTTAATTTAGGTCAGAACAAATTTAATTAAGCCTTGTTCCTTTTTACCTACAGTTTAATCGCATATTTTTCTTTCCCTTTTGATGTACTTCTAATTGAATATTTAATAAATTATTACCTATACTGCCTATATGGCCATACGCTGGGGAATAATATCTCTCATTCTCACTTTACTCAGTTTTTTAATCCAATATATATCAATCTTGAATAAACTTCTGTTGGAGATGTGACAAGTGGAACAAAAAAAAGGTAATAAAAGTAGATCGATTGCCAATTCAACCTTTATGTGCTAATCATGAATCTTGCAATAAAAACTTTGCAAGTTTACAAAACTTCGCCCATATAAAAGTTATTTAAAATATTGACCCGTGGAAACTTTCAGTTTGGTATTAGAAGAATTAATATATCAAATGCACTTATAACTTGCAATATTATACATTGTGCAACGAAAAGTGCTTAATTAAATTTTTATAGTGAAAGTGATTCGGATATATGTACACCTGAAGTTTTTTTACTAGAAATAACCTAAAGAACACGCTCCGTTAGTGCCGGGGTATATTAAAAAGCAGGTCATCTCATTTACTGCGTAATTTTGGCGACAAAATATGACAATTTAACCCTACTTAGTTATAAACAAAAAAGCCGCCCTTAAAAGGTAGTGCTGACAATAAATTTCTTCAGATTGAAATTTGATACAGATACTTCTTGGTGTTAATCAAATCTTCAAGAGTATTATTGTAAACGACGTTGAAAACACAGACGTAGAAATAGGGGGAAGGGGTTATTGTATCCCCCATTCCTTTTTGACTTACGCTTGTGGACGACAACGTTATAATGTAGAATTTTGTTTAGAACATTTTATTACTCTTGATAATTTTTTGTAAAAGTCTTCATTTTCGAGGTATATTCGTTTTTTGAGCATGCAGCGTTAAAGATAGGTCCAGCAAAATGAGTTGACTTAATAACATTTCTAAATTTCAAATTACAAAAAAACAATTTATAATATTCTAACTTACTCTAAAATTTTATAACTTATTTTATACAGAGTGCCTCTGTAGATACCACGATATTCCCAAACTTTCTGCAAAATGATTTTTTCACTTTGCTGGACCATTTGCCACTTAATCTTTGTCAAAATATGTGAATGCAACTTGATGGTGCTCCGCCTCATCTTGTGTGACTTCAGTGTTTGTAGATTTATGAAAAATAACGCTTATTCCGAATCAACTGAGAATATTGACGAACTGAAAAAGCATGTTACAAATACGGCTGAAAAAATTAAACAATAACTATAGGTTTTTCAAAATATCAGATATTATTTATTGCTCCTTTATGCATTTCGGAGGCAAGTCAACATGTGGAACAATGGAATTAGTGAATTAAAATTATAAAAGTTCAACTTCAACTTCATTTTTGTATATAGGTAGGTATGGTTAAATGGTCATATTTTGACGTCAAAAATATGCAGTTAACTATATAACCTGCTTTTTTATTATACCCTTTATATTGAAACTGGTCAAACAAGAAAAATTATTAAAAAATATATCTCTTTCATACTCGTGGCCGAATTTCCGCTTATAAGGAAAACATCTCAAGTAACACAAGATATTTTGTAGCGACGGTTAAGAATGTTGCTAATTCTTGGAGAGTTAAAGTTGCACGTTTAGTGGCATAAACATCTTATTGGCATCAACACAGCAGTTAATAGCGTGAAATAGATACATTTTTATAAAATATAGTTGCTGTATAAAAATTATATAATTGTGTTTTAAGAGTTCTATATAAAAACAAGTTATGTTCTAGCAACGAGCTTACAGTATTGATACAACAACCTATACGATTCCATTAAAGCATGTTATGATAATGTCTTATAACGTTATACGATTATTCTGCTTTATTTATAAACCCATCACAATTATAAAGCTAATATTCGACTTTCTTTAAATTTTACGACGTCTATTATAAGTATCTTTATATCAAGTATACGATGTTATACTTATAAACTCAAAAATATCTAATTCAAAGTTGAATTTCAGGTACGAATAAAATTTTATTGTGATAATCGAATAAAGCAGGTCGAAAAATCATAACGCGCCTGCATAGTATTAAAAAATAAAGATACTATATCTCCAGTTTGAATTCTAAATTACGTATAATAAAAACTCTTATTTTTAATGAGCAACGGAAGTTATTTTCATGAAGAATTTCATGTAAAAGTTGCTGTTTCAATTTTTTTCAAGATGGACGGTGAAAAGTAATTGAAATTAAGTGAATAAACATGGCGCTTAAATAATAAAACAGTTTGGTTACTTCAGAAGCATTTAAAATACTTATGTTATGTAAAGGTGAAACATATGAGCGTTATGTTTAGTAGAAAATCGTTTACTCATGCCAATTGCCTTTAAGAAACAGTTCTGCTCTATTGTCGCGCAAAAATATTTTAATACAGCATTTATAAAACAAATGCTGTAATTATATAGATAAACAGCTTTCTGAAACTAAAGTGCTCCATAAATGGCGTAAGAACTTTCTTCAAGTAATTTAAATAAGTTCTATAAAATACTTTTATTATTGCTGTAAGAATCTTCTCAAATATTTCTCTTGCGTTTACTACAAAATTGATTTATAACGCTTTATAGCTAATCGTGTAGATTGCTACTATAGGCATTATACAGTAAAATGTCATACTGAACCAAAAATACTGTGTAAGTGCAGACACAAGAACGGTCTGAAAATAGTTAAAATAATTTATATAAAACGTTTTTCTTGTTGGAATTACATTATTCTTACTTTAAATAGCAAAATAGCGGCTGTTAACAAAAAAGTCTCAAATGGAACAATAATACGATGAAATTGCTGTTATGTAATGGTTACATATCTTTTATAAAAATTTCTGGTCTGGTAATAATTTTTTTCCACGGTCGGGAGTAGAAATCAGTTTCTGTGACATAAAAATTAAAACAGAAGTAGTCGATTATTCCCAAGGGAATATAATCCTCCCAAGGGAGTTTACATTATGGAGAACGTTTTTCATGCAAAAAAAAAGATAACATTCAAATTACTTATTGACATTTAAATTAAATGTTACATTTGTACAATTTTCAAAATTAATATTAGAAGGAACATTACTTTCGCTTACATTTACAGTTTTTGTGATTGCGCTAGTATAGTGGTACCTACTAAAACCTGATTAGCAATTTTGGTCTTATTTTGAATGGAGTTCTCGACATAACCCTCAGTGACTGTCGTTGATTTCCAACCAGCATGACGCTTTATTGTCGTGATATCCACACCAGCATCTGCCAGTAATGTCGCTGAAGATTTTCGTAAGCAGTGACCAGTATAACATGCAGCATCAGGTAATTTTAAATACGAAGCTACTACACTCGGAATTTTTCCCATGGTATTCCTGCCAACTGGCTGCGAACTACATTTTCCTGCTTTGTAGTACAAAAAAAGGCGCTTCTGTTTGACGTGGGGAGGACTAAGGGACAGGTATTTTCGAAACAATTCGAGCATATTTCCCTCATCGGTAACCAGAAAGGTTCGTGGAATCTTTGTCTTAGTGGTTGGAATTTTTACAATCAAGAAAGAGCCTACATACTGAATATCATCTACAGTTAAATTGACTAGTTCATCAGTTCGACAAGCTCCGGTAATCCCCAGAATTAATCCAACCTATAAAAAATCAAAATACTTAACAATTGAAAAACCTAACAACAAAAGTAATCTTACCTTAATCATTAAGAATTCTATGCCATCTGCACTTGATAGAAAACGCTCGATTTCACCCTTTGTCAATATTTTCGATTTTTTCGCTTGATATCCGTCACCGGTTCTTTTCAAAAATGCGATCAGCTTGGGGAATTTGCTTGTATCTATGTTGTCGTAAATTATAAAGCATGACTTAACCATAGAATATTGCGCCCATAATGTGGAAGACTTGTAATTCTTTGCAATTTCACTGAGTTATGCCAACAAAACATTCTCGCTGTATACTTGAACATTTTTCTCGGCGCACCACTTTTTGAACCGATTGTAGGCTATATCGTATAAAGATCTTGACTTCGTAGGCAGCAAATTGCTTATTGTAATATTTCCAGCCTCCACAATCTCTTCCGACTCACAATTATTCATTGTGCACTAAACTAACTTTAAACTTAACCAAACTAGCACCTTAATTTGACAATTCTTTTTGTTTGTCTATTTTGTAGTTATGACAATAACTCAACGTCTACTAAATAAATGCTCAAATCCGAATACAATAATTCTGGTGCTACTTACTTCATAATGACAAAATATGTGTTTTTAAGTTAATGAGACCGTGGAAAAAATAGTATATACCATTCGGGAGAGATGCTATTTTGTCCTCGGTGCATTGTAGCCCTCGGGCTTCAAATTGCACCTCTGCCAAAATAACGCATTTCTCTCCCTTATAGTATAATGTACTATTATCTAAAATTGTTAACAAAATTCTAACATGAGAAAGTCATAGATAATTATTTAATAGGCCTACTGCTAAAATATGAAGTTGTTAGGTCGAATAATAAAGGAGAAATGTGGTCTATAATTAGGTGTGTGAAACCAGCATTAACTAAAGATTGTTTTATTTTGCTGCTAAAAAATTGATTCTTTGATAGAATAAATAGCAAATGAAAATGTATTTAGAAATTCAAGTACAGTCAGGTTCCACCTCCAGACGCAAGGGAGGAACAAAATAAACATAATACGCGAGGGCTATTATTTCTCTGTTACCCTTATTATTGTTTATCTATGTTTAATTTGCACCCACATCAAAACTGGTACAAGCGTAATACGAAGTAAAGAGCGGGTATTTGCAAGGAATATATTAAGCAATTTTCACACCCTCTTCAGGAAAGTTTCGAAAGCGAGGAAACTCTATAAAATAATCAGGTTCTAACTCCGAAAAAAGTTATCCGCTAATAAAATCCGCTTTATTTTATGCTCTCGCCCTTATTAATAATGAAAACATGTATTTTCTTTCAAGAAAAGGTTGCCCCCGACCTGGAATTTATTTTGAGTAAAGAGACTTGCTCCATTAAATGTCCCTGGTTCAGGTTTAGAGCGCCTACTATTTATCAATTCTTCTCTCAGCGCAAAGTGACAGTAAAAGTAATGGTCCAAATTAATCTAGACATTAAATGAAAGGTAACAGAATCAGCGGTTGTAGCTGTAATATATTTTCCGTTTTATTTTCTTTCAAGTTGGAGGTCCTGTAGAAAACTTTATCATAATTTTGAATTTTATTAAAGTAGAAATTTACAGTTTATTTTATTGTTATTCTTTGGTTACAAGTGATAACATATCCTTATTCTTTGCACATGCATCTTTGATTACAACCAACGAGTACAATATTTTTGTTGTTTTAATGAACATTTTAAACAATAATAATGTTTATCTTCAATCACTAATTGTATTTTGCTTGGCAGTGACAACGAAAGGTTGGCGTTTATTGAGGAGTGTCGCATGAGCCACTTTATTGTTTGCCGAGTGATTAAATCTAGCAAACGCCCGTCATCCATAGCAACCAAGTAAACAGCGTCCGATTTAAATAGTCAATTTAATAATTGTCTAATTTTGAAAAATTTGCGAGTTTAGTTGAGATAATTTTATACTGTATTAGAAAGGTATTTTAAGCTAATATATATCAAATCTCCTACAATTCCTATCAATGAAGTCATATGTATGCTCTCTGATACCAAACATCTAGGTATGGTAATGAACAATTCCACAAACAAAGCTCTATTCAATAATTATCTAAAAAAAATCGTCTAGCTAAATTTACTAACTTGGTTTAATGAAAACACTCTATAAATATCTAAGTTCACTTTTGAAACTGTGGGAACTCGAAAATTCAACCACAATAATAGATATTTATAGTGTTTTCATTAAACCAGGTTAGTAAATTTAGCTAGATTAATTTTTTAAAATCAAAGAAATTATATTTGTGTAAATTTCCTTCGACGTACACTATGTAAGCAAGGAGTTGGATTTAAGTCTGAGAAACAAAGAAAAAATTTTCAAGCGGAAATATACAGATTTTTACATGAAGCCGATGATCAAATAGGTATACTTATTAAGAAAGGTAAATTATGCACATATTGATTATTGTAAAATCTTAACAGAGATAACTTATTATAGGTAGTTCTAATTATTGATTTGGGTGGGTATTGTCACAAATAACACTGAAGAAAATTCTATCAACTATTTGTCATTGTATAGAAAGTATGTAGCTTTGAGACCAAAAACGAAAACACACCAGCACGATTATTCTTAAAATTTAATAAATCCAAGTGGTAGGAATGAATGTTATTACTAAAATATCAAACAATATTGCTAATTATCTTAATCTACCAGAGTCTCATTTATACATAGGGCATTGGACTTTATTGGTCCATAGTGGAAGTGATATTAGATAATTGAAGCGACATGGAGGATGGAAGAATTCTACAGTTGCAGAAGGATACATAGATATTAATATTAATGAAAAAATTGGAACAAATAAGAAAATTTTAACTAGGCCATCAAATAATGTACAAGTAATTGAAGATAGCAATTGCAGTGATGAAAATTTATATCAGAATATTGCCCTAATATGCCTTTTGGATCAGGAATCATTATTAAAGATTGTAAAGACTGTTCTTTCAACATCTAAATTAGGAATGCTAATAAATGAATTTGTAATCATTAATATTCTCATTGTAATAAAGTTAATAAATGAAAAGTTTACTTTGTAGCAGCAACGTACTTGAGAAATTTGACATAACATTATGAGGTTTTTGTCAGAGGGATATTCGGCCAGAAATAAAAAAAAATACAAGTTGCAACACAACAAAACAACTATTTATTTATTAAAAGTACACCTGGCAAAGATACAGTTACTAAATTTAGCGCAACATTAGATTGGCTATATTTTCTACTACAGAAGTACGCATAATATTTATGATCTTATTGTGGTGTTCTTGGTAGATGCTTAAGTATGGTTTTATAGAATTTGGATTGTTGATGACCAGTAAATTTCATCAATTCTTGCACAAAATTTTTTGCTAATTTGCTGACAGCAATTGACCTCTTCCAATGATTTGTTATCTTTCTATCTTTTACATTCAGGCCGATAGCCTCGCAGGCAATTCAGTCTATTCATTAATAGTATTTTTTCCAACAGGGATATTGTCGTACCAATTATTGGTTTACGTTTTCTAGTGCCGATTAGGTTTTAAGAAGAGCAATGGTGTGCTAATATGTTCGCCTCGTTTTGATACCAGTTTATGAAAAAGACGTACAAGGCAGCTTTGACATTCACTACTGGCAATCAACCACTTACTATTTGTACAGCTTTTTGAACCACCTTGGCAAGCAAATTCTACTGAACACCGGATTAGATTCAATCTGCATGGAGTATTGTTTCATCTTCCTGCTCGCAACAACAAAGAGGTGTTTCACACTTCCTCATATAATAGAGGTGCTTCCAGTGTCCAGTTTGAATACCTGTCACCAGGCGAAGATCCTAGATATAACCAGGTATTTTTGGCTATATCCTTGCAGGGGTACTCTAGGAACTCCTTAGCAAACTGATAGCCATTTGTTTCATCCCAACGTTTCCTAAACTCTTTGTGGGTGTCTTCTTTCATAATATCAACAAATGCTGACAACGGAAGCGCACTGGAGGGGCCATATTAAAAAATGTTGAGACCCGGTACACTCCTAGCCAGCTTGTCAGCTACTTTATCGCCATTGCACTGTTTTTGTCCCTTTACCCAGCATATAGATACGTTGTTGTTGGTTGAGATCACTACCAGCGCCTGATGGCGTTTTCATGCTGATCTAGTTGTTATCTTATGATTACGTAAGATCAGCAGTGATAATGTGATATTCAATTGTTTTTTGTAATATATGCTGTAAAAAATCATAAATTCCTTCTTAGACTTTTTTTCGTATCGCGAATAATAACGCAGAAAAAAAAGACCAATTTTCACATACCACCACCTCCCTGTACATCTATTCCACTAAAACTAAAGCTTACATTTTACACAATTAATATATTACGTGTTTCTCGTTGCTACATTTTATTGCAATATATATTAAATAAGCCAGTAGAATAAACAGGCAAACTAAATTGAAAAATATCGCGCCTGCTTTTAACCAGCTGGTGTTTATATTCCTGTGTAGTACTGCAATGTTCGGAGATATTAAAGGGACGAATAAATATTTCGCAAACAGTAAATGTTGTGTTTATATCCTAGAATTGTAAAACCGTGATAATTGAATATATAAAATTATATGGATGAGTAACATAACATTCTAGTTATTAAAAACCAATAGCATATAACGTTACACTGAAATAATCCCATATATAAATGGGTGATTTGATGTAGAAAAGTAGATAACATCAGAATAATGTCAGTTCTTCATATACCTTTTTTTGTTGAAACGGCTCTGAAGTACTCACTTCACGTACTGTACTGTTTAGTGTTTCGCATCATTGATAACACACATTTCTACAGCTCATTTCTCCTATTCATTTCAATTATTTTTGAGACAATCCAGTGTTTAGAAAATAGGGAAATTTATTTTATCAGCGCCTGCATGATAAATGTCATTTATTCCACTCGTTTTGAGTGGGATAAGAACTTCATTGCCACACTCAGTGGCATAAGAACTTTTGAAGTTTTTAGACAATTTATGATCAAAGCTTTTATTACATATTAATAAGAACTATCTACATTATGTATTGTAAACATTACCAATAACATGTTTGCATTTTGAAAAACTTATTCCATAGGGGAACAATTCGTTTGACATTTTGTTGATTTCTAAATTGCTAATGTCGTCACTAGTTGAACCATCTTTCAGCCACCGTGTTACTTTTCCAGCTCCCAAGCTTCTTGACTGTTAAAAGGCCCGCTCCTGAATCTTTTACATTTGGTAGTTTTAAAAGAAATGCAAAATTTTTCGGCATGGTGCCGATTGCGTTAATACCTATTAGCTGTTTTTGCCATTTGCCAATCTTATATTCAACAAATAACCTTCCATGATCGCAACTTGAAGGACGCAGTGCAATTTAGTTTCGAATTACTTCTACTAAATTGATTCCTTCAATATTTCCAGTAGTTACAGCAAATTCATTCGAAATATTTGTCTTTGTATTGGGTATAGTGCAGAAAACATTTCCTTCATTTTTCACGTCTTTTACCTGCATATAAGTGAGTTCCCTCCTTGCTATATGCACCTGTAAGTCCCAAAATGAGCATAACCTTAAACATTTCTTTAGGTATACAGAGTGATTCATTAATAATGAGACAGAGCTTAAGGGCATATTACTGAACTCAAAATAGAGCGATTAAGCCAAATATGCCTTATCCGAATGTTGCTCCTTTTCGATCTACAGGGTGTCAAAGTTGAAGAAACAAATCACATTTTCTTTATTATTTTTCGATCGCATCGACCGTATTTTATGAAATTCGGTATAGGGGGGTTTCTTGGTACTAGAAATTCGAATATGTCGACGATTTTGGTGTATCTGCAAGAGGGCGCCACTAATGATGGTTTGAATCCCTTTAAATCGCTACGACTTTTTTGTACTACACTGTATCTCATTTCGGACTGGAAAAATTTTCTTCCCTACCTTTTCTAGTTAAAAAAGGTACACTTTGCTGATGTCGCTAGAAGCAATGGTTTCTGAGAAAAACGCATATAAATCTCATGATGCATGCAATTTCGTGTGAATCTAAAAGTAAAGTCAAATTGTTGCGTAAGTAATGGGTCATACTGTAACAGCATAATACTGTGATCAAAATAAGCGAAATTTTGTGAAATTTTCCTCAAGCAATCGAAAGATAAGACAGAAAATCTGATTTATTTCTTCAATTTTGACAACCTATATCTTTGATATTATTGATTTTGGTGGATTTTTTTAGGATAAGCTAAATCGATCGTTATCGTCGCAAATCGACTTATCTCTGAGAAATGCCACGAGCTGAATGTATTTACGGATGTCCACGTTTTTCTTTATAAATATAGTTGCTCGTAACATCGAATAATATGCCCAGACTTGAAGATTTATAGCGTTTGGACAAATTCTCGAAATAAGCTAACAATACCTTTTCATTCGCCTTTCGTAAAAGTGACAAAACTACGTCTGTTGCAACTTCTTCCACATCTGATGGAAGAGTTTTAGACTCACTGATTATGACATAACAAAAAAGAGAAATTAAAAATTTGCAAAATTGTTGATGTACAAATTTTTTCCTTTCCATGACGTCGGAAACCATGCTCCTTTGATTGAAATAAAAATTGATCTATATGTTATTTTTTTTCGCTTTTAGCGGTTGACCATCAGTCGCAGATTTGTATTTAATACTTATTAACTAAAGAACTATTATTGTGAATTAACATAAATATTAAATGTACCTACAATAATTAGGATTGTAAGAAATAGTTACTACTGCAACTTGTGTCCCCAACTCGATATTATTATTTGTAGTTTGTAGTATATGTAACCGTTGAAGTTTATGAATAAAATTTTTTGCATTTTGGTGGTGAGATTTGCCGCCATGCCTTTTCGAAACACTTATATCAATTCCAGTATTGAGGAGCAACGGCGATCGACTTTAGAATTTTACCAATTTTGTGAATTCCAACAACTTGTCAAGTATAATTACCCATTTGATACCTTAAAAATAACCTGCAACTTGCGATGTTGGTCGGTTGAAGAATTATTCACTTCCTATATAGAGAAATTAATCATAGTGTGAAATTACATTCAACGTAATTTTTTGAATCAGGAACTATTACAAATAGCGCTGAGTTTACAACATCTATTTTCTGAGAAAGATTTTAGAACATTAATCTGGAAAATTGGCTTAGTAATGGATACGTTATTTTTAAAAATGGATGTTTTCATATTTTGAAAAGCTAAATGGGAAAAGTGATCTTTACTCCATAGTTTTAGAGAGTAAGTAGATAGATCTATCGACATCTATACACTTTATCAAGTAGAATATGTAAGTTAACAATCAATCTATAATAAATAGATTACATGCAGTATTCGCAGAGCTGTGATACAACATCAAAGATGACCTAACCATAATAAATACATTATGATGCCATTTTAGACAGCAATGTATTAGGTGACCTATTTCAGGTCTAGTTTATAGTGCGAGTTTATAACTTTATGAGAAATTAATGTGACCATGTTTAACGGGATTTTGATTCAATTAAGAGATGAATTTATGATTTGATTTTTTCATTTAGGCTACATTTTTCATAAATGGGAATGTAAACCTGTCCAAATATTCGCATAATATTAGTTTATAAATCGAAAAGCTTCAATAGCTCTTTACTTTTTGCCGAAGCAACTGATAACTCAGATTAAATGTCAGATTAGTACTTTTTTCAATATTTGCTCGAAAAAAGTACACCGAGTATTTAAAGTTAATTGTAGCTTATTGCATTCTCTATTAGGAATGAGCTACCCAGCTTCAAGCTGTTCAATTAAGTTGTCTATGTTTCGGAATTGTCTGAAAGGTCTAGGTGAAGTCTAAATACATTACCTACGTGAAAAGTTTTATTGTAAAATACTTCACTTTGAGATTCTCAATCAGTTCCTTTGAAATAACGGCACAAACAACGTGTTTTTCGAATCGGTTATTTTAGTATCCTAACTCGCTAGAAAGCAAACAAACAAATGTGATGTGATTCAAAATATTTGTCAACTGAACTAGGATGTAGAACTGGAAAATCTGTCACAACACAGGTCGCTTGATTAGAGTGCGGGATTTAAAACGTCAATAACATGCAGTTATTGGCATTTATGAAGCATGACTGATTCGAGTCTGCAACAAATCCGTTGGCTTGGAAAGAATTTTAATTGAAATTTTAAATTTGTGCGTCGAAAAATAATTCTAATTTAAAGGCAAAACGTGCATATTAGTTCGATTTTGTTATAACATTTTTTTTATATGCTGCACAGAGTATTTCTGAGTGAGCGTACAAAAATGTTCGTGGAAATATGACAAAGTCCTTTCATGAAAGAAAAATATAGGGTAAAATAATTAACAGTGGAGTTATTATTCATGTCATGTCATGTCTCTGTACGGATGAAACAAATATTGTTGGTGTTCTT
The DNA here is from genome assembly GCA_037114965.1 of Monochamus alternatus. Taxonomy (NCBI): domain Eukaryota; kingdom Metazoa; phylum Arthropoda; class Insecta; order Coleoptera; family Cerambycidae; genus Monochamus; species Monochamus alternatus. Next base: position 22,516,346 of record CM073430.1, read on the forward strand.
CCTCGTATACATTTATTTGAAAAAGTTCTTAGTTATTTTGTACTGACAAGGACTAAGATATAAAGACGTAATAAAAGCATCGAAACGACGACAATTTTAGGAAAAAAAATGTGAAGTTGTGTGTTGATTAAATATTTCTATTAACAGGGAAATAAATCAAATATCAATGTCTCTTTTTCGGTCAGATAAATTGACCTTTAACTTGACTGAAATGTAATTTATTTAATCCTGCTCTTGAAACATGCAGTTTCGTCCTTAAGATACAAAACTCGAAATTGGTTTGGTCACTCAAGTTTTTTCTATGGGAACGGGTACGTAAAAGTAGAGAGTAATAGTCATTTATGTACTAAGGGATGATTATATCAGTAGGCGACAGGTTGTTTCCGAGTGCATACTACGTTTTATATTTCACTTCACACGAAATAAAAACTATAAAAGGTCATAGTTTTCACGCTCCTTGATTTGTGGTTATGACTGATGCAAGTGTCATTATTTTCGGGTTCTCATGGCAGTGGGCGTAAAAAGATCCATTTTGCCCACTGCTATGACAGCGGGCATTACGAATTTCCGGGGTGATATGTTTATATCCTACGTATTATAACTAAATTATAAGAAAGTGAAATATAATAGTTATTTATGTATCAAGGAAATTATAAGGGCCTTAATTACCGATGGCAAAGTTTGCGTCCCGAGGGCGTCTGGTCCGAGGGACAGCAATTGCCTGAGGTTATTAAGGCTTATTAAATGCCGTGATACATAGATAATTTTATTTCTGACCGATTTCAATAAAATATTGTTTATTTTTAAAACGGAAAAAATGTACCAACGTATTACCTTCCCAGTATATTTGAATCAGGTACCATTGACTGTAAGAGTTTTGTTGTTGCTAGGTTGTTGCTATGTTGCGTGTTTATAAACAGAATTGTTATTTGTTTATAAACAGAACTTTGTTATCAAGCTGTGTTTGCATTAAAAACGTGTTTTCTACCCCAAATATAATGGAGCAAATTTTGAAAAAAGCTGAAAAAGCAAGAGAATCATTAATTCCATCAAAAAGTGAAGCCGTATACCAAAAACAATACAAGATATATCAAGAGTGGCTGACACGGAATAATGTTATGACACTAAAACTGTATTACTAGCATATTTTCAAGAATTGGTAAGAAATATTCTGTTATGTTTTTCGGTAGATTTGGTAGTAATTGTGTTTATTCGTTGCAGTCAGAAACGTATAGTGCGAATTCTTTATGGACTAAATGGTCAATGCTGAATTCGAAGATGAATATACATGACAAACGAGATATCGCCAAGTTCAATGAACTAGAGGCTTTTTTGAGTGGATCCCGCAAGACTTCTGTTGCCTCAACTTGTATGTGAATATTTTTGTACCCTCTCCCCTATGAATTATTTTTCTTGCTATCTCAATCTTATTAGACACAACCACATTACTTTATGCTACAGACGACGAACACTAACCTTCATGTCGTTTAAGTGTCAGAATATCTACACAGGCATGTGACTGATGTTTGCCGAAAGCAATATCGGGTATATGAATTGGAATAGTAAGCCACCAATTTGGGAAACTTGAACAGTGTGTTTATACCTACTGGTTGCTCTGTATATTTTTCTGAACGATATCACAAAAAGAATCTTCTCTCAGGGAAGGGAGCAGTACTACATATTTTCGATAAGTGTCTAAACCATTAGAACCCTTTCCTTTAGCACCAGACACAACAAAAGAACGATGCTTTTTTAGTTTTCAAAATATTGACAAACTATATAAATCCATTTTGGTCATTTGGTCATTTTTAAATTGATCAGCTTCATTTATAAATTTCTCAACGTCTTTATGATTAAATGTCTTCACCTTCCTAGGTCGGAATTCTTTAGACAAAACACAAGGAAGGTCATGTGTATGTCAATCTATTAAAATATGCTACCATAACCATTTCCGTCACAACCTGTACGTTTTTTGATCGCATCCACTGACGGATTTTTCTATTTCTTTTAAATACCATCCTTCACATTTCTCCAGTAACATTGAAATTCATTTTTTACGCAAAGGACACGAAATTCTATAATGATCCTCTATCGTTCTATCATGTGTTATTAGAAAATTTGAACCAAATATATCTAAGGTGTGAGACGTGGTTACTCCCCCTCAATACAGAAAAGTGAATTTTTACATCTGTGAAAGATAATGCAAATTCAAATTATTATATTGACAATAAACAATTTACGACTAGAGTGGTTATGTTAATTTGGGTATTACTGTGACGACATATATTACTTGGTCATAGCATATCACAAATATGGCAAGACGTGGCAGTAGATTTGTTTACCAGCTTACCAAAGTATTTCCAAATGTTTATGACATAGACATGACCGATGTTGGAGTACTATGGACAGGTATGGCATTCCCCTCTAACACGGGACAAGCACATGCTGAAATCTACCGACGCTATGCTAATCGTTATTCCTATGGCCGTATAAGACCATCATACGAAGAAATATTGAAGATGTCTAATTTCCACAGTTTTGAAGATCGATAAACCCGAGTAGATCTTATTTCGACATGTCGTTTTCTCGATGGAATGATCTCAGCGCTTGATAATATTTTAGTGCTAAATTATGATGAACGTCTTCGAAGATATCAGTATAAATTAAAAAAAGAACACTTTAGAATATTTGTGTCAGTATTTTTTTCAAATCGAGTATTTGGAACAGTTTGCCGGAACGTGTAGTGAGTGCTCTTTATAGTCCTTCAAAAGCAGATTGGATAGTTTGTTCAAAGAGAACTAATATATACAATTTTTGTCTCGTTCTTTGTTATTCTTGTAATCGTTACATGATTAATTAAGTCTCATGTTTTTATTCTAATGGTTTAGTATTAGGTTTAGAACGTCTGCTGGTACAATAACATCGCCATTTACTTACTACATAATATTGCAATTTTATGAAAAGAGTTCACCACGTGTTAGGTGTATAATTTTCTTGACAACTGCAAAAGTTTATATTCACACGAACTATAGCAACGCAATCTGCTGTCTATGTTGATAAGTCCTACTTGCATAACCATCTCCACCAAACTAAAGTAGCAGTTTTTACAAATTTTAATATTCTATACGGTTATTAGTTTGCTCATCACTGTATGTGAATAAAGAAATGTATTCTTGAAACATTTTTTAATGTAACTGTGTTCTAAACTTGGTTCTTCGTTTCAGATGTTGCAGAGAGGACCACACCCTTTGGGAACATGAAATGGAACAAACCGAAATATAACAAAGTAAAATTCAAATAAACCTCTACCGCCTTCACTGTACGCAACCAAAGCAATAAGCACCTTTTCTACATGATTGTAAACCTAAACCATGTCTAAGTCACTGATCCTAATAATCGATCTAGACACAATAATGCCCGAATGCAACGTAACTAAGTATAACACTTTGAAAGACCTAGTCCACCCCACGGTATGACCCAGTAAATACCCTTAAGCCCTTTCCCCTTGCAACCTACGTCCACAAAAATGTTAAATTTCCGCCTCGGAGATAATTTCACCAAGATAATCCTAATACAATTCGTCCTGCTTTTGAGTCAAGTGAAGGGCCACGAGAACGACCGCCGCGCCGGGGGCGACCCCAGGCCTATCGGAGGCCGAGTGTATTTCGCGATCGCGGCTTCGCCCAGCGGCCAGGGCTACAGCAGGGCCTTCAACAAGACCCTGACGAACATTACCCAGAACTACTTGGCGGGTAGATCGGGCAGGGCCAATTTCAATATTAGTCTGGAGACTATGGTGATAGACTTGCCCGAAAATGGGAGTTTCAGTGCCGTCTTTCTCGAAACCGTTTGCGAGAAGTTCGAGGGGAAGCGCGTCGCGGCGGTGCTGATTATCGGCCATTCCCCGGCGGCGTTCACGGTCTCGCTCACGGCCAGGTATGCTGGAATTCCAGTCCTCTGGGCCCGGGGACACAGTGTGTTTTTACCTGGATTCAGGAGTTTGGTAAGTGATTTATTTTCTCAAACCGAGGTTGTTTCGCTTTTCTCGAAGTAATCGGTAAATTAAATTCTGCCGAAGCCAAACAAAAGAAAGCGCAGTAATAAGAAATGAAATTTTAACTTACATCGGGAGATTCGCTCTGCAGAACGACATGAAAGGTTTTGAATATGGATTGATATATTATATCAACCTAACATGTTTATTTACGTTTTCATAAACATGAAGTAAATATACACAGGGTGTCTCAGGTATTACTGGCCTTCTTGGAAGGGGTGATGGTACAGCCTAATAAATAAGATTAATCTAAGTACACCTATATCTAAAGGTTCCGTTTCCGAGATAGAGGATGTCAAATATGTGGAAATTGTTATTATATTTTTTATTTACTTATTAACAGTCATAGTTCTAGGTTGTAATGAGATATTTTTAGCCTAATCATTCAGTATGTTTAAATATGTTCATTATCACCAGTGGCGTAGATACCTTGTGGCCCTATTCTTTACTTTAAATTCAAACAATTATTCTTTAAAATGCATCCCATTTAGGTAATTGTTCTGTAAAATTATACAGGGTTTATCAAAATTAATGCACTATAGGGAAAGAGTAGATTCCTGACGGCAAGATAATGCGATACAGCTAAACTTACTTTAGTCAAAAAACGAGATACTGGATGTGAAATTAAAAATTTTATTTACATTTGTAAATAATTAAAAAAATTCAAATGTTTGGATACATTTTGGAAATAGGGGATTTTTTGGGGGCGAGAAATTTAAATTTGTTTCTAATTTTGGCGCTGCTAATAGAGCTTCTTTCAAATGGCATAAAATTTTTGCGGCTTGCTATATACATCCGACTATGAAAACAATCGATTCTTCTACCTTCTTTATGTGAAAAAGGTATACCATGATGAAGTCGTTAGGAGCAACCGTTTTCGAAATGATCCTATTTGAAATATTCAATGCACCGATGAAAAATTGTTTTGGTTTCAGGTAAAGCGCCTTTTCTGCTGAAAATACAGCAAAATGTTCTTAAAAGAGTTACTTAAAATGGTACTATTATTGCTTTGTGTAAAATTTGAAAAGTAGTTTTCTGGCAATTTCATACCCATTCTCGCAAGAAATTGGATAATTTACAATTATTATTACATATTACATATTACAATATGGAATCTATCTGTCTATCCATCTCTGGATGGAGAGGTAAATTCCACAACAGTTTTGATTAAATATACAGAGTGTTCCAGTTAGAAAAGTCCAGTTTTGGCGGTTCAAAGTTAAGCAAATTAGAAAATAAATTTTTACCATGCCGTAAAATTAAACAGATTTTAAAATATCTGTAACAAATGATAGGCATCCCCCTATCTCTCTTAAATTTTTTGAATTAGGATATCGAAAAGCAATTTATTTGATATAACTGAAATATTTTGAAGGCCCTTAGAGATAGACATAAGGAAGTTTCATAAAAGTCCTCCTAAAATTACGAGTAGACTCCAAACATGCAATTCAATTTTTGCAACAATAATAATCCAAGAATTTCTACATTTAAAAATGATCTCATAACATCTGAGAAACAACAATTTCATGGTATTTAAAACGTATTTCTATTTAATAAACAAAATATATGAACTGATCAAGACTATATCCTCTATTACTTATGATTACCGCCTAATGATCTAATTTGTTTCCATCACACGATAATTATCTCACAACGATCTAGCTAATAGTTCTTCCATCACACGACTGAGATGGACAGTTATTTGAAATAATGAATTTATCAAGCCAATTTTGAATAATGATGTAGTTATTAAAGCAGATTTTTCTAATATTGTTGGATATGCAGCAGACGAGATGGAAATCTGATGAAGCAAAATCAGGAGATTAAAGGAGATGTGGAATAATAAAGGTTCCTTGACATTTCAAGGTACATATCACTCCCATTTATTAAGAGTTACTTCTGAGGAAGAGGAATTTAATCCGATACACCAGCCTGCAAATTGTTCAACCAATTCCAACAAAACTCCTGAATAGTTACTTTTTTATGTTAGTAACAGGATCATGAATTAGATGAACGACACCAGCTCAATAGGGAAAACTATTAGGAAATTGTCTTTCTGTTTGGAAAGTTATTCTTTTCTCTTCTATTCTTCGTCATCACTAACAATATGGTTGATGTAGCAGCACTACGAATTAAAGCAGCATTCAAACGACTTTCAAAGAGTCAGATCGTCTTCCTGAATGTAAGGAGTTCATGTCAGAAACGAGAAAACCTTTTTGGTCCTTACCTTTTCTAGTATCTTTGAAAAAGACCCAAACAGTATCTAAACTCATAATTAATTCTTCTATTGAATTCAAACAAAAGATATATAGAAAATATTGGCTTTTTTCAATTGATATTCAATTTTTTTTTGCAAATAACTGATACAGTTGACACACATGTACAAACTCAAATATTACTAAATGTTTAAGAAACTCCCAATATAACTAGTTTCTGACAAAATAGTCAGCACACAAAAGTATAGTAGGGTATATACCTATTCATTATCTTTGTGGAATCATTCAGAATTTTTAAAATAGAAGCTATTTGTTTATGATCTACTATTATGATCAAGTTGCTGTGAAGATAAATATTTCTTGCTCATATACAAACATGGTAGCAAATGTGCCACTTAATCTATCTCGGCCAGTAATACGTGTATAAGTCATGCAAATGGTGCTATATATTTTCTTACGAACGCAAATTTCTTTCTACATAATGCCATAAGATGAATAAAATATGGTAGGTAAGCAAACACCTAGATATAAATATATGTTTTGTAACATGAACAAACAATAATATGGACCGTTCTTTCCTTAAAATTGCCACAAAACATGATAATAAAAGTAATGTTTTATTTGTTGCATGGTAAGGACAAGAAAGATCCTGAAAATTAATTAAATTAGTAACTTTAAGGTGAGCCCGTGTTACCATTGTACAGGGTGTCCCTTCCCAGGCATTTTTCTCGAAGAAGAATATCTTTAGTAGGCGAAAACAAGTGACAATACATTTTAGGCAAAAGCATAAGCTTTGTTACTGGTGCGCAATATATAATTTTGTTTTCAGAAACATATTTATTTTTGTGGTTCATTAAAAAGTATGTTGCATTCTAATAAAAAAAACCTTTATAAAGTTTTCAGATATTGGCACTCGCTAGAAAGTTATCGCTTGCTTAATCCAGTGTTATGCAATTAGAGATTTTTCAGATAACTATTCGCAACGCTGGATTGGTCGAAGTGACTCCTGTTGGATGGACAACCCGCTTTCCTGATCTAAATCCTTTAGATTTTTTCTAAGTGAATACCATATACAAATTATAAAATTTTACAATGAAATTTGCCGCAACCCAGAAATATTATTTTTCTAAATAAATTATTATGTTATTTTTATTTCTCTGCATTTCATTATGTAAGCGTTTTTATCATTTTGTGCTGTAGAATACTCTCTCCAAATTTGATGGTAATTTTTTGTTAGACTATGTAATTGTCATTTTAGAATTAGAACAAAACTTGATACTGTAATAAAGGAAGTGTTAGAAGAAAATACAATATCAACATAAATTCATTGAATAAATTATTTGCATAAAAGGTACATATTAGTTACTATTGTTCATATATAAAAGGAAGAACCTTATAAAAACTCTATATAAATTGCGAATGGGGAGGAAAACATTAAACGTTTACCTTCCGGGCCCTTGTGTGACTGAATAGGTTAATAATGCCATTATGTCGCTCAAAATGTTCTACATCTACACTATAACAGCGGTGTGATACAGGAGGATATTGCCTCAAGTATCCGCTTGACGTTGTACTGTTCCTAAAGTATACCTACATCAATGAAGTTCGTACAAAGTGAAACGAAGCATTATTTTTTTTCAGTGGCTAAGGAACACTTTTCATTATATTGAGATAAGAGATAGGAACATATAGAAGTGTAAATATTATAAATGACAAAAGATATATGGCATTCATCACAAATTTGTAAATATCAAATTAAAAAAATTAATTACAGAATTTGTAAACGTGGTAAAGATAAAGTTTTGTGAAAATGTTTTAACAGTTTTAAAGAATTTTTAAATATAGATCAGCTCAAAATTATGTATTACTCATTAGTGCAGTCTCAGTTGTCCTACGGTATATTGGGATGGGTTGGGGTGAACGATACATATTTAGAAAGTTTAAAAATATTACAAAAATGTACGGGAAACATTGAAGGAACCCCAGTCATCAAATATATAAAGTAAGCAATATATTTGACGTTAGACAACTTTTCTGTTTAAAAATGCTATTAAATGTATATAATAAAAACATTTCTTTGGAGCCAATTAATCACAGACATGACACGAGGGGAAAACAATTTATGCCTTAAATTGGAAAAAACCATAGGACAACGAAGTTGTAATTATTTGGCCCCAAAGTTATACAATATTGTACCAGAACACATAAAAATTCTTACAAAATATAATACATATAAATATAAAATAAACGGATGGATTCATGGTAGCCAAAGATATATATTTCATAATTTGGTAAACCTAAAATAAATAAAATTTAATAATATTAACAATATTATAATTATACTTATTATTTCAAACAATCAGTTGCTTATTGGTTAGTTCTTAGTTCTAGGAGGTAGTAATTATTTTCAATGGTTCCAGTATTTAAGCGCTTCGATTGAAACATACATTGGATATCACTAACAAGCAGTAATGAGATTATTGCTTCTGTGATTAGAGTGTTTGTTTACGTTTGCATATTCTTATCACTTATCACTTGTAAGTAAAAATTAGTATGTATTTTACATTGTATTGTATTATATTGTAGATTTAGTAAATAAACATTTTTATTATTATTATTATTATTTAGTAGTTTTTTATAGTGATGGTACATTATACTCCAATCATTTGACCATATTTTACTCAACTTACAGCCAAAAAATGGCTGTAACAATGTCTTGCAAAAGTTATTTTGAAAAATTTTTAAATTAAAAATTTCTTTTGCTACTAGAACCTTATTTTTTTTGTTATTATCTTTGAATCTGTGAAGGATTGTTTCGGTTGCAATTTTAGAAACAATAATGAGGTTTAGAGTAGGGATTCTGCTGATGACATACATTTTTGTGAAATCGAAAGGTGAACATTTTTCAAGTAGGTATTGTCATATTTAATTCATTGACAGAATGTCACTTTTTGTCATTGTCGATATTTAACTTCAAATAATTTTAATTTCTATAATAATTTTTATAGTTAGATATTTGATTCAACTTAAAGGAGACTACCTGAAGAAGCAATCCTAAAAATGCAGAAATAGGTCAGATCTCATCTATTGTGGTTGAATTTGTCGTGTTCCCACTGCCAAAAAGTGAAGTTAGATATTTATAGAGTGTTTCATTAGCAGGTTAGTAAATTAGATAATTTTCTTTAGATAATTATTGAATAGAGCTTTGTCTGTGGAATTGTTCATTAGCATACCTAGATGTTTGGTATCAGAGAACATACATATGACTTCATTGATACGAATTGTAGAAGATTTGATTTATATTAGCTTAAAATACCTTTCTATAACAGTAAAAAAATACACGTTGTCGCCTACACGTATGACAAATCTGGGTATAATTATACAAGACTAAAAAAATTACGTGTAAATCAGGCTGTATGCAGAAGTTATTTGTTAAATTTGACTTATTATCGACGTCCAAAATAAAAGAGAATGCGGTAGTTCATTATCAAGAATGTTCGTGAGTAGTGTATATAGTGCAATAAAGAGTGCCAAAGAAGAACATAGATTTGCGAAACGGAAAATAGTGGAAACTCGCGAGTCGGGGAGTTAGAGGTTAAAGATACAAAATACGCGAAAAATTCATTGATGATATTTTAAAAATGAGCTTCCGACAATAAAAAAAATTCAGGTTACTATATTACATAATGAAACTTACATGTTTAAATTTTGTCTAGCTGTTTACGAATAGGCCTAATGACCAACGATGATCATTATAGTGACAGTGTTAGTTACCAGTAGTGTATTACTGCGCATGTAAATAGCGAAGTGTATTACATTATTAAATATGTGATATCCTCGGAGTCCACATTAAGTAGGTGTAAGTGGGTGTAATGTCAACTATTTTTGGTAATTTTGTGTTCTTTGAACCCTTCTCAAATAGCACGCCTCTGAAATCTTGTCTGCTAGAATCCTCAGCTCTCATGCTCATGAAAGTGCTCTAAATGAATCACCATCTATTATTTTGGGCCCCAACTATAGACGTTTTGCTGACAACTTTTTACCTTTTGCTACATTTTTTTTTTGCCAAAGTGGCCACATTCCTCATACAATCATTTATGAACATTAATTTTTCAAGAACTGAGACTGAAAAGCGAAGTGGAATATCACTTAATCCTCGCATTATATATACCTTTATATGTATTTGCACAAGACTCTGTGCCATTGAAATTTTAAATTCAAATGAAGCCGGTTGAGATAAAATTTTAACATTCAGCGTACCCAGGAGTTGGCTTAAGTACAGCAAAACTTTTATTTTTCTGAACCTTTCCGCTATAAGGCTTTCTTAGAGTATAATCTGAATATTAATCTTCGTTGTGTGTAAGCTAGTTTGTAAACTTTCAAAACGAAATGGAAAGACGGAGACGGGAAGATGGATGTAAGGCTTTAATAAAAACATTTTTAGAGTGTTTGCCGGTGCCTTTGGGCAATGACGCAAATCTAAAAGGAAAAGAGGAAGTCGAAACTAAATTGCAGAAATAACGGTAATATTTCTGTTGGTTAAATTCAGTAATATACAGGATATGCCACTGTGTGTCTAAAACGTGGCAATATTTTAGAACGAAAGCAAGGAAACACTTTTATATACATTTTTTATTAGGTATTAACAATATTGTAACTAACTATTTTGCAGTTTGAAGTTCCAACCAGCGTTGAATTACACTCATAATATCTACCCATATAATCTCTATCGGTACATTTATCGGCTTAAATAAAATGTCCATAATTTGTTCTAATTATTGTTAGCAAGAAAAAAAAGTTATAAATAAAAACTAATTCTGAGGTTTAGGTAAAGTGCCCTCTACCGGCGCATAATAAAACTTTTCTCTGACTGGCAAACAATTGACAATTCGAAAAACATTTTCATTACATACTGCTATTATTTTAATCCATAGAATCACCTCCCGGAGTTGCCTGACGGACTTTCAGAACATCATGTATATCTATTTGTCTATAGTATGTTTTTTGGTATCAAATATCTAGGTATGCTGATGAATAATTCCATAGACATAGCTGTATTCAATAATCATCTGAAATAAAATTTAATTTAGCTAAATTTACCACAAAAAAGACATACCTGGCTTAATAAAATCATTCTGTAATATTCAAAACTCAAATTCACCTATTTCTATATATTTACGATTGCTTTTTTCAAATGGCCTTCTTTAAATTGATTTAGATACCTAACAAATATTGTTTTTTAAATTAAAATTATTTAAGAAATTATATTTTGAAATAATGTCAAAAGTGATGATTAGAGACCGTATATCGTTCGCACATTACGTCATTATCAGGGGCGCACTTAGGACGCTAACGTTAACGTTTGTGGAAGTCAAGTAAATACGTATATTTGTTGTCAAATACAGTTAATATCAACGTCTTACCTTGTACATATTAAGTTGTGTAGTTTACAAAATGTTCAGTTGTGACGTTTATCGCTTAAAATCCATTTCAGTTTCGAAAACTCCCACAGAGGTCACTGGGGCATATTTAAAATATGTATAATTTTTCACTGATGGCACATTTAGGGTGGGTTCAGCAAAATCTACTCTTTTACCTTCAAAAAGGTCTACTACGCGGCATACAATTAAAAATCCCGGATTGTCATGCAAAACGGTATTAAATTTCTTCTTCACACGTTCAGCACTAGATCCTGGTACCTGCGACGCAAGTCTAAAACACTATTTACGGCATTATTTATTGAATACCCTGATGCTGTCACAGGTTCTTCAAGACGACGAATGACTAAAGGTATTCGTGAATAATGAAAATGTATATTCGCTAAATTTTCGTAAAGACTAGGATTATTAAATTCTCTTTGAGCATTTAAAATAGAAGTAGCATCACTTGCATCTAGTTGCTGTATAACACTTTTTATGCCATCAAAGTTAACGTAGTAATATGATACTGCTTCTAACCACGTACGTAAGAATTTCTCTGAATAACTGTATTCGGACTGGTGCTTTCAAAAATATTTTCTTTACATTCGCTATCAAGTTGTCGACATTTGGATAGCACTGCCTAATTGTTTCAGCAACTCGATGAAGGCCATATGCACCGCATTGCAGTAATTCTCACGAAACCGTTTCCTTTCTGCAACCTTGACACGTGTCGGTAAATAAACAGAGTGAGGTTCGTCAATACTGGCCATTATTTTGAAGATGATATTTGTTTTTAATTAGGAATATTTGAATTTCAATCGACGGACCTGAGTGCGGACCTGAGTTGTGCGAACGACATACGAAGTTTAGTCACAGCTTAAATAACAATCAGCTCATAGACTCTGCGGCGGCACCTTTGAAGTATTAAACATCGAAAATTTGTCCTTGAAGCTTGTTGTCTCTTTCTCGCTCAGGATACACGTCAGGGCCGGATTAAAAAAGAATGTAGCAATTTAGAAAGCGAAACCACACTAACACAGAATAACACAAATAAAACACAGACACAGGAAGGCCCTCGTCCTATTTCAAGGTTTTATCCTAAAATAGCGGCATGCGCGAAGATCTGCGCGAGACGTTCCCGCTCATACGAGTCTGTGAGCTGATTGTTATTTAAGCTGTGGTTTAGTGATGATAATATATCTAGATATAAATTAAAGACATTCACCTACGTCATTCAAACGTCTGTCCTTTATGCTATCGTTTCTCAAATACATTTTTATTAGGTATTAACAATATTGTGTGAAACTAATAACTCTGGGGACTAAAGCCTGAACCAATGTTGAATTACACCCACAATATCTACCGATATATTCTGTATTATTAGTTTTTGTAGATTTTTTACTGTACTGTAAAGGTATTTAAGCTAAAAAACAATTTTCCTACAGTAGAAAAAATTACTTAACTTTTTTTTTTTCAGTTCGAATTTTGTGGGAAAGGAGGAAAGGTTTTACCTTATAACTAGTTAATGAATACAGACATAGTTTTAAAATATTAGGTACGGTATGTGCTAAGAATACGTCATTTATTACCGACAACTAGTGAGGTAGATGCAGAGCACGTTTAGGGTACTAGGTAAAATATATGTATTTAAAAACGCATCACGTGAAATTTTATGTCGTTTTTAATAAAAACATTCCCTTCTTTGCATATATAATAGTTTAAGTACACTGTAAGTAAATAATTTCAAATTTTAACACAACAAAGACCTGTGATAATTTAGGTACGTTTAGGTACGATTGTGTATATTTTTATACATTTCTTTGTTTAAAACAGTGAATAAATATTTTACGTAAATCATGGCAATATTAGAAATGTATGTATTTTTAGATATTTTGTGTTATTTGTATCATTAGCGGTGAAGAATTTACAAATGAAAGTGTTAATATCATTTCATAATATAGTATTAATTTTGTAAGACTATATTCAACAATTACTTCACTTCAAATAAACTGTCACTATGTTAACAAGATATTTAACATACCTACACTGTAACAGAGAAGTTAAAAAAATAATTTTAGAAAAGCATAAACAATAAAATAAAATAATTTTAAACGAACAAACAAAATACAAAAGTAGTAATGTAAAGACTCAGAGTGTATTCTTCAAAACTAAATAAAATACTACAAAACTAAAATATATTTAAGAGTTTTAATTTCCATTAACTTTAGCTTTATCACAACTATCAACAATATTTGTTATAATTAGGAAGATACTTTTTTGTTTTTACACTTATTCTAAATTTAAATCTCCTCTATTTGGACACTTCTAGCGAGAATTAACTGAAGAGCAAGCAGGATCGTACGATCCTCCATACAAACTATGGTACAATTCCGATTAAGTAAAAGCTCCTACAACATCATTTGTTCGTAATTTGTTTTTATTATTAGTGTTAATGAAGTAAACAATTGATGCGTCTTTTAAAACTGTAATGTGTCAGCTGCTGCTGTTGACTTAAAAATAATATTAGTCAAAGTACTATTTATTGGCTCATGACTATAATTTTAATCAAATTAATCTGAAGCAGATTTTTTAAATCACCCGAGGCTTTAAAAATATTGTATTTCGCATACGTGCAAAGTAAATTAAGTTTTGCTTCTGTAATTTGGTTCCCTCAGTATAACAATTACCTTTCCAGAATTTAATCAATTCAAAACAAGTTTATTAAATTCTTAGATTATAAAGTCAATGGATCATATAACATTAATCCTATAGCAGTAATCAAAATGGAATTTAATATAATTTCTTTAAATAATTGACGAGAATTGAGTGACATCATGTACCTATACAAAGTACTCCATAGCTATTGCCCTTACATTTATCTAATACTAATGTTTATGTGCCTCCCTGTAATTTTAGAGTAGTCACTCTTTTTCAATAAATTTTTATGAAACTCAATCTGGACAGAATTCTCCAATTAATAGAATGTGTATATTTTTTAATACGAATTTTTCTAATATAGATATGTTTAATATTACTATAGGTATTTTCAAAAACTATATTATGATTTCTTTTACATTGAGCTAGCTAAAAAGTAGTAGTACGGCTAGTGCGTTTCGTTTTTCTCTAGTGCTGCTTTGATACTTGTGTGTGTGTGTACATAACCAAAATGGAACAATTTATAGTAACCATGATTGACATGTTAATTTATGGTGAATCTGAGCATAACTCTCTGGTTATGAGATGTTTGTATGTTTAATGGTTCTCGCAAGAAACATAAGTCATTTTGAACACTTGTAACTATTTCACATTTTATTATGTGTTGTGAAAAGAGCTCTAAAAAGACATTCACAGGTAAGTATCTATGATTAGGTAGGTATTATTGTGCACAAATACTTGACAATCTTGACATGGTATGTGAGCGACATAGTGACATATTCAAGACTTGCTTGCTGTCATAATTATATCACTGTTGGCCAGAGACAAAAAAATTCAAGTCAAATATGTTTTGTTTGGTTCAATTTTTTATCCAGCAAAATAAAGATACTCATATTCCGGTCACCCTGTATAACTAGTTTTAACGTGTAAAATGAGGACCCGAGTATGTTAAACCATTGACACAAATATTTTTCAGATCCTGAACTATACAATCAAACGTAACGTCCTTGAATATAAATCTAGGCTTAGGCTTTGCGACGCGATAATTCAAGAGGAACATATATTTTGATTGGCAAAGTCGCCGGACCTGAATCCTCTCGATTTCTTTCTGTGAGGTGACTTGGAAAACTAGAAAGAGGATAGGTTTAGTCAGTAGACTAAACACTAAAATCGCCCTATATTTTGTTTGTTTCCTTTTTACTGCTTCACTGTTTGGGCTTATGATTGAGAGCGATCGACATACAACAGTTATCGAATTCCTCTGCTGTGTTATTTAGAAGTTTTAACTTATCTTATATAACTTCCTAAGAAAGCACCACAAACTTTTCTTATAGCATTAACTCGGATTGACACAGGATAAGTGATTAATTTTCGTTTTACAAAGTTTGACTTAACAGTAAACTATATTTCTCAAATACATATATGGAAAAGTATTATATTACCTCTATATATCAGTTTTCGAACAATAATAAATAACGGTATATTAAACAAGTAAATGGTAACTCCGGTTGTAGTAAAACACGCTTGCTTTATTTTTTAAATGATACGGAATGTGCATGTTCAATAAAGTTCAATTATATATGCCATAGGAGATAAAAGTCCTTTGAAAGGTGGAACTGATTTTGTGCTGTTGTTCATCTGTCTACATTAGTGTATTATTCAATCGATTGTTTGATAAAATGGAAAATTACTTCTTTTGTAAGTGTTCTGTAAAATTAGTTCAAACGACTGACTTTTTTAAAACTGATATTTCATATGCATTTAACATGACAGGATGTCTTGATATATGGATCGGTCTGTGGTCGCGCGGTTTAAGGGGTCAGTACTTGAATTGAGGTGACTAGATCGCTGTGGGTTCTAGCTATATTCGTGGAAAGGATAGCCACTCTCTCTGCGAGTACGTTAGGGTGGAAGAATGTTGGCTTGGACCAATGTGAGAGATTGATACCGGTTGACGTTTGACTACACCCCTAATTAATGAGGTTTTCTAGGTTCCCTCATTCTTGCACTGAATGATGGTTAGAGCCTACCAACGTAAGTATTATTATTTATTATATAAACAATTATTACGGCAAATTAAAACAGATGAACGTCAGATTCTATATCTGGTATGCATTTTTTAGTCAATTTAAAATAAATATAATTAACAATTCGAATTCTATTCTTATAAATTTATATATATACGGAAACAATGTAATCTGCATTTAAGTATAATAATATGCTTACAATTTTAAACATTATTTAAATGTGTATATATGTTAATTCAAGTAATAAAGTATATTTGATTTAAATATTAACATTTATTGTTGATATTTAAGCTCTTATACTTAATTCAACACTTCTTTTTTAATGACATTAAATTTAGAATTTACTTAAAGAACAAAATATTAATTATAAAGTAGGTTATTCTTCTTTAAATATAGGTTTATAGATTTACGCGAATTAAAATTAATAATATTTTATAATAAATGTTATACTATCAAATTTACGTTTAAAATGTGGTTTTAGTTTAAAATAATAATATAAATGATATTAATACACTTGTTATAATCATTACCAAAACTATGTCTACACATTTGTAGTATTATTCACTACAAATTGTATTAAAGTTGTGTGTGTGTAAAGGCTCAGCATGTTCAGCATGTGCAGCAAATATAATACATTACATGTAATAGATTACATGTTGCATCACGTCGGATATTGAAAAGAGCTAAACTCAAAAGCAGTATGTGTCTGGTGCGCAGCCAATAAATGATTTCGACAGTTTGCATAAATCTTTCTTTCCTTATATAAATAATTACATTGAGATTGAGTGCCAAATGCGATACTTCGTGATATTGTTTAATTATTTCAACTTTATTATTGTTATGTTATATTTAGTTTTTTCTTTTTGAAAAATGGCATTCATAGCTTCTATGGCAAAAAAAAAATAAATATGTCTTAGGCGGTCAAGTCGATGCGTATATAATAACTGCAATCAAAATGCTGCATGCATCATTTGGTTGCAAAATTCACGTGAACTATCTATTAAAAATGAGCAAAAATGTCACGACAAACTGAATTATTAATACAAAATGTATGGAAATATCCAACTGTAATGTAGGTAATAAGATATTGTCTCGAACGCGTAGAATTTTCGCAAGCATCCGTAATGGTCATCAGGAACCTGTAACAGATATCATTCAACCTATTCTTTAGTTAAAACCGTAGCCTGGAATATAACGCTCATTCTTTCGTTTCAGCAATACAGTTACCCTTAGAAATCTACCAACGTCAACTAAACATTATATTTTACCATATAATCTTAAAAACAAAGCCGAGAACTTTTTAGCATAGACCATTTAGCCGATAATGTATTCGGGTGGAATCTGAAAGATTCGTGTAAACCAACAGACCATCTTTTGTTGCCTCAATCACATCTTTTTCATTCTGCCAGTTTTTGAGGTTGCTATATTCACGCTCGTATCTCAAAGATGGTTTTTATGGCAATAAACTTGAAGCTAAGCTGGTGGCTTCTTTAATAATAATTATATGTAATTATATTACATATAACATTATACAGCAACAAGTTTCTATTTGCTCTTTCTGGTTAAGGTAACATTTTACAAGCATATTGACTTCCATAAGTGTTTTCTCTTTAAGTAGATTGGGTACATTACATATTTAGTCTGTCATAATGTATTCGAGAAATTGATTAACGCTGTGTTGTTTCCATAAAAAGAAAATTTATGACAATGATCTATAATTGAACTTATGTTGTATTAAAATTTAAAAACTAACTATTGGTTTTAAAGAAATGCAGAACATTCTCTAGGTTTTTTGATAGGATAAATGGAAATGCTTCTGAATGAAACTTAACTTAATTTTTAGAGTGAATGCACTACACAAGATCTTTTGTAAATTTGAGAAACTTTTTATTAATTCCAATTACATTTTAATTTAAGTTGTTGGATGATGCTCAGCTAAAAATAAATATTTAGCCTGAGTAAAACAGTTCTACAAAATAGTTACTTAATTAACTCAAAGGGAGAAGATAAGTAAACAACGGCTGTAATTTTACATCGTAGAATTCTTAAATGCTTCTTCACTTTCCTTAATGGAAATTACGAGGTAATTATTATTTTCTTAAAAGGCAATCTTTATTGTACCATTTCCGAATTAAATTTGTCAAATACGGTCACAATCACTATTTCATCTTGTGTTTAATATTTATAAATCTAATTTGTTATTATCATTATTATTGTTACAAATTTGATATAGTAAAGACACGCCAAAAAAATAAAAATAGTGGGATTTGAATTAAAATTAAGATATAGGTTAATAAAAAAATAACAATAATTAATACCAAATAGTAGTATTAAATTACTATTTGTATCAAAAAGGGTTCATCAATTTTAATGATAAGAATAGATGTTAATTGCCCTTTGTATTAGGTCATTATTTAAAATTCAAATAGTTAAAGCTTAAACAATTTTTGCTCAGACTGTTGAGAGTAATAGAATTGGCAATACTTGGCGTTTTTGCTCATTTATGTCCAACAAAAAATGTAATTCTGGAACTCCGGGAGAGATGTTGTTTAATAACAATGAATTAAATAATCCACAAGACATTGTTGACGATTGCAGTGATTTTTTTAGTAGCGATTATTCTCTGAAGTCAGATATATATGCTCAATTACCCATACTGTTAGCAAATAATAGAATAGAATAGAATGTTTATTTATTTAGCAACAACAAATGATATTTACATTACTATACATACACAAAAACATACCAACAAAAGACAATGTTTACCATGCCCTATCATTACGAAAAAAATTAGTGATATTTCTAACAAATACTTTCACATTTACAGATCTTTTTATTTCCTCAGGCAAAGCATTATATAAATGTAATCCTTCATTAAAGAGAGATTTTTTCAAGGAAGTATATTCAATATTGTATTCTCCAGTAGACCTTATATTATATTTATGCAAATCACATCTCTTAACTCTTTCAATTTTATATATTAGCGTCATACATGATCGCGTTACAATTTGCTCGACAGAAATCAATTTTAAGGTGCTTAACATATAATTTATTGGCATGTAACGATTACAGTTTAATATATTACGCATTGCTTTATTTTGTAACACTTGCAATCTATTAATATGCGCTTTATTGCAGCCTATCAGTAATGAAAAACAATAATTGAAATGTGGATAAATGATCGAGTTATACACTGTCATCTTGGCCCAACATGATAATTCATTTGCCATTTCTTGCCTATTTTTTTACATAAAAAATTAACATGATAATCAAATGATAATTGCTGATCCAATATTACACTTAAGTATTTAATTTGTTTTACAAATTCAATTTGACTATTATTGATGTGTATATGTCTATTAACAGCAAAATATCTTTCACAATTAAATTTGGTTCCAACCAACATACATTTAGTTTTATCAGTATTTAGATTTAACTGATTTATACATAACCAATTATATAACTTATAAAGCTGATTATTCATCATTTCAGTTACTTGTGATACAGATATCAGTGTATCATCTGCAAACAAATTTACATATGAATCATTTAAAATATTATTTATGTCGTTAATATATATAAGAAACAGAAGTGGTCCAAGGACACTTCCTTGTGGTACACCATACACGTTCGGAACTGCATTTGAAATGTTTTTTTTATCTTGACCTTATGACACCTCTCCACCCAATAATTTATTGGGATTGAACATCTAACTGAACTCAATATTACAAAAGCTGTTAAAAGATTGTTGCAATGTGTTTCTTCTTTATGTATTTTATTTAATTTATTGATACGAACCTCGACATTTATAATGTCCCATTGCAATATTGTTCAACTTTGAAATGCCAATATAACTATCGTTTATTTCTCTGTTAAAAATTATATATCTGGTTATTAAAAGAGGTTTATGGAATTTAGCATGCGTTACCCAATTTATTTCAGAATTCACGGACATGAGAAAACAAGTTGATGTGATATATACTACTTTTTCAAAAGCCTTTGATTGTGTGGATGATTGTATATTAATAGAGAGATTGAACTGTACTGGAAGGAATGCTCCTTTATTATTTTTTTATATCATACCTACCTAATAAGTCGCAGTGTATTTATTATAATGGCTTTATATCCCAACTTACTTAGCAACATCAGGAGTGCCACAGAGCTGGAATCTAGGTCCTTTGCTAATTAACATATTTATTGACGATTTATGTGAAGTTATTCACTGCACAAGTCATAATAATAATAATAATAATAATAATAATAATAATAATAATAATAATAATAATAATAATAATAATACCGGTATCAATCTCTCACATTGACCCAAGCCAACATTCTTCCACCCTACCATACCCGCAGAGAGGGCGCCAAACCTTTCCACGAATATAGCTTATATACGGTCTACCGGCAGCTGGGCTCGAACCAACTCCGATCTAGTCACCTCGATTCAAGTACTGACGCCTTAAACCGCGCGACCACTGACCGACCCAAGTTAAATTACAGTCGAGGAATTAAAGCAAAATTGTTTGTAAATTATAATCAATGATTATTTTGATTATTTAGATTCAATTGCACTAAGGTAAATTAGGCGATAGTTTTTCACTAAGTTGTGCATAATTACAGAAAGTAGCAAAGCAAAAAGTTGCTTCAAAACAGGTGTAGTAAGGCCACTAGGATAAGTAGCTGGTTTAGATAGTTCAACTATAACTTATCATAAAGTTTCGTACTAGTAATAACAATAATTTGTAAAATTAGAATCTCTTGTGCGTCATATATCTAATAATTAAAGCTTAACTCGTGTTCTACTTTGACGATTTTTTTATTTGTTCTATTTAATGCGAACTGCACAGTAAATATTCAATCTGAACAATCAATCTTTTTCATGTCAGATTCGATTTTTTTTACAACTTACATGAGCAATAAATGGAAATGTCTTATTTTAAACATCGCTGTTAATGGTATTCTATATACAGAAAAGTAATGCGCAACGATTCTAACGCCATCGTTTTACATAAATACTTTTGTAATTCAATATCGTCACGATTCCATTACCAGCTTGTCAAAAAATGTGAGAAAATATTTATATAATGTCACTGTCGGTGACGTTACAGGTTGAGGAGCGAGGAACTCACATCCGTATGTAGAGAGGATGGCCTTAACAGCCTTACTCGATTATAACGTTTGACTTCTTTCCTAGAAAGAAAATAAACTATACCTTCGTATTTGTCTCTGTTGTCAAATAAAGTTAAGCGAAAATCGATATGTCTCAGTCGTTTTTCTTATTACATTGAAGTTCAGTTTCTTTAAATTACTTTGTTCAATATTGAATAAATATTGGGGTGCTTTGGAAATAATGGCGTTAAAGCTAAAATGCGTTAATAATGTTGGGATAATTTGAGTGAAGCATTCTGAGAAGGTTGTAAACATAATCATGTAGCAATGGCTTCTTTTAGACTTTTCTGCAGATAAAGCTGCCGGAATGAGGGCACATTAAGAAGATCTTTTGAGTTTTGCTACTAAGAGGTAGAAATATTTTCACTAAAAAGTAATATAGCCATCAAATCGCCTATTATCCGCAAATTGCAAAGTATCAGGAACCAATGAACCAAATATATTATAATGAACACAAAATATTAATAAGAAGAAATATAAATAATAAAAGTTCATTAGGTCATTGCATAAAAAGGGAAGAATAAAAAAAATGTTTAGCATATTTAGAATACCTACAAACAATATAAGAAGGGAGAATCGATGTACATGAGAATAATTTTGAAAGGATGAAACTGAAAGTGTAGATAAGATAAGCTTTTAATTAGTAAAATTTTATAAATAGATAGATGTCAAAATATAAAATAAAAATAAAAATTGTTAAATCTAGTATGTAAGTGAATTTGTTTGACGTGCATTAAAAACTCTCATCGATGTACTGTGGACGTTGCGTAGTAACGAGGACAAAAACGAAAAAAGTTGTTGATTTTGAAAAAAGAATAGGGGACGCCAGAATTTTAGTTAGTCGATAAATTTTTACAAATAAATATTAAAAAAACGTGTACCTGAGTCAAGAGACATAACCTTCAAGCGAAATCAACATTGTTCCTGTAAAATCGAATATCCCAGGGCAGAAGAAAAAGAAATTTAGGCGCTATAACCATTTTTTCACCTATCACTGGAGATACATCACATAGAAAACACCACAAAAAGGTAAAAACTTTAACAATAATGCTCCGGAAGCAAATCAAAACAATGTGCTGACCATTTGGAAAATTGGTCGAGAGGATATCTTCCAGTTCAACAGATTTGGAGGAGCAAATTTCAAAATTAGCAGGAAGCAATACTGGAAGGTGTTTGCAGACTGACGGTGAGCAAATAAGGGTAAGCACAGAAGAAAAATCAAAACTGAGAAGAAGAATTGTAATAATAATGATATTGTTTTTATTAATTTTCAGTTTAAGTTAGCGCAGGTTGCTTAGGGTAATTTTAACTTGAAAATGAAAAATTGAAAGCTATCTATTGATTAAAGTTCTTTATATAAATTATAATAATAATATTAATTTGAGTATCATTATTAAAAAAAGATAGTAAATTAATTAAAAAAAATCTTTACCTTGAAATCAAAACTTCACTGAACCGCTCCTGAGAAAAAGGTTTCTCATGCAAATGCACAATATTGATCATCTTGTTTTAATTTTGAGTATATGAAGCAACATAAAACAACTTAAGAACTGTTTAGTAAATAAAATATTAAAGTGTTATGCTTCGGACTGGCGCTTAAGAAAATAAGGTAAGTGATAAGATATTTGATTGATTCTAAGCTATACGAAACTAAACGTAGGGCACATAAGAATCATTGTCTCGTGTAAATTAAATTTTTATGAAATTATATTTACATCTGTATTTTTATTATTTGGTGTATGTTAGCATATTATTCCTTATTATTTATAAACGTTTCATAAGAGATGTAGTGGTTTCGTTTTATTTCTAAATTAACTGGTGCTAATTAAGTGAAAGTGAAGTCATTTCGAAGATCGCTGACGCACCAGTATCCTTCTTCTTTCTCGATTATGACAGGAAGTGTATAGCCAGGGTTATTACTCGGTAGCCTCAACTAAAGTATAGTGACGACTAATGTCCAAAAAGCTCGAAACCGGTAGATGTCTAATGACACCGCTGACGACTAACCGTTTCTGTTTGCTATAGGCTTTCAGGTGCAACTGAAAGCTGTATGGGGCATTAGCTCTTAGAGTAGTTTTATTTATTTTATTTTATGCTACATGTACAACAATACTTGCACACGCCAAAATCTATGAAACAGTCAAGTTCTGTAAAGAACTAACAATAAAAGTAAAATATAAAACAGTAATTGTTAAAACAGTACAACAACATTATAAAATAGAGAAGTTGTATGCATTTTATATGGGCCTGAAATGTATTACAGGATAATCTTTCAAACATATTGAAATGTCAGAACATGTGTCTAGCGGTAATAATCAGATAATAAATAAAATATGCAGGTGTGGTGTTACAGGAGTTTGTTTCTTGTTTTTTGCATTTTTGTGACACTTTTGGCTTATAAGCAGTGTAAATATTGTGTAGGTAATGCTGTGCAATTTCCACCATGATGGAAGCAGGTTTTGTGTAAGTATAATCGGTCAATTTGCCACAAATGGATTCATTTAATATTATGCTTATGAACTTCATTGGTGCGTATCCCAACTTCATTAGTGCAGAAAAACGGGGTATCAAAGCAAGCAGGTGTCTACTTCTCGTTTTTAACACTAACATAATAATTATTGGTGATGCGGTGAACTTACGGCATTGCTTAATGTAATTTATTCCTTTGTTTACAATATAAATCCGCTCGTGAAAGTTGACAATGTTGATGGGTACGTCCAAATAGATAGTTTTAGTTGAGGTATTTAAAAAATTATGCCATCTGATTTAACATTAAACTTTTTGTTTTAACTGGAAAAATAATAAATAAAATTAATGAATTATTTTTGAATTAATTTTTTTGTTACTATTTTCTACTGATTTAATTTCTCCTTAAATATTTTAAAAAAATTCTAATTTATTATTTGTGTTTATTATGTTTTCAGAATGAAATTTAATGTAATTGTGCAAAATTTTATAAATGCCTCAAATAACATTCTACATCTCGTAAATGGTAGGAGCAAATACAGAACATGTTATTTGGAATCGAAATGAAGTGCTGAATACAATAAATGAAAAAAAAGAGTGCATTACCATTAATTTTCTAAACGCCCTGTATACATTCTGGTAGCTTAATAGAATCGATTCTTTATAACTTCACATTTTAATTTTTAGATGAACTTAAACCTACCTACTTATGTATTTCCAGTTAAATTTATAATGGTATTTACAAACAATGTTGCAATGCTTTCTTATTAAAATTACGCAAAACACAAATTACAACCGCTTCGAAGAAGACATCATAACATCACATAACTTAACCTCGCCGCCGAATTGAAATGATGTGCAAAATCCTTTGATAGATAGCAATAGTATAATTATTTGTAGTATTATTTGTACTGCTATAACAATAATGTATTCCAGTTAGGACAAGTAAACTAATGACTTATCGGCAGAGAATTTTAAAATTCAATAAAATATTTTATTGGCATATATGCCAAGTGGTATATATGTACAGAAATGTAATTTTAGTCGTGGATAATATTTAAAACACCTACACCAGGTAAAAAATGATTTACAGTAATTATTTTTTTTAGAAACAGTTTACTTGGAGAGTTTGTATAAGTGTATCTACGTGAGTTGCTCTATACTTGCGTCTCAGCACTGAGTATTCAGCAACCTTAAATTAAAATTGTTATTAAGGTACTCACAAATTTTCTAGATATCTTATATTTATGAATAATCAGTTTTTTTCTAGAGAATATGTGTATGCATTTGCTTTATTTTGAACTCGTGTCCTAACTGACAACTTTTTGAATATGATCATTCTTGGCGTATTTAGACACTATATTTGTTTTCTTTAAGCACCATTGATTAAGTCTTATTTGTTAATATGTCATCTTCATTTGAATCAATCAGAGTATATGATGATATTTCTCTATATTTCAGATTTCTACCGCGGCCTTTTCCATTTGCCTATGCGAAATTTAGAGTAAAAAAGATTTTTCCAATGTTATACATGCTGAATTAAAATTTAGGGTGTGTAACATAGTTTAATACGAAATTGTATGTAAATTGTATGATTCATTTTTTACATCACAATTTTAACAGTTACGTTAAAGAATATGTTTTAAATAAAGAACGTATAATGGCAGTGTTAGGTGGATTCAGTATATCTAGACATATTTTCATGTGGTAGAACACAGTACAAAATAAGCTGCTAATAACAAGGATGGAACAATTTCCAGCTTTTTCGAGCCCGTAGGTGTGTCATTCTGGTCCTGCAGCGTTGTTCAACCTGGAATGAGAACAATTTAATTAACAAGGTGGCCAACTCCGGGATTATAAACAGTGCAAAGTTATTTTAAAATTTATTTGGCTACCTTACACACATAAGGGTTTTCTACCGAAGTACCTCATTAAACTCCGACCCTTAGGTATCGTTTAGCTAATTTAAACACTAAGCAACACATATGTTATATCGTAATGGGTTTAATAAAGAGTCGTGGGTGTAACAAAAACCCTGATGCGTCGTTGGTTGTACTATTAAGTTATTTTTAGACACAGGATATACTTTGAGTGCATGTTAAGTTTTATTAATATAAAATCATTACACGATTTGACACAAAAAACAAAATCTTGTGTTAATCGAGGTTCACATATATTTGTATATTTTACACACTTCTCTGGAGGTAGCAGTGTGTTAATTAATATAGTAACTTTTACATATTTTAGTGTTATTTGTATCATTAAAGGTGTAGACTTTACATATTAACATGTTAATTTTATTGTATAATATTGATACGAAAACTTAACTTTTTTGTTTGTTAATGGTCTTATTTTTTTGTAATACTTTTATTTTGACGTTTTCTAGCAGTTTTCTCAGTGGATTGTAGTCTGGAATGTGTTAGAAACCGTCAAAATTTAGGTATTACAAACATTATAATTTTGAAAGCAAACTGGAACATATGTAACAAACTGAAATAATAGGTGAACTGGTGATCAATATACAGGGTGTTTCAAAAGGAGATGTACGTACCTCAACGTTCAATTCTAAGCAAAACATTTCTTATGAAATTAGGTCTGGAAACGCTTCTTTAAGAATATATAGGATGCCAAATTTAAAAAAATTAATTACATTTTTTGTATTTACTGTCGACTACTTTGAGTTAAATTCATGAAATTTTGTATGCGGAGTTTTCTGGAGACGGAAAATTAAAATTTTATGCACAATTGGCTATATCTGCAAGAGGGAGCCACAAGCGACTATTAGGATCCTTTTAAATCTCTTCGACTTTTTTGTGTCACGGTGTACGTCATGTCGGAATAGAGAAACCTTTTGTACTTAAGAAATGTATACATTATTGAAGTATCTAGGAGCAGACGTTTCCGTTAAAAACTCATCTAGAGTGCTACCTTACTTTTATATAAAAATAAGGTATAACACTTTAAAGACATAAGAACTATTAGTTTTTAATCAAAATAGCCTGATTCTTTTTTTTGTGAGAATTGCGAAAATAAAATCCCTAAACAATATGTACAAAACCTGATAATAACTTTCGATTCACTCTAATACATAATTTGCATGCATCACCCATCTTTAGATGAGTTTTTAACTGAAACGGTTGTTCCTAGAGACTTCAATCAGGTATACATTTCTTAAGTGAAACAAGTTGAAGAGATTTAATAGGATCCTAATGGTTACTTCTAACGCCCTCTTGGAGCCAGATACAGCCAATTGTGCATTCATGAAATTTCATGAATTTAACTCAAAGTAGTCGAGAGTTATTAAAAACAATGTAATTAATTCTTTTAAATTTGACATCCTGTATATCGTAAACGAAGCGTTTCCAGAACTAAGTTCATGACAAATTTTTTGCTTAAAATTGATCGTAGAATAACATACTGAAGTATGTACATTTCCTCCTGAAACACCGTGTATATAATTTCAGAATTATAGTCTTACAGTAATAATAAAATAAAATATATTTAACTATTTCTGATTTTATTAAAAATATATAATTGAGTTCAAATTATCAACAACCAAGTAACACAACGAGTAACACATATTCTAATAACATAGAAATAAATAACGTTCTAGTAAATCATAAACAACGAAACAACAAACATTAAACAAAAATGTATTTAGGCACTACAAAATATTAGTTTGAGAAAATTAACCTATAGTGTTCTGAACATATAATTTTCTTTCATAAAACGAAAATCAAAATGCAGATTATAGTAATATAAAACATCAGAGTGAACTCCTATTATTTTTAAGAGTTATAGTTCAAACTAGTTTTAACTTTATAACAATTATCAGCAATATTTGTTACAATTGGGTAGATACTTACCATTTTGATTGATGAAACCTTAAATTTAAATGTTCTCCATTTGAATACCGGGAATGAGGACTAACTGAACACAACAACGCAACACGACTAACCTGGTGAAGTGATCTATATTGGAACAGTTAATATACTGCAGTTGTGCAGTTGTGCTCAACCAGTCAGAAGTAGGGATACAGAACACAGAGGTGTGTTAAATTTACACAAAATGGTTTACTTTTAACACATCATTGATAAATATTACACAAATTCAGTATATCCTATTATAATACTAGTAATTTTAACACATTTTGTGTAAAACGTTTAAAAAAGCTACACTATATAAAACTATAATTTTACACACTGAATTGCACACCGGAATATCTCACGGCAACTTTTTGCAGTGTAGGTAATACATTTCTTCGGATTGATGGTTTACACAATGTTAATAGTGTTTCGGAAGAAAAAACAAAGTTTTTATTAATATCTCTGTACTAGTGAGATGTTCGACTGCTTCTTTTGAAAAAAAATAAATAAATTCTTGTGAAAAGGATGTGCAGGAAAAGATAAAGTCGAAATAAATCTCTGCTTAAATTTCGTGTAAATATTCGAACCGTTTCCATAATATTGAACAAAATACATCTTCAAGCCAATCTTTAAAAGGCCCTAGCTCCCTTAGGGTCGATTTGTCGACTTATGTTTATAAGAAGTTTTCGTCTTATTTTTTGACGTAGAATCATCCCCTATAATATTTTATAATTTTATTTAAAGCAAAAACAATTCAAAATGTATGAAGATATTTGAATTGTACAGGATGAGTCTGGAGGAACGCAACAAACTACAGAAATACATTCTACACGTCTAAATAATAATAAAAATACTCAAATGTTGTTATGAGATTTTGTTTTATTTTCAAAGTACTAATTCGAGGTATTATCAAAATAGGCTGCAATCAGGAGAGCTATAGACGCCATTCGTAGATCAAGCAGAAAGTGTTTAGAGGTTAATAGCTGATCACACATTTACAGTCTAATCGACCGTCTTTGACTGTGCCAGGCTTTGCCGTTAATACTGGCAGTGTGTGGAGGATAGCGGGGTACAACTTTTCCCTAAAGTCAAAGCCTGCCACATGTTTTATCTGTTGCTTAGCATAAAGTAGCAGACTTTTCAGCGAAAACTGTATGTATTTGAATACGTGTTGCTCGGTAGTTGTCTAGTATAAGTTCTAATTATAAATAACAAACTAAAATGATCACAAGACATGACATTTTTGTTCAAAGAATTTTTATCGAATTTTATAAAGTTATATGAATAGTTTCCATGTGTTTGGAAAATAAAATCGAAAGATTATGTTAATAACCTTTGTTTTTGCACTGCTCATAATAAAATTAATATATATTATACTTGTACCATCATAGCTCATATAAAATATACCCCAAGACTTTTGACTCGACGAAAGTCCGCCGTCCGCGCGGCGGAGTTTTCAACAGTTTTGTGCCATTAACATACAGTGTTCACGAACTTAATAAATAACTTAGACCGCCAGACTTTATTTCATGTTAGTGGATAATGAAAGTCATGAACCGTTAAGGGCTAAAACTGACAGATCCTGTCATCCAAAGTAGTGTTGGGATCACTCGAGCGAAAAATAACTGATTATTCGGTTATGGCAATAACCGAAATCACTCGGTTATCACTTACATGAGTAACGAATTATTTATTTGATTTTTTTTACTGTTCACTAAGTATAGGCTTGCCACTTTTCCATATGCACAAGTAAGAACAATCTTATCTTTTTAAATTCTCAAGTAAGGACATTCTTTGCTTTGTCGAATAGCACGGAGTTGTATGATTTAATTTATATATATATATTCTCTTTGTGTCCCGATAATTATATTTTAATATGAATTTAATCATTTCCTCCAAGCAGAGATTTCTAGTAAAAGTAAGGACGGACAAAACAGAGGCTGTAGTAAGAATTGTTCTTCTATAGTAAAGGACAGGTGGTAACCCTACTGTTCACTTACAATTTGAATTTGTGTGTTCGAGCTCAAGATTTGTAATAAATGAAAAATCGAATAAGCATAGAAATGACCACCATGATATTACAATTTCAACCTAATGTAATATACATAAAGGTTACAATTTTGAAAAAATTTTTTTTGAAAACTAGATTCGACCGCACAAAACTAATTTTAGATTCGTGTTAAGCATCCTCAAAAATATGGGGTAGATTTTTTTTATTAAAATTGGTAAGGTTTCCACTAATGTGAATAATTACCAACAATTTTTGAAAAAATAAAAAAAATGAATTAAATTTTTTGTATACCTATTTCTATTGTGTAATGCAACATAGATATATAAATTATATAGTTTTATTTTAAATACATAAATATACCTATAAAAAAGTATATATGTATTTAAAAAAAAAAACATTTATGTATATACATATGGCAAAAATAGTAATATGTAAGCGGCTTCATATCAAATGACCATCACTCGAGTTAACAATCGGTTCTTGAAATCACTTAAATACTCAATATTCGGTTATTGAAATAACTCGGTTTTTCCCAACACTAATCCAAAGCCTGTTTGCAAGACTGTAAATGTGTGGGCCACTAATGATGGCGTTTTGAGAATTTAATCAAAGAACAGAATAAATTATATTTTTTATTAAAATTAACGTCACAACCCAAAAACAAATAAAAATTGCATAGCAACATTTTAAATTTTTCTTATTTTTTTGACGTAGAAAATCCATTCCTGGAGTTTTCGTAGATTTCTCCTGACTAACCCTGCATGATATAAAAAATTAATTTTAAAATTAAGAAAAGTTAGGTATAGTAAAACTACACCTACAATTCTATATTTTAATTTAATTTGAACGCGTACGTATATCAAACGTAATAAAGTATTTTAATACAGACCTGATTTGTGATATTCCGTAAAGAATTTTCATTAGAATCTAACTGTGCTGACAATAAAATTCCATTCTTAACAGACCTGCTGAGAATGAGTTTAGAATTTCATTAGGCGATCGAGACGAAGCAAATTGCTGACTTTATGGCCCTCCGCAATCGGCAAGAGGATAAGAGGTTAGTTTCTTTTACACAACAACTATTCATGGTGGCACTTCTAATTTATTCCGCTGCAACTACTTATTCGACATTTTTATTACTATCTTTTAAAACTAATAGCAAAATAATTTTTTCTACTCCCTACGTGGAAAATACTATTTTAGTACCCCATTTCAGGAAGGAAAGTAGTACTTTTCCCCCTTAAACATCAAGAAGGCGCCATGTTCTTGTGGTGTCGCTGCTACACATATTTAATTGGTATGTTTTATTATATTTATTGACAGCTGGAAAACATTAGCACAAATAAAATTTTAAATTCAGGATACGTATTATGACGTACCTACGTCGCGTCTGAGCTGCGGCGGCGATTACCTCGAGTGCCAGTTTCTGTTTACAGTGCAAAAACACTACTACTCGGGCAGCTACAGTGAAGACACAGGATGTCCTGAGGGTTGTGAGAGACGAGTTAGACTTGCGGTGTCCAGAAATAAAAGTATCTCTTGGTAAATAATAACGTTTGTTAAGTGTAATCTTATATATACAAAATCTAACTTAACTATCGCACCTCTACTTACGTGGTGCGCTTGTGCTCACTTGACTTACGGGCGCGGATGAAGTCTGCTTGTGGGGCTAGCTGGTCAGGAACTCGCAGTGCTTGCGGTGTTGGCTGGTCAGGAACTGGATCTGCGGCTTCGTAATTAGGCGACATAATGCTGTAACAGTCGGTGGCTGTGCACTGCCTGAGTCCATTATTGACTTAAAATATTTCTAGCAGCTTCCCTAGTACTGGTGTGGCTGACAGGCAGGATTTCCTACGATGACGGTTGGCTAGAAACTGAATCGTTCACTTGTAGTTAGAAAATCTAATTACTGCTGGAAGGGTCGGCGGCTGTGCAATGGTTCACTTGCTGGACTTGTAAAAACCAACGGTCTCTCTTAGCTTTCTGGTAGTCCTTGAGAATTAATCCATTAGCTTCCTTGTTGGTATTGATGAGGATGAGACACAGGGTGGCTTGCTTAGGAGGCCGCGATGTGACTGTTTAGCTCGGCGTCACTTATTTACAGACACAATATTTAGATATTTTTTTATTATTTTGTAGACAAACGTAAATGATAATCAATAGAATCTCTATCTTCCCTTCATCTTTTCTGACAACGCGCGACATAATTTGTAGTTGGCAAATTCTAACTTCAGAGCGACCAATTTCCTGTCGCGATCAAATTGAGGGGAATATACCCAAATCACTATAACACTGATAGTACTGTCCCTGGCGACAGTTGTTGCTACACGTGAGTATATTCCTCCAGTTTGATCGCATCAGAAAATCTGTCGCTCTGAAATATCGTGCGAATAGAAGATGTAGGTTGTATTGGTTTATATTTATCATTTAATTTGTCCATAAAATAATAAAAATATATATAATTATTATATATATTAACAAATTTGGAAATTTTACCAGCTGTCAATAAATAATAAAACTCGGTAATCAAATTAAATATATGTAGCTGCGACACCACATGGTGCCTTTTTAGTTAAATAATTCAAAAACACAGGTCATACCCGCACACAGATTAACAAACAATCTCGCGCACTCAAACTAGCCGGGTGACGGTCATAATCGTTATTTAATAAATTGATAAACGTACCTCCATATAAGCACTTAGAGTTGAGTTGGTATTCCATAGGTATTAAAATTATCCAAAACATATAAATTACCGCCATGAACTACACACTATAACCACACAAAGCTGGCGCCGAATTGAATTGATGCTTCGGCACTTTTCGCTTTTATTCGTGACAAGCGAACAAATTCACTTATCGCAGCAACATAATTAGTTGTGGTACCAATCTGTACCGCTGTGGCAATAATGGGTTCTAGTTATTACAATAATTTATGTTTCAGTAGTTAATCATATTCACCAACTACAGTTAACTACAGAAAATTACTAGTAAATTAATGACTTACGGAAGTGAATTCTAAAATTCAGTAAACCGCCTTACTAACCACAAGTGACGTAATCATTTGTCAGTGTATGTCATTTTACTTGTGGATATAATTTAAGACACGGATAAAAAAATATTTATGATAATTATTTTTTTTAGCAGCATACTTTCCTTGGAGGGTTTTTCTATGTGTGGATATATTGCTAATTTGCAGCGTAGTAAATCTGGAATTACCTTTTCTTTATATTCAACACGCGATGTAAATTACGAGGCAGAACCAATTCTCTTTTTAGGTCACCAAACATCGTCTGTCCGAGCTGCAATTATCCCAGGACCAGCATGCAATTAATCGAATTTGTTAGCTGGCGTCTTGCCCACGTGCGACCTTTAACTCTGCTCCGACACGTAAAAATTCTGAAATCTCTGTGTTTGTCTACCACGTAGCATATGGGAATGTCGGTTAAAAATATGGTCTAGACCTGTTGTCCCTAAATGTGTTTTCCGCATAGCATGTAAACTTATTAAACAAGCAATGTTGTTGTTTATATATTCAGATGTTAAGTGTAACAGAATGATTTTCACTTAAAATGACGAATTTATCTTTTAATTACTTCTAAATAATTCTATTATTTTTATGTATTCAATATATAGGGTGTCCTGGAACTCAATGTAAAAAATCGGATCAAAAAAATGTGGTCAAAATTATGACAGTGCCGTAGGTATAACTTTTTTCCTTTGTTACTACACTGTAAAGGAGTAATTACACATTTTTACACAATACTATGTTGATCGAGGTTCACACGGAATTGTGCATATTTCTCTGTTTATAGCGCTGTGTTCATATAACAATTGTTATGTGTAACTTTTACAGATTTTAGTGTTATTTGTATCATTGATCATGCAGATTTTACACATTAACATGTTAATTTTATTGTATAGTATTTATAGAAAGATAGTAGAGTAGATAGTATAGTAACAATAAAATAAAACACGTTAAATGATTTTATTAAAAATATATCATTCAGTTCATATGAACAGCAACCGAGCTTTCTAACAAAATATTTAACAAAATTAGTACATAGTAGTAATAGTAGTACATATTCTAATAAACGACTTAGAAACAAATAACGTTACAACATTAAACAAACATGTATTTAGGTACTACAATATAGTTGTAGTAATTTGTACATATAATTTTCTTTCTCTAAAATTACAAGAAAATCAAATTACACAGATAATATAAAATATCAGAGTAAATTTTTAAGAGATCCAATTAGCTTTATCACAATTGTCAGCAACATTTATTATAGTTAGGCAGGTACCATTTTCTTTGGTGAAATCTCAATTTCAATTTAAATGTTCTCTATTTGAACACCGGATGAAAGTTAAGTGCACACAACAACACAACACAACTAACATCGCGTACTGATGTATGTTGGAATAGCTGATATACTGCAGCTGCGCAGTTTTGCTCAATCAGTCAGAAGCACAAATATATAATAGAGGTGTGTTAAGCTTACACCTTACACAAAATGGTGTACTTTTAATACATCATTGGTAAATATTACACAAATACAGTATATCTTATATACTAATAATTTTAACACATTTTGACTAAAAGCTATAAAAAAGCCATAGTATGTAAAGCTATTAACATGGAAATTTTACATTTTCTTAATTGCACTGGAAAATCTCACACAGCAAATCTTTTACAGTGTAAGAAAGGTCCGCCGCAAATTAACCCTAGTCCAAATATAGCCCAGACACAACCTATGCGTGAAGAAATCTGTAAAATATAGGAATAATGGAAGTAGCACATATTAGACCCCTTCCATTCCGAGTACTCTCCTAACCAATTTTTTCGTGCATCGAGTTGTCCGAGAAGCACAATTTTAACGGTATTTAATTTTTATTGTTATTTGACTGAACGATGAATGATCAAATATCAATGAAGAAAAAAACGCGTACCTGAACTGTTTTTCGGTGAGACATGATATATGCGTAAGCTCTGTTGATACTACGCTCAATTTGCCGTGGATCTTAAGACCTATTCTTACTGGCCAAAAAGTTGTTCGGCACCTGCTAGGACATTCGTATAAAATATTATATTAGTTCTCACTATACCTACTAATTCAATTAGCATTTTATTATGTTGAGCTCCAAAAATTTTTCTGACGCGTCATTTTCCCAGTATACAAAGAAAAATAGTCCAAAGTTTCTTGGATTGGTACAACCAAAAGCCTAGAACAGCAACTGTTTGTTTCCTGAAAAATGCAGACAAAGAAGAACATGAATATCAACCAGTAGTTTCACCTTCATCAGTTTATACTGAAAAAAGAAAAGAGAGTAGAAAGAAAAGGAAAACGGTTAAAGGTACAAAACTGAAGAACTCAAAGAAGGCCAAGTCATTAGGTCACATCAAAAATCCAGATTCGATTCCTCTTGTTCAAAGTTGAATGATAATATGGCTCTGAATGATTCATTCTATGAAGATTTTAGTTATGAATTAACGCGTTAGATGTAACAGAGACTAATTAGATGAAAGGGAAATATCACTTGAAAAATACAATTATAAAATAACATGCTACAATTAAGTAACAAACAACTGATTTAAAGGAAATGCTATCAAATGAAATATTGGAAGTAAACCTCCTCCTCTCCTATATGGAGTTAAATTTAATTTAAGTACTATATTTGCTATCTTATACTAATTAATTCCTATCTTTATGTACTTTTATCTAGCATCAATAATTATTATAGACAGGTATGTTATCGATAGTGACTGTAAACAAAAAATGCTGGAATCGCTAATGTACATCAAACAGGAATTTTTGCTATAAAAACTTTTGAGAAACTTAATTTGTATAAAATGTAGTTCATAAACAGTTAGTAAGCATATCATAAAAATTAAAGTAGGTAAAAAATTAATTATAATAATATATTATGTATTTCAGAAGGAATGGTCAATAGTTAAGTATGTTAAAGTACCATTTTGAATAAAAGGGTGCATATGTATACGTGTCCAACAGATATAGTACTAAGGCCAATTGCGTTGAGTGCAAGACAGATAAATTATCAAGTAAGTTGCTATAGAATAATTGTCATTTGACAGCAATTGACATTTAGCATTGAATTGTTTGAAATACCACATATTGTTTCTCACGATGAATAGGTTGATATGGTATTTTCTCAGTAACCAATGAGATTTGGACAAATATTCATATGAACTATTCAAAATTACCGATACTATAACATACCTGCTAAAGTATGCATCATTCCTGAAACACCCTGTATATCTATTGTCTATTGTATATATTTCAGTTGAATAAGAATTTACACAAACTTCATTTGATCTAATTTTTAAAATATTTTAAGGATACTGGATGACTATTATGTGTGCATACTAAATTTTCAAAAATGATTTGAAGATAGTGATATAAAAGTTACTCAATACACTGAACGGAGATAAGCTTAAGAAACCAAACTTTATCCTGAGCTATTTTTATACTAGTTCAATTTAATAACTTCAACTAAAATTTAAAGATTAATAGAAGAAAATACATCATGTAACTTCAATTTCTATTCAGTAAAGCTTTCTAAAGTCACTTTATGGGTACGTGTGTTCATTTGCTTTACTATATGTTTGGTCATGTAACTTTTAGAAAGATTTTAATCGGTACAGTCTCGATGAACCATGTAATGTCTTTTGCAATAGTATACCCATTAAACGGCGGCGAAAATGACCACTTAAGAGATCTAAGGGCCAGCTATAAAAGATGTTTAAGTTTATTACATAATTTGTTATTTATTTTGTGCTATAAATATCTTGATAATAAGTGTATCAGTATCATATGTATGCGGTACACTGACAAAATTTAATTCCAATTTCAAAATATGTAAGTTTTCATTGTCTATTATGTAAACAATGTATTTATTTACAAACGTCGGTAAAAATATAATTTTTAACGCATGCTGTTTAAAATGTTATTTTAAGGAACTGGTGTTAATAGTATATTACACTATTAGGTTGGTAAGTGGGGTATAACAGTCTGTTAACCACTTAACAACCGTATTATGTATAACGTTTTTCGCACAATCGCATTTATCAAATAAAATAATAAAAAAAATATTTTAATTGCTGAAATGGCGTGGCCTATCTAGCGTGTTTTGAATTTATTTTGTTGGAAACCAAAAAAACAATTTGAAGTTTGAACAATTTTGTGTTTTGCTGTCAAAACTGTGCTTATAATGGCTGATAAAGACGATTCAGAGGTAGATTCGAACATTGAAGAATCGTATCAAATAGGTTGTGAGTCATTAATTCCCACAAAATCAAAGGTGAAGTATGAAAAAGTCTATGATGCCTTCAAGAAGTGGTTGAATGAGAAGAAAAAACTTTGCTATTTTGTTCAGAGAAATTTAAGTTTGAGGTCTCCGGGAAGCTTATGGGCAGAGTACTCTATGCTTAAAAGTACGATCAACTTGTGAAAGAGAGGATGTTGATTGAATTTTCCCAATCATTAATTAAAAATTTTGTATCTTCTATTGCAGTCGCAGCTGATATTAAAAATAAGACAGTATCAAACACCTTTAAAAATCCAAAACTGCCAATTGGTTTTCAATTTGTGGTGGTATAATAGAAAATCTTTGTTTAAAACGTGGTGTGCCAATGTGTGTAACATCCGCTACCGTTTTATTTACAGTTGCTTCGTCATTACACTGCATTAAGAGCTGTATGGCAATCTAAATTTCTGCATAGAAATACAACACACTAAGAGTGGTACATTTCCTTTTGTAGATACACTAATTGATCCTTTTGAATGATGCTGACTGTGTTCATGTTCCTTTTGATTGTTTGAAGGCCGTATTATCATTAATAGCTGTAATAGTAATTATTTATGTGAAATTTGTGCCAGAGTAGAGAGCAATGTTATCCGCCTAAATTTTGGACAATTTTTAGCCGGTTTTAGCTCCTCTTATTTTGAAATCTTTCATATAAACCTCATCTACTGTACTGGACATCCACCACGTCTCTTAATTGTATTAAGAATAGCACCAGAGTTCGCCAACAAGCTTATAAATGTAGAAATTCAGTAACATTGTCAGGCATCTTACCAAATGTATTGATTCTAACTTGTGGCACATTTATTCTTAATGTTTTATGAAAATTCTTGAATGATAAATGTTCGCTGAACGAAGGGCTACGTACTATTTCTAATAGTTCAAATATAATGTACCACTAAAAACAAAATTTCGTTACACATTAGTTTTTGTATCTGGCATATGCACAAATAGTAAAGGTTCCAAATCTCCGATATTATTGAATGTCAAGTTACACAGTTCTTCGCGACGATAAAGTCCAAATGCACCGAAATTAACAACTTTTTGCATGAGATATACTCGGCCTTGCGCTTCTGCGAGAAATTAGCAATTTGTTCCCTGGTTAATACTTTCAACTTTCTTAGTCGATATGCTTCACTCTTTTGATTAAAAAAAACAAGCTTGTAATATTTGCTTATATCCTGGTTCTTTATGTTCATCATTGCCTTCAACATGGAGTAATTTGACCAAACTGTCATATTTTGTAATTTTCTTCAAAGTATGCCAAAAGCACTTAAACTTGCTACTATTTTTTTTATTCGAAGGGGAACTTCCCTTCTCATAAAATAAAATGTCACTTTTACAACATATATCATAAATAATTATTATAATCTAGCAGTATTTAAAAATAATATTTAGTTTTCTTCTTTCTGACAAGCTATAGACTAACTGAGATAAAAAGCGTGTTTGAAATCGAAATTTTAAATGTCACCTTGTATCTTACAATGTGACACAGGTCAGGCAAAATTATTTTCCAAATTAATTAAAATATTAGATATACATATGTATTACGAAGATAGTATGTTATATTATACTCCAAATCATAGTAGTGTAAAGGTGCATGTGTTAAAAACGTACCTCAAAACCTATTAAACTTAAATTATTATACTCAAAGACTAACAACTTTGTGAAAATAATTTGTATGCGTGAGAGGACATGAAAACTCGTAAAACAAATCCCTTAGTTTTTTTGTCAGTGAAGAAAAACTGGTAAACTTCGCTTTTCATTTCGAACTACAGAGATAAGAAATTGGCGCTAAAATATGCTGTAAAGTTGTAATCTTGGCAGATTGCTATCAATCCTTGGAATTCGTCCGGATTTGTTCTGCCGCCTTTAATTCACTCCCTTCTTTAAATGGTTTAGACTTGATGGCAGCTGGGTACAATGTTTTATTTATGTTGTATCTATTTATTCAAGTAGGTATATTTAAAGCATTTGTATACCGGATATTTTACAAGATCTGTGACAAACAAGAGATGGTAGCTGGGTTAATAACATAGGTTTGATTTGTTTTTATTTATTAGTTACAAGCATTTTAAAAAATATAATTTCATATTTCAATCAAAGTAGCCTGATGAATAAAAATGATGGCTGCTATAACAATAATTAATATTTGTGTTATTTTGTGTATTCATTTGTCATTTAACGTTAAAGTATGTATAAATTTAAGTGTCAAATAAAAAATGTATTTATTTGTAACTGAAGAGTATGCAGATATTGTTAGTCTAAGGGTACCGACAGAGTGGAAGCGGGTTACTCGCTTACTGCTAACTCACGCTTATCGGCGCTGATTTCTCGCGCGGAGACCGCACACATCAGAAGCTGCTAAAAGCGGGAAGAGACAAAAATTTATTCGATACGTCTTAGCTACTTTCTTACAAAATATCAGCATCTGACGAACTGATCGTTTTAGATTTTATAATTACTAAGTTAAAGAGAAAACAATTTGGAGTACGCTCTATTAATTGTAATAGAAGAAATTATTCAGAATTTATCATTTATTTAAAATCTTAAGGAAAGGTCTTTTCAATATACAAAAATGCCAAGTAATCTGTAACTGCATTTTAGATAAAGTGAAATGCCGTATAATGAAGAATTATTGTAATCTACATAAGCAAGCTATTCTATCGGAAGAAAGACTTGTTATTAAAGATATCTATTTAAGAAAATTCGAATCAATATTTTCAAAAATTTCTATTATTAATTAAGTCATATGTATATATAGCTATATTTTCTAACGAAAATAGACATACCTGGCCTAATGCTATTATTAAATGATTTTCAAAATTCACTTTTGAACAACATTATACCAACATCATATATCAAGCAACATAAAAAA
Organism: Monochamus alternatus; assembly: GCA_037114965.1. Classification (NCBI taxonomy): domain Eukaryota; kingdom Metazoa; phylum Arthropoda; class Insecta; order Coleoptera; family Cerambycidae; genus Monochamus; species Monochamus alternatus. The sequence goes on from CM073430.1 coordinate 22,556,436, forward strand.
ATGTTGTAGGAAACTACTAAATTATTAAAATACATAATATCCAGAATATAAAGCCGATACCAAAAGAGCTTGTATATCTGACCAAAAGAAGCAATTGTTTAATAACAATAAAGTTTTTTTACACGAGACTAATGTGTTATTGAGTTTACAACGTTTTAAAAAAAAATATTTAGTGTTGTTCTCTCTAAATTAGATAAACATTTTACTAATATATTATTATTTTGATAGATGTTTTTATATCTTTATTTAAGATATTTTTATATTCAAAGTAATTATAAGCATACTATCATTACAGTACGTGCAATGCTTCAAGCAGATGTGTACAAATCGCTAGTATTATCTCACCTCTTTATATCGGACAACCCGGTAATAGTTATTAGTATAAAATAGGCAACCTAACTTTTGCATGTTCCTCATGTTTTGTACTTTCAATTGGTATTAAATTCGTTTGGTAAACACGTGAGCGCAATGAAAAAAGAATGAATGGCAGTATTTTTAATTAAGCGTAGCCATGAACATATTTCATTAGATATTGTCTGAAACTATTTATTTGTGGCATAATTTTAGTTTTTCTTTAGTTTTATTGGGTTTTTGTCACACTTTTGAAAAATAATAAAAATTAATTAAATAAGCCCTTGCGCCAAACGGAATATTTCATTAGGCAACCCATTTGCAATATATTTGTCTATATATTATCTTTGATAAAAAATACTTTTCGTTCGTTAAGCACATGGGCGCAGAACGATCTTAGTTCGGATCTTATACTATGCCTTTGATTGAAATATGAAATTATATTATTTTAATTGTTTGTGTAACTTCTAAATAAAAACATTGACATTAACCCAGCGAACATCTGCCAATGTTTGTTATAGAGCTTATAGAACACCGTGTAAAATTTTTTTTAATTAGTATTAGGATGGATATCTGTTGTGGTTAGATTTGAGTTTCAATTCACAGAGATTTAGCAGGGAAACCTTTATTCATATGATGTAAATTCTTTTACAGTTTTAAAGGTATGTGGCGCATTAACGGAACACAAATATATTTGTAGATAGATACCAATAACTAGAGAAAAACATATCTGATTAAAGCATTTGTATGTATTTATTATTATTTCTATACTATTACTGCTAAACTCGATACTTTTTTTAATAGTATTTTTACACGTTAGTTAAGTTTTTAAAAGTTGAACAAATTATACAATTGTAGATAACGTCATCTTGAGATGAATATGGAGGGGGAAAACTACTTTATCTGTACTCGAGTTACGCTAAAGTGGTTTCACGAGCAAACTTTACGCTGCAGCGAAAATTAGTTGGTAGTTTGCAGAACAACTTATGGTTAATAATTTCACTGTCGTGAATTTCGCGTCCATGAGGACAAGGTTTAAGTGTGATATGCGCAGAGTGCGCATCAGGTAGGTATAAGTGGGTGGTGGTGGGCAATCGCCGTCCAAAAAGACGGCATTCTAATTTGCAGAGAGGATGACACAGGTGGCACATTTAAAGTAAATCGTTAATGTGCTAGGTTCAGCCGACGTCAACTTATTTTTGATAATTTTGTATGTGCTTTAACTCTTGTCCAGTGGCACTCTTAGGTAATCATACCACCCGTATCTTCCGTACTCATCTCTGTGTTGTGAATTAGTCTCTATTATTTTCGATCTTGGGTAATTGATAATACAAGATAAAAACTGTAAATTTTGAAATATTCTTATTATTTTTATTATCTAACGCCTCGAAATTATTATATCACTGTTTCTACTCTAAAAACAGTGGATGTTATGTAATACAATTATTTTTGTCATTTTTGTATATTTTTTATATCTGATCGCATTCAAATTTAGTACGCCTATGAAATGTTGCTCCCTGCACGTTTCGCCCGTCGCGCTAGTCTACAAGCTAGCGATTAGTCACAAATATATTTGTAGATAGATACCAATAACTAGAGAAAAACATATCTGATTAAAGCATTTGTATGTATTTATTATTATTTCTATACTATTACTGCTAAACTCGATACTTTTTTTAATAGTATTTTTACACGTTAGTTAAGTTTTTAAAAGTTGAACAAATTATACAATTGTAGATAACGTCATCTTGAGATGAATATGGAGGGGGAAAACTACTTTATCTGTACTCGAGTTACGCTAAAGTGGTTTCACGAGCAAACTTTACGCTGCAGCGAAAATTAGTTGGTAGTTTGCAGAACAACTTATGGTTAATAATTTCACTGCATCGTTGTTTTATCTCAGGGAAATGTACGGCAAAATGGATTTCAAACTGCTTAATTTTTAGACCGCTGTGGAATTGATTATCAATTAATAAATGTTCAGCACCAAATACAAAACAATTATTTAAACAAACATAACTATATCTCACGTTAAGTAGTTTAGTAGTAATTTTTTTGATTTCAAGTAATTTTTATTCTTAAGTGAGAAATATATAATCTTACTGGGTGACCCGGCAAACGTTGTTTTGCCATATGAATTATTTCTAGTGAATATTTTGGTAGTCGGCTTTGTTCTCATCCCTACTCCGTCCTGTTTACTGGGTGAGAAGCACAAACCTAGAAAAAATATAGACTGTGCCAGTGTCATATTGCCGGTGAGCCCTAATTCATGGCTGCCCTAAAAGGTCCAGAATCACTAAAACTTGGTTTCTGTGCCAATTTACGTTGGTTGTATTGTAGCGTGAATCTCATTGGTCACATTGATGTCACATTCTTTAATGACATTTAAAATGACAGCAAGTTAGGTAATTTCATATTGCAATGCAGCCATCATATTTGCACAACCGCCAACATAAAGCAAATAAAATATCAATTTTCTGGACCGAAGTCCCTAGAAAACGCTGCACCTGTCACGTGACCTATATCATGAACCGACGCTCTCTATATTTTTTTTCTAGGTTTGTGGTGAGAAGTGACACCGGTAGACGCCTGGCGGGGATAACTGATCTAGTGATAATCGATCAGTTATCCCCCCATCTACCAGGATTAAAAATGATTAAATTACTAAAATGGCTATTAAAAAATAGGGGTTTGTGATAGAAGGGTAAAAATTAAGGATTATATGTATTTTTTAATGCCACATAACAAAAAGATAAAAATAAAAAAAATTGTTCAAAAAAATTAAAAAAAAATGTATGGGGTGAACCACCCTTATCACTTAGGGGTATGAAAAATAGATTACGACCGATTCTCAGACCTACCGAATATACATATAAAATTTCATAAAAATCAGCCGTTTCCGAGAAGTATGGCGTCTAAAACTGTGACACGAGAATTTTATATATTAAGAAGATTATACTGAAATAAGTTAATCTTTCAATAAAGTATTACTATAGTTGAAGAATAGTTAAACTAAGCCAGCATTGAACTAAGTGTAGTAATATTAATATTAGTGTAGCTTTCTTTCTAACTTTCTAGTAGGCCCAGCTTTGATATCAATATATTTTAAATCCAGTGACATTTCTAAACTTATTTATTTATTCAGGCAATATTCAAATGGTATCTACAAAATTACAGGCAAAATCAATTTTAATGCTGAAACGGTAACGCGCTGTAAACATTTTTTGTATATAAATGGGTTAAATCTTCATAGTTTGTCATGGAAAATACGCACTCAATAGCTTTGTTGTTACATCTTGTATTTTAGAGTGCATATTTTAGAGCAAATTGCATAATTAAGGTTGTAATTTATTTTTGTTTTAGAATGGATAACTACAAATTTTCTAAAAAGATTAGTAACCAAATAAATAAATATAAATTACACAAGTAAAAATCTAAGATTTATATTTCTTTAAATACAAGTAACAGAAACCGCTGAAGGTTAGCTTTTGATTACAGATAAAGTTGAAGATAATACTTAACAAATAAGAAAAAATGTATTTATATGAAGGAAACTATGGAAACATTCTGTCCGCAGAATATGCTTAGATAGATGGCAACCCATTTTATCTGCGTCAATTAGTTTCTACTCTCGGTTTCCCTCGTCACCGACTGTAACACTCTTCTGACAGCTCTGTTACAATCCCTGTCTATCTCTAAAGAGAATTTCCCCTAGCACTAGAATATCTTTAGAACCCCACACTGGAAGACTTCAGTGTTTGGTTTCGCAAATGTAATAAAACAACGAAGGCACTTGAATGGATGGTTCAGCTCAAATGGGAGAAGCAAAATTACGCATGAAGGATACTTAAGAGTTTACCAATAGCAGGAAACTATAATACCATTTAGGCAAGTCTGAATATGTATATAGTTTTTTACTTAAGTAAATATTTTTTCCACAATCGTGTTATAGATGACACACTAGTAATTTTTATTGCCAGAAGTATACAAAGTGGCAAATTAATAATTTTTGCATGTTTACTTCTCTCGATGAAAGTAAAAAATCAGTAAAATTAGTATTAACTGTTAAGTTTTATTTGGAATTTAATAGGTCGTACTTTGACACCGTAGCGTTCTGTTTTCAAAATTTCTGCTCACATTCGTGTTCCAAGCCTGGTATTACCAGGCGTGGACACAGGATAGCCGTAGACACAGGGCGAGAGGCATGGGTTGTCGTAGAGAAACCACAGAGCGTGAAGATCGTCGATTGCTACTTTTAACTCTCACCTATTTAGCAGCAGCCGGAGTATTTCAAATCAGTGGTTTGAAAAGCATGGGGGGGATGGTTGATGTGCGTGCAGTATATCGACGGCGACCGGAGTCCACGCCTGGTAACACCGTAGTACATAAATATCTGGTAGTCCTTCTAGAAATTTATCTCACCGAAACTCCTGCTTAGCGCAACCCAACAACCCACTCCGTCTCAAAATCAATAAATTGGTAAATCTGACCAAATCTACGTACTCTAGGCATAATAAGCTGTAAAAAAATGTCGTTTGCAACAAGTTCACAACATTTGCAACATAAATTGAGCAAAATTTTTTAAAACAGAGTGCTACGTTGTCAAAGTATGACCTATGCAAACTCCAAAAAAACAACAAATAAACCTGAAAATGTAATCATTTTTTACATTCACCTAATTTAAACATGTAAAAAATGATATTATGTGTTTGCCTTTCTTCATCATGTATTTACTGTACTATAGTCAGGGGTCGAAATTGTAGAGAGTGACTAATCGCTAGCTTGTAGACTAGCGCGACGGGCGAAACGTGCAGGGAGCAACATTTCATAGGCGTACTAAATTTGAATGCGATCAGATATAAAATATATACAAAAATGACAAAAATAATTGTATTACATAACATCCATTGTTTTTAGAGTAGAAACAGTGATATAACAATTTTGAGGCGTTAGATAATAAAAATAATAAGAATATTTCAAAATTTACAGTTTTGATCTTGTATTATCAATTACCCAAGATCGAAAATAATAGAGAGTGACTAATTCACAACACAGAGATAAGTACGGAAGATAAGGGTGGTATGATTACCTAAGAGTGCCACTGGGCAAGAGTTAAAGCACACAAAATTATCAAAAATAAGTTGACGTCAGCTGAACCTAGCACATTAACGATTTACTTCAAATGTGTCACCTGCGCCATCCTCTCTGCAAATTAGAATGCCGTCCTTTTGGACGGCGATTGCCCACCACCACCCACTTATACCTACCTGATGCGCACTCCACGGATATCACACTTAAACCTTGTCCTCATGGACGCGAAATTCACGGTAATGAATTGCAATTTGCGTAACTGCTAATAAACTTGTTTTGAGCTTCTGATAATCTACCATGGCAGTTTCATGATGAAAATGATAGAAAATATTATAGGTAGTTCACAAAATTTGTTACAGTTATATACACACTATTTACTATTGGTTACTAGCACTACTGTCACTGTAACGGTCACACATTAACACTTATTATATCATATCGTACCGCTTTTCGTATGACCTTCATACGTCCTTGTTTCGTCAAAATTTAATATATTCTTTGATCCAGATTCTTATTTTTTAAAATTTATTTTAAATAATTTCTTCGCCATATCACTATTTGGTCCTTTCTATCAGTATACTCTTTTCGATTTCATTTATACGGACTAAGTTTCATTTTGTAAGACATAGCAATTAATTTTTTTTTTTTGGAAAACTCATTTTAAAAATACAATCTTCCTTCTGTGAGTTTCCATCACTTTCCGATTCCGATTCACAGTTATTCTTCTTTACCACTTAAGAATATGTTCGATAAACTGAGCACTTATAAAATTAAAAACCAGCAAATGTGTGACATTTTTGACAAAATTTATTAAATCAAAAAAAGTAAAAAAGTAAGTTCTCTACTTGACTAATACTAGGTATGACCTCCACCACGCTCCAATAACATATTGACCCATCTGTGCATTGAGATAATCAAACGGTTAACGATCTCTTGCGGAATATTATTCGATTCCTCTTCTGCCGCTACGACCAACTTATCTGCAGTCTGAGATGGAGGAATATGGTTATGCATTCCACATGTTTTCAACAGGATCCATGTCAGGAGAGTTGGTTGGCGAATCTAATCTAATAATGTCCTGCTTCGAGTGTCTTTTGAATTCTTCTTCGCGATGTGGTCGAGAATTGTCGTCCATAAATACAGAATTTTCACTTAATTTATTACGTAGGGGGTAGGTAATGAGCGTAATAACTTGTTCGATGTAAATTTGACTAGTCATATTCTGTGGTATGCGAATTAATGCCACCTCAAAACATTACGGTGCCCCCTTCATACGGAGCAACTTCACGGGGAAAATGAAGTCGTAATGGCCTTCTAGCACGTAAATAATTTGCATTGTGGAGTCATCTTTGGATAGTAGGTGTCGATATAACACTGCGAAACTTACCTTTAAAGTGGACCGTGAGGGCTGAAGCTGAAGATGTGCTGTGTACTATTCGTACAACAGATGATCTAGGAATGCCTAACATGTTCGATATCTGATGATTAGAATGTCCTATATCATGTAAATCAGTCAATCTTGCTTGGGTAAACGCAGAAATTTCACGTCCTGGCATTATAATGTACAAAAATTCAAAGGGACACTGCATACACTGCCAAACTGACTAAATTTGTAAAAACATTGGTAATAAAGTAAAGGTTCATGGTCTACAATTTTTTATTGTATTTTTTGTTCCCTAAGTACATGCACTTTTTTACCACATTAATAAAAAGCACTAAGCTGAAAATATATTATTTCTCAGCCTGGGATCCACTAGATACAGTTACAAAAAAGATTAAAAATCTTACGTATTTCTTAATATACATCAACTTTAACTTTAAACGAAGCCTTCCACAATTCAGATTAAAGCGATGAAAATTTTCACGTTAATATGCTTGATCTATTAATATTTTGTTCTGGAACAAGCACTTGTTTCTTTCAACTTACAATTAATATTTTAGTAATATTTTTTCAATATGTTTGTTGTACTAGTACCACTAACCTATATTGTCAACATAAAAAATAAGTTTTCACGTTAAATTCCAGGACCTACTGTACATATACGAGTATCTTTATTCAAGAATGTTGCGTTCTTTAAGATTCCTGGCTAGCTTTTAGCGAATGTCTTACGAAGCCAATAAATTAAAATAACAATTCTGTAACTTGTTTTGATTTATGATACTTCTTGTTTTCCCGATTTGATGAAATTCCGCAACATAACAAATATTGTTTTGATTGTTTTTTATATTCATTTTCCATTTATTTTAATAAATGCAGAAGAGACATCACTGATATAGTAGGAATATTCAGTATAACTCGTTAGAGAATGAAAATCCCATGTCAGAGATAATTCAATAGATTTGGGTAGGTGTATCGTTCACCCTAACAAATATCCCATAAATAGGATAACTTGAGTAGTTAGGCTTAGTTAATATACTATGGTTTCCAACGTTTTCATATTTCGGTAGAATTTATTGTTCGAAGAATTTGTCACAGAAAATTCTTAAATTTTGATCAAATCAAGGACATTAATATGAAAATAAATCTATTGAAAGGATCTATGATATTTATTTTGGTTTCTATAGTTGTTGTTGTATAATGTTCCTTGTCCAACAATTTCTTCTAATTCTGCCAGCCCTAGGGCCTAAAAGTTTATTATCCCTATGGTCTGGTTTTAACTGAAACCCACAGTGATTTCACTACGTTAATTACCTCTAGCTCATAATGACTATAAAACTTCATAATATTCTGTCAACGCCATAACTTTACAAAATTAAGTTCCCAGCTTTATGACTTATCTTTCTCAAAGCGATGTATATTTTATATGCAAAAGCTAGTAGGATTATAACTAGACAACTGCTGGTAAGGTAAATATAGAGGTTCATATACGTGAAGAAAAGATATAACCTCTCGCATTATAGTGTTCCATTTTACAGAACAAATGGATGATGGCACTAGATATTGCAGTGAAATTATAATATTGATTTGTGTGTCGTTAGCAGACATCCTTGCCCTTGTTCAGGGTTGACAATTAAACAGAAATATTATATTATGATGAACGGAGAATTACTTGATATGATATGTTTTTATTGGAATTAATAATAATATACAAGATGTTAAAACCACGTTGCTACAAACATTTACAAATAACTTTTCCTATCGATAAGTGAGAGGAGCATTGTTATCAGAAGTATGGAAATAAATAAAATGATTTGATAAATTGTAAATCCCAATAACAGCTCGTCGAAAATTTTAATGTGCATTGTAAAGAATAAAAAGTCAAAGATAATTACCAGATCATAAGTACGCTGAAACTTTACTTTTAGAAATATTTGATGACAATAAATTCAAAGAATCATCCAGAATACTTACGAGCTAAATATTTTTATCCACAATCACCTTATAATTCGACTTTTATAAACATATATGAACGGTATTAATTTCCAGCATCTGTCGAAATGTGTGGAGAATTTGCGTAAGTTATGGATGTGGCTGTAAGCAACAGCTATATTCTTCTTGGATTTTCCTTAAAATATCAAGTTTCTCAGATATGCCCTCCTCAACATAACTTTCTGCCACAGAGGAGCTCTTCCGTAATAGCTCTCCTTAATGGTTGTAAGATCAGTATCTTTATTACCCAATAAAGTTGTTGAAGTGCGCCTCATGCAATGGCCAGTATGTTGATTGCAACAGTCTGAGAAGTATTTTTAACTGATATATCTTAAAAAAAATCTGTCTTGTGTTAGTTAATTGGGCGCAGAGAAATATATTTTCTGCATATTTCAGCAGCATTCACGAGAAGTCCTTCTTCTGTAATTGCATATTTTGTTGAATTGGCCGTCTTGGTGTCAGGTATTGAAATAAATTTGTCACTTCGCAGAAACCCCCATTATTAGTGCAACTTAATCATTAAATATTCTTTATGGGAAGCCCCAGTCAAAAATTCTTCAATATCTACACTATCTTCTCGCGTTTAAATATTATTGCGTGGATAAAATGCTTCTTAAAACACTTATCTAATAAATAACTATTCTTCGTGACTACTTTATAAAATGTTCATTATATATGTATTTCCTAAATAATAATAATAATATCCATTATTCACTAGTGAATAATAAAATTATTATTCAGTGGTTTCAAAGAATCGGGAATGAATTAACAAAATCAAAAATTCTCCGGTGTTAGCAATTGAACTTGAACATCCTGTGTGAAAGGCAAACGCTATCGTTATACCAGTTACTGTAATATTAACATTTTTCCAAATAATGGTAGAAGTTTATTAATTAAAGATTTATTTGCTTTTTAAATTTATCAAGAGAACGTAATGTCAAATTTGAAAGTAAAATTGAATTGTATATTATGCCATGTTCATGTTATGAAATGTCAAAATATTGTGTAATATTTTCAGAAAGAAGTTCGATAAAATATTGTAAATAGTCGTGGATAAAGTACAGTATTCTATTTGCATGTAATGGCTGAAATTCACTCGGGTGATTTATATGCATTTTACGCTATATAAACTGAAACCAATATTCTCAAGTTTTAACAACAGAAATGGCTTATCGAAACAACCTACGTTCCCATCGTTGATTATACATCAAACTCTACTAAGCCTCCAACAATTATAAAGATGGACATGGACAAAATGAGATTAAATATTTGTAGCATAGGTGTATCTTGAAATTTTGCACAAATTCGTGCTTATTTGGATAAAAGATGGCTATATTACTACATCAGTTAGAATTATTGAGGCATTAAAGCAAATGAATTGTCCTTTATGTGTGAATAAGTTGCTGACAAGCTCTTAATCTTGAGACAAAGTTTTAATTGATAATGGTCAACAACATCGGTTAATTTAAATTTTAAAAAATACGGTTGCTTTACTGCCAAACTCCTTTATCACCGGAATTGACTAATTATAAAACAAACATTTATCCAAAATTAATGTATCAAAGACATATTGATAATACTGTTAAATGTCCAGTGTTGTTACAAATTTTGTATTTATAAGATGAGTTAGACAATTAAGAAATATAAAATACAGTTTTTTGTATAGAGATCTAAGTAGAATAATTCAACGTGCCGTTTTCTAGCAAAATCTCATGTGCCTGCTACAGTAGTTTTCTTTGTTGTCATTGGATGGGAAAAGCTGTCGAAATAGTTTTTTAGGTAATAATTTACGCATAATGCCACTAGGTACAACATATTGGTAACGCGTACGCTAGAATGCCAACACTCACAGTTTAAAAGTTCTACAGAAATATTATTGTTCTAATCATAGAACGGTTGGATTTTTTACATATAAACAATATTTAATTGATATTAGGTTGATCAAATAGAGAGTTATTTGTTTAACTAGGCAGTAAAGTAAGCTAAGCTAAGTCTATTAAAGCAGTCAAGACATTAAATATATTTTACTACCAAATTAAACAATATCATAATACCAAACAAAGCTATTTATTTTATTGAAATTGTAAAATACTTTCTCCATTAATAATCATAATTTTATCAGGTCGCCTACGAAACGAGCGTTATTAATTAAATAAGTTAGGTACTTAGTGATTGCCATATTGTTCCTATTTAAATCCTTAAAAATAACTATTATTTGAGAAGAAGAATTTACATTAACTACGCCAGAAATTATTGAAATAGCATGCAATTTATTAATAGAAAAATCGAAAAAGAAATATCAGGAAATAAAAAATAGTACATTATACTATAAGGGAGAGAAATGCGTTATTTTGGCAGAGGTGCAATTTGAATCCCGAGGGCTACAATGCACCGAGGACAAAATAGCATCTCTCCCGAATGGTGTATACTATTTTTTCCACGGTCTCATTAACTTAAAAACACATATTTTGTCATTATGAAGTAAGTAGCACCAGAATTATTGTATTCGGATTTGAGCATTTATTTAGTACTCGTTGAGTTATTGCCATAACTACAAAGTAAACAAACAAAAAGAATGATCAAACTAAGGTGCTAGTTTGGTTTAGTTTAAAGTTTGTTTAGTGCACAATGATTAATTGTGAGTCGGAAGAGATTGTGGAAGTTGCAAATATTGCAATAAGCAATTTGCTGCCTGCGAAGTCAAGATCTGTATACGATATAGCCTACAATCGGTTCAAAAAGTGGTGCGCCGAGAAAAATGTTCAAGTATACAGCGAGAATGTTTTGTTGGCATACTTCAGTGAAAATGCAAAGAATTACAAGTCTTCTACATTATGGGCGCAATATTCTATGGTTAAGTCATGCTTGATAATTTACGACAACATAGATATAAGCAAATTCCCCAAGCTGATCGCATTTTTGAAAAGAACCGGTGACGGATATCAAGCGAAAAAATCGAAAATATCAACAAAGGGTGAAATCGACTGTTTTCTATCAGTGCAGATGACAAAGAATTATTAATGATTAAGGTAAGATTACTTTTGTTGTTAGTTATTTCAATTATTAAGTATTTTGATTTTTTATAGGTTGGATTAATTCTGGGGATTGCCGGAGCTTGTCGAACTGATGAACTAGTCAATTTAATTGTAGATGATATTGAGGATGTAGGCTCTTCCTTGATTGTAAAAATTCCAAACACTAAGACAAAGACTTCGCGAACCTTTCTGGTTACCGATGTGGGAAATATGCTTGAATTGTTTGGAAAATACCTGTCCTTTCGTCCTCCCCACGTCAAGCATAAGCGCCTTTTTTGTACTACAAAGCAGGGAAATGTAGTTCGCAGCCAGTTGGCAAGAATACCATGGGAAAAATTTCGAGTGTAGTAGTTTCGTATTTAAAATTACCTGATGCTGCATGTTATACTGGTCACTGCTTACGAAGATCTTCTGAGACATTAATGGCAGATGCTGTGGATATCACGACAATAAAGCGTCATGCTGGTTGGAAATCAACGACAGTCGCTGAGGGTTATGTCGAGAACTCCATTGAAAATAAGACCAAAATTGCTAATCAGGTTTTAGTAGGTACCACTACTAGCGCAATCACAAAAACTGTAAATGTAAGCGAAAGTAATATTCCTTCTAATATTAATTTTGAAAATTGTACAAATCTAACATTTAATTTAAATGTCAATAAATAATTTCAATGTAATCTTTTTTTTTGCATGAAAAACGTTCTCCATAATGTAAACTCCCTTGGGAGCATTATACTCCCTTGGGAATAATCGACTACTTCTGTTTTAATTTTGATGTCATAGAAACTGATTTCTACTCCCGACCGTGGAAAAAAATATTTATTACCGGGCTGAGAATAATTGTTTTTTTTTAGAAAATATACTATCGTTATATTTTTCTGAATTAAGCAAAATTATGAAATGTTCTTCATTATGGTCAATATATGTAGTGCTCAGAGCTACTTTGAATGTCTACAACAACATGGATATTGGAAAGTATCTAAAATTAAATGCATTCTTGGATGTATATCATCCTTAAAAATCACTTGTTTAAGAATACGCGCAAATTAAAAAAATGGAGGTCCCTGATGATATGTATTTATGTACAAAGGTAACAAAATATTTTTGTAACCGAAGAATACTTATTATTATTTTAGGTGGCAATGATGTTTGCTATATCTGGGGCGTGTCGATATGATCTCAAGTACAAATTGGAGATATTGCAGATATGGAAAATAGATTACTGATCACTTTGCCAACTACAAAATCAAAGAAGTGAATGTTTAGACATATGTCGAGAATATAGTACCATAAGACCTACACAAATATATAGTAACAGATTTTTTTTTAATATTCCAATGGTAAATTACATAACCAATTAATAGGAAAATATCAAGACAGGTTGCTAAGTTTATCAAATTAAAGAATGCTAACGAATACATTGTTGCCGTAGAACTTCAGATATACTATTAATACATTTAGGATATCACAACGTTAAAAATGCATGGTGGATAGAAATCTTCAATGGTATCTGAAGACTTAACGACAGATATATTTTATCATTCTTTATAATTAGGCACAACTGTCTGTTTACAATAAATAAGTATTATAAGAAACAATTATTTTTTTTAAATATCCCTTTTATTCTGGAAAAATATACAGTCAAGTTTTAACAAAGACGCTGTTCTCGACATGTATTCGAGAAGTTTACACTTACTACCGCAAAAAATTCCCTTACAAGTCAAACCACTAGTTTAATAGTCTAAACCAGAAATAAGCTTTATAGAGCAACTGACAAATTTAATTCCTAACAAAGCCAACTATACAACCCCAACGCCTAATCCGCCTTTATAGAGAATAGATGTGTAACACAGTATTTGAATACCGTTACGGGTGCCCGTAGAGAAATGTCCACTTGGGTAATTTTCAAATGCAAACGTTGTTAGAAAGTAATTCGGTATTCTGAACTCGTCCACATACGTTTTACATTCAAGCACATTTGCTACAGACTGTAATGGAGCCGAACAAGTTTTGTTTCCTTTTCCATTCTAAGCATAACACACGGTCAGCATTAAAGGCCGATCTTTTCACCTCCCAGCAAATTTACTTAGCGTCAAATCGATATGTTTCGAAGAATAAACAGCCCTATGAAAACGATATGATCAATTCTACGATTTTAGTAGACAAAAATTAAAATTCTTGTATTGCAGAATTATATTTAAGCAATTAGTGTCAATTTTATTATTATTTATTATAACCTCTACGTTGACTTAGCTTTGAAATACGTCACGTAGGAAAACAAATTTTATTGTCATTACTTGATTACACAACAAATGTACTTCTGTCAAATCTTTACTTTGACGTTTCAATCATTCGCTGCTCAATATAAACTGACGTAAACTGAACATAATTATCCAGTAACATATCTGACATAAAATACTTTATTTAATTGCTATAACACGTTTAAAATTAGTCACTTAGCTGATTTAAAGTAACAGTAAGTTCTAGGTTATGCCATACTGCATTGCTAATTGCATACCCTCCATGCTCCAAACCATCCAGAATGCGAAGTTAGTTATAATCTAAGGATCATTTTTACGGAACTGTAAACATCTTGGGATGTTATAGTTTAAAATATTACTAATTATTTTATGCAAACATCGTCGATTACTGTTAATATTGTTGCTATTATTAGTATTAACAGAATTTAATTACACAACAACACATGAAGTTTAAAAATTTATCGGCGTGAGTTGACCTTGTATTAGTGACAGATGTCGTCTGTAGATGTCAAATAACGTAAATTTACGGTTACGGTACTCTGATTAGTTTGAAATAATTTTTCAGTACTTGATTTTCGCAAATTTAATTTTTCGCGTATTTTATGTGCATTTACAAACATGTCGTATTCAAATACCTGGATGACGGATAAGGTGCTGATTTATGGGAGTGTGACAAGTGCATATTATCGTGCGGCAGCCTCGAAGACGTTTCCCAAGTATACAAAATATTTTGCTGAATACTTTTTGAACCACATCGAACAGCTGTTTTATGCCATGGCGGTAAACGTGTGGTAGTGTTTTTATGTATTTGTGTACATTTACGTGTATTTTGTTGTTATCCTTTGTGCTTTTTCCCGACGTAAGTAATTGACCAAGTCAAGACCGCCAAACCAAGTAGGTACCCCGCTTTATACAAAAAGAACGATCGAGGGAAGGAGAGGTCCACAGGAAGTATAAAAATCTTTAATTTAAACAAGTAAGAACACAGAAGATGATTCAACATTCTTAACATCTCTCCAAGTATCAATCCTGGAAATAAATATTAGTAAGGTAGGTGCTGCTTCTCTGTGCTACCATACCGTATTTCTCATTAAATCATTAAATAATAATCTACATTTTGTAAAGATTTTTTTTTTCAAAGCGGCTTAAATTGATGCACGTGTCAATGGACTTGTCACTATATTTGACACCTTTGACTGGCAGAATATACCTAACCTCGCGGCTGACAGAAGGTCAGTGACGGCGATAAATAGGGATTTAATATAGTTTTGAAAATATTTTTTTTTTGGCTTTATAAATAAGTTTGGAATTTTTTTGAAGGGTGATTCCATTAATTTTTATTTTTCCCTATCCCTTCTTAAAATATTTATACTAAGTCATAGTTAATCCTGTACAATAAAAACATAAACACAGATAAAATGTTTACTATGCCCAGAATATGATTAATACTGTTAAATAATCTTCGTAGACGAGATGGCATTATCTTAATTGCATTCCTTTAAACACCATAATTCCAAGGCTACAAAAATTTACCTACAGGAAAGACTAATATATCTTATTCCAAATGAGCTCGATTGTATGTTTTGTAAAGGCGAAGAAACGGAACAGCATCTGAATTTTTTAAATAATGTTGAATCAGTAAATTTATTTATACTTTTTTAACGACAGCGCTGATCTTACCAAAAATTTAATATTAATTATTATATCGAAAGCATATCACTTATCTATCAGTTGTCATCTGACTTAATAACATTAATTTACCAAGTCAGACGACAGCATAATTTGATACTGCATCAAGTTGCCAGCACTTAGCCTATATCAGTCTACAGAATCAACTATGGTCCTGGATAGATTTACCTTAAAACTTATTGTTCGCATTTTGTACAGCTTCACCATAAATAAGCATCATGCCTATTAACTCAGCATTGCTGTACACATGAACCATTTTGAAAATTATAAAGATTGACACTCCCACGATAAATAAAACAATACTACTGATCACGTTCGTTTACCACTTAGAAAGCATATCCCCACTCCATCCCTATTCAGCAGACAGGCGTGTGGCCACGCGTTCCAAGCGCAAAAACTTGTTTACTTTTTTTGTATATCAGATGTCGTTGAAGTACAGTTGCCCAGATACGTACTCCTTTATAATGTTAGAATTCTATTACGCAAAATCTATTAGACTTTTATTACAGGGTGTTGAATTCTATTGTTTTTAATTATTTCTTAAACGAAATAACTGCCGACAAAAAAATCGTCATGTTGCTCATAACACTTGTTCGAAAACACAAAATTAGAATTCTAATTTTGTACACGTATCACTTATGTTATTTTTTATCCACTTTCTTAGTTTGTCGCATATTCTTCAATGTTAAAGGGCCTAAACTGTATTTGGCTTTCAAATAATGACTTAGAACATTATTGTTTGAGCCTGTTGTTATTTGGCGTGTAGGATATGCATCAAACGTGAATACAAACAAGCACTGGTGACGTGTATAAACTTATAAAAACATTGGTATACTGACAATAAAGTTATTAGAAATAATTCATAAAAAAAATTGACGCCCTGTAACCTCGCTAATTTTGAGTTTTTGAAAAAAATGTTATAAAGTTTTGCGGCATTAAATTTTCGTACAGAATCACCGCCCAGGATATTGATGCATTATATTTGGATTTGGAAGATATATGAGTAAGATAATTGATCTCATTATTCCCTGGGGTATTCCTTGGGGTATTCCCTGCAAAGACGTCGAATCAAATAGAAAAAGGTATTACCCTGACTTTGAATTTTCTGTTAGAGACAAATATGTTCATCTATTCCAGCATCAAATTATGAAAAATCTATCTTCAGAAAGATTTGTAGTTTGGGTTTGAGTTTCTTTTCAGCTTAGTTCAAATGCAATAGACATTTTTCATTGATTGAAATGTTATAGCTGTTATTAAAAAATCTTCCGAATCGAATGAAACTCTAAATCTCGTACAAAATTGTGTTTGTGTGCAAGAAATAAGTTCAGAAGTGTTCCAAGATGGTGCATTGACAGTATATTAAGTTTTATTGGAAGTAGCAAATATATTATCTACTTTTAGAAAAGAAATTTCGCTATAGATTTGTATATAATTCAAAGGTAGAATCATTCAGGATATTTTTGTGAGGTTTGAGAAGCACATTAAGTTATTCCAGTTTTCTTAGAGAAATTTTGCCACTGATCTAGAAATGAAACTAATTCCGAAAACTTTCCAAGTTATGTCTATGCTCTTACATTTTAAGAATATACAGATATTACCTAATTCTATAATTTGATAAATAATCCAAGATTACTCCAAATCTCCAACCAGTTTAGATCGTTTATTCAAAATTAAGCAAGCCTTCAAGACAAAAATTGCTACTATTTATATTAAAATATATCATGTCAAGAATTAGTAAAGCATTAAGTGAATTGTATATTAATTGTCTCGAAATAGAACAGTCCGGCAAATCTATGTCTTATATAAGATGAATAATGTTCCTGTCATCTCAATATTCCCAAGAACAACAACTGATAGATATCACATATACATGCAAATTCGGATATTGATTCAGTGTGGTAGTAGTAATGATAAACTTGAGAACATACAGCTGATATAACAAAGTGATCAAATTGGTTAGAATGAACGAATTCACTGAAAATTAATATGATCGCACTATATAATACAGAAAAAATCCAAATGAAAAATATTTTACATATCATTACCTCACAGTAAAAATTCTTGGATACAGGTTAAGATAATTAATTAGTTACGAATATTTTCATATTGCTACTTTCTAAAATCCTCTTAGAAACCTCTGTTTACACACATTTTGATAGAACCATGTGTTTGTTTACTTCTAATTTGCTACATAAATCGTTCTCAAGTCGACAAAAGGCAACTTCTGCGCAATCAATACAGCAGTTCCAAATACTTACACTGAGTCTTAGATGTTGCTTTTTGTCATATCAATAAATCCTTTTACAAATTGAAACTAGTGTTTAGAGTAGCGATAAGTTTTGTGTCTGGACCTTCGGCTGTCGAAGATTTATTTACTCCTACCTCACTTTACACTTACCAAGGTATTAAGCCTATTCAAGTCTTGTCTGTGTAGCTGTTAACTTTTTATCTACAACTGTGACATAATGCCTATGATTTGACACATTTCGAATATCATAATAACTAACATTATCCCACATGTACTTTATAAATTTATTGATGCACTTGTGTAGTGTGATAATGACATTGTAAATTAAATTAGACTCAAATTAAACATTTATTAAATAAAAGAAATATATAAGATTATATGAAAACTCATTTATTAAATACATCGACAGTAAAATGTTTACAATTGGATAAATTGACACTAAATGCTGATATGCCTAACGATTTTTTTGGGTAGGTGGAAATATTTTGAGTATGAACGTAAGTTTTAGATGTTGATGAAATACGGGACTTTAGATGCTGAGGACCTAGAATTCTCATAGCTGTTCTTGCTTCTGGTAGAAATTTATATGTAGCTTTCAGTGACAGAATGAGACCTTCGACGACCATGTCTTTTTATACTTAAAAGATCTGCCCCACAATCAGCAAGGGAGGTTGAAGATCGCCGAAAACGTGACGAAATCAGTTTTGGCACTTTTTTAATAGTATTTATGCCAATAGGTTGTTTGGTATATTTACAAGCTTTATGTCAAAGAAAAAAGAAAACATGATCACAGTTTTCAGTTCTTAATTTGACATATTTTCTTCCCAGTTCTTCTAAATTCAAGCCATTAATATTTCCAGATGTTACAAAAAACTCCTTTAGACAGTTTTGTTTTGGTAATAGGGATCTTGATTTGGAAACATAGTCCTTCAGCTTTCACTTGTTCTATCTGGAAACTGAAATTTTAGTGGCTCAAGAATTATTTATTTTTAACCACCAGAACAAAGATAGACTGATCAACCTATTGACCTCTAAACTACAGTAAAACGGCATCACGATATATCAATCATCACATGATAGGATAACGTGTTGATTGTAAGCACATCTATTGACCAGTCCTTAAGTACAAAGCAACATTTAACTCACACATCAAATGGCACAGTTGGGACATTTTGTTCTTACATACATTCACTAACTGTGATTCTACTAGCGTGATATTCCAGAAGTGTAAACTTGTTTTCTTAAAAAAATATACAAAATATCCTGACATACAAAAAGCAGTTGAATTGTTCTACAATCCCTTCTCCTCGCATGCTAATGAAAGCTGTGTGCATGCTGCTTTGCAAAAATAAGCACTCTAAACACCTTCAGTTACGATTCATTTTTGGAATCGGCACTGAATATAAAATGAGATTTCGCATTACTTCCACACAGCGGGGGATAGCTTAAGAGCACGCACTACTCACATTCCACCAGATGCAGCTCTGACTGGGAAACCAACTACCTCTAGCCCTATGGAGTTAGGCACGTAAGGGCAACATCCTAATTCATGTGATGACAAAAAACAAAGCAGCATTCATATACCTTATATTTTGTAGATCCACGAAAAATTATAGCAGTAGAAGATGCTGCTGCAAAAAAGTAGCAATGAGTTGCTGTCGATTATACCAAAACTTCCTAGATCACTGTTTAAACACCGTCCCCATTTAAAAGAAGATGACGAAGAAGACTTGGAGTCCATTCCATCTCTTGCGGACAATAATGACAAAGACGGGGATGATTCGCAATTTGTGCTGCGATTAGTATCAATGGTGGAACCAGAAGCAGGACCCTCCCGGCCCAAGTGGTTCAGTTAAGATTTTTCATTTGTTACAGTTTCTCCATATTAAATTTTATAAAATCAAAAACAAATTTATTCATTTGTTATATAATCGCCTTCTCTTTAGGTTTTTTACAATTAACTTTTACCTATGTACGCCAATTATACACTATTTCTGTATAAATGCACAATATGTTACCTTATAAACTGTGTAATAACAAAGATAATGAATTCTCTTAAATTTTAGGGAGTTATCTCGAAGAATCAGTACTTTTAATAAAAAAAAATCAAATTGCTTTAATTTTTGACCCATTGGAGACAAATTAGCAAATGTACACATATTAAATATTCCTCAACAAAATTTATCGCTCTAAAACATTCCCTTATGGAACTTTTGTGTAAAACAAAGGACCAAGGAGTTACCAGTAGAAATGTGACAAAAAACCTGTGTAATTTTTTTTTCTATTTAATTGCCAACTAGTTTTGAGAGAAGATATCTCGGAAACGGTATATTGCAGCGAAAAAATGGGTAGAACTAATCTTTTACAAAATTTTATAAGCTCTCAATTTTATGTAAAGAATTTTTCGCTACGGTACACTGTTTTCGAGTTGAAAGGAAAAAAACAAAAAATTTGACATTTCTACCCCTTCCCCATGAATCGGACGAGCTAGGAGCGGAGACGTTTAATATGTTTACGTCTTAACTACCCCCAACCTATTCCTGCATCAAAAAATTTCCCCCCCTTCAATGCACGCTACACCCCTTTATCGGTAGATCACCCTGTAACTACAAACTTTAAAATTTTGGTTTGAAATGATGTCTAACAACAAAGAACACTTCTACTCTCTAAATGTGGAAAAATGTTACTTCTATTTTTAAATAAAAAATAGTCTCATGCACCTCTTGCACTAGAAAAGATCGCAAAAACAAGCCACTTGAAACTTCACCATAATAAGCGCAAGCATATAATGCCATTAAAAAGCTTTTAAAGGATACTTGGAAGATAAGCTGCAGAGAAGTAATTGCTATTGTAGTCCAGGCCGCTCTTTTCCGCCAGATATTTACCATGGAAGACATTCCAGAGATAAAGACGATTTAGTGTGCTTTTTCAAGTGGTAAATTATAATGGCGTAATTATTCATTACATGCAGTGTATTGTACGAAAGTTATATTATTGAATGGATACGTCATATTTTATAAGTAACAATTCAATAATCATCTTGAAATGCAGTTGTGCAATAAAATCGATTTCATTCAATGAAATTCAAAGAATATACACATAAATTCTTATAAAATAAAGTCGGTAAATAATTTATTGTTTTATGTCCCTTTAAAATTCTTCTAAATAACAATAAAGTGAAACCAAATTCCAAAATTTGGAGAATATATGATTATTTTTCCTGGGCTTCTGGGTAGGTTCTTCAAAGAACGATTTATGCGAACATTTAAAAGAGAATATTTTTAAATAAAACGAAATATATGAATCGAGAATTCATCAGTGCAGTTTCAAGCTCGAGAATTTGCGTTGATTAATGTACAGTACTTTGATGTTGCTATATAGGTAGATGAGGTTTCTAAACTTTAATATTTTGCACATTTTCCTTCCATAAAATTATATGTAAATTTATGCACCAATGCAGCTACACTTTTCAGTCTTTATATAGTATTTATTTCTTGCTATAAGAAACTACATGATTGCAAACTATCAGTGATGTTGCAACGAATATGCATTTTTTTTTAATATTGGTGATTTAGTAAAGAATATTGAACTGCTTCTATCTCATGCTTTACTCCTCAATGATTCTAAATAAAACCAACATATATAGTGTATCGAAAGTCTTTGTATATGCTTAGTTGTCCCGTTGAAAAAGATAGTTTATGGTTTTTTTTCAGTTTTTCTCCAAAATTTTCCGTACCAACCCCTTACATATTGCACACTTAATTAATCAGAAAGACCTAAGCTTTTATAAGGTGCTATAGAACAAAAGGTGGTTGTCATTAAAAAATAATTTTATTCCCCTCCCGCCGCCACTGTTTTTGAGAATTGAATACCAAAGTTCATGCCCCCAAAAAACGAAATTGACTTGTTCGAGCGAGTTTTCCAAAAATTGCCAGTTTTCTTTGAATAATCTGATTGAAATATTTGCGAAAAAAATTATTCAGCAGATGTGAAAATCCTTATATCGTGTATAAATACTTCATTTACATAATAATTATTTTTAAAATCCTTTCTACATATAATTATAATCACTCCTCTAAGAAACATTATATTGTTGCAATATGACTTCGACCTGTCCATCACTTTCAAATCTGATATTAAATTTGACAACCTGTAGGTTTTTCATATATTTTATCTTAATATTTTTTCAAG
Source organism: Monochamus alternatus (assembly GCA_037114965.1). Taxonomy (NCBI): domain Eukaryota; kingdom Metazoa; phylum Arthropoda; class Insecta; order Coleoptera; family Cerambycidae; genus Monochamus; species Monochamus alternatus. Next base: position 22,578,671 of record CM073430.1, read on the forward strand.
GGAAATACTAAATACTAATTTTGGAGCACCAATGTCAGTAGGTTTAGATTGATATGAAAATGGTTTGCTGGATTTGATAATAGGTATCAATGAGTGCATATATATCATATATTTAATATGTAGATACACTAAGTACCTATACTAAACATAATAATAAATTGCGTAATTATTTTGTGCTATTATTCCAAACCACCAAACAGCAAAACTTTTTACCACAACTATGCGGAAATATAAACAAGTTCACGAGAGACAGAGTTAAACGCGTAAATTAAATTTATTTCGTTCATTTATGGAGTCTGTTAGGGATGAATTTATTAAACTTCCCATACATTTATTTTTGGCTTTTTCATTACATCAGTTGATACTAAAGTTTGCCTTCATCCGTTTGACCTCACTTCGAAAGTTTTTGTATGTTAATTATACAAAAATCAATATCAGTCGATGTGCATTTCAGTGTGAGTAGATTAATAGCCTACAGCGGCAGATTATGACTTCAACATGTCTTTTTATACTCAAGAGATCTGCTCCCCAATCAGCTAAAAGAGAGGTTGAACACTATGCCTAGTATACGCATTTGAACTAATCAATTTAAGAAATTAATACCAAGTATTAACACTAGCTATATTTTTAAATGTGAAGGAAATTGATACACGAATGCGGTATAAAGTTTAATCAAACTTCATAGACATATTCTATCGATTATATCACAATTTGTAATACAAGTTTAATAAGGGAGTTATAGAGTGTTCAAATTTTGTATTTTTTTTTCTTTTTTTATCCATAACTTAAATATAAGAAATATTAATTAAAAATATATCCACTGAGTGGGCAGTATACAGTATGCGCCAAAAGTATGGAATAAATTCAATAAAAACGATACAATTATTTTTTGGTAAAAATCCTCGAACAGGTCGATTTTTAATTTAAAAAATACATATTTTATCGTAAAATGCGATTTTCAAATGTCATTTGTTTTCGAGTACTGACGTCATCGATTTTTTTTTAAATGGCAACACACAGTATTAAAATTCTGTCCTCTTACATAGGAAAGTTTTCGAGTAAATGACGATTGAATGTTAGAAAACGTAAATCAATTAAAATAAAGCAAAAACGTTATCAAGTTTAGTTTTTCGAATTCCATAGTTCTTTTATGGATCACGTAGGTGAAAATCTTTGCAAAGTGTCATTGTCATACCGACTTTCTAATAAGTATTGTAAGCGACATTAAAATTATTATTCAATTTAAAGTATTATGGCACATTTAACTGTTACTCAAAGAATTGAAATTTTAATTCTTATCGGATGCGGGAATATAACTAGAACTCAGCAGGAAGTTTGCGATTTATTTAATGAAAAATATCCAGATCGCCCTATCAGCCAATCAACAATCAGTAAGGTAGAGTCTAAATTTAGAGAAACTGGCAATGTTGTAAATATTCCAAAACCTGGACGTCCAAGCATTAATGAAAATCAGAAACAGAACATTTTGATAAGTATGGTGGATAATCCTCATAATTCTTTACGATTGGTTGCATTAAACAATGACACTAGTCAGAGCACAGTGCTACGTATCTTGAGGAAGGAAAAATATCATCTCTACAAAATTCAATTTGTGCAGGAACTCAATGAAGGTAATCCCGATCGCCGCTTACACTTTTGCGAAATTCTAATGGATTTATGTCAAGGAAATAGAAATTTGCACCGGCAAATACTTTTTTGAGATGAGGCCACATTTTGTCTGAATGGTACAGTAAACCGTCAAACTTGCAGATATTGGAGTCGGGAAAATCCTCATTGGATGGCAGAGGCACATACCCAACACCCTCAGAAATTAAATGTGTGGGCTGGAATAGTTGACGACAGAATAGTAGGGCCTTTCTTCTTTGAAGGAACCCTTACAGGACAAAGATATTTAGAGTTTCTAGAAAATGACCTTGTTCCAGCCCTTGCAGTAATTTTTTCTAACGAAAGACGGTGCTCCTCCCCACTATGCGCGCCCTGTACGAGATTTTTTTGGACAACTGTTTTCCTGGGAGGTGGATTGGCAGACGCGGACCGATAGAATGACCTGCAAGATCGCCAGATCTTACACCTCTTGATTATTTTTTATGGGGATACGTGAAGTCAAAATTGTACATTAATAAACCAGGTAATTTAGAAGAACTTCAAAATCGCATTCGGGACGAAATATGCAGAGTTACCCTAGAAATCATTCATAATGTGCAAGAAGAATTTCTTCACAGACTTGCGCATTGTCAACAAGTTGGTGGATGGCAATTCGAACATTTAATTTAAGTATAAAATTTAATCAATTGTATTTTATTTTACATACCTCAGAATTGTTACTTTTTTATGGATAAAATTTACGTTTTCTAACATTCAATCGTCATTTACTCGAAAACTTTCCTATGTAAGAGGGCAAAATTTTAGTACTGTCTGATAGAGAATTAAACGATCTTTCAGAATCAAGGAAAAAAATATTTAAAATCGACCTGTTCGAGGATTTTTCGCAAAAAATAATTGTTTCGTTTTTATTGAATTTGAATTTTATATAAATTTAAAAAATATTCGTGTCATAGAATGTCTGTATTTACAAAAGTATAAATAAGGTAAGCTTGGAATGTAAAACGATCTTGAAATGGAGCTTCAGCTGTAAAACAGTACCTAATTTGCTTTCAGTTTTAAAATATTATTTGCACTTGAAAGAATAACTGATTTATTGATTTATCAGGACGTAAAGGAGCTGTGGAATAATAAACCCACTTACTTCTTCAACATTTCAGTAATAAAAGTACTTTCAGTTTCGTTATTAATCATTACTACAAAAACAGTCTTGTCTGAATTCTTGACATTTCACAAAATGTTAATCTTTTTAAGCCTATTACATGTTCAGACATAGAAAACAATATGAAAGGTGAACTGAACGACAGTTTCATGATATCTGCTTATCAGCAACCACTGATATTTCACATAAATCTCCTATATACCACAAAAACTTATTTGTCAGAATAATTGCTCTTAATAATAATAATAGTAATAAACTTTATTATTTCAACAAGAAAGCTCAATTACAGGACTAAGTAAATTATAAAAAAGTTAAAAAAAAAATATTACAAATTAAAATATTAAAACTAATGATTTTATAACTATGAACATTTAACAATTCATCACAAGTGACGCACAAAACTACAAATTATATTCATACTATCACTTAAGAGGTCACAACTATTTTTCAATTTTATTATATAGTTCGCACATTAAACTAATTGGAGATTTAGTTAAGATATTTGTCCTGGGCGTATCACAGTAAAACAATGCTTGCTGCCGGGAATTGCCTCGTGAAATTCAGAATTTTATTTTGGGCAACAAGATCGATCAGTAAATTTAGTTATTTAAATTACTGTACAAAAAGACTAAATTTAAAGAAATATTACGACGCACTTGTAGTGCTTCCATACTAAAGCGGTGCAGGAGTTTAACATGGTTAATGCCAATAGGTGGATATAAGCCATTTTCTCGATAAGCTACAAATTTTAAAAACCGTCACTGAACTGATTCCAACCTTTGACTGTGCACACCATAAATAGAATACGAGATTATTGACCCATATTCTATTTTTAATGCAACGAGGGAACAAAATAAGAAGTACGTTCGTCAGAAAAGTCCCTACAATTGCGATATATAAATCAATAAATGCGGAATGCATTAGACACAATATTTTTGATATTCTCAATTAAAGTCAGTTTGTTGTCAAAAATTATTCCTAAATCCTTAAAGCTTTCAATCCGATCAATAGTGTAATCATTAACACAGTAATCATGAGCGATAAAATTTTACGGGTGAAGGACATTGACACACATTTGGAGATGTTAAGATACAATCGATTTAAATCACACCATAACGATATACTGTGTAAGTTTATCTCAAGCCGATCACATTCTATAGGAGAATTTATCGTTGATTACCGTTTGAAATCATCTGCAAATTGCAATTCTTCACATGATACCACATCTTGATAAAAAGTAGAACCAAAAGTTGTCCCAAATTCGAGCCTTGAGGGACACCCGAAGTGGGAGAAAATGGACGAGAAGTAACATTTTGATATCCAACCATGAAGCGTCTATCTTCCAAATATAATTTTAAGAGCGAGACCAATGAATCTGAAAAACTGAACAAACGCAGTTTAGCTAATAACATATTATAATTTATTTGGTCGAAAGCCATTTGAAAATCTGTAAATAATACGTCAACCTGTCCTCCAGCATCTCAAATATCTGATACATATTAGCAAAAAATAGAAAGCTTTGTTGTTGTAGATCTTCTTTGCAGAAATCCATATTTAAATCAACTATTTAGTGAAGCAGTAAATTTCACTGTATAACGTGGACTCAAAAATCTTATATATGTTTACCCTTCTTAAATATCGGGCATACCTATGCACTTTTCCAAGTTGATAAAAACGTGGAATGTTTAAGTATACAGTTAAATAACATATATGAAAGCTGCATATGCACAATCCTTCAAGATAAAACTTGATATACCATCTACTGCCATAGTGAAGGAATTTTTTAATCTTTGATCTTGAGTTATATTGCTTTTTTAATATCGCTGCCATAGGTTGTCACTGTGGAACATCTTCAAAAGAGAAAAATAAATTAGGATGGGATGGAGGGAAATCGCGTCTCCTAATTTCCATTTGAAATTCGCGTTGGGCTATTCAGTGTTATTACAACGATCCTGGAAAATGAGTATGAGGATACACGCTCAGAATGCGGCTTTTATAAATGAAAATTAAATTATATATCCTAATTGGATGACAGAAACGGCGTTTTGGTGAATGTTTTTAATTCACATGCAAATTTTGACACACTTATATACAGAAATTTCGTGCACTTTCGTGCTTAATCTTATAATTTGCAATGGAAAGTCCTCGGAAAATCCTTTAGGAGTTATACCACATTTGCTTTTTGGACAAAAGGAACACAATGGAATGCTTTGGTAACACCAGCGTGGCTATACCAACTGTAACATTTTTGTTTGAACAAAAAAAAAAAATATTTTATATTAAAAAATATCGCATATTTCACTACTACTAAGTAATTCACCTAACCAACACAAAATAACCAAAGAAAGTTACTACAAAATAATTAAATAAAATATTGAGGAATAGAAAAACAAAAGTTACTAACGTCCTATGTATGCTTCCTAAATATTAGCGTGTTTCTATTGTTCTCTGAGATTTTATACACAAATGAAAAGTTTTCCTATTTATATTTCTTTAATAGACTAAACATTTTGCATTAATTTTTTAATATTGTTTCTTCATTTTGTGTTGCAGATTGTATTGATGTGTTTTTCCAATTTGTTTCATCTTTTCCCAAGAGTATTTTGCTCCGTCCAAAAGTTTTCTATTATCACATTCATTTCATTTGATTCTGTTATAATAAATACCTAGGCATTTTATCTAACGGTGCCTACGGGAAATGTGTCTTATTGGTAGTGAGTGGTTGTAATGAGTGAAAATATAGTTTTGCCAGTTTGTAATGAAATAATAAAAAACGAATGAATGAATACTGGCACTAACTGGATTAACTGTTACCTATCTATCAGGTATTATTACTAAAAAGAATGTTAATTTTTGTCGTTTCTGAATTTAGAGACGCTGCAAAAAAGCGACCGCATGGTAGTTGACATTGCTGACAAATGGATCTAAGTCATCTCAGTCGATGCTTATCATAGGTGCCGACTTTCCGTAGGAAAAAAGGGTTTTGCCCCATTTTTTAAGTATCGAGCTAAAATTCTGGAATAATTTTTTTATTGTCTTTTAGACATCCCTGAGCAAGTGGTTAAAATTTTTGTACCTAGTCATAGTTAACCTTAGTATGCCTTAACCTTTGATACCTTGTATTTATAAAATTCTTATTCATTACATAATACATCTTTAAAGTTTTCTCTATTCTTTCTTCAATTTCCAAATCTCACTCTTCAATTATTGCACCTAGATACTTGTACTGATTTACTTGTTCTAATTTTGTGTATTTATTACCATATTTAGCTCTAGGATGCCATCCCCAATACCGCCTCATTTTTATTTTACCCTTATTTAGTTATATTCCCTAATTTTTCATTTCTCCGTTCCAAATTATTAATTTTTCTTACAAGTCTTGTTTAGTGCCCGCCATGATTACCTCATCATCTGCAAAAGTGTATTTGTTTATTCCTACTTTCTCTAAATTCCTGTAGCCTACCCTTCTGATTACATTGCTTTATGTCATTCATAAACACAATGAACAATGTAAAACTCATAACTCCCCTTGTCTTAAACCTTCCATCTTTCTGAGTATAGTCGATCTCATATTTTTACTAATTACATAATTCTTACTTACTATTACTACCATACAAACTGCGAATCGATCTTGTCAGCATTCGATTCAACACCTTTTTCCATATTTTTTCTCTCCGTACTCTATCAAAGGGTTTTTCTGTGTCCATAAATGCCAAATATCCTATTCTTTTTCTTATTATTACTTTTTCTGTTATATGTTTAATGGTAAATATATGGGTTTGTGTACTTCTGTCCTTACGACTCCTTGACGACGACGACCTTGTTTTGACTCAATCCTTTCTCTAATATTCTCTCAAATAGTTTTACCCTCTACGAAACAGTGTAATACTTTAATTATTATAGTTTTTATTGTCACCTTTTTTGAAAATCGGGAGTAATACTCCTATTTCCCAATTCTCCGGTATTCTTTCCTCTTTATACATTTTATTAAATAATTCTAAAAACTTATTTGATGCATTTTGCCTCATATGTGCTAGAATCTCTATTGTGAGTTTGTCCTAGGGCTGTCCCATTTTTATTTTTTTTTTGTAACTTCTTTGAGTTCTTTTGTGATTTATTGAAACACAATATTTCTTATTTCACTTCTTTTATCATTTGCGCCGTCTTCACTTTTGTCTTCTTTAGTGAAAGTGAAAGTGTTATCTCTCTTCTGTTATTATGTTTTCACCTCTCCATATTTTATTGCTACCGTTTTTTTTGTATTTTCTTAATGATTTTAAAACCTTAAAAAATAGTTTTTCGTTTTCTTTACTAATATTTTCTATTAGGTCTTCAAAGTCTGCCCAAAATTGCTTCTTTGCCTCCTTTATTTTGTTCTTGACTGTTGTCAATTTATTTGTGTGTTGTACTGTATTTTTCTGTGTTCAATTTCCAATATATTTTTTCCACATATTCTTTAGCTTTACTTGCTTTTTGATTTCTGCGTTCCATCATGCAGTCTGTCCCGTTGATCGCTTATCATTTTAGTCCCACATACTGCTTTTGCTTCTGCAAATATTAAATGTATTCCATGTTTCATTTACTGTTTCATTCCATTGGGTATACGTATTTCTCATTATTTCTCTGCTTATTTCTTCCTTAAATCTGTTTGTTACAGTTTTATCTTTCAAATAATAAGTTTCTATTACCTACCTTTTTCTTACTATTTCTTTTTCGCATATGTTTCACATCTTCTAAATTATTATTACCTTGTATTTTTGCTGTTAGTATTATTAATTTTATGCTTTTTACTCGTACGTCTTGCATCACTTTTTTGTTTTGTTTTATTAATAATATAATCTATTATGGACTTCTCATTCCCACTTGGTTATTCTCGTGTAAACTTATCCGCCACCAAAATAATTTTCTCAAATAACAAACAGATTTCATCAGTATGGTGTAGTATCACACATCCAATTAATTTGAGGTGCTAACCAACTCAAACTGAACTAAACTACTCCGATAAAAATTATATAGCTTTACTAACATTTTATATTTTATCCTTGCTTCCATAAACCTAAAAGAAAATTTGTACAAGAAAATAATAGCAAATAGGTGTTACTGGCAGTGATAAAAGTTCTATTTCGTAAATTCTAATTATTGTGTTCTCTTAAGCAATTCAAATTATTTCGGAATAAGGTACGGCAGTTTCAGGCGGAGGGTTTATTAACAATAAAGTTGGGAACTGAAACTCTCAGTATTAAGGCGAGCCCGCAAATTAGACTTTTTACTAGCGTGTTTTGTTTCCTGAAAATTCTGTAAAAGCCGTTAAGTCTTTTTTCAGAGATTTAATTTAAATGGAAATTAAAGCTTGAATAACAAAAGTTACTTTTTTATATAAAAGAAAGGGACTCTGTCTTGATAATAAAAGGCGAAGTCTTAAAAAGTTACTACTTAACCGATATTGGTGCGTAAATATATTCAAAATTAATATTCCTTCATTTGTTGTATTTACACAGAGAAGTGTATGTGAAATTTTATCCCAATTGTGCATATTAGCACTACAAATTGGTCGTAAAATCGGGACAGAAACATAATTTGTTTTATAAATAAATATGTTTTTTTTCCATAATTTTTTGTTTGATGCTGACTAAAACAATTTCTAGGTACAATTTGTGTTACAGTAGTTATAGTATCTTCAACCTTTACATCGCTAGGCTATTGCATTCTCTAGCCAGGCGATTCCGAATATTGAAATCCGATTAACTATAGTATTAACGTTTTTGTGATGCGAGTGTTTGAAAAATGACTAAAGAACACTCATTTTCAGCACGCTGCTATGATTCAAAGGGATCGTCCGAGCCAATTATCCTCATTTACACTGAAACTGAAACTATTATCTTTCCCACTCTGAATTCCGCCTTGATCATTCAAATATCTTCAACCAGAAAAATTTGACAGCAAAAATTAATAAAGTCTAAAAATAGCAATTTTTAAGAGTCTTTATTTGAATAGGCGGAAACAAGCGCTTGTAAAAATCAAACTCGTGTAAATTTTGTTGTTTGGAACCTATAGTAGAGTTTTTAAAAGTTACACCAACATCTAAATTGGGTCGGCAACAAATTTTTTTTATTTTCAGACTATTTTATATGGAATGACTCTTATTATTATCTTTTATAATACAATAAAATTTGGTATGACGTCGATAAGGAAAATAGTTAAGCATCATTGCTGTACAAATAGCATACATGTACATTTCTTCTTAGAAAATTTAAATTTACCGAATATGTTTATACCAGTATGTCGAATTTTATTTTTCTGCTTGGTGCAATAAAAGTATAAGGTTAACATTGGCAAGTCCATAAGGAGATGGAATATTTTCTATTTCTTATAGTTTATACAGAGATATTGAAAAACAAACTCGCTTATTTGCTGTCAGTTGAAGCTATACGTCAGCTTTCCCCACACTCTCATATCATACGCGGTTAAATGTTGAACTGTATTCCGTCAAATCGATAATTTGATACCTGAATACATTAAAACTTGAGCTAACCGTCATCTGTTTTACTACAACCATTAGAAATGACGGCAAACGCGAATGCTCGAGCAAATAATTGCATTTGGAGCGAATGTGAAAATTAGTTTAGGATTATGGATTGCCACAAGTTGTCTTTCTCGAATCTAAATGAATTTATGGTAACTGTTATAGATTTATGGACCTAAATTTTCCGAGTAATGTGCAATATAAGTGAAAACTTTCTTAAAAAATATTTCTGTAAAATGAGAGTTTTGTTATGATTCCCAAGAAAAACAATAATCTTCAGTAAAGTCAGATAAAGTCAAAAAATTGTTTTGTAACCAAATATATATTTAGTTTCTGAAAACATATATGTTAATTAATTTTAAAAATAGCGTATTATACAGCGAGATATTTAATATGTGTATAATTGAAAGTATGTCTTTCTTTCTGGTGGACATTTGAAGACACATGATTGTGTATTAATTGGGTTTTTAATTTTTCAGTGATATCTTGCTGAATTTTATTCAGTATATGACATAAAATCATACAAACGGAAAATTTTGTAATACAATTATAATCGCCCGTTTTTGGGATCAGTAAGCCTCGAAAGAACGTATATAATAATTTTACTATTAGAGATCATCTAAGTCATTTGATGAAATAAACTGCATCAAATGAAGCAGGCTTTAAAATGAAATGAAAAAACTGCTGCCCTTAACTTAATTTTAGTGAATTTCACAGAACTTCTCGCAGGATGTACAGGAAAGTATAAATCTCTCCGTTATCCTTTAGTTATCTTGGGTGGTTGTCATGTCGGCCTGACGTGAGCTGACTTAAATCTCTGGTATATATAACTGCATACATTTTGACGAAGATATATTGTGAAGGAAACACCATTTATAATGTAACGTAATTTCTGGATAAAAGTATGAATTAACAGTATGATTTTTCGTGCACATTTTTGATGAGTGTCTATTATTTAACATGAGTTCTGTATGATATGAAGAAATCAATACAAAATGTAAGGCAAATTTTGATTCAAGAATTGGAAGACGTGTTATTGTCAAACAATTAGTTAACAAGAAAATAAATTTCAAATATATTATTGAACAACATAAACAAAATCTTACTACATCTCTACTTTCTATTAGTATTTGTGTAACAATAACGAAAGTAGAAATACAAACTTTGATGAAATTTGACGATTTTTCCATAATTTTCTCTGTGTTATAACAGTTCAATATTTTTTGCACTTGGTTTAAAATTCTCTTGTAGTTTTATATTTTTGGCTATACTTAAGGACTGGAATATTTATATCACTGTTAATTTTCTCCTTTGCTTGTCTCTGTTATTACTTCAGGTTTTCGAATGATGTCGAGTTTTCAAAAGATGTCGGGTTTCTGAATGATGCCGAAGAACATTAACTTACAAAGAAATGTTTCAGTAAGTTGATACAAAGTGTCAATAATGAAATTTGTTAAAAATAGTTTGTACCACAAAAAAAGAGTGGATCTATCAAAAAATTACAGAATACAAAGCATACCTACTTTTCCTAGATAGAAAAAAATATAGAATTGAACTCATGAAACAGTTGAAAGTTAAAATTTTTTTTTATATAAACAATTAATAGGATACATCTATGTAAGTATTTAATGGTATAGCATTTTATTGCTATATGTCAGTTTTTCCAAGACTGTTACATAAGAATAACTGCACTTGATCTATCATTGTTGAAATACTCAGATAAAATGATAAATGATAATCGTAACTCTTTTTAAAATTAAGCTAATCATGTAATACTTTTTGTACTAGAAATATTAAGAGGATGATTCCTTGAGTCACTGTAGACTCAAAAGCATTAATAAACCAGAGGCCTAAAGTTACTAGTTTTGAGGAGAGTGGGCGTTAATATTTTTGGAAAATATCACATGTTTAATTAATTGAAATAATCCGGTATATTTTTAAATAAAATTGTCAACCACTGGTGCAGATCCGATTAGTCTTCTTATTAAACCTAAAGACCCGTTGACACTCCATGAATACTTAAACAAAGTGTGCTTATACAAGTTTACTTGGTCTAAGCTGGTTTCCACGGCATTTTTAAATTTGGGCATCAATGACACTACTGACAGCAGAGGCATAGAAAATGGGTGAGGTGTTGGAAGGTGTTGTTAGTCGCTGATATGCTCATAGAAGACATTGATATTACAAAACAAAAAAGTTAAAAAAGAAAAATGTTGACGCAGAACTGGTGTCAAGCTTTGGGAACGTTCTCCTGTTTCTTTTGCGATGTAGCAAATAAAGCAAAGATACATTTAACAATTACCTTCCACTTGTTTATACGTGGTTCGCATGATATATTTTTTTCAATATATCACTAGTGAGATCAGGTACATTCATGTTATCTGATATTAATTCTAGGGCTGAATTTATAGCATTCTTATTCTTATAATTGTCTAACCTTACGTGCCATAACATTTCCTCTACCAGTAGTTGATCCAAATATGCACAGATCGTTCATATAATTTTGAAAAACCAATTACTATGTATCCTTATCACATACAATGTATGAATACTACTTGCTAGTGATTTTTACCGTCGAATAAAACTATGTCAATGCATGCAAAATATGTTAAATCAAAATGAATATTTTTTTAAGCCAATGTAACTTTTCGAGGAATCTTATTTTAAATTATCATAAATATCACTTTATGTAGGTGCAAATTTTTTTTCTTAATTGGTTCCTGGAAGATGTCCAAGGCAGTTAGGCAGAAAACGTTTCTCATGCACGACGAAACACAAGCTAATTTCAGTAAAGTTGCCAGTAACTGGTTGAATAAACATTTTTTCAAACTTGTATGGAGTTATGCTCTGTATAACACTGAGGACAAACTGTTTCTAACCATATTTCTAGATGATCTAATATTTAAAGCTACCTAAATTAAGCATACAGTTCATGAGACTGTAATTATATTGACCCAGTGTTCTGAACTATGCCGTATCTTGGATATATTATCTCAATATACTCTCGTTTCATTACTTAATGCAATCGCTAGTTTAATGGAAAGGTATTCGATGTCTGAGAGCAACACCTCTAATTTCAATTTTAATTATCTTATATTTTGTTCCTCCGGCTCTTCAGGCGTTAAAATTTGCATTTACATGTAGATCAGGGGATCTCCAGAGAAGAAAGATCGCCCTTGTTTTAATAATTAGTTTTTTTCAGACCGTATCTCTTGCCAATTGTAGTGAAAGTCGATAAAGAAAAAATACATGGGATGTTAATTTAACTAAAATACAACAACTGTTATCTTCTCCTAACGACTATTCTATACTCATTCCCATTACTTTCAAAAAAGCTTTCTGATTAAATTAACTTAGTATGCAGAATATTTCAGCTCATTCGCCATTAACCGTATTTGACGGATATTAGCTGGAATATTAAAAACACTAAAATTCCAATAATTTTCATATTTTTGTTACATTTAAATGGTTATAGAATAATGGTCTACAAGCTTTCACGGCCGATGCTATTATTTGATCTATAGTGAATTTCCGGGTTGTTATGCCGCGACTTCGGTAATTGGTGCTGCCAGTAACAGATTTATAGAGCAGATCCCTAGTTATAGCTGTGATTCATTGACCTGCCTTTGTTGTTCTTGGGCTAGGCTCTGTGAAGGCAGACTCGCTATCAATATTCCTCGGCCCGTCCATTTGTCTCCTGTTGTTGATATTACGACTTCTACGGTTGGAACCGTTCTTCGGATAATGGTAGTCTTTCGAGACATTCGCAAGTCCACACATAAAATTTTGTAAAGAAAAAAATAAAAAGTGCAGTTCAAAAATGATTTAAAGATACACTTCTGTGCGGCACTGGAAAGTGGTAAACTGTAAAACCTGACAAGGCAGAGCCTACCATCGGCAACCGGACAAAAAATTAAAAGAAATTCCCGAGAAAAGAAAAAAATAACATTTTATAACACCTATTTTATACAGCAAATTTAACTGCTTTTGCCGCTGTTATTAATTATTAATAGAATAGAATCTGAAATTTTAATTAATAAAATAGTTTGACACCTATTACAACAGGCTCGTCTTACACAGTTCCTACAAACTAACACAAATGTTTCTGTTTTTTGTTCTTTTTGAACTCGTAAGTTGTTAGCAGAAGCTGTGATATGTTTGCACAAATCATCAATAGTGTCCACTTCGGTGCGACACACTTCATTTTTTTAATACCTTCAATGCCGCTGACGGAATTTTCCGTCACTTCTCTGGTGTCATTTATAGCTGAGTTATTTACGTCAGCACTGCATTTGACGAACGGTGATTTACATAGGCACAATGAAAAGGTTTTATAACAGTTTTTTGCGTACGGTTTATAATTTTTGCTTGTCTTTTTTAATTAAATTAATAAAATGATCAGTTATAATATTAACCCAGTAAAGATATCATATTTCAAAAAAATAAATGCGGACAAGCTGATTTTTTCAGAGTGAATGAAAGGCTGTCTTCAACCAAAAAATCACTCCCGACACCTTTGTGGTTTTTTGCAATTTACTACACTTATTATGATTCAGTAAAGATACAACAAAAGGCTGGTTTTTGCAGGTTTCTTCAAGCACTGTCTTCTGAGTCTCCATCCAAAAAAGCACAGTCCAACCCCTTCCTTGTTTTGCGCAATAGAGGTGGTTTATTATTATTGTGTCATCTCTAAAATATTTTGTGTACATGTACTTAATGAAAGTCATTACTTCTTGTTCCGGAGGGTCTATTGTTTTAAAAACATTTAAGAATATTCAATAGGGATGTTCAAATTAAACAGGTATCTGTAGGTACGCCAGTTTGAACCAATGGGATGTAATATCCAAGTAACTTTGTGTTTTCAGTGCTGTGAATTGTTAATTGAACTCATTTCCTTACCACACATACCACCACCCTTATTGCGCAAATCACCGAAGGGGTAGACTGTCCTTTTTTTGGTATCCACTTAGGAGACAGTCCTCTAGGAATCCTCCAAAAAACAGTTCCTTCCTTTTGTTTGTATCTTTACTGAATCATAATAAATAAATATCGTTTTTTTTTCTTCATTTAATGGACGGTAAAGCGGAAAATATGTAAAAAAGTTAATATATTAATATTATTATGTACAAGCTGGACAAAAAATTCGAAAAACAAAGTAAATAAGAAAGTACCCTACTGCGAAAAACGTATAAGAGTCTCTAGTGTAATTTTGGTTGGAGACAGCTCTCCATCTACCCTGTAAAAATCAGGTTGTGTGTATGTATTTTTTGCACTATATGAGTACTTTGTGCAAGTACGACAGTATACAAGCATTCTGAAAAGGGTTTGAGAGATAGGTTTACACGGCTCGAATTTCCTGTCTTTTTTTATTAGAATAAGACTGGGAAAACTGCCAAGGCTGGTACTATATCAACCTCAAAAAGAGCCCGAATAATTCATTACCATACAGATGAAGGGTTCTTGCAATTTTCAGAACATAGTTGTTCGGCGGAGACGAAAGCGATACTTGGTATCCAGATGAGGCAGATGATGCAGATGAGGTGAATAAGCAGGTTCTTGCATGCGACAAAATAATGCAATTTACTCAACTTATCTTAGTCCAAAAGACACAGGATCTCAAATTGAAAGTTTTCAATTCAAAATTATTCAAATTTTTATAATGTTTTTAATGAATTGCTTTGAAAAACAAATCCGTACTTTATTCTAAACGCTAAAAGGCGCTACAAAATGTACACGCAGATAAAAATTGGTCATAACATTTTTCACACTGTATGTGTCAATGTTTTAAAAGAAAATTATTATCATACTAATTTTTTGCCGCTAAATTTAACAATTTTCTGTTTGTTGTAATTTAATATTCATGACATCGTCCGTTTTAATATACCTAATACAAATTTTACATTCTATTTAGTATCACATAACTTACTAAATAAGTCGAAACATAAAATTTAATAAAAATAAAATAATTTTACATTATCTTATCTTTAAAATTGAATTAGATAAAATGGAAAAATAGCAAATAAATTGAAAATGGTTAAATTTAGGGTTTTAAAATTAGTATGTACTTATATTTGTGTACAAAAGCTAAAGAGAATAATATTATTCTACTTTGATAAATACAATGAGAAAAATGTTCCACCACCAAGAGTACCTACTACGCTATTTTTCAGCGGCCACTAGCGTTTAGAACAAAGTTAAGTACAAATTCGTTTTTCTTGTCTCAGATAATCCCAGAATCCAAATTTTCAAATTAATTCACTGAGAACTTAGACAGACAAGATTTAAGACGTAAAATACTGTCACTGGCGTATAGCTTTCAATTTAGTTAGACATGCAGTGCCACTGACGGAAAATTTCGTCGAAATTTAGAGTCCAGTCAGCAAATTCGCTATTACAACTCATATAGACATAAATAGTTTTCAACTATCAAATTTCAAATTTTATAGAAAAAGAAACACTGGCATGGACAACATGTTATCGAAACTGCCACCGGCAACGAATCTATTCTACTGCTACTGCTTGGACACACTGTACACAGTACGGATATGTTTGAACTTTGTGTATGATACGACACACTGCAGCAATATGTGGACACCCTGGACCTCCATCTATAACACGATTCGTGTCACGCTCGTATTGCACAACACCTGCACGACACTGCACACCGAGGTAGAAGTAGCTGCATTTGGCACATGTTTACCGGGAAATTTTGCTGAAGCATTTTAACATTACCATAAATTAAAACGATATCCATCAATTCCGAGTAGTTATACACATAAGCTATTTTTGACTCTTGAAAAACTAATGAAATACTTGCATCAGAGAAACATTAACACCTATAAGTAATTGGATTTTAATATTCGGAATTGCTTGGCTAGAGATGACAGTAACCCAGTGATGTAAATGTTACAAATATTACAACTTCAATAATTTTTTGTTCGAAAACTATAATGATTTTACAAATAAATTATTTGCGATATTGACTTCATTTTTTATGACGCATATATTGCCAATTTTTTTAGATAAGTTGTGAATCGCCCTGTATAACTTATGGAGAAAACGCGAGTCTGGTAATATTACAGTAATTTAGCTTTTATGAGTTGGTTGCACTAACGGGATAGCTTCTCACTAATAGGCAGGAATTTCAAAATATGAAAATTTTACGTCCCCCATAGACTGTGTTACCCTTTTTTTTTTCCTATACTACAAACTCAGGTAATATGAAATAGTATAAAAAAAAACACTACTTTTTATTTTGGCTAGTTGGAATTTCAGCGGGGGCGTGGGTTCGTATAATAAAAAGAATACAATAACGAAACAACAAAATGGTGTCTTTTGGGCGCCAAGTGATTTCCTGAAAGAGCCCTCAACCAAAAAAAACTATAATGAAGAAATCACTAACATTCAATATAAGTTTATTGCAGTGTGAAATTTCCTACATTTTGCGAAACATATATATATATAAATAAAATTAACATAAAATATAAAAAAAAATAAGCCAAAAGGGGCCTTTTTCTTGCAAAATTATCAACTAGTACAGTATCTCTAGCTTGACATACAAAAAAAAAATATGTACTTATACTAATAAAAACTAGGTTTAGGTTTATACCAGATTTTTGCGCATATAACGTACAATACGCATTAATACGCATCAAACTTATCAGGTGAATCAATGAACGATGGTGATGTGATTATTAGGTACTTGGTACTTATCTGTTACGCCCTGTATAGCGGTAGAAGTCGTATTGGGTGATACTGGACTGTGGATGACCGTGCTGGAGGAGTGAATTGTCCTTAAATTCCTACTGCTGTCATGTAGATGGTAAAACTCTGGCATACAGGACTTACACAACAATCGTCCTCCCAAAAAGAGAAAAAATTGAGGAGGAACTGCCAACTTGCCTCCCAGGTACATGTACGGAAAAAAAAACGTCTAAAAATACAAGTTACGCATAAGTATCTTGCATAGTGCGGTTACGTAACGAGTTTAACACTTCAATGAATAAAAATTTATTTATTAAGTTAAAGTACGCTTACCTCCAATGCCGAATTCCCTAACAAAGGAGACGTTGCGGAAAGATTATGGCCTTAATTGATACAACTATAAGACGACGCCTATCTTCAAATTTCCCCATAAAAAGCGACGTCCTTTCTAGCTACTCGTGGCGTTTCAATCCGTATAAACAACGACTAAATTTCACCAAAATCATTTATTTGCTCACGTCCACGTTAGCTGGCCATTTTTATCGAATTGAAAAAGAAGGAAGAACTCAAAAAAAAAACCGTTCGTTTTATCTATCGCGACTGAGACCTGTGGTCACGGTCTTTAAACATATATTTAAGAATATTTTTAATTTACGCTAATAGATGTCCCGCCATGTCCGAAAATACTATTTATTGATTGAAATTAATTATTATTTATGAAATTATGTGAAATGTACCTAATAAAAAAAAAAATCGTAACACCACCGTCACTTAAAAAAAAATAAAAAAAGGAATATTAGTCCCTCTTGATATCTTTAACATGCCAAGATCCCACTGATTTACCGGAATAAAAATCTGCTAATTCATAAACATTCGGGGATATTTTCTTAAGCACTTTACATTTTACGAATTTTGGGGCCAGTTTGGACGCGTAATACTCCGCCGCATCCGATAAAGTATAGTTTCTCTTCCATACTACTTGACCCACGTCCAGCGTTACCGGCCTACGTCTTAAATTATATCTATGCGCAGAGTCACTATATACTTTCTGTAATCGTTGCTTTACTTCAGTGAAAACACTCTGAAATTCTTTGACGTGACTGGAAAGATTCAGTCTATTATCGAAACATATTTCGTTAGTATCGCCCGAAACCCCATGCATTTTCCCCGAGATCATCGGTACTCGCCCAAAATTTAAGTACGCTGGAGAAAAACCTGTTACATCATGTACCGCTGTCCGAAGAGCATAGCCTAATTTTCCTAAATTAACGTCCCAGGTTCTATGATCTTTATCGACGTATGATCTAATCATGGTCTTTAGTACTCTATTCACGCGTTCCGTAGGGTTTACGTGAGGACTATAGTTAGCATTATATACTATTTTACAATCATATGATTGAATCATGTCCCTAACAGCTCTAGAAATGTACTGGCGGCCATTATCGCATACTATCTTCCGCGGAACCCCGTATATCAAGAAAACATCATTCTCCAAATGTTTAATAACGGAGGCACTAGTAGCTGACTTAAGAGGAAACATAAGTGAATACTTTGTAAATAGATCGGATATTACTAATATAAATCGATTTCTGTAGCGAGATAAAGGCAATGGCCCAACAAAATCCGTTGAAATAACCTCCCACGGGCGACTTATAAGTCGGGGTCGCATCTGTCCAAATGGCATCTGTTGCTCAGGCTTCTGAGCCTTACATATTTCACAGGCACGAACATATCTAGCTATATCGGTATTCATTCCCGGCCAAAAATATGAATTAGCAACACGCTTTTGAGTTTTAAAAATTCCTAAATGTCCTGAACTCGGATCATCGTGACACTGATATAGTACAGTTTTGCGTAAAGACTTGGGAATTACTAATTTCCAGTCATCTTCTTCATCAAAAGTAGGATGACCAAAATTGATGAATTTATAAACCTTACCATTTTTTACTTTAAATTTAACATATTTATCGGGGCGACTGAGAATAGTACGTTTTAAGTCGGTATACCACGTATCTTCATCTGCTCGACTAACATCAACATAAGTAACTGCCCTTGAAAGCGCATCTGGTACCACGTGAGCTTTCCCCTTCCGGTGAATTACTTCGAAATCATAACCCTGGAGCCGCAATGACCAACGAGATAACCTACCGGATGGATTTTCTAATTTGTACAGCCATTTTAATGAGTAATGATCGGTAATTACTTTAAATTTTGTCCCTTCTATGTAAGGTCGATACTTTTCAATTCCGAATAATACCGCAGCGCATTCGAGTTCGGTCGTTGAGTATTTAGACTCTTGAGGAGTAAGAGATCGACTAGCATAAGAAATTACACGCTCACCGTCGTCAAAGTTTTGGGTTAGCACACACCCGAGACCCACCTGAGATGCGTCGGTCTGTAAAATAAATTCTTTTGTGAAGTCTGGACAAGTTAAAATAGGTGCCTCTACCAAACATTGTTTTATGTCCCTAAAAGCAGCTTCACATTCAGAAGTCCATAAAAATTGTTGACTTTTACGAGTCAGCTTTACTATAGGGGCAATACGGGTAGCAAAATTAGGTATAAACCGCCGATACCATGATACCATCCCAACAAATCTACGTACCCCTTTAACATTTTTAGGTATCGGATAATTTAACATACAAGCAACTTTATCGGGATCCGTATGTAATCCGTTTTTATCCACGACAAAACCTAAATACTTTAATTCCGAACGCACAAAAGAACATTTCTCTCTGTTAACGGTTAGACCGGCCGATAGAAGTTTTTCGAAAACTTTTTCCAAAACTAACAAATGAGAGTCAAAATCGGGAGTGGCTATAATTATATCATCTAAGTACACAAATACCGATGGCTCTAGCTCCGCTCCAAGAACATTATCTACAAAGCGTTGCCAAGTGGCAGCCGCGTTATGCAACCCGAAAGGCATACGTCTAAACTGGTATAATCCTCGACCAGCGACTGTAAAAGCTGTTTTTTGTTTGCTATCTTCATCGAGCTCAATCTGCCAATAAGCACTTTTGATGTCGATGGATGATAAAAATTTTGCATCACGCAAGCGGTCTAATATGGAATTGACATAAGGTAAAGGATATGCATCTCTTTGGGTTACCGAATTAACTTTTCTAAAATCCACACAAAACCTATACTCTCCAGACGATTTTTTAACCATTACCACCGGGCTTGACCACGCTGAATTAGATGGCTCAATTATTCCCAATTTCAACATATTATCAATTTCGTCGTTTATAATTTTTCTAATGTACGGTGAAACATTATAGTACCGCTGTTTGATCGGTGTGGCATCGCCGGTGTTAATAATATGTTTCACTCCTTTTGCGCAACCTAATCCTGTACCCATCTTACTAAATGCAGCAGAAATAATCCCGTCCAAACGATCTGTTCGGCTATCGTCAACAATTTCCATCGACCAATTATTTAACAAACTTATTCCCTGCTTAAATTTCCAAGAATTATCCGAAAAATCCGAAATGATGTCCATATCCCGCCAAAAATCTATGCCCAAAATAATTTCCTCATCAATACCTAAAACTACCAAACACTGAATCACGCGAACTTTACTGTTAAGTTTAATCGGCAAATTCACTAAGCCTAAAATCTTACAATATTCCCCATTAGCTACCTTAACCGAACCATCAGTTAGTTCTAAATCTAACTTAAAATTACGTAATTTTTCCCAACCCAGGTTGCCAATTACCGATTGCGTGGCTCCTGAATCTAACAAACCGAAAAAATTTACACCGAATATGGATACGTTTAAATATGGACGAGGGTCCTTACCTGCAGAGCTAAATAAATTACTTATACGGGACTTTTTATATTCTACTTGTATAAAAGATAACCATGATTGCCACGAATCATTAGTAGGAACCGGATTTGCAGAACTTACGATCGGCGACCGGGAAAACGACGACCGCTTGATTCGTTTTTTGAGGAACACCCACAATTGTATTTCGTTACTCCGGCTTTACCACATCTAAAACAAAATGACTTCTCTCTAGGCTTCCTACATTCCGTAAATTTATGGCCTAAATCACCACAATTCCAACACGAAATACTATTTACGCTAAAATTTGACCTGCGATTCCTTGAAGTTGATGGTTGAGATATCTGAGTACTAGTTAAATTGCCTTCGTACGTTAGATCAGGTTCTAAAATATTAGCACGATTTCGGTTTTCTCGTCTAGATGCCACGCGTCTTGTTATCATATTTTTACTATTTTCCAAATTTTGACAAGTCTCCTGTAATTTATCTACAGTATTTAAATTTTTAATATGCAGCCCCATTCGTTCAATATAAAAAGAATCTAAGTTATTATAAATAATTTCGATTTTTTCTTGTTCGGTTAATTTTTTTTGCAAACGGCTGAAATAATTTATCATACATGAAAAAAATTCACTAACGGTTTCGTCCGGACCTTGCTCACGTTCTCTAATTTCTTTCATCAAATCATTTTGAAAATTAAACGGTAAGTAATTTCCCCTAAGCTTATCAACAAATTCCGGCCAACTATTGATGTTTCCACGCACCGACCTATACCAACTAAGTGCTTTTCCCGTTAATAAGTCGGTAATTGAATTAAATAATTCCGATTGAGATATTCCACGTGATATTCTAAATTCTTCAACCCTTTCTATAAATGCATTAACACTTAAACCTTCCCTGGCCCCCGAAAAACGAACGTCCCACTTATAAACAGGCACTGAAGGTGCACGAGAAGTGTTAGGAACTGCGGCGATTGGAGGTGGTACATTACGTGGCTCATTATCATCAATCCCATTTAACTTTTTATCCAAATTTTCTTCGATTTCTTGTAACCGATTGTTTAAATTAGACACGCTGTTTTTCAGTGCATCATTGGGAGGATTTAATCTGGTTAATCTAGCTAATAAATGCCTAAGTTTTGCATCTACATATCGCGACTCATTACTATTAGCAACAATTGTATCGTGATCGGTTAGATATGTCTCTAAGTCAGTTATCTTACGATTACATTTATCGATTTCCTCTACTATTTCGGGTTTAAACGTTTCTGATACAACTAACTCTCCAAACGATTCATCACGCATCAATTCTTTTAATTTTTTCCGCATGGACAAAATTGTTTCAGTACTACCAGAAAATCCGCGTAATTCCAGTTCATATTCTAATTCGTCCCTAGCTAATCGGCACAAATCCATATTTTTATAAAAGTATACAAAAAAGATTGAAATAAAAACAAGTAAGTTTGCAAATTATCAATCGCAATAAACAGTTTGCAACAAAATCAAATGAATATGTAAAATAAATTCTTAATTACCTGATAAGATAACAGTGATAACAAAACCTATTAGCTATTTTCTATATTCTTTTTTTTTTTTTTATGGTTTACTATATGGGCACTAATATAGAAAACTATTGCTAGATATTTATTAAATTAAAACCTTAGTACTTAGTAGTTAAAGTACCGAAATAAATTTATACTAAAATTAAAAAGCAGATAACACAAATATCAATCAATCGTTCATTGATCAAGCTCACCTTAATTGCCAAAGTATATACGCAATAACATATTATACCATATTTATGAATACAGCTTAAAATCTATACATAAATTTACAAAATAACAAATATTTTATTATAAATACAAAATACAGGATGAAACATACAAATCGAGGCCCCTTTACGTTGGGCGGCAATAAAACTGTTACCCTTTTTTTTTTCCTATACTACAAACTCAGGTAATATGAAATAGTATAAAAAAAAACACTACTTTTTATTTTGGCTAGTTGGAATTTCAGCGGGGGCGTGGGTTCGTATAATAAAAAGAATACAATAACGAAACAACAAAATGGTGTCTTTTGGGCGCCAAGTGATTTCCTGAAAGAGCCCTCAACCAAAAAAAAACTATAATGAAGAAATCACTAACATTCAATATAAGTTTATTGCAGTGTGAAATTTCCTACATTTTGCGAAACATATATATATATAAATAAAATTAACATAAAATATAAAAAAAAATAAGCCAAAAGGGGCCTTTTTCTTGCAAAATTATCAACTAGTACAGTATCTCTAGCTTGACATACAAAAAAAAAATATGTACTTATACTAATAAAAACTAGGTTTAGGTTTATACCAGATTTTTGCGCATATTACGTACAATACGCATTAATACGCATCAAACTTATCAGGTGAATCAATGAACGATGGTGATGTGATTATTAGGTACTTGGTACTTATCTGTTACGCCCTGTATAGCGGTAGAAGTCGTATTGGGTGATACTGGACTGTGGATGACCGTGCTGGAGGAGTGAATTGTCCTTAAATTCCTACTGCTGTCATGTAGATGGTAAAACTCTGGCATACAGGACTTACACAACAATCGTCCTCCCAAAAAGAGAAAAAATTGAGGAGGAACTGCCAACTTGCCTCCCAGGTACATGTACGGAAAAAAAAACGTCTAAAAATACAAGTTACGCATAAGTATCTTGCATAGTGCGGTTACGTAACGAGTTTAACACTTCAATGAATAAAAATTTATTTATTAAGTTAAAGTACGCTTACCTCCAATGCCGAATTCCCTAACAAAGGAGACGTTGCGGAAAGATTATGGCCTTAATTGATACAACTATAAGACGACGCCTATCTTCAAATTTCCCCATAAAAAGCGACGTCCTTTCTAGCTACTCGTGGCGTTTCAATCCGTATAAACAACGACTAAATTTCACCAAAATCATTTATTTGCTCACGTCCACGTTAGCTGGCCATTTTTATCGAATTGAAAAAGAAGGAAGAACTCAAAAAAAAAACCGTTCGTTTTATCTATCGCGACTGAGACCTGTGGTCACGGTCTTTAAACATATATTTAAGAATATTTTTAATTTACGCTAATAGATGTCCCGCCATGTCCGAAAATACTATTTATTGATTGAAATTAATTATTATTTATGAAATTATGTGAAATGTACCTAATAAAAAAAAAAATCGTAACAACTGACTATTTTTAAGTACCTAATGTAAAGGCATTCGTCTTACATTTTATAACCGGTGTGAAAGCAGCACCCAAATATAGCACCCGATATTTCCGAAGATAGCCGAATGACCATGGACGTTCGTTGACTAAGGTATACAAATATGAAAATGATATTGAGTTCCAAGGCGTTATCCCATAGTAAGCAACATCCTGGGGATGATACTTAGTATCAGAGTTCTTCAAGGGATGCTTATCACTCAGAAAAGTTATGATCAACTAGAAATGGGTCCCAGGGGGTAAAATACGAGGCAAAATATGATAGCACCCGAAAAAAATATTTTCCAATATCTCGGAAAATACATGCCGTTGCAACTTGTCACTCGGTATGTAGTTTCCTTGAGGGATACATATCTTATGGAAAAAATATGATCGACTAGAAATGGGTCCCAGGGGGTGAAATATGATAGCACTCGAAAAAAATATTTTCCAATATCTCGCAAAATACATGCCGTTGCAACTTTCCACTCGGTATGTAGTTTCCTCAAGGGATACACAATATGTAAAAAAAATATGATCGACTAGAAATGGACTCAAGGGGGTGAAATATGATAGCATCCGAAAAAAATAATTTCCAATATCTCGGAAAATACATGCCGTTGCAACTTGCCACTCGGTATGTAGTTTCCTGAAGGGATACACATCTTGTGGGAAAAATATGATCGACTAGAAATGGGTCCCAGGGGGTGAAATATGATAGCACCCGAAAAAAATAATTTCCAATATCTCGGAAAATACATGCCATTGCAACTTGCCACTCGGTATGTAGTTTCCTCATGGGATACACATCATGTAGAAAAAATATGATCGACTAGAAATGGGTCCCAGGGGGTGAAATATGATTACAACCAAAATTACATATTATTCAATATCTCTGAAAATATACGCCGTGCCAAGTTGGTGCTATCATATTTCACCCCCTGGGACCCATTTCTAGTCGATCATATATTTTTTTACATAATGTGTATCCCTTGAGGAAACTACATACCGAGTGGCAAGTTGCAACGGCATGTATTTTCCGAGATATTGGAAAATAATTTTTTCGGGTGCTATCATATTTCACCCCCTGGGACCCATTTCTAGTTGATCATAATTTTTCTGAGTGATAAGCATCCCTTGAAGAACTCTGATACTAAGTATCATCCCCAGGATGTTGCTTACTATGAGATAACGCCTTGGAACTCACAATATCATTTTCATATTTGTATACATTAGTCAACGAACGTCGATGGTCATTCGGCTATCTTCGGAAATTTCGGGTGCTATCTTTGGGTGCTGATTTCACACCGGTCATTATATGATTTCTATGAGAAAGGGCAATTCAGTTTTGGAATTGGAATTTAAACTTATCGTATGTGAAACATTAACAGTTAAATACATAAATTTGTATACAAAAGAGTCCGCTCTAGGTGTTTATAATTTAAAATGCATTATTTCATTAGATATTAATTTTTCCCCCGTTCATATTTAATTTCTGCCTTCCTGTATCAGATGCGATGTAAAAAGCTTCTGACAATAGCTCAGTATAAATTTAAGTGCTCTTCCATGTTTTCGGGGTTTATATTGTATACTTGCCGTAATAGCGATGTAATACAATGAATCAGTGAATAATAACTCGCCTGATCTTGTACGTAAAAATTATTTATTAGAACTCTTTAAACCCCGAAAAAAAGTTTATCATTATTGCCGCTCGATTTTACTGCCGCAACATCAGTTCTGTGGATTACCGCAAAATTAGGATCACCGTCAATTTTATGGGTAGCATCTGGTTGATTTCACAGAAAAGAAATGCCCGAATCGAAAATCGATACACGTGCTGGAGTAGGGATTACTTGATAAGATTTTGTGCCTTGATTTAATGTACGCAGGAAATAATATTAGATTCGTTTCCATTGACAGCTTTTAAATAACGCATAGCACAAGACAAATTTAAATAACATTCAGTTAAATGTATAACAAACAATTTAAAGGAATATTTGAGGTGAGACGTTACATTTTGATTAGAACGTTACAGTTTTATTAGAAATTATTTTTTAGTAATTTCTGTTTCAGAGTATACAGATTAGATAGAAGTTATCTAAGCAATAAGTGGAATATAGACATTATTACCGTACGCATGTGAAGCATGTACCAGCCTACGAAGACGTATAAACTATATAAGTAAGGTAATAATGTAGTATCCCACGTATTTAGTACAACGTTTATTTTTAAACTAAGAGGAGTGATTTAAATTTCTTGCACTTAAATACTAGCTTGTTATTGGTTAATTTGTCACCAAGTTTACACAGCTTCACATAAATTCATGTTTATTGCCAATGTCAATACTGTCAGCTACTAACATTTAAAATGTCAGTTATATTTGGCTTTGACTAGCGGTGCCACTTCGTTGATTATTTTGTATTTATTCTCCCTCCTCGTTAATCCTATATCAAATGAAATAGTTCTTTATTTCATACTGTACTGTAATGAGTTATTTCCCGGACTCATTTAAGTCCGGGAAATAACTCATTACAGTATTGAGTCCGGAAAATGTTTACTTCCCGGACTGCTTAAAAAACACAATATTCGCATTTTTAAAAGATTTTATCTTTAAAACTACAAAATCAAGCCTATAAAAACTAATTATAATTATAATTAACAGTAACTGTGCAATGTAAATTTCCTTGTAGGCTGAATGCAGGAATACCTTTATGGACAGAATCTTCAATAGACACGGTAGTGGTGGTGGATATAGTTTGCTGCTTGGTCTGAAGAACCTGTATAAAGTTTTCTCCATTTTGAATCATCCTTGCTGCTTTTATTTTATTTTCCAAGGAATCTTCAATGTATTGTTCCGCAACAGATGAGGTTTTCCATGCACCATGATGCTTCAGGGTTGATAAATCAGCTCCCGCATTCGCCAAAAAAGTGGCAGATGTTCTGCGGAAACAATGCCCCGTATATGTTTCCGGGTGTTCCAACTTCAAATATCCCGCAATTTTTTTTGGTGCCCTCCAATGGTATGTATGCCCGCTCTTTGGGAAACACATGTTCCTCTTCTATAACCCAAAAAAAGAAAATCTTCCTTCATATTTTTAGGTCGGTGCTTAACGTATTCTCTGAATATTTCCAGAAAGTTTATTCCTTCATTGTCGTCACTCAATACAGTGAATACCCGTTTTGTATTCGTCTTAGAAATGGGAATGGTTATAATTAGTTTGGTGCCACAATCTCTTTTAGGGTCATATGGTATAACTCTTCTCGCCGACAACCACCAGCAATGCCTATCATTGCGATTACCTGTAACAATAGAGAAAATGGTTTAAAACTGATTGTCAAATTGATAAAATTTCGACTAACGAAACCAAGAAATGTATTTATTGTAATTAATTGACATTGAGTACCTATATCATTCAGGATGCACATTGTTTAATTCAAAACTAATGAAAAGGTTAAACTAGTTTACCTTCTTCAAAAGATACTCTTCTGATATCACCTCCTTCTTTTACCATCAGCATAGACTTGAGCATCGAATATTTTGCCCACATTGTCGCAGGATTTATCTTTTTGGAGATATCCATGAAGTACGCCAAAAGGATATTCTCATTCAGGCCGTTTTCCACCTTAGAGGTTTTTCTCCACACGTTGAAGAGCTGGTATTCCTTCTCATAACAAGCAGAAGACTTCTTAGTCACCAATTTACTGGTTACTTCAGCACATTTTAGCTCGATTTCTTCCATTTTTTAAGAAAATTATCACAAAATACGCACGGCACTTCCGGGGGCGGCAGGAAAACACGAAATTTGTCTAAAATCATTGAAATTTTTTTGTGGCTTCTTCTCCACCTTACCTATCGAAAAGTTTAATAAAAATTTTGGTTATATGTATCGTTTTCTTAAAAAAAAAATAAACGTAATTCGGGGAGGCAAATGGATTATTAGAAAAATGTTATTTTTTACGGGTTTTTGATCTCGACATATCATTAGTAGGGTCGAAAATGTTGTTTTATTGTCATTGAAGGGCGTTAGGGGTTCCTAGGGGCAGATTAATAAAAATAGGTACCACCACCCCCGGACTTTATTCGATTTTTTGGAGAAACGGATAAACGGATAGTCTTCGTTTTCGGTATGGACGAACTACACACAACTGTAATGCTGTGTACTCTTCTATCGCATGGATTGGTTTGCTGGGGATTATTTCATTTTTTAAAACTCGACAACCGGAATTCAGGACTGATTTTTCGTACAAAACTCTATACCACCGTGTTGGTAATGAAATAATCTTTATTTTAATTTAACTTTAATTTATTAACCACACCGGTGCAAGTTACTAGTATCGATTTACCTATTTATACCTGCCTACCCAAGAGTTGCGACGGGAAAAAAATAGTCAACCTAACGTTTGCATATTCTATGGGCTTCATACTTTCGATTGGTATGGAATTTGTCTATTAACCAAACCAGTGAAATGTTTAAAAAAATTACAATTTTTAATTGTTAATTAATCATATTCTGGACTGAATTTTTTTAGACAACCCATTTGCAATGTATTTATTGACATATTTAATTGGATATAAAATACTTTTCGTCCATTAACCAGCTCGGTGACGGTCGTTTTATAGTGGGATGTTAGACTATTAGTAAGACATTATCCACCTGTTGGTTATTTGGATATGCCAAAGTGAGTAAAGTTGTATACAATAATTAAATCAAATTGAATGTCAGATGTCAGTTGGTGCTACGCGTTGCTACTATATTATTTTAATAAATTACGAATTAATAAAAACTCAGATAATTTGAGATTTTTTAAAAATATCAAATCGGAAATGAAGAGAACATTTGTTCCTGCATTTTGGAAAATATTTGTCTTGTTCTTATCAGTTGGGTTCATTTGTTTATGGATTTTCCAATTGTATTGGTAACGGCACAACTATATATTAGCAACTTTTTAGCAATAAAAAAGCTAACTTTTTATGCAGAATGTACGCTGGAATTTTTTTTGGAAGAAACAGAATACACAATAGAATTGAAAACTAAATGGCATTACGCATAACCAGCGCCCTCTCTATTACTTGAAAAAACAGGATTTCAACATTCCATTGTGTTATTGCATTAATTTTTTTTTAATAAATTTTCTAAGGATATAATTTACAATGAGTATTTTTAATTTTGGAGGTACTTTGAGGCAACGATTTTTGAAACAATCTTCTGTGTTTCTAAGAATTATTTTATTAATCATTTGTTTAATTTCAACATGAATTTAATAGACACTGTTATGGCAGGAATTATATACGAGAGGTATTTCTTTGTTAAATTTGAAATCCAATTTTGATTACAATAAAAATATTATGTTCACACACCGTCACCCGAAAATGAGATTTTTTATAGGGTCCTGGTGAATTTGATTCCATTCCCTTTGTAATCAACGGATATAGTTGTATCTTGGCAACCGTTATGCCTTCCAAGTACATCCCATAAGTGCCCTATTGGATCAAGATTTATGTGATTTTTTAGTATTTCCATCAAGATACATACCTACACAATAATCATAAATCGCGTGTTCAGTGCGACTCGGTGATTCGTGGAAGTCCGGGAAAATGGAAGCGGTGTATAAAAGCACCATTTCTTTGTATATTAAAATATGTCATGTTGGGTTTATACCAAACATTTAGTATCTAGACATCTACAGGGCGGCCTGTAAGTAATGGCCTATGGAGACATATTAGATTTTTGACTTCAAAATATTAAGATTTAATATGCCTTAATAGAAAGTTCATGATGAAAAAGATGCAGGGTGTCAGTGCTGGAATTTAAAAAGTGATTTCTTCTAATAATAATTACACTGTTTTTGACTGTGTCAACAACAAAAATTTGGGAATAGATGTTTTCGGATATAAAAAATCATAATATGTTGTCTATTTTGACGCGTTCGCTAGAGGACGCCACATCCGCCGTATTTGTGACGTAAATGTGGGCGTCACTTTTCTGGATCTAACGTTGTCACGTTTTTTATTAAAAAATAAACTTACATTGTTTTTGAGGAAAAAGCTATATTTGTCATTAGTCTTAGAAATTAACCATTTTCAAAATTTTCAACAATCAGCTGTATATTTTCTTGTAGGTACAATATTTTATCGTAGTAGTCACCAATAATTAGTTAAATTTTAACAATTATTAGACAAAATTTATGTTAAAGTCAATAAATATGTCTATATTTAAGATATTTATTCAGTTTTTGTTAAAATAGAAAAATTCTGAAATATAATATTTTTTCATATCCACATAGGATGTATCGTCTGAAACTATTTATTTGTGGCATAATTTTAGTTTTTCTTTAGTTTTATTGGGTTTTTGCCACACTTCCGAAAAATAATAAAAATTAATTAAATAAACCCTTGCGCCAAACGGAACAGTCAAGTGTTATTTTTGAAACTAAGTTTGCCTAACCAAAAAATCTCACACTGAAAAAAGCAGATAAATAAAAAGTAACAAAAATCACACCACTATCGCGCACTTCCGTATTATTGACGTTTCGAAAAACTATCTGTTTTCGTTTTCAAAATAGTAGTAAAAATATTAAACGTATGTCAAGCTTGACAGTTTAAAATTTGTTTATCTGCTTTCATAGAGATGTTAAATGATTTTTATTTTATTTTTACTTACTTCTTCTTGATACAACTGTAGCCAACAATGATCAATGTTTACTGAACAGTTTGACATACACTTATCTCCGTTCAACAAAATAATCGCGGTCTCTTAATTTTCTTTTTGTCGCGTTATCTTCCTTCTCTAAAATTTTGGCCGAACCCCATTGAATCACATGAGCGTTTTCCCAAGCGTGTTCGCAAATTTTGGATTTTTCAAATTCCCGTCTTTTTATATAATTTTTATGTTCCTCAACTCTAACATTCATAGGTCCAGACGTTTCTCCAACATAATGTTTATTGCATTCCCAAGGTATACTATAGATGCATTTTTTTAAATTTTGTATATTATTTGTTGGACACGTTTTTGACAAAAATGATCGTAAGGTATTAGTTGTCTGAAAAACTGTTCGAATATTAAATTTATTACCGATTCTTCTTAACTTTTCTGATAATATAGGAATGTATGGAATTTTTATTGTATGATTAATTTCTTTTATTTGTCTTAAAGTGTTAGTTTTATCTGTAATATTTTTGAATGTTCTATCAACAAAATTTGGAGGGTATTCATTATTTATTAAAACATTTTTAATAAATTTTAGTTCGTTGTTAAAAATATCATTGTGTGATGAAATTAATTTTGCTCTATCATATAAACATTTAACAACACCTTTCTTAATATCGATGTGATGGTTAGATAGATATTTAAATTTTAAAAAATTTAAATATCTATTGGTGTGAGTTTGTTTTCTATAAACACTTGTTTCTTTAGAATTATCGTGTTTTTTAATTAAAACATCTAAAAATGGTAGCATATTATTATTTTCTATTTCCAAAGTGAATTTTATTGTTGGTTCTTTATTGTTAATATCATTTAAAAATTCATTTAATTCTGTAACAGTAAAAGGCCAAATTGCAAAAATGTCATCTACATATCTCCACCAGATAGTTGGTTTTTTATTTATATTTTGAATATAATTTTCTTCAAAAAAATCCATAAAAATATTACTTAAAATTGGAGATAATGATGAGCCCATTACCATTCCGAAATTTTGTTGATAAAATTCATTATTTATTTGAAAATATGTTGTTTTTATACATAGACTTAGTAATTCCATTATACATCCTACATTTAATTTTGTTCTGTTTGCCAAATTGATATCATTTTCCAGTTTATTTTTAACTAACTACGTCAAAACTCACCATTAAATGATTATTATTAATAAGCCTGGCTTAAATCTTAATATTTTGAAGTCAAAAATCTAGTATGTCTCCATGGGCGGACCACCCAGTATACAGAGCAAAAACTAAGTTTTACCTCCTCGTATATCTATTTTGTAATTAATATTCCCTTTCATAAAAAAATTCTCGACAGGTGGATTTAATGAAACTTACACCTTGGTAAACATCAAAGAAAAGCCACTAGTCACATATGAATTTGTTAGATTGTGGCGTTCACAAGAATATATTACTTTTATAAAACGTCTCAACTAATGAAAATTATTTTTGTTTATACATGAATTGAATTTAATTTAAAATGTATTCTTTACATCTCAGCAAACATTGCCAATCAAATAAACAAGCAATCAGTAATTTTTTTTTTATCTCTCTACCCAATTTTTATTTGTTTTCGACAATTGTTATACGAAGAAGCTAACAAATTAGTATAATAGAATGAAACTTGATCATTTCAGATACAATTTGGAGCAAAAAAATGTTTTGCCTCTCCCTTAATATAACTGCGTAATGGTAGGGAATAATAGAAAAGTTAAGAAGAAGTAATTATTCACTTTTTGCTCATTATTAAGCCCACTACATCGATAAAGCTTTCAGCCCATTTGTGACGAAAGTTTTAATGAATGATACGGCTTATATTTATCTTTAGCGTGAAGGATTCGGACGTCCTTATTAATTATTTCAGTGGGATATTTATTATATATGTCAGGGGAGAGTCTATTGTATCAACTTGAATTAAATAAACAAGCGAGGAGAACCAAGAATACGTTGGCAAATCTTAAATGAACAACTTTCTGCAGTTCCTTAATTTTGTTTTTAATATTACAGGCATGCATTTATACAAATACTTTGTCAAAGTAAAGGATGGTTACTACTTGTATTACTACTTTTAGGCACTTTTACTGATTACGCTTGATATTAGTTGATGCCAAAATGATAGCTATGATACTGTTACGGAAGCTTACCTAAATTTTTAGTTTGTTAATTATATTCTATTTGCTTTCAAATTTATAATTTTTGTGATACCTTTATTTTGATGTTTTCAGAACATTTCAGGCTATATCCGATTTGGTTCTAGACGCATTCTCGAGGACCTTGGAAACTTTGAGAACTCAAAAATTAAATACAGGGTGATCTACAAGCTCTATGACAAACTTTGGCAGATGGTAGCTGGGTTAATGTCAAACATTTTTTCTTATATGAAAATAGGTCAGATTTATTTTTATTTAGAAGTTATAAGCATTTTAAAAAATATGATTTCATATTTCAATGAAAATAAGCTGATAAATGGAAATGATGATTGCTTTAACAATAATTATTACCTTCGTTTATTTATTTATTTATTCATTTGACACTTAACGTTAAAGTGCTAAATAAAAATTGCATTTATTTATAATTTAAGAGTACGCACATATTGGCTTTGTATATTGGTATTCCAATGGGAATTCCAGACATGTAGCTCGAGAATACCGATCCAAATAGACATCAACTTATCTACGCTGTCTTTAGTGCATCATTTCGTAACTTCTCTTGAACGATCTGTCAAAATTTGACAGGCATTGCGCCATATCATCCGACTCAGAATTTGTCTTTGATTCGATATCTGTAACAAAAATATTAGTGCTCCATTTAAAATGAGAGAGGTAACGTAATTTCTGGGAAAACCGGAAGTACTACATAAATGTTGATAATTTAAAAGGAGGTTATTTCTAAAATAAAAATCGACCTGCGGATCGATGTCCCAAAGACATCCTGCCAACCGTTCAACAGTTTCAAGAGGGGTTTTAAGACATTATCGCCGCACTGTATAATAAATATCTACAACATGCCTTAAGTTAAAACTGTTTCTTTTACCGCTGTACAATATAGCGTAGAAGAATAGCCACTAAAAGGCGTGCAACTTATTTAACTTTATGGCAAACTAACTGTAGTTAACACGATCAAGTTTAATGTTGAGTAAAATTAAGTTTAATAAGATCTCAAGGTCTTCTACTTTCAGCACAAATGTTTCTTAAGATAACTATTGATTTTATACATAGTTTAAGCAAATTTCGGATTTGTTTCTGTGCTGAATAGACAAGAATCTTATATGGCATTAAATACCTGATATTTTAACGCTATTTTTTTAGTAAGTTTAGTTTAGTTTTAGTTTTTTCTAAGGATATTATTATTATTATTATTAAACATACGTGTTTTAAGTATGGTCATAATGTATGAGTACCATTCAGTGATCATTAATGTCTTTATATCCCCGAAATAATTTTCGTGAAGGATTTAGAACAGTAACTTAGGGCGAAATTCTTAATCAGCACTTCACTTAAGTGTGTCTTTTCATTTAAGGTATATTTAAATAAGATGCCCTTCAATATTTTGTTTCATAATATAAACTTAATGGAAACTTATTAAAGTGTGGTACGAAACTATTCGTAAGTTCTCACCCTGCATTTTTATCTCGTAAATTGCAAAGTTAATATGAATTAAGTGCACACTTAACCTTCCTTAAGTGTGATTTAGGAATTCCACCCTTACTCTACCAGTCTAATGACGATCGGTATGATATTCAATAGTCTCAATCTTCAATTTTAAATAGTAATAAATTAATCACGCATTATTAGAGAAATTAAGTCAGCAGTAAAGTTTTTATCACATACCAATCTCCTATTAAAAGAAACCAAACAGATAAAGATCAGATTTTTCTATTTATCGTCATAACATAAAACATAATACATAATACTATATACAACAAATAAGTACTAAAGGGAAACTGAAATTCGAAACAGAAGGAAATTTGACGTGGCTCCGGAAAATAGACTGGAAAAAGTATATTGTCGTAGTAGGCTAATTGTACTATACTATACTATACTATACTATACTATACTATACTATACTATACTATACTATACTATACTATACTATACTATACTATACTATACTATACTATACTATACTATACTATACTATACTATACTATACTATACTATACTATACTATACTATACTATACTATACTATACTATACTATACTATACTATACTATGCTATACTATATACTATATTATTTTATACCATTAGCACAAGATGTTTAAACTATATAGATTTCAATTGATATCAAATTGAACTTTGTGTTTAGTTGAGATACCAGATTATAGATCCAATTGTAAAGATGTTAAGGCTAGTATTAAACAGTGTTCCTACAAATCAATGAAGTCATATGTATGTTCTTTGATACCAAATGTTTAGGTATGCTAAGGAGCAATTTCATTCCCAGCCAAATTAGATTCAATAATTATCTAAATTAAAAGAAAACATAACTGACAGCATTTTTTGGATTGCTTAAAATGCAGTAATAGGCCATATCTCATCTATTGTGGTTAAATTTACATGTTCAAAAGTGAATTTGGTTTTGTAAGTTTTTGAATAATGCCACGTATGTCTTTTTTTGTTAGTGAATTTGAATATATTAATATTTAATTTAGATAATTACTGAATCCAATTTTGTTTATGAAAGTGTTTCTTAGCATACCTATATATTTGGTATCAAAGAACATACATATGACTTCATTGGTAGGAATTGATTTATATTAGCTGGAATACCTTTCCAAAAAATCTATAAACGCTAATAATAAAGAATGTCATTTTGTCAACTCAGATGTTTTATAAGTTTGTACTCCTACTATTATTCTTATTGATTTCGTTTAGTTAGTTTTTTCAACAGACGTTAGTTATGAGGTAAATATCCTGTACTCTGTCACAGATAATTCAAACATTACCATCATATGTATGTACGGCTGATAATTTATCAAATGACTGCCGTATTATTTTTATAGGGTGATCCCAAATAATGCGCAAAAACTGTCATCAAATGCAAAATGAAACCTACTAGATATTCATGTGTAAATTAGCTGTTGGAAAGGGAACTATGTACGTGTAGGATCAACTTTATTTTTTTACTCAAAAGCATTTTAAATTCAACAGATATTAAAAAAAATGTTTTCAATCGAAAAAGTTTAAAAATGTAATGAATAATATACAGGGGGTACTTTATTCCATCGCCTTATAACTGGACGAGGATAATAAAAACACTCGCTCAGAAGAAATTTCATCAGTCTAAATACATTACCAAATTTCACTTCATAATTTCAAAGCGTTTGGAAGAAACTAAATAAAACTTTAAATTTATCATCCCCTCCTAAGGGGTCAAACTCCTTAAGGGTGCTTAAATCAAAAAATTTTATATAGAGTACCCCTATTAAAATGGGTCATTCAACCTACTATAAATTTGTTTGCATATTATTTTTAATTTAGTACTAGAAAAGGTCGTAAGAGATAATCAGTTGAACAGAAAAGGGCAGAAGAGTGCAGTGGCTAAGCCATCTAGAACGGATGGAAGATGAAAGGACAGTTAAAAAAAATGTAGGGAGTAAACCTAACTACAAGAAAAAAGAGGGAGACGGAGGAAGCGATGGAGAGAGGCAGTGGCAATAAATGTAAGGGAGAAAAATGTAACGGATTGGATAAGAAAGGCGAAGAACGGAATGGAGTGGGGGAAAATAACGCAGCTTTGGGTCTAAAAGGACTGTAAACAGTTTTATATATTCGGAATCACTCTGTAGATGTGGAATAAAATAGTGTAAAATATGTATCTTAATTTGCAAAAACTTCGTAAATGTGCTTCTATTACAGAAACAGACATTGATTATGTCAATCTGTATCTGGATAATTAGCTTAAAAGAAAATTAGGGTTTGGTTTTAAGGAAGAGTCATTAAAATTCATAAGCAATCCTCTTTATAACCACAATCTTCTCAACTGGAATTTCCCTTAAGGGAACTCCCCCTTAGATATCGGATTTCATTCCAAATAAACTCGCACATTGTCAGGAAAACTTTCCCAGGTATGTAGATAGCAATGCTTTTGGAATTGGAATGTAATTTAAATCAGAAATCAAATATGGAGGCACCGGCGCTTACGGCTTTCTCTTTCTTTTTGATAATTCTCGGGCCAAGAAAGCGGCGATTCCCCAGAGAGGAAACCGACACCTCTGGAGGCGCCTATTTCATGCAAACGATTTCTTGCAGCGGAGTTCCTACTTTGCATATATAAATCCTTCACGATTAGGTCGTGCACAATGGCGGTGGGTAGGGTTTAAGTGGTTTCATTTCGAGTATATGTGTGTCGACGATATGTGTCATAACATAGGGAGAGTATACAGGCATCACCATACGTCTGCTTTTAATTGACGACTTATAAAAAATTAGGACATTTTTCCTAATAGGTACATTTTTCCTTGAAAAAAAAAAAATTGCAAAAATATTTTCATTTAAAAATATAAAGGTCCAAATCACCAAGGCAAAATTAACTGAATAGTTTTTATTAGCGTTCTATACAGGTGACCCGTTTTCATAGCTCACCATTGGCATCTAGAAAACCGTAAAATATACAGGGTGATTCAAATTGTAAACATGTTGTGCCTTCTCATGGCTATTAAAATAAACAAAATAGATTTAAGATCAGAGTGCTACAGGCTGTTAAAAAATAGGGGTAGGTTCTATTTTTAAAAATAAGAAAAAAGTTTATATAAACATGGGTGTTTTCGAGATACAGGTTGTTTAAAATTTTCTGTCTTAAATACCAGTCATTACTCGAAAACCGATCGAGACTATTGAGATGAGATTTGGTACACAGCAGTGTAAGGCTACTTTTACGTGTATAAATTATACATCGTACTTCAGTGGCGTACATTTTTTTTTAATAAAAATGAGTATTAATCGACACGAGAAAAGAAAAAAGGAATACACATAAAAGTAGCTTACATTGTGTACCAAACTTCATCTCAATATCTCGATCGGTTAAGACTGTTGTATTTAAAACAGAAAATTTTAATAATAATAATATCTCTACCTCTCATTTTAATCACAGGGATTAGCCCAGAAGTTGGAGACTTGTGTGGGAGAGGGAGCGGCATATTATTATTAAGCAGGCCGCATTTGCGCCCAGGAACGACTTACGTTGGTAGGCCCTAACCACTATTCAGTGCAGGAATGAGGGAAACCTGGAAAACCTCATTAATTAGGGGGGTAGTCAAATATCAACCGGTATCAATCTCTCACATTGACCCAAGCCAACATTCTTCCACCCTACCATACCCGCAGAGAGGGTGCCAATCCTCTCCACGAATATAGCTTATATACGGTCTACCGGCAGCTGGGCTCGAACCAACTCCGATCTAGTCACTTCGATTCAAGTACTGACACCTTAAACCGCGCGACCACTGACCGACCCAACCTGTATCTCAAAAATGAGATATTTCCAAACCCATAAACTTTTTTCTTATTTTTAAATATAGAACTTGCTCCTAGGTTTTCTTAACATCATTCAATACCTTGTATGCTGCCGTTGCTGAAATATTGTGTAAAAACTGAAAATAGCGATTTTAGAAAATGCCATCTAGTGTTATTGTTTCACAACAAAGAAAATATACAAGAAATCCATGTTCATAGGAAAATTTCTACGGTCAATAAGTTTCGGTTATGTAACATTCAATTGTTTTTTTTCTTATGTACGCCATATTGGATCTTAACAGTAACAGATGGGAAATAAAATTATGAGCACGCCAATATGTAGCTCAGTTCTTAATCTTAGATTTGAATACCGATAAAACTAAATATTATAGCTCAACAGATACAAAATATGTCTTGATTTACCTAAATAATACGGTGAAACTAGCGCCCTCTAGGAGCAACGTCAAAATACGCTTCAAATTCGTAATTCTCACGCCAAAAAAAAACCGATACTACCAATTTTCAGAGACATGCCATCAAAACTTTCTCAATTATTGAACAATTTCAGAATAAAATTTGAACCTTGAACTCCATGTATTTCTTAAACCAGTGACATTCGTATAAGGCATGATGACCTCAAACATAATATTTTGGTGTCTAGTGTCTCCAGCTTAGTGTTGACCCATTCTTTATGACTCACCCTGTATGTATATTTATACAACTTAAAAGGCCTAAAAATGCAGAAATTATGGAATTAAACTATGGACTAGAATGAACTAGAACAGAACCATAACATACCTTAGTTGTCGAGTGGCCTTACAATTGAATTTGCTATTAATTTGCAAATTGAGATTTTGCGCTGAACACCATAGTTGTTTTCTGGAATTCGATGTTTACAAAATATCATTTCTCGCCGAACGCGATAAAGGTTGATAGCTGTCAGTGGTGTCTACAGCATGTAGAACGCTTCGTGTCTGTGACTTTTCAGTCCGGCATGGAGTGGCGAATGGCCGCTAAATGGGGTGATTATTTATCCAATACATTTATGATCACCACATTTACTTAAATATCTGTGTACTCTCAATTCGTGCATTCTTTAGCAATTTTCGCTGGCTCACCTTTTTCGGAAAAAACAACTTTTCAATCCTTTTTTGCTCTTTAACTAATTTGAATACATCAAACCGAGGACAGTACCATATAGACTGTTAAGAAAAATTAACTTAGACAATAAGCAATGTTTAAATGTGAGAGTTTTAACAGATTTTTTTAAATATTGTTAAATATTAAGTATACAGAGTGATTGGGGGAGGGGGGAACCCCAATATTCGAAAGGGGGTATTTACGGGGCAATAGTGAACAAAAAAGTCTAATAAACATATGGTCGAATATCAACGGTTACTAAGATAGTAATAAAAATATTTTTACCCGAGTTAATTATTAATTAATGCATTAGTGCAGAAAAACGTTTATACTGTAGGTTGTATAAATTATAACATTGATTAAAGACCTAATAAACCGAAATTAATTATTTCAATTTTCAATTATACCACCGTTCGCCTCGATGCATTCATCAGCTCATTTGTGGAATGCATGGGTAGCTCGTTGAAATACACGGTGATTTTCTCTTATGAATGCTGCACAATTGACAATCCGGTCGAATAGCTCCTACCTTCTGTTCACATTTGTTGCTAATTATCTAAACCATCCGCAAAGACAGTAATCAAGGGGATTTAAATCTGGTCACCTTGGTGGCCAATTCTGGAAACTACCTCAGCCAATCCAGCGTTGTGGAAAGCGATTGTTAAGAGATGATTGATCACAAAATGACTAAAATGGACAGGGGCAACATCATGCTGAATGTACATGTTTTGCATAATATCCAATGGAATATCGTCCAGCAGATGTGTCAAATTATTTTCTAAAAATTCTACATATCTAGCTCCAGTAAGACGACTATCTAGCATAATTGGGCCAAGTAATTGATTATTAATGATACCACACCACATGTTAATGCTGAACTGATACTGAAAGTTACTTTCCACCGTGGCGTGCGGATTTTCATCTGACCAACGATGTTTACTCCATAACGAGAGAATTGAGCCTCGTCAATGAACAAATAGCTATTTATGCCATCAGTTACGAAATGCCTAATTTTGTGTAACGCGTGTAACTTCGTTCGTTCCGCAAAAACTCACAAGTTACACAAAATTTCATTTCGTAACGTATTGCATACAAGATTTTTTCTAATTTTGAAAGTAATAAAAAAATAAAATTTAATATAATTGACAAAAATTTGGAAAACATAAATTTAGTTTGTTGCTGTTACTTCATGTTAGCTGTCAGTTTGACATTTTGTAAAAGAGTCTAGACGGAAGGTTTTTAGCGAGATTGATATATTTTTAGTTTTATTTTTAAAAAATGAGTGATTCAAGTTCTGAAGAGCTACCAAGCGATATTGAAGAGGCAGCAGGTAATGCTCTATTATCAGTAATTCCCAAAAAGTCAAAGGCAGTTTATGATTTGGCATACGAAAAATTTGTTACGTGGTGTGATGAGAAGAAAATTAAACATGTTAATGAGGAAGTTTTACTTGCATATTTTGAGGGTAAGAAAGATCTAAAAGTTTCCACATTATGGACACTTTACTCAATGTTAAGGTCTGAACTAAATCTGAAAAGGAATATTGATATTAAAAAATATACAAATTTGATAGCATATATTAAAAGGCAAGCGGACGGGTACAGTGCTAAAAAGTCAAAAGTTTTTATTAAAGAAGATTTTGCCAAATTTTTAGTGGAAGCTGATGACAAAGAATACTTAATGGCTAAGGTTGCAATGATAATTGGAATGGCAGGAGCATGCAGAAAAGCAGAATTAACATTTCTTCCAGTTGAAAATATTATAGACGAAGGAAGCCATTTTCGTGTTGATATCCCACCTTCAAAACGGCAGTTTGCAATTACCACTGGAGACATTGAAAATACGAATCTTGTTGAAATATTAAGAAAATATATTAAGTTGCATCCCCAGGTTCTTAAACACAACAGATTTTTTGCAAAATATGCGAATAGAAAATGTACCAGAAATCCTTTGGGAATTAACATATTTAGCAGTCTGCCAAAAGTTATTGCACAATTTCTTGGTCTTTCAAATCCTGTTCTATATACTGGCCACTGCTTCAGAAGAAGCTCTGCCACTTTCCTAGCAGACAGTAGCGCTGATATTTTAAAATTAAAGAGGTACGGAGGTTGGAAATCTAGCTCTGTTGCAGAGGGATATGTTGAAAATTCCATGAATAATAAAAAACTTATAGCGCAAGAAATATTTGGTGAAACATCTAATGCAATGTGCGCCGCTTCCCAAATAACAGCAAGTTCGAGCAATGAAAAAAAGATGTCGTCGGGAATTAATTTGAATAATTGCAATAATTGTGTTATCAATATTTATAATAATTAATTAATTTATAATTTATGTTTTTAACTTGTATTATAACAGTTTAATAAATAGAATAATTCTTTTTGTCACTAATTTTGAAATACATTTTTCGTCACCAATTGCATAAAATTCTACTTTATGCAACTAGTTACAAAAAGTAAGACGTTTCATAATGTCAATCAGTTTTAAAAAGCGTCACTTTATATGTCAAAATTAGAAAAATGTATTTGTAAAGTGTATTGTTTGTGTTTATTCAATTGCAAAAATGTAACCGCAAATCATTATTGCCATCCTGAAGGTTGTGAACCAGCTGAGTATGGAAAGGTTTTAAACCATTTTAGGAAATGACTTCCCATGCCGTAGTTTGATTAATTTGGTGACGGGTTGCCATACACCTTACCTGGGCTACTTTCTACGATATTTAGAATTTCTTCTTCCACTTCTTCTACCAGGACTAGCTCGCCTTTTAGATGTAATTCTCACACTGGGAAACATTTCAGTTTCAAGTGCATTGTTGAAGACTATCTGGAATACAGCACTTTTCTGTTCGGGAAGCGACATCGATATTCAGCATCTGCACGATTAGCGCTACCTTTGCAATACCCATAAATAAAAATAATATCAATATATTCTCGATGACTAAATGTGGCAGGCATTGCGAAATTATGTGTGTACAATACCGACTAAATGCGGCAGTTATAAAATAAGTATTTAAATCACAAACATCAAAATAAATGTGACAATTAGTAATCACTAATGTGAGTTTGGATGCATGACCTACTCAAAATAAAATATCAAATAATAACAGCTTTCGCAAAAATAGCAATACAAATATTTTCATTGCTATCTCAGTAACCGTTGATATTCGATGTTTATTAGGCTTTTTCCTTCACTTGCCTCCTAAACACCCCTTTCGAATATTGGGGATTTCCCTCAATCACCCTGTATATTAAGTAAGCATTTTTACTACACATTATCAATGTTTGTCGGAAATCGTCTACATAATTCGTCTTTTGCAGGAATCGAGTTCCTTCGAGGTCCACTTGGCGCCGACGGGGCGCGAGCTGGTGCAGGCGCTGCGAGGCCTCCTCATGCAGGCGCACTGGCACACTTTCACCGTGCTGGCGGATCAGGCATCGGCCACGGCGCTGCGACGCCCCGAGCTGTGGGACGCCCTGGCCGCGGCGCCCCTGCACCCCTCCCTGGTGGGCATGCCGTCGCCGCTGCGGCCGCAGAATTTGTTCAGGTAAAAAATAACTGTTTGGCCCGATCCATGTTTAATGACCAGCCTGTCGGGAATAGGGACGGGGTCAGGGTTGTGAGGGTTATTTAGTGCGGCGTGTCTAAATTGCGATCGCGGAAGCAGCACAAAAGGGGATAACGGGACCAATTATTCGTCTTCGTGCAGCAACACCGCTTCTTTTGTCTCAGAGATATAGAGTTATGTCAACGAAACATTTTTTTTGCCATTTACTTGCTAAGTCATAGTTTATATTTTGTGCCGTGCAAAGGAGACCCGCAAAAAGAAGAAATTCTCAGACCTGGTCTGTTTAATGTCATCACATCAGGGTTTTTGCCATAACCTCAAAAAACCCAATAATTTAGGCTTTTCAGCGCTATTAAACCCATATAACCCTATAACTCAAACTTTAAGCACAAAACCCAAGCTGTTAACCCCCAAAACAATCACCCCATAATCCCATAACCCTACAATCCAATAACCAATAAACCCAATAACCTCAACTCAGTACTTGAACTTAGCTTACATCACACGATTGGTCAGTGCTCTTTGACCAAACGTATCCTGTCCCACAACCTTATAACTCAATAACCCCACAAAGGGGA
This sequence comes from Monochamus alternatus, assembly GCA_037114965.1. Classification (NCBI taxonomy): domain Eukaryota; kingdom Metazoa; phylum Arthropoda; class Insecta; order Coleoptera; family Cerambycidae; genus Monochamus; species Monochamus alternatus. Next base: position 22,622,130 of record CM073430.1, read on the forward strand.
TAGCAGGACCATTAAACCCAATAACCACGTTACTCAGTACATCAGCTTATCTATCACGCGATTTGTCACTGCTTTTTAAACAAAACATATCCTATTCTATATCTTCAAGTAGTTTTACTCTGCAAGACAGGAATATATGAAGAACAAAATAGTTTAATTAAAAGGTATGTATGATGCAAATTAGATTCAACTATCGAAAAGCTCGTTTTTTCTGCTGTTAAAATAAACTAAATCAACCATAACATCATTATTATGGTTGAATGCATTGCTAAACTGATATAAATACAAGAAGTTAAAATTATCACATAGGATTTGAGATTCATACGCAGAATTAAGCGAAATGATATTCACATGTTTTACGTTATGAAACTCCCAAAGTATACCGAGCATCTTACGTAGTCACCAACATAATACAAAGAAGTTTCTGGGCTTCTGCACGTTTTACCACACAGTTAATTAAGTTACTCTGGAAATACTATAATTATACAGGCCCAAACACAGAAAGAATTATTCAGATCTGGAGGTCAGACCATGTTTACTATATTGCCACATTGTACAGTGAAATCTATCGGGTAACTAACTAATTAATATCCATAAAACAACATGGATTTATGCACGGAAGATTAACTATTTCGAATCTTGCTGTTTTTTCACACTATATTTCTGAAATTTTAGATGGTGGTGGCCAAGTCGATGTAATTTTTACTGACTTTCAAAAGGCTTTTGATCAAATTAAATCACTACATATTACTGGAAAAGTTACATCACTTTGGTTTTTCTGATTCATTAACTACACTTTTTGAGTCATATCTAACGAACAGACAGTTTCAATTCAGATAATTAAACTTTACATCTCGTTCATTTTATCCCTCGTCAGGGGTTCCCCAAGGTTCGAATTTGCCCCCCTGCTGTTTCTTTTCTTTATTAACGATCTTCCTGATATGGTATCTTGTGAAAAATCGGTATTTGCTGATGACTTTAAGCTGTATACAGTAATTAATTCTTTGTCAGATTGTTACTTGCTTCAACTTAATATTGGTCAGTTGTCTCTATGGTGTAAACGCAATCAGCTATCCCTTAACTCATCTAAATGCAAGGCTATGTCTTTCTCCCGTAAGATCAATGTTGTAACTTATGATTATTCCATTAATGACTACGTCATTAGCCGTGTTGAATCACTAAAAGATTTAGGAATTATCTTTGACAAGAAACTCACTTTTGTTGCGCATGTCAATAATGTAATATCGAGTGCTGTCCAGACTTACGGTTTCATTTATCGTAATTGTAAGGACTTTAAGGATGTACAAACTTTAAAGATGTTATTTTGTTCCCTCGTTCGCTCTAGGTTGGAGTATGGTTCCATAATATGGAATCCAATTTACAATGTACACAATCGAAGACTAGAATCAGTACAGAGACAGTTTCTAAAATTTTTGGCATTTTTGAAAAATGGTGTTTATCCATCAATAGGTTTTAATCATGCTGATCTCTTAAATCGCTTTGGATTCCAAACTCTTGAAGTACCACGTAATATTGCCTTGATTCGATATCTTATAAATATCCTGAATCATAGCATTGACTGTTCGGATATTTTAAGTAAAATATACTTTCGGGTATCACCTGGAAACTTGAGACATCAGACACTGTTTTATTGCAGTGTACCTCGAACCAACGTCTTAGCCAAATCTCCGTTATTTCTAATGTGTAGTATTTATAACAGACTCGCATCGGATTGTGATATCTTTAATGATAATATAAGTACAGTTTGTAGCCACGTGCCTCGCAACCAGTTTAAAATTTTCTCTCTGTTCTAGGATATATTTTGCTTTTGTTTTTGTATTATGTAGGTATAATGTTCTTACTTACTCGATGTATTATTTAAAATTTTGTATCAGTTTATTCCTGTAATAGGGATATTTCCTGTTGGAATAATAAATTACTATTACTATTACTATTACTGTTACTATTACTATTACTATTACTATTACTATTACTATTACTATTACTATTACTATTACTATTACTATTACTATTACTATTACTATTACTATTACTATTACTATTACTATTACTATTACTATTACTATTACTATTACTATTACTATTACTATTACTATTACTATTACTATTACTATTACTATTACTATTACTATTACTATTACTATTACTATTACTATTACTATTACTATTACTATTACTATTACTATTACTATTACTATTACTATTACTATTACTATTACTATTACTATTACTATTACTATTACTATTACTATTACTATTACTATTACTATTACTATTACTATTACTATTACTATATGTTTTTGGATTCGCTCAATCTGAATTCGGGGTCCGTTTAGCCCCATCATATCAGGGTTTTGCCATAACCACAAAAATAACCAGTAATTTAGGCTTTTCAGAACTAATAAATACATATAACATAATCCCATAACCAATAAACCCAAAAACCGCGTTACTCAGTACTTAAACTTATCTTACATCACGCAATTTGTCAGTGTTCTTTAAACAAAACATATCCTATTCCACAAACTTATAAACCAAGAACTCCATAACCTCATAAAGGGTGTAGCGGGACCAATTATTCATCATCGTGGACTACCGCTTCTCCAAAAAAAAATCTCAGATCTGGAGGTCAGGTCCTGATTGCTATATGTGTTTGGGGTCGCTAAATATGAATCCGAGGTCCGTTTAACCCCATTACGTCAGGATTTTGGGATAAATTCAACCAAACCCAATAATTTAGGCTTTTCAGCACCCTATAATTCAAACTTTAAACACAAAACCCAAGCTGTTAACCTCAAACTCATAAACATTACGCAATTTGTCAGTGTTCTTTAAATAAAACATATCCTATCCCGTAAACTTATAATCCAATAATCCCACAACCCAAGAACTCCATATACCCACAGCCCCACAGCCCGATAAACAATAATAGCTGTATTTTTTTCCAAAAAACGAAATGGGACCGTTGGCATGAGAGTTACCCAATGTACACTAATAGGAGATTGTGCGAGCGGATTGTGTACATCATGTAGCCCTTAAAAGAGTGTTTGATAAAATAGATTAACATACTTATACTTATTTTTCATTCATTTTCTTTTTTAGAGCTGTAACGAGTTTTCGTTTCTACGAATGATCTGCGCTTTCTCCTTCTAGTGTATCTCTTTTTAGCATCCAAAAAAAATCAGCCTTCCTAATTACAACGATTCCAATACTATAATTTTGATCACTTCAGCGAAGAACAATATCAACGTTTCCACCAAGACATAAAGGTAATGGAAACCCATGATGTACATTGGGTAACTCTAATGCCGACGGTCCCATTTTGTTTTTCGGGAAAAATACCACTGTAATAGTTTATGGGGTTGTGGGGCTCTGGAGTTCTTGGGTTATCGGGTTATTGGGTCAAATCGCGTAATGTAAGATAAGTTCAAACATTGAGTAACGCGGTTATTGGGTTTATTGGTCATGGAATTGTTGGCCTATGGGGTGATTAATTTATGGGTTTGAAGGTTAACAGCTTGAGTGATCTGTTCAAGCTTGAGTTGCAGAGTTATATGCGTTTATTAGTGCTGAAAATACTTATTATAGGGTTTCTTGAGGTTATTGCAAAACTCTGACTTGATGGAGTTAGGTTAGGTTAGGAATCATAGTAAATGTAAAGTGATACATTTACCCGTAGGAAGAATATTTGTGTGAGTGATTACTTTATTGAAAACATTAAACTGGAAAAAGTAAAGACTGAACAATTTGGGCGTAAAATTTGATTGTTAATTAAAATGCACCTTTCCCATTGACGATATTTTAAGCAAATATTTTAGAATGTGTGGTTTCTTTAACCGACAATCTTGAGATTTCATTAATATTACATCTATTTTTCTTTTATATAGTTCTCTAGTGCGTTCAACTTTAGAATATTGTTATATTGTTTGTATAAATTGTAGTGAATTACTTTCATTATTAAATTTAAGAGTTCCGAACTATACCACCTGAATAGATAAATTTCTCTATCTACGTCAATCTCGCACTAATGTTGGGTTGTATCCTCCTACAAATGAAGTTAGTAAGGCGGTTAATGCGTTGCCTCGGAGTTTTAATATTCTTGAGTCAACTTACTAAATAAGTTAGCACTTACGTTTGTGGAATTTATTTATACTAATTATAATATTATTTAATTTATTGTAAACGATGAATTTATTTTTTAGAACAACTGTTATCATTGTAGTTTCTATTGTATCATTTGGCTTAATGCTGTAAATACAAAATAAGAATTAAATAAATAAATATATAACGTACGCAGTGTGTGTCAAAAACTTTGCGATGTAGTAGAAGAGATTAAGGCAAGAAAATACAGAGTGTCCAGAAATGAGTGGTCAAAAATAATATGACATACAGGAGTTAAAATTATGTCAGCACTTCATATATATTTTTGTCTTATCTCACTTCCTTACGAATATACAGGGCTTTCAAGTAAGAAGTAAAATATTCAATTTCTCATCCATATTGTTCTATGTACCTATGTGGGTCAGTTTAAGAATGGATTAGAAGTAGAGAATCTATTGAATAGCCTGCACGCTCGCCAGATTTGTTTTCAGTGGACTTTTTTTTAGTGGGGCTATTTAAAAATACAAATATGTATGCCACACAACCCGAATCATTACAAGACTTGATACAACACATCGTACAGAAGTATAATCTTGTTACTTGACAAGTGATTCATAATATTAGAGGACATTTTGAGCAATATCTGTACTACTGCATTTTTTACTGACCACCCTGTATAACGACACGTACAATACATTTCCTCTAATACATAATTTATCACTCAAAACTCTAATTTAGCACATTACAAAATACCTATTTCACTATTACTATCTCACTATTGCAGTATATTCATAATGGATCGATAACCTTGAATCGTTTCACATGCATTCCAACACAAACCCCTAGAGGTCCTTTTTCGAAGCTTTGTGACTTCTAACCCTTCGAATAATATTATGTTGTTTAGATCGATTTCCTGAAAAACAGGGGAGCAAATATTTCACCACTTTATCTCTTGCCATAAAAAACGTCAAATAATTCATCGGTATTAACCTAATTCGAAATGCCATATATACATTGCATTCGACTGAAAACTATAGACCTCCAATAACTTATATATCCTTTCTATTTCATTCCTATTGCTCTTTACCTCAAAAATCACACTATAACACTAGCGAAACTGTTTAAAAATTATTTTCAGTCTGTACCTAATTCTATCTTATATTTATTTGGAGAATAAAACGTAAGTGTCTCTTATTTATCAATGGATCTAAGGAATTGTTGAATTGACATGTTCTAATAGTTTTCAGGAAGTATTAATACCAGCATCAATTTAGATTATTTTCAGAAATTATATGGTATTATAAGGGAAATATTTTTTTGGAATGCTTTCACAGCAAGAGGTTATTGACCAAAAGTTAACTCCTGATTGAATCACCAGCATAGCAACAAGAAATAATATAATTAGTTCTTATAATGTCGAGAAGGACTAGGAATTTATACTATATACTAGTAAGAGAATTTATTCTGTGTAGTCAAGTATAGTACAGTAACCATAAATAGGTTAAATAAATTCATCTACATACCAGTGATTAGGTAGGTTTATCTATAACAACTATCTCCATTTATGTCAGTTTTCTTTTCATGTTCCTCGATTAAATTCTCGCCAAAATTGTACTTTCATTTGTACTAGAGCAAGGTCTCGCGGTCTTAAAATGTCTCCAGTACATATTATGTGTCAAAATTTCAATAAAATTTCAGATGTATGTGATATTAATTTTAGCACCTTTAATCAGATAGTTGAAACTGTTGGTCTGAGATTTAATAGCGATAATATTTAATATTTAAGTTTATTTATATTATAGTTTCCATATCTTCTTTGTACAACATTGTTAAGACGCTTTTGTGCACTACATACTGCATCAGATACTATATAATATGTTTACGCAATTCACTTTTGTTTTGTAAATAATTTGTCCTATAAATGGATTTTATCTGTTGGGCAATAAAGATTATTATTATTATTATTATTTAATGTACGACGTATCAGAATTTGCATAACGAAATAGCCAAAGTTTTATACCAGCTAAACAGACTTATACCGGTTTCGAGCTTATTAGCTGAAATCATCATGCCACAGGTGAGGTAACTTATGAATAACACGGGTTATTTCTGTTAAATTTTTGTACACACAAAATGTTTGTAATATTTTGGTGTCTCATGCTAGAGCTTTTTACCGTATTGACCATTTCATTTTTTTTTGAAAAAGTTGGAACCATTTGATTTTGGTCCTGTTACTTCGTTGCATTTTGCTAGTTCAGGAGACCCTCAGGGAATCAATTTGGGACCGTTGTTGTTTCTAAGCATTTGCTCTGTCTTAAAGTACAGCCATTTAATTTTCGCAGATTATATGAAAGTCTTCAAGGAAATTCGTAATACTTCAGACTGTTCCAGATTGTTGGATGATCTCACTAAAATTGATAAATGGGAAATTTGATTACAATTAAATGCCGCTTAGTTAAAATGATCACTTACATTAGAAAAATATAATATAAGTATACGTATAAAATAAATGATGAGATTTTGGAATATGTTGAAAAAATTTCATCATAAAGTTCTTTCTGACTGTCAATTGAGTTTTGTTCATCATATGAGTCTGATACAAATACAGGCTAGGAAAATGGTCTTATAGTTCGCAAATATCACACATACAAAACTTTATTGTATGCATATGCATTTTTATAATAATAATAATGATGATGATGATGATGATGATGATGTTTGTTTATGTGTTTTCTATTTAATAATATTGTGTTGTTAATTTTAATTTTTGTGATTTTGTGTATCTCTTTATTATTATATTTTATTTTAATTTGTACTTTAATTTTTCCTAGCTAGCTCTATGTGCTATCAAATAACTATTAATATATTTAAACTTACCTTTATTTCTTACTATTGCTCTCACGTTATTTTCAATTATACACTTTCTTTTAGTGCAACGATGTAATATAATATATTTTTTTATTATATATAAACAAATAAATCAATATGCAAATTATATCATTACTTATGAACTTTGATTAAATCTCAATGAGCCGGTTCTTACTAATTCAAAGGCAATTTGGGAATTTTCAGCAAAATGAATCAAATGAATTTACATAAGAAAAAGGTACGTATTACAGCAATATTTATTTAACAAAATGTTAGTTTATAAACTTTAAAAAAATGTAATATCTAATTTCCTACATTTAATGAAGGTTAATCTTTTTTATTCAAAATCTAACTTAGTTAAACATTTAAACTCTTAACTTAAAAGCGTCTATTTATATAGGTACTAATTATATTATTTATATGCGTATCTCTGGAGTGTCTATTTTAAGCAAAATATTATTGTCTTTATTAAATATTTATAATTTCACACAGTCTTGTATGTATTCACTTGCCCTCTTGTTCCTTAGGCATTTTGAATTTTTTTCCATGTATTTCCAGTTGTGGGTATTTCTTCGTGTTTCTTTCGCTTTAAATCTGTAGTTTCGTCATAATTCTTGCAGAGCTGTCAAAATGCTGACCTTGATTTCCTTCGGTGTTGTGTTGATGTATTGTGGACGCCTTTTTAATGGATTTTTATTACTTTTTGAGTCTTGTAATGAACCCAATCTTTAAATCGATGTTGTATCTTCAAGCTTGTAGCCGTGTCTCTCCCTAATTACTTGGCGTCGCTTCCCAACGGAATTATAGTATCCACTCGTCGTCAAGGTAATGTCATGTATATCCTGTTTTTTCGTTAATTTTGTGGAAGCTTTTCCAGTTCACTACACTTTATTTTAATTTATAGTTTTAAAGAACGTTTATGTCACATTTCAATTTTAAAATTAATAACCTATACTTAACCTATTAATACATAATATAATTTGTTCATATTTTTTTAAAGGTTTATTTAGTTATTGATTGAATCATTATTTTTAGTCATGTATTCGATATCATTTCTGTTATTTAACTCACAAATTATATTTTAAATTTTAAATACACTATGTCTCATATTAAATGTCCGTTATTGATAGAATTTTACTAATTTGAGTAGTATAGAAAACTTGTATGGCTTACTGCATGAGGTTTCTCATTTTGTGTTTCAGGTTTCTATTTTTGTGTTTATCACAGTATCACAGTATAGGTCAAAACTTGAAAATTATACACTAGTGTGAAACCCTTATCATCTTATTCAATTTATTTGTTTACATGTAGTGTAAGATTTTGAAACCTACGTATTGTTTCTTGTGTCCTCGAGAATCCTCGTATTTGGAGGTATTCATGGATACCCAAAACTTCTTCACTACTCATGAATACTATTGTCGAGTACTGAATCTTGAGTACAATCTAAACATGATAAATACCATCAGATTAAGGTATACAATACTTGAATACTGATTACACAAATATTGGATTGAATACTATTCATGAATACAATGTGTTCGAATAATACCCATCTCTGCTGGTCACCTACAACAGAATGAAGCACTATCAAGTGTATTTATATACAATATTTGTAACATATTAAAGGATTTATAAATTTCTTAGTGACACTCTTGACTTCGCACGCAAATGCCAAACTCTACTCATAAATTCGGATCTATCTGTTCCAATTTTGTGTACGTTCCTCTCAAATTTATGCTTCGACTTGACATTATCAATATTTACGATATTTTAAAAAGGTGTTAGCACGTGATTTATAGCCTATTTAAAAATAGTACTGTTTACCCTAGTAGGACGTCGTCAGCAAAAACATTTTCAGGATAGAACGACGCCAGCATTAATTAATTACTTGCTCACCAGTACGTCATCCTGTTTTGTAGCACAGACCTAAAATACGCATAACGAAGCATATGTAATGTTCCAGCTATTTATCAAAGTCAACTAACGTAATGCGACAGCCCTTTTACAGATGAGAATAAAGCGTGGCGGTCCATAAAAAACTTAGAACATACTTGACTTAATAAATATGTAGACATCTTTTACGTGATGTTTTCCTCATGTATCCATGGCAACCTCAAGGATGCGTAAGCCCTTATCCTCCCGGAAAAGGCGCTTCGAACCCTTATTATTTGAATTCTCAAGTGAATAGGAGCAGATAAAATTACCTTTCCCTGGACAGTATCAATCATATTCCGTAAGATATGAAGAGATTTTACAGTTGCGATGATTGAATTTTGCAGATATATGTGAATGTCCTATAGAATTAGCATACGCAGTTATAAAACAATGTTACATCGATTAAAAATATGACATATTACTATTTCTTGAAAAGATCACAGTATTTTTTGCAATAAATGATATGAAATCATGTTGGATATGTTTCAGAGTAGTCGCTCATTTGTTCACATTTTACGTTGGTAAAAAGTGTAATTATTTCGGATTATCCATGTGTCTTTTAGTTATTTCAGATAGATTCTTACTCATATTACGACTCCAACAATATAAAGAAGTTATAGTTTTGTCTGTTCACTAACTGTTCAAAATTTTATCCATCGACGTAAACACTTGTGAGCCCCTCTTACTCAGTTTCTACGAATTAACACAAACGTATCTGATTCTTGTTAATTTTGAACTTATAAGTTATTGGCAGCAGCTGTGATACGTTTGCGTAAATCATCCCTAGTGTTCACTTTGGTGCGATACACCAAATATCTCCACGAAACGGAGTCCAAAAGAGGAGTGAGTCAGAAGATTGGGGCTGCCACGGTCCTCTTCCAATTCATCGTACCCCTTGAATTTCAGTAAGATACTCCCGACCATTTTGTCGAAAATGAGGCGGAGCACCATCGTGCACGAACTACATTCGGCGTCGGACAGCAAAAAGCAGATTCCATTTGATTCGGTAATATGAATGATCCAATGAAGTGATCATCGACAATCCCTAATCAAATATTTAAGGAAAAGCGTTGTTGGAAATTATCCCGTTGAATCACGTCATTTTCAAAGTCGGGCGACCAAATGAAAACGAAACAGAGCAATTTTCAGGAACTGCATCAAGATTGCAGAAAAACGTTCAAACTCATCGATAGACCGCCCGCTTCCATACAAGAATAAAGATTTTGTTCGCGCACATTCTGAAGCATTTCCAGAGTGATTCGACGGCATTTTACTTTTTAGGTATCCCCAAAAAAAAATCAAGGGGAGATAAATGCTGTTATCGTGGAGGCCACTCAATGCTGCCTCTTCTCCTAATCCAATTTTGTGGAAAACGTTGGTCCAAATACTGACGAACAATTAACGCATAATGCGGAGGAGGACCGTCCTATTGAAAAATCAAATGATATTCATCAAACTCTGGATCACTTTCAATAATATCAGTCAAGGTAGGGTCAATAGCGTCTTCTAGTAATTGCAAATACATTTGGCCAGTCAAATTACCAAGTAGAAATAAAGAACCCACCAGCTGGTCACCGAAATTTCTAGTCCATACATTTAATTTTCCCGTTCAAGAAAAAACTACATTCATCAGAAAAACAGATGTTAAAACGCCCCCTGCTCGCTCACTCAGTATTTTTCCAAATTGCAAACGGCGATCCTTATGAAGTTCCTGGACTAAATGTATTTTGTATGGATGGAATTTATTCTTCTTCGAAATGATTTGTATACTAGTTCGATTGATCCCAGACACTGATGCCAGCTGCCTGCCAAAAGTGTAGTACACTAGTTTCATTAACTATAGGTTTTTCAATTTCTCGTTTTTTATTGGCTTCGTTCCCTAACTCTTGAATTTTTTTTACTATCTCTAGAACATACTTCTTCCTGACATGTCGATCTTGATGTTGCTTAAATAGCTGAGCTGTTCTGTTCACACATTTATGGTTCATAAAGTAAAGCGAAATAATATCTACCCTTTCCGCAATTTAATAAACCAGTGTTTAATTTGCAAAAACATAATTAAATAAACTACCAACCAACGCTTCCAAATAATACTAGAAAATAAATTTGGAATCCACTAATTTTGCGTTCGTTGTGTGTGTATAGTATTAATTTCTGTTTTTTACAATGTGTTTTTTTCTACGAAAGTGATAACAAATCGCCAAAAACCAATGTAACGCAAGAAATACAAAATTTACACCATTGCCGTACTTAACTCGAATGAGTGACATTTTTACCGTTACTAATTGTTTGTACATAAGTATTGGGCGGCATTATAAAATTTAAAGTATGTTGTAAAGAGAATTGTAAGAGCTTTCAAAATAAATATTACTCAACCCTCAATGCCATTTAAATATTTTGGGGTGATGCTACACTTACTTGGTGGTGAAAGTGGTGGAGTTAAAAATACCAGCAAAGAATGACCCCCTTTAATCTAAAATCGATGGGTCTGAGCGTTTTTCTGCAATCTTATATCCGATTGCGTGCAAAAATAGTTTTATCTGTAACTGATACGTCAGCTGTAAATCTGGAATTTTGAGTATTTTGTAGCATCAATCATTCACAAAATCTAATTTGTAAGTGATAATCTCTTGGTATTAATGTTTGAAATCACTGTATATGGTTCAGATATAATTGAGCCTCATGTGTGATATGTCACACTGTTGATTGGGAGATTCCTTGTACTTGTCGAATAATTGCCTGATACTCATTCGGAGATTCTCTTCAACAATACCTAAAATGTTTTCATCATATGCTGCAATACGCTGTGGACACCATGGACTCTCATCTCTTCTATGACTCAGTTGTAAATTTCCCGTGTCACCCTCGCGTTGCACTACTGTGGTAAAACTAGCTACATTTGTCACATATCTACCTCAAAATCGTTCTGCATACAGACGATTAGCTGCTAAAGTATTTTGTCTTACTTCTCTGTAAATTAAAACGATATTCGTTAACTCCAAGTTGCTATACGCGTAAGCCAATCGCAAAAACTTAAATAATAAAAAAGTGGATGGAATGCATTTCCATTCGCTTTTTTTAGGAGCTATGTAAAAAGTCTAGCTATTTTCTGCAATACGACGAATCACTTACTTGTAGTTTTTAAATTTCGCTCTGCATGTCCAAAAGAAAGAGGTCTATGATTGCGGCTTCTTAAATTTTACACTAGGGTGTGAAGCATTCTTCTATCTCTTGTAGTTTTCGAGATACCTTGCAATTGCCACGAAATTGGGACACCCTGCATAGTGTGTCCAACTTAAGGTTTTAATATTTGTTTTATTGGGTAGGTATTCAAAATGCGCATTGAATGAGTGAAGAACATTATATTTCGGCTGCAGCCAACTTTTATGGGCTCAAATTTCAAAAACTATTAATAAGGATATTTTTGGAAGAATCTGATGACGCATTCTCATTTAGAATCGGTTACCTGTACCGAATTTTGTTTTTTTTAAACAGGGCGTTCGAGAAAAACGTATAAGAAAATAATATGTATTTTTTTAGCAATGATATAAATTAGTTAATAGCTACAATAAGGTAAAACTGAAACATAAGACAAGAATCTTTCTTTTTTTAAAGTTTTTAAATCCTAAGAGTCTACTTTTATGGATTCAAATTTAATAAGATATATTTTAGCAAAATTCAGCACAGGCACGTTTTAAGCAATTCTAAAAAATATGGATAGGTGATCCGATTTAAAAAAATCCCTTATAACAGTCACTTTTTTAAATCGGTCATAGCTGGCCAAGACAACAGTCGAAAATATAGTCATTCATCCATTGAATGCGACTTTGAGTACCTACCCAATAAATTGTATGTTCAATTATTGTTATTTTAATTGTGCCTCTTAATTTCGAAAATTATTTTACATATATTAATATGTAACAGGTGTCACGCTACCATTTTGATTGCCTATAAATTTGTTCAAAGAAAAGATAAGTAAGTTTGGATTTCATAAAAAGTTTATTTGGTCTTTAATTTTTTTTTCGTTATCATTGGAGAATTATATCTGCTAAATGGTGACAGCGATTCGCTATGCAACTTTCGGCTCTTTTTAAGGCATTTTTCATGACATCCTGCAACATCTCAGGCTGAATTTCTTCAATTTCGTGACGAATATAGTGCTTTTAAGATGTTGAATCGTTTGGGGCTTATTTACATAAAGTTTTGATTTTAAAAAACCCCGTAAGAAAAAGTCTGGTGCTGTTAAATCCGAAGATTTGGCTGGCCATGCTAAATCGCCATTTCGTGAAATTAGTCTTCGTGGAAAAACGTTATTTAATAATTGAATTGTTGAACAGGCTGTGTGGGCTGTGGCCCCATCTTGCTGAAACCACATGTCCTCTAGTCCTTGCTCTTCCATTTCAGGCACAAGAAAATTTCATGTCTTGGTACCGTTCAGCAGTAACAGTAACTCCAACACCTTGGTCATTTTAAGAAAAATAGGGTCCAATGATGTTTCCAGCATGAATGCCCGACCATACATTTGTTTTTAGTGGATGCAATGATGTTTCATGAATAATTGAGGATTCTGTGTTCCCCAAAACCAACTGTTCTGTTTATTGACGTGGCCACTGATAAGAAAATGGGCTTCATCGCTCATTATCAATTTAGACGAAAAATCTTCAATTTCACCAGACAATCCTTAGGATCATTAGGATTGCATTACTGTACTCGACTCGTTGATCAGGATCTCTCGGTAGCAATTTTTGGACTAACTGAATTTTGTACGGGAACATTTTCAATTCAGTTTTCAAAATTCGCCTTAAACTGCGTGCAGAAATGTGTAACTGGAAACCACGTCTTCAAATTGATGTTTCTGGAGACTCTGCAACACTATCGCGCACCAGAACCACATTTTCAGCGTTACGAGACGTCCGTTGTCTTCCAGAACGAGGTCTGTCTGCTGTCGTATCGTACTGTCGAAAATTCGCATGTAAACGATAAATTGTGGTTTTGTGAGGCACTGGACGATTAGAATATTTTTTACGCAATTTCCGCTGAGCGGCAATAATGAAACGATTATTTTCAATAAATATTGTCACTATTTCTGCTCGTTCTTGTGGTGTATATTTATCCATTATAAAATTTGGACGTCTACACAACACAATGGTTAAAGCTAAACTGAGCTAAACGTCACATAACCAAGATGGCGCGCAATCAAAATGGTAGCGGGATTATATATCCAAAAAAGTCAATTGTAATGAAAATGCTTAAATTATATTCCAAAATGGGGTTCCTGTAACGGATGCAGATGGTACAATTTTTTTGTCGGTACTTTATTGGTAACAACATTTGCAACATTCCATAGATGAAAATCAGATTTTGTAAATAAAAATGATATGGTTAAATTTTAACATAGTACGTAAATGTTGCACTGTAATTAAACATTGTGAAACGTAAAATTCTACAGTTTTCAATTAAAATTTTCACAGATCACTGCTGTAATTAATTTTTATGGAAAGCTCGTTGGGTGGAAATTGCATTACGGAACGTTTAATCTATTGATTAATAATTTTTTATACGTATACAATGTAGTAATAAAAGCGTATCTAATAATTATTAACTGCTATACTTATGAACAATTGCAGAATTGAACTTAAATTATGCCATATCGCAGTGAAGAAATAAAATAAATATTATACAATATTTACATCCATTAAAAAATATTTAATTACGTTGTTTAAAATAGTTGAATTGTTTAAGCAAATTGAATGCATTGTACAAGGTGTAACAATAGCGTTAAGGTTAAAAGATGAAAAATAGATTCAGGAAACAACAACTCTGAAATTCAGTTTATGCAATATCGTTATCACTAACGCCGATGGAGGTCGGGGTTTGTAATGGTACCTACGGCATGGCGGTTCAATTGTCAGAAACCAACCAGGGGCGTCGAAAGCAGTCTGATGAATTTTTAAAAAGTTATTTGACTTTAAAAAGAGAATCATTTTTTATATAGATTTGGATACATTATTATATACATACAAGGTGTTCTACAAAGTAGCCTGATAAATAAAAATGATGGTTGCTATAACAATAATTATTATTTGTTTATATAGTTTATGCTAAATAAAATATGTATTTATTTATAACTGAAGAGTATGCAGATACTGTCTTTCCAAAGGGAACACCAGACAAGCAACCCGATAATACCGACAAAGATACCTAGACATCAACTTGCCCATACAGTGCATCAGTTCGTAGACTTCGAGAA
The DNA here is from genome assembly GCA_037114965.1 of Monochamus alternatus. Taxonomy (NCBI): domain Eukaryota; kingdom Metazoa; phylum Arthropoda; class Insecta; order Coleoptera; family Cerambycidae; genus Monochamus; species Monochamus alternatus. The sequence goes on from CM073430.1 coordinate 22,637,305, forward strand.
GGTAACCCCACTCCAAAAGAGACCATTCGTTCTACTGAAATGAATGTACAAAATGAAGAAGATATAATAGATGCTGCTATTGACAACTCTTTAATTCGTGTTCGGCATATAGCAAGTAATCTACATTTATCACCGAATTTTGTATAGCGTGTATTGAACAGACAAATGTTACATCCCTTTCATCGCTAAAGTATACAATCTTTACATTCTGGAGGTGCTCCTTAGCGATTACAACACTAGTTACCTCAACAATATGTACAAAATGATAGATTCATTTCACTTATCATGTGGTTTCATGGAGCGTGTTTTATTAGGGATGGCATAAATAATAATCATAATGAACATATGGGTTTTTATATATTTTTAGGTATTAATAATATTGTGTGAAACTAACTACTCAGTGGACAAAAGCCCCAACCTGCGTTGAATTACACCAACAATATCTACCCATATATTCCTTATTATTAGCTTTTGTAACATTTTTTACTGTATTAGAAAGGTATTTTAAGCTAATATAAATCAAATATTCTACAATTCCTATCATATATATGACTTCATTGATAGGAATTGTAGAATATTTGATTTATATTAGCTTAAAATACCTTTCTAATACAGTAAAAAATGAACATATGGGTGTTACAAAATCTGGATGCAATTAGATCAAGACGATTTTAGCAACAATAATTTACTACCTGTACGTATTTTTAATGATCGTTTAAATGCAGATCTGTATAGAACTTTCTTGAAAACCAACTTTTTCATTTCATTGATGACGTAGAGCATAATATTGTTAAAAACATATGGTATTAGCACGATGGTGCAACATTACATAGAGGGAAACTGCTTGGCTAAATGATCTTTATCTGAATAAAATGATGAGATTAACAAGGTCCAATACTATTGCCACCGTGTTCCCAAAATCTAAATCTTTTGAACTTTTATGACATATGAATCAGCTTGTTTACTATGCTGAAATCACTACCCATCAGCAATTACTTCATTCAGGATGGAGCTAACCAGATAAGAAATGATCTAAATCTCATCCGTCGAGCGACGGAATCTTCTCTCTTAAAATTTTTTAATTTGGTTAATAAAGGTTAACTAATGTTTAAAGATAAATATAAATTATTATTATAGTAGCCATCATTTCTATTTATCAAGCAACTTTGATTAAAATTTGAAGTTATATTTTTTTAAATATTTGTAACTTATAAATAATAATGAATAGAACCTATATTCGTATAAAGAAATATTTGACATAAACCCAGCTACCATCTGAAATAGTTTGTCATGAAACTTGTAGAACACCCTGTATAACTTTTATGCCTTGAGTTTTTTTGTAGAATGCACCAATCTACGTTAAAGGACTATATACAATAAGAAATACACAACAGGAGTAACTTAAGTTTTACACAAATGTGTATTTATTAGAAAAGGTAGCTAGATAAACAGATTTAGTATTGCTGTATTTAGGTATTTGGTTTATTTAAACCAAAACTTTTATACGTATATCTTCTATGGTAATGAAGTTCTCTTTCATTTATGCAGCAATAGCATGGTCTTGTTCAGTGTTGTGTATACTGCAGCGATATGGGTCAGCACGCTAAGACTGCTACGGATTGCTCCCACAGAGATCATACAGAATCATCTGTCACTTTCAAAAACAGCATATCGTAGTTAAAGCAGAGGCAAGACGAAGAGGCTGAACCAGCATGGAGTGTGGTACGCGAAGATCATGAGGGGGGTAATATGGTGCTGCTTAAAGTGTTATTGGATGACGATTAGGTAACTGGTGAATTAAATTGAATTATAGGGAGCTAAAGGAATAAATTACCAATGATAAGCAGAACAGGCTGAAGTTCACTGCGGTGCTTTAGAAGTTTTTGCATAATTATTATGGGGTTGTCAAAGCGCTGTCTAGCATATATACGTAGATAATTGAATCAAAGAACGATACATAGAAGAATGCGACAAACCAGGGTTCTTATAAATGGCACATTGGTTTAGACTAATTGGAATATTAGCATGCTCAAGTCAAAGCAACGTTAGAATCATCACAAGGCTTGTAAGTTTTAACACATCATGACCAACTAGACAAGTATTCCAGTAGAATCGGATTGAGTATACAGGGTGTCCGGGATAAAGATTAAGTTAGGACTAAATTAGAGTTAAAAATTTTTTTATGACCTCACCTTCAAACTTAATTTTTAACGGTCATTTCGTATTGTTAAGGTTTTACATGTTTTTCTTTATATGAAGTAAGAAATTTAATTTTTTTTACATATTTTTAGGTATTAGCAGTATTGTGTTGAAACTAACTAATCTGCAGACTAAAGCCCCGACCAGCGTTGAATTACCCCCACAATATCTACCCATATATTCTTTATTCTGATACCAAACATCTAGGTATGCTAATGAACAATTCAACAGACAAAGCTTTATTCAATAATTATCTAAAAAAATTTATCAATCTAAATTTACTAACCTGGTTTAATGAAAACATTCTATAAATATCTAAGTTCACTTTTGAAACTGTGGGAAAATTCAACCACAATAGATGAGATCTGACCTATTTCTGCATTTTTAGAATTGCTTCTTCAGGTGGTCTTCAGAAATTGTTCATCTAGATCTGTATCTTCCTTTAACATCAAATGACGTTTTGGACATTTCGAACTCCTCAGAAATTTCATAAATCCAACAGCATTTATTCAATTTTAATATGAGAACTGCACAAATTTGAAGTTAATATCTTCATTTGGTTTAGAATAATTTATCAAATACTGTATTTCAATTCTATCAAGGATATACAGGTCGCAGATATATATAACAAGGACAATTTATCTGGCATGATGGGAAAAAAATGTTTACAAATTTGATTAGTGTTTACAGGAAAAATTGTATACGGTCGCATAGCCAGTTTTAAATGAGAAACTTGGTTAAGGAAAAGGATGGAACAGGAAGTCCGAAAAAGTGAAATATCAGGCAAATCGTCTACTCCAGGAAATTTTATAATCCATAAAAGGATTGTACGTTTACCAACAGGAGAAAATTTATATTCAGGCACGGGCAGTATTATGACTCTGCCTTAATGAATGTTTGATGTGTTGAGTGAAAGAGTAGGTTATAAACTAGGATATGAAATTATATTTATTACTGACATGTTAGAGGTTTTGAAAACTAATATTAAAATGTTTAAAACCGATGTTTAACAGATTTTATCAGATTTTACTGTTAGACAGACATCTTACAAGCGCGTAGAAATATTTAGCTTAGTTTTGTGTTGAAAATTTCCTTAGAATACACATTTCTTAACACAAAATGTATGAAAACTTGCAAATATTTGATAAATTCGCAACCAGCAATGTGGTTTTATAATTTTCAGGATATACGACATGTTTTATTGCCGTATTATTATTGCTTTCGGAATACATATTTGTTTCTATACAGTAGCAAGTATTTTATAAATTTATCACAAGAACGTTTTGGTAGCTGAATAATAAAACAGCTTATACGGCAAATATATAACTATTTTATAAACATTTCTGTGAAAAGCTTATAACACACTTTAGCTAATAAAACTAAAGTGTTTTATAATAATTTTTTAGTAATGTTTTGTAGTATTTCTAACCACGCTATAAAACAATAGATATTATAATTGATAGATGTTGATTTGTCAACCTATAAAATTATTATGTTTGAGACTTGCAGACAATTTTACTTCTGATAGCAAATAGCTGTATTATACACTATACTAATGGTATGCAGGCCTATGATTGAACATTCAGGTTAGCGTAACCGATGACAGTTAAGTTACGATAACTGGGTGGGCATAACTGAGCTCTTAACCGAAATGGAAAGATCGCTATGATCGAACAACCAGTTATCTGTACCTGTTATTATGGCGAGAGAATCCTGTCATGGCAGTTAATTCTTTAACGTACATCATCTGTCATCACTCATATGCCAAAATTTAAATCATAGATACTTAACAGTGGGTACAAGTGGCAAGAAGTTTAGGGCACATGAACAAATGCCAATATGAAGAAATACTAAATTTCATTAACTGTAAGAAAATATTATTGGGAAGCAAAGTAAACCTAACGCATGTTAATATAACTAGGTACAAATTTTTGAAGTACATATAAATTCTTTAGTGCATGGACCGCAAACAAATCCCCAACAGTGGTGGTAGGTAAGTGAAATATTTCATATTAACTTATTGATACAATTATTTAAATTATTTTAGATTCATGCAGAGTGGAAGCAGAACGTAAAAAGGAAGAGCAGAAAACTTCATCAGGATCAAAAATTTGTAAAATCTGGATGCACATATTCAATATTTATACACAGTTTACGTGGGTAATCAAAAATGTACCTTTAGGCATGCGATCTGTGCTACTGTGCTAATTACAATTTACTACGCCTTCGTGGAGTCCATTTTGCAATATATTATAATTATAGGAGAATAGTATAGGATGTATCAGTGTTAATAGTAATCCATTAGAAATTATTGTCAAAAACACATAACTATCTAATAAAAATAATATTTAAAAAAGATAAAATGTATTATTTATACCTACTCTTTATAGAATCTAAATTATTACCAATAATTAAAAACTAGGTACCTAACTTTTGTCATTGTGGCTTTCTCCTATTCATAAATTAATTATTAATAATATTAGGTAATAAAATATATATATTTCTTTTTGTTTGGTAATATTAATTTAGGTATCACTATCATGTAGGTCGGTCAGTGGTCGCGCGGTTTAAGGCGTCAGTACTTGAATCGAGGTGACTAGATCGGCGTGGGTTCGCGCCCAGCTGCCGGTAGACCGTATATAAGCTATATTCTTGGAGAGGGTCAATGTGAGAGATTGATACCGGTTGATATTTGTATACCCCCCTAATTAATGAGGTTTTCCAGGTTTCCCTCATTCCTGCACTGAATAGTGGTTAGGGCTTACCAACGTAAGTCGTTCCTGGGCGCAAATGCGGCCTGCTTAATAATAATATGCCGCCCCCTCTCCCGCACAAGTCTCCGACTTCTGGGCTAATCTCTGTGATTAGAATGAGGGGTAGAGATATTATTATTATATTATTATAGAATAGCAATCTTAATTGTATAAAATTGTAATCCCACTTAGAACAAACTTTAGTTTTTTTTAGGTTGTATTTACTGTCAAACTATTAATACCGTATATTACTTGTAAAACTATGATATGGCAATTAATTGATACTGAGTTGTGCTATAGACAAATAATAAAAGTATACATTATATTAATATGCCAAATGTCATACGTCAATTGCCAGAAATAAAATTAAAATTTCTGACCAATAAAAAGCTCCAGTTACATTTAACGGCAGGTTATTTCAATTAGGTTCATAACTGGGTCACGTGATCATTCTCAAGTTAAGTAACCTACCAGTTACCGTAAACAGGCCCGTTAATGATAACTGGATGTGTTCGATCATAGGCCCGATTATCAGTTACAAAAAAAATATTTATATAATTACAATAGTTTATTTTGAGGCAAAATTACATTGACAAACCATTCTATAAAACAAATCTGACACTGCAAAATGATGGGACCTTGTTTTGTGTGTGTCATAGCGAATGGTAGCCCATTTTTACATCTAGCTTTAGCTTTCATAGTCATTATATAAAAATAAACACGCAATGGAAAAAAATCAAAAGAAGTGGTGCATTTAGAAGAAATGTAAAGATCATCAAAATAAAAAAGCTATGACTTTTATCTTTAAATTGAAAGAATTTCTACTTTTGTATCACCCGATTCAATCCAATGTTTAGGAAATATGAAAAATCCATGATTTTAGATGCCTTCATATATTATTTACCAATACGATACGACCCTGCTATGATAAATTTTTTATAGAATAATAACTTTCAGTGATTCATAGAAATCGCTCGCTGTTTACTTGTTATTTAACACTGGTTTTTACAACCAAGTTGTTTTATAAGCTACAGCCATTTTGACATACACAATGCTGAAAATCATTGTGGCAGCAACTATACTCGCGTCAAGAATTCAGACGTCTTACGTCACGGCTGACGTTACACATTTGTTTTTATTGTCAACGTAATTTTCGATATTTGGTCGCGTTAACAATAATCAATTTTTGCAATTTAGTGCAATATATAATGCAAACTTTTAATGTAGTACATAGCTTTATTACTATCAGTGGCAGTTTCTTAAATATTTTGATGAAAATATAATGAATTATTCATTTGTTCGTATGACGTATGTCGTCTGAATTCTTGTCGCGAGTATATAAAAATATTTCAAATGTTGCCGTTTTCCTAATATTCAATAGTCAAAACGAAGACAATTATGAAAAGTTATTATGGTTTTAATGCTTTTGGTTTAACACATTTTTAATTATGATAATATTGTAAATAATCACTTAACACGCGGCGTATGAAAAATTCACTAGATATAGCTCGTTACTTTATACCTTCTGATACCTTTACGATATAGTTAATAAATAATTTACTTTCATTGATGAATGATATAATCCAAAAAAATAGTATTATCAATAGATATCAAAATAGAGCCTTTATAAAATTGTTATTTGGTTGATTTGTTGCTATTATATAACAATTTCTTATTTGTTTCCAACAGACCTTACAAAATCTCAACAGCGGCTAAAGTGCTTTATAATATGGTGCCGATTTTGGTTGTATAGTTGCTGTATAAACATGCTGTTATGCTGTTTTATAAGATTTGTAGCTGTTGTAAAATACCAAATTACTAGTTGCGTTATGGGATCATATTTTAATAAAATCAAAATAAAATACACTATTGTATCGTGTTTCGTACAAGCTGCATTAAAAAAAGTCAGAATGGAGAATTTTGAACTCTGAAATTCATGTCTCTATTCAAAATATGTTGAAGAATATAACACATGTTTATTATTAAATATTATTGTCAAAAGTTAATAAATTCAATATTTAATTCTATAACAAGAATTTATTGAAATAGTTTAAGCAATCCACGTTTAGTATTTGCAAAATTCTGAATTATTAACCATTACAAAACCACTTATAACGTCACTAAATTTCTAATTCAAAGTTTAAAAATTAAATTATGAATAAAATAAAGTTTGAGTTCTTTAATTTATCCCATAAATTAGTAACAAAATCGTAGGAGGAAAAATTTTAACATTTTTGCTTCATCCGCTCTTAAATAAAGTATCAATACAAACACGGAACTCCAGGAAACAACTACTCTGCGGGCTAATGCCCCGACCAGCATTGAATTACACTTGAAAAATCTATAGCAAACATCTATAGTCACTCATCAGCAGTCCACAAGACATGTACTGGTTTCTAACTTATTAGCTCTCATCAGTATGTTGTCTAACCCGACAGGCGCGACATGGGTACCCGGTTTTTTAGTCAGGCAAGGAGTAGTGTATGACTAGTAGATGTAGCTTGTCTACACCACGTACTCATAACTAATAATGAATAATGTAAAGTTCACTCTTTATACTGTTCAGTAAAGGTGTCAAAATTTATAATGTGGATAAGAAATAATTGAAAAGATACTCAGATAATGTCTATTTTCTATAATATCGAATTTACTTCGTCGCACTGTTTCTTATCTTACGGCCTTAATAAAGGAATTAAGTAATAAAAAAGTACGTGCATTGGAATATTGTTCACATAATATTTACTTATTATAATTTTTTTTTTATTAGAAAATTCTACTTTAAATTAGCAGATACATACATTTATCAATTTACTTATTCGTTAGGACTAAAAATAAGAATTTTACTGAGGTAAAATGCATCATAAATTTTCTACACCACACTTTTTAGGATTTCCCTTTTGTATTATACGATTCTTGCATTCCTTCAGACTGCCCCACATGTGCACTACGAGTTTCCCTCGCGTTTTAGTGCTGGTGGAAATAACTGTCATCAAAAGCTTAAAAGTTTAGAGCTAGCGTGGCATTAGAGTTTTTAACGTCAAAAGAGACGACGTAACACGTATCTTAAGAAGGTTTATCTTACGACTGTCCTCCATTGCAGTATTTCTATATTTTTATTATGTTTTCTTTCAGAAATATATACGAATTCACTAACAGAAATGCTAGTTAAATATTCAAGTCAAGAAAATTTAACACTCGGTAACTTAAAAGTATTTTGCTGGAAAGATTATTTATTATTCTCTGACAAAGGTATGTTCTTTTAACTGTAATATTTTAGCCAGCAAAACATTCAGTTAAATTTGGAATTAAAAATATTAAGGAATCGGTAGCGTAACGCTAAATGCACTGGCTCGATAAGACTGATTCTAGTCTCTTCGTATAGACTTGATTTTTGCATATAACGTCATATAGAAATGGCATTGATATTCCATGATAATAATATCTCTACCCCCCATTATAATTACGAGAATTAGCCCAAAAGCCGGAGACTTGTGCAGGAGAGAAGGCGGCGCATTATTATTATGTAGACCGTATTTACGTCCAGGAATGACTTACGTTCATATACCCTAACTTCCATTCAGTGCAGGAATGAGGAAAACCTGGAAAATCTCATTAATTTGGGGGGAAGAGTCAAATGCCGACTGGTATCAATCTCTCACATTGACCCAAGCCAAATATAACTGGTCTACCTACCGCAGGATAATAGATGGCAATGAGGAGGAAAATGATGATCCTCTACATTTTGGATATATTAAAATGATCGATATTTAACTGTGCTATAGATGAACTTAAAGTGACTCATAGGGTAGGGGATATGTGTATAGGATGACATATTAATCAGCAAATTTCAACAATGATTTGGTAGATTGTTATTGATATGGCGATAAGGATTTGCAGTTGAAGTGACTAAAATTTTCGGAGGATGAAAATCTATTAGTCCAATAACCTTGCCTGAAAGGCACCTTGTGTCAGATCCGGTAGTTCTAATTTTTTGCTGAGTTGTTTATGATGTTAACCCAATGAATAATCCACCTATCCAAGTTTTCGACCTAGAGCGCCGAATGCAGCATTTTCAAAAATCCAAGAAAATATGAAATTTTAAATATCAGTTTTTTCAATTATAACTATGCGTATGTCTTCAAAGTAGAGTGCTACTGCATGAGCCTAGAACAGTCTCTGTAAACTCAATAGTTTCCGAAATACAAGTTTTCAAACTTTATAAATTTTTCGAACTCAGAGGAAATTTCTAATAATATTTTGTTGTTCTGTAGGAATTTCGACCTTAAACCTCTTCAACTGCGTTTTCCATCTATTTGTACTAAGTTGTTAGTTAAATTGTCTCAGTGTTTGTATAAATACACAAATAAATTAACTCAGATATACAGGGTGATTCAAAACTTATCTAAATAAAATTAGGAATAGATGCGTCATGATAAATGGAATAGATATCATAAAAAATATAGTTTCCGAGTAAAGAATTATTGAAGTTGTATTATTTTTAACCTTTACGTCGCTGGGTTACTGTAGTCTCTAGCCAGGCGATTCCGAATATTGAAATCCGATTACTTTTTGTAGGTACTAAAGTTTTTGTAACGCCACTGTTTACATTAGTTTTTCAAGTATCAAAAATCGCTTACGTGCTGGGAAAATGCTTTAGCAGAACGGTTTCCCGGTAAACATGTGTCAAATGCGGTGTGCAGTGAGTGCAAATGTAGTGCAATGCAAGAGAAATTTGAAACCGACTCGTGGAAGAGATGGAGATCCAGGGCGTCCACAGCGTATTGCAGCAGTGTGACGTATTATACACGAGTCTCAATTATGTCCGTACCATGTTTCAAGCATTAATACCGAGGGATTGAACGAGGAGAACCGGTGCCCTGGCCGCCAAGATCTCCTGAATTATTTTTGTGGGAAAAAAGCGGTGTATCATACGGAAGTGATACCTACTATTGATGATAACTTACGAATTCAAAACGGACAAAAAGCAGAAACATTTGTGTTAGTTTGTAGAAACTGGGTAAAACGGGCCCTAAATTTTGTTACAAATTTTATTTGTAACATCAGGTATGTTAAGCTATTTTATTAATTAAAACTACAAGTTAATATTCTATTAATAATTAATAACAGTAGCGGCAAACGCAGTTGAATTTGCTGTATAAAATTGATGTTATAAAATGTTATTTATTTCTTTCCTGGGAATTTTTCTTCAATTTTTTGTCCGGTCGCTGATTGTATACTTTGCTTTATTAGGTTTTGCAGTGGATCAGTTTCCAGTGCCGTGCAGAAGTGTATTTTTAAATCATTTTTGAACCCTCTTTGATTTTTTTGCAAAATTGTATTAGATAAGTTCTGAATCAACCTGTGTACCAGTGACAAGGTGTTTTGTTCAATACCATCGTTTTAGAAGTAAATACCAATTATTCCTTTATTTACATAATGTGCAAAGCTAAATATTTAGGAGACGCTAAGTGATAGTGACCAGAAATGGGTGTGTCATTTTATTGCTTGTACGTTGTTTTAAACCTCAATCGCATTTAAACTTTCTAATAAATTAACGCTTACGCTGAAACTGTCGAAACCGTTCCATTAAGTGAAACGGCAGAATAGTTATTAAGCGTAGCCTGATGCCCTGAGAAATCTTGCACTGGTAGCTCGGCTTTTGACGTACCCAACCATTTGTCCGGTTGCATCACGCTTCGGTAAACTCGAGCGGGATTAAGCGGCGAGAGCATTGCCATTTTATTCACCGAGCATAATCTACGGTTAATTCGCGTACAGGCATTCAAAGGGCCATTATCTCGGCGGGATGTTGCACTAGGACATTTTCTGAATGGGATCTTTTAAATGGGGCACGGGAAGAGTAGTTACATACACAAAGTAAATAGTGAAGAACTGTAGAATGGCGATAATATGCATAAAGGATATTTTTAATGAACTGAAAAATTTTAACTAGGCAGCAGTTCATTGCTGGCCACCGAAAACTTACTACCCAGATTTTCATCGTTTCGATGCACAACTAAATAAACAGTGGAAGCCTCCAACTTTTTTTTGATGGGAGGAGGTAAGATATTTGATGGACGTACTCATTCTGAAAATTTCTACCCCTAAGCATGAGTGACTCTTACTCTTAAAATATTAAATTTAAAGTGGTATTATGTTATATTTTCACGGTTAAAGAAGTTGTATTGTCCACAATCATACTTACATTTGGAATTATTGACTAAGGGGGGCAACTTTAACTTTATAACAAACATCCTTACAGTGGCGGCTCGTGACTTTTTAAACTAGTGAATTATACAGAATTATTGGCAATTGTTCTACTTTGTTAGGCGAATAAATTTATTTAAAAGAGAATAATATTTTAACTGTTTGACGATTTTCTTGAGCTTTCATATTAATTATTTTTGTTGTAATATTTTATTTACTTGTACTTATCAATATTAATTTTCAGTTTGAAAAAAAATACAATGAGTAATTTTATTATGAAATATTGATAATTTATTGTCTGAAGCTATTTATTTGTGGCATAATTTTAGTTTTTCTTTAGTTTTATTGGATTTTTGCCACACTTCTGAAAAATAATAAAAATTAATTAAATAAGCCCTTGCGCCAAACGGAACAGTCGTGGGTTATTTTTGAAACTAAGTTTGCCTAACCAAAAAATCTCACACTGAAAAAAGCAGATAAGTAAAAAATAACAAAAATCTCATTACTATCGCGCACTTCCGTATTATTGACGTAAACATCGATCATTGTTGGCTACAGTTGTATCAAGAAGAAGTAAGTAAAAATAAAATAAAAATCATTTAACATCTGTATGGAAGCAGATAAACAAATTTTAAACTGTCAAACTTGACATACGTTTAATATTTTTACTACTATTTTGAAGACGAAAACAGAGAGTTTTTCGAAACGTCAATAATACGGAAGTGCGCGATAGTGATGTGATTTTTGTTATTTTTTACTTATCTGCTTTTTTCAGTGTGAGATTTTTTGGTTAGGCAAACTTAGTTTCAAAAATAACCCTTGACTGTTCCGTTTGGCGCAAGGACTTATTTAATTAATTTTTATTATTTTTCAGAAGTGTGGCAAAAACCCAATAAAACTAGAGAAAAAATATTGATAATTCTTACGACAATTTTTAAATCGGAATATCCATGTATTGCCAATGTTGAAAAGCGCGTTTATTTATTGAATAATATCGTTAGCATATTCCTCACGTTTTTCTATCCTTACGACCGTAGACAATGGCAAACTATATTGGACTGTTGCACTCTCATAGAGACAAAGCATGCGTTTGAACGGCCTCTCTCTCGCAATAGGCTACCAACGGATGCTATGCTCTTCATCTGTTTCTTACCTATATTCATAAGTAGGTATTAGTTTTCAGGTGCCAAACAAGTAATAAAAAAACATGGAGTATTTCGAGAAACTTGCAAAGATGCAAAGGAACTTCTCCATCTTGTCGAGTTTATTTACTTATTGTTTTAAACAAATATTTCTAACTATATTTCTTCATGACCATCTATCCCAGGCTTACAGTATTATTGTTGCCTTAGGCATCAGAAAACACCCTTCTCTCATTCGTAACAATATATGATTTTAAATTCAATTCGGTTATCGTTTCATCACCATCTATTTTTAGTTTTAGAAGCTCTCTAGAAATTAACGACGAAAAGTTAAAACCATCAAATTCAGTCAACCTCCATGCAGTAGTATAAATTGATCAAAATGATCTCTAAGATTATGAAGCAATTTGGGAGTAAAGTAGAAAATTAAAAAGAAATTGAAATTTGAAAATGTGTAACTGATTTTTCGAAATTCAATACAACACAAATGAAACATTCATAATTATTGTCAATCTACTGAAAATATTGATATACTTAAATAAACTTGAGATGTTCTATTTGAAGAGTAACCTATCGTCCAAAGGCAATGTTCCTGCTGAACAATTTTTAGTAACAATGGTAATTCAACTTGTGGATTGTGTATTTTATATAAGCATGTTTTTCTCAGTATATTTTAATGATCATTCACAAGGCATATTCACATAGTCGACCAGATTCAGAAGTAACTCTAGAAGAGCAGACACCAAAGGCATTAGTAAATGGTGCCAAAACCGTTTGGAAAATAAACCAGTCCCCAATAGTAAAATATCTGTACTTCCTATTAAAGAAGCTACCATTACAACTCATGGCATAGAAAAACACTGGAAGATTATGACAGCGTTGCAGTAAGTGATTATGAAATATCTATTTTGACAGGTATGGAAGGGAAAAGAAATAAGGAGTTGGGAACAATCCAGTTAAGATAGTAGCAGCAAGTTCTCCTGACTTACGACGCAATGGTTTGAATCTAGTTTGTTGAGGATGAAGAGTCTATTTGTGATAGAGATGGAGATGCGTAAATTTCTAAAATGAGAGCTTTTAAAAATGTGACAGTGCAAGAAATAAAAGAAAAACGAGATGTGGTTATTATTAATATAGATTTGATAGAGGATGAATGACAACTTTTTACCACGAAAGTTGTTCTAATAAATGATTACTCTAAGCCATAAATAAATTTGAAAATGAAAGCCACATCATAAACCGTATAAACTTACAAATATCCTTTATCGCACTGTTTTTCATTCAGGGGATCGTTAGGTACTCTCTCAATGCATTCCGTCCACTTATTCTCTGAGAACATTTATCAATTCTAATGTATTTCATTTTACATTATATCGAAAATACTCTACCCTATAAATTTACTAAGAATTATATATTTTTCATGTACTAATAGAAAATGTGTAGTTGAAATTGAAATGAAATTAATGCATTCCACCATTGTTCAGGCATTCGTGTCTCATGATGTTTACACCATATGGGATTTGAAAGTCTACTTCAGTAACAGAAAACGTACACTGAGGAGTCTATTGGCAATAAAAATCAAGTTTGGATTAGAATATCTTAGAAAGCGGTTAATTCAGTTCGATGCTCCGTTAGCATCGATACTTGATAATGCTTCTTCCTGTTTCATAATAGAATCATTAGAGCAAGACATGGTTTTAAAAGATTTTCTTGCCTCCGCTCTTGACCGAATGTAGGTAATATTGAGAATAGCAGTTTTCGAACAAGGAAAATAATGATACCTAGTTGAATAGTTCATTCATAACATGTACGATTATAAGCATTATTCTTTATATGTATTTAGACTCTGTTATTAATTAATCTAAGTGAAATTTTAAAATAATTAACATGTTAATAAAAACATCTACCTTGAAATTGTTTCGCGTGAATGAAACGAAATAATGAAGTGAAGATCCAGTTAAAAATCTCCACCTTACCTATATTAATCATTAGGACGTGCACTGAAAACAGGGACTATATTTATAATACCTTTTACATCTTTTTAGAAGTGCTTCACTTTTGCAGCGTAATTATCTATTTATTAATAGTTAAATTAATAGGTGCTATTAATAGGAGCAACTTGTTAGGGGAGCAGGCACTAACGTCGCTTGATTATTGCAAGAGAAGCTTTTCCTGAGTCAGAGGAAATAAGTCATTTATTTCCACATTAAACTAAATAATTTTCTCTGATTTTCTTACGAAATGTTTATGTTCGAGTATATAACGCTTTTAAATATACTTAATAAGAAAGTATATCAGTTTAAACTGACTGTAAACAATAATAATCAAATATCTGACACCAAAAACCGATTACTGATCATTAATATTGGTAATAGATTTTCTATTGTCTACAAACATTAATATTAATTTTGCTGGTTAATTTTCCATATATCTGTTTGCTGAAACAATTTCTAGCAAGTCGATTTAGTTCAAAAATGAACAAACAATAAATATGAAAGAAATGAATGGTTACAGAAAAAGAGCATATATGTCCAACAATTTGTTTTGATATTGAATAGAATTTTAAAAATGTAATATTAATTAAAAAGTTTGATTGAAAACTCAGGGTATGGATTTAAAATAGTTATACAAGGTGTAATAAAAAAAACAGTCGTTAACTGTGTATATTTGGCGACAAAATATGACGAAAAAAGTGGGAAAGAGCATAAAATAACCCCTTCCCCCTGTTTCTACATCTGTATTTTAGGCGTTGTTTACAATAACACCCTCGAGGATTTGGTTAATAACAGGAAGTACCTCCATAAAATTTTAAAGTGATATGTGAAAAATCTGATAAAATTATAACCAAAAATAATTTTAAAAGTTCAATTTTAATAGTCTGTAGATTTTAAAGGAAGCATTTTTGTATATAGGTAAGTAGGGTTAAACCGTCGTATTTTGTCGACAAAAATATGCTTTTAACGGAATGACCTGCTTTTTTGTTACACCTTATATTACTACGTCATTAATTCTATATCCAGTAATGGTATAAATTTTATTAAATTTAATTATTAATTATATTTCACGACGTAATTAAGCCATATGATGTAATGTAAACAATATTCATTATATCGTAATCGTAATACCTGGGAAATAAGTTACTCTAATTATATCATTTAACATTTCTCGCCATTTTTCTTTATTATAACCAAATAAAAAAAAGATAAGATTCTAACATTCTTAAAATATTCCCTATTCAAATCCTCTTGCCTTAATTAAATTGTTCAATGAATACCAGATTCTTATTTCATTTTCATTTCTGTATTGGAAAAGATTATGAACGAACAAAATTCTGAAGTTCGCAATAACAGTCAATAATCAATACTTTTAAATGAATTCTCTTCATAGAATTCTTAATTCTTTCAAGTTCAAAAAAGTATTTGAATAGTTAATTATACATTGTAATATGTTACTAAATTGTGGGATAATTTTTTAATAGGTGATATTGACCTCAAAGAAAATGGTATTATATAACAAAAATCCTCATGTTCATAGTTTTGAGAAGATATATGTTATATGAGTATAACTATAAATAATAATAATTCATAGAAAAAAAAACGTCCAAATCCTTTAAAGTGTCAAGGTCCCCAAATCAAGTTCATAGTTAAATAGAGTGGGATACATTTTACAGGTAAAGGATATTACTTTACATTTAGTTATATGTAGACTTATATGATTGAAATTACACCATTCCACCACCCTATTCAGCTGATCCACTGATCCTGACATTGAATGCAATACTTGACATCTACATATAACAATTTTTACTAACAAAGTACAGTAGTCATATCGTTAATAAAATGAGAAAACTGAATTGGGCCCAGATTATAATCTTGTGGTTCCCCAATAGTTACATATTTTAGGTGACTAAATAGATATGATTTAAATAGCTCAGTCAAAAGACCACAGAGCTCATAATTCTCAAGCTTATGTAAAACTAAAGCATGATTTATGCTGCTAAAGGCTTTTGAAAAATCGGTATATATCACATCTTGACCACAGTGATCGATATAATTGGAAAATACAGATTACAGAAATACAGAGTAAGGGCAATAACAGACGCAGCACAGCTCAGCTAGTTGTAAAAACCGCTGTGCGTGTAATCCCCCATAAACTGTGCTAATTCGGTAGGCGATTCGGAACAAACCGCTGTGTGTATCATCGCCCTTAAATATTGGTTTCTATATTATGTAATATCGTGCACGGCTCTTTTAATGCATGCAAAAAAGTATGAAGTAGATTGGAGTAGTTAGTTTGAACCATAGAATGAATATAATAAGCTACACTTCCAGTGAATATTTTGAAATTGGTGAAATAATTGAATTGTTAGCAAAACAGAGTAAGAGCGTCAACTAGGAAATCGATCGAAAGTTATTGTGAATCATTCATGTATGAAACAAATAGCAAATACATTCGACCTATTTATGTCTAGCTATTTCCAGAACTACCAGGACGTAGATACATCAATTCGTATTTTAAATAGTATCAAAGTAGCTAATTTAAGATATCAATTAAGATTGTGAAAACTTATTTAGATGAAAAACTAGAAATGATATAGACGTTTTAGATTTTAAAGCAAGGCAATTTATGACACAAATTGTAAAACTCTGTTTACAAAATGAAGCATGTTACAGCGAATTTTAACTTTAGACAACATCGATTTAGATACCACAGAAATTAGATTGAATAAGAGAAAAAAAATATTTACACATTCTCAACCTCTCTATTGACTCTACAAGTATTGAATTCAATTAAGGCTACCTAGTAACATTAAATGAACACTAAAAACGTGCGTTTGCCTAATTATTTTTTTTTAAACTTACTCAATTACATCTGCTATTAAAGATTGATTATGAAGCATAACATCCGCCATGATTAACCATTACAGTGGAAAATTTTAAGAAATATGTCTAGCGAAAATAATACGTCAATGATCTATAGTGTGCTCGTCCATCTCGCAGTTAAATGAGAGATCTAGATAAATTAAAGACGTCAAGATTCGTGACAAGATAATTTTATTTGGGTTAAGCATGAACTTAAACTAATGGAGGGTCCGTAGCTCTTAAAGAGGAATCACTATCAAAGTTTATTGATTAGATTAGAGGGAAACGTATGAAACTTTCTATTTCTAACTTAGATTAATGAATAGGCCAAGTATTTTTCAAAGTACTGAACCAATGGATCTATTTCTTGATTTATTATGGTTTAGGTTTATAAGAATATTAGCCCGTAACTTAATAATAATTTCCGGGGAATTTTCCAACCGTTCTGATATCTTTGGTATAGATGACATTAAATCAACTATATTCAGTGTATATCAAATTGCGAGGTTATAGATAATAGCTATTTATTTAACTAAGCAGTAAAGTACACGATTTTCGGATTTAAATACCAGGTGCGGCATGCACCTGGTATTTAAATACCAGGTGCATGCCGCACCTGGTATTTAAATCCGCAGCTAACGCATTAAATCTACTTTACTGCCAAGTTAAACATAATTCTTTCGCCAATCAATTTTAATTTTATTGTAATAGCAAACAAAGCTATTTATTTTAAATTATTAAAATTGTATGATACTTCTTTCATGAATAATAATACGTAATTTCATCAGGTCGTCTGTGGTTGCTATGAGACGAGCATTATTAAGTAAATAATTTTAAAAAACGTAATCGCCATATTGTTCCTATTTAAATCCATGAAAATGACTACTTAGACAGTGTAATTTATTATCAGAAAAATCTAAGAAGATATATCAGTAAACATATAAACAATATATTAATTACCGGGCTGAGAATAACACTTTCTTTTTCAGAAAATGTACTACTATTGGTATATTTTTCCGAATTAAATAAAAATATGAAATCTTCATTATGACATTGACCATAATGATGCAATGCTCAGAGCTACTTTGATGCCTACTACAACGATATTGGAAAGTATCTAAAATTAAAGGCATTCTTGAAACGGCAATCGGATGGATATCGTGCTAAAAAATGAATAAATTAAAAATTTCTAAACGAGGCTCCTGATTATACGTATTTAGGCACAAAGGTAATTACAAACAAAATATTTCTGCAAACGAAAAATACTGACTATAACTACTGAAGGATTCTAGAAACAGTTTTTGTTTCTAAAAAAACATTGGCGTACCATTTTTTTCATTAAAATTTTCCGAAGATCTGTCCGTACGCACGTCAGTGGTGGAAGAAAAATAATATTTTTTACGTAAAAATATGCATCTAGATTACCTATTCAAAGGCTCCAAATTTCATATAAATATCTAAAGTAGTTTTAAAAATATTAATAAATTTGAAACTTTTGATACAAATTTTGACACTCTGTATCTTTGTAACGAAGTATTTTTCGAATATAGTTGTTTATAATACAAACTGATATTATTTTGTGGTTCTCTGTATGCCTCTAAAGTTTCCGCTTTCGAAAGTGGACCACCCTGTATAATCTATCTATTAGTTAATTTAAACAACGCAATTGCATTGTTGAATTGTTTCTATGTATGGCTTAAATAGAAATATCAATGAAGTGAAAGAAATGTGGATAATTGCCGTTAAACTTGATCGTTCCATAGAATAGTCTTTTAAATTGTCCTACATGGATAGAATTTCAAACAGATATATTCTTGATAAATATCTTTCCGGACATACTTCATCAAAGTCATATTCATGCATAATTGGAATTCAAATCCAACAATATTTGATATCAGAGAATCATGAACTGTCATAAAATGCAACATTTTTTTGGTATTATTATTCATTCTGCTAGGTATTCATCTTCATCAATTCTACATTTGGAAGCGCTGTAAAAAACCTACCGACAGATCTAAGCCATCTCGAACAATGGCGCTGATTTTCCTGGGGAAAAGAGGGTTTCGCCTTATTTTTTCAAGATAGAGCTAAAATTTTGTATTGTCTTTTAGGTCTTCCTGAGCACGTGGTTAAAATTTTTGTATTTAATAGTAGTTAACATGTATATTATGTGGGGTCCCTGTAACGTAGCTCGAAAGTGATATAATATTTAAGGTGCCATATACCTCCAAAGAAACCAATGATACGAAATCGATACATCAACAACTGCAAAAGTTATTAGAAATTTTAGTATAAAAAAGTTTCACTTCACACTCTGTACATTGATAACAATAATAACATAATTATAACATTATTAACATTTGCCTACACACATGTAAGTGTATTCTTATTATATTGGTTAACTATTACCAGGTTTATGACCCATAACTTATGAAACACCATGTATGCTTAATGGTAGTACCTAATAAACACAAATAACACAGTATTTAGTTATTGTTTATTGATTTATTATTTGACTAGCGAGAGGTTAGACCTTCTGAAACCTTCCATATAACTTAAAAGTTCAACGGGATGCATTTATACAAGAGACACTAATAAAACTTTTATCTCGCATGAGTTTATGTTTTATCGTCAGATTTGCTTTGGCATTTTATTTCGCCGGATATCCGAGCCGTTGTCTGCTGTGCACTTAAATAAAGGCTGGGGCTATATGCACAATCTGAAATTGGAACGTACTTCTGATAAAGCATATTGACTTTTGCAGAAGGAAAAATACAACTGAGATATTCAATGTAGTTTCAACGTGGTTTGTCACTAAAATTTGTTAGGTACTTAGTTACTTCACAACTAACAGTAAAAAATAAAATGTCGCTCTGTATTTATTATCACATAATCACAACAAACAAAGAACAAAGAAAAATTAACAAAAATAGAATATGGGTGTGTTTCAGGTTAACTAATAAATTAGCTGCCTGTTCTAACAACTAACGCTTTACATTCGCAGATGTTAAAGATAATTATCAACAAAGATAATAAAAAAATTGTAAAAAAATAGAAATAGGCAACAGCCATGGCAGCATCAAAAATGTATTTTTTAAATTTATTCAAAGGCATAGACTTAGTAAAATTAGGTAAACTATTTACAGTTTTAGAAATGTTATATAAAAATGATCTCTTGTAGAACTGTGTGCAATGTATAGGAGGTGTGATGATGTCTTTGCGGCGGATATTTACATATATTGTTATACAAGTAGGGTGGTGTTTTTGTTAAAAGAAGTTTATGGAAAAAACATGAATGAACAAACCTTCTATTTTTCATATCTAGCCAACGAATTATTCTAAAAGTATGACCTATATCACCATATATACGAATTCCAAATATTAAACATAAACAAGAATTTTGCAATTTTTGGATTCGACTGGTATCAAATACTGACAAACAGGTGCTATACACTACATCACAATAGTTCATGTGACTTAGCGCTAATGAATCACAAAGTATAGCTTTCATATCACGATTTAAAAAAAAATCGGTTAGCACAAATAGCTTTAAGAGCCTTGTAGCTCTTTTGCAAACATTTGTTAACATGTAATGAAAAACAACTCCTGATCCATTGTTAATCCTAAGTTTTTAACCGAATTAGTAAAGTTAATATTAACATCATTTATAAAAATAGAATTACCAAACTGTTCAACAAAATTCACTGTTTGTTTTTCATTGCCATTATTTTTTTAAAGAATGCTCTCGAGCCAATTTTGCAAAATTATTTAAATCATTATTAACTGCTGATACAGTTTGTTTACTTTCATCAGGATTAAATGACAATAAAATTTGAGTCATGTGCAAAGTAATACTGTATGCATGACTTAAAAGCAGATGGAAAGTTCGAGGTATAAATAATAAATTGCAGTTATCTTAAGTGGTCTTATTGATCCTTGCGGTATCCCTTTATAAATATGTAAAAACTGAGATAAATTGTTTTTGTAGAGTACAGCCTGCTCTCTATTTGTAAGATAATTAGAAAGGAATTGTACCGCGAAGAGACAAAGTACTATATACTTTAAGATTGCAAATAAAGGCTTATGATTTAAGGTATCAAATGCCTTAGTAAAATCTAACACTACTAACAGCAATAATTTCCTCTTGTCTAGTGCAGAAAATATATCATTAGTTAAACTTAATAAAGCAGAAGAGCAGCTGTAATTTTTTTTTAAACCAGATTGTTGAACAGGGATTATACTATTTAGAATTAAATGGTTACATAACTGTAGCTCCATTGCTTCTTCGAGAATTTTTGAAAATGTCGGGAGTAAACTGACGGGTCTAATATTATTTAAATTTGTAGGATTTTTTACTTTAGGTAAAGGAAGGTAGGTTTCCCAGGAAATTTTCTGTAACCCATTTGAGACTCAGCCATGCAACTTTTTCATCTTTTTCATTTTGATGACAAAAATATCGTCTATATTTTACGAATATGAGATCCAATGAAAATTCTTGCCCTCAGTTTTGTGCCTGAAATACAGAGAAAAAGTTTTCCTGATATACAGTGTGTCCAGATTTTCAAGTTAACATATCTGGAAATGTAAGAAGGCTGTGAAATTTCGGTAAGCCAATGTATTTAGTTAGTACCATGAAGGGAGGTTATATTCTACTCAACATTTTATTGTGACAAGAGCTTGGCCTACCTACTACGATTTTCTAAAAGGGTCAGAAAATGGTATTACGCATTTTATTATCAATAAGATAATATTACGAGGCTATTCGGCACCCATCAAAATACCCTTATATCAAATTTGATCGACAAATGTATGTCGAATGTTTGGGTACCATCAGAGTTAAAACAAATACCAATCGAACAATAATTACATACACTACAAGCTAAACACTTTAATTTGCGGCCACGGTAAAAATTATTAATGTTAAAAAAAATGTTATCAATTATCAATACTAAATTGCTAAAAAAGATACAAAAGGTTAACCTTAATTAAATTTTAGTTTTCTCAACTATGCCTCATTCCAGGCGAGCACAGTTTTCCAATCGTCTTAAATTTAAAATTACTTTACTTAGCTAAAATTGTTTAACAACTTCAACTATTAATAATTCAATATATTTTTTGTACATTAATTGATTTTGCTGTAGCCGAATAAAATAATTTTAAAATTAAGAAATGGGGAAAATTAAAATTTAATTTAAATTAACGTTTTGTAATTTTTTTGTTTAGCAATTTAGTATTCATAATTTATTACATTTTTCGTACGTTCATTATTTTTATTGTTGCCGCAATTAAGTATTAAACTTGTAGTGTATGTATTTTTTCTTTATCCGATTGGTATTTGTTTTCACTTTCATGGCAATCTTTGACCTTATAATTTTCAATTCAAATTTGGTATATGTATATTTTGATGGGTACTACATTGCCTGGTAACAGTACAACTTTTTGATACAAAAAATGCCTAATACTACTTTCTGGAAAACAACCCTTATAAAAATCATAGTACGCCAGGCTTCTGTCACATCAATAAAATTGTTAGTAGAGTATAATCTCCCTTGAGGTAAAGAAATTGGCTTGCCGATATTTTATAGCCTTCTCACATTTCTAGAGGTATTAACCGGAAAAACGAAACACACTGTAGAAAGCATCTATCTTCGTTATTAAAGGCTTTCACCCATTGTTTCATACCTAACTCCTAACTTGATGTGGAGGGGTACACATTAGTGTTATGAACAAGGACAGCTTATAGGTTTCTCTTCAATTGACAATCTCCTCTATTAGGTTAGTACAATCCAGGTTTGAGTTTGTTCATTAATCACTTAATATCAGCAGACTAGAGGATCATCATTTTCAGAAAACTGTTCTAATAGTTCACTTCAGTGACGATAACCGGACAATTTCATTCCACTCGCATTTTAAGCAATACTTTTCAATTACGGTGTAAAAATTCTGAGGCCCCAAAAATACAAATGTATGATGATTATTTCGACTTGACCTTGAAATGACCTTGAAACCGACCTGACAGGGCTAAAGGAATGACGGATTCTAATTCAGCGACCACAAAAACATAAATATACGATAGTCTAGTTCACTTGCATACATATATTTAGCTTTGACCTTGGAATGACTTTTAACCTAGAGGGATGGGGATAACTGGACCCTAGATTTAGCGGCTCCCAAAACATAAATATACGATATTCTGGTCCACTTACATATCTATCTTTAGCTTTGACCTTGGAATAACTTTGAACCTATTGCAACAGAGTAAAATAGACCCCAGATTTGGATTCAGCGAGTAAAAATACCTTTATAGAATAAGAATGTATGGGCCTAGTCATTTTTTGTGTAATTTTGTAATAAATTTATAAATAGTAAAATGTATTGTTTAATTAATTCTAACACTTTAAAATTACACATAACATTTATTATATTAATGCAGTGTATTGTGTTGAACCTTTAACTGCTACATACAGAGTAATGTGTAAAAATACACACAGACACAGGATTGTCTTTTTTTCTTTTAAAATACCTATTTAATTATTTTGGTACAGTTTACTATATAAATTATACCAAATATTTAAATTTCAGGTAAATTTCGTTATTTTATAATAATCTTTATAATAGGTATTCAATTATTATTGAAAGGAATTTATTGCTTTGTACAGATCGTGGTCTAATCGTGAATGGAAACTGTTGTTAATTATTATACGTACATAGTTGACAGTCAGTCTTTCAAAATACAAACATGAACCCTTGTATAACATGTTTAACAAGCTTATTCTATACAGTTTGCTTCAAAGTGTCAATAAGGCCTATAATAACACCGTATCATATCTACCAACATGGGAATCAATGATTCAACAAAGTTTTCGTGTATCTACAAACTTCCAGTTAAATTTGATAACATGCCTACAATTTCAGTAATACCTACATTCATTAAAATATGAATTATTAACTGTAGTTAGTAAATATTGCAATGTTGTCTTTTCATATAACAGCTTTATTTATATTAAGTTTGAAGTAGAAAAGAAACCTCTAAAATTTTCAGGAATACCTTAAGAAGCTTAGCATTTATAAATAAATGATTTACACCTCTAAATAAAATATTTTACCACGAAATATATTAAAATTTCAGTTTTCAAAGATACAAAGAGAGTAAAATTTAATATGGGCTAAATTATGTTTAAAAATTTGCAGAAAAGCACCTCCTGTTTTGCAATAAATTTCATCTCAAAGATTTCGCGGATTTCTGGCACTAATTAGAATCCAGAACTCAAAGCAAATTTAATTAAAATGCAGTTTGGCTTCAAAGAGGATACACACTGAAAGTTACCGAAAATAATCTTAGTACAGAGGATCTACCAAATTTTAATAAACAACATTAAACTTGAGTGTGCCTTAAAATGGTTTTCTTGTCTTGTGAATAATTCCTCTCTAGACACACGTATTCCATTCACTTTGCTCTTTGATGTAAACCTCAAAAGTGATTGTGTAGCTACATATATAATGTATTTTATACTCATGTCCCCTAAATTTTAGAGTTCAGCTCCAACTGAATTCCTTTTTAAAAAAATGATACACTTTTATTTAATGGTTGAACAATATCCGAACTGGATGCCACGTCACCGGAGCTTGACGTTTCAAGAGTGATGTGTCTTCGTCAGAAGGAATTCTGAAACTGGAGATTAGATCCTCTGTTCGGTGTTTATATAGTCCATTGTGTGCATTCATTCTATAACAAGGTACAGAATGTGTATTTCGTAATCGAACTAAACGATTGCATTGCCATCGGATTTCAAAACTGTCAGTGTAAATGGCGCCATCATGTTTCAATAAATAATTTATTTTGTTCAGATTTAATTTAATTGTTTTTGACTCATACTTTTTGGTCGTGGAGAAATTATAGTCTGTTATTTGGTTACAATTAAAATTTGTTACAGAATATACTATTATTCTAGATAAATATTGAATACAATTTGGTCTTTGGAGTTACTTCTATAGTAATTCAGAAATACAATTTCTCTGAATGCAAAATAATTGATAGTGAGGTTTTTCTATTAATTGTTTGTAAATATGAAATTAATATATGAGAACGCCTTAATAATTTTTTATTAATAGAGATATTACTTGCTCATCATGACTCTTGAGTTTCCAATAACATACATATCGACCTCAACATATTCTGTCATAATGTGTTACATACCACATACATGGTTACATAATATGCTTTGCTATGGTAAAGCAAATGGAAATGCAAATATAACTAAAAATGAATACCAAGAATCATTTTCAAACTGATGACGGTTCACATTATCAAAGACTCAGTCATCCAATAACTATAGCAACACCAGAATTGAAAGAGTCTGTATTACTGGTTGACTGGTCCCCAGTCTAACACAAAAAACATCAGTGCACAAATTGTTAAAAACTAGTTATATCCCTATTGCATGCAACGTGTGCAAATACTTCTTCCTTGTGATTTTCTCCGCCGATGGAATTATCATAATCAACTTTAATGCAGATAAAAATCCTCACATGAATTCAAACTATAAACCAATATCAGTATTCGGTAAATGTCTAGATGGACATTGTGGGTAATTTCTGAATTGGAGCCGCTTTTCTACTATTGATATTTAATGCCGA
Source organism: Monochamus alternatus (assembly GCA_037114965.1). Taxonomy (NCBI): domain Eukaryota; kingdom Metazoa; phylum Arthropoda; class Insecta; order Coleoptera; family Cerambycidae; genus Monochamus; species Monochamus alternatus. The sequence goes on from CM073430.1 coordinate 22,663,105, forward strand.
TACTGTCGAGTATCACTTTATTTCAGTGGATTTGTAGGATTGCATGAACATTTGTTCAACCAATCGATTGAAGGAAATGGACCTGCTCGATTTCCTGGCTTAAATCCATTTGTTTTCTTTTATAAGGGCATCTCAAATCCATTGTTTATGAAGCAGCAGTAGGAAATGAAGATTTACAATAACGAATCATAAAAGAATGTCAACAAATCAAATAAATGCCAATAGTTTTTAAAAATGCATGACAGTCGGTGAACATATTGTTTTTCTTGCAATTAAGATATAGGCAACTTGTATTTATTTGGAAAAAAACATTCGGAAACTTTCAGAAACACTTTAGAAACAAAATGTAGGAGATCTTCTTCTAATTATATGTGTCTATTAACTTTTCTGAAAATCCACTGGTGTAGTTTTTCTTAGAAGTATAATGGCAATGTTCAACGCAATATTCGCCACTGGCTGACGTATTTACATAGAAATATACAGATTCATAATTTCTCTAAGTTTCGTCAATTTACTTCAGAGATAATAGAAAAAATCTGATTTTTTCCAAAAAACACTAACACCCTCTCCCTTAAAACTTTTAGACCCATTTAGTTCATGACATGGGTTTAAAGTACGCCTTGTATGTATATATAATTAATTACGAAGTAATTTATTCCGTATATAGAATACATAAGTTTACCCGGAATATGGTAAACCATTCTGATGACAAAGGACAAATTGATGTGGTTTACATAGACTTCTCAAAGACTCTTGACAAGGTGAATAATAAAATATTACTACGTACGCTCGACTGGTATGATTTCAGTAATAGCTTACTACACCTTTTCAATTCTTATCTAATCTTATCTAATTATTATTTTCAATTCTTAGCATCAACAAAAGGTGTATGTCTTATAACGGTTTAAAATCACACACTTTCATTGCGATATCAAGAGTACCCTAAGACTCTAATTTAGGCCCACTCATTTTTATACTGATTATAAATGATTTATCACTATTTAAAATCAAATCATATTATGTTTGCTGATGACTTGAAATTATTCTTGAATATATCTATCACCTGGGGCTGACTTTGATTCTGCAAAACTTTGCGTATTACGTTTATACTTGGTGTACTGATAATTATTTATCTGATAATATAAACAAATGCCAAGTGTGTAGCCTAAAAAATCAGCCCTTAATACTTCATTATAATATAGGTAGGTCATCTTAAAGCTACAAGTTCACTGAGGAGAAGCAGCGCGAAGCGAAGCGTCTTTTTTATCATGTGTCCGCTCACTAGGAGAATGCGATAGAAGAGAAAATACTATGTGGCTTTTAGAATAAATATTTATTTAATGGTTAATAATTCTAACCAAATAGCAGATCAGTGTGATATATTTCATTATAATGTATGATTTGTTAAGAATTGTGTTCGATTATTTTATTAATTTTCAATTTTAGTTGCAGATTTCTATTTATGCTCTTTTTTTGCTATATTATACCGTATCTTTGATACTCATTGTATTTGTGTTTAATTTACATAAAAACAATAGTTATTGTTACGAAAATTGTACATTGGGAGTAACTTCTAACCATAGTAGTCTCTTGATGTTATGTAAATATTTGTCCATTTACAATGTAATGTCCATACCATATAGATTTTGTTAGCCCTGTTGCATACATTATAAATAAACCAAAGTTTAGATTGGTATCAACAAATGCGATGTTTTCCCCACTGTAAAACATGTAGTTGAGAAACAATGACTAAAAACTGAGTTTGTCAAAATTAAATTTATTTAGACTATTAAAGAAATAAAATATTCAAATAAATATGCGGAATGCCTCCTATGTTAATTTTTGTTTTGTTCTTTTAAATTAAGCCGGTTGAAGATTTTATTAAAAGATTTGCATAACATTATAAAACCTCACAATCCTCCAAATAATCTAAGTAAATAAGATTAAAGGGTACAAATATTTACCTCTTTTAGCATTCCGCCTTTTACAAAGTTACCACCGGAACATTCTATCCAATAACGTTCACTTAATTGAATATTGAACATTTCTGTAAGACAATTTTATATTTTCTTTCTTTCACAATGGTTTGGAGACACTGAGAGGGAATACATTTCGTTCTACTTTACGATCTGATTAAATTGGTTTCTTGTCTCACGAAGGGCAAAACATTTTTGTTTAAACCGACTTGTGCTGTGGGTTAGACACCACGGACTTAATTGCATCAAGATCGTCAAAATATTTAACTATTTAACCATTAAATAACACATTGCATTTTTGTATCTGGATATTAACATAATTTGGGAATTTGTTCGAAATATTTTATTACTGACATGCAAATTCCTTTATCTACTAAATATATTAACTGATTTTCATATTTTAAATTGTGTACTGGATGTGATGCATTCTAGGAGACTATATGAAATATTTGACCAGTAGATTCCAGTCTATAATATATTTTATAGGTAATTAGATTATAGGTAATGTAAATCTTAAAGCGCATCACCATCGTAAATATAATAAGTGCCATAGCATGTATTGTAACATATTGAAGAGTTCAAAAAGTATTCTTAAAACTAAAGTCACGCACAAACTCATTATTAGATAAATAAAAGACATTATTGAAAATTCCAGAAACAGATCGATTTTTGATTTTAATTTACTTTTTTTTTCAAATAATAACTTAATATACAGGGTGACCTATCTCTGAGTAATGATGTCATCACATTTTTTTAAATGGAACACCACATTTTTTTCCAATTTCCAGATTACCCTAGCCTGGTTTTTCCAAGAATGTATCACAAGTTGCTGCAAATTGTTACAGGGTGGGCAACAATACCCAAATTATTTACAAATACCAAAAATATTTACAAATAAATAAACGTACTAAAAAATTGATTGAAATTACTACGCGTCATTTTAAAGTGTCTACTGGAATGTATAAAGACATTGGTGTTACATAAAAAAGCGTAGGAAATTTTATTGTTCGCTAATAAATCATTTGAACACAAAAACCTAAATTAAATTTTCAAATTGTTGACCATTTACTGCCGAACAATGGGCTAGACGAGAAACAAATTGTTGTTGAACATCTCTAATAACTTCAGGCGGGATGGAACAAACTTCTTGTCTAATTCGTTCTTTGAGATCGTCAATATTATTTGGCTTAGTGACGTATATTTTGCTTTTTACATATCCCCAAGGGAAACAATCTAGCGGTGTTAAATCTGGTGATCTGGCGGGCCATTCCTTAGGTCCTCTTCTGCCAATCCACCGATGAGGAAACACGTCATCTAAGTAGCGGCGAACAGCAATAACATAGTGCGGTGGTGCTCCATCTTGCTGTAACCAAATTGTGTTATTGGACAAATCTGGTTTTTCTTCATTGGGGAACAGTACAACCAAGAAAGGAACTAAATCAAATTGAAGAAAACCTAAATATCTTGCGCCATCTAAATCTCCTTCAAAGAAATACGGCCCCAAAATTCGATTATCAACAATTCCGGCACAAACATTGACCTTCTTGAGACGCTGATTGTCTGCTTCCATCGTCCAGTGTGGTTTGTTATCTGATCAGTACCGGCAATTCTATTTACTAACGGTGCCACTCAGATAAAAAGACGCCTCGTCCGAGAAAATTATGCAATTAGGCAGATCCGGATCTGCCTAATATTCTTCCATCATCATTTTGCAAAACTCTGTCCGTCTATCGAAATCGTTGTCGAATAATTCTTGCAGTAAGTGAACTTTGTACGGATGGTATTTGCTTTTGTGAAGATATCTACCCAATGTGCTTTTGCACACACCTAAATCACCTGCTAAGACTCTCATAGAGGAATGCGGGTTTTCATGAAGGATAAAAAGGGTTTGTAACTGCACATCTTCATTTAGTATACTTGGTCGAATAGATCTGGGCAGATTTTTAACGTGACCATGGTTTAGAAACTTTGCTTCAGTTCGGTTTACAGTTGATCGATTTATTGGTGGACGATTCGGATGTGTTTCATTAAACAAAACACAAACTTCCTCATGAGTTCAAATTCTATCACCTTACCCGATCATCATGAGAATTTCAATCCGTTCCGTTTCACTTAGATTGATATTTTTACAAAATGGAAACAAGTTTATCAATTATAAAATACTTAATACTTTAAGAAAGAACCAGTTAAAATGGATTCACTCGTACAATCTTATCAAACTGTTTAAAATTGATTACCTGTAAAATATGCCCGAGCACGTTCTATCAGACAGGTAAAATTAAAAAGCATCAAAGAAATTATGACAAAAACTTTGGTATTTGTATATAATTTGGGCATTGTTGCCCACCCTGAACAATTAGGAGCAACGTGTGAAATATTTTACAAACAGCTCAGCTAGGGTAATCCGGAAATTGGAAAAAGTGGTGTTCCATTTAAAAAATGTGATGACGTCATTACTCGAAGGTAGGTTACCCTGTATATTAAATTATTGTTTAAAGAAAAAGTAAATTAAAATCAAATATGGACCTGTTTCGGGAATTTTCAATAATGTCTTTTATTTACCCAATAATGAATTTGTGCGTGACTTTAGGAACGCCCTGTATTTCTAATATTTAAGTTAATTTTAAACAATATCCGAAAAGTTTTTGGCCATTCATTTGTAGTAAAAAGCTGTTCTCAAATACCTAATGAAGTATTTTTGGATAATCAGTAATTTGATGATCTTAGCGGCATTGTAAATGGTTTTTCCAATATTTTTTCCTCAGATCTATTCAAATATATCAAATTATGATTGCAGGTTCAGTTTAAACTTACAATTTACTGAGGATCTTCTGCCACTTTTCCAGATGTATGGAAAGTAACTTCGCGAAGGTCTTAGAGATGTCACGTATACACATACCTTCAGTATATTCAATAGCCATATATCCCCAAAGTAGGACGGTTTCGTTCCTAAACGTTTCACTGTGGCCGATGTAACCCAGTTTATGCAGTATACAGCTCATCTTTCAGCTCACAGGGCTAGTTGATGTGGTATACAGACTTCTTGGACGGCAATCGACAAAGTTGATCATAACATACTTTTTAATAAGTTGAAGTTCTATAGGCTTAGACGGTTTAATTCTACTTATTAAATCATTCTTCCGGAGTGCCTCAGGGTTCGAATTTGTGACCACTTCTCTTTATTATATTTATTAATGACCTGCCTCTGAAATCTAATCATCTATTTTTTGTTAATTACTTGAAAATTTCTTCCAGGAGAACCTTTTTAAGGGACTGTTTACTTTTACAAGACCTAGTAGATCATGTGGGTAATTAATGTACGGCTAATAAGTTACCAATTAATGTAGATAAGTGCAAAATTTGCTCTCTTACAGCCAAAAGGAAATTACTAGGATATACCTATATTCTTAATGGTACATCATTGGCACGTTGCTGAAGTGTTAGAGATCTAGGTGGGATATATGATGATAAGCTGTCCTTCACTGATCACATGAATGCAATTATTATGAGTTCTGTTTAGATTTTTTTATCAGAAACACTCATTTTTCAATAATTTTACCGCATTGAAATGTGCTACTATTCGTTAATTCGATCAAAATTAGGGAATTGCAACTCTATCTGGTCTGGAATCTGGAGCACTTAGGCCACATTGGGCCATTTGTACTTCCTACCATTAGGAGAGCAATCCACCTGAGCCGTCAACCAACCTAATAAAGAGAGAAGGAGGGTGACATTGCTCAATGAGATCTCTCTAATGTAAGCTATAGAAGGCCATCGTTTTCCCAACACGGATTCTCTTATTGGCGAGATGGCAGTGCATAGAGAACTGTCTCGTAGTCCTGTTCGCAACCCCTACAAAGTGGTGTTTCACACTTCCTCACATAATAAAGGTGCTTTCTTAACGAACCAGCCTCTAGTTTGAATACCTGTCACCAGGAAGATTTGTTCTGAACATGACCAGGTACTTTCTGGCTGTATCCTTGCAGGATACTATAGCAACCACTGAGAAAATTACTAGCTGTTTGTTTCGTTTGTTTTTTAAACTGTTTGTGGGTGTACTATTTCACAATTTCATCAAATACTGCTGCTGGCAACGAAAGCATACTGGAAGAACCATTTCCTGATGGCGTTCCCATGCCATGCTAGTTGTAATCTTATGCCGTAAGAACAGTAATGATTGCCTACTATCTCCTCATTCCTGATAAGTATCGTGTAGGGTCTGTCAAACACAAACTTGGTAGAAATACTGTCAGTGTCCGCCTGCAAAAGGGCTATCTTCGTTACGACTCCATTCTGCAGGCGACTCCTGGCTTCTCCACATCCCACATCTGGTATAATACCAGAATTTTTGAGACGAAGCATAGTTATCGCAGCCACTTCTTCTGCATAAATACACACACAATATTCTGAAGAAAGTTGCGATCGAAAACGAAACGTCAATCGATAAGTTTTCTTTTGATTATTCAAGTAAAAAGGACCTCGTTCCAAGTTTTTCGTACCTATATTTATTTACCTTCCCAACTAACATTTAAGCCTAATAGACTACTACACAAAAAAAATAATTCTAAATTGATCAAGATTTACTACTTTCTTCCATAAAAATAGTCTTCAAAGTTACAAAATCTTATAATACCAAAATTTTAGTAAAAAATTTTTTAATTAAGAGTAATATAATGACTTCTAAGTAAACTGAAATATATGTCAATTTATACAGTTCGAAATTACATATTGTTTACCTATTCTTTGTTTTCAAATGCTAACATTCCAATAACGTGTAAGACGAAGTTATAATTTACTTAATTTCGCCTTGAAATCTGTCTTCAATATCCAAGGATTTTTTAAATTATTACAATAGGTAAATATTTACATATTTATTACGAAATTGTAAAACTTATTTTGTCTTCAACTAGTAGTTAAAAATAAGGTAATAACTAGTTATTTTGCCCTATTAAATCCTTCAATTGGTTAAGTTCTATTTTTATTACAATATCAACCTATTTTCAACTTTGTTGATAATTTCTAAAGAATATTTGACCATTTCAATTAACCTAATAGAAATATTGTTCTATATTATGGTATAAATTTACTGGTTAATAATACTTCGACGTAAGTGTGTCTTATAAAGGTTTTTTAGGAAACAAGCTTCTTGTTATATGTATTCCGACATATCTTCAAGTAATAGCGCGTAGAAATTGTTTTGGCGATCTGCAGTGAAAACCAAGCCCTACATAATATTATAGAGTTGTAAAAAACAAATTTAAGCCAACACTGTATATTATGTAAATCAATCTAATGATAATATATTGATAAACACTTCACATATAAGTATTCTTATAACTGTTATCGTGTCAAATGAATTCAGTAGTGCACGTGAATTGAAATTCGAATTGAATTCCGTTCGAAAATATTTATTTTGATTTTTTTATTACGCATACATAATATTATTGGCTTTAATTTGAATTTTCAATCACAAATAAATCCAAGAGTAGAATTTTATATGTAGGTACCTAGTAATAATTTAATTGGTAATAAATTACCATCAAATATCTTCATTTGGAGGAAATCTCAACCACAAAGTTAATATTTTCCTGTGACGTCAACATTGGCATAGACAATTTGCCCTATAGGTTAAAATTTACAGACAAATTGACTTCAAAGTTGATTTTATTTGAGCGGCCATGTTGTAATAAACACTAAATGTTTTTTTCATTATTTCTAATTGATTACTCATTAAAATTATGTTAATACAGATAATATTAGTTAATAAATTTATGACGAAAGATTATTAAACACATTTTATCACGAAGTACATTCAGTTTTTATTTTAGGTTATTTTTCAGTATAGTAATATTATTAAAAAGCAATAGTAAAAATGTATATTTACAAGGCGCGTTATTTTTATGATAGTTTGGTCATGACATTATACGAAAAAATTTCCTGGGTTTGCTTGGTTTGATGAATGGAAACCAAAAATACAGACTTTATTATATTAAAATCTAAATATCTATAAATATACTAACTCCTACTGTACTTGTAGTTTAGTAGCCTGACTTATAGTCTTTCTTTTTCTTCCTATCTCTGTTCGCTATTAGAATGTATAAAATCAAACATATAATGTTATCTCTCTCTGGCAAAAGTATGTCATATAAAGGGCATAATTAGGGTATATTTTGGTGATAATGTCTTTTATATTTTGAAATTTTAACATAAAATTGGTCCGTACTTCTTTTAGGTCCAATTATCTTATTGGAATAAAATTCTTACCGACCAATTATTAACTTCCATATTACTTTAGTTTTTTTCCCCACATAAGGAAAAAGGCCAACAAATATAGGTAAACTTTCCTTATACAGAATTGGTCATAAAAAGTTTTTGACCAATTCAGAGGTCAAGTTAACGTAATTTTAACTTTAATTGTTTGTTGGGTTATCTTTATTTGCTTCTATACCTTTCCAAAAACTCTTAAATAAATAACCTTCCAGGGCAGAGGTGTAAAATATATAACCGTTTTTGCCAGACACAATGAATGATAAATCGTCTTACGCTTTCTTTTGTTTCAGGAAATTAGCCGATATCTCACGGTCTACAAGGGGGGTTGTAATCCTCATGAGCGACCGATCGAGCGCCATTAGGATCCTGGACGACGCTAAACGTCTAAATATGATGGACGGCCACTTCGTCTGGTTCTGGATCGACACCGCGGCCACCATTAACGTGAAAAACGCGACGGACGACGAGAGGGACCCTAAGGACAGGCCGGAGGAGCGCGTTAAACGCAGTAGCCTAGGGAAAAGTGATATAAGTGATATGCACATAAATTATTTGTTAAAAAACGACCAGTTTCTTTTGTTTAGTCGTAACCATGGCGTTGAAAGTTCTAAATTAAACGACCGTCGGCCTCACCAACGCTCGCGTGCTGGCGGGTCCGCCGACAGCACGGGGGACTTGCCCTCGGGACTCCTCAGCCTAAAGCCGCTACCCGTGAAAGTGGACAGACACTTGGTTAAGGGTGCCGTGAGGTTACTAGTCGCGGCTCTAAAACTTGTGATAGGACGATCACCGGAGTGGATGTTGAACAATTTCGTGAACGGGCATCTAACCAACAACTGCTGGAAGAACGTGGCCATCAAGGAAAATAGTTTTATAAGCGAATTTGCAAGGTAAGGTTTTAAACTCATTGTTCAAGTTTAGAAGTGGAGGTTTAAAAGAAAATAAAACTTTTTATAATACAGGATGTCCAGAAAAAACATGTGTAGGGTGTCTCAACGATGCCTCAGGGCTACTTTTGGCTATGAAATTAATACCCTTTTAATCAGTTTGACAATTTTGCACCTTATACTAGATAAATTAAACATGTTTGTGGTAGAACATTGGGATAGTATCTCTGCAGAATATTTCATAAACAAAATTCTAATATATTTTTTTACCAGTTTTTACCAACTGGTAATATTTTTTACAATGTTGTTCTATCAAGCAGTTTTATAGAAAAAAATATTTTTGATCTTAAAAACTCTGAAAGATAAAGATGTCGTTGTATAATTCTATTTTTTTCGCGTAACTGATCGTATTTGGAAGTTTTTTGCTTCTTAAAACATGAGCGGTTTTGAAAAAAAAATAATAAAAAAAAACAATGAGTAAACATTGAAAATATATATTTAAATAGAAAACATTAATTACGCGTATGTGGAGAATGACCGCCATGTTGCTGAATACATTACATACATTATATACATTAACATTAAAAATGGAATTGGAGTCTGTCTAATACTTTAGGGTTAGGTACTATGGTTATTTTTTAATTATTCAATATGCTAACCAATGCACTAGTAAGATGGCCACCACGTTCTCCAGATTTAAATACCTGCGATTTCTTTATGTGAGGTGCTTTTAAAGCAATAGTTTACAAGACTCATAGTGTTTCATCTGACGATAATTTTAAACCCAAGCAACATTTTCACAAAATTTAACAAAAATCATTACCATGGCTGAACAAAGCATTTTCAGATTTAGCTAAGTTGACTCCAGACGAGCTATGGCTTTAAGTCTATGGTCAAGTGTTAGTTGTACATGTCTTTTCGGGGGACACATATATAGCTATTAAATATTTTTAAAAATACCCTACTCAAACAAAAGAAGTGGATTTTTTTATCATCCGCATAATTTAAAATAATTTAAAATTAATATTTGATTTGCATCACTACTCTAAAATATTGTGTTCATAAATAATGTACATGTAGTTAAAACACATACTTGTAATATAATGGTCATCAAGTGTATAATTTTGATTTAAATTCTATTTTATAACCATTTTACTTGAATGTGTTTTGAAATAATATAGATTACAATTTAAAATACTAGTATCACGTATTGAAAAAAATTTTTTTCCTCTTTATTAAAGACGTTCCTTCTGTAACTTTTTATAAATTTCAAGGGAAGGCGTCCTTAATATTTATTGAGCGTAATAATATTTGTACATTATTTCTTAAAACCATCTGGAGATGGCATACCAATTATTTGTAACAGTAGGGTGTAACTGGGACTTAAAACATGTTTTCTTGTTAGGTAAGTACGTTAAGTTAAAAAAAAAAATATGTAAGTTTGGTATTAGGAGTAGAAAGGGCGATTCGAAATTTTAAGGATTTTACTATACCTATTTAATATAGCAAATAGTAAAATGTAGGTATACTACTTTTTTGTAACAAGTAAATTTATAAATATATTAAATTTTTCAAGCCGTATGGTAAACTTATTATAAAATGAAATAACATACAAACTCATCATTCGAATTAAATGGAAGGAAACATTTTCTTAGAAACAATATTGCGAATCAAACGTATTTATTTTGGATAATACTCAGTGGCATCTGAGTTTTGGCGTTTATTAAAAACGCACTATTTTCAGCCACTGGTTAATACGCGGTTTTTGCTTTTAATTGATGATATAATTAGTCCAAAATTCGTCAATCAGAGTAGGTAAAATATTTTCAGAAATATATGCATAGGTATGTTTAAAAATTCAGCACACTATATCTCAGAAATCAGTAAATAAAAAATGACCTACAACCTTTGTAATGTTTTTTATTGTTAGTAGTGTGCGTGTAAACAGTGTGCGTTATTGATTGTATTTAATATTTAAATTTTACAATCTGATATTTTTGTATAAAATTTGTATTTTTCTTGAAAAACATTTTATTCTCAATTATGTTGTGTTAAAAAATAAGTCTAACATATTATCAATTGTGCTCGCTTCAGTATTTGTCTGTTGTGTCTATTTATCGAATTGTTTTCAATTTCCAGCTGCGTCAAGCAGCACTAATTATTATGAAAGTAGTAAAAGTCAGGCCATCTTGGGCAGTTGGTTACATCTCAGATTAAACGCTTAGCCATGAAAGCCTTCAATCTGTAGTGGGCTACCTAAATGGAATAACAATGAGGTTTTAGTCTGAGCTCCAATAAAAGCAAACATGGTGCTATATGTTGTAAGGGTTTCCTTGAATAATACAAGAATTGGTGCCGTTTATTTATCCTATATCTTCTCTCTAGGGGCCCATTTTGTTAATTAATATTTTACTTAATTTAATACCCATATTATATGCCAAAAGAGACTCGTAGACCGTAAACAGAAAATGACATACGTTACAAAAACATGGTTTCTTAGTTAGTGCAATAAGGCAATTGGAATCACATGGACTATCTCTAAATGAACAATTTGATATAATGAATGATTTAGAAAAAATATATACGATACCAACAATATACACTTAGTCAGGATACATTCTGGAAAATATATGTAAATTTTTAGCTGGTACATATCAGGAGTTATCAGCAAATAAAGAGTGTTAAAAAAAGAGTGTAAAATATTTAAGGAGGTAATAGTATGAACCAAAATAAGCAGAATAGTCTCAATAAACATGGGTCCGCAAAGTAACGGTTGCGGAGATATGGATGATGGTGATGCAAAAACGTTGTGTATTTTCTTATAATAGTTGGTTAATGTTTAGTGAAATAAACAGTACGTATCTGACAGTTGTTCTCAGTGCACAAGTTTTCTTTCGCTATGGCTGGTTACTCTAACGCAGAATTAACAGACATGCATTTCATGTATGGTCGTGCTAATGGGAACGCCACCGAAGCGCGACGTCTTTATGTTGACGCTTATCCAAATCACCAGATTCCTTCACAACGCATGTTTGGAAAAATTCACCAAAGATTGCGTAATACCGGTTCCTTGAGCAAACAGTGCCATTTATCTGGAAGACCAAGGTCGGTAGCCACTCCTAGAGCAGTAGAAGAAATTCTAGCACTGGTAGAGCAGAATCCAGGTACGAGTGTGCGGAGAATATCAGCCGAGGTAGGAATTAGCTGTCCTATTGCTTGGATAATCCTTCACGAGCAACTGCTTTATCCATACCATGTGCAACGAGTACAAGCCTTAAATCCAATAAATGATCATCAAGCACGTTTGGTTTTTTGCCGCTGGTTTCTACGTCATGAAGCTGAAGACCCTCGTTTCCTTGCAAACATTCTTTTTACTGATGAGGCCGGGTTCACAAGAAATGAAGTGTTTAATTTTCACAATACGCATATTTGGGCCGACAAAAATCCTCATGCTCTAATAGAATGTGGACATCAGGCACGTTTTTCATTAAACATTTGGATGGGTATTGTAGGTGACAGGTTTCTAGGTCCTGTTGTTTTACCAAACCGATTAACAGGCGCTGCTTACCTCAACTTTCTGCAGAACACACTGTGTGAGTTTTTGGAAGACATTCCTTTGAATCAGAGGCAACAAATGTGGTTCCAGCATGATGGTGCTCCAGCTCATTTTTTTATGGCCTTTAGAGAGCATTTATCCAAACTTTTCCACATAGATGGATATGAAGGGCCGGACCTGTTTTATGGCCTCCAAGATCGCCTGATCTGAACCCTCTAGATTTCTTTGTTTGGTGATATTTGAAGACATTAGTGTATGGTGCTCCTGTAAATAGCCTGGAAGAGCTGCAGCTACGGATTAATTAAAAGTGCCAAGAAATCCAAACCAAGGAGGGTGTTTTCGAAAGAGTTCGAATATCGTTGAGACGAAGATGTCGTGCCTGCTTGGAAATGGACGGAGGGCACTTTGAACATCTTCTGTAACTTTGTTTGCTGTTTTTTGTTAAAAGCGTCCTTTGTCGGTTTATTCCTAATAAAATAAAATGTTTGAAAAACGAATAGTGGTCCATATCTCCGCAACCGTTACTTTGCGGACCCATGTTTATTAAGACTTTTCTGCTTATTTTGGTTCATACTATTACCTACTGAAATATTTTACATTCTTTTTTTAACACCCTGTATATTAACATACAGTGTGATTCAGAACTTATCTAAAATTTTTTAAAAAGATGCGTCTTGAAAAATGGAGTCAATATAATAGTAAAAAAATTTTTTTGTTGCTGCCAATACGAGTTCAAAACGGACAAGAAGAAGAAACATTTGTGTTAGTCTGCAGAGACTAGGTAAGACGTGCCCAAAATGTCAAACTATTTTATTAATTCAAATGTTACATAAAAATTTATATGTTGCAAAAATGGCTATTAAAATTATATATAATTAACTACCCAAGCGACAACGTTTTTAGAGAAACAAAGTTATTTTATATTAGACAGTTATATTGTCGAACTCTGTTAATACATATATTTAAAAATAGAGATGTCTATCCTTCACGAATCGAAGATGATTCATTACAGTATTCGTCTGTTAATAAGTCTATAGGCCAAAAAAGTTTTGTTAGAAAACCGAAATAAATCGGATAATAAATACCTTCAATTTGTACAGACTTATTTTCGTCTAAAATGGATCACACTGTATAAAGTTCAGCTACTACATGCTATTCTACGTGGAATATGTAGTTGTTGGTAAATTTGTGAATTAAGTTAGTACCTATAGATAAAGATCTTTTGATTATGCAACTATATTTATCGACATGATATACATGTAAATATTCTATAAAATGGCGAATGCGCCATGGACAATGATTATTTTAAATTTCTTCATTCTTTATTGTGTCAGTATCTATTTGATCAGGAGTTAATACGTAAAACCAATTACTAAACAACGTTTGAAACAAAACACATCTCAGATTTGTTAATGGTGACGTTTATATTACCTAATTCAGCAGTTCCTCTAGGAATGTACGTTCGAAAACAGGCAATTTTTTATGGCCATAGCCTGCTTCAATAAAAAAAAAAAATTATCCGCCTAGAGGACGCAGCGAACCACATACGATATTTCAAAAATATGATATCAGGTGGAAAGTATCAATTTTGCAATAAAAATTTATTACCAATAAGTTTTCTCTATCTCTTAAAATAAAAAAGTTAAACAGCCTTAAAGTTTGGGCACTTTACAGGTTTTTTTGTTATTACTCATAAAGTTGGCCATGGATCTTAAATTTGTTTTTACAAGCATAAAGGCCTCCAAAAATGCAACAAAAAACAATTTTTTTGATGCATTTTTGATGTGTCTCGCATATTAAGCGAGATACATGGGAGTGGCCCTCTTATGTGATACAGCCTGTATATTATTTTTTCTTCTCTGCATCTTTTAATAACACTTTAATTTAGATTATGAACTTGTTACTTATTGTTTATAAACTTGTTATTTATTGTATGAATTTGTTGCAAATTTGATAATCTATTGAACTGGCCTAATTCTATAATAACCTGAAAACAATTTATTTTCGAGGACCACGTTAAAAATTCTACCACAGCGTTTATTTACTCGACTAAGTTTCCAGAAGTTGTAAATAAAAATGTAAACTAATAAAGTAAGTATGTACTTCTATCAATTACTCTAAGTGACATAAAATAGCTTTCTGTATCTATCAATTACCCTGAAGCGACATGCTTTCTGAATTTAATCCTAACTGTGCTCAAATTATCAACAGTAAATATTTCACGTCTTTGTAGACACAATTTAGTTAGGTAATCATTTTTAAATCTGATTTCATGGTTCAGATCCAGCACTCTGTTGATTAAAAATCCACTAAACTTTAATTACGTTAAGTGATTTTTCTACTGAAATAAAAGCAGAACGATTGCCTGAAAGTATTTAACATGATTTGTATCTCAACAAATGTAAGTACGTAATTATTGATCAATTATTTTTTTAATATACAGGGTTAATTAGAACTTAGTACAAATATTTTAAGAGGGGGTTGAGAAAAATAGGAATTAATAGAATCACCCTTCAAAAAAATTCCAAACTTATTTATAAAGCTAAAAAAAAAATAGTTTCAAAACTATATTAAATCCCTATTTATCGCCGTCACTGACCTTCTGTCAGCCGCGAGGTTAGGTATATTCTGCTAGACAACGGTGTCAAATATAGTGACAGGTCCATTGACACTTGTATCAATTTAAGCCGCTTTGAAAGAAAAAACAATCTTTTCAAAATGTAGATTATTATTTAATGATTTAATGAGAAATACGGTATGGTAGCACAGAGAGGCAGCACCTACCTTACTAATATTTATTTCCCGGATTGATACTTGGAGAGATATTAAGAATGTTGAATCATCTTCTGTGTTCTGTACTTGTTTAAATTAAAACCTGCAAAGATTTTTTGTACTTTCTGTGGACCTCTCCTTTCCTCGATTTTGTGTAAAGCGGGGTACCTACTTGGTTTGGCGGTCTTGACCAGGTCGATTACTTACGTCGGGAAAAGCACAAAGGATAACAAAATACACGTAAATGTACACAAATACATAGAAACACTGCCACACGTTTACCGCCACGGCATAAAACAGCTGTTCGATGTGGTTCAAAAAGTATTCAGCAAAATATTTTGTATACTCGGGAAACGTCTTTGAGGCTACCGCACGATAATATGCACTTATCACACTCCCATAAATCAGCATCTTATTCGTCATCTAGTCATTTGATTATGACATGTTTGTAAATACACATAAAATACGCGAAAAATTAAATTTGCGAAAAACAAGTACTGAAAAATTATTTCAAACTAATCAGAGTAACGTATATTTACGTTATTTGACATCTACAGACGACATCTGACGACATCTGTAGGCCACTAATATAAGGTGTATTCACGCCGATAAATTTTTAAACTTCATGCGTTGTTGTGTAATTAAATTCTGTTAATACTAATAATAACAACAATACTAACAGTAATCGACGATGTTTGCATAAAATAATTAGTAATATTTTAAACTATAACATCCCAAGATGTTTACAGTGTTCTGTAAAAATGACCCTTAGATTATAACTAACTTCGCATTCTGGAGGGTATGCAATAAGAAATGCAGTATGGCATAACCTAGAACTTACTTTAAATCAGCTAAGTGACTAATATTAAACGTGCTATAGTAATTAAATAAAGTATTTTATGTCAAACATGTTAGTAGATAATTATGATGAATCTGCAAGGAGTGAAAATGTAGTTTGGCAGTGTGCATCGAAAGAACGAATACAAAATATTGCAGCTAACCGGATTAGCTGTTATCTACCAGGTACTTAGACATTATTATTATTAATAATACAAATGTTTCGTTTCGTCGTTTTTACACTTGACAATGTTGAAAAAACGGCCAGTAGTTGACATATCTAGCCATGACGGATGATGATTGATTGTCATAGGCGCCAACTTTCCGTGGGAAAAGAGGGTTTTGCCTCATTTTTTAAACATCGAGTTAGAATTCCGAAATAAATTTTTTATTGTCTTTTAGCCCTTCCTGAGCACGTGGTTAAAATTTTTGTACTTAAACCTGTATTCATTAGTGTTTATAAAATTTTGAATTTATATACCTACATATACTGACATGTTTATACAGAATTTATATTATATTGATATTTTGAACAAGCGACAGTTTCATGAAAACTGACTTAGTGAAACACTGAAAAAATATATCCAGGGTATTTTTAACTGATGGAAGAAAGAACGATAAGCAGAATTGTAAATATAGTGCAATTTAGCATGCTTACGTTCCAAGTCCAAGTTAATGTCTACAAAGGTATAAGATGTGATTTAACATTTAATTTTCATTTTATCTACTGGGTGTTCGGAAACTTCATGCAGAAAATTTAAGGAAAATCATTTTTCACAAAGTCAATATTTTCCAAGCTAAGTAACGTCAAAGTTATTATTATATTTTTAATTTGTTTTTTGTCTAACTTTAAAAATTTGGCACATTTATTACTTTTACGAGTATATACAGGGTGTCCCATAATTAGTGGGCAATACTTTAGCAGTGGATTCTACGATCAAAGGTAAGATTTATTTTTTTATTAATCGGGGATGAAAATGCTTTCTAATGGGACTGAAAGGAGCCCCAAAGAGACCATGTTTTTCAAAATGTTTCTGAAACGAGTTAACGCATAATTATGAATTTTGATATGTAGTACAGTCCTTAAATGTTCTAAGCTGTCAACTAATTAATTCAAATCATTCGACATGAATGTCGTCTAGCTTGCGATTAAAATTTTACATTTTTTCCTTAGATTTTCCTTAATATACAGCACCGTAAAGTAAAAGCAAAAATTTTAGTTTAATAAACTGTCAAATTAACTCAAGTAAACAAACGTTTGTTTTCATGGCCTGCCTACCTATTCATGTAATCTTTTTCCATTCCTTAGATTATGCAACAAAAGTTTAAAATCGATTTTCTTGAAAACGAAGCATTTTATCGAAGTAAATCAAGAGTACGTTTTTTTAATAAAAATGTCATCTTACAAGTTTGATGTTTAAATTTGAAGATATTGACGTGCAAAAAATTGGAAGCGCATTTTACCCCCTGCCTGAGACGTCCCTGACCAAAATTTTAAAACAGTTTTTATGTAGTTTTTTTAGAACATTTAACGAGTGTCCTACATACCAAAATTCATAATTATGGGTTAACCTGTTTTGGAAATATTTTGAAAAACATGGTCTTTTGTGGCCACTTTCAGCGGGACACAGCCCTCTTATCTTATTTTTGATAGTAGAATCTAGTGCTAAATTATGGGATACCCTGTGTTTCTAAACTTGCAGCCCCATAAAGGATAGATTGTGTACCTTTATTTTTTTTGCAGAAATTATCATATATTTTTTTTAATTTTGGAGTTTTCTTAAAGACTGGTAATTCATCCAAAAATTTTGTACGCTTTTGTACGTTTGAAACCGAAACTGAAAAACCTCATGCTTACCATGTTCATTCAAGGTAAAAGCAGGTAATTAGTTTGAAATCATTCTCTATATTTGTGGGGAGGATTTGCACCCTCTCTGCGAGTATGGTATTGATACCGGTCGACATTTGACTACCCTCCTAATTAATGATGTTTTCCAGGTTTCCCTCATTCCTGCACTGAATGGTGGTTAGAGCCTACCAACGTAAGTCGTTCCTGGGCACAAATGTGGCCTGTTTAATAATAATATGCCGCCCCTTCTCCCGCACAAGTCTTCGACTTCTGGGCTTATCCTCATGATTAGACTGAGGAGTAGAGATATTATTATTAGTACTTATTTCGGCAAATTTAATTTTTAACGCATTTTTTGTATAATTCATGGGAAGTGTGACAAGTGCATATTATCGTGTGGCAGCGTAATACCAATGACATTTTCCGAGTAGATAAAATATTATGCCGAATTCTCTTTGCACCAATGAGCAACTGCTGTAATACTTATTCGGCGGTAAACGTGTGGCGGTGTTTTTACTGTTTTTATGTATTTGTGTACACATGGTCGAGGGAAGAAGAGGTTCTCAAAAAACCAAGGGAAGCACGTAAAAAAATATTTGCAAGGATAAGTTTTAATGTAAACAAGTAACAAAAAATTCTTGATATGTATCCAAATATCAATCCAGGAAATACATATCAGTAAGGTAGGTGCTACCTCCCTGCACTACCATATCGTGTTTCTCGTTGATTCATTAAATAATTATCCATATTTTGCAAATATTTTTTCTTTCATTCAAAGCTGAATAAATCGATACAAGTGACAACGCGGTGCCCTGTCACTACTTTTTACACTTTTGACTTGTGGCATATACCTAACCTCAAGGCTGACAGAAGATCAGAGTCAGGGAATAATAAGGTTTCAATACAGCTTCGAAATCAATTTTTGTTCGTCTTATAAATATGTTTGGAAATTTTTTGATGAACAATTCCATTAATTTTTATTTTTCTTTATTCTTTTTTTACTTTTATTGGGTTTTTGCCACACTTCTGAAAAAATAAAGATTAATTAAATAAGCCCTTGCGCCAAACAGATCAGTCAAGGGTTATATTTTAAACTAAGTTTGCCTAACCAAAAAATCTCTCACTGAAAAAAGCAGATAAGTAAAAAATAACAAAAATCACATTACTATCGCGCACTTCCGTATTATTGACGATTCGAAAACTCTCTGTTTTCGTTCTCAAAATAGTAGTGAAAATATTAAACGTATGTCAAGTTTGACAGTTTAAAATTTGTTTATCTGCTTCCATAGAGATGTTACATGATTTTTATTTTATTATTACTTACTTCTTCTTGATACAACTGCAGCCAACAATGATCGATGTTTGCTGAACAGTTTGACACACACTTATCTCCGTTCAACAAAATAATCGCGGTCTCTTTTAATTTTCTTTTTGGGTTAGGCAAATTTAGTTTAAAAAATGACCCTTGACTGATCCGTTTGGCGCAAGGGCTTATTTAATTAATCTTTAGTTTTTCAGAAGTGTGGCGAAAACCTAATAAAACTAAAGAAAAACTAAAATTATGCCACAAATAAATAGCTTCAGACAATTTTATCCTCTCTTAAAATATTTGAACTTAAATATAGTTAACCCTTTCTAATCTTTTCTTGTCATTTGTATGTGCATTTAGCTAGACTTTTATGTTTTTTTACTATTTACCTTTTACTTTTTTTTTCGGTTTACTTCGCATTATTTTTACGTAAGGTATCTACAATTATTCTGTTTATCATTACTTACAGAGTACTCTGTGTATACACTCATTCAAACATTTTATATTAATTTCGTTACGTAGCAAAATATTCGTGGTAGTTTTACGTATGATAATATAAAGATGATATTCTGCAGAAATTCTTTCAATGTAGTTACATAAAAAGGACCTCTTGCAAGGATCGTTAAAATAAAAATGCGAAAATACCATTTCCCGCCTTTCAGAATTACCCGTCGACACTGTAACAGCTTCCAGAACGCTATCAAATAAATTATTATTACTTTGCCTTAGTTTGCAGAAAGCAGATGCATAAGGCGCATACAACGTTTTAAACAAATAGTAATAAAGATACTGCACAGTTCGCAAAGTTAAATCAATATCAATATGAACATATATTGATTCTTATTGTATAGGGTGGTTCAAATAGGTCAATTTTTCAGGGTTACTGCAAATCTGTCATAGATAAAGCAAATCTGATAGATCTATTCAGAGCCCTTTTTTTGCAGTAACAATGACGCAAACCCCATACCTCTATCTGTTACCGTTTTTGAGCTACAGGGCGTGATTCGATTTTTGGCTAAACCGACTAGTGTCCTTCTCTCGTTTCCCTTTCAAGATATCTTAAAACGGTTTGAACATTCTACATGCACTTTTTTGAGATGCATTCGATAGCATAAATGAAATAACAGTTTTTGTGATATGACCAGAACTTGGACTCGTCTACCAGATTTGCTATCTAATTCACATCTATTATTAGATATTACTACCAACAGAAAAAAAATACCATTTTAATTTTGTTTTTCTTTTTAACATGGGTATTGATTTTCACCTAATATACTATGTCTTCTCCTACCAATTTTGGTCTCATGCCTCAACGTATTGCCAATTGACGATTCCTGAGCATCTGTTAAGAGTTTGAATCATTCTAATTTGCATTTAAACATATTTCTTAGACACAGTGGCGTCACAAGAGTACGTCTTATTTCTACCTTTGCCTGTAGAGATTTTGAATTTACAACAAAGTTCACAGTTCATAAAATAAAAATTCTCTGTGTTATGATGTTTGTTTTTTGAAAAGTGGCCCTGAACATTTAAAATTTTTTGATAATACTTATACCTAGTACAGGGTGTTTCAGTCATAGTGTAATTAATTTTAAGAGAAGATAGGAAAAAATTCATATAATACAGATACGATTAATTGAAATGCAAATTTACGCTGAAAAAAATATTTTCACACCATTATTTATACCCCCTTTTCAGACTGCTATTGACCACTGACGCGATGTTGCCAAATTTAAATATTTTCCTAGTACTTACTGTAATGTAATGCTACAAATTATTTTTTAAAGTATGCAATTAACACATTAAGTTTCAGTTTAAAAAATATTTAATATTTAAGTTACAAAACTATAACGGATCAAATATTCATCCATTTAAGTTTCATTACATAAATAGTGAGATAAAAAAAAACAATACTTACTAGGTAAATTATTAAGAGACGCTGAAAAGTTTTTTGGTATTTCAGTACGAACAGTAATACAAAAAACCCTCGTGCTGTCCAAGTCCAAGACATAGGTACTAAGTGACAAACAATCCGGCAATAGTGAATCCTACCTACCGTATTGGGGTTGATAACCTTATTACAATGCGTGATCAATGACAAGCGCTGTAGAGCTGTAAAACCGCCTAATAATATTCAATGACAAACAACGCAGAACCGCCAAATAAACATAGAAACAAACAGTTTAATTTGCATTCTTCTAAACATCTGGTGCAATTAATATAAAATCATGAGTATTTAACAGATTAGACCGATAATAAATGTACAATCTGAGTAATCGCGGACTTTGGATCTGTTATAATCGGCACAGTTAAAAAGTTGGCAGTTCAAATTCCAGTTTAACACGTTAACGGCTGAATAACTTGAAGCTCGCTCGGGTCCGATTTTCTATGACGCCGAATGCCCTCCGTTGAACTGTATACGGACTGATTTCTCTCCCTTCTCCCTTTACCCATCAGTTACCATCTTCGCGTTGTTTAGAAATGCGAGTTTTGTGTGTTTGTATAACGAGAATCAATTTTTAGTCAATACTACTTCAAAGGCATTAAAGTCATATATCTGATTTGATCTAACATCAGGGATGGTCATCCAATTCAGTTGAAAGTTGTCTCTTGGCGGATTTTGCGTTATTATTATTTTCGAAATTTAAAGTATATTTTCTTATTCATTGATAAATTTTGAACTTTAGTGTTCTTGTTTAATAGCTGTTAAGTGTGGTATATCTACCAATTTATAGAAAAATGAAATAGAATTTCTGGCTGTAGCAAAATTAAATACTCTTTAGATACAACTGGCGCAACGGTTAATCATCTATGCGGTAACTTTTTGCACTAATCATCCTAAATGTTCAAACTTCACTGTAAAAATAATTAAATATTTTAAAATAAAAGGTCACAATCATACTTTAATTCGGACACACGATATTGTGTATATTTTATACATCTATCCGTATGTAGCAATCCATCCTGTTACTGTTGTGTAACTTTTACATATTTAAGTGTTTAAGTTTATATATTAAAGTGGAATTTTATTATGTAATATATATTATTTACAGAAATGCGATAGTAAAATAAAATATGTTTTACGTTTTACGAATCTACTATAATTCAGTTCAAATTAGCAATAACTAAGTTTTCTGAATAATGTATTTAAAAATGTTAATTTTAGTTAACTTAAAAAACAAATAACATTTTATAGAATCATAAGTTACTAAATACTACTATATATATAATTTAAATTGCTGATGTAATTTTAATTAGGTACGAATAATATTGAATGGAAAGTAGAATACAAATAACAGCAATAACACAAGTGGAAAACGTTAAATAATTGATTTTCGTCCAAAGCCTACTTAAGAAACTTAAACCTCTAACTTCATAATAGATACTTAATTGTAAATTAATGTAAGAGCATTGGATGTTTCAAAGCCAAATATCTCGAAAGCGATGCGAGGCAGCTACTTTCATAAAGTATTACAATTCCTCGACACTAAGAACCCCAAACCTCAAAATTGTGTCAGCTACAATTCCTATCAATAAAGTCATATGTATGTCTTCTGACATCAAACAAATAGGTATGCTAATGAACAATTCCACAGACAAAGCTTTATTCAATAATTATCTAAAATAAAAATTTATGTAGTTAAATTTACTAACCTAGTCTAATGAAAATATTCTATAAATATCTAAGTTCACTTTTGAAGCGGTGAAATGTTACAAAAGCTAATAATAAAGAATATATGGATATATATTATGGGTGTAATTCAACGCTGGTCGGGGCTTTATTCCGCAGAGTAGTTAGTTTCACACAATATTGTTAATACTTATATACTTAAAATATATAAAAAACAATTACATAAAGGATAATTTTTTTCATTTAATAAGTAGATAATTGTCATGTTTCATTTAAAAGTGGTTGGCAGGTTAAACTCACTTTTGACATTATCGATATTTAATTTCAAATAATTTTAATTTATTGGTATAATAATTTTTATAGTTAGATATTTGACTCAACTTAAAAGAGGCCAGCTGAAGAAGCAATCGTAAAAATGCAGAAATAAGTGAAGTAAAGTGAACTTAGATATTTATAGAATGTTTTCATTAAACCAGGTTAGTCAATTTAGCAAAATTAATTTTTATTTTAGATAATTATTAAATAGAGCTTTGTCTGTGGAATTTTTCATTAGCATACGTAGATGTTTGGTATCAGAGGACATACATATGACTTCATTGATAGGAATTGTAGGAGATTTGATTCATATTAGCTTAAAATACCTTTCTAATACAGTAAAAAAAGGCACATTGCTGTACGTTATCCTGCATATTTTCAAATTATTATTTAAATTATACTTCAAAATGCTAAAATGCTCTGTATTGCTTTAATGGTTTTATATGCGAGCAGTGGAGCCAGTACTGCAAACTTTCCGCTTGATTTAGTGGACTGTCAACCTCAGTTCCTGATTAAGCTAATGTAGGGATTGAGCCACAGTTTAAGATAGCCCACTCGTAAAATACAATTGCAGTTTTCATACTGCAAACTCCAAGTGCAAATTTCGGGTAATATAGTGCTGTCTAGGAAGATATTAATTTAACTGGTTTGTAAATGTAACACCATTCAGAACGATTCAACTAGGGACTGTGTGTGACGTTGAAATTTATATTCTGAGTAGAGTACATAGGAGAACAAAAAAAATAGTAAGTAAAATCTGGTACAAACCGTAATAATAAAATATTTAAAAAATCATGTTGACGAAGTTGCTGTATAAATTAAGTTTTCCAGTGTGTAATATAAGATGTATAAAATTTCCCTGTTAATAGTTTTACACAATATGGTTTCTTTACACTGTAAAAAAATAATTACACATTTTAACACAAAAGAACACAATACTGTGTTAATCGAGGTCCACACGGAATTCTGTATATTTTTACACATTTCTCTATATGTAGCAGTGTGTTAAAGGTTTAACACAATCCACTGTGTTAATATAACAAATGGCATGTCTAACTTTTATACATTTCTGTGTTATTTGTATCATTGAAGGTGTAGGCTTTACACATTAACATGTTAATTTTATTGTATAATAGGTATTGATATGGAAAACTCACCTATCCTTTTAATTTGTTAATTATGTTCCTGTTTACTTTCGAAATAATTTATATATATTTATGATATTATTAAAAAAATAAAATTCTGTTCAAATGAACAACAATCAAGGCTGCTAACAAAATATGTATTTGTTAACATTAACAGTAATAGTACGTATTCTAATAAAGGATTAATAATGTTCTAGTAAATCATAAACAGTGAAAAACAAACAAAGATATATTTAGGCACGACATAATAGAAGTTTACGAAAATTAGGTGTTAGTGATCTGAACATAAAATTTTGTTTCTCTAAAGTTACAAAAAAGTTAGATATTATAATTATCAGTAATATTTGTTATAATTGTTAGGTTACACTTACCATTTTCCTTGATTAAACCTCAATTTAAATATTCTCCATTTGAATACAGAGAACGAGAGGTAATTTTTAATAAATATAATTTTTGAAATACTTTTATTTTGACATTTTCTAGAGGTTCTGCCTATCGTCGAGAATGCATTGAATATAGCCTGGAATGTTCTATTAAACGGCAGAATATATGTATTAAAAATTATAATTTCAAAAACAAACAGGAACATAATTAACAAGGTAGGTGAGCTTCCGTATCAATATAAAGAATTGTCTGAATTATGGTGTTATTATAAAATAAAAGATATTTTACTTTTTATGATTTTATTAAAAAAATAATATTCTGTTCAAATAAACAACAGCCAAGTCTGCTAACAAAATATGCATTTATTAAAATTAACAGTATAATAGTACATATTCTAATAAAGGACTAATAATGTTCTAGTAAATCATAAACAGTGAAATAACAAACAAAGATGTATTTAAGCACGGCATAATAGGAGTTTACGAAAATTAACTGGTAGTGATCTGAACATAAAATTTTCTTTCTCTAAAGTTACAAAAAAGTTAGATATTACAATTATCAGTAATATTTGTTATACTTAGGTAAGTACTTACCATTTTCCTTGATTAAACCCCAATTTAAATTTAAATATTCTCCATTTGAACACAGAGAACGAGAGGTAACTGTACACAACACCGCTACATGACCAATATGGCGTAGTGACGTGTGTTGGATCAGCTGATATACTGCAGCTGCCCAGCTGTGCTCAACCAGTCAGGAGTAGGGATATAGAACACAATTAAGTTGTGTGCGTGTTAAGTTTACACAAAATGGTGTACTTTTAACACCCAACTGGTAAATATTACACAAATTCAGTATATTTTATTATAATACTAGTAATTTTAATACATTTTATGTAAAACTATTAACACGGAATTTTTACACATCCTAAATTACACACTGGAAAATCTCACTTACACAGCAACTTTTTTTACAGTGTATACATTTAACACAGAATGTGCCAAAATTACTTGTATTAAGGTACCAGTACCAAATAAGTCCATGTTAAGTATTGAACCTCTATATTTTTGTAAATATTTGACAAAAATATATAAAACTTACAGTATATTAAATGCACTTTATTTAAAACGGTTGTATACTTGTAAATTTAAAAAAGTCGAGTTAGATTATTTTTAATTCTAATTTAAAAAAAAAGTGACAAATGGCCTTGTTAGGAACACTTGCTTCTAATAAAGCCAGTTGACAAATATTGCAAATAAACATCAATAATTATTATTAGACTGTTTTTAATAACATATATTTCATTGAAAAATATAACTTTCTTCACTAAAAATAATAATACAAATTCTAAAATCAAATAAAAAACTTACATATGACACTAACTTGACATTTAATATGAAACTAAAACAAAATCGAAAAATAAATTTCAGTTTTGACATTCTGGGCAAAGAAATTTAGCTTTGTGGCTTTTACACAATCCTGCGTATTCCTCGTGAACGTATTTTAGACAAATAATACACAGTCACATGTCTTGAAGACATGCTTTATTAGGCACACCTATCCCAAATTGTATTATAACCCAACAACGAAAACTAGGCATGTCCATATATACCGTCACTCTTTGCCAGATACTCAATTGTTCCTAATGTCAATACATATCTTTAAAAAAGCCTTCTTCAGACAAAAATATAAACTTGTATTCACATCAAAAATACCATCACACAGCCGGTAAAATGATGATTGCTAATGGCGCCACTCATTATATAATTTAGATACTAGAAACTATGCAAATTTATACATATTATGAAATCTGTAAAATTACTGTAAACTTTTTTTTGGTTAAATACATTGGTTTGTCAAAAAGTGACAGTGGCCTTATTAGGAGCTTGGCCTTATTTGGTACAAGTACCTTATAATAAAATATACTTAATTGGTTGAGCACAACTACTCAGCCGTAGTATATCTGCTGTTCCAACACTCGTCACTACGCCATGTTGGTTGTGTAGCGTTGTTGTGTTTAGTTACTTCTTGTTGACTGTGTTCACATGGAGAACATTTAAATTGGGGTTTTATCAATGAAAATGGTAGGTTATTTACCGAATTATAACAAATATTACTAATAATTGTGACAAAGTTAAAACTAATTAGAACTATAACTCTTAAAAATATCAGTTCACGTTGACATTTTAGATTGCTCTGTATTCTGGTTTTCAAATAAATTTAGAGAAAGAAAATGATATGTTCAGATCACTACCAGTTAGTTTTTGTAAACTACTATTACCTACACTATAATTCCGAAAATACTATACAGGCTGATTCAGAATTTATCTAAAAAAAATCTGAGTGGACAGGGGACTCTTACAAATACAATTTTGTAAAGAAAAAATCAAAAAGGGCAGTTCGAGAATGATTTAAAAATACACTTCTACACGACACTGAAACTGGTCCACTGTAAAAGGCGACAATATGCGACCGGACAAAAAAATGGAATAAAATGCTCAAGGAAAGAAATAAATAACATTTTATAACGCCGATTTTATACAGCAAATTTAACGACTTTTCTCACTATTGTTATTAATTACTAATAGATTTAATTTGTAGTTTTAATTACTAAAATAGTTTGACATACCTGATGTTACAACATTTAGCCCAACTAACAATTTCCTGTTCTACAAAAATCGTAAGAACGTTTCCAGAGGAAATTTTATAGAGTAATGTTTGTTATAAGAACATTTTCAAAACGTTGTTACAACACTTATACCATAAAAATGGGCACCGTTTTATAGAACTTTTTAGTTCTTTAAACTGCTCTGTAAGGTCTGCAGGAAATACTTATTGAATTGTTGAATAAACGTTCTCACAAGTCTTAAAGAATTTTTATAACAGTCACAAAGTATAAAGATTCTATAGCACTTCGTTATACAATTTTTGTGTTGTATGGTGTTCTATTTAGAGAACTATAAAATCGTTTAATTGTATCTTTTAAAACCAAAATGATTCTGTATTGGGCCAATAAGAACCAATAAGATGGATCTAATCAGCCTACATAGGAGTATTCACATCATTATGAATTGCACAGTTGGGTTGTCCATCAGGGAGTAGTACATTTTAATGCGGAAAAAGTTTTATCGTGAAATATGTGGTACATAATGGTAATTTTTTGACGCGCACTCAGTTAACCTTATATTTTATATGACGCTGGAAATTTAATAAAAAAAATGTTTTTTAAATTGATGAATTTAACAACCAACTGTATGTAAATAAAATAGTCAGAAAGTAAGTATATCCATATTATTGAAATCATTTCACCTGTTTATATTGTATATATTTTTAATTAAATTTTTTTTCTTTTTTCGCAATATGGCTACAGAAAGAAAGGCTTTATCTTGTACTTCCAATGGATTCTCACTAATATGACATTTTTATGATTATAGAGCCAATATGCTTCGTAAACAACTACTATGAGATATCTATGCCACTTAATATTCACAGTGTTGTCATATTTTATTGCTGTAATTTCAATTATTTCAATCTTATTTAATAAAGCTATTAAAATTCTGTAGCTTCAACCTCTAGTGTAAATGAGTAAGGTCGGTAAGGTAGTAATGATCTAAATTAAATATGTTACTAAATTTTTATAAGGAAATCAGTTTCTATAAGTAATCAAATAAATCTTATCTATCGTAATGAAATTTTCTTTCTGCAAGTAAATAATAATTTCTACAAATCACGACTATATTATACAAATTTTCCCATTCTACTTTCATCAAAATATGTCGTACTTGGGAGTATGGGAAATCTGCATATATAAATGGTAGTTGTATAGCGTTTTTTATGGAACAAAAAGGCTTTTGTTACTTGTTTACTCTATAATGATTTTATAACAATTGTATTATTATTCTCTATAACTGTTTTAAAGAGCTTTTTCTCTTAATTTCGATAGTAGCTTCCATATTTGTAATTTGTTTTCCGCAGCAGAATTATAATTTAATAACCCCTACAATACACAATAGTTCTATAATTAAACTATAAGCGACATTACGGAATAATTTTCTAAGAGTGTCACAGGAGATGGTACAATTCTATAAGGCACTATTTTGCATCGGCTTTACAGTAATGTGATTCTATGAGCACCGTTGCTATAAAAGTGTGTTATTGTACACACTTATAGGGCTACATTAGCAGTTATCTTATAAATGCTCTATAAATTACACTCGAAGAACGTTGCAACAAATTTAAAAAACAATTCAGTTTCTGAAGGCAAAATAGTCTCATGTGCCACATTAATGCAACAATTTAGTATTCTACATACAACTATAAAATATTAGTAGAATATAAAACTCCTATTACTCTAAATTTATTTATTGCACTTCGGTGCGATACATTTAATTTTTTAAATATCCCCACAAAAAGAAGTCCAAATGATTTAAAGCCAGGAGATCGTGGCGGCCATGATACCGGTCCTCCTCGTCCAATCCCTTGGTGTTAATGCTTGGACATGTTACACTGCTGCAATGGGTCGTGGAAGTCCTGGACCTCCATCTCTTCCACGATTCGGTTTCAAATTTTCCTCGCGTTGCACTACATTTGCACTCACTGCACACCGCGGTAAAAGTAGCTGAATTTGGCACATGTTTACCGGGAAATCGTTCTGCTAAAGCATTTTCATAGCGTAATAATAATTAAAACGATATCCATCAACTCCAAGTTACTACTATACACGTAAGCCATTTTTGACACTTGTAAATACTGGCGTTACAAGAACTTTAGTGCCTACAAAAAGTAATTGGATTTCAACGTTTGGAAGCGCCTATCTAGATACTACAGTGACCCAGCGATGTAAAGGTTGAAAATACTACAACTTCGATAATGTTTTACTAGGATTTTATAAAAAAAAATTACGATATCGACTCCATTTTTCATGACGCATCTATTCCCAAATTGAAGAATTTTCGACGACTGGTATATACGTATGTTACTTCTACAGTGATGTTGGCATCTAAGTTGTAATACTGATCTTAGTTGTTCTTAAATGATTTATCATTTTTTCTTCTTTAAAAAAATTGACCTTGCCAGTACTATAATAGAAACAGTTCAAGGCAAATACTCGTAGTAAGTAGTAATATTTTAGTTATGAGTTATGATCTAGACATGTATTGGCTTCTACTTGAAGTATTTTGATTGATGATTGCTCTCAATTATAAATTTCAACTTTGTCCGTCTAGTTATGATGTTGAAAGTTTTGGATTATAAAACTCCTAAACACATGAAAGCAAGTAGTTTGGACTTATCATAAATCATCCTTGGAAGTTTTTACTGGCCGTCCTGGAAGATAAATATATAGTTTTCTTAGGATAAAACTTTAAAATTCAGTCACCGTTAAGAGACGCTTCACTAATAATGGTGTATTCTGTGATCTTCTTTTTAAAAGGATTGTAACAGGTCATGCATATTGAAATCAGAAACATTTAAATTAATTGAAACTGTTAAAATAATGATAAAAGAGAATATATTTATGTAATTTATATGATCTATGATTCATATAAAACTCACTGAGCCGGTAACTTGATAAAAGGAGAGCTGTAAGGAATCGATGACGTCAATTAAGAATTCAAATGAAACTGTTCTAAAGCAGTTATAGATGATACAGGTGTCAAAAGATTAATATTCAAATTCACTAGAACTTGATGATCTGAATTGGTCAAATAGATGGCTTTAAAAAGGGAATTAAATTTTTAATAAAATGATGTATTATCCATTACCAACACTGTGTAACATTTTTGCCGTTCATTTGTTTGGAAACGATTAATTTGAACAATAATATTCAAGGATGAAATAGTATACATTTTTTTAAGAAAACACCTCATTGTCGGCAGTTCGAGATTCATATTTCTACATCAATGATCTATGAAATGACGATTGAAAAGATGGTATGATTATATCAGTTTTAAAAAAGAGAGATGTAACATAATGGCAACTTTAAATACAGAATAGAACCTATATTAGAACTACATATAGGGGAGTATCAAGCGGATTTTAGAAAGGAGCGATTGACAACGCACCAAATCTTCATAGTGGAGAAAATTCTGACTTCATGCTATAAAAATGGAATTAAAGCAATGGTCTTATTCGTGGACTGTAGAAAAGTATATGATTCTATTAAAATGAATAAACTAAATAGAACAATAAAACAAATTGCCATACAAAGTAAAATTATTAGGCTATCGGAAATGACATCAGAAAATATTAAAGCATAGTGCGATTAAAAGATTTGTTCAAAGGAGTCTGCTATTGAAACAAGACTATGCCAAGGTCTGCTCTCTCATCTTTTGAATTTAGTACTAGAAAAGATCATGAGAGGTAGTCAACTGAACAGAGAAGGGCACTTATTGTTTAAAAATCGCCAAATAGTAAGTTATGCAATGTAGATAAATCATACAAAGTAAAATTATTAGGCTATCGGAAATGACATCAGAAAATATTAAAGCATAGTGAGAATAAAAGATTTGTTCAGAGGAATCTGCTATTGAAACAAGACTATGCCAAGGAGGTCTGCTCTCTCATCTTTTGAATTTAGTATTAGAAAAGATCATGAGAGGTAGTCAGCTGAACAGAGAAGGGCACTTATTGTTTAAAAATCGCCAAATAGTAAGTTATGCAATGTAGATAAATCAATAGAAAGTAATCTAACTAGAATAGGAGAGTAAAAAAATATAAATTTGAAATTAAGGGTATAGCATGGAGAGATGGAATTCGGAAAAGCACAAGTGCGTATTTGGAAGGCGCTGAAAACTAAAATTAATAGGAGAATAACAAAAGCAATCAACCACTTAATGAAATCAAAAAATTTGTCCAGAGGAAAACGGAGATTGGCTATTTAAGGGGAAATGATAATAAAATATTTGGAACGTAAATATGCACAAAAAATTGATAAAGATCTAGAAGATTGCGAAGGGTAGGCCATTTAAAATGAATGGGAGATGAAAGGATAGTGAAAAAATAGTTCGGAGTAAACCAAACAAAAAAATAAGGTAGACGAAGAAGCGATGGAAAGAGGCCGTTGCAATAGATTTGAAAGAGAGAAAAATGTAGCAGACTAAAACAAGTGCGAGAAGCAGAAGATACGAAGAAAAACAATACAGCGTTATATGTTGCACTGTAAAAAGAATAAATACAAAATTTATATCAGAAAAAGTTTTTGCATAAATATGTTTCTCCTTGTTAAATGTCAGTCATTATCTATATTAAATTAACAAATAAACTGTACTTACTACCTTTATGCCAATACTTATTGCAGTTTTTTGCTTATTCTTTCTATTTACTCAGTTTGATAAATGTATATAATTTTATTGCAACATTGTTCCTAAATTATTAATGGTTAGCACTCTCAGATTCGAATGAGTATGATGTGGGAACTGTGTCAGTGTCATGATTTAGAATAATTCTCTTCATGAAATATGAATTTTATGCAGGAAGTGGAACAGACACTCGGGTTTGATCATTAATTATAACAAGAAATGTGGTAAAACCAGATATTAATTCTCTTCATTCGTAATGTTAATTCGTTGGAGGAATTTGGTTAGATTTGTGTTAATATCTAAATTATCAGAAAATTATGAGAATAAAATCAAGAAAAATGTAGGATAATAGTAGGCTAAATTCGAAATCACATTATATTTTGCAAAATATATTCTTTCATTCAGACTTTGACCTTCTAATATTTGTTTTTCGCCATATTACTATTTTGTCTTTTTCTATCAGCATACGCTTGCTATTTCGTTACATAAAACGAAAATTCATGTAACACGTAATTCCCAAAAGCACCCTTCAAGATATTCTACACAAAGTTTCATTCTACTATTTAGCAACCTGATTTTCGGAAGCTCATTTTTAAAATACCATTTAAAATTAATCTAATAAGGAAAATTCCATACTATTTTTCCAATATCTACTTAATAATAAAAATGCAGTCTATTTAACTTTCTGTTAAAATAGCTAACATAATAAAATTTAACTGTACATATAGTAAAATATTTTGTGTTTGTTTATACATGT
This sequence comes from Monochamus alternatus, assembly GCA_037114965.1. NCBI lineage: Eukaryota > Metazoa > Arthropoda > Insecta > Coleoptera > Cerambycidae > Monochamus > Monochamus alternatus. The sequence continues at coordinate 22,696,091 of CM073430.1, forward strand.
ATGTTTATCAAACGCATACATTTGTATAATTAAAATAAACTATATTAATGACTCAATTGTGTCTCATTCCAGTTGCATTTGGAAATAATTCAAATAGAACAGCGATTTAACGATTAACATATATTTAAGCAAATTAATGATGAATTATACATCAATATAAAACAATATTTTATCAGTCACGGTGCATATTTGTATTGTTGTTAGATACATATAATTTGTAATTATTAGTTAATGGTTTACAATTATCGAAATACATAGATACCTATTTCATTCAAAACAGTTTTTTGATTGCACTTGATATTACGCTTGAATCTGTATTACGTCACTTCAAAAGTATGAATCTAATAGAAATTGAAAATAAATAAAATATATCTATTTAACGTAAGTTTCTACTGTTGTCAATAAAATAAGACAATACATTTGTCTCGACAATGTTGTAGTAGGAACAAAAATATTTGATTTGTAATTGAATATAAAGTATAAATTCTGTTCCAATTGCCATATAATTATTTTCTTTATTTTGATTTTAAAATGAAAGGTCGGATATCCTTTAAAATTGTCTTAAATCTTGGTGTAGTTCATTTATCAAGTAAATAATGAGAACAGCCACATTCTTAATGTATTTTCTCGCTCTTGATAAATCTCATTTTGTCAAAGGGAGAAAATCTCAAAAATTTATTTAAACAATTTAATCTGGCTTTTTTATATTCAATGCAATGATTGCCAATTTGAGTTCAAATATAACAACTGTAGAATTAAAATCTAAAATACAGTATCCATAGTTTCTCTTTTTGTGACTATTATCTGAATTGTCAGATCTATTAGAAATTATTTTGCTGACATAAAAATGAGTGATTGTTTCAACAATTTGATACCTGTACAATTTTTATGTTTTCTGACAAAGCAGTGCATACGTTTAGAAGAGTTAACTTGTCATTTGTGATATTATTAGATGTTATTGTGTTAAATAGACATTGCCTAATAAAAAATATTTCACCGTGCCAAAAAAATTAAAAGAAAAATGTGGTATAGGGGGACGAAGCGCGACGAAAGGATAACGTTGTATTCAGCGCTTCATTCCGATTCAAAATAACATGTTCTGTATTTACCTCTAACATTTACGTGATGTAACTTGTTATTCATTACATATTATATACTTTACTATACATATATGCGCGCACGCATTTGCTGAGCCTTTATGTTTTCTATTTAACTCTATTTTGAAGCATTGTACTTTCCCTTCACTTTGGAAAAAGGTTTATGTGTGTCCAATTTTTAAAAAAGGTAATCAGAATGAGGTAGAGAACTATAGAGCTATTTCGTTGTTGTGTAATTTCTCTAAAGTTTTTGAATCTGCTTTATATAGGGAAATTTACTACTTTACTAAGCAGTTGATATCTATACATCAACATGGTTTTATGCAGAAAAGATCAACAATTTCTAATCTCACAGTTTTTTCCCAACACATTTCTGAAGTATTAGATGGTGGTGGCCAGATTGATGTAATATTTACCGACTTTAAAAAAGCTTTTGATCAGATAGATCATTATATTTTATTAGCGAAATTGCATCAGTTTGGTTTTTCCGACTCATTAATTCAACTTTTAGAGTCTTATTTAGCTAATAGACAGTTTGAGGTTAGATATCAAAACTTCACTTCTCGTTCTTTTGTTCCATCATCTGGTGTGCCGCAGGGCTCTAATTTGGGTCCACTTTTGTTTTTACTATTCATTAATGACCTTCCTGATGTTGTTTCCTGTGAAAAATTATTATTCGCTGATGACTTTAAGCTTTATTCTAAAATTAATTCGGTTTCAGATTGCGAACATCTTCAGTTCTGTATAGATCGCTTGGTTGTATGGTGTGAATTAAATCATCTGTCACTTAATATTTCCAAGTGCAAATCTATGTCTTTCACTCGCAAGATTAATTTTGTTGCATATGAATATTCTATTGACGGCTACATCATTAGTCGTGTTGAGCTATATAAAGATTTAGGGATTACCTTTGACATTAAATTTACTTTTATCGAACATATTAATAATATTGTATCCAGTGCTTTCCGGACTTATGGTTTTATATACCGCAATTGTAGAGATTTTACAAATGTGGTCACGTTGAAAACTTTATATTGTTCCCTGATCAGGCCTAAACTCGAATACGGTTCCATAATATGGTACCCGATTTATAATACGCATCAGCACCGGCTGGAATCAGTTCAAAGAAGATTTTTAAAACTTCTTGCATATCGACAAGATGGCGTTTATCCACTTCAGGGTTGTAATCACATTAACCTATTGAATCGTTTCGGATTAGAGTCGTTGGATTTACGTCGTAACGTATCTCTTATTCGTTTTCTGTATAATCTTTTAAACAACAGAGTTGATTGCCTCATACTATTGAGTAATGTTTACTTTCGTATACCACGTGGGTACACGAGGCAACAAAGTTTGTTTTACTGTGATTCCCCTAGAACTAATATACTAGCAAAATCTCCTATTTACTTAATGTGTAATTCGTATAATAAAATTGCTAAGGATTGTGATATTTTTAATGGCAGTTTAAAGTCTCTGTGTCTCTGTGTTTCTCACTTAGCGTAACTTATACATTTTTTGTGTGTTATATGATTTTGTCTCTTTATTAGTGTATATTATATGTATTTATTTTAATTTCTTATTACCACTAAGTTATGTTTATTACTTATTCCTGTAATTGGGTGTTCCTGTTGGAATAATAAAGATTATTATTATTATTATTATTATTATTATATATATGTATATATATATATATATATATATATATATATATATATATATATATATATATATATATATATATATATATATATATATTATACAATAAATTACCTGTCTTGTTCTGAAAACATAATACATAAAAGTAATAAATGTTAAATAAACATTTAAATATCATTATTCATTACTTTTACTCTTTTACTTACTATTATTTTTCAAATTAAAACAAGTAGTTTAATGTGAAATCAGATGGCATTATTTTATAAATACCATCGATCTGGTACTTACCTAACAGCTTTGTCGCCGTAATTGTCACGAGCGGATACATATTGCAAACAAAGGAATAAGTTGCGTTAAACAATACCGTTAGTTCACCACATCACCACTCATAATTATGGCATTACGTATACAGTATTTACACGATGTATTTATGACTCACAAATGCCACAAAAACGTAAAAATACAAGAAACAAACGCCTGTTTACATCACCAATACTGTAACTTGCACCTGTATTTACGGAAACAAATAGCGTTGAACAGCGTGTACCGTCACACCAAAAATATCGCGTTTCTGGCCACGTGGTTTTATTTACATCCTATGGCAATAATAATAATATGTTTATATTTTAATTACTACGTGATTATTGCCGCTAAACACATATTCTGGCCTTTCAATATGTTTGAAAGATGACTGTAACACATTTCAAAGCAATATAAAATACAATATTATTATTTTAAATTTTTTAAAATTTTCGTAACACGTTTACTGGCACACTCATTACATTCAGTGTATTTTTTAGGCACGACATAACCTAAAATATGTACCATTTTTCTCGTTATGATATTTAAACTCGAACTACCGCCAAAAATATTTCTTTATGGCAATATTAATACAAGATGACACGCATTTACTTTATTGGCTACTTATTAACATGAGTATAATGTATCGCTTTGCCATATTTCAATACAAATCCAAATACAATCTATTACAAAATTGAACTCAGCCATTCACAATAATTGCAATCATAGATATTTAATAATTAGGGATTACTGATAATTTGGGTAGCTATTCCTGTAATTGCTAATTCTGTTGCTTATAAGTAAGATCGATAATTTCATCTGCATACATACATTACCAAAATAATTAAATCTATTAATAATATAGTAAAATTAAATTAAATTCAGCTGTAATAGTTATTTTATATATGGTCATATTTCTTCTTTTTATTTTTCAGGTTTAAAATCGAACCAGTTCTTTGAAACTTTTTTATTATCTTGCAGATTGCCATCCGACTTCCTACAAATAGTTCCCTAAATTGTTCTATGACGTAGCGATATAATACATGACCATCCCCATAGCATTTTATCATAAAAATTTTTTGCTCAGTAGATAGCATTTTGATGAGAACTATTTGACATTAACTAATTATTTCAGTAAATAACAACAATGACTAGTATATCCGTAAGTGTCATTATTATTTTAGGAATTAGGTATCCACTCCGTACAACAAAATTGAAATTCGTAATGGCAATTCAAATTTTCTAAACAAGAAAAAACTTTTATCAAGAATGCCTTTCTTTCGTATCTTGCAAAATAAGGAATGTTTACTCTTACGCAAAATAACATTTTTGTGTTTTTGATCCACCCTGTACAATAAAATTGAAGTTCATCATGGTGATTCGTGTTTTCTAAACAAGCAATCACTTTTATCAAGAATGCCTTTTTTCAAATCTTTCACTATTTGGTCCATTTGCCCTCTTGTAAACTCCATCCGCGAACATACTGTATATGGTTAATGTTTAAAAGTGTTCTAATAATTCTAAATTGTAATGAATATAATTTACATTCACCAATCTAAAGACCTAGAGAGTTAACCACTTTCAACAATCTTCCGCGCAATTGCCGTTTATTTGTAGACCAAGTTCTTGACAAGTCTTTTGCTGTCTATGAAACCTTAATGCTATTTTTTTAGTGTTTAAAAGACTGTTTTACATTGATTTTTTAGTACATACTCGTATATCATTTTTCTATCATATACCACTATAGAAATATTGTCAACATGTATGGTTAATTTTTATAGAAAGAGATCGTCGATGTCATTAATGTGTAACAGAAACAGTACTAGGTCTAATATGGAACCCTGTGGCACACCTGTATTAATTAATAACTGCTGATTGTGAGTTAATAGCAGCATTGTTATTCGTGAAAATAATAACCCAATCAAGACCACAAAAGATTCCAACAAGGCACTGCCTTGATTCCACATATTTTATTATTTCTTCATAATAAAAGTAATTTGCAGTTGCTGTTGACTTTTTGTAATATAATACATTCATTAGGAGAAATAATGTTATAAAACTTTAATAGTAGCAATAATGTGTAATCTTCAGAAATATCATTGGAAATAGGGTCAAAGTAAAAGAAAACCTGTTATTGATAAGTTTACGTTTTGGTTGTAATCAAGCCTTCTTCAGGACAATCCAAGAAAAGTTTTCTCTGTAATATACAATTATATAAATGGTGAATATAACATATTATAGACATAGTAGTATATATAATGTTCAGAATAGCATTATTATGTTATATTACCTATTTGATACCCCGTTTTATATAATTGTATTTTATACAAAACACTTTTCTTGAATTGTCCTGAAGAAGGCTTAAATACAGCCGAAACGTAGACTTGCCAATAAATTGGTTTTCTTTAACTTTGACTTTGGGGAAATCACTAGGTCTATAATTTTCGATAAGATTTGGGCTTTTTTGGATTGCATAATGATTGAATAAGAAATATATTAACACAAAACTATTATAAATTTTCCTCATATCTTTCTGAAGAACCTATAAATTTTATTGCTAAGACAAGTAGTTACACCAAGTGTCAGATATTAAATCTGAAAAAAATCGGGTCTTAGTATTTAAAAAAATATTTTTATATCTTCTTGGCATATTCTTTCGCATTTCACATCTTAAAAATTACTGCGGAAAACTTCACACATACATTGCTGTCTTCCACAGCTATAAGTCACCGTTGATCCTACGTAAAAAATGTTGGCGCTAAACTTGTACATCTGACTCTCCTGACACTACCTGATGTATAAATCAACTTTACGCACTGGGCCAAAGGAACAAGCAAAACTTCAAAGGGACCATCGCATCGAATGCACGTTTCGAAGCTGGCTAGTAGCATTACTGAATCGATTCATTCAAATATAACGGCATACACTAATGAGACTTGTTCCGATCATGTAATTGGTCTGGAACATACAATCCGGCGGGCGAATGTTATAGGTGTTGTTGGTAGGTATAAACATGTAGTACGATGACATCCAATTGGTAAACACGTTTGTATGCAAAATATACTAAAAAAAAATAAACCAATTGTAAAGGAGAATTTCACGTTATGATTCAATTACTGTACAGCTTTTCGGATCTGAAATGACAAATCAGTTAAAATACACATTATACAGGGTGTTCTACAAGGTCTATGACAAACATGGGCAGTAACTGGGTTAACATCAAACATTTTTTCTTATATGAACATTATATGTAAGTTACAAGTATTTCAAAAAAAACTAGGTTCATATTTTTTTCAAAGTAGCCTGATAAATAAAAATAATGGTTGTTATAACAATAATTATTATTTGTGCTAAAAGTTTAAACATTATTTAACCTTGATTAACCAAATTAACAAATCTTAAGGCTATAAAAGCTGTCCAAAATGTCAAAAAGAAAGGTTCGAAAAATTATTTTTTGAATGACAAGATACCTATTATTTAAATGAAAAGTCAGTTCAATACTGATATCTGAGTATCATTTTATGTGTTTTTGTTATTTTTACACGTGTATTTTATATTATAAATATATTTAGTTTTGTGTTACTTATGAAGACTAAGTTCCTATTTTTCGCTCTTGTTTTTTTTAATATTGTTTGTTTTCTGTTAATTGTTGAAGAAAAATATATTTATTTTTATTATTATTAATGTATATTTCCATATTTATTTTATTGTCCCATTATTTGGTGATCAACCTAGAATGCTGCTAGGGCGGCAGCAAAGGTTCCACACCCCGGCGGCAGCTACCCTTGGTGCGGCCCTGTGTCCCCAAAAATAAAAGTCCAAAGGATTTAGATATAGGGAACGCGGTGGTCATGCTATTGGACCTTGTTGACCTATTCATCTTTTCGGCAAATAAACCAATGATTACTTGTCTGATGGTGCACCATCGTGCTGAAACCATATATTTTGAACAATAATATTAAGCATTACGTCATCAATGAAATCAAAAAGGTTATTTTTCAAGAAAGTTCTATACATATCTGCATTTCAACGATCATTTAAAATTCTTTAAAATTGAAAATGCTAACTGAAGCGTTGACACTGAAACGTTGCTGAAATTGTCTTGTAAAACACGCTTCATCAGAGAGCATGTCAAGCGAAATGAATCTATAATTTTGTGCATATTATTGTAGTAACCAGCGACAAAATTCTAGTCGCTAAGGAGCATCTTCAGAATGTAGCGCTTGTACATTTTGGCGATTACACAGATGTAACATTTCTCTATTAGATACACGCCAAACAAAGTCAACGAAATGATGATGTCTATTTGGGTATCTTCGTCGGTATTTTCGCGCTGCGTTCCCAGTGGAATACCCATATACAAAGACAATATTTGCTCTTCAGTTGTAAATAAATGCATTCTTTATTTAGCACTTTTACACTAATAAATGCTTTTCTTTCGATTATTGAAAATTTTGTTCCAGTGATATTATTTAATGTCAAATTTATTTTGAAAGATATATGTCTACTTTGATTTGTGTACAAATCCGTAAAAACTTCATTCTTCAAGATAATCAAACATTTTTTTTTATTTTAAATGACATCGAATACCGCTTCCTCTGACCCAACCACGGCATTTAAGATGGCGATCCAAGACCTGCTATGACTTTTTTTCAAAATAACGCAAGAAATATTTTTTTTGATTTAAATGTCATCGAAAACCGCTACTTCTAATCCTGTCCTAAAAATTGTTTTTGATTTTCTTAAAGAATAAAGTTTTTACGGATTTGTACATAAATAAAAGTAGACACCCTGTATATGGGCTATATTTAGAAAATACCCTGGCAAGGAACAACTGCAGCAATACGTACAGTCCATTTTGTAAATTATTTTTTTTTTAATATAAATTAAATATTAAGCAATTATTTATTTCAGCGTAGTAGGCCATGAAATTGATGTAGAGAATGCGTGTAAAAATGTAGTACTAAATATTCCATACCACTACCCCTCAAAAAAAAAAAATAATAATAATTAAATAAAATGAAATGAAAACCGACCCATGCGTAAGAAAATATAGGGATCTAACTATTTGCAATGACGCACACTGGGTATGGTTTCCACCAGTTGTAATTTGCGGATATCTCGGAAATAGCAATGATTTTCGTTATGTGTGTAGGTGGAAGGTACGCTGATAATTTCACGTTCCGCATTTTATAATGACACTAGTTCAAATAAAGGAGCTTCGGGTTTGACCCGTTTCTAGACGCTTTGATTAAGGTTAGCGTCATTTGGAACCGTCCAATCAAACACTCGAACATCGCATCGCTTCACCGCCAACTGCTATTTCTCTCTCGTGCAAAGGGCTGGTATAAATCCAGGTGCTTATCCGGATTTTCCATGATTTCCTTTTGTTATACAGATTGAACCGTGTGTAATATAAATGGAATAGAGCGCAAGTCATAATATCGCTTAGTAGACGGATCAAGCAATTCCGGAAGAAATTATTGCTACTAATTTTTATCAAGTCGCGGGACCTTAATGTACTTTTTTACCGTTCAGCGGCAACAAAGGGAAAATTTATGGAATTCTTTTCAATTCCAAGTCTCATTATTTTCTATTATTTGTACATTTTGGGGACCCTAGAATCCTTAAAATGTCTAGCTTCAGAAATTGATGGCTTTAAAATGTATGTACACAGACAAAACTAACGGAAGTTATGATATGAACATAGCTAATAAATATACAGCGTGCCTATAAATTCTACTTTTTAAATTAATTTAAGTACAAATCACTTTTTGTTTTGGCATCATATTGTAATATTTCGGGTTGTATTAGTTCGATTCACCCGATATTTTCATGTTGGTAAACGTTCGAAAAGTGTCTATACATTATTAGCCATGTTAGTCTGTTGTCATCTGTCACAAAGGTTACATGTGTTTTGATGCGATAGGCGATTATTTTATTTCTTTTTTAAAAAGATTAGAAAATTTGCATTAAATGTTATAAAGAATAGGATAAGGTGTTGTATAATGAATGAAAACTCAACAGACCACGGTGTGTGTACGAATGTGTTGTGCTTTTCAAAACTTGTCTATTTTCACAAATCTAATTAAAAATGTTTTAACATATTCTAAGATTTTGTAGTCCATCTGCATGTGTGAATTTGATTCTTATTTGCAATTTATTGGCATATTGATCTATACAGCATGCGCCAAAAGTATGGAATAAATTCAATAAAAACGAAACAATTATTTTTTAGGAAAAATCCTCCAAACAGCTCGATTTTTAATTTAAAAAATACATATTTTATTTATTTAATGAAAAATATCAAGATCGCCCTATCAGCCAATCAACAGTCAGTAAGGTAGAGTCTAAATTTAGAGAAACTGGCAATGTTGTAAATATTCCAAAACCTGGACATCCAAGCATTAATGAAAATCAGAAACAGAACATTTTGATAAGTATGGTGGATAATCCTCATAATTCTTCACGATTGGTTGCATTAAACAATGACACTAGTCAGAGCACAGTGCTACGTATCTTGAGGAAGAAAAAATATCATCCCTACAAAATTCAACTTGTGCAGGAACTCAATGAAGATGATCCCGATCGCCGCTTACACTTTTGCGAAATTCTAATGGATTTATGTTAAGGAAATAGAAATTTACACCGGCAAATACTTTTTTCAGATGAGGCCACATTTTGTCTGAATGGTGCGTACAGTAAACCGTCAAACTTGCTGATATTGGAGTCGGGAAAATCCTCATTGTATGGCAGAGGCACATACCCAACCCTCAGAAATTAAATGTGTGGGCTGGAATAGTTGACGACAGAATAGACAGGGCCTTTCTTCTTCGAAGGAACCCTTACAGGACTAAGATATTTAGAGTTTCTAGAAAAAGGCCTTGTTCCAGCCCTTGCAGTAATTTTTCCTAATGATAATGACCCTGACATTCCTGACGATACCATATGGTTTCAACAAGACGGTGCACCTCCGCACTATGCGCGCCCTGTACGAGATTTTTTGGACAACTGTTTTCCTGGGAGGTGGATCGGCAGACGCGGACCGATAGAATGGCCTGCAAGATCGCCAGATCTTACGCCTCTTGACTATATTTTATGGGGATACTTGAAGTCAAAAGTGTACATTAATAAACCACGTAATTTAGAAGAACTTCAAAATCACATTCGGGACGAAATACGCAGAGTTACCCCAGAAATCATTCATAATGTGCAAGAAAAATTTCTTCACAGACTTGCGCATTGTCAAGAAGTTGGTGGATGGCAATTCGAACATTTAATTTAAGTATAAAATTTAATCAATTGTATTTTATTTTACATACCTCAGAATTGTTACTTTTTTTATGGATAAAATTTACGTTTTCTAACATTCAATCATCATTTACTCGAAAACTTTCCTATGCAAGAGGGCAAAATTTTAGTACTGTCTGATAGAGAATTAAACGGTCTTTCAGAATCAAGGAAAAAAAATATGGTGTTGCCATTTAAAAAAAATCGATGACGTCATTACTCGAAAACAAATGACATTTGAAAATCGCATTTTACGCTAAAATATGTATTTTTTAAATTAAAAATCGATCTGTTCGAGGATTTTTCCCAAAAAATAATTGTTTCGTTTTTATTGAATTTATTTCATACTTTTGGAGAATACTTTATAAAGGATAAAACCTCATACAAGAAGTTCATACAGCTGATATTGTTTATCTAGCTAGCCAGGATCGGTCTCACAATATTTCACTTACATTTTTATTATTATGATATCAAATATGTCGGTTTGGCAAGTGTCAATACAAAAGACTTGATAAGAGTCTCGTCGACTCTGAAGGAATATGTAGTTAGCGGTTTCATTTTTCCTGTGTTGGATTGTCCGGATCTGAATGCCAATCTTTAGAAAAAAATAAAAACGTTTTCTTCTTCTGTGATTATTGTAAATGAAGCTGTCATGTTGTTATAGCAAATAAAAAAAAATAATGTACCTTTTTGACAAGTGACAACATACTAAACCAGTACACATAACAAGTGTTATGTGTACTAAATATCCGATATGGTTAGTAATATGCAGATAATTTTCAGAAATGTTTAACAACACAACGAAAATATCGGGCTAATCGGACTAATATAACCCGAGATATTACAAAATTTCTGTAATTTGTGATAACACCTCATACATATCTATTATTATATTTTGTTCAGTCCTACTTTTGAAACATGCAGCTTCTTACTCAGATACAAAACTCGAAACATTTGCTTCGCTCACTCTACTATCAAATTTCCAATCGTTAGATTACAATAAAATTCAGAACATCTATACAGTATGCGCCAAAAGTATGGAATAAATTCAATAAAAACGAAACAATTATTTTTTGGGAAAAATCCTCGAACAGGTCGATTTTTAAATTAAAAAATACATATTTTAGCGTAAAATATGATTTTCGAATGTCATTTGTTTTCGAGTAATGACGTCATCGATTTTTTTTTCCTATTGTTTTTCCTGCCTATCACTTTGTTTACAAGATTCCATACCGTTTTGCATTTATTAGTTGATTTAGCCACAATCTCACTGTGAAATAACATTTTAGTTTCCTTTAATACTCTACTGTGCTTATTTTCTAGCTTGTCTATAAAGAGCTTGAGAGTCACTGTTTTTCATATTTTTCCAAAACCATTACACATTTTTCAGATGCTGGCTGGATAATTTAACCTCAGGCTTTACCCATTTTAACTGGGTTTTACAGTTACTGCGGTAATTTATAACTGGACAACAATTGTCCACTGCATGTGAATAAGTTTATATAAAATTAGTAAGGCCAAACTTAGCATCTGTCATATAAACATCATCAAATTGTAAAGTTGATACAAATGAAAACAAGTTATTAAGATTACTTTCCGCAAGATCTCTAATTTGTGTATAAATAGGTTGACTATTATTTATTACGATGAAACTTACTTTCTAATATCGACTTTCTCATGAATAAAACGTTAACATCGAGTATGTAGATTCCAAGGAAGGTAGTGTATACTTCTTTATCAACCCATTAAAATATGCTGCCGTAACAACTTCCGTTAAACGTGTACGTTTTTTGATCGCATCCACTGACGAGGAGCTTTTCCATTTCTTTTAAATACCGTCCTTTATATTTCTCCGGCAAAATATGAAACATAGAAGCATTAGCTGCATTTAGAATGTCTGTTGGCAAGGTAATATCGTCTTTTACTTCCATAATTTAACAATTTTATGAAAAATGTTCGCCACGCGTTAGGTGGATAATTTTCTTGTCGACTGCAAATGTTTATATTTACACGAACCATAGCACCAAAATAGCAGTTATTACAAATTTATATTATTTTTTAACATTCAAAGGAAATGAATTCTCTTACTTATGTAACTAGCACACACGTGAGATAAATTCTTAGTTTCTTCACGTGCACTGTAATATACTATTCAGCTATCGGCATCAAAATATTACCGACATTTATTCTTAAACTTATATATATATATATATATATATATATATATATATATATATATATATATATATATATATATATATATATATATATATATATATATATATATATATATATATTAACGGTATGTTAAAAACGTTTAAATATTTAACATCCAAAACTAAATAATCATACTAAAAGTGCAAATGACCTTTCAGAATACAAATTCATTAAAAATTAACTAACCATACCATACATAATTCATAATTAAATATTTATTTACGCAAAATGACATTATAATCAACCAGTAAATAATTACTGGTATTGGAATTGTGATTTACTGTGTAGGTACATAAATTATTTCATACTATCATGTTTACTGAAAATTTTTATAAAAATTTCTACATTATACTTTATAAGAGATTTTTCAGAAAAAGTATTTAATAAATGTTACAATTAAAATACTTATTTATATGTGTATTTGATGTAAAGAGTGTCAAGAAGGGTGAACAAAAATTACAAGAAATTATAAAATAAAAGGAAAAATGTATAGTGATTTTTATTCTTTCACGACCGGTGCTATTATTTGATATATAATGATTTTCCGAGTTGTTATGCCGTATCCTAGGTAACTGGTCGCTGCCACTAACATAATTAAAGTGCACATCCCTAGATTTATTTAAGATACTTTGACCTGGTCTGGTTATTCTCGAGCAAGGCTCTGAGGGGACAGACCCACAGAGCCTAGCCTATCGGTATCTCTGGACCCGCCCATATATTGATTTCGGCTCCTGTTGTTGGTATTACGAATTCAACGGTCGGAACCGTTCCTCGGATAATAGTGATCTTCCGAGACGTCCTCTAACCGCCTCTGTAACTAGTCGCATCCCATGCTTCAAACGTTTCGCCGCTCTTTACTGGCGACATTTTCAGTGGTGACTCCATAAAAGCTTTGCAGCGACTGAAAACTACTAAATATCAAATTGGAAAATCGCTATACAGTATGCGACAAAAGTATGGAATAAATTCAATAAAAACGAAACAATTATTTTTTGGGAAAAATCCTCGAACAGGTCGATTTTTAATCTGAAAAATACATATTTTAGCGTAAAATGCGATTTTCAAATGTCATTTGTTTTCGAGTAATGACGTCATCGATTTTTTTTTAAATGGCAAAACCATATTTTTTTCCTTGATTCTGAAAGATCGTTTAATTCTCTATCAGACAGTACTACAATTTTGCCCTCTTACATACGAAAGTTTTCGAGTAAATGACGAATGAATGTTAGAAAACGTAAATTAATTAAAATAAAGCAAAAACGTTATCAAGTTTAGTTTTTCGAATTCCATAGTTCTTTTATGGATCACGTAGGTGAAAATCTATGCAAAGTGTCATTGCCACACCGACTTTCTAATAAGTATTGTAAGCGACATAGAAATTATTATTCAATTTAAAATATTATGGCACATTTAACTGTTACTCAAAGAATTGAAATTTTAATTCTTATCGGATGCGGGAATATGACTAGAACTCAGCAGGAAGTTTGCGATTTATTTAATGAAAAATATCCAGATCGCCCTATCAGCCAATCAACAGTCAGTAAGGTAGAGTCTAAATTTAGAGAAACTGACAATGTTGTAAATATTCCAAAACCTGGACGTCCAAGCATTAATGAAAATCAGAAACAGAACATTTTGATAAGTATGGTGGATAATCCTCATAATTTTTCACGATTGGTTGCATTAAACAATGACACTAGTCAGAGCACAGTGCTACGTATCTTGAGGAAGGCAAAATATCATCCCTACAAAATTCAACTTGTGCAGGAACTCAATGAAGATGATCCCGATCGCCGCTTACACTTTTGCGAAATTCTAATGGTTTTATGTCAAGGAAATAGAAATTTACACCGGTAAATACTTTTTTCAGATGAGGCCGCATTTTGTCTGAATGGTACAGTAAACCGTCAAACTTGCAGATATTGGAGTCGGGAAAATCCTCATTGGATGGCAGAGGCACAACACCCTCAGAAATTAAATGTGTGGGCTGGAATAGTTGACAACAGAATAGTAGGGCCTTTCTTCTTTGAAGGAACCCTTACAGGACAAAGATATTTAGAGTTTCTAGAAAATGACCTTGTTCCAGCCCTTGCAGTAATTTTTCCTAACGATAACGACCCTGACATTTCTGACGATACCATATGGTTTCAGCAAGACGGTGCACCACCACACACTATGCGCGCCCTGTACGAGATTTTTTGGACAACTGTTTTCCTGGGAGGTGGATCGGCAGACGCGGACCGATAGAATGGCCTGCAAGATCGCCAGATCTTACACCTCTTGACTATTTTTTATGGAGATACTTGAAGTCAAAAGTGTACATTAACAAACCACGTAATATAGAAGAACTTCAAAATCGCATTCGGGACGAAATACGCAGTTACCCCAGAAATCATTCATAATGTGCAAGAAGAATTTCTTCACAGACTTGCGCATTGTCAAGAAGTTGGTGGATGGCAATTCGAACGTTTAATTTAAGTATAAAATTTAATCAATTGTATTTTATTTTACATAGCTCGAAAACTTTCCTATGTAAGAGGGCAAAATTTTAGTACTGTCGGATAGAGAGTTAAACGATCTTTCAGAATCAAGGAAAAAAATATTGTGTTGCCATTTAAAAAAAAATCGATGACGTCATTACTCGAAAACAAATGACATTTGAATATCACATTTTACGCTAAAATATGTATTTTTTAAATAAAAAATCGACCTGTTCGAGGATTTTTCCCAAAAAATAATTCTTTCGTTTTTATTAAATTTATTCCATACTTTTGGCGCATACTGTATATCAAATTGGAAATGTATATTTAGCTATGAAAATTTACAAAATTGTTAAGATACATGGTAGTACTGAATTGAAGTGGAATAGATATCCAATGCTTAAAAGCAAATTGCAATATTAAAAAAATATATATTTATTAATAAATTATGATAAAAATTTTATTAGTTTATTATTATTATTACACTGCAAAAAGGTTGCGGGACTTTCCATTGTGTAACGTAAAATGTCTAAAAATTTCGTGTTAATAGTTTAACACATTCTTGTTTTTTTATACGTTTTACACAAATTATGGTAATATGGCTTAATGATACTTATATGTAACATTTTACCAATAATGTAACATTACTTTTCATAAATCTCTATTGTTGTACCTAAATATATCTTTAGTTAATGTGTTCCCATTTTATTGTTTAAAATGTTCTAGAATACTATAAATTCTACTGTCAAATTATTAATAATTAAATATTTAATATTTTTATGATCACGTTGTAATAATAATAATAATAATAATCTACAGTTTACTTTATGTAATTTAATCAAGATAATAAAAATGTATTTTTCTCTTAGTACGATGCCAGAAAAGTAGTGATCACAAGACCATGCCGCAGCCAGATGTACGAATTCTTATCTGTATAGATAGGAGCAATAAATTCTGAACTATAGGACGCTGTTCTGTGATTAGCATGGCTCCGTTGGTATTGCCAGTTATACAATGTTCAGTGACCGTATGTATTACAGCATAGAACAGTGGGAACTCAAGTATTTTGTTCAGTAGGGTTAGTTAAGTATGTAGTAACTATTTTAGCATACAGGGTGGTCCGTTTTTCATGGTTTGCCATTGTCGTCTACAGTCGAGGTTCAAAATAATACCGTGATTCACATCATAAACCCTCTCACCATTTAACACAATCAACACAAATATAAAAACATGTACCCCCATATATATCATATAAAGTTTAAGTGCCGCCTGCATACATCTGAGAGCATATCTGATTACACTTGCTTCTGTTACAGTAAATATGTATGAGAAGCAAGAAATGTGCCAGATCGGAATGCTCGGTTTCTATTGGTAATCATTCGTGGCAGACAAATGTCATTAATTATATTCTTAAGAACGAAGAATAATTCAAGCTCTACGGCATATTCTGGAAATTGTAAATGCTCTAATTTAATAAATGAGCATGATGATGACGTGTGTGAAGGGATTAGGGCGCGAGATCAAAATAAGAGTGTAACTGATGCAGTTGAAATATGTAATTCATTATCAAGAATGTCCTTGAGTAGTGTATCTAGTTCAATAAAGAGTGGCAAAGAAGAACGTACAATTGCGAAACGGAAAATAGTGGAATAAGAAGAGATAGAGGTTGATGTTACAAAATACGCAGACAATCCATAGATGGTATTTTAAAAATGAGTTACTGACAATAAAAAAAATAATTTTTGTAGAAATTAGAAATGCATCTAATATATGTCTAATCTAACCAACAAAGTTTAGAATTCTGCAACAGAAAGAATTGCGTAATGTATGTGCTTATATTATTAACATTTTATTTTTTGAAATTGATTGCATTATTATTAATGATAAATGTATGAAACTTATCACAAAAATATTCAGTTATAGTCAGTTATATTGAAATTTTTGCATGGGCCATCTCCTTGGATTCCAAGCGATTTTTTTTCATTGCGGTTGTGATTTTAGGAGCTAAAAGTTATTTCAGAAGGGCTAAACTCTGCGCTAAAAATATTTTTTCTACAAAACTGTTAAAAGTGGGCTTTTTAATTGTCATTTTTGATGTTAAAAATGTCATTTTTTGACACGCGTGTTAAAGGTAAGTTACTTTTAACACTAGTGTTAAAAGTAAATCAAAGTTTATTTAAATTTTGTTTTGAAAATTAATAAAACGTTTTAACAAACACATGAACAACTTTTTATTTTAAATAAGTACAAACCAACATTTTTACTAGTTATTACTATTAATATTTATAGTAAAATTAGAACAATTTGAAATTGTAATTCTTTGCGGAGTCATCATACTTAAGTTGGTTTTTACTGTCAACATGTGTGACACATCTATTTTCTGTAGAAATACTACTGGTAGTACTGGTGGTCTTGCTAGTAGTTGCAGCAGTAGGAAGTATTTGGCATATTTCTTCTGTTCCAGTGAATTTTCAATGTAGTCTTTAGCTACCGTCGAAGATTTCCATCCTCCATGTCTCTTGATGGTAGTAAGATATGAACCAGAATCTGCTAACAATGTCGCCGATGAACGACGAAAACAGTGTCCGGTGTAGAGTTGAGGATTTGGTAGATTCAAGAACTCTGCAATGTCGGCAGGCATTTTACCAAACATGTTAATTCCGACTGGATTCTTCACACATTTATTCTTCTTATATTTAAGAAAAAGTCGTCTATGGTCAGCGTTGGGTGGCCGGAGTGCCATATACGTTCTAAAAAGTTTAAATAGAATTCACCAACAACACTGAAAGTCCGAGGCACTTTTGTTTTAGTATCTGGTATGGTCACAACAACCGAAGTGCCCAAATATTCGATATTGTCGATAGTCATCTGACACAATTCCTCCCGGCGACACGCCCCGAAGACACCCACTATTGCTGCGACTTTCATCATCAGATACTTTTCGTCTTCTGCTTCTGTGAGAAATTTGTCAATATGCGTCTTCGTCAAAACTTTTGACTTTTTTGCTTGATATCCTTCACCCTTCCGTTTTAAAAAAGCAATAAGTTTATAATGTTTGCTTATATCTTGATCTTGCTTTATTTTTAACATAGTTTTGATCATGGAATAATTTGACCACAGCGATGACGATTTCCATATCTTGGCTTTTTCCTCAAAATATGCCATATGTTCCTGAAGTTAAAAAAGTCGCTACGCTCGTTTTTTAAGAATATAATATATCATGCTGAATGGTATCAAATGTTTTGTTTGATCTAATAAAACCAAAATATTGACTCCACTATCAGTGGCTTTAAGAATACCATCATTAACTTTAAGTAACGCTGTAGTATAACTGTGACCATCGCGAAATCTAGACTGTTCGCCAGGTAATACACTGTGTTATTTAAGATATTCACGAAGTTGATAATAAGCAATCCTTTCAAAAATTTTTGATAAAGTAGAGGGAATGCTAATTGATCTGAGTTGCTTGAATTCTACTGGATCATCAACTTTAGGTAAAGAAAGTATTAAAGCTTCTTTCCATGCTTCATGAAAACCATGGTTTGCAGGAATTAATACTATTATTAATATTAGTTATTGTTGGTCCACAAAGCTCTAACATTATTATATTAAGATGGTGACTGTACTACACTATGGTCAGTGGCATTGACAGTTATACTCGACATCACTTGAGAAATTAAAGTATTATCAATCAACTTGAAATAGAATTTCTCAGTTTCTTTATTATCTAATATAATTATTTCCCAATGTCGTCATTGGGCGATGGAATACTATCAATGAAAGAGTCATTTCGCCTTTATCAAAATTTTGTAAATACTGAGGTAATTTATTCTTCTTTATTAATATTTAATTGATTTAGTTCTTGATATACAAATTTATTAAGTTTTTTAGTTGAAGTTTTTATAGTTCTGAAATTGCGAAATATTTTATAGTATTTTATAGTATGGTTTTCTGAATTAGTATGTCATAGCCTAGCTAGGTAACTTGTACATGTGTGCTGAAAATACTACCATGCTCTAATCAAGTGCATAGGTACTCCAAATCAAGCAAAAGACACAATAATACAGGGTGATTCACAAATAACCCAAAAAAAAAATTGGGAATAGATGCGCAATTATTGTTCTCATGAAAAAAGAAGTCAATATCGTAAAAAAATTGTTGAAAAGTCTCCGAGACAAAATTGATTGAAGTTGTAGTATTTTCAATCTTTACATCGCTGGGCAACTGTAGTATCTAGTGTCCTAGAAGTACTGAAATCTAATTAACGAAGCAATAAATCGCTCCTAAAAGTTTTGGTAACATTTGTGTTCTCTATATAGTCAATTTATAAAAATTTGATGACTGAAGACATTTTCAACTTTGTTATATCGTCTTTTAACCGTAAACAAGTAAAATTGATGGGGTTAATGTGTTGTTTTTATGGTGTGTTATCAGGCGTATTTAATAAGGGCGGGAATGAATAAATGATTTTAAATGTTCTGTTCATAACAGCTCTGTTTAGCTTTTCAAGCCCTCAACGACCATTCCATGAATGTCATATTGATTGATAATACGGCAGGCAAGGAATACCAACTAAGTTCAATAAATCAAGTTTAAATGGAGTTTATTTATGGTAAATTTATTCCCAATTCTCCGCCGCCATTGATTATCTTGTAGTATTGGGATTTTAAGGGTCAAGCGGGGGCCATTAATCCTGAGCAATTTGTTATTTTAGTTGATGAGAGGTTAAATGTGGTAATATGTTACATGACTGCAAATAAATACATTTAATGAAATGCAAAGCACGTAACAATTATTATTCTGCACCGTGTTGTAATTAATGTATGGTAACTAGATGATTTCATCAAATGATGTTTGTGATAAAAATTTATGATGGAAATAAAATGATCCCTTGCAACCTTACTTACTCTTTCGTATGACATGAGAAGGATAAATTGGTGTCATAGTAGTAGTAGTATTTGTTTTTTCGTCGCAGGACTATCTTATTTTAGATGACATAATCTAAATCATAATAATTTAAATGTTTGTAAACAACTGAAATGTCAATTCCAATTGTAATATATTCAATCGACACCAAAACATATGAATATAATGAATACAAATCGGCATCATTGAACACCTCCGTACTTAATCTAACTTATTTGTAAGAATATAGACAAACTTAACTGAAGATTTAGTTACGCGCATTCTATAAGATTCAGTTTATAGTTCAACAGTGTCAGGGTTAGATGCTACGCTTTTTGATGTTTCGAGAGAGACATATCTTTGTCTTCTTCAACAGGAACATTCTGGTATCTTATATACGGTGGAATCTTATATATGATGTGTGCACTGGTCTATTTTGGTGCATGATGTGAAGGTACTGGTTTCAAATTCCAGGTAACCCTAAGTTCTTGTCTTGTTGTGCACATCCTCTGTAAACGTGTTTACGTCTAATGGTAAAGCGGCACAAATATCTTTCTCGTCAAGATTAAACAGATTCAAGCACAGCTAGTTCTAACTTTTGAAGATAGTACTCGCCTGTTTTGAACTCTACAATACACCGCACCACTTCTACAACAACGGCAAGCACTCGTCTTAGTTGAAATTATTTGTGTGAGTATGCTCAGCAACTACTTATTTTTCACTGTTCACAGATATTCTTTAGATAGCAGTTTAGCACAGTATTAACATATCTTTCTGTTTAACCCGCTGTATATGTTTATATCTTGGCACATATTACACTAAATGGAGTATACACCAGGGCCTTGCAGAATATCACACACATAGTTTTAGGAAAACTAGTCTTATTTGAAGGGACATTGACATTGTGTCTACTCAAAGAACAGCCTATTTTATTGATCTAGTGTATAATCTAGCTTGTTTCCAATTATTCCTCTTTTCCCTCAATCTTAGGTATCCTCTGGATGGCTTGCATAATATTTATGTTGGTTTGACCAATTCCTCTGCTAAAGGTGTTGATAATGGCTTGATGGTGAACCAAATGATGGTGATAAATCTGTTGATTCAGATACCTAATAATGTGAGTCGGCCTATAAACACTATGTGCTGACATGCCTAACATGGTTTTCTATTCACAATGACATTAGTTAGAAGGGAATTGCTTCCCTCCATAGCTAATATCTGGACATACTCCACTAATATGAATTAGAAACTTGTCTACCTAGTTGTATTTACATTACTTTAAAGAAGTTGAGGATTTGTGCAGGATAGGGGGCGGCATATTATTATTATTATACAGGCCGCATTTGCGTCTAGGAACGACTTACGTTGGTAAGCCCTAACCACCATTCAGTGCAACAATGAAGGAAACTTCAATAATTAGGGGGGTGGTCAAATGTCGACCGGTATCAATCTCTCACATTGACCCAAGTCAACATTCTTGCTCCCTACCATACCCACAGAGAGAGTGACAATCCGCTCCGGCAATATAGCTAGTCTACGGTTTACCTGCTGCACATTTACACGAACAAAAGAGACCGTCTAATTGTTGATATTACCCCACTTTTGTTGTTTGCAGAATGCGAGCAATGTCAGAATTCAAGCAGAATTACGATCGGAAAGACAAATTATTACTTGAACTATTTAAAACAGAGTAGTAGAGGAATAAATATAATAAACAATAATGATAAATTCCTTAATTCGTCGGATCTAAAGCCATCGATCGCATTGACCTCTAAATGGCCTACAATTGTAAAATTTACACCTGTTTACGCCATTATAATTTTCTCTATCCAAACATTTAGTAGTATTATTGACCAGTGTGAAGCTAGTAGGTGTCAAGAATTGACATTCGATAACAGCCAGTTCAATTGGCGGATGTCTCACCTATGGCATACTGATGAGGGCTAACAAGCTCGAAACCGGGTTGTGTCTGGTGGTGTGGCCCACAAGTGCTCATGGCTGTTCACACAGATACTGTAGGTGTAATTTAATACCGGTCGGGGCATTAGTCGGTGGTATAGTTCTTACCTGCAGTAATTTATAGATTTCATAGCAAGTCGCCCAGGGCGAGAGGTCTGCGTTAAGTATCTGCTGCAATGTAGGTCGCTTCCTGCAAGTCGAGCCGCTTATGCTGAGCAGGAAGTAAGCAGACCACTTATATCTCAACATAAATTTTTAGTCCATTTTTGCAACTTATTAGAATAGAACTGACATTATAATATAAAATGTAGGTACTGTTTAATAAAACGGTGCAAATATACAAATTTAAAATTCAAGAAGACTGGTATTATCCTAATCTTGTTTTAGTGAAAGAAATCAATTTGCAGAAGATTGTTTTAAAACCGCTTTTTCACAATAAGTTTATAACGGCTTTGATCCACATTTACTTTAGAAAGGAATTACCGTCCCTAACGACTTGTAAACAATTTGTGACTCATTAATTAAGCTTCCTAAAAAGCAGCTTTATTTTGCTCTGTTGTGCTGGTGATAAAAAGACTAAAGAAGATTTTCATAATGGCCTTACAGGCGTTGTAAAGAATCCAGCTCAATTTTTTCGCCGTTAAATATCGTTCAGGATGAAAAATCCATGATGGGCAATAAAAATTAATTGGTGAATTAAGTAGATGTAGTTATCTTATTCAGCAGTTTTAGTATAAATTTCTTTTTTTTACGGAAAACTATTTTCTGCCTGGGTTTTGGTTTAATACTGTTTCACACTTACTGCGTTTATATTTAAAGCACATTTCATAATTTATTTTAATTGAAAGTTATGTTGTTTTGTACATACATTCTTTCTTAAGCACGTATCTGAAAAAATCATAACATTTGCTCATTACAATATGAGTATTTGTCGCATGTTTTATGTCATACGTCTTACGTCATACGCCATACGTCTTGCGTCTTACTTCTTACGTCTTACGTCTTACGTCTTACGCCTTACGTCTTACGTCTTACGCCTTACGTCTTACGTCTTACGTCTTACGTCTTACGTCTTACGTCTTACGTTTTACGTCTTACGTTTTACGTCTTACGTCTTACGTCTTACGTCTTACGTCTTACGTCTTACGTCTTACGTCTTACGTCTTACGTCTTACGTCTTACGTCTTACGTCTTACGTCTTACGTCTTACGTCTTACGTCTTACGTCTTACGTCTTACGTCTTACGTCTTACGTCTTACGTCTTACGTCTTACGTCTTACGTCTTACGTCTTACGTTTTACGTCTTACGTCTTGTTTCTTAAGCCTGCTAGTGGAATCCTCCAAATTGACTGAATTTTTTAAAAAATTACTTTCAGCACTTGATGTACTCGCAGTAGGGAATTCTTTTGCTAACAGCTGATTTACAAGTTATGGACTCCTCAATGTAGCCTTCAGCCACCGTTGAAGATGTCCATCTACCGTGCATTTTTAAAATTGTGACATCAGCTCCTGAATTTAATAGTGTAGCTGAATTGTATTACTTACAACAGTATGAACATTTGTGAAAAAATTTTTCCGTGCATATTTCACATTACATTAATTAATTTCCCTTTTTATGAACTTGAAATGAATTTTAAATTAGGAATACACCAAGAATATTAAGATGGAAAAATGTTCTTATATCAGGTTTTCCAGTTGCTTGCTCATAATTAAACACGCTACGGTAGCGAGGCTTGTGATGTTTGGGTTAATTTATTTTTGAGCGTCTTGAATATAATTCAATTTAATCATTAAACGTTTTCGGGGTGTAGCTTTGCCTCAGTTTGTTATTTAAACAGCTTCTCACAACAAAGTGAATATTTAAATTACTCTGGTTTTGTGGATTTGCCGAAAGCGTCAAATATTGCTGTGTACTTACAATTTAACCAATTTCGTCACTTCCACAAAATTCTATTCTAAAAAGTTAATAATAAGTAGGCAATATGCTTTGATTTAAATATCGTTTAATTACATTACATTACAAGTCAATTCTTTTTAAAAATATAGGTCACTTTTATATCAGTTTCCTTTGTCCATAAATCATAATAATTCCTTTATAGTCATTTGTTCAGCGTATACAGAGTGTTTATTAATTGAATGCCGATACTTAAGGGTGTGAATCCTTCGGTCATTTCAAGAAGAAAACTTAATATCAACATATGTCCTAAACCTCTTATTTTATAAGCTACAGGGTGTTACAGTTTTAAGACAAAATTTGCTTTTTTATTATAATTTTCTTATCACTCCAGATATTTTTATGAAATTTTGTACACACCTATTAATCATTAAGGAGCATTGTTTGATGTAAAAAATGTTTTAAAATCTTTGCTAAACTAAACAACCAAAAAATAAAACAACAACAACCAAAGAATACAAAATAAAGTAAATTTGAAATTATTACATACTAATATAATCAAAGCACAAATATTAAACTAACCTATACGGGTATTCTACAAGCTCTATGACAAACTTTGGCAGATGTTAGCTGGTTTAGTTGCAAATATTTTTTCTTATATGAACATAGGTTCAATTCGTTTTTGTTTAGAAGTTACAAGCATTTTAATAGTTATTTATGCAACAAGTACAAAAAGTAAATGTTTATTGCACGCAATTAACACTTTTTGTACGAGTTGCATACAATATTTTTCCTACGTTCATGCAAAAACCAAAAAATGGTTTATTTAGAAACAGTAAGTCTAGGAAAATATGACGTCGATTTTAACTTTTATGTTTGTCATGATGACACAACGCTGTAGTAGAATGACAGATGAATGCAATAACGATTTTATTACGCTAGCTCAATAAAGAACCATTTTTTCCACTAAATATAGTACAATAAAGTTTTGTTTTCTGCATGAACGTAGAAAAATATAATTTAATACTTCAGTGAAAGTATCTAGTCTAATAAATACAAATGATGGTTGCTGTAACAATAATTATTATTTGTGTCATTTTGTCTATTTATCTGACACCAAGCGTTAAAGTGCTGAACAAAAAATCAATTTATTTACAACTGAAGAGTATGCAGATATTGTTTTTGTATATGGGTGTTCCAATGAGAAGACAATAAAACTGTCATTCTTACCACTTTTTACATGTCTTAAATAAAAACGGAGAAAAAGGCAATTTCCCCGTGACTACCCTGTATATTGGTCAAACATGAAAGAAATAATATAAATCTAGAGAATTAATGCAATTTGCAAACAATACTTAAAATCAAGGAGTATTTCAGTCACGGTAGCAGAGACAATAATTTACTTATGTCACTGAAGGACATTTAGGTTGCAATTTTGTACATTTCGGTTATGACAGAGTTGATAAGTAAGTTTACAGGTGAATTGTAAATAAATAAATAGAAAATTGTTTTTTATTCAATGTAAGTTGAATATATTTTTCTTTTTCCTTTTCATAAGCTGCGGCATTGGAAATATTTTGTTTATTTTTTAATACATACAAATATGTACGAAAATAAATAAAACAGACAAAATATTTTCAATTCCTTTCATATCGAATTCAGATCAGACACATCTGTTCGTTTCAGAGCGACTATATCAAACTAGAAAAAACTGAAGTGTACAAAACCAATATTCTTTGATTTGACGACAATATTCGACGTGTATCTGTCTTAGTTCAGGAGCGTTACCTGTGCTGAGAACTGAGGAGAGTTACATACAAAAAAAACCTTTGCTTTGACACATCGTAATCACATTAAGCATCAAAAATAATTTGTATAAATGTAAAAGAAATGGGCAATAACTGAAGCCACAGGGTGATTCACAATTTATTCAAAAAAATTGAGAATAGATGCCTCATGAAAAATGGAGTCAATATCGTACAAACATTTTTTGTAAAGTCCTTATAGTTTCTGAGAAGAAAATTCTTAAAGTTTGTATTATTTGTAGTATTTGCTACCTTTATATTTCTGGGTTACTGTCTACTGATATCCGATTTTAGTATTAACGTTTTTGCGGTAGTGATGACATTAGTTCTTACGTGTATAGCAACTCGAAGTTGATGGATATCATTTTAATTTATGTTGGAGTAAGACAAAATGCTTTAACAGTTTCTCATCTCCACGCAGAACGATTTCCCGGCAGACAAATACCAAATGCAGCTACTTTAACAGCAGTTTTGCAATGTGGGCGTGAGACGGGAAAATTGCAATCGAATCGTGGAAGATATAGGGCGTCCACGGCGTATTGCAGCAGCTGAGGAATTATTGAAGAAAATTCCACAATAAGTACCAGGCAAGTCACTCAACAAGTACAAGGAATGTTCCAATCAACAGTGTGGCATATAATACACGAGGCTCAATTATATCTGAACCATGTACAGCGTGTCCAAATATTAATACCAGGGGATTAACAAAAATTGTGAAAATCCCAGATGTTCAACTGACGCGTTAGTTAGTTTTGAAAACCTGCCAAGAACGTTTTTTTCTTAAATGTTTGGGCAGTGATTGTTGATGATCCGTTGATTGGACCATTCATATTTCCAAATCGAATGGATGGAGTTCAGTATCTCCAGTTCCTTCAAAATTATCTGGACTTCTGGAAGATGTGCCCTTAGCTCCAACTCCGAATGTGGATAAGGAGGACCGGAGGAAGCGGATAAATATATAAATATTACTCTTATAAGTTCAATGCAATCAATCAATGTTATGATATCTGTTGCTACATCAAACTTGACTACCAATATAAAACTAGTAATATAAACTAAGTCCTCATGTTTGAAAAGCTTCATCGAAAACGTCATATAAGAGAAATTATTCTTCATTTGCAATCCAAAGCGTTTTATTTAAAATTTTAGTTGAGTTTTCCAACGATTCCAATGACACTTGAGAATATTAAGAATGTGTTTTAAACGCTGAAACATTTGTATTGAGTAATCAATTAGCCAATTTATTCTTAGTTGTTGTACTTCAATGGAACGTAAACAATAAAATTTTTCAATAATTTACATCGTAGTAAATGGCATATATCCACTTCATTTATGAAAAAGCTAATGGCAACGAATTTCGTTATTAAATAATAGATAGTACCTCAGTAATGCGCAGTAGGAAAGTTATCTCTAGCGACAATTCGCTACTCCATGTCGGACTAAAAAGCCACAGAGAAGAAGCGTTCTACATTGCCGTAGAAACCATTGTAAACTAGCTACCTTTATCATGAAACGACGAAAAATCCTAGGGCACATTGCTCTGATGCCACGCTACCCGACGTGATCTGACATATGTACTCAGTGTGTACACTGTTAACACGCTTTGCGATTCCTCGTTACGTTACATTGTTTCACGGGCACTGGTTAATGCATAATACAATTTCTGTGTTTCAAAAAGAGTGGCCAAAAATTTGGGTCACCTTCGTTCCCTGCTATCTATTCAAGCAGCCGTACGGCAGCGTGTGCACAGTTTTTTATCTGGAGTTGGAAACGCACTATGAACGGTTTACTGCCAGTAACTACTGAAAAAGAAGCAGCGGCGCCAGCATTACTCAAATTATCTCTTTGTCGATTGTCGAAGTGTGTTCAAGAGCAATTGTTGCTGTCGTAAACTTGGGCTGAGCTGTTGGATCACTTCCACCACTTGAAACGTTGATAAATTTTTTGACATTGATTTAAAATTTATAATATTTAATTAACTGACAGTTGAATTATCGAATGAAGAGAATTAAGAAGCAGAAGAAACTGGAGACACTGAGGAAACTGAAGCAAATAGAGAAAGTAGAGACTGTGAGCCACCAACGCCACATCACCTTGATGAGCACTCCAAATGTAAAAAAACGGAGATTAATTGAATAAAGTATACAGTTTATGTAATATAAATTTGAATATACAATGATTCCACTTGATTTCATACAGTTATAATTAAATAATCTATTCTATGCCATATCGACTTTATATATTCAAATTGTGCATCTATTTCTCATTTTATCGTAAAACAAGTCATTGTTTCAGACACGAAAAATAAAGATTTATCTATCTAACATTAACAAAATTTCATCAATTTTGTATGTCATTTTATGTTATTGACATGAAATTCAGGTGCACACCGTTACCACGGACAATACGTTACACCATGCGACATGATGAAAATCTAGCAAGTCGGGATTCCCATCACGTCGGATGGCGTCGCATGGCATGGCGTGATGTAGCGTCAGAGCAATATGCCCCCCACTTAACGATATGTTCCAAACACGGAATTCCAGGAAACAACTACTAATGCCCCGACCAACATTGAATTGCACCTAAAAAATTTATAACAACAGCTATCCATTCGTCGACATATACCGCTTTTGAGTTTATTAGCTCGCATCAGTATGCCATAGGTGAGGTGCCTGACGAACAACTTTAGCTATTTCAAGTTTGTCTAACATGACAGTAGAAACGCGGAGTAGCAAAGCTACTTTTAGGGACCATGGTTACTCATGGTCTCTAGTGTAGGATAGCAACCAGCAATCAAAATCTCGGCCGTAATTGTACCGTAGGTACACCTAAAGTTGAGGAATGAATTTTAGCACGAGTGGAGAAATATCCAGAGACTTCTGTAAGAAGAATTGCATTACAAGAAAATGTGAATCCTCACACTCTATGGCTTACTCTTCATACCCCATCTTGTATCCATACCATATTCAAAGGGCACAATGCCATGACAGAGAATGCCTTTTTTTGGATAACGTTTTATGTCCTGATTAAGATGAATTTTTAAAAATGGTGTTTTCGGTTCACATCATTGGTCGGTTGAAAATTTTCATGCTGTAACAGAAAGTGGGTATCAAGTTCGGTTATCTGTAAATGTTTGGGCGGAAATAATTGGAGATCAATCTTTTTAATAGCTTAGATTTTTAATATTAATTTACACACATCAATAGTAAACCAACATCAATGTATATTCTATTTGTATTTAAACAAAACAGTATCAAAATTTTCTGGAAAAAAGCAATATTAATGTAGTCAAAACCATTGGTTAATACTTTCCTTAAAAGGTGTAAAGGAAAGTTACATCAATAAAATTTGAAAGGTAAGTTAGTACAATGAGGATTTTGTAACTGACACTAGTATTAACAAAAAGCACTTAGTCAAGTTCAGAAAGGTTCAGATTTTATTTAACATATCTACATACAAGAATTTAATTATGCTTGAAGTGCACTTTTGAGTTCCCAATTTGTGTCAACTCGTTTAACTTTATATCGAGATAAAATTCGTTTCACTTGTTACAAACGTAAAGGGGCTTGCTCACATACTCTCTTTCATAGTTGAAAATGTGTTTCAATTTTGCTTCACACTGTTTGATATTTTCATTACCTAATATTTTGCGTCCGTAGTATACATACTCAGTTACACGCATGGTTGAGTTTAACCTATTTGCTTCAGTTTTTGTAAACGGATTTTCATGTAACGCTTTAACCGGGAAATTTATTTCATATTTCGATAATCCCCTATTTTTTAAATGCAGTTAGGTGCTACAGACGGGGATTTAAAGTTTAAAATTTTCCGTTCCATTTGATATAACTAGAAATTGAATTTTACAGGGTGAAGCAATTTTGGCAGTTTTAGGTGCTTTCTCATATTTTTGAAGAAGATAAAACAATAAGTAGAAGATAGAAACTAACTCAATTTTCGAAAATTTGAGCTGAACAACCGCATTTGGATATCCAGTTTCAAGAAATAATAGTATTTTTATTTTATTCTATTGTTTTTTTGTAATGCCGAATAATTTTTGTATACATTTTTTATTATGTATCAGTGATATTGTGTTAAATTAACTATTCTGCGGATTAATTTTATTTTATTTTATTTTAGATTACAGTACACTGTACCAATTACAGGCGGGACAACAGATAAAAATACACATTTTATACTATAAACATACATTATGGCTATAAAAACAATAGTAGCACAAAAAATGAAAAGTAAGTTAATTCAAGTTAGCTACAAAAACTGCGTACACGTTGATCTAATATTTGCCACTGAAGAGCTAAACAGGTCAATTTTGTTTTTAAATAAAGTATTATTTGTGTTACATATATACATTGGGGAATTTGAAAGTAAGTTGGTTCTTGGTGTCTTAAGGTAAAACAGTACATCGTTCCTCGTGTCTACTCTAGGAACATGGAAACTTAAAGTTTCTAATAAAGTAGGACAATCAATTAAATTGTTAATCAACTTAAAAAGGAAGATTTGGGAGTGCATAACAGACCTGTTTTCAACACTATGTACACCATGCCGCCTTAGCAACATATTGTGATCAGTGCCAATTTCCGGGTAAAAGCCATCGAGTTTAAAAGACATATACTTAAAAAAAATCTCTGGATGTTCTCTAGATTATTAATAGCATTTGAATAATGTGGACTTCAAACTGTTCTAGCGTATTCTGACTTAGGAAGAACAAAAGCGCGATATAAACTAAGTAACACACGACAGTCGGTAAAAGAACGTGAATTTCTAATAACAAATCCCAAGCTTCTGGAACATTCAGCTGTTAATTTGTTAATATGTTCTGTAAAGCTCAGACTCGAAGTAAAAAGCACACCTATGTCTCTGATCTCAGTAACTCTAGATAAAGGGGAACCAGCGATGGAATAATTGTTATTTAGAAAATTAACTTTCCGAGTAAATGTCATAACATAGCATTTACTAATATTAAGGAGAAGATTGTTATCCATACACCAAGTATTTATGCTGTCTAGCTAAGTCTGCAATTTTTGGGCATCGTAATATGAATTAATTTTAGTAAATATCTTCATATCATCAGCGTACAGTTAACATCATGTGACTGAAATATATCGTTGATGAAAATTACAAAGAGCAAGAGTCCTAAACAGGATCCTTGAGGAACCCCTGATAATGATAAAAACTTTGGAGATCTCAGGCTGCGAATTTCTGCAAACTGCGTGCGCAATGAAAAATAAGATTTAAGTAGTCTAAGTAAGTTATCTGAAAACCTCATAGTTCCCAGTTTATTCATCAAGATTACGTGATCAAACGCTTTACTGAAGTCCGTATACACAACGTCTACTTAAAGACCTGCATCCAGGGCTTCGCTAAAATATTGAGTGAAACAGAGAAGGTTAGTTGTAGTCGACCGAGTTGTCATAAAACCATGTTGTGCAAAGCCAATTGAATATTATAGGAAATTGTGTTGTGAAGTATTATTTCAAAAACTTTTGAGATATTACAAATTATGGCTATCAGCCGATAATTATTATCAACAATATTTGATTTACCTTTTTTATGAATGGAACAAATCTTGGAAATCTTCCAGGTGTCGGGATATACACAAGCTTTCAAGGATAGATTCAATATTATTGTTAAGGGGGCTGCTAGAACATAAGCACAATCACGCACAAGAAAAGAGGGAATATGATCTGGTCCAGAAGTCAACTTAGGCTTAGGCTAATTCTCCACCAACGTTGAATTAGACCTACTAGATGTACCTATACTGAAATAAAAACAAAGAAGGATAATTTAAAAAATAATAGGAAAAATAAGTACAATATCAATTTCATATAATAAAATATTCTGTCAAATTTATTTTACAAGAAACATTCAATAAAAAAATGACGATTATAAAGAAAGGCACAAAAGACTAAAGATTTAATCATACAAAACATTAAAAATTTATAATGAGACGAATAAATAAAAATAAATAATATAGTAGATATTCAAAATTAAATAAAATTAGC
The DNA here is from genome assembly GCA_037114965.1 of Monochamus alternatus. NCBI lineage: Eukaryota > Metazoa > Arthropoda > Insecta > Coleoptera > Cerambycidae > Monochamus > Monochamus alternatus. The sequence goes on from CM073430.1 coordinate 22,727,717, forward strand.
AAGAAAATGTCTTATCGAATGTTAGAAATGAATAATATCAATATATTAATTAAATTTAAATTTATAGAGGAAAATATGACTTACAATGTTGATAAAAAACAATATTTACATAAGATGATCCTTTGAAGATTTATAAGCTTAAATATATTTATTTAAGCATGAAAAATTCTAGAACCAAAAATTACGCATAAAATAGCAAATTACGCACCGAAATGATGACGCATATCCTCTTTGAGAACACTTTGGAAACCAGTTGCCAAGACAATGGGTGAAGAAACAAAGGAAGTATTGCATGCGGGCAACTCAAAATACCCAAAGGTCCTGATAAAAACCCATTACTTTAAATACACAGCAAAATTACAACCATTTCAAAAATAAACTTAGTAGTGTGTGTTAATACTTGGACACGCTGTACATGGATATAACTGAGCCTCGTGTATGGTACGCCACACTGCTAAAATACGCCGTAGACGTCCTGGACCTCGGGAAAAGTAGCTGCATTTGTTACATGTTATTATATTATTTAAATAACACGGTATGTATGAATATCAGAAGCTGAATTTATTCTTGCAGCATCCAAGTTAATAAACACAGATGTCATCTGGCCACTCTCAATTATTTATAATTTATCTTTAAAAACTGCTACGTTTCCAGAGTTATGGAAATTATCTAGATTATGTCTTATTTTCAAAAGTGGAAATGGATCTGTTATAAATAATTACAGAGCGATATCTATTCTCTGTAATTTTTCAAAAAATTTTGAAACCGTGCTGTACCATTGTGCCTTGATAATCAAGGGCAGGTGAATGTCATATATACCGATTTTACAAAGGCCTTTGATCGCATCGATCATGAATGATAGATTTATGGGCACTACAAGTTGCCGTTTTTCTTCAAAACGGAGCATTTAAACAAAAAATTACAAAAGAGATAAAATGATCAGAAGAAAATTAGGGGATAAAGGGTACTGCAACCCTCAGTTACCTCCATTCACCCTTCGATTTTATTCACCAAAATTACATGAAAAGTATACTGGAATAAGATAAACGTAGGTGCAAAATCAAGTGTGTATCTTACAAAACAATGGGATTATTAACAAAAATAGTTTTTTAAAATGTAACTTTAACACCCTGTATATTGAAACAGGGGCGCCCAAATAAAAAATGGCATAAGAAAAGTCGCTTTATTTTTGTCTAAAGAATATGTGGTTAATGGTATGGCTTTCTATTTTGGGACACCCTGTGTATATATATATATATATATATATATATATATATATATATATATATATATATATATATTTTGGGACACCCTGTGTATATATATATATATATATATATATATATATGGTTGTAAAATTTCTCCGGGTTCCTTTCCGCGATGAATCTGCATGGCCTTCAAAAGAACCATTTGTTTGACAACGTTTCGGTAAAATCTCATTTACCAACTTCAGGTCTTCTTACTTCTGCTTCGCGTTACTACGTTCAGCTTACTGTCTATGAAGATAGTCATATCAGCTGAAGGCTGACCTACCTAAACATAGAACAATAGACAAATATACTATTGCCAACCTAACAATTTGTTACCAAAAATAGCAACCATGAAAAAGAAAAGAACAGAATTAAGGATTTCTTAATAAACACTCACTCACAAAATCGTTAACACTATGAGCAATCGGATTTCAATATTTGGAATCGCTTGGCTAGAGGCTACAGTAGCCCAGCGATGTAAAAGCTGAAACTACTACAACTTAAATAATTTTTTTCTCGGAAATTATAAGGAATTTACAAAAAAGTTTAGATAAGTTGTGAATCACCCTGCATAAGAGCAAATGAAATAAGTAATATAAATCCCAGGACAATTTTAAAAATCTCCAAAACCAAATAAAATTATGTACCTATCCGTTACTTCGCAATCTGGATCTCCCAAGCTATAAATAAACTTAAAAGATCCCTTCGTCGAGCACGTTCTCAAGACTCGACTTACGTCAGCCGCGATTGCCTTCCGTACATTTTCGAGTAATTAAGTTAACCCCAGGCGGGCGCGCCACTGCGAGGCATGACGTCACAGATTGACCCTCTTCCGTTCGATCGCAGGAATGACAATGGCATGTCGCCAATTTCACCAGCCAATAATGAGAGCCAGCGCAAATCGCTCCTATCTGACATTCTCACACTTTTCTATGAATGATTTCTTAGGATTCTGTGGTTTTATTTTTGGGATGGAAAGCCCAGATTCGGATTTAATTCAGGAAATAGTAGCGAGAACATCAGGCAGTAAAGCTAGGCTCGGTTAGTTTACCTGCTCAAATTGGAAACGGTCGATGGACAATAGACGAAGGGGTAATAAAAGTTGCCTTTAACATGTAATAAAACTTTAACGGCTTTCCTCGACTAGCTCTGAGGTACTTGATCAATTTATTATCAATAAAATTTTAGCATAATATTATGAAAATAAAGATAAAAATGACTAAATGGTCGTTTATAAAGGGTGTTCAGTAAAGAATAGGCCGCTTTAAGGCCTTTCTTTGATCTAAAATTACGTAAATTAAATCAATTTACCGTAGTACAATTTTGCTGCCTTAATAAGTTACAGACGTGAGAAAATACTTTTTTCTACTCCCTACATGAAAAATACTATTTTATTCCCTCATTTCACGAAGGACAGTAGTACTTTTTCTCTCTCAGGAGGAAAATACTTTGGCTCTCCCGGGAGGCAAACAAGTAGAAACTTTCAATAGTTGTAAGAGTAGTGTATAGACTTCTTTTATTGATACATAAACTTCCTAAAAATGTATAATAATGCTCTTCTTTAAAACAGATTTTTTATTACTTATTTTTATGTATAAAATTTGAAAACAGTTCAAATTGAGGTTTAAATTAACATCAATAACTACATATTGTTAAAATTTATGTTACAATTTGTAAAATTACTAATGAAAATTCCCCTGAAGAAATATTGGCTTTGGTAGTGGAGATGAGTTCCTGTTTGTTATTTTCAAATTCGTGGTCGTCGATGAAGTACTTGTGGTAGAAATAAAATTTTCAAAAATAAGACAACGTTTTTTGGTACTTGAAGTAGGACTTTCTCCCGTAATTATTTGGGTGGCTACCTCACATTTTTTAGAAATACATTCATCTACGTACCCTTCTGCTACTGTGTTTGTTTGCCATCCTCTATGTCTTTTTAGAATGAAAATATCACTTCCAGCATTAACTAATAACGTAACTGAACTACGGCGGAAACTGTGGCCAGTTAAAAATATTGCTATTCTGTATGGAATTTTGGTAATTGTGTTTTTGCCAATTACCTAGCTTGCCTTGAGCATAAGTTACAAAAAAATCTAGAATGACATGTTTTAGGGGACCTACAGTCCATATATTTTCTATATATCCAAGACAGATACTCCGCTTACAATCTTATTTGTTATTGTAAATGTCCTTTTTACATTAGCTTTTGTGTTAGGTATTTGCACCACCAAAATATCGCTTTTATCACTGATATTCTCAAATACCATATTAACTAATTCATCGCTACGGCATGCCACAGCAATTCCAAATATAAGCATGACCTGAAAAAGGGAAAATGCACTTATTATAACAGCCTGAAATGTCGTTTAATTGTCATTGTTTTATATACTTTCTAATAAAAATGCTGCGTTACATTTTCATTTATTATTCAAGAATAACGAACAATCTTACCTTAATATGTAAGAAAGTTTCATCTGGAGCTTCTGCAATAAACTTGTTGATATCCTCCCTTGAAAAAGTATTGGCTTTATATCCAGCAGATTTCCTTTTTTAAAAAAGCTACTAATTTAGGAAACTTAATGTCGATATTGTCTTTAATTTGGGGTGTAGATCGCAACATGCTCTATTTGCTCCATGTTGAAGGCTTCAAATCAGCACATTTTTTGGAAAAGTAGAATAGGACCACTTCTTCACATATTTTTCTTATTTTCTTAGTCTCCATCCAACATTTAAATAGCTGATACTCTTTTTCATATTTTTCACGATACTTTAACGGTAATAGATTTAACGAAACCATGTTTGCTTCATGCATAATATCTTGGTAACTTCATCTTCACATTCGTTTGTTTATTTTGTAAACAAGAAACAACCTTAACAACGTTTCATGTACTTTGATTTTTAACAATATTTCCTTATCTAAATACCTGTTATGACATTTTGACATTTAGTTGATTGATTGTCATCCACAAGAAAATATAATAAAATATATGTAAGAGATAAAGAGATAAACACCAATATATAATTTGATTTTTGGAAATGATAAATTATTTTGAACCTTCGATTAGTTATAAAAAAGGTATACGGCATACTTGTCATGTCGTTAAAAGGCATATTGTCATGTTGTCATATTTCTTTGTGTCATGCTGGTTTCCAGCTGTTTTATAAGAACGAAGTTACTACTGTAATAATTGTTTGAATTAACAATTTATTAGAATTTATATATTGATTTTCAAGCTTAACAAAAAATTCAGTTTTCTCTAAAATGATGCATTTTGGCCACACGCAACAAGTAACAACCAATCGAAGGCTATTTTAAAATACCTAATCATTTTCCAAAAAAATATATATCCTTAAAGAAAATCGATAGGAATATTAGTTCTGTTCAAGCAAGGAATCTAGACTGATTTAAAGCCATCAGAAACGTTTGTTCAATTACTTTTTGCTGATAACAAATTCATAACTTTACTGGTTGAATATTTCTGATAGTTTGAAACCATTCTCGATTCCATGCTTGAACAGACCTATAGTGACAGAGGCCTTCTGAAGGCTCTACATTTAACTCAAAAATCAGTTATATATTCGCGTTTCTCTCACACAAAAAAAACACTTTTTCAAAATTTAAGTATAATTACCCAATTAAAAAGAAAATTATCGTAAAAAAAATTAAATAAAACGGTATTTTTTCAAGCCTATTATAGTTTCTTAATGAAGCAAAATTGTAAGGTAAGTTGATTAGTTCACATTATTTTAATCGAATTAAGCTAGCCTTAAAGTATGGCCCATTCTTTACTGAACACCCTGTATAAATACAATTATATAGAAAATATGATATAAACATGGCACGCATTTAAAATAAAATTAATAAATAGCATAATTAGTTTTGTCCATGACTACATATAATATATATAATATGTACATTATCCGTCTGTTTTTTTAATTATAATGATATACATAATGTAATAGAGGAATGATTAACCATTATTGACTCGTCATTAATGATTATTGACACTTCTGTCAAAAAATTTAAATTTGTCAGTGTAGTATCGACAATTGACTAACAAAACAAAAATTATTCGATGTTAACAATTGAACCCGAATCTCCTGCGTGAAAGCCAAACATTCTACTCGCTATACCATTCACTACAATATTAGCATTTTTCCGAATGATCGTAAAAGTTTACTAATTAAAGCTCTATTTGCTTTTTTTTAATTTATTAAGTCAAAAACGAATGTCAAATCGGGAAGTAAGGTGGTTTTGATAGTTTTGAATTGTATGTTATGTCATGTTCATCTTATGAATGTCAAAATATTGTATAATTTTTTTCAGTAATAGGTTTGGTAAAATATTTTTGATAGTCGTGATGGCAAACATTACAATATTCACTTGAATGTCGTAATGATATACATTGACAATTAGACATATTCAAGTTCGAATTAATTAAAACTTACTTATTGCAGTTATTAAATACATTTTAAATATTTGTTGATTGAAAAGAATAAAAATTGACTTTATTTATTGTAAACATTGATTACTGCATCTTTGCAGATTGATATACTAATTCCTGCAGATCAACTATTAATATTTTCCACGGAATTTCCAACGTTAGAACAGGTTCGTTTTGTCCCATAAGCTTTGCAAATTTTTTATTTTCTAAACATTTTTCGACATAACCGTCAGCAACGCTACTCTTCTTCCAGCACCAACATTAGCAAGCAGTGGAAGAGAGGATCCTCAGAAACAGTATCTGAATCCCGTATATGGCCCCGAATTTGGCAATCCACGAACTACTTTTCCTCTTTAAAGATGATATAAGAGTTGAAAGCAATCGTTCTTTGCATGGAATAGTATGTCATCATTCTGGATGATGATGGCTTTTTTCGGATTTACAAGAAAAGTAAGCTAGCAATTTTTTTTCCAAATATCACATATTTTAAATTGCACCGATCTTCAAATCGTCTATACTCGATTCTATAGGTACCTATTTCGAGATTTAGTAGGTACCAATGGTTCGATGATTACATTTGCCACAAAGTCTATGTCAGAACAGATGTCAGACTTTCGTCTGAACTGATTTTATTGATGTCGCAGTGACATAAACATAACAAATATTTCCAGAAAATTTAAGTTTTTTTTTTGCTTCTAAATATTTAGTTATGGTATGTGCAATATGAGTGAATATTTCATTATTACGAGAGTAGTAAGGCATTTAAACCACATCCTGATGTGTGAAAATTTCTCCCGTCCACTGGATGTGTTGTTATATTTAGCTAATGTTTCAGCGGTAGTGGAGGGTAATTCTGTGTTTGTCTACTTTGACAGTTTTGCCTCAATTTTGACTAGATTTCAATTCCCAGTTTTAGTATAGGTAATACATAATGGAAAAAGTAAATTAAAACTTTTGGAGAGAAAGACATATTGGTCAATGTTGATTTAGAAACTGTTAATAATTTACTTAGTCGTAAGTGTAATATTTTTTGCAACACATATCTATTTACTTATGATGCTCCTGAAACGTATATGAAAGAGGTACTTTAAGCTCTGAGTACAAACCAAAATATGACCAAAACCTTGACAGAGAATTCTGTTAAGTAAAGTGAAAAGTGAGGTTAAAATTTCGCTCTCATTCCAACACATATCATTCCAGTGAATATTTAAGATCTGTTCAGGTTAGAAAATGAAATTAAAAAGAGATAGATGTAGTTACTTCGCTTCACATGTATTTGTCCATATCGTCTTAAAAATTGTTGTAATTAGATACAAGCTAAAAACTTTTTTTATGACATTATGAGAAGAATTGATAGTAGATAAAATATGTACAATTTTGCCCACTGTACTCTTTCATACTGGTTACAACAATATTTTCATGCAATTGAAGTAAAATAAACTAAAATATTTTTTAATAAAACTGGATTGATGATCCTGTGTAATTAAATTCCAATATTCTTAATTTTATTCAATTTATTCTTTGACATTTTCTCGGAAATATAGAACATACTGTCCATTTGTCTTTACAGCTACTGGAAAATTTATTCTAATTTCAAATCCCTTAAGTATATGTATTAAACGTGGTTTTGCGTTTTTTAGCAGTATATCGTTTCTACAGAAATGATTCTTTTTATATTTGCTGAAAAAGCTATAGTAATAGTAGTACCTATAGTAACAAACTTTGAGATGTGATGTTCTACGTGATCCAATTTACTGCCCCTAATTTTTCTCCCTTCTGCGTGAGCTAACATAAATATGAATCATTATTATTGCAGTGGTGTAAAGGTTACACTTCTCACAAATGTGATATATAACAGACGAGATAACAGGATTTGGGGCCACATTTCAAATGAATCTATTCTAATCGTGAAGGAGCTGTTCCCTGGCAAAGTTATATCTCGAAAAGAAGAGATTCACCGCAATGAAGTCCAGATTTAACTTCCATCGATTTATACTTATATAAGAGTTGTTCCCACAAAAGTTGATTTTAAATTGATCGAACTGAAATATTCGACCACTTAAGTTGTGGATGTGTTTCCGTGCATGTAATTCAAGAAGTAGTTGGGCGAACACTTTTGATAGTTTCCATCTAGTTCCTAACTATTGTAAAATTAGACCTGTAGGAATACATTAAATATCAAGATTTATATAAATGAAATAAATTATGAATATCTTACCTCAAAGGATACTCGTTAACAGAATGTTACAATTTCATATACCTACAAAATAAATATAAAATAAAATTTGCCATCAAGTAAACTTATGACGACACAATGGAAATTGACGTAGATCACTTGATTAAAATATATCACTTCTACATATTAATTATTTATGTGTCTCTGACAAAGTGAAGCTTTAAGCTAGATATGAGAAAATTTTATTACTTGCTGCGTTCAAAGTAACTATTGAAATAATCTAATTAATGGTAAATATTTTAGTGACTCATTAATTAATAGAAATTTGAATTGCTTATGAGTAAGCTAAATATATTTAATCGTAGCAATGGTTACAAAAAAATCACATAAGAAAAATGTACTTGGCGTTGTGCATTTTTCGAGTGTTTTATTCACATTCAATTATTAAAATGGATGATGCTTGATAATACGTAATATGTGGGTTGCCATGGAAATTTCCTTAATGTCCTGGGACTTTTATTTTTCGTCCTAGTGTGTTAATGTTTAATTTTTCGCCATAAAAATAATCCAATAATTGAGCATGATCATTATTGAACATTTTAAAATAAATGAATATATTTACGTTCGAGTTATATACAGGGCGATCTTTAAACATAAGCGATACGTAGCACGTGTCTACATCTAACGGTCACTGGCTACTCAATGAATACCTGAATATGGTCACTAGCATAATATAACAAACTGTGAAAGGCACGACCTGTGTCGACATCGGCGATTGCGTATTTGTCAAAATGTGATTTCGGAAAGCAACCACTCTGCGGGCTAATATTTCGACCAATATTACACCTGAACCGGTTTAAACATGCTACAAGCACTTGAAAAACGACTTTTTGAAATATAACCGCAATTTTTTTTATATATAGCATCCTCAGTAATTTATTATAAATTTTAAGAGTAGTAAAATAGATGCTTTATTTTGTTTCATAGACGCACAATTGACTGTGACTCCTCCAGACATGTCAAAAAAGTGGAAATATAGTTCTTTGTCATATGTGAGGTTTCCTTATTATTTTCCTTACTTAGTTTTTTTAAACAAAATACTCATGATGTTTCAAATAAGAATCAAGAAGTTTTACCTAGAAGTAATAAACGAAAAGTAAACTGAATATTATTTTTGTCATAGCTTTTGCAAAATATGTTTGTAGAGTATTTAAACTATTTTAAATCTATTTTATCTAGTGTAAAATAACAGATATAAAATTTTGCCAATTTTTGACGAAATAAAGAATTGCATTGTTATTCGAAAACGATGAAAGATACCAACCGCCTTTCCGTATTTTTAGCACCCATATGCTGAACTATAAAACAACTTTGTAAACCGCGGAAAGCGCTAAAGCCACCCCAGCTGTGCATCTTTATCGACATATCAACAATACTCTACCTAGTCGTTACAAATCTTCCTCTTTTCTCTTTGAATACCATATATTTATTTACCATCTCTACACACAAATTCATTCCCTACTCTATGGTCTTGGAAAACTTTAAGCTAAGTTTACTTATACCGCTTTTAACTAAATTTTATAAAATTAGAGGTTTATCAACTGCGTTAAAATGATTCTAATCGGATCATCCGTACGACTAGCGGTCGTGACACAACATTCTTTACTTCCTGAAAGGTTGTACCACCTATATATTAATATAATAGTAAATTCCGCATATGTAATGTGGCATCTCTAATGCAGAATATTAAAAACCTGGAAATGAAATAAAATAAAATGTCATCGTAAGTCGATTATCAGATTTTTATATTAAAAATGTTTTACTAAAAAATTACAAAAAGTTAATGTCGGTCCTGAACGTATTATGAGTGCGCCTACCTCACCCTAGATTGCGATAGATGTACCTGTGGAGTGAAATGCCGTGGTTACCAAATCAGTATTACCAGATCTGAATATTTTCTTCACATTGAAGAATTTTGACCTAAAATTTGACCCCTGTGAAGAAAATCAGGCCCGCCTTTGCACTAATGGATACCATTTTTAATATATTTTTCAGCAGGAAGTTTGCACCTAATTTTCTTTATAGACATCCAACCTATCATCTGCTAAATTGATAGCAGTCTTTTCTGTAATATCTTGTATTTTGTTACTACAAATATCTTATCTCATACCACATACATTACCGTTTACAGAGAAGTGCAGTTTATTTTTCTTAATTTAAACGAGAATTCTATTAAATTGCCTAAAATTATTAATTGTCCACATTTATACGGATTTTGAATTGCATTTCTTATGAAAACCTAGGCTTGTTAACAAAAGTTATAGTTTTAAAAATCGAAAATCCTTTAAAATACCAATCACTTTCTGTAGATGGGTTGCAATAAAAGTCTTTCAAGTTCAGTATAATAAATTTTATAATATTCGACTAGTTTCGGCTTATTTGAGTCATCATCAGGGAAATTTAAGCTACAAACATTACACTTCAAAATCTATCCAAAATATAAAATTATAAAAAAATACAGTCATAAAAGTAAATTACTAATTGAATATTCAGCCTACTCATAGTTAAAAAAAGAATTACAGAGGTGAATACACCAAGTAGGTAGATTATGTAACTGATTTCAATTAATAATTTGTTTTTAAGACTAATTTTTTATAATTTTATATTTTAGATAGATTTTGAATTGTGTTATATGTAGCTTTTTTCCTGAAGTTGGCTGGAATAAACCGAAACTAGTTGGAATATTAAAAAATTTAATATTCTGAACTAGAAAGACATTAGTTTCAACCCTTCTACTTGTTTCAAATCTTGATCTTTTGCAATTAGAATTTTATTCCAGTCTAGCTTCGACATAATTGTAAAATTGTACCAGGTTTTTATTAACAACTAGCCTAAATATGCATAAAAAAATCCAGTTTCTTTATTTGTTGATTTTACAAATTTCCGTAAAATTATACAATTTGGCAACACTATCTCAGCCTTTAAATAAACTATCGCTAGGTTCATATCTGTCAAACGGCAAGATTTTGGGCAGAATTATACTACCCATATACAGCAAGGAAGCTGTCAGCTAATAATAAGGAATATATGGGTAGATATTGTGGGTGTAATTCAACGCAGGTTGGGGCTTTTGTCCACTGAGTAGTTAGTTTCACACAATATTATTAATACCTAAAAATATATAAAAACTTTTACATAAAAGGTGAACATTATTCAAGTCGGTATTGTCATATTTAATTCATTGACAGGCTGTCACTTTTTGTCATTGTCGATATTTAACTTCTAATAATTTTAATTTTTATAATAATTTTTATAGTTAGATATTTGATTCAATTTAAAGGAGGCCACCTGAAGAAGCATTCCTAAAAATGCAGAAATAGGTCAGATCTCATCTATTGTGGTTGAATTGTCGTGTTCCCACTGCCAAAAAGTGAAGTTAGATATTTATAAAGTGTTTCATTAAAGCAGGTTAGTAAATTAGATTAATTTCTTTAGATAATTATTGAATAGAGCTTTGTCTGTGGAATTGTTCATTAGCATACCTAGACGTTTGGTATCAGAGAACATACATATGACTTCATTGATAGGAATTGTAGGATATTTGATTTATATTAGCTTAAAATACCTTTCTAATACAGTAAAAATGCTACAATAACATTTTAGAAATATTTTTAAAATTCATTTCACTTACCTGTAAGTAACTGCACTTGCACTATAAACGTAGGACGGTAAAGGAACACTTTTAAAAACATTATAGAAACGTTTTTAAAATATTTCTTAATACTATTTTTAACGTTTCTATAATGTTTTTTTTACTAAATTAGAAAGGTATTTTAAGTTTTTTTAAAACATTTTATAACATTTTAAAATATTTTTAAAACATTAAGTGATATTAGAGTAGGATTTATTTGTCCACTACAAAGTTCAATTATCATGTCAAAATTTGAAGATAGGACTTTTTGATATAAAACTTTTTTATTCCGAAAATTCCTAGGAATTTGTATTTTATTTTTTATGCATTAAAGACGTCACACCCTGTATATTCTTAATATCTAGCGTTGCACTACCGATTCTATAAACATATCCAACATTAACATTCATATATTTTAATAAATATCCCATTTAATACAACCAGCACTTTTATTTTAATAAGATTTTGAGACATTCAAAACTCATTGGCTCACACAGAATTTGGTGTTCAGAGACACATCAACACGATAAATTGTAACCGAATTTTTGTGATATATTTACCAGCATAATTTTGCTCATATCTAAAGTGCCAGTTGTAGTCCCTTGTATTTGTTTAGAATTGTATAATTTAGGCAAAACATAGGGAGAAAGTTATATCGTAGCAGGATGTAGCTGACGTCTGAGATTTATGACCCTTCTGTGTAAAAATATCTGGAAAGGGTAGAAGTAAGAGCAGTAATTTGTTTAGGGATTTTCTACAGGGATATATAAATAACGGCAGAAACTGGATAACATGTTTGTAATAAATTTCTGCAGTTAATTTTAATGCCATCCTTGTAAATTAAGGATAGATGTGATGAAACGATTATTTCTTCCTTTTTTATTAAAAACTGTACTAATGTGCTTTTATTCTAAGCAAGTTCGGTTCTCTAAAATATAATTAACGATATTTCGGTGAAAATGAATAATCTAATTATCCCATGTATTCAGTCTCCTTCATATAATTTTTTAGAATTTGTAACTGAAATTTTATCTAATATTACTACTTTTAAATTTTGTGTTAAAAATTCTTCTGAAATAGTTTCTTTGATGAATGATTTGACTTTGACACATGATTACATTTAGCTTTAGCTTAGATGTGATTAGTTTAGTCACTAATATACCTAAATCTTTAGTTGTCGAATGCATTACTTTAAAATGACATGTTATAAGTCAATATACAAGTTTTACCATGGACATTTTCACTGATTTGGGTAGACCTTCAAGCCCTATTTTTGCGAATTCGGTTAAGAAATTTTTATTAGATAATGTTATATCTAAATGCCCTTTTTACTTAAAATGTAGGTGGATGACACGATCCTTTTAAACCTAAAGACAAGGCAGACTATACTTTAAGTTTATTTAATTTTGTAACATTCCTTTTATTATAAAATTAAGAATGTCACAATTTCAATATGAAACGTCTAGTAACAAGGTATTTTGCACATCCTGTATAATGTCGGTAGATTAAATAAGTGTAAACCATATCCAGTGTACCATGTAACTTTAGATTTCTTCAAGTTAGCCTAAACACTTTGTACGATAAATATTTTATTATTTATTTACTTACCATTACTGTGAACCAGTTACATCGATGTATATCGTTATGTTATATTTTTCTACTCTGTATAACACTCTAGTAATTTGTTAACAGTTTATTATTTAATTAGTATCACTTATTGTAATAAGCTTTGTTTTGGCAAAAAGCAAGGTTAAGGTAACTGTCAGAATAATTCAATTCGATTCGAACTATTGGAACAATGTGCTGAGATCTCGAACGAACATTAGCCCGAAATTACATAGAAACCGAACCAATCAGATTTCAGTGAGTTTTTTAGATCTTTGTAGCGTATAAAACCTACAGGAACCTAAATTCTAGTCCCTTTTCGTTCTGATTTTGGTCGATTGAAGTATTTCCATATTACAGATTTAGTTATAGTGCGAAGCCACATTTTGAAAATAAATCTGAATTTTTTTGAAGTCATCAATAAGGATGGAGGTAATATATTTAATTAATTAAGATTATTATCGATAGTAGATTTCATTTTAAACAATATTTTATGTTATTTTTGAAACTAAGGATATAAAATACCTGACCTGACCTTGATCTTTGCTAAAGCACATGCTAATTATTTTTTTTTCTTTTCTTTTGTTATTTTTCTTAACTTTAGAGGCCAATAATTAATTAATTAATTAACAAACAATTTAAATAAACAATTAATTAAACAGATAATTAATTAAATGAACAATTAATTCAATAATCGATTGAATTTCGAGAATTTCTATTTCCTAAGTTGGAATATTTTGTTTAACCGTTGCTGGAAAGTTTATTTGTTGAAAAATCAAAAATTGAAATAAGAAGGCCATTCTAAAGTTTAGAAATCTAGATTGTAAGCGGCACTATCCAGGTACGAGAGGAAAGCTGCCCATCTCGGAGTCATCTCCAACGTTAACAACAACGGATGAACTTGTCAACTGGCTTCAATTCCACTTCTGTATGTCAACTTCTTCAATTCCACGTCTGTGTATCAACTGGTGGGCAAGTTAATAAACTGTGTTTATTTTTTTATGTATGTATTTTATTTCAAACTGTTTGACTTCAGCAAAATTTATCATCCTCCTACAGGGGTGAAAAGGCAAACCGAACAGATTATTCTGTAGGTGGCGCCCAATTATAACATTTTTTTTTAAACAGTTTGCTAGTCAAGAACCCACGACTATAAAAAAGTGCCCCGACTAAAAGAGCAGCCGTCCGCAACATTGTACATTTATTGTTTATAACAAACGATAGGTAACAATTTATTTAACCCTAATATACAATTTACTATTGAAATGGAAAATAATAACAACCTTTTATATGAATTGGATATTGTATTAATAAGAAATCCAGACCAAACAATTATAACAAATTGATATGAAAAACCTATTAGTTCGAATAGAATTAATAATTATAACATTAATGAGATCAATAGTACTGTTGCTGCAAATACAGCTAATATAACCAATAAGAAATATGTGCTATAATGCGCTCTTGTGTGTTCCTTAGGTTATTCTTTCTATACAATTTTTCGATTTGAGCCCTCCCTTACGAGATAAGGGCTTCTAAAAAATTGAAAAAATTTCGGTTTTCAATTTTTTTTTCTCAATAACGGTTAAACTTATAAATCTGAAAATCCCTAAATACATTTAGTTAATTAAGTGGCATTGTTGAGTACGATTTTTTTTACCAAATGTCTACAAGGGTGGCAACCACCAACCTCAGTTGTTTTTTTAACTATAACTGTTTATTGTAAACGTTTATGGGACACCCTGTATTAAGGGTTTACCTGAAAAGTTAAAAATGGTTTTAGATAATGATAAATTGCGTATTGTTTTTATCAAAGTGGAACAATAGGTCAATTATACTCGTCAATGAAATATAAACTGGAAAAGTATTATTTATCTCATGTAGCCTATGGAATTGAATGCAATGCTTGAACGGGTATTTATATTGGTCAGATTAAACAGAATATTAAGTAGATTGGTTCTCACAGATTGTCATGCAATTCGAAACATAAAAACAAAAAAGAACAAATTGCTGTAGCCTCCCATCATTTTAAATATAATCATAATTTTAATGACGATTCGATCAAGATCTTCGATATTGAATATAATTATCAGAAGAGATTGACTAATGAAATGTAGGTATATATAAGTTCACATAATAATTCTATTAACAAAAAATCAGGTACTGGTAATTTAAGTACAATTAATAGTGGGATTACTTCTGGTTTTATTAAATGGTTGAACACTCATGTATTTATGATTTTTTGTTTATATTTAAAGCAATTCAATTGACAACACAGTCTTATGTTCATTTATTTTTTGGATCCTAATATAACATCCAGTACAATATTGTTAATACCTAAAAATATATATAAAAAACGATTACATAAAGGGTAAACATTATTTAAGTAGGTATTTGTCATGTTTAATTTAAAATTCATGGAGAGGTTAAAGTCACTTTTGAAATTGTCAATATTTAATTCCAAATAATTTTAATTTATTGCTGTAATAATTTTTATAGTTAGATATTTGACTCAACTTAAAGGAGCCACCTGAAGAAGCAATCCTAAAAATGCAGAAATAGGTCAGATCTATTATAGTTGAATTTTCGAATTCCCAGATTTCCAGATATTTATTGAGTGTTTTCATTAAACTAGGTTAGCAAATTTACCTAGATTAATTTTTTTTAGATAATTGTTGAATAGAGCTTTGTCTGCGGAATTGCTCATTAGCATACATAGATGTTTGGTATGAGAGAGCATACATATGACTTCGCTGATAGGAATTGTAGGAGATTTGATTTATATTAGCTTAAAATACCTTTCTAGTACAGTAAAAAATGTTACAAAAGCTAATAATAAATAATATATGGGTAGATATTGTGGGTGTAATTCAACGCGCTTTAGTCCACAGAGTAGTTAGTTTCACACAATATCGTTAATACCTAAAAATATATAAAAAAGCTGTTATCATGCTAGGTGCAGTTGCTAATTACTTTCACAAAAATAAGTTTTTTCTAAATTTTTGTATATTGTTGGTCAATGTTATATGTTTAGTTTGGTAATTATTAATGGTCCACTCTCGTTTAAAATGAATTGTACTTAAACATATGTTTTCAAGAATTCATTATATCTTTTAATCGATATTGTCTGCACTTTAGAGAAACTTTGGTTTGCGATCAAAGAGCATTGTAATAGACGCCTTCCCTATAAGGATACAGGTGCTACGATATTCGCTGTTATACTGTAACGTACATGTAACAGTAAGCTAAAAGCTTACTTACTGTTTCGCTCTGTGGTTCCTCTACGACAGCCGGTGCCTCTCGCCCTGTGTCCACGGCCTTCCTTATCCACGCCTGGTAACTCCTTGCACCTTGTACGTAAGGATATGTTAGTCCTTCAAGAAATTTCTCCCACCGACAAACCTGTTTCGAGTAACCCAACAATCCAGCTGAGAAATATGCCTAAATGTACGTATGCTCTAGGCGTAATCAGCTGTAGAAAAATGTCGTTTGTGACAAGCTTTATCACATAAATGTAATCAGAAATTTTTAAAACAGTTATCAAAGTAAGATCTATCTATATAAACTCCAAAAAAACTTAATAAATAAATCTGAAAATTTAATCAACTTTTACTTTCATCGAGAGAAGTGAACATTCAAAAAATAACCAAAATAAAATGATATTTAATATGTGTGCCTTTCTTTGTCACTTATATGTATATAAAACGCAAATGCTGGGCATGAAATGAAATATTTGCTCTCATATTCATGAATTCATGAATATTCATAGCATGTAGGCCTACTATACACTAAATTGACTGGCGTATGTGCAAGTAATGGAATAAAAACTTTATATTTCAGTTTATTATTATTAATTATTAATAATCCGACTGGGTATTAGGATTACCGGTACAAAGAGGGATTAAAATAACCATAATAAAAACTTTAATAAGACTTTCCGAATATTTCTGGTTTGGCGTTTCAGGAATGAGAGCAAATCAATTTTCAGCTACAAAGAAAGGATCGCATAAGGTTAAACATGATTTGAACTGAAATTGAATTGAATTGAAATCGTGAAATGAAATATAAAATATGGAAAATGTAACTGTAGCAATATATCATAATACAAGTTCTTTGTGTTTGCCGCCTCTATATTCTATATATAGCAGCAGAACAATTTTTACCTGCTGACGGAAATAAATTTGACTAATGTTTTGACGCTGCGAGAGCGATTCTTCTTTATGTGATCCGATATAGGGTTCTTACAGCTGACAAAAAAATAAATAAATAATTTAAAATTCATAACTTCTAAAAATGATAGGCATAATCGGAATCTTCCGAATCGATCATTTTAATAATCGGATTAAATAATCGCGCCATGAAGCTCATTATATAAATTATGAAAATTAAATTGTGAAATGAAAACACTGAAAACAAACAAAACCCAGATCTGGAAAGTCAGTGGAAATTAAGAATTATTTACTTTACTAAAGTGTACGGTACGAATAGATTAGGTATTGTTAGTATTATTTACTTTGAAAAATTAGTTCATCTTTCAAAAGAAAATCTGTGACATTAAATTATATTAAAGAACCAGAGAATAATCACCATTAGCACATGTAAATTATCCAAAAAAGATGGCAAGGTTTTTGGGGGTACAACAAACCTACGGCAACATTTTTTTAAATTTAATTTCTTTAAATGCTACCTTTAGATATTCTCTTTAGAACTGAAAATAAATCTATATAGAGTCTTATTAACATGAAGTAGAAAATGAAGATCCTGACATTTATTAACAATATTTGTTTTTCTTTAGTTTTATTGGGTTTTTGCCACACTTCTGAAAAATAATAAAAATTAATTAAATAAGCCCTTGCGTCAAACGGAACAGTCAAGGGTTATTTTTGAAACTAAGTTTGCCTAACCAAAAAATCTCACACTGAAAATAGCAGATAAGTAAAAAATAACAAAAATCATATCATTATCGCGCACTTCCGTAATATTGACGTTTCGAAAAACTCTTTTCAAAATAGTAGTAAAAATATTAAACGTATGTCAAGTTTAGGCAAAGAGGCAAACTTAGTTTCAAAAATAACCCTTGACTGTTCCGTTTGACGCAAGGGCTTATTTAATTAATTTTTATTATTTTTCAGAAGTGTGGCAAAAACCCAATAAAACTAAAGAAAAACTAAAATTATGCCGCAAATAAATAGCCTCAGACAATAATATTTGTTTTGTTTAATATCAATATAATAATTTTGCATAAATTAAATTTGTTTTAATTCACTGTAAAGTATTGTAAAATTTGACCGGTGTCTTAGAATTTCGAATGACTATTGGTAAATAAATATATGTACTCGTATATGAATGCAGATAGATAATTTTATTATTATTAATTATATCCATGGAGTTTAGTAAGTACTAAGTAGAGACATGTAAACGTTATATTTTTTTATTACCACAAGTTATTTAAGAGAAATTATCATAGATAAACTCACTTATACAACCCTTCCCTAAATATGTAAGGATGATTATAATGACACTTGCTTATTAAAACGTAATTTCTTATGACACAAAATTCCGTGGGTTACATATACTACTCTGACGTCACATAGTTCAAATTACAAAAACGAATAATTGGACTCAAAAGGTTTTTTCAATAAGCGAATTAAAGGTAAATTTTAATACGAGTTGGTCCATCACTATCAGCCCTTGAGATATTTTTGGCAAATGCGTGAAGTACCAGTGGCGGGGTTATGGGTATTATCATGATTTTTTCACAAGAAAAAGTATATCACCTTGGTGGAAACAAAATTAGTTTTCATATACTCCACTGAATATTCATCATTTTTTTCCCTACACATTTTTCCAATATATAGCCATTTAGAGACAAATTTGGACACAAAATTGGTTTTCATATGCTCTATTGAATTGAACGGGAACATAATCCAGAAATTCTATAATATGTTTCTTCTATGATATAAGTTTTTTTTAGTTTAGTTTTTTCAGTATACATAGTATCTCCATTATTGATATATTCTAATAGTTAATTATGGTACGGTATTACCATTAATATTTGAAAAATATGTTGCATCAAGAATCCGATAGAGTTATAAGAGTTAAAATTATATTTGAGATTTGTTTGCAGTTTTAGATTTTCAAAGTGTAATATTTTTAGCAATAAATACCTTCTTTTATTCTAGTTTACAGGTTATATATTATTACGTGTTTACACTAGTCAAAAGAAAGAAAAAGAACATATCAAAATGTATAAAATTGACAACACAGTCTTTTAAAACAAAATAGTATATAACTGTTCTCTGGATAAATCTACACATTAAAAGTTAAATTGAAAATGACAACATTAAAAAAATACTATATATATACATACTATGAAACATACTAAAATTATAAAAACGTTAAATAATAGAGTAAAATAATGAAACGTGGACAAAACAATATATATAAATAAATATCAGACAAAACTATTCACATGTTAAAAATCATAAAAGTGACACTCAAAAAACTGATCAATATCATAAAAAGCCTTCCTTAAAAGAAATGTTTTTAATATTTTTTTAAACTGAGAATAATTCAAATCTCTTATATGCATAGGTAGAAAATTAAAAAGACGCCAATGTAATCCGAGCCATTTCTAGTTTTATTTAATCTGTATGTATATAAAAAATACAATAAAGTAAATTTGTATGTAAGTTATTTTTTGTTCTAGTGTTATATGAATGTACTTGGTCTCTAGTCATAAAATTGTTTAGATTTTGTTTTATGTGGAGGACACGTATATAAATAAATGGTAATTTGAGTATATTTAATTTCACAAATTTTGCCTTACAGTCTTCTTTAAATCCAAGGCCAGAAATAATTCTAATAGCTTTTCATTGCCAAGCAAACACATCTTTACTAGAAGTTGCATGACTCCAAACAATAACAGCATAGGAAATATTCGAATGGATGAAGCTATGCGCCAAAAGTATCGAATAAATTCAATAAAAACGAAACAATTATTTTTTGGGAAAAATCCTCGAACAGGTCGACTTTTAATTTAAAAAATACATATTTTAGCGTAAAATGCGATTTTCAAATGTCATTTGTTTTCGAGTAATGACGTCATCGATTTTTTTTAAATGGCAACACCATATTTGTTTCCTTGATTCTGAAAGATCGTTTAATTCTCTATCAGACAATAGTAAAATTTTGCCCTCTTACATAGGAAAGTTTTCGAGTAAATGACGATTGAATGTTAGAAAACGTAAATCAATTAAAATAAAGCAAGAACGTTATCAAGTTTAGTTTTTCGAATTCCATAGTTCTCTTATGGATCACGTAGGTGAAAATCTTTGCAGTGTCATTGTTACACCGACTTTCTAATAAGTATTGTAAGCGACATAGAAATTATTATTCAATTTAAAGTATTATGGCACATTTAACTGTTACTCAAATAATTGAAATTTTAATTCTTATCGGATGCGGGAATTTGACTAGAACTCAGCAGGAAGTTTGCGATTTATTTAATGAAAAATATCCAGATCGCCCTATCAGCCAATCAACAGTCTTACTGACTGCTGTAGAGTCTAAATTTAGAGAAACTGGCAATGTTGTAAATATTCCAAAACCTGGACGTCCAAGCATTAATGAAAATCAGAAACAGAACATGTTGATAAGTATGGTGGATAATCCTCATAATTCTTCACGATTGGTTGCATTAAACAATGACACTAGTCAGAGCACAGTGCTACGTATCTTGAGGAAGAAAAAATATCATCCCTACAAAATTCAACTTGTGCAGGATTCTAATGAATTTATGTCAAGGAAATAGAAGTTTACACCGGCAAATATTTTTTTCAGATGAGGCCACATTTTGTCTGAATACAGTAAACCGTCAAACTTGCAGATATTGGAGTCGGGAAAATCCTCATTGGATGGCAGAGGCACATACCCAACACCCTCAGAAATTAAATGTGTGGGCTGGAATAGTTGACGACAGAATAGTAGAGCCTTTCTTCTTTGAAGGAACCCTTACAGGACAAAAATATTTAGAGTTTCTAGAAAATGACCTTGTTCCAGCCCTTGCAGTAATTTTTCCTAACGATAATGACCCTGACATTCCTGACGGTACCATATGGTTTCAGCAAGACGGTGCACCTCCGCACAATGCGTGCCCTGTACGAGATTTTTTGGACAACTGTTTTCCTGGGAGGTGGATCGGTGGATGGGGATACATGAAGTCAAAAGTGTACATTAATAAACCACGTAATTTAGAAGATCGCATTCGGGACGAAATACGCAGAGTTACCCCAGAAATCAATCATAATGTGCAAGAAGAATTTCTTCACAGACTTGCGCATTGTCAACAAGTTGGTGGATGATAATTCGAACATTTAATTTAAGTATAAAATTTAATCAATTGTATTTTATTTTACATAGCTCAGAATTGTTACTTTTTTATGGATAAAATTTACGTTTTCTAACATTCAATCGTCATTTACTCGAAAACTTTCCTATGTAAGAGCGCAAAATTTTAATACTGTCTGGTAGAGAATTAAACGATCTTTCAGAATCAAGGAAAAAAATATGGTGTAGCCATTTAAAAAAAAACGATGACGTCATTACTCGAAAATAAATGACATTTGAAAATCGCATTTTACGCTAAAATATGTATTTTTTAAATTAAAAATCGACCTGTTCGAGGATTTTTCCCAAAAAATAATTGTTTCGTTTTTATTGAATTTATTCCATTCTTTTGAGCGCATACTGTATTGTTGACAACACACGCAATGACACCTGACCCACAAGTTGTCTTGTTATAAAACTTTTTTACAGTGTACTGTATTTTATTGATCACTAAGTTTTACCGAAATTTGAAAATAATAAAAATTTTATTGAAACTCTAGTTAAGGCGAAAATAAAAATTATAGATTTGTCTGTCAGCTGCTCATAGATATATAATAAAACATGTCTGCGGACGAGACATTTCTATTAAAAATAATCTCGAACAATAAATTACAACAAAGTCTTCCCATTCCGGATAGGAGAAAAGTAATCATTTATGTTAACGAATGATACCCTGAAGTTTATTTTTATGATACTTTTATAGGTATCGTAATAAATCCTGCAATGTCGTTGTTGGGTCGCACAGATAAAAATGACATTAGCTGTATTGGTTTTCGGTTTATCACCCGTTTGCTTTTGTATGGATTTCTTTTTGAATACATTGTTAGCATTTCAAATATCAGGAGTGATGGGTCGAGTGGCTAATCAATTAATAATATCTGGAGTATTCATAAAAACGTAGGTTCTTTGCAGGAATTATCTGTGTTGGTAGTTTATCACATTGATAAAATTGATACGAACAGATAATTGCAAATTTTCATGTCTTACTCTTCTTTAAATAATATTTACTAGCAATTTTTAATTTACATTATATATTAAGGAAAAACCAAGTACCTATATGTGTTTTATGTAATAAAATTAGAAAATTTCAGGAATAAAGTGATATTAAAATATACTGCTTACGAACTGTTTACTTTTACCCAATTTATTATGAAATTGTAGAGAATTTTTCATGTGATTGTTGATGCATATGCGCAGACGTGTAACAATACTTATAACCTCTTAACTTAATGCGTTTTTGTTGTTTATATATTTTTAGTTATTAACAATATTGTGTGAAACTAACTACTTTGCGGACTAAAGCCCCGACCAGCGTTGATTACACACACAAAATCTACCCATATATACTTTATTATTAGCTTTTTTAACATTTTTTACTGTTTTTATATATTTTTAGGTATTAATAATATTGTGTGAAACTAACTACTCAGTGGACAAAAACCCCAACCTGCGTTGAATTACACCCACAATATCTACCCATATATTCCTTATTATTAGCTTTTGTAACATTTTTTTACTGTTTTAGAAAGGTATTTTAAGCTAATATAAATCAAATCTACAATTCCTATCAATGAAGTCATATGTATGTTCTCTGATACCAAACAGGTATGCTAATGAACAATTCCACAGACAAAGCTCTATTCAATAATTATCTACAGAAAATAATCTAATTTACTCACTCTATAAATATCTAACTTCACTTTTTTGGCAGTGGGAACACGACAAATTCAACCACAATAGATGAGATCTGACCTATTTCTGCATTTTTAGGATTGCTTCTTCAGGTGGTCTCCTTTAAGTTGAATCAAATATCTAACTATAAAAATGATAAAAATTAAAATTATTTGAAGTTAAATATCGACAATGACAAAAAATGACATCCTGTCAATGAATTAAATATGACAATACCTACTTAATTTTAATTTTTATAATAATTTTTATAATTAGATATTTGATTCATCTTAAAGCAGACCACCTGAAGAAGCAATCCCAAAAATGCAGAAATAGGCCAGATCTAATCTATTGTGGTTGAATTTGTCGTGTTCCCACTGCCAAAAAAGTGAAGTTAGATATTTATAGAGTGAGTAAATTAGATTATTTTTTGTAGATAATTATTGAATAGAGCTTTGTCTGTGGAATTGTTCATTAGCATACCTAGATGTTTGGTATCAGAGAACATACATATGACTTCATTGATAGGAATTGTAGGAGATTTGATTTATATTAGCTTAAAATACCTTTCCAAAACAGTAAAAAAAATTTTTACTGTATCAGAAAGGTATTTTAAGCTAATATATATGAAATGACCTACAATTCCTATCAATGATGTCATATGTATGCTCTCTAATACCAGACATCTAGGTATGCTAATGAGCAATTCCACAGACAAAGTTCTATTCAATAATTATCTAAAAAAAGTTGATCTAGCTGAATTTACTAACCTGGTTTAATGGAAACATTCTATAAATACCTAAGTTCACTTTTGAAACT
This sequence comes from Monochamus alternatus, assembly GCA_037114965.1. Lineage (NCBI taxonomy): Eukaryota > Metazoa > Arthropoda > Insecta > Coleoptera > Cerambycidae > Monochamus > Monochamus alternatus. Next base: position 22,751,762 of record CM073430.1, read on the forward strand.
GTGGGAACTCGAAAATTCACATCACATTAGATAATATCTGACATATTTCTGAATTTTTAGGATTGCTTCTTCAGGTCTCCTCCTTTAAGTTGAGTTAAATATCTAACTATAAAAATTATTATACCAATAAATTAAAATTATTTGAAATTAAATATCGACAATGTCAAAAGTGACTTTAACCTGTCAATCAATTTAAATTAAACATGACAATTTATTGATATAATAATTTTTATAGTTATAAAATATCACTATTCACTTTTAATATCACCAAATACTGCTATATAATATCTGAGACTGGTCAACAGGTAGAATGCGTTACTGCTTGCGTTACTGATTTCATAACCCGCATTTTTTAATTGGTTGCACCATTGGTTGCATTTATGGGTTCGGTGCTATGACGTCGATGTGGGACTCTTAAGAGTTGAGCGTTTCGAGAGACATATTGCTCTCTTCTTCAGAACTCTGAACATTTATATATATTACGTACACTTTTACTTGTTATGAGTATTGTGCAAGGTCACTGGTCTATGACGTACAAATCCTTAATTTTACACATTATTTTCAAATTCTCAGTTCAAATAATTTCGATACTTTTGTTCTGGATTTGTATTGATTCTATGCACAGATTAGAACCTTCACTAGGGGCTTATCTAGGTCTATCAAATGCTCAGTATCCAACTTGTACATGCTCCAAAACTGCTAGCCTCTCCCTCTTATTAGTCTTTCGATAGCATTTGTACTTCTTCAATATCGTTTTTAAGAGTGAAAGTGCAAATTAAATAGATAATTAAAACCTTATTACTATGGTTTACAATTTTATTAAAGATTTTGAATTATATATTCTGATATTCTGTATAATTTTAAATAAAAATGTTGGTTGGTCATCTAATCTTCATCTAATTTGATATATTTAACACAGGTTACATAATCTGAGGTTTTGGACTATCTTAGTTCTTCGTTGGATATTACTACGTAAATTACCTGACCATGGGGCATGCTAGAATTGTTAAATTCCTATCTTTATGATCGGTTCTAGTTGAAGTACTACAAGGTTAGGAATTGGGGCTACATTTTAGTTGACGGTACTAGTGCCGATTGGTCTATTTCTACTGTTATGTTCCATGTTCTATTCACATGGAATTGTTGCAGTCATTGTATTTATCATTACATTCTTCAAAACAAATGTTCATTCAAAAGCATACATTTCTACTAATGCTATCGATTTGGAATAACTACATAAAGTTACTCTTCCACCAGGACTGGCAGAAGGTAATCAATTTTTGTTTCAAACTCTCGCCACAAAAAGAGTAGACTTTAATGGAAATGTGTCCGCGAGGGATCCTTTTTACATACTTGTCCTGAATAAAAGGTGGAGATTAAAGGTAATGCGATTGATCGATGGATTTGTGGCGTTTCGAAGAGAGGATAATTTTATAATGAAAAAGGATCATACTTATTATAAAAATATTTTAGTCGCATTAACAATTCGGTGAATTAATTATCAAACTTATGCCTCCTCCTATTCACTTTTTTAGAGTTTTCATGAAAGTGGTTACTGGTAATCCTTTATTGAAATTTCCCAGTCGTTTAAAAATTAATGAAAAGGATTTCCTATATTTACCAGTAAATAGAAAAATTACTGCGTTTAGACATTTTATGATTATACTCATTATCATACTTTCCATGTGTTCATATAAACGAAATATAATTTTGACAATAGATATAAATGCATTATTATGCTGAAACTTTAACACGATCTGAACTAAATACATTTTCTTGTATAAATTGTAAAATGCAAATGTAAACTGACTCTGAATAATTCTAGGAGCAATAAAACTAGACGTATCCAAATTAATCAAGGGTGCTATAAAATTTATAATAGCAGTTACTATGTATCACATGTCTATAGAACTATCCCGCTGATCGAATACTTGAATTTTGTTGACAGCTCTTCAATTGTTGGTAGATTGTCTATTTCACTTTTGATAAAACCAAACCAAACTTCATTGCATTTGCAGTAAATAATACTACCCAGAAACGTACCAAAAAATGAATTAAGAATTAAGTGAATGAAAAATGACAGTATTACAATGGGTAAATTTAAAAAAAAACAGTTTTTCTAGTACCACGGAATAAGCAAATAAAAATAGACAACAAATGGAACAATCTAGTGTAGATTAATTTGAAAAAGGAAAAAGAAACACTCCATAAATTATAGTGATATATAATATACTAACATTATATGTAAACAAGTTTTGTTTTTGATGGAATAAGCTAACAAAGAAAATATAAATTCTACAATGCTGAAGAGTTCCTTTTGAAGAAGGCGATATGTTCCTCGAAACACCATGAGGCCTAAACCAAAGATGTCCCGAAAATTATTCATCCATTGTCAACTACCACCCAAGGCAATACACGTAAAGTTTAGTGTTCGTGCTTGAGAGTAATAATAACATCCAAAATAATAAAATACGGAATGCTGAAAAAAAAATGTAAGCAAATTTGTGATTTAATGTATGTGTACAATCGTTTACAATAATAATCTCTCTTTAAAATTAATTTTGCGATTTCTTTTGCTGCTGACTTTCAACTCTCAACATTAGTCTTTAGTTGCTTCACTCTCCAATAAAGATTTAATGAAATTTCTACTCAGACCTCCCAGAAGTTCAAAAACTATTTTGAGGGAGTGTCATTATTATTGCAAAAGCATGTCCATATTAGGTAACATTGCTATATATTTCTACCTGTTTTTCAGGGAAATTCCACCGAAACTTCAATTTATTGAAAAACTCTTATATTGACACTTTTTTTATGGTTATATATGGCGAACCAGAAAACTACTTCACTTAACTTTTAAAAAATGTCAATTTGTTAGTTAGTCCGACGTAACAATACTGCTTAGAGAAATCTAAAAATGGATTCATTCAGTCCAAGATGTTGATTCTATTAACTGTTCTATATAAACATCATATTGTTAATCTAACATTCGGAAAGGTTAAATGTTGTGCTTGTCTTAACAGTAGCTAACAGTTTAATGTTATAATGCGTGCCAATATTGGCAGGGTAAATGACTTTGGGTGTGCGGGCCTAAGGTAGGTTATTATTCTCCACCCACATAATTGCTGTAGGCCTAAACACCTTGTAGAGCTGGGCACCCCGGTCAACCACGACCGCTCCTGCGACCGATGGCGATGGCATCCACTACGACTGTCAGTCTGTTCGTCTATCGAGAAGGACAGCCAACGCCAACAAAAGTTCTTTTCAAGTAAAAGGCTAGATATTTGAATCAGCATTTCGTAGTGTTAAACTTAAATAGCTTTGAAATTAAAGTTTTTTATTTGGGGGAAATTATAAATTATTAATTTTATAATTTGTAACTGTTAAGTCAAACAATAATGAAATTAATAACAATAAAGACAAATCATTGAATCATCAAAATTTGTGCCCAAATAAAGAATGTAGTTAATATAAAAGTATAACACGTAGATGCAACAAATTATGAGGCTGATTTAATATCAAACATGAAAAATACTTGAATTAAGTAGTAAATTGTCGACAGTTAACATCAAGAAAACTGTTGCTCCAGGAGTATTTTCTCAGTGTAGCAAATTTTGTGTTTTTTACGTTAACTTTTTCAATTGTTGTCTTCCAGAACCACTCTGGAAATAATTAGAAACAATGTAATATCTCAGTTGTAGTAAACACTTGATTGTTATGCACAGGAATGCTGGTAATGAAGATGACCTCATTATATAAACTACCTTCATAACTCTAAGTAGATAGCACTGCAGCTTTGGAGAACACAATTAATAAATCAACATATCCAGCATACCTACTCGTAAGTAGACCGTGCATTCAGGATCCTATGCAGTTTTCTTTTAATTTCTTTGCAAAAACCAACTCCTAATAAAACGACAATATATGATATTATACATTTTCATCGATTATAGGTATATGATCCTTTATTCATAATTGAGTTGAATATTCAATACTGGTGAAATATGAACATGTATTATACAAGTGCACATCTTTTAGGGTATCTCTAGCTATTATCTATATCAGGCTAGTTTAATGTATGCAGTGCAATGTTGTAAGAAAGTGTGAAAAATATTATTCTAAAACCTACACTCCGTTCGTAGGTGACGTCATTATCATGGGGCGGACTTAGGACACTAAAGACCGCATTTTATTGAGGCTGGTCCAGCCAGGCTGGTCAGGCCTAGGTTAGTGGCTGGAACAAGTGCAGCTATAAACTAATTGGGCTGCATTTCTAGCATATTTTTTTAGTTACGTACACTCCATAGACAAATTTTTCATTTGAATTATGTTCACTATACACAGTCATGCAGACCAGCGACAGTGAAGACGAAGCGCTCGCGAGCAAAAAGAAAACGAAAAGTTAAAAGATACTGGGTACACGATATTACCGCCTTTTAATTATTTCCGTAATTTTAACTACCTCCAGCCAGGCATTTTTCTTAATTTCTATATCTTTATAGTCCACATTTTAAGGGTCATATAAGCATGGAAATCTTTTCACAGTGTCTATAAACATTTCTGTCACTCTCACTATCTGTCTATCTTCTTCCATTAGTAGAAAACAAAACTAACCTCACAGTGGAATCAGTGGATCCACAATTATACGGCTGTCTACTGGTGACTGAGATTGTACAGCGACGTAGATACTCACGTGGTATAAAAGCAGAAATCTAATTGGTCTATATAGGATCCCGCATAGCTGGTCCCGCTTGAAAATGTAAATTATTACAAATATTGCTTGTGCCGCCTAAACTCGAAAGCAAGCTCATCGTGTACCAGCCTGTGTGAGTGTATGACAATTTACTATACTACATTTCAAATTTGGCCTCAGTGAAATGCGGCCTTAAGTTAATGATTGTAGAAACGTGCAACGTGCGTAATTGTTCAGGTTAGGTTGTGACGTGTGTCCGCTAATATTCCATTTCGGTTTCGACTACTTGTGTTCAATGTCCGCAGAGGTCACTGGGACATATTTAAACTATATATAATTTTCCATGGGTAGCACATTTAGGGTGGGCTCAGAAAAATCTAGGCATTAAGTCAAAAAATTCCGGATTGTTCTGCAAAACGGTATCGATACACACACGTTCAACACTAGGTCCTTATAACTGGGAAACAAACTGTAGTAAATAAAAAAATGTATTAATTGCATTATTTATTGAATGTCTTGATGTTGTCACAGCTGCTTCAAAACGGTGAATAACGAAAGGTATCCGTAAATAATTAAAATGAATGTACGCCAAATTTTCGCGAATTCTAGAATCGCTAAATATCCATTGAGCATATAAAATAGAAGTAACATCACTTGAGTGTAGTCCTGTAGAATACTTTTGCAACTGTTTTGCTTTACGAGTAGTAACTTTCTAAATATTTCTAAATAGCAACAACTCTCCTGGGACTCGATTCTCAAATGCAGTGAAACAAATTTGAGTGGGAATTCATTTCACTTAAAAAAAATTCTGAGTATATTATTATTTATGTGTATATTTGCAAATCTTTAAACTTTATATTTACTTAGTGCCTAAACAAAGTATTTTTGATTCATTAATACTTTAGGACACATTGTAAATATTTATTTGTATTGTTTGTGGACAATATTTATAATTGTAGTCTAATCCAGGATAAGTTAAATAATCGGTACAAGGAAGGTTATTGTCGGGCGTAAGGATACTAATCCCCTTTAATGGATGCTTATGCCATCATTTAGGTAGGGAATTTCCGACAGATAGTATTAAGTTGTTGCAATGTTTGTAAATTTTTTATAATTTGGACAATACCTTTAATGCAGGTAAAGAATCATTAGGTTCCACCCTAATATATAACTTCTTGCAGAATCTGCAAGTCAAGCAACAAACGTCGATCCGTTAAGACGTAAGCTATACTCATATCAAACACCTTAATTGTCTACAAGTATTCATACATCTTCATACACCAAGTATCGTATACCTTATCAAACTTCAGTTTTAATTATTAGTGAACTAATTGGTATGTAGTGTTAACTGTTATCAAAGCGTACATTCAAGAAATATATAAACGAAAAATCCAATTCAATTTCTTTATCAACTACCTACTCTCCACTAACGTGTAGTCTAGGATTGCTCTACAGAAATCTGTTTAACAATAAACATTTTTTTAGGAGCGAACAATATTCATTTCACAAAAACCATGTGAAATAATTCCCCAATTATTTATGGCGAATAGCTACAATGAGAATGGTCAAAAATACAGAGTTGTATTTTCTTATAAGAAATATTTTTTTATTTTTATATTTTCTTTGACGGTTTTCAACAATAGATATGCCATTTTTCTGCATAGGTCTAAGGTGTTCTGTCTTAGGTGAAAATGTACTAATTGTTTTTATTTAAACAAGTTTGTGTTTCAGAAATGTTACAAGAAAATTCTTAACATTTAATCAGTAAGTAGGTTAAAAAAATACTGAGTTGCAATAATCTTGATAAGTTTCTGTTACAAATTTTGCACAATTTCGTATATTTTCCATTTTTGTCGAACTGAGCTTTTCTCAATCAATAGGCAACTTTAGATGGCAGTGTTGTATTTTTCCATGTGTATAACGCTCTGGAACTGCCTTTTTCTGTCCTCAGAAATATTAGTTACCATTTTGCGCCTATCACAGAAAGGACCACACAGAAGAATATTTTTAAGAACCTGTTTGGTTGAAGCGAATGCATATTTGGGCCTGTTTTTAAATTCAGCGGTTTGCTGTGGTGGATTCCATCTAACTAATCAGAAACCAGATTTTTTTAAACAAACCAATAAGATTCCACTACACCAAACTGCTCAATTTAAAAACAGGCATATGTCTCAATTTTATGTATCGCATAAATAGCATACGTCCAGAACTTGTGTCATTTTTGCTATCTAGTAGACAACTCACCGTTTGCAGCTAAAGTGAATAGAAACATAATATGCTATTTGTTCATAGTAAGATGCGGTTATTTACATGGATTCATTTTCTGCAATAACCCGATTTTAACCAAAAAATGGACGTGTGTTATTTCTGCTTATGCAATTCAATTCGATATCATAGTCATCAATATTAATTAGTTATTTCTACAAAAATATTACCAATATCATTGATAGAAATTGTCAATATTTAGTTGACTGATGTGTAGGATTTACCTGGAGAATTCTCAGGAAATCCAAACTTTTATTCTCCATAACTTTTACGACAAAGCTTAACGAGCAATAAAATGCTGCCTGATAAGTATTAAATCAAAGATACTTTACTCTGTTGACAGGAAATTACCACTAGAGGTGCGTGGAAAAGCGTGTTTTATAGTAGTTTTATGGTACTGTTCCAAGTTTATAATAATATGAAATAGTCATAGTCTTATCTGTTATAAGATAACGAATTTATGATTCTGGAGAGGAGTTTAGTAGCAGAAGATTGCTGTCATTGAAACTATAACTTTTTTTGTGATGTGGGAAAGGAAACATTGTTTCTTACTGATAACAATATTTTACTTAATAGTACATATATTTTTATTAGTTTAGAAAATGCTGTTTCGGTACTACCACATTTTCAATTATTTAATTTTAATTACAAAAAATGTTATTAGTAACTCAAAAATTATTCTGTACGATTGAGAATCTACTACGCCAAACACTTTTTGAAAAAATAAAATTATTTAATATGTGGTAGCGCTATCTCTAGTCGATCTAAATCGACACTTAACCAAAACAACTTGAAACAACCTTTATTGCAGTTTATTTCTGTTATAGTTATTTCTTACTCTTCTGTAAATAGGCATTGGTTTTATTATTGCTTCGCCGCTATTGTTGGATTGATTGAAAAACTTTATATTTGTTAGAGTGTCAGGGATTTTTGCTCTTAATTATTGTAAAAGATACAACGTACGGAAAAATTATACGGGCGTTTTTTTTAAAGTAGATATCAATTTGAAAGTGGAAAAGTATTTCTCGTTTGAGATATAAACGATTGTTTTTCGAAAACTGCAATAAAATGAGATATTGTGTTACGTAGAACAATTTAATTATAACGTTTTAATATAATAATAAATTTAATAAACAATTAAAATTATTTTTTTACTGTATTGGAAAGGTATTTTAAGCTAATATAAATTAAATCTCCTACAATTCCTATCAATGAAGTCATATGTATGCTCTCTGATACCAAACATCTAGGTATGCTATCACCTTTTTTTGAGATGTCACTGGCCCGGTATCAGATGGTATATAGTGGGAGCTAGGTCGTGGTTCGGAATAAATGTATGAATAATTTTTTATAAATTTTATTTAGATGTTAATTGTTGAGCGCCGCCAACCATTAAAATAATATCTCAGTTATCAAACTGTGGTTGGCCAAAAAAATAACTACCACTCAGACATTAGCATTCAACTTAATAAATATTAAAAATTAATTCTAACAAGCATCTAATATTTTCAGAAAGAAAAGACCATGTATATTGTTACTCAGGTGACTGCGATATTTGAATATCATACAAAATTAATTTCTTTGCAACCAATTTGTGCCAAATATTGCTTGCAACAGCCTGGTCTTCAAGTACTTGCCGGAAGTATAAAAGATGGAGAACGTAAAGCACAAAAGTTGAGTTTTATTAAGGTATTTTATTCTCTCCCCGATTATTATTTTCTTTACTGCCTTCTCATATTTAGTTTTTTGTAGTCCAATTTAAATTACGATTCATATCGTTAAATAATGGACTTCTCAGATTTCAGCTGTAATATAAATTTTCATAAAAAGTTTGCATTGTGTGAATTGTTACATAATAACAACTTTTTTATTTTATTTCATATTGCCAGTTCTATTCTTGGTGACACACATTTCTTTAATAATATTAGAATCTTATCTAAGGAATATGGGATGATAAAAATGTGTAACACACAAACGATAAATAAAATTAACATTGACAAAGGTAGATCCTCGATATCTTCTATCTATCAATTCCCAGTACATGTTCAATACATTCTGTACATCTTACATAATTAAAAAAATCCTTGTATTCTCACAAGAGCACAAAATAAATCCTCATGTATGCGGGCTAATGCTCCGACCAGCATTGAATTACACCTGAAAAATAAAACAGGCTACTTTGAAACTGAGGCTGCTATAGGTTTTTCAGGTATAATGCAATGCTGGTCGGGGCATTAGCCCTCAAAGTAGTTGTTTCCTGAAATTTCGTGTGCAACATAACGTTAGCCGTTTCGCGATAGAGGTCGCTAGCTTTCAATGGTTTTTACGGCATGTAGAACGTTTCTTGTCTGATAGACTTAAAATAGCTAAAGTTGTTCGTCGGTCACCTCACCTATGGCAGCTAATAAGCTCGAAATCGGTATATGTCGGGGGGGGGGGGGTCGCTGACGAATGACTTTAGCTTTTGCAAGATGCTTTTCTGGTGTAATTCAGTGCTGGTCGGGGCATTAGTCTGCAAAGTAGTTGTTTCCTGGAATTCCGTGTTTACAACATAACGTTATCGCCATTTCGCGATAGAGGTTGCTAGCTTTCAATAGTTTCTATGGCGACGTAGAACGTTTCTCATGTGTTCATGCCTCCATTTTTATCCTAGTTCGTGGCAAAAAATGGCTTATCAAAAACAGAGAGGAATGACTTAGCCTCAATAGAAAAACAACTACTCGAGCAAAAACTAGTACTCATCTGCTTAAGCTGATGTGCTTCTAGTAGAACAAAGAAAGAATTTATGAACTGATACCGATAAATGTACGAGAAATCGAGATGTTCGAGAAATTACTGCTGATTATTTTTCTTCAAGAGCGGAGTAGCGAAACTCCAAGATTGTGGAGATGCAATACTAAACAAAGCATGAGAATATATTCTTAGGAATTTTCTACATTTATAGAGGCATCTATAATAATACTTCTTTAAAACACTGTATAAAACTTTATCGCCTTGGCAGCTAGTATTTATTCATTTTTGCAGAAATACGTATTGAACATTAGTGAAATAAAAAGCAAAACTTAGTTTAAACTTTTGAAGTTCTAGAAAGCTACGGAAGAAATAATCAATGTAAGGATTAAAACAGATTTTAGTTTTAAGTTTGTGAAGTTATGAAAAACTTTCTTCCTTTGCATTTCAAATGTTGTTACGTATTTCACAAATGCAATACAAAAGCAGGGAATATAAGATGTAAAACCTATTTGCCTTTTATTCAGCATGTTTTAAATCCGCATGGCATATCTTTAGAAAGTTATTCTTTGGATCGGTTTAGAGACATTATTTTTGTATGCTGAATATTTCAAGAGTCTAAATCCGTCTGCCATACAGAGAGTAACACAACGTGCCAAAATTGAAGGAAATTTTCACTGTTCATACTCAAGAAAATATTTTAAAATTAATATTTATCACTGAAGACTGGGTTTTCGAGTAGGGTGTCGAAGGGTATCTAAAAAATGTTATACAGAAAATATTTTCTAAATAAATGAAGAAATGAAAAAAAAAATATTTAAAATCAAATTTAGTAACACTGAATATTTTCGTTGCAAAAAATAATCCTGAAACGTTTTCAACATTTTTGTAATGTAGCATTATCAATAAACTAATCTCGAGTTTTAAAAGAGTAGAGTGACTAATTCACAGCACTTAGATGAATACGGGAGATGACAAGATTCCATAGGCCTAAGAAGGGTGAAAGAACACAAAATTGCCAAAAATAAGTTGACTGGCTGATCCTAGCACTTTAACAGTTTACTTTAAAAATCTTATAACCTCACTTGTGTCATCCTCTTCGTAACAATTATTGTAGAATGTCGTCCTTTTGGACGGCGATGGCTTACCACCACTCACTTACCTACCTGATGCGCACTCCGCGAATATCACACTTTGACACTTTTATATAGAATTGGATCGGTCAGTGGTCGCGCGGCGTCAGTACTTGAATCGAGATGACTTGATCGCTGTGGGTTCAAGCAGCCAGTAGGCCGTATATAAGCTATATTCATGGAGAGGATTCGCGCCCTCTTTGCGGGTATGGTACGGTGGAAGAATGTTGACTTAGGTCAATGTGAGAGATTGATACCGGTTGACGTTTGACTACCCCCCTAGTTAATGAGACTTCCCAGGTTTTCCTCATTCTTGCACTGAATGGTGGTTAGGGCCTACCAACGTAAGTCGTTCCTTATAAATTGGGTAAGACAGGCCCAAAATTTTGTTGTAACATCAGGTATGCCAAACTATTTTACGAATTAAAACCACAAATTTATTCTATTAATAATTAATAACAATAGTGGCAAAATCAGTTAAATTTGCTGCATTAAAATAGGTGTTGTAAAATGTAATTTATTTCGTCACCATTTGTGAATCACGCTGTATTTAATTACTAGTAGATAGGTACAGTGGGAGTCAGCACTCATCAATTACATGCTTCAATCTTTTCTAGTGGCATTTGTTATACACGGTGCTAGAAAAGAACAAAACATGCAAGTGGTGACTTTAAGCTGACCACCACTGTACAATTACAATCGGAAGCTACTCACTGATTATTATATATACTGTTTATGTTACTATAAAAAAATGGAAAGCATGCAATGAGTAAATAACTGAAACTGGATTCATTCAATCTTAAATGTAAGTAAGCAGATAGGTAACTAAAATTAAAATTAGGTTCATTTACTTTCATAGGTAATAAATAACAATTAATAATAACCATTATTTAAATTATTTTCAAGTGAAAATACAGATTTAAACCAGAAATCGAGTAGATATTTTACATAAAAACGGATGTTTAGTGTAAGCAGTTATTATTAAACTCATTATTATATTCATAATATTCGTTATTGATATGTATCTTACAAAAAAAAAATAAATTTTTCACTAACCACATTGTCCTTTTACGTTTCATACATATTTCAATATATGATTAGGCAGGTACTTACCCAAAAATAAAATAAATGTTTCCATATTCATATAGTCCATGGTTTTGCACCACTTTATGGTATTTTCAAATTTCAACATTATCGTAGCGGCTCCATCTTCCTAGTAATTCATTCACAGCACACATCTGTATAGTTATAGTCAAGGCTGAGGTTAGGGGCAATTGCATTTAATACAATTAACAATTTTCACCAAGATAACGGGAACTCAACTACCTTAATCTACAAGAGATTGAAGGGGATTTACTCCAATTTAGATACAAAATAGTACTAAATATGAGTTTTCATTGGAGGACGGACGGATCGTAAGTCACTCGCGAATAAGAGTATTTATGATCCGATTTAGGTACAAGTGAAAGTGAGCCAAATAAGTGTTTAATTATACAGAGTAAAAAATATCATTGAGTAAGTTTAAGCTCATTTATGAGTGACTTAATTTGGTGTTGAATTTTGAGTAAATTTAACATTTTAACAAAGAAGTGAGCTTATCTACACAATATTTAGTTAACCCACCAACCGTTGCAGATATTACACGTTGCTTAGTAAGTGGAAAGGGGAAAACAAAGTTGGGTAGGAGCAGATACCCACGCGCAGTTGTAGTTTTAAACGATACAAGTCACTGCTGTCTGTGGACTGTAATCGTAAGTATATTGTTCTAACAGGATCATGGACCATGGACTGCAGTTGTAAAGACATTTTCAAATTACAGTTTGCATACAAAAAGTATGGTGTAAACTGGAAAGTGAGAATTTGTGTCATGAAGATATAATAGAAATAGGTAAGTAACAATGGCTGTCTTTATCCGACATAAAAAAATTGTTGATTTGCTTCTCATTTCAGAAAACCTATTGTGCGTCATTCCATGATTACCATTTCATTTGATCCTCAACTACTTAGCTATAAAATATTGAAAAATAAATCAAACTTGGAAATTATTGATTTAAACAGTTTATTCAATAAAGAACTGTTTGAACTTCATCAGTCATACAACACCACTGAATATTTTATGACAACAAAGTATATGTGTTGTTAAATTTAGAAAAATGTATTGTTAATAATATCATCAAACATCCTTGCATACTGCGCCATGTTATTATCTACAAATATAATTTCAACCTTTATCTTATTTTCTTGTTATAGCAAACTTTTATTTAGTGTGTAATTAGTAGTAATAATAAATATTATAATGGAATAATAATGACTATTATTTGTATTGTTATTGTTGTTATGGTTGCTTCTACAATTCCATTAAACCTATATAGTGTACCAACTAACACATATTCACTACATAATTATTTGTAATAGCAATAATAACAATTATTATAAATACTTATAAAGTAATAATTTACCATCCGTAAAAAATTAAACACAATTAATAGGTACACAATAGCTCTAATTTTGAGTTTGTTATAACACTAAAATTATATAAAATAAGTCATTACTGATTTAAATTTTATACATATTGTGAAAAAATAACGAAATAGATTGATAATATAACTCAATTTTCTGTTTGCAATAACATTAGTTTAGAAAGCTAACTCAAAAATTGTTCAGTGTTACCCTTAGAAGATGTTTAGCTAACAAGTGAGTGAATATTACTCAATGAATTGTGTTATTTCAACACAATCGGGTGTGGACCCGTTTTGAGAACCATTTGTGCTGATTTCGAGTGAACTTTTATTCAAAATTTTTACGGTGTATTACTTATTTAACCAGTACCTATTTGAATAAAATAATCAGTTGTAGTACAAATATTGTCATAAATGAGTAAAATTCTCAAAATGATCAGTATTAAGTGAAAATGTACTCAATAATTTAACTCAATTGATTCACTCAGTACCATTAATGCGTTTACTCACATCAATTATTTGAAGTGTAAGATGCCATTCGTGAATTTTTCTCGAATAGCATATTCGACAAGTTTTCGGTTTCGCAGTTGTATGTTCTTTTTTGCCACAGAATGCATCTTTCAAGGCAAACTTAAATCGACATCATAATTTCAAAGCTTCTTGTGATTCATTGTCTTCATTTTACATTCACGTCTGGAAAGATAAAATGAATAATCTTTTAAAAATTCACTCTATTAGTCCTGTCAAGTAGGTTTTACGAACATGATTTAGTAGCACTTAAGAAACCTTAACTTAACTAGGTTTAATATTCCATTAAATTCGGGTGTATGCAATTAATAATTAATTTATCTAAGCTCGTCTGGTTACTCGGAAATTTCCTCCTTCTCGACGTTCAGACTGTAAGGCGTTGATATGATGTATAATTAATATTCCTTAAGCCTAAAGATAATTATAACAAAGCGTATCCTTGAACAGTAATTGATGAAGGCGCTTTGCAAAAATGTATTTGTTTCTGGAAGAAAATAATTCACTTTCAACCACCGATGATGCCTGCTTCGTGCAACGCTCGTCGAGTGCAGTGACAAGTTGATAATAAATGATATATCTTACATTTTTCCTTTTGAAAATAACACTATAACATTTTTTAAATAAATTTTCACTAAAAAATTAACACAATTGGCAGTTAAACTCTAAGGTTAGTTGACTGGAATGCAGTAATAATTGAACATGCTATATTGCTGTAGCAGTACTCTTTACTTTGTAAGTTAGCTGTATTTTAGACAATACAAGTATAAATTCTCTACTTACCTTAAACTACATTCTCATTTAACATTAATAAAACGATAATTAGACTACAATTTCAAAAAGCAAGCATATTACGTTATGTATATGTTGTAGTCATTGGCCGTATTGGCGGCAAAAGCTGTAATCAAATCATTATTTCTTTGCTTGACAGAAATTTTACTTCATTGCAGCGCTTATGCGATACAGCATTTGACGGATATTTGTTTACTCATTAGCTGAAAAGTATTAACATGTTTAATATTACCTGTAAAAATGCAAATTTTTGGTAGTCAAAATAGAATCAAGTAAATAAAGTATTCTTATTTTGGAAAAATATTACTTCCGTTCATTTGGAACAATACAAACATTGATCATAATCCTTCTTGAATGAATTGATGGATGTACCTTTATATAAGAGCTTAGAGTTGAATCCCACTGATGCAATAATATTTGATATTACACAAAAAACACAAAATATACCGTCTCGAAGTACACACTATAACCACACAAAGCTAAATGACGCCGAATTAAACTGTTGCACCATTGATATCTATAAATGATACTGCAGGTAACAACTACTCCGCGGACCCGACCGTCATTGAATTACACCTGCAGTATCTGTGTGAACAGCCAAAAACCCCTGTCGACCACACCAGCAGATATAGACCGATTTCGGGCTTGTTAGCCCTCATCAGTATATCATAGCTGATATGACCGATAATTGAACTGGCTGTTCCTTCATGTATGTTCACATATAAACAGAAGATAAGCAGACCACTTATATCTCACCTTCCCTTGTTTCACGATTCTTGAGTACATTTCGCCTATATCAGTGACGTATTCGGCGGTAACCAGTGAACAAGTTTACTTATTGCAGCAACATAATAATTAGTTGGTACCAATCTGTACCGCTGTGACCATAATGGGTTCCAGTTATGATAATAATTTATGTATCAGTATATTAACCAACAACAGTTAACTGCAAAATAATTACAATTTTTAAAATTTAATAAAATACTTTACTGACAAGTATAATTGCTTATTAGTGGAAAAAGCACATGTGTAGAAATGTTATTCAACCTGTAGATAATATATAAAACACCAGATAAAAAAATATTTAAGGTAATTATTTAGCAACATAGTTTACTGGGAGGGTATTTCTCAATGTACCATTCACAGAAATGCTATCTCATGAGTCTTTCTCATTATCCCTAAAATGATTTCGAAATCTTGTTAAAATACTTTTTCCAATTCGAATTTCTTTTAATGATGATACACACTTGCGACACGGTACAAAAAAGCATTCTGTGCACTATTTCTTAGTGTTTGTCTTTATTATCAGTAACTTAATTTAATCTTTACACATTTGTATAATGTATTTATTTATTTAGAAGTACTACTGCCCAGACAGATACCCAATTACAGGGCAGGAACAACCATAACACTTAAGAGAAAAAGACAAAAAATTAAAAAACTGAATACATATAACATAAAATAAAACAAATATTGATATAAAAAATATCAATAAATAAGTACAAAAATTTGAATAGAAATTAAAAAAGAAACAACAATAAACAATAAAAATTGAATTTAAAAAACTAAGAAATCATAATGACAGTACAATGTGAACTTGTTTCGATAAACATCGCTTTATAGTAGCAGTGCAACAGCTACAAATGTCAATGTATGTTATAATAAGTTCAAAAATGATACAAATTCCTTCAGGCTAAAGTCTCTATGAGTAGAAGTAGGTACATAAAATCTTATAATACTAAAAATAAATTTATTGATTTTATTAGAACAATTTTTAAAACATAATTTACACAAAATAAATATCTTTTTTTATTTCTCAAGTTTTCAAGCTATGAAACAAGTTGGATTCCTGAATTTTAAATCGAAGCATTTTCATTTGTGGTTGGTAATATATTGGAAATATTGACACGCTCGAAAGAACATGAAATACAGTTCGCACATCACTGACATTTTAATTATACAAATTAGTGGATTTAATTATATTTCTGCGTTATTAAATCATAAATTTTAAATAATTAATTATTGGGGGATGTCAGGCTCATTCTTCATACACCGATTTCTCCAAGGCCTTCGATTGAGTTAATCATTATATGCTCTTGCATAAATTGTCAACTCTTGATTTGGCAGGCTCATTCATTGATTGGATAGTTATCTAAGTAGTCGTTCTCAGATCAAATAACTTCAAATCTAATAAATTACAGGTTACTTCGGGAGTTCCTTACGGGTCACATTTGGGTCCTCTCTTGTTTAATATGTTTATACATGATATATCTCAGTGCTTTCATCATACCTTTTGTTTGCTGATGATCTTAAGCTTTTTTCTAGAATTCTTAGTGATGAAGACTGCCATCTCCTTCAAACTGAACTAAACAATGTTACCGATTGGTGTTTTAAAAACGGTATGCAACTTAGCACTGCAAAGTGTTATGCTATGATATTCTGCAGTGGTAGAATTACTGTTAATTATACTTACCGAATAAATGATGAATTTTTAGATATAGTTTACAGTATAAAGGAACTTGGTGCGACCATTAATAGTTCTCTGTTATTTATTCCACATATCTGCAGCAACACCTAAATCATTGCAAATGTTGGGTTTTATAAAGATATGTACTCACGACTTTTTAGATGTAACAACGTTAAAGATTTAGTACTGTGCACTCGTTAGGCTTCACCTAAAGTATGGTTTCAGTTTATGGTCTCCTAATTATAACATCTATATACAACAGAACACCTTCAGCATCTGTTTTTAAGATATGTAGCTTTCAAATTGGGATATGCTACACCATTTGATTATTGTCAGTTAGAAAGTGAATTGGGTTTAATACCTTTATCTCATAGACATAAAAAGAAGGAGTTAGTATTTATTTATAAGATACTAAATTTTAATGTTTGCTGTCCTCCAGTTTTACGTCAAATCAACATTCAAGCACGAGTCATACATATCTGTTCAGTGACTAGTTTTAATATTCCCCATCATAGAATATTGACTTCTTTCACAGTAATCCAACATTCATGCAGAAGCTTTCACGTATATGTTTTGACCCATAAGAGTAGTAATCTTGAATTTTATATTGTTATTCACAAATATTGATTTTGTATATTGTCTTATGTGTATATATTCTACTTTGTTTATACTCTCTCACATATTTTGTTATTAATTAGGTTTTGCCGGTGAATAAACAAATAAATAAACTTTTATCATTATTTGTTTTATTCTGAGTAGTTTGTAGATTCATATTTATGTGTATATTTCTTGTGACATAAGTTTTAACTTATTTTTTAATCCTAGGGAATATTTGTTAACGTAATAATAAAATTAACTGTTCAGCATTAACAATAATTTATTATTAGTAATAGTAGGCCTGTAACTACACATGGATTAAGTACAATATATTTTATTTAAATATCTAATTAACTTATAAATATATTTCATTTAAATTAGAATGAAATATGTTCATAATTAAATGTGAGTAGTTTCAAAGTGTCACGGACATACATACGAGTAATAGGAGTGAAAATTAATATAGGGTTTCGATTTAAACATTAATTAGCTCTTAAATAGATGTTAACTATGCAAATAAGCGGAATCTCTGTTAACTGGCTGCAATTAATATATATAGTTGACTTTAATTGTTGATTGCCGTGGCTATTAATGAACGTATATACAGGGTGGTCCATAAAAAATGATTGATATAATAACTGTGGATTGTAGACATCAAAATAATTTAATGTAGCCAAACATGGTTTAGTAAAATATCGGTTAGCGATGTACAGGGCGTTGAAGTTTCATCTTAAATTTTAGATTTGTTCCATTCTTTACTATTTTGATATAACTGTCATAAATAGATTGATTTTCTTTCAATTTCTTTTTTACAGAAATATCATTAAAAAATATATAATGAAGAATTTTAACATTTCTGATTAATTAGAAAATTATTATACAGGATGTATGAATTAAAAACACCTTAGGCCTCGTTTCTAGAGGATGTCAAAAGTAAAAAAAAAGTTGAATTTTGGGTATGTATAGGTATGTCTAAAACTATTTATGTGTTAAAAATAGAAATTTAATGTGACATTCGAATCCAAAACACCTTAGTGAAATGTTGTTCGTTTCTAGATGATGTCAAAAGTAAACAAAAGTTGAACTTAGGTTTGTATATTTCTAAAACTATTTGTGTTCTAAACAGCAAATTTACTGAAACAGTTTTATTATTTACTCAATACCTATACTTATATAGTAGATACTGGATGCGGATACCTACTACAGTAATAAAATATTTTTTCTACAAAACTGTTAAAAGTAGGCTTTTTTATTGTCATTTTTGATGTTAAAAATGTCATTTTTTGACACGCGTGTTAAAAGTAAATCAAAAGCACTGGTTGCTACGAAAATTTTGGTTCATAAACATTGCAATCTGTGTGGTATTTTTTGATTTCTTATTTTTATTGAGTTTAAAGTTCTTCCGATTGTTTTGTAGAAAAAATATTGTATGATATACGTGTTAAAAGTGATTTTATTTTGTTCGTGAAGTTAAAAAACTCGCTACGCTCGTTTTTTAATCATCTTCACTCACAAAATAAAATCTTACTTTTAACACGTATATCATAAATAGCTATTTTAATTTTTTGATAAATTTATTTTATTTTGAATTCTTTTTTACTATTATTTTAATATTTATAAAAATATTGCTATTTATTATACAGGCTGTCCGGAAATTATGCGTCAAGACTTCAGGAGGTGATTCCTCACAATAAATTATGGTCACGACGTCCTATAACAATTTTTCTAAAACTCAATATTAACGGAGATACAGGGTGTTAAAGATAAAATATTATTTTTGATATTTGTAAATGATTTCTTGAGAAATCCAAATATTTACATAAAATTTGTAAATCGGGGGTTTTTGCGGACGAGAAATTCAAATGTTTCTAATTTTGACGTCACTAGTAGAGGGCGCCACTTATGGCACATCATGTTTCTTTCAAATGACAGAACTTTTTTGCTGCTTACTGTATCCATCTGACTATTGAAACAATCGATTCTCCTACCTGTTTTATTTGAAAAAGGTATACCTTGCTGAAGTCTGTAGGCGTAACCATTATTTTTGAAATAATCCTATTTGAGATGCTCAGTGCACCAAGTAAAAACTGTTTTGGTTTCAGGTAAAGTACCTTTTCTGCTGAGAATACAACAAAATATTACTTGAAAAAGTTGTTCAGAATCATAAATTATGGAGACGTGCAAAATTTCAAGAAGATTGGTGAGGTTTGATGAAACCATTTTTCAACAAAGCACAAAGATTTTAGATGGATACATTAAGATGCAAAAAGTTCTGTCATTTAAAAGAAACATGATGTGCCACAAGTGGCGCCCTCTACTAGTTACGTCAAAATTAGAAACATATTTGAATTTCTCGTCCGCAAAAACCCCCGATTTAACTTTAACTTTAACACCCTGTATCTCCGTTAACATTGAGTTTTCGAAAAATTGTTATAGCACTTTGTGACCCTAATTTTTTGTAAGGAATCACCTCCTAAAGTCTTGACACATAATTTCCGGACACCCTGTAAATGGAAACAAATGATCGTTTCTATATCAGCAATGCTGTTTTTTTTCTGTTTCAATTAGCATACCAATTTTTCTTAAAATTATGCGTATTCAAATAAGGTAAATATAAACAGATAATAACTAAGTGTTTCTACCTACTTCGAAATAGAGCATTTCTTTAAATCTTTTCATTTGCAATGTAACAAAGATCCAACAACAATGGCAATGTTTACCGCATTTTTATGTAATACTTTGCAGTTGTGGATGTTATTAGAATAACAATTATTAAGTATGTAAATCCAGTAACTCTGTAAATAATAAGTTCTGGAAAATATACTACGTGACAAAGATAAGTAAATATCCAGTAAACATCATTTTATTTTGATATTTTTTTTGTATGTTTGCTTCTGGTTTTTCAAACCACTAATTTGCAATAGTTCGGCTGTTACTAAAGGCACAATCGACCATCTGCATGCATTTCGACGACCTTCCTGAGTCTACGCCTGGTAATACCGTACTATGGTACATAAGGATCTGTTAATCCTTCTAGAAATTGCTCTCACCTACAAACCTGCCACGCGCATATCGTCATATTTAATGGGTGTTTACCTTTCTCTGTCACGTAAACTCCGAAAGAATGGGTCAACACTAAGCTGGAGATACTACACACCAAAATATTAGGTTTGAGATCAAACATAATATTGGTGTCTATTATCTCCAGCTTAGTTTTGACCAATTTTTTCTGACTTACCCTGTATATATTTACTTAACTGATGTCCGGAATATAAGTGTCGATACTAAAAGGGTTTTTATATCTGATTGTAAACATCAACAAACTTATGAAAAAACTGCCTCAAAAATAGTTTAATATTCTAGTATATTTCGAAAATAAAAATACAATTAATTGCTGCAAAATGCAAAACTGTGTCAGTACCAAAAAATCTTTAAAACTGTAACGTACTGTAACTTTGGAAAACATTGCCTGATATTTGTTAGTGTACATATTTGAGAGCATACGTACATTTATGAGTGTACGTATTTGTAATTATTATATACAAACACCTGATATGATATGTGTGCGACGTTGTCACAAGACCTGTTTACTGCCTTAATTGTGTTACCGTTGGCCAGAGAAAAAATATTGTTTGTTACAATTTATTATACAGTAAGATAAAGGCACCCATTTTCTGGACACCCTATATATTCAATAAACATATCTCAATTTATAATCAGTAACCTTTAATCTAAAAAAAGTATTTTTCAAAGTAGACGTATTTGTAAACAAAATCAAAACAAAATCAGCAAATCTTTTGCGAACCCTGAAGCAGGCGTCAAGTTATTTGCGATTTTCTCTTCCCAATCTTTCTACTTAATCTGAAATAATTGAACTGGAAATCTACATCCAAGAAGTTAAACTTTTCCATTGACGTATTCAACATAACTTGTTTTTACGGTACATGAAATTTATTAATTGTTGCGGAAAAGTTATTTCAAAATATTTTTACTAAAAACGTTCAAAATATTTTAAACACAAATTTAATGATGTTCAAAGCTATTTTATTCTAAAAGGTGTTCCTAAGTAGTTTAAAACTATAAGGATAATAATTGAATTTCTAGAAGAAATTTTCTATAGAACTAAAATAGATCGAAACAAAAAAGATAGTAAAATTCTTTAGGTTACAATTAAGATATTTATAAATAAAATGCACCCATCATATGAAATGAATGAAATTAATGTTAATAATACACGTATAACTGATAATAAAGAAATGGCTAATTTATTTAGTACAGTCTATAGTCAAGTATGGAGAAATCTTCATGAAAAGAAATAAGCAGCCATCGATTTCAGTTGCAACAAAAGTAAAATCAAATCAGTCAGTATTTTTTAAGTCAACACACCAAGACAATAAAATATTTATTTCGAAATTCTAGCTCAATGTTTAAAAAATGGGACAAAACCCTCTTTTCGGCGCCAATGACAATCAATCTTCGTCCGAGATGGCTAGATATGTCAACTATCATTTTTTGCAGCGTTGTCAAGTGTAGAGGCGACAAAAATAAACATTTTTATTAATAATAATAATGCCTAAGCACCTGATAGATAACAGTTAATCCGGTTAGCTGCAGTATATTTTATTCGTTATTCGTTCTTTCGCTGTACACTGCCAGATTCGTCATAATTATCCACTAACATATCTGACATAAAGTACTCTATTTAATTACTATAAAATGTTTAAAATTAGTCACTAGGTATTCCAAAATAACATAACCTAGAATACTGCATTGCTAGTTGCATACTCTCCAAACCTCAAAGAACATGCGAGGCTTAGTTATATTCTAAGGGTCTAAGAAACATTTTTACAGAACGCTGTAAACATCTGGGGATGTTAAAATATTACTAATTATTTTATACAAACATTTGCTATTGCTATTATTAGTATTAGCAGAATATAATTATTCCCCAACAACACAAGAAGTTTAAAAATGTATCGCCGTGAAGTGTCTTATAGATGGAGTCTACGGATGTCAAAAAATATTGCATATGGTTACGGTACCCTGATTAGTTTAATCGTACGACAATACAACGTACGTAATCAACCTGGTCATGACCGCCGGACCAACTAGGTACCTTGCTTTAAACAAAAAGAACGATCGAGAGAAGGAGAGGTCCACAACAAGTATAAAAATGTTTGCAAGGGCAGGTTTTAATTTAAACAAGTAAGAAAACAGAAAATGATACAAAACGTTCCTAAAATCTCTCCAAATATCAATCTTGCAAATAAATATTAGTAAGGTAGGTCTGCCTCCCTGTGCTACCATATCGGGTTTCTGATTAAATCATTAAATAATAATCTACATTTTGTAAATATTTTTTTTTTCTTTCAAAGCGGCATAAACTGATACACGTGTCAACGTGGTGATCTGTCACTACGTTTGACACCTTTGACTTTGGCAGAATATACCTCGCGCCTGACAAAAGGTCAGTGACGGCGATAAATAAGGATTTAATATAGTTTTGAAAAACAAAATAAAAATTCGCTTTATAAATAAGTTTGGAAATTTTTTGATAGATGATGATTCCGTTAATTCTTATTTATTCCGATCCCCTATTAAAATATTTGTACTAAGTCATAGTTGACCCTCTTTAACAGCATAATATTTTTGTTTTGTTGTGAAAATAGATAAAAGTTTGATGTAATATGTAATATCGTTTATACATACAGATGGCAAGTAAAGAATGGTCCAAATTTCAGGTCTGTATTCTTCAGGGGTTAAATGTAGCAATTTGGAGAAATTTTAGATCATAACGGATCGTCAAGTTTTGAATCATCCTTTGCCTAAAATCTAAAAGATTTATTGATTTACAGAGTGTTGAATATGTTTAGTACAATGAGTTGATTTAGTTTTAATATTGTATACAAATGTGAGTAATTTGACTATAAAAAATTAATTCGCCCTTTATTTGGCTATTGAGGTGGTCAAATTTTAGTAATCTTATCGCGTCATTTATATGTTGTCCTCATCGCTCACCTCACCTGCTTGGTTTAGCAGGGACAAATTTATTTAACCCACAATTCGACTTAACTCCGTGTAACGTCTAGTGTCTAGTATCATCTATGACATTAATTTGAGCAAACATTCGTGTAGGTACGTCAGCTACAATCAGAACATTCCTCATATTGCTAGAAAGGAAAGCTAGACTAGTACTCTTGTAATGATAAAATATTGCGCAGTCATCTCGTGGCTAATATTTATCGTAATTCGAGTAATATTTTATAATACAGGATGTCCCTAATTGATTGCAATATAGAGCAAGAGCAGATTATTGACGACAAAATAATATTAAGTAGCCAAAATTACCTTAATCGAAAGATGATGGTCAAAAAAATAATAAATTAAAATTTTATTTTCGATATTTTCAAATTACTTTTTAAAAAATCCAAATGTTTGCATAAATTTTGAAGATCGGGGGTTTTTAGGGATGAGCAATTAAAATTTGTTTCTGATTTTGACGTTACTAGTAGAGGGCGCCACTTATGGCACATCATGTTTCTTTTAAATGTCAGAACTTTTTTGTGGTTTAGTGTATGCATCTGACTATAGAAACAATCGATTCTCATATCATTTTTATGTGAAAAAATGTATATACATAACTTAAGGGCAGATTATTAACGTAAAAATAAAGCGATTGAGCCCAATCTTCGATTTTTTGCTATATTTTAAGAACGTATGGACCGAAATTTGTAGTCTTATGTTTTTTGAGGTGGCAATTACAAATACAGAATCCTAATAGGATTAGGAAAACATGTAAAATACAAAAAGTTAAACATATTTTTATATCCACAGTTCGGTTTTAATCATCAACTTTTGACTAAGGTAAGTTTGGCAACATCGCATCTCTAAGTTGCATTAATTTCGGGACATCCCGTATACTGTTTAAGAGAATGAAATGTTACACAATGCGTTCTTTCAGGAACGCGGTATACTAAAAATCAGCTCCAAACAACGTTACGTTTGAATAAGCTATATGCAAACGATTTTCAAATTAAAAAATAAACAATCGGAATTTTGAGTAACCGTAAATCTTCCATTAGTAAAGTATTAATTTTTTCTTTGAGAAACAGCTCGTCATTTTAACTTGTTGAAGTTTCCAGACCGTATAATCTGCAGCAAATATTCTAATTCACGTTCTTTGTTTGTTTCAGAGAATTGAAATTAGCCTGTACAAACGCCTTAGCTGGGAAGAAATTCGCACAAGAAATTGGCGTTGACAAAGTGGACAAATCATTAGTAGCCAACTTCGAAATACTTAATTTAGTCCCCGAACGTAGTTTTTTTCCGAATAAAAGCGAAACAGGTAAGTTTTTACATATTTTTAGCGTCTCATTTCATATTCAGTGTTCATTTGACGGAATGAATACCATTTTATAGAAAATAGAGTTCCTTTCAAAATAAATAAATCTTAATAAAAGATGATAATGAGGTTGTAATGTTACTTCAATAGGGAAGTTTCCTTGAACTGCAAAAATTTGATATACTTATTTATTTTTAAATGTGTAATATGTATTTTCGATTAAGGTAATCGTGCATTATTTTAATTTTTCATTGTATTTACCAGTTTGACCCAGATCGAGAACGCGTTACTAAATATAATATCAAATGTCACATAATAATTGATATATTATCATTAATAAATTGATATGGAATGTCAATAAAATCACGTGGTCAAAAGCGCAATACTATGATGTAACACAGCGTTCAATGCGATTTATGTTTTCGTACATACAGCTGCAGTGTTACGATAGTGATAATGTAAACAGGCGTTTTCAACTTCATTAATGCAGAAATATGGGTAGTCAAATCTAGCAGCAGTTTTCGTTGTTAATATTACCATAATTATAAGTGGTGAACTTACGCTATCGTTAAATATAACTCATATCCGCTTGTGAAGATTATGGAGACAATGCTGTTGGTTAGTACTCCTTAAATATTTTTTAAGAACCCTTATTTATTATTTCTATTTATTACGTTTTCAGAATGAAACAAATTAATTTAATGTGGTGAAATCAAATAGCAAAATTTTATAAATGTCTCAAATAACATTCTGCATCTCCTAAATGGTAGGAACAAATACAGAACATGTCATTTAGAATCGGAATGAAGCGTGAATACAATACATTTAAGTTTGAGTTTGCTCAGTATTAATTTATGACTGGTAGCTTAATAGAACAGTTTAATTGAATAATTACTACTTTAGATTTTAATTTACTCGATTAAACCTACCTATTTAAGTATTTCCAATTAAACTTACATTAAAATGGTCTTTACAAACAAGCAATGTTGCATTACCGGAGAGATTAACATTTTACTTGTCTATTTTTCAACTTTATTCAATACCAATGTCTATTTAACAAAATAAAAGTTAATAATATCACAAATGATAAATTAACTCTTCTAAATGTATGTATTGCGTAGTCAAAAAATGGAAATGACATACAGATATAAAGCACAATGGTATATTAAGTATACACGTAAGAACTTCATCTGACTTCTCAGGTCTTCGCTGTGGCAGCGACCGTTTTCTGGGGGAGTGGCTAAAATTTTAACTACCATTTTTAGGATTATTTTTCCACGAAATTGTCCAGAGCGAACGTCATTTCGATTAAAATAATACTTTCTTTCTTTTGCACGTATTTGGAAATATCATGCAATTTTCCCATATAAACTTAATAGCAATAAAGAAATAAATTGCAAAAAATGTATTATAGGTTACTTGATAATGGATATACAATGGATGCAAAGAAATAACTATATGCGTTTTGCAGAAAATGCATTCCTCTGCTTCTTAAAATATTTCACGCGGATAAGTACATTTACAAGAACACAATATTACGGCAATAAGCATTTATTCTGTGACAAAAATAAATGTACAACCATTACCCGTCAAAAACATTAAGTTGTTGCATATTTCCCTCTAAGCTTGACCTAAGAAGAAAACACATTACCAAAAAATATTCGCCAATCCCCTATTACATTATATTTTATGCAGACATATAAAAATTACCTTAATAAAAAACAAAAATGGGAGGTAAACATAAAAAATAATAGTCTCATAATCCGTAACCTTTCGATTTTACTTTCTCTTGTTCGTATATAATATCGAAATACAATATTTTTTGACTTCTAAAATATTGTGCGGAATTTCCGATATTCGAAATTCGGCTGGGTTTGCAAATATTTACTGTTCCGGGAATTATAAGTTGTTGAAAAAATATATTATCAAATAAATTTCTCTTTATACTAAAAGTATGTCTTATGTAACAGACTATACATGATGTATCACTACTTAATTAATTATCTTTAAGAGCGCCGTATTCTTGTAGTAGTGTTTCCTACAAATATAAATAATTTTAGACATTTAAGAAATGAATATTATAGAGTTTAGCAAATAACAAGGATGATGACGACAGCAAACGATCTATCCAACAAACTTTTAGGTACTGAAATCTTTCAAAATAAGTGTTTTTTTTTAATTCAACTATAGATGTAAACATTGTTATAACATAAACTTACATAGTTCTGCATATAAGATTGTTCACTTTTGTTTATAAGTATGTGAAAACCATTATTAAAGTGTGGGGTTAGAATAACGAAATAATGTGTGTCATACAAATGCATTTTAAAAGTTATTATATTATTTGAGAAGAGTTTAAATAGTAAAAGTGGATAAACAAAACATCAATAATTTTATTTTTGATATTATTTTTGCTCTACGTGTTTTATTTTTCGACTTAAAAAACACCACAAATATGATCATTTTACAGCGAGAAATACGGCGACCTTAATTGTTATATTTTTTAAATATCACTTTAACTATTTGACATAATTTACTATAATTAATCAAACAGTAACAGCATTTTCCACCGTGCATGAAACATAGGCGAAAAGTCTATTTTTGTTTTATATATATTCATGTTTCCATTTATTTATTTATTTATTCACAATAAAGGGATAACAAGAGACATGATAGTCTAAAAAAGTGGAATACAGATTAACAAAAAAAAAAAAAAAATAATAATAATAATAACAATAATAATAATAATAATAATAATAATAATAATAATAATTATAATAATAATAATAATAATAATAATAATAATAATAATAAGGAAATAGATGTACAAAATTAGTAAAAAAAAATAATATACAAACTATCAAATACTTACATTTTTCAATTAAAAAAAAAATATGTGTGTGGGGAGTCAAAGGTTTGACTGCCATATTTTTAACAGGCGAAAGTATGCATCGAAACAAATAAAAAGTCCTATACAATATGGGTCCTAATCCAAACTACTGTTGAGAAAAAAATTATCAAACGGGTTTGATGGACAAAAGTTCAGTTAGTTTGGGTACATTAATTATTAATT
Source organism: Monochamus alternatus (assembly GCA_037114965.1). NCBI lineage: Eukaryota > Metazoa > Arthropoda > Insecta > Coleoptera > Cerambycidae > Monochamus > Monochamus alternatus. Next base: position 22,779,835 of record CM073430.1, read on the forward strand.
TAGCTCAGTAATCTGCTACATAGAAATCATAAAATGCAATGTTACTATACTCGCGTCAAGAATTCAGAGGACTTACGTCATACGAACAAATGAATAATTCACTATATTTTTATCAAAATATTTAAGAAATTGCAACTGAGAGTAATAAAACTATATACTACACTAAATGTTTGCATTATATATACCAGATATCGAAAATTACGGTGACAATAAAGACAATTGCCTAATGTCAACCATGACGTAAGACGTTTGAATTCTTGACGCGAGTATACCCCTATTACCAACTGTCTGTTTTGTTCGTAAACAGACCTGGTGTTTTTAAAACCATAGGTGATTTAAAAGCTCTACTATTTCTAATAATGAATTTTAACATCCTATTACCTTTCGCAACAACTTAATCAATGTGCGTATTAAATAACATTTTACTATTAATATTACTTCTAGATCCTTGGTGACAGAAATTTTTAATTGGTTTAAAATTGTAGTCTAATGTGTGAGGCAGAAGTTAATTTTAAGTGTAAGATTGTTTTTAAATGGTTTACATCTATTTACTAGATATAATTTGTAGAATGACTGTACTTTATATGAAAAGTGATCACATTGAATTTTGATATATGTTTAGCGGCCGTTTATTATTTTCATACGATAATTATGATAAATCTTGCTGCAAATAGTCTACAGTGAAGTTATCAGATGCAAACAGTTTCATATCATTAGCATGTGTTGATGAGCATACGTCTTAGTATCATTTCAAACATCATTTATAAATGAAGTATATGAGAGAGGCCCTAATATTGGTCCTTGCGGAACTCCTGCTGTGACTAGTGTATCAATTGACAAAAACGGTATCTAACAGTAGGAATATCTGAATACTTTTTCATCCATATGTTGTCATTTGCTTCTAAACTACTAGATCATATCAAAAGCATGTCAAACCTAAACCTATAACTACATTAAATGTTTGTATTTAGATTTAGTAGATGTATGTTTTTAAACATATTACTGCTCACAGGTTAATTAAACAAAAACCACCGATATTCATTGTGTAATATTGCAGTTCTCCTATATATTTTCTATATTTAATTGTATCTTTATGTGAGAACTGAATATTCCTCCTTTCGTTTTGTACTAGATGTTTTATTAAATAAAATATTTATTTATTAGAATACTGTTCTACAGGCAAACCCAATTAAATAACAGGAGGGAAAGTACAAAAAACAAAAATAAACACTAAATAAATACAGTAAATCATAAGAGAAAAAAAGCATAAAAATAGAAAAAGTTATTTTAAGTAAACAGAAATAGGATCATTAAGGCTGCAAGAGAAAATATCAAGCTGAAATCGCAGATCATTGCAGTTACTACACATTGTATAAAGAGGCGGCTGTTGCAAAATACGAGGTACGAGGATAAAATGTTACATTATCACGGGAATGTGTTCTAGGACAATGGATACTAATAATTTCTAATAATCTTTGACAATCTATTTTATTATGTAATAATTTAAACAAAAAGAACACCGAATGATATTTATGCCTGCTTAAAATGCTAGTCATCGAATGAGTCATAAGCAATTCATTTTGAGGAAACCCACGGAAGGATAAACACCAGTACATTTGAAACTTAACAGTTTTAAAAACTTACGTTGAACGGATTCGATCCTGTCAATATGCACATTATAGAAGGATATCATACCAAGCAAGCTTACAGCGGACAAATGTATTGAAAAGTAGCTTAACAGTCTCAGGATCAGTAAACTCACGACTACTATATAATTTATACAAAAGAAAAAAAAAGTTACTTACGATTCTACTAGGAAAGCTAATTTATTAAATTGAGTTATAACTGATACTGATCATGTATAATTATGTTATTTATACGAGGTGTTGTAATTAATTACCGGGAATTTAGTTACAACTCGGAAACTGGCGACTCTGCATCGTTCGTCAACATTTTTCTAGAGAGGAGGGACCTTCCTTTTAGTTCCAGTCCAAGTCGGTAGCACGTTTGGTTTGTATTTTATCTGTATTTTTTGGAAGTAACTTTTTTAGTGGCGTCGTGAAAATGACAATTTTTAGTGAAATCTGGTGAAAACCCCTCGGAAATTCTTCGAAAATGGCAGGTGGTGTATGGAGACGAGTGCATGTCGAAATACGCGTGTTTGAATGGGCAAAACGGTTCAAGGAGGGGCGTGAATAGGTAGAAGACGATCCACGTCAAGGAACTACCGTCATCTCTCGTACTAACGCGAATATTGATCGTTTCCGTGCACTGATCACCTCTGACCGGCACCTAAGCATGCGTGCGTTGTCTGACGAGTTAAACGTCAACAAAGAAACCGTTCGCAAGATGTTACACGAAAATTTGACATATGCGAAAGATTTGCTCAAAGATGGTGCCAAAAGTTGTCACCCGTAAACAGAAAGACATGCGAAAATCGATCTGTGAGGATTTGTTGTCCCGCATTCGGAGCGATGGTAGAAACTGGATGAGTCGAGTAGTCACTGAGGATGAGACCTGGATATTAGAGAATGACCCTGAGACCTGTAAACAAAGTCAGCAGTTAGTGGAAAAGGGTGGAGAGCGATATCCACGGAATCATTCATCGTGAATATGTTCCTGCCGACCAGACAGTGACTGGCTGAGGGTCCGCGTTTTCCGTGTGCGACCCGAACTCGCCGAGAACGGCTGGATCTTGCACCACAACAACTCGCCAGTCCATTCCTCGTTCATTGTGCAAGAGTTTTTGGCAAAAAAGGCATTCCAACGTTGCCGCACCTACCCTCGATATTGCCCTCTGTGATTTTTTTATATTCCCCAAGATGAAGTTGCACCTCAAGGGAACTCATCATGGCGGCGTGCAGGAGGTCAAAGAAGCTGTAACCGTGGTGCTGAACGGGTTAACTGCGGAGGATTACCAAGGATGCTTCCAATCGTGGGAGCAACGTCGGAATCGTTGTGTGGAATTAGAGGGAGACTATTGTGAAGGTCGATAATACAATTTTGGCGAAATTTAATTTTGTTTTTTCATTGACAAATTCCCTGAACTTAATTGCCACACCTCGTATAATTAAATAATTCAAAAGGCATTGATCAAGCCTGTTAAAATTTGTTGCAATATGTACTAACATTGGCCCATAGTAGTTTCCAGTCTTACTTTATTTACTAGTCGTAAGCTGGAATTGTTTTTGTCTGTCGTATTCATAGCGCTGTACTTGCCTTTACAGTTGCTATAAATATTGTGTATATACACTTATGTATGAATTTTTTATTCTAAAATTAACATTTTCTCTCTTTTACAGAAATTTCTTCATTTACGAGCGTAAAGTGGAAGCGAGTGGGGATGGTTTCAGGCCGGTCGGTGCGCCTGGACACCATAATTTGGCCCGGAGGTGACCTCTCGGTGGCAGCGGTGTCGACGAGGGCCAGAACAGTATTCAGGGTGGTTACGGCTCTCGCTCCCCCCTTCGTTATGGCGAGCGAGTTGGACGAGGATGGGCAATGCCTCAGAGGTACGCTTCAATGAAATAACTGTGGGATATGTATGTGGTTTTGTTCAAATTTTGTGCGTGTATTTAATTTTCATAACCCACACTTCATTACTGTAACTAATATGGAATCAAGACATGCTGAAAATGAAATATTCAGAATGTCCTGAATATATGTGACGATAATAAAGCTTGTATATCTGACAAAAAGCAACAAAACACTCATAAAAAATATCTGAAACGAATAGTTTCTCTACAAATACATGTAAAAAAAATGCAAAACTGTGTTATGAAATTACAAACTAAGGTACAATAAGGTTAAGAAAAAGCTGTAGTATTAATGAAGTGAACAATTGCATATTCCCAGAATATCCTTAAAATTGTAAAGTACTGTAACGTTCAACAATATTGTAATCTATCATCTGCTGCCGTTCACCTAAAAGTGTTATTATACAGGGTGTCTCATAATTAGCTGCCAATCCTGAACAGGCCGATTTTATGATCAAAACTAAGTAAAAAAGTTCATATGAACATGGGTCCGGAAATGCTTCCTAAGGGCACAGGGACCCATTGAAGAGGGTGGAATGCAAATCATTTTTTTGCAATATCCCTCAATCGCGTTGTGATAAATGAATGAAATTTGGTATACACAGCTAAATTTTGATGAGCAATTTGATGGACTAATCCATTTATTTCCACAAGGTACATTGGGGTGGGTACGAAGGACCCTTGGTATTTTACATGTGTATCTTTTTCATCTTTAACTTTTTAACAAATTGGATAGCAAATTCCGTTTTCTCGAACTGTTTTACGTTGAAAAGGTACTCTTGTTTCAAATCGTTATCTTTAACAGTTTCTAAGAAAATCGTTCTTGAATTAATCTCTGGTCAATTTCATAGTAATTTAAACAAAATTATCAAGGTATTCTTATGTCAAAGTATTATCATCCCGATTGTCAATTTAATAGTTCTAAGCGAAAAAAATGGAAGAGTTTACGGGACAAGAGTTAGTTGATATGATATTTATTTGTGGCTTTTGCGATTGACCAAAGTGGGATTAATTCAAGGACGATTTTCTCAGAAACCGTTAAAGATAACGATTTGAAACAAGAGTACCTTTTTAACGTAAAACAGTTCGGGAAAACGGAATTTGCTGTCCAATTTGCTTAAAAGTCAAAGATGAAAAAGTTACACACGCAAAATACCAAGAGCTCCCTCGTACCCACCCCAATGGACCTTGTGGAAATAAATGGATTAGCCCATTAAATTGCTCATCAAAATTTAGCTGCGTATACCAAATTTCATTCATTTATTACAACGTGAGTGAGAGATATTGCAAAAAAATGATTTCCATTTCTCTCTCTTCAATGGGTCCCTGTGCCCTTAACAAGCATTTCCGGACCTATGTTCATATGAACTTTTTTACTTAGTTTTGATCATAGAATCGGCCTGTTCAGGGTTGGCAGCTAATTATGAGACACCCTGTATTTTATTCATAGCAGTATTGTGGCTAATTCGTTTAGTTTTTCTGTTCATAGTGCTTGCTTTATAGTAACCATGACCAGCTGCATGACATGTTAATTTATGGCGAATCTAAGCAAAACTACGAGACGTTTGTACGATAAGCGCTTTTCGCGAGCAATATAAGTCATTTGGAACACTGTGTTCTAAAAAACCATTTACAGTAAGTATGTTTAAGTGCATTTGCAAATGCAATTATTATGTACACCCGACAATTCCGACATGGTATGTGAGCGACGTTGTCACATACCATTGAAGTAGAAGCCTGCTTGCTGTCATAATTCTGTTACTATTGGTTAGAGAAAAAGAGTTGTTAGGTGAAATAAGATTTGTTTGGTACAATTTATCATTCACAAAATAAATGCACTTATATTTTGGACACCCTGTGTAGAGTGGTTTGGTCAAAGGGAACAAGTTTTGTCACTTTAAATTTGTACATTACGTACATGAAGAAGTCATGCTATCGTGTTTTTTAAATTTAAAGAAAAAATATGTAATTTCATATATGTATTCGATGTTGAAAGCGACTATAAAGGTCTAGAAAAATATAGATATTAGAAAATATAACAAGTTTACGGTTTATTTGAAGAGTGAATCAAGAGGATACAAAGCAAAAAAGCTGCAGTATTGGAAAGAGTATATATTGGACAATTTTTGACTGGGGCTTCCGATAAAAAATATTTAATGATTAAGATAATATCTATTTACTTTTTACAAGTTGTTAGGAATAGTAGTAGTTGCACTAATAATTGGGGGTTTCTGTGTCTGTCGATGCTGCGAATTGACAAATTTGAAAATTACTGACGTACAAGACGTTAGCAGTTACTTGTTTCAATACCTGACACCAAGACGGGCATTTAAAAAAAATACAATTATAGAAGAAGGATTTTGCGTAAATGCTGTTGAAATATACAGAAAATATATTTCTCTGCGTCCAATTCACTGAACACCAGACAAATTGTTTTTAAAATACATCAATCAAAAGTGTACTTCTCAGCCTGTTGATGTTATAAGGAAAATCTAAGGAAAATATAGCTGTTTCCCACAAGAGACAAGATACATCTGTAACTTGTGCAAATTCTTCACATATCTTGGTAGATGTTATGCGTTCCGAAAATGAATGCAAGACTGCTACTAGGGGTATTATTAACGGAAAGGAAATTAAATGTGATAAAACAAAAAATAAAATGTCTATTGCTATAAATGTAAATGTTAATATTAATAAATAAATTAATTAAATTTGATTTATTATAGATTTATTACTTTTTTTATTATTCCACCATTGGAATAAATATGTGTGGATAAAAGTCCGATTATAAGGTCATGGTGAATCAAATATTTGTATGACTATTTCCCTCCTGTCAAATTGAACCAAACATATAATTGTAAATGTGACAGGAGAGTGGTTTAGAATGTGGAACTTTTATCAGCCAATGTATTTTTTTCAGAATCATTAAATGTAGTAGAAAACACTACGATCTTGTATTTTCAGTAGTGGTCAACGTAATCTAGTTCAATGAATGAACATTTATTGTAATTTCATTGTATTTAAATAAATACATAATTTTGGTTAGGAATAAATAATCAAATAATTAAGTATACCGTTGGATAGACGATTAGGAAACTTTTCAAATGACTGTTTATATTTAAAAAATCGTTGATTACTTCATTATGAATACGCACAAGATGGCCTTTCAAATTTTAAAATTTACGTGTTTTAAGATTTTTTTTTTTTTAAATGTCGTCTATTCTGGATTCCATACATTTGCATCATACTGTATAATGTTTTGTATAAATTTTGAAACGTAATTTCCGTCTCTTAAATTTCACTTCAATAACAAACCTTTCACATTACAAAGAAATTTTTTTAGTTTAAAAATTTCATTATTCCTTTGATATCGTGATCTCTAAGTTGTTCCCTAAATTGCATAACGGAAAGTAATATTTTCAATAAAATTTATTTACATTCTGCTCCTCGTCTGCGGTTGTATGGAGGCAACGGAGAAGAAACATCGGATATAAGAAACCGGAAGAAGAAGTTCCAATAACAAATATTATTCAATAAAGCTTTAGCAAGCCGGCAAGTTAGATTTATATCGTCCTATAAGTTATATGATCGGTGACCATAAAAACGCATAGGAAAAAAGAAAAAACTACGTTATTACTTGTACAATGAAAGAAAATTACATTTAATCAGAAAATTTAATAAATTACCGTTTGATACACAGTGATTTTCCGAGTTGTTATGCTGCGATCTCGGTAACTGGTCGTTGCTGGAAACAGATTTATAAATTACCGTTATTTATATATTAAATACGGAATACACAACAGGCAAAGTAGCCTAAAAATGTGTTCCAGAAAATAGGTTACAAAAAATTAAAGAAAATTGGTGTATAATGTTGGAAATAGAAAAAATTACAACACTTCAAAAATGTATCATTAGTACTCTTATCAAGAAGGAGAGAGAGAGAGAAAAAATATATATTATGTATTAGAAGAAATAGTTCACAAATTTGTAAAAAAACAAATTCATAATATGCTTTTTGAAAACACCTATAGTAATTTTAAAAATATCCACATTAGAAAAATTCATATTATAAAGCTTACACATTAGTGAGTTCTGTCCAGATTGACAAACATTTATTAAAAACGGGTAACGTACTTTAAAATTACAGGGAGGCTCATAAATATTAATATTAGATAATAGTAAGGGTTAGTCTACATAGCTATGGATCACTTTATATAGATATATCACGTCACTCAATTCTCGTCGATTCTTTAAAGAAATGATTAAGTTCCATTTTAATGATTGCTACAGAATTAATGTTATATGCTCCATTGATTTTATAATTCAAGAATTTAAGAAACTTGTTTTGAGCCGATTCAGTTCTAGAAATATAAATGTTATACTGAGGGGACCAAATTACAGAAGCAAAACTTAATTTACTTTGTACGTATGCGACATACAATGTTTTCAATGCCTCAGGTGATTTAAAAGATCCGCTATTTCTTGTAATAAAACCCAACATCCCACTGCTATTTGCAATGACATAATCAACGTGTGTGTTAAATAGCATTTTACTATCAAACATTATACCTAAATATTGGGTTACAGAAACTTGTATCAGATTAATTAAAATTATAGTAATATGAGTATTTATTAACGTTCGTACTAAATTAAAAATAAACAAGCATTATTAAGAAACAGTTTATTCATAATATAAAGTAGTAGTCCCAAGTGAGAACCTTGGGACACTCCAGACGTAGTTACATAAGGAGCTGAATGAAATCCATTTAACTATACAATTTGTGACTTGTTGAATAGATAGGACGAAAATCAACGATGTAGACCTCCGTGCACACCGATTTTCATTAATTTAGCAATGAGTATATTATGATTTAACATATAGTCCACCTGTACCTGACAATCGAGTGCAAACAAAATGTGTTCAGAGTAATTTATTAAATTAGACTCTATGGACCTATTAGGTGAAAATCCATGTTGCTCAATCACACTAGGTTTTACTTTACTAAGAAGAAAATATTACACACTATTTTTTCAAAGACTACTGAATATATTTATTTTACTAATATTCCTATAATTAGTGACAACATTTTTATTGCCATTTTTCAAAAAAAAAACAGGAATTATATAAGCCTGCTAAAGAAAACACATTCCTCAAATAATGATTTAATAAAAATAATAACCAATGAGACATAAACTGTTAGCACAGTTTTAAACAAAAAAGGGCGGTATGCCATCAGGACCAGCACTCTTATTTTCATCCAGATGCCTCAAATTTTCCTAATAATAACTTAAATAATTAAACTGCTGTCTACAATATATCTGTTACAACAATGTCATAAGAAAGTTAAATAATTGCAAAGTAAAAACTAAAATACTTGAGCCTAGTCATTATGCGTAGTGTGATTCGCACAAATACAAAAATTCAAAGAATTTCTCTTCCTTCTTCGTTTTATTTTAGATAAATTATTGAAGAAGTCGATAATGGTTACTCTATCTTCAGTTCTCCGAGTTTCCCCAGTAACAGAGTTGATAATAATTTTGGAAAATATCATACCACATCATCAAATGCTTTTCCATAATGTTAGTAATAGAATGCGTAATCCGGTTTTCTTTAATTTACAATATATTGCAATAATAATGGCACTTCTTTAAATTAGTTTTTGAACCATTGAAAGTTCTAAGAAATTGCATTAGATTTTAATAATTTAATCATTTTTAACCCTGGTCGATAACTGATCGATTATCACTAGATCAGTTATCCCCGCCAGGCATCTACCGGTGTCACTTCTCACCCAGTAAACAGCACGGAGTAGGGATGAGAACGAAGCCGGTCTCCTGTCTCTCTCACACAATAAGCCTTCTCACACTCCCTACACAGTTTTCGGCCATTATTATTGTGTATGCATCGAACGTGACGTTTACAATTATCATTTTACCTTCTAAGTGTAATTCTCAAGTAAATTTATTATTAATTTGCTGAGCCATAATTATTTATTTCTTATTTTATCAATAATTAATAAAATTATTAATTTTAAGTGTAGGTCTCACTATTAGTTAATTATGTGATCTACATAACCTCAAAAGTACGCAACACGTATCACGAGCTCCCGCCAACAACGGCTATTATTTTACTATATGGCTATTGTTTTGTGTTTTGTATAGTGAACAATGCCAACAAGACGTAAAGGGGCTAATTTGGGCCGTCAAACAAGTAAAATTGCAGGCACGCGAAATAATTCAAAAATTGAATATTTCGTGTTTTGTTATTCTTATACGCATCGTTCACAGTGCTTGATTCCTCTTTTAGTCATATACCACATCTCCACACACTTACAATAAGTTACTCATTTTTTATTTAACTGCCAAAGTATTCACTAGAAATAATTCATATGACAAAACAACGTTTGCTGGGTCACCTAATATTATATAAATAATTAGACTAAATACGTTGTCTGACTGAATCAAATGAAATTACTAGCAAATAATATTCTGTTATCGAATTCAAATGGCTAACCTATTAAATGTCTCAATTAAAAGAGAATTAAACCGAACTCCAGTCAATTAATTTAACCCTTAAATATAAGATCCATAATAATCATTATAATAACATTTGATTTAAGTAAAACTTCTTAAACCACAAAGTATCCTGGGTTGCATACTTTTTCACGTTACACTACATCATCCTAATTTTCGTCTATTTACTCCTGCTACACTTTTAACTATACGTTTATAATAATTATTTAATCAGTTATTATTGCTGCATCATGAGAACTTTCATGTAAGAATTCGTATTAAAACATACACGCTTGAAAATTTGGCTGCATAATTCCTTATTTATCTATAGTGTTAGTCATAATCGCAAAGTCACAAGCTTGTAATAAAATAATTTCAGAGACGCTCTTAATTATGAAAGTAAAGGATATTAAGTACCTATCTAGTACGAGCTTAAATTATAGGAAGTTATCGATTGTTCAACGTCTTATACGGTCTAGGCCCATTGTCTTGAGAATCTGGATGAGTTTAGATTGCTCACAAATCTGGATTGTCGCAGCTAAATGATATCCTATAATTGTTCAATTAATTTTTAATGGCTATGCATTTAATCTAACTTAAAGCGCTGTAAATGAAGTACTTAATAAAAATACAAAAATTTGCTATTACTAAGTAAGGATTGTCAGGTGTCTGTACAATTTCACAGCACATAATGTAATATAGTTATATAGGGTGTAACAAAAAAAAAAGGTCATTTTGTTAACTGCGTATTATTGGCGGTAAAATATGACAATTTAACCCTACTTACTTATATGTAAAAATGCTTCCCTTAAAAGATACAGGACGTTAATGTTGAACTTTTAGAATTGTTTTTCTCGCTAATATTAAATGACAGAAATTATATTTATATTGCAAAATATTGACCTTTATTAAGATTCACCATATACCAAATTTCATGAAAATATCTAAAGCGATTACGAAAATATTAATTATTTACCTAAAACTTTAACACCCCATATTTTTGTAACGGTACGTTTTTGGACTATAGTTTATAAAGCAAACTATCATTAATTTTTTATGTAGAATTAACCCCTTAAAAATTCGCATATCATTTAGGAACACCCTGTATAATTATTAGTTTCCATTTTTGTTGATTATATTCATTGTTTCAGGTCTTCCATGTCATCGAGTCCTTACTTCAGACAAGGACAATCTAACTCTTGTGTTCAACGAGATGCAACGCTTAGAGGAAGAAGAAGATGAACAAGAGGAAGAGAACCAATTTTCAGAGTACAAACAGTTCTCAGACGATTACAGCGATGACAGCGATCGTTTTTTTCCTTTTCATAAGTTTAAATATCGCACAAACTGTTGCTACGGTCTATCCATGGACCTACTAGAAAATATTGCTCAAGAATTAGAATTCGATTTTAGATTGTACATAGTCGCAGATGGACTTTTTGGTTCCAGAAGTATTATAAGAAACATTAGAAGTACGAGGGATGTCGGAAAGAAATTTTTGAGTTACAAGTACGTACCTACTTACTATATTTACCTTCTAACTACCATAATAGTTATTGTATAAGTGCAGGGTGTATTTTAATGAAGGATTATCATTTTCATTATCATCACAAATGCTATCAGAAAATTCTGGTGTTAAATCGTAACAATTGAGCAAAATATACCTTAGTCCAAAATTGAATTGAATTGATTGAAATTGAATGAAGTTTGTTCAAATTTAACATGATAGTGCACTAGTTCGTAGTACTATGGTGTATCGCAAAACTCTATTGATATGAAATCAATATTTCTTGAGCATTTTACTAAAAAATAAAGATTACTGAAATCTAAAATGCATTTATTTTAACTTATATGTGAGTCACATATAATTTAAATTCTAAAATCCTTCTAATTGAAATAAGACTATTCTAAGAAATTAAATGAATGTTTAATAAAACTTTAATAGCGATTCCCTGCTAAATTGTTCCTCTTTTCAATAATGTTTAAATTTCTGTGATGTCTGGTAAGAAAAGAGTTATGAATAAAACTAATTCCGAGCTTTAATTAAAGTGTCCTCTAGCGACGCATAATAGTCTAAGATCCCACTATAAAACGACCTTCACCGAGCTGGTTAATGGATGAAAAGTATTTTATATCCAATTAGATATGTCAGAAAATATATTGCAAATGGATTGTCTAAAAAATTTCAGTCCAGAATATGATTACTTAACAATTAAATATTTTTTAAACATTTCACTGGTTTGGTTAATAGACAAATTTCATACCAATCGAAGATATGAAGCCCATTGAATATGCAAACGTTAGGTTGACTATTTTTTCCCGTCACAACTCTTGGGTAGGCAGGTATAAAGAGTTACATCGATACTAGTAACTTGCACCGGTGTGGTTAATAAATTAAAGTTAAATTAAAATAAAGATTATTACATTACGAACACGGTGGTATAGGGTTGTCTGCGAAAAATCAGTCCTGAATTCTGGTTGTCGAGTTTTAAAAAGTGAAATATTGCTGCGAGTGAATACGTGCGACAGAGAGGTCCCAGCGAACCATTCCATGTAATAGAAGAGTACACAGCATTGCAGTTGTGTGTAGTTCGTCCATACAGAAAATGAAGACGATCCGTTAATCCGTTTCTCCAAAAAATCGAATTAAAGTCCGGGGACGGCGGTATTATTATTAATCTGCCCCTAGGAACTTCTATCGCGAAGACGGACTAATTTTTTTGATTCCGCGTCTTAAAGAGTACGTGTCTTTAAAATTTCGGTTCGATCGGTTGGAGGCGGCTCTGGGGGTGGCATTCCGTTTTCTAAAAATTTTTCCGGATAAACGGATTGTCTTCATTTTCGGACTATTATTACCTGGTAGTGACTTGAAATGATATTATGACGTTCCTGCCGCCCCTCCGGGGGCGGCCCTTCAACACACGAAATTTGTCTAAAATCATTGAAATTTTTTATGGCTTCTTCTCCACCTTACCTATCGAAAAGTCTAATAAAATTTTTTGATTACATGTATGGTTTCCTTAAAAAAAATTAAACGTAATTCGGGGCGGCAAATGGATTATTAGAAAATTTTATTTTTTACGGGTTTTCGATCTTTACATATCATTAGTAGGGTCGAAAATGTTTTATTGCCATTGAAGGACGTTAGGTGTTCCTAGGAGTAGATTAATAATAATACCGCCGCCTCCGCCCTTTATTCGAATTTTTGGAGAAACGGATAAACGGATCGTCTTCGTTTTCGGTATGGATGAACTACACACAGCTGCAATGCTGTGTACTCATCTGTCGTAAGGAATGGTTTGCTGGGACCCCTCTGTCGCACGTATTCACTCAACAATAGTTCACTTTTTAAAACTGACAACCGGAATTCAGGGCTGATTTTTCGCAGACAACCCTATACCACCGTGTTCGTAATGAAATAATCTTTATTTTAATTTATTAACCACACCGGTGCAAGTTACTAGTATCGATTTACCTGTTTATACCTGCCTACCTAAGAGTTGTGACGGGAAAAAATAGTCAACCTAACGTTTGCATATTCTATGGGCTTCAGACTTTCGATTGGTATGGAATTTGTCTATTAACCACACCAGTGAAATGTTTAAAAAAAAATTAATTGTTAATTAATCATATTCTGGACTGAAATTTTTTAGACAACCCATTTGCAATATATTTATTGACATATTTAATTGGATATAAAATACTTTTCATCCATTAACCAGCTCGGTGAAGGTCGTTTTATAGTGGGATTCTATACTATAATAAAACTTTTCTTTCACTGCCAAATGAGAGAATAAACTTGAATTAAATAAGTTATTTAAATCGATAGAATCACCTCCCGGAGTTTCCTGATGGCCTTTTAGAACACCCTGTATACGTAAAGAACATAAAAAAGTCTTGTATCTAATATTGCAGACAAACCGGGCGGCGGCTAATAATTCTTTATTTACTTTTACAGGTTCAAGGAGGAATTAATAAAGACGGAACGTGTGAAAGAAGTCGATAGCGATGAAGTCGACGTAAAGTGGAACGGGATTGTGGGAGATTTAGTGTCCGGGGCTGCTCACATGTCCTTCGCAGCTCTGAGCGTATCCAGTGCCCGGAGCGAAGTTATAGACTTCAGTTCCCCGTATTTTTTCAGCGGGGTGTCTTTTTTAGCGGCTCCCCAACAGAAGTCCGAGATCCCGCTCATGGCATTTCTGCTTCCGTTCTCGCCGGAGTTATGGATCGCCATTTTCACAAGTAATTAAATCTTGCTCTCTTCCAGTTTTTTTCTATGTCAGGTCCTAATTGCTATTTCTATATCAGTAGAGTAAAAGAACCACCCTATTTCGCTTATTTTGATAGATATAACCAAATGAAACGTTTACCATTTTGTAGAGTAAAAGTTCGTCCATCTGAAATGGACTTCTATAACTTTATTTTAGCAGGGCCGAAGTTTATAAAATAAAACTTTTGATGCTTCGAATGCTAATTGACAATTATGTTTATCGTAACATACATTGCTCTAGTAAATAAACGATTTTAGTATTATTATTATTAACAAGTAAATAAGCCTAATATAAGATACATTGAAAAGCAGTAAACAAACAAATTAATAGGTACATAAAAAAACATAATGCTATATGAATAATAAAAAAATGTAGGACAGTATAACATAACACACAATACATCAGCAAGATAACAAAGTGAAAAACAGTTCTATCAGCTGGGATTTTTTTTACTCGTATGAATAATTTAACACTTTTCTAAGAGGTAAGAGTCCGTCGTCACATCGTGTTTAAAACGAGTGGATATCATGAAGGAGCACATTATATGTGAATTAAGATTACCAAATATTTTCAAATCGTCAGCAAAAAACATTGAAGTAGAAGTAAGATTAAGTGGTAAATCAGAGAAGTAAATAAAAAAAATTATCGGTTCATGAACTGAACCTTGCAGGACGCCAGAGTGAACATCATCAATCGAAGTGAAACAGACGAAGCATAAGATGTATCTTATGCCAAAATGTTCCAGCCTGGACGATCAAATGCTTAGCATAAATCAATATAAAGAATATAAATTAGTAGAAGTTGACCATCTAGATAAAAATCCAGGCTGTGCCTGAGGAATGACATTAGTAGAGGTGGTGAACGGAACCAATGGATTGAATATTATCCTCTCCATTATATTCTGATATACAGGGTGTCCGGAAATTATGCGTCAAGACTTCAGGAGGTGATTCTTCACAAGAAATTAGGGTCATAAAATGCTATAACAATTTTTCGAAAACTCAATATTAACGGAGATACAGGGTGTTAAAGTTAAAATTTTATTTTCGATATTTGCCTCTTCTACTGAAAATACAGCAAAATGTTACTTGAAAAAGTTGTTCAGAAAGGTAAATTATGGAGATGTGCAAAATTTTTAAAAAATCTACCTGCTTTGATAAAATCTTTGTGCTTTGTTGAAAAATGAGGAATTTGTGAGGAATCACCTTCTCAAGTATTGACGCATAATTTCCGGACACCCTGTATAGAAACTAAACTTATGGGTCTATGTGTTCAATTTATCTCTTGTTTTACAAACAGCTGTTACAGAAGCTTATAATCAGTGAGAAGGGAGTGCTGAGCTTTCAAAAGAAGTTTGGAAAATATTACCTAACGGTTTACAAATAGCATTTCCAAAATTTTTTATGTTGGCTACGTTCATAATTTTTTCACAACTTATATAAATTTCTAATGGTACTCACTAATGTTTGAACACTTAAAGCCTTTTAGAAACCTTTTAGAAGTCTTGAAATAATGTTTGCTTTACTAGGTGTTACAGTTTTCAAGGAATTGAATTTTCGGCTTTGCTGAAAAAAAGTTGTAGAAGTCCATTTTGGATGCCCAAATTGTCTCTTTACAACATGGAATGGTTTAATTTATTTTTCTAAAAAAACGGCGTAATTGAGAGCCGATTTTATGAGCAATGAACGATATGGGTTTTGTGAGCAAAAACTGCCAATATGTTTTCTAAGCCCCACTCTCAAGTTGGCTAGCGCTTAATAAAAACGTCTAAAGCAAATAAAATATTATAAATTTATATTTACATAGATATTTCAAATTGTATAATATTTTATAGGTATTTATATCTCTTGCTTTACAATACTGCTAAAAGTTTTCCGGAATTATGACTGAATGTATGTATTCCTAATGGTCGGTACTAATGAATATATATTTTTTCGAATATTGAAATCATGTTGCAAAGCTTCATAAATATAATATGTCAACTACCATGCGGTCGTTTCTCACAACGTTGTCGAATGTAGAAACAACGAAAGTAAACATTTTTATTAATAATAATACCTAAGCACCTGATAGATAACAGTTAATCCGTTTAGCTACACTATTTTGCATTCGTTTTTCGTTCCTTCGTTCCAAACTGCCAAAACTTCATTTTCACTCATTACAGGTCCGTCAGAATTACTCGCCACAAAATACACACTTCGCGTAGAGTTAATAAATTGCCCATTTATTTTAAGAACATTGATTGAAAGAAATACTAACAGAAAACTTCGAATACATCCGTGACAGTTTTTCATTTTGAAAATTTTGTCCGATAACTGTAACTCCACTGCATTGCTCTCAACTCTAGAAAATATGTCCACGTACGTTTAAAGAAAATTGTGGAAAACTACACATGTCCCAATATATCGCAACTATCCATTATTTAATAAATAAAACGTTTAAAACTGAAACTGTCACTAAAAACGGAAAACTAAAATTACAATGTCAACATAACCGTTCAGTCTTCGGTCCGCCACCACCGAGAATCTAATATGCTTCAGATAAATATTCTTATGGCAATCAATATAATCAATATTCTATTCTTTTGTGTACAATTGTGGGTTATCTTCATCCTAGTATTGTTTTGACACTTCCTCCGTGACACGGGGTTACACGCACATAGCACTTGTCAGTCGATATAAACCTATGCTGTGTTGTTGGTCGCATTGTTTCTAATACTCTCCAAATGTCAGAAAAGTGGTCAGAAAAGTAATATTACAGAGCACTGTAAACGCCACGGGAAATTTAAAATAATAATACTACAATATTATTATATGCAAACATGATCGATTATTGTTAATATCGTTACTATTATTAGTATTATTATTATTTAATTCTATAATAAGTTAAAAAATGGAACAAGCTTTAGTGCACTTTGCGCTAATGACCTACAGATGGCGCCAGCATCGGAAGATCCGTCAAATATCGCAAATATTTTGATATTAGTTTTCAGTATTTGCTTTTCGCACATTCAAATTCGTGTAATAGCGGAAATTACGGATATGGTACTAATTTATGGGAAGTGCGACGAAACTGCATATCGTTCAGCAGCAGAATATCAAAGACGTTTTCCAACTATGTAGTTAGCATATGCCAAATCCTCGTACATTTTTACGAATTTTACAACGTCCACGAATGTTGTTTTACACGTGCTGGAGTTTTAAATACGTATGTACCTAACTTGAAAATAAAAAAGAACCAATTTCATACTTTTTAAAATTCCTTGTAACTTCTTTTTTACTTAGTGACATAAAAATAAAGCATTCTTAAACTACAATAATTGATATACCTACAGAAAAAAAGTATTTTTTTATTTATGAAATGGTCGAGGGAAATCAAGAGGTCCCCAGCAAGTACAACAATTTTTACAACAACAAGTTATAATGTAAACAAGTTAGAAAACAGAAAATAATTCAACTTTCTTGAAATCTCCAAGTCCTGGAAGTATCAGTAAGGTAGGTTTTACTCTCAGTGCTACCATATCGTGTTTCTCATTAAATAATCTAGTATTTTGTAAATAAAACTTTCTTTAAAAGCTCCGCAAATCGTTGCACGTGGCAACGCAGTGCTCTGTCACTACCTTTGAGAACTTTGACTTTGGCAGAATATACCTAACTTCGCAGCTGACAGGCGGCATAGTCGCCGAGAAATTAGGGGTTAATAAGGTTTTGAAAATAATTTTTTTTCGCTTTATTGGAATTTTTTTGAAGGGTGATACCATTAATTCTGAAATCCCCCTCTTAAAATATTTGTACTAAGTCATAGTTAACCCTGTATATCTTGTTTACAGATGTGTACATTTTAATTTATATGTTGCACAGGCCTAAACATAACCGCCATCGCCGTCGCCATCTACGAGTGGTTGAGTCCCTTCGGCCTGAATCCCTGGGGTCGCCAACGATCCAAGAACTTCAGCATGAGTTCAGCGCTCTGGGTGATGTGGGGATTGTTGTGCGGCCACCTCGTTGCCTTCAAAGCCCCCAAGAGTTGGCCGAATAAGTTTCTAATCAACGTCTGGGGCGGTTTTTCTGTGATTTTCGTCGCCAGCTACACTGCGAACATCGCCGCCCTAATAGCCGGCCTCTTCTTCCATAACACCTACAGTAATTACCACGATAGGAGCGTAAGTAGCAGTTTTATTAGTTTTCAGCGGGATATAAAGGAGGAAAATATGAGGACCGTGGGAGACTGAGAAAAGTTCCACTCATAATATCAATTTGCAACAACTCAATAATGTTTGAAATTATATCATCTACACATATAAATTATGTCAATGAATATAGTATAGTGTCATACAATTTTATGATGAAATTTTTACCTATACATTTTATTAGAATAAAGTTAGAAAAGAGTGAGATCAATGATTCATTTCAAATACAAAATATTAATATTTTTAGCAGTGCGACAATTCATTACCTGTAGCTGTTAACTTAAAACTAGTCGTGTATCGTACATGCTTACTGAATTGTCAATAATGCATTCCGTTATTTTTTTCCTAGTGTTTGTTTGATGTTTGTGAGCGTACATATACAAAAATGGAACTTTTTAATAACCGTGTCATGACATGTTGTTAGTTTACTGGAAAACTGAACATAATTCTCTGGCTACGAGACGCTTGTACGGTGAGCGTTTTCCACAGGTAATGATAGTCATTTTCAACACTTATTATAACTATTTCAAATTTACCCTGTGTTGAGAGAAACGCTTTAAAAAAATCATTTACGGGAAGTATGTATTATTGTAGAAATACCTAACGTGACAGGTATGCGACATTGTTACAGGCACATTTCAAATATAAGATCCGATCGGATACAAAACATAAGGAAATTAAAAACTATAAATGCTAATGCACACATGGTTATGTACTACTTCTGCAATCACTATGTCACATCAATCACTTTTATATTGTGAATAGGCTCTCTCAAACTATCAGCATAACATTCCGCCGCCTGTTGTTGTACAGATTACTACTTAAGATTATATAGTGAGTACCTATATACAGATATGAGCTAGTACTGCACTAACTAGACACCCATAATTTCTTCCTACATTTCAAAGGCTGCTTTTATACGAAGGATTTGTGAAAGCTTGTTTCACAATATGAACAGTGTTTGGAACGAAATGGTAACATTGTAGAAAAATAGTTTTGGATAGTTGTGGAATTGAAATTTATAGCACATTCAGCTCTGCTTCTTCATGAAACAAATTCTATCGTGACTTCAAATATGCAATCATCAAATAAGCATGCAACTTTTCACCAGTAGTGCCTCTATGAAATACAGTATAAAGTTTCTCAGGATAAAAAGATGAATAAGGGTATAAAATTTCAATTTTATAGACTTTTTGTTTCATTTCGGATTTCATTCGCTAGTGAAGAAACAAAATTTTGGTAGGTCCCCACACACACTGCCCAAACCAGACTGTAGTCGAATTGCCTCAGCCGCAGCAAGTATGCAATTTCACAACTCTTATTCAGTAGTAACTTAGGTAACATGCACTATAGTTTTTATGTGACCCCAAAAATAAAAGTCAAACAGATTTAGGTCTATAGGCATCTATCCATTGTTCGTAAAACATATGATCTAAATGTTGGCGCACTAGTCGCACATAAGCTGCCTAACGTTGAGATTAACTTCTTCGAGGAATACTGGTAAATTATTACGCAAAAATTGTAAATAAAAATTACCAGTTAACCAATTTTTCAGAATGAAAAGGCCAATAAGTACTCTGTTCACAATTCTAATCCATAAATTTACTGAATATCGTTGCTGAAAGTATGTTCGCCCAGTAGAATGTAGATCTAATGCTCAACAATACATGTGAATACCATTACTAGTGAAAATTACCTCATCCGTAACTAAAATGTTCATGGTATTGTTAAGTTTTACGTGCTGCTGATGTAACAATCACTCGCACACTCGTTGTTTACACGGGTTTAATAAATTGACGAGTTACTGGAGCAAGTAGCTACATTTTGAATACTAGAATAGTGTGAACACAGTTTCCTGTGGTTAGTAGAATACTAAAGCCAGTGAATTAAACCAGTTAAGTAAGTAGAGAGCAGTTCAACTTACTGGAGTAAGTAGAGAGCAGTTCGACTTACTTACCCACTAGCTTATCCTCACCACGGAATTGCCAAATGGATTGTGTCCAAGCCTGTCTACTATTATGCTGTTATCTTCTTGTGGGCGCTTGTTTTCCTGTTCTATTTACTGAACTCGTGTAAATGAGCCTTTAGGCTTATATCCGTTGCATGTGAAATGCGTAGAGTAAGTGTCTTAACGTTTTCCAAATTGTGGATAGTCAACTTTCATACATTTTTTTCACTATTAGTCATTATTTGTTCACAAAATATTTACTATTTGTTAACCATTTATCCTATTCAAATCATTACATTACAAATTATCTATGTACTACATTCGCGCATTCTCTTTATGTAAGCGAAATGGAAAAGATGGGCGAAATATTTGCTTGTCTTGCACCCTATACTGTGTTGTTAAAAAGTATTATATGAAAATAACAATTATTATTTATGTAGCGTATAAATTACTCAACTAAAATCTAATTTTACTGTTCGATTTAATAATTGATTACATATCCAGCTATAATTATAGAATAGTTAGCAAGCTACATCAAATGAGACCACCTACTAATTGCGCTTCATTTTAATTGTAGTAATTATGGAAACAAATATCATTAACAGTGACCGCTTTTATAATCGCGTTAAATATATGTACCTATGTATACTCTGCTATTTATGTCACAAATATATAACATAATTATTTGGCAGATGAATTTTGATGTTTATAATATCCAGAAGAGTCCATGAAGGCATTTTTCTACGTGTTATTGGCAAAATTTATCATTAAAAACCAACAATACATTTTTAACCATGTCAAAATAGCCAACTTAAAGTGTTATATCGACTTAAATTTCAAGCATAAGGACGGTTTTAAATAATATCTCAGTTACTATTTGTAAAAAAAATGTATGGAAAAACCACATCTATTTTGTCTATTTTGAAACATGTTGACCTTGCTTTGCAAGGAAATAAAAGGCAAGACATGTTAAATGCATTTAGCACATAGAACAGAAAATACCATAATTTTGTATGGCTGTCACTAATATACTAATATTTTATATCTTAACGAAATATTTTCCATATTCAATTCACATGCACAAAATCATTCATATGTTTGCCAGAATTAAGGTCTATTTACATACATCAGTGCCGTATCAGTGCCATATCAGCGCTGTCAGTGATGCTTCAGTGGCTTTTAAATACGCCGACGAAGATATTTTTGTAATTCTACTGACAAACTGGCCAGATTTTTCTATTACTTAGAATGGACGAAAAACTTATCGAGCTAGTACGAAATGTTGATCAACTGCATGATAAATATATTCATATCACTTTGTTTTAACGTCTGCTAGCTCCTTTTTACGGACTATGGACGGATATATGTAAACTGGTATCAGTGATCAACTACAAATAACACCGATGCTGAACTGATACGTCACTGATGTGTGAAAATGGACCTTTACTGTGAATGTCTTTAAGGCCAGGTTTATAAAAGAATTTTTAAAATCTTCTATAAAGAATTGAAATAAATACGCTGCGCTAATATAATATTGTAAATATACTGGCAATCATATTACTCGTATTTCTACTGCAAACACTTCTATTTCCAAAAGTAAAGATAAGTTTACTATTGATCATTTCGATAAACTGCATATCATTAAGTATATTTCCTAGTTTTAAATTTGAAACGTCTATTTGACCCTAGCTAATTTGGATTTAGAAGTAATCGCTGCGTCATACTGGCTTGATAAGTAAAATAAACCTAAGTTTAGAATTTTTTATTTGGCTTGCAGTTTCTAGATCTTACTAAAGCCTTTGACTGCGTTTCACATCTGATTCTCATAAACAAACTGCGTTTTTATGGCTTCAAGACACATAGTATTACATTGTTATCTGAGTAACAGGCAGCGACATGTAGTTCAGGATAATATTTCATAAAATCGCCTTTATATTAATGCTGGTGTCCCTCAGGGATCAGTGCTGGAATTACTTGTTTCATTAATTTGTTTTAATGATCTTTGTCTCTCAGTTGATAACTCATTACTAACCATACAGTTTGCTGATGATATTAATCTTACTGACCATAACATGATACTTGCAGATTTACTTGAAAGAATCCAGTGCAACGAATTAATAATAAAAGATTGGCATCTTTCAAATCAAACAGACATCTAAATGTCTCTAAAACAGAAACCATCATATTTATTTTAAGAGAAATAAAAGAGAGTAAAATCCAAATTCAATTAAGTTTCTGGGAGTCTAGCTGGACCCTAAATTGTCATGGGATCATCATACAAATTTTGTCAGTAACAAGATCTCTAAAAATTTATTCCTGTTGCGTCGTCTAGCTCAGAATGTATCAACACCTACTTTAATTACAATCTACCATAGCCTTTGGATAATATCTTACGCTATTCTGATCTGGGGGCATGTAATGCATGTTAACGTATTCTCCCTACTCCAGCTTCAATTTCAGGGATGATTGTAAAAATAAATTTATTGAATTAAAAATATTTACCGTTCCAAGTATATATATTTTACAGTGTTTACTGCATGTGAGAAGTGATGTAGATGCTTATACCCCAAGTAGTGAAACTCATTCACATCAAAATATCAAAGCTTTGAATATTCGTTATTCGTTAATATAAAGTTAAGCAGTTTCTTATAAGTAAAGCGTTTTATAACAATGATGAATATCTTGGCAGTAATCTGTCAACAATTTAAACTTTATAAAGGCCTTTTATGTATTTAATTTTAATTTGTAATTTATATTCTCTTTGATCATTTTTTACTTACACTTTTACTTACTTGTCTCACTATTCATATATTTTTATTATCTTATCTATTATAACTTCTGTATTTTAACATTTTTATTTGACAATATTCCCATTGTGCAATTTTTTATTTTGCTATTTGACGTGTGTAAATACTTTGTAAATGTGACATCAATACTATCTGCTGCTACTATTCCTTCTGTTAGAATTAGGTAAAGTAATATATACATTTTTAATAAAATTATTAGTAAATATTACGTTTTAATCATTATTTCAACTATACCGTTACATCATTTTGTAAAATCTCGAAAATTAGGGTATAATAATAATGTTTTATAAAGCGCCACAAAGAAAGTTGTATGAGTAATATATACACAACATTTTAGGCAATCCTTTAGCGGTAAAATTATGTTGGAAATATATTTTTTAGTGTATAGAACATGTCACTCTGTTTTTCCTTAATTGCGACATAAATTTATGATTACTTTCATTTTGTATAAAGTTCCATTTCACAACGGCGGTTGTTTTAATAAATTTATATCAAACATGGCCCTTTCAAGTTACAACTTGGTTGTATAAATAGAGCCAACAAAGCCACCAGCGTGCGGTTTAGCTGACTTATTGTATGCTCACATTGCGGCAATTATAGGTAGAGTATAACTTATAACTAAAATTTACTGAAATGTTTACATTCTGTAACAGCGCTGAACTTCCGTAACTCAGTTAAAAATTTATTGAAACGAGCAAAAAAAATTAGCGTTAACCAAAATTTAACGATGGGTAACAGTAATATTCAAAACAGTAAATAGAATGAGGTAAACAAGGAGAATCTATAAAATTATCAGGTTTGCCTGAAACCTACGAAATTCTAAAGGTATTAAGCCAAATAATAAACTAATAGATGAGATATCGTGAACGTTATACAGTCCATTAATCATATGACTGAAAAATTTAACAAACTTGTTTTGAATTTTTTCAAGGCGAAATATGTTTACATCGTAATAAGAACTTCATATAACATTCAATATTCAATCTATAGTAGTATAGTATAGTAAATCTAAAATCTCTGCATATTCTTGTAATAGAACAAAGCATTTTGTTGCGCTTACTAGCTAAATAATAAATATAACATGTAAAACTCATTTTACAATAAAAAATTACTCCCAAGACCATAATCTCAGTTACTCATTCAAGACTTACATTATTTATCCTACAAATCAAGTCTAATAGGAGTAACATCTATAGTAAAAGAAATACAGTGACATTTATTAAAATTAAGATGTAACTTATTACTAAGTACAGTATTTGGAAAAGTTGCCTAAAGCGTTATGTAACAATAAACAATCTCGGCAGGAGTGAAAATTTTAATGTCATTCGCATGTAAAAGATATTTATAAAATTGTGACGAGTTTCCATTGACATTAATATAAACCAAGAAAATGAGTGGGTCATGCTGAGATCCCTGTGGAACTTCTGAAGTGATGCAAAACGCTTTAGAATAATAACAATTAACGGTGACAATTTGGGATCTATTAAACAAACAAGACGCTATCCAACATAAAAAATGCACAAACCAATTTTAGTAATTTAGACATTAATATGTTATAATTCAGTTTATCGAAAGCCTTATTGGAGTCAACATAAACAGAGTCTACTAGAATCTGCCTATCAATGCCAGAGATCTTTTTGGAAAAATATCTATTGTTGAGTTTGAGTTGAGTTTTCAGTTGAGCTTTGGCATAAAATTAACTTTAACAATTCAAATGTTATGATATGAACAAAATGTAAACAATAGGAAATACCTACTTGAATACCTACTTAAATTAGTATTGGCAGTCTTGTTTTGCTTTTCCTTGAACTTGCCTTGATCTGACAAGAGAAGACAAGACCAAGACAAGATCAGCACCAGACTTGACAGCTCGAATTGCAACATAAGACAAGATTTCAAAATTTCTTGCGAGACAAATCAAGAAATATAGCTATGGCATGCTTCTTGCAAGTGTAAGAAGGGGTAACATTTATTTAAGTAAACATTAACTGAAAATATAAATACATATTGTCTGCTGAAGCAGAACTAATTAGAAATTACCACTTGACTGAAAGAGAGACAGGGAGAGAGAGAGAGTCTAGTTCGTTCATTACTTCTAATATAAAACTGGCCGTTTATATACTTTATAACGTTTACTAATCCACCATTGTAGACGATCGATCATATCGATTGTTACGTGTGAGCTCCGGCGAGACCGTAGCCGATCGAGAGAAACCACCATTGTTACCAAATTTGTAATGAAGTTCCATGTTTCTCATTTGTACGTAAGCCTTCGCAAGAATCATGCTAGAGTCTTGCATGATCTTGCAAAATTGAGCAGGAACAAGATTTTAAAGAAACCCTTGTCTTATTTTGCAATACAATATAAAAATTTTTCAAATTTTGCGAGATTTCTTGTCTTAGCCAAGAGTAATTTAAGTGGTGAACCCTGTACAATAACTGGTGTTTTAATGCGAATGAAGGTTATAGTTGTTTTATTTTTACCTATTTGTGAGCAAATTTAATTATTGGACTCATGAATGTGCATTTATTTGAACTTGACGGGGTTTTATTTCAGTGTAACATATTTTCTGCTGTGTATTGTAGAAATAGTGAGCATCTAGTATAAACCCTTCAGAAATTACGATACAGAACATCGAAAGAATTCACTTGGCAATTTTCTTGAGTAAATTCTGATTCCCATTTTTGATAAGACTTTACTGAACTGAAAAATTGCTTCCGGAAGCAGTTATGTGACCATTAGGTTGATGTTTTGGTTCCTTTTTCATTATGTTCCGAAACTTATTGGAAGTAAAAACCTTTAGAATATTTGCAGAAGAGGTTGTAAACTCCCAATAATAATAGAAACCTTTAAATGAATTTAGCCAACGCGTGTCCAACATGATTGAAATAAATTACAAAATTACACGTTTATTAGTATTGAGCTAAGTATATTTTTACATTTATATGATTTTTAAGAGATTTAAAAAATGCAATCAGCTTCAGTGGAAGCCAATAGTAAGTTTTAACTGTTAAAAATCAAGTAATAAAGATTCTGTCTAGGCATTTTTAGCAAAATTTATTTCCGTTTCACACTCAACATTTGTAACTATGTACATTGTAAAGCAAAATTAAAGAATATACATTTTTTTTCTAATTTAAATTTTGAATAATTTCAAAATTGACAGGCCAACTTTCAATTATTTTCTTTACTTTCAGCAATGTTTATAATAATGCAATACCTACGAACACAAATAGTAAAAATATATTTCAAAATCAACATAATGAATAACATCATCAGTTGTGCATAATGCTGGATAAGGTTTAAGGTAGCGACTTTCTAACATAGAAAAACAGTGTTTTATTATTGTTACTACTGTTTTCTAACACTGTAGATGTAAGAATCATCCGTTACTTCAAGACTTCTGCATTAATAAATATAAGAGAAGGACAGAGCCTTCTTAATGCTGGTCAATTTTATGCGACGCTAGTGAATGCACAAATAAGCTAGTAAGTTTAGTTATTGTGTTGGTAGTGGTATCAAAACTATCGAAACATTTCTATTCGTAAATAAATGGCATTAGTAGTTTCACCCTTTTAAAATTTTATTTTCAATCCTAACTTTGCATTATGATACAGTTTAAGGACTATCTGATACCTGTCAATCTGATTTCAATGTTCAATAATTTAAAATTATCAATATTAAAGAAAATGAAATAAATAAACAACACATATTTATTTATTTCTGCACAGAAAACAAACAGGTTACACAAAAACCTATTTATATGTTTCCGCTAATAGAAAAGAATATAACGAAGAAAAGTATCTATATATTTTAATATAGTTACGGGTTTCCTAACCCATCTTTTTCTTTTACCAGAAAAACAAACAGTTAATTTTTACTGATATTTATTAACACTCTGTACACTACCGAATACAAATTACAACTCAACTAAACACTGTTTAATTAATCACTATCTAAATCGCTCTGAATCTCCAGGAAATTTCTAACTAAACACTCCAATTCAAGACTGTAATTCAATACTGCCTAACTCGGCCGTTTACTCTTTTTTTATAGACCAAACGAATTTTCCAGGTATTTTCTAGCATCTCTAAAACCATTTCCCGACCGGCTCTTGAACGCTTCTCGTCGTTTGTTACCAGAATCGGGTCGGGGCGATCGGGGCAATCTAGCGTTTCGCGATACCACAGTCGTCGAATTGGGTGCAAGCGTCGAATTCTGTGACAATTTATTTATCTAATTTAAAATTAAAATAATTAATATCAAAACTCCACATTTACTAATATGAAGAAAAGATGCATTACAAAATGAAAATAAATTATAAACAAACCAAAATGACTTAGAACTCAGAACCAAAATCAATGTGACAATGCGACAATTATGACTAATCCGAGGACAATTCTGCATTTTTAACCGCTTTGGTAAACTTTACCAATGAGGTATCAAAGATGTCTTGATGTAATTTATTCCTATGATTATTGTAAATTTCACAAATATTACACATTAGAGTATTTCGATTATTTTTTAAAATGATTTGGGTAGGACGAATGCGGTGATCAGGAATATTTATATGTACTTGAGACAATAAGTATGAGCTGTCCAGCATTCTATTTAATTTATGTCGTTGAGTTCTTCTGTGTTCTAGGTTGAAAATTTTAAATTCATTACAAAATGGTTCATATCCCAAGTAGCAAAATAAATTTTATAAAGGTTGTATAAATTGCTATAATATAAATCTTATAGAAGTTTCAAATTCATATAACGTAGTTAAATGCCTTTATACGATATTTATAGAATCGAAAAGGGCCCACTTTTATAAAACACTTTGGTAATGTAACAGTTCTATAAAAAAATGTATACAACACTTTTAAAACAATTTTATACAGCAACTATAAAAAGGTTTTGTAGCCTGTATTTTGGTATTATTTAAAGAAACATTCTATTTTTTAGTGAAGAATATTAGAACAAAATCATTTTAAGATTGGTGTATAAAGCAGATTCATAATTATTTGTACTTATATTTAAAAACGGGGTCACTCAATGGCGATCATTTGTGTAGATGGTAGATAGGTTTAATACTTACAATATTATCGTGTCAACAATCAGTGTTTCAATAACGAAAATTTTATTGCGCCGCAAATTTTATTGATAAACTATAGATATGTTTGTGACAAAAAAATTATGCGCTTTAGTTTAGACCACATTTGCTTTAAAATTATAAAAAATAAATTTAAAAAATATTAAAATTATGCTTTCTTTAATTTATAATATCGTTGTGTAATTATATTTAATGATCTTGTTATAAAATAGTCTTCCAAAAATAGCAAAATTATGTTTTAGATATAATTTTAATAAGGCTTTCAACTAATTTTCCATAATGGCGGCAGTCGCCGATCCAACAAATCTTCATTTAAAAATGGCGACTTACAATACAATAATTTTATTCCACATAAAAACATAACAAAACATTTTAGTGTAAATTAGAACTATATACGATAAAATGTTTATATAGTCTTAAATATATTTAAAAATGTGTGTGCACAAGTAGATAATGTTTGTATCGAAAGAATTTGCCAAGTTTTATAAAAAAATTACAATTTTAAAATATTATGTACTATCATTCATTACCTATATTAATGGTGTTAAGTATTATTGGTTAATTATAATCTTAGGTATTGAATTTAAAACTAACCTAATTATTGCATTACCATAAAATTAAATCATAGTTACTTTCTCGTACTGATTTTTCGTATTTTTTCGCAGCCATGAAGCGTTTCTAATGTGAATTCTTGAACATGGACACCATCATTATTTATATAATAAAACCTATAAGTAAAATTGAACGTCGGCACGTTTGACTGGAAACATACATACAACAATTTGTTTGTATTCTTTCTTGATGAGTGCTTGGTAATACACAATACCTTAGGAGTTCAAAAACTAAGGTTAGGTTTGGAATTTTATTACGCGGTATATACAATAATTTTGTTTTCTCAAGTCACAATTTTATTCTATAACATATTTATAAAACAGGAATATTTTTATAGATTAAACACAACTATAAAACTATTTTATAAATAAGCGCATTTCGAGGCTAAAAAATAATTTTATTAATTTCCTTATATATCCTTAATAAAACACGTTTATACAACTATTTTATAAGATTATAATATTAACTATTTCACAATATGTTTACAATCCTTATATATAATTTTTTTAAATGTTGCATAACGTATTATAATACTTTTATAAAAAATTTAAAGAACTGAAAATTATTCGTTCTATAAAACACGTTGTAAAAACTATTATAAAACAATATTACACAATTACTTTCTTCAGGAACAAAATTATGGTAATTATTTGCTCTATAAAATCAAACTGTTCGTTAAACAACGCAATTCGATAGTTATAAAATAATTCGCTTCTTTTAAAGTTCCATTTTGCTAGTTGGGATGATATGTAACCGGGATTGGCGGTTTTTTATAACATAAGAACCTTATGCATTTATTTTGTATTATTTCCAAGGCATGTTTAAGATATTTACTTTTGGGCGACCAAACAATAGACCCAAATTTCAAACTACTGCGAATAACTGAATTAAATAAATATTTCATAGAATTAATATTTTTTAAGTCAGAAATAGCTCTCTTGAGAAAACCTAATAATTTATATGAAACACTTTCCAATATTTTCATATGATTATTAAAATTTAAGTTAGTGATTATAGCCACTTCTTAAGCCTTAAATTATTAATAGCGGAATATTTTATGATACCTACAAGGTGAACTAGAGCAGCATATGTGACAACTATCTGATATTTTGAGCAACATTGAGAGAATGGACGTTGACATACAAGCTAGTTCTAGAAGTGTTCAATTATATTTCGTTTCCGGATTATTTTTTCCTATAAGTTTTCATATAAGTAAGTAGTTTTTATTAAAAATAATAATCAGCAGTTTTTAAATAAAAAATGATACTGAAAAACTTAAACAAATATATAGTAGTGTTGGATAAATTGATGTTTACAAATGATTAACAAATCAAAACTTTATACTGTCAATTTAGCTGAAACTGTCAGTCAGAAGCTTCGCCACTTAGCATACTTAAAGAAAATCCCTTAGTATAATTCGCGACAAGAATTCAGACGACTTACGTCATGCGAACACTAATAATTCATTATATTTTCATCAAAATATTTAATAAACTGCAATTGATAGTAATAAAACTATATACTACACTAAAAGTTTGCATTATATATTGCACTAAATTGCAAAAAATTATTGTTTTTAACGCGACCAAATATCGAACATTACGTTGACAATAAAAACAAATGTGTAACATCAGCCGTGACGTAAGACGTCTGAATTCTTGACGCGAGTATAGTAGAGCTTATTCCGGCTGTTTTACCATAACCAGTAAAATACTCTGCTATTAATAATATAATTTGATAAAGATGTAACCATAATCTTAAAAGAATTATTGAAAGTTGATTGGTCAGATTTTAAATTACTTGAATTTAAACCAGAAGACAATAATTAATATATTTTTGCTTTGCAATGTATTTTTAACATTTAGATGAAAGTGACAAGTAACAAGGAATGTAAAACTGAAAAGAAAATGATTATTTAAACATTAAAAGCGTTAAGAGCTGTTTCCTGGTCGAAGGCAAAAGTTTGGTGACTACTAAAAAATCTCAAAATCCCACTATCTAAAATGACAAAAGACGACAATTAACTTAGAGATTTATAAACAGCAGGAGCCATATCGAAATAATAATCAGTTGAGTGGTTGAATTATTACCTATCAATTTTTTTATAACCTACTGCCTTCCGATCGGTAAGTGACTGTTCTTACCGATCTGACATTTGTAAACACAACTTACTATTCTTTTTAATCCAGCCAGTAAATACGTTAAATTGACGGATCTTACAAAAAGCAATATTTTTTTCTGCTATCTGAATATTTGTAAACCATTTATAATAAATAAGGTGTCATCTTCGATGTAATTCACTACAAATACTGTTTAGAAAAAAAAAAAAAGTTAAAATGGAAAAAATATTCTGCTTCACCACCTTTCAAAACAATGTAGTAAAGTGCATTGCCAGTTTCTGGATAAGCCACTGGAAAATTGCTTTAATTAAGTGATCGCGAAATGAAATGGAATGAAAATTGAAGTTAATTTTGAATAGGGATTCTCACGTAGACACTCAAACAATGCTGGATCAAACAATAACCGATACGACTGCTTGGAGAAATACTGTGACTCGAGGGTCTTAATAATATTAGGAAGTTGTATCGACTTCACTAAATTTGGAACAGCTGGCTTGGTAAATCATGGGAACATAATTTAGATATAAAGTTACATTGTCTTAAAATTATTATATCTTGATTATAATAAGACTGTATGACAATACAAAAGCAAAAAGCCATATTATAGCAATATAATATTTTTATACTCAATTAGTTGTAATTATATCAATGAAGTCTATTTGCAACTGGATACTGGTAAATATATGGCAGGTTAATGTTTTCATTTGTCGCTCATTCAATTTATTTAACCTAAACTAACAACAACTAACATTGATAATGGTGTTGCCAGGAATATGTGCTGTTACTTTGATTTTTATACTTTTCATAAATGATTTATTTAAGAATAGACAATATAGTTGCCAAAAATAATTTGCTTTTACGCAACTTGTATTGGTCTACGTGAATTTAATTCGAGTTGTTCACAAGTAAGCATTTATCCGTAAATATTTTAAGGATGCATAACCGGAATTGAGGACAGGAGATTTTGTCTTATATTTTCATGTTTTAATCTCCTCTATCATGTCCCAATATTTGTAACCTTTTTTTGTAATACTCTGTATATTTTTATATCTGATTTTGATATACTTTGGAATAACGATTGACATTTACTACATTAATTTAAAAGCAATCCTTTCTGGAAATACTAAGAAAAACCTATTTCTCTTATGAAAGAACTGTAGAACCTCTGGAAGAAGAGTTACATATTTTGTTTGCTTTAAAAGTGTATATACAGACTGCTGGAAAACTGAGAGCAAAAATTTTAAATAATAATTCTGTTTACTAAAACAATGGTATAATAAAATGAGACATTTCGGAAAACTCAGAGTTATTTTAAATTAAAATTGTTTGGCCCTAGTTTACAAACAGCCTGGATAGTATTATTTAACTTGGATTTATAAAGAAATAATTCATACCTAAACATTATGTTTTTTAGGAGAGTAAATTGACAGTAACCAATCTAAGATACTAAAAAAATAGTGAAGGCTTTTGGGAAGGGCTTACAACTGTGGACACTGTTTATACGAAGTTACGAAAGTAAAAGATTTTACCATAAATTGATTATAACCTACATTTCATCTTTTGGTTTCAATAGCATTATTAAAGTAAATTGGATGGGTTTTCTTATGGTACGTCATCATGTGTAAATTGGTACTTTCTTCAATAGAATTAATGTTCGTTCTGGAGTGCTACAGGGGTCTCAGTATGGACTGCTGTAGTTTAACCTTATTATTGTTTTATTTGAAACTGCAAATGTATTTTTTTACATCCTATAAATGATTTACAGTCGCATTAGTTGGTCAATAACATCCTGAATAGTAACATCTTCATAACGATCCAAGTATTATTATAATATAATTGGTCTGCTCTTAAATATCAAGAAATGTGTAATGCCATTTACCCGTTCTACCAATCTGAAACATTATCAGTACGATATTACTAACATAAAAATTAATAACTTTCATCTTCTGCAAATAAATGATTTGATTTTGTGATGGAGAATATCAAATTATTCAGTAAATGTGTTGAACATACTTTATTGAACGTTTTTTTATGGAATATGTCTCAGTATTAGCTTACTATTTTATAATCGTAAATTAAAATAAATTGAAAACATTTAGATTCGTTTTCCTAAACTGATAAATTATAAATCAGGTATACTTAAGTACTTTAGTTTTCTTAACAAATTGCACTTGGCTATCCTAAAAAGGACATTCTAGACTGAAGCGATTTTATTATATAAAATAACTAATCATTTGACCCCAATTAGTTTATATTTAAGTGCAATTATTTATATAAAAAATAAAAATTAAAATTTAAAGTCTGTTGTACAGAGAATTGGTAGAGCTTTCAAAATAAATATTACTCAACCCACAATGCCATTTTAATATTTTGGGGTGATGCTTACCCACGCTTGGGGATGAAAGTGGCGAGGTCAAAAATACCAGCAAAAAATGGTTCTATTTAGTTTTCATTTGGTCACCCTGTATATGGTATTAGTGTGTGTTGTTTAATCATTTTCATTTGAATTATTCACTGTGGGAAATCACTAATAACGATAAATAATTCAAATAAATAAATATAACACAACTTTATTTGACGTGAATACATTCAGGACACTTTCTTCCTTTTACTAGCAATTCATGAATAATGTCTGCAATGGAGTTATTCAAATAGAAACTTCGGCGACCGTAGAAACCAACTACAAATCCTGAACAAGCTTAACATTATTTGGTCTCTGTTATGTACGTTATGAAACCAATTCAGCAGGATGTGTTTAAAGCTTACCCAAACATGACTGTGAGAATGGTTTCGGAAGTTACCAATATTCCCAATATACTACACTAATTACCAACATTCCATTGTGTAGAACTACATAATTCTCAAATAGAGGAACATAGTCCAGATGGCAGATGAACAATTTCAATTTAAACCGGTCAATATTGAAAACTCGTCAGAAAAGAAATATATTAATACAAGTTTATTATATATATCAGAAGAGTGACTGAGTGTCATAAGTGTATTTATGAGATACAAGAATCTTTTTCTTTTATTCAGAAGTTACTCTAAAGTTGAATGAAATTGTTCAACAGCAAAGATTGAATGCCATTATTTTAACATGGTATAGGCAAAGGTCCTAATGTGGATAGTTTTTGAGGAAAATGGTTCTATGTTGCTTTTATGAATAATATTGACAATTGCACAAAAAAAGGTTATCCGTACCAGACTGGTCAAATTATATGTTTTTGGGGTCACTGATCATGACCACGTCACTACTATTAGCAAATTGCTGGGTATGTAGGTAATGAAGTGAATTGATTCGAGATGATTCAAGTTATGACCCTCGATGACTTGAACAACTTTTATAGTCGTTGTTTTCCTGATATTTCGCTATCTGGTCGGGATAACAGCCTGTGATATTCTAAAGAGAAATTTGACCTTCAGGTAACCTATAAAAATCACTTTGGTCATGGATCAAAGCATATTCGAATGTAAAATATTTCGCTCGTTCAGAATCCAAGATCAAAAATGTCGTTTTCTTTAATAAACAACTGGATTCAGCAGTCCCAGAATCATATAGGACTTTTTGTGATAATTGACTAAGCCATGTTGAAACAATTTGATAGATTTGTTTGTTGTATTGGCATGTGCATATCATTAATGTTCGAATAACTATACCATTACATTTAACAACGGTGAATAGCTTGATATGTTATTTATTTTTGAAGAGGCATATAGTTATTCACAAGAAACACGACATATTTATGAGTTTTCCATATATACCAAAGAGAAGATCATTTTGCTCTTTATTATGACAAATAACAATCTACTAAACTTATTATTTGATACATATGATTTTCCGGGTTGTTGTGCCTTGACCTCGGTAACTGATCGGTGCCAGAAACAGAAATAAACTGCACATTCCTAGCATTACCGAGATGCTGGGATTCTCTTACCTGCTTTGGTTGTTCTCGTGCTAGGCTGTGTGGGGACAGACCCGCCAACGGTGTCTCTGGGCAACCCGACTGATACGTTCGGAAGTATTTTGTAGTCGTCGTAGTCATCCGAGGCGCCCCGTAGCCGCCGCCGTAACTGGACGCATTCCATGCTTCCAAATATTTCGCCGCTCTACACTGTCGGCATCTTCAGTGCTGACTCCGCACCACCATTAAACTTACTTTAGAAATTGAAAAGCATAATACAGTGCCATTTTTAGATTGTGTTTATGGAAAACCAACCAATAGATATTTAAATTTCAATTCAAATGATCATATAAATATAAAGACAGAAATGTAGAAATATATATATATATATATATATGAAAGAGTAAAATTACATGCATCTACATATATCATATGGATGCAGAAATTATATTAGGAGAAGAACATAGGGACTGTATTAGAAAGGGAGAATTTGAAAAGTCAAAAATTTCCTGGATATTCCTGGAAACGGTCATGTTATTCTAATTTTTGAAATGTTAACTATATATTATTAGAGGACAGAGGCACAATGCCTATAATGTCCAGAAGGTAACAATCATAGCAAAAATATTTTAAAAATAAAAATACATGAAAAACATAGTAGACAGTAAATTAAACAAATATACAAAAAATAAAATAACAATAGACAAAAATGTCCTTACAATAAACATTTGTTTCACAAAACCAACGAAACAGGCCATTACCCGCACTCGGTAAAGAAATATATATCGCGCACTTACACTAACTCCCGTGACATCCACTAAATATGTGGAAGTATACTTTCTCAGTGTGAGTATTTTGTTTTTTAGGCAAAACAAAATTTATAAAATCAACCCCTTGACAAATCCATTAGGAGTAAGTGGTTATTTGTTAATATTTTTTATTTCAGTGGCAAGAATACCCAATTAAACAAAAAAATGTGCTTTTTATACTAGCATGTATGTCTTTTCTTTAACAAATAGAATTAATGCAACATAATGTATTATAAAACTTTTAAAGTAACAAAATAATATATTAGTTTATAATTAAAAGTATATAATATAAAAAATGTAAATTTGGAATAAACTGGAAAAGTGTAATGTAACTTAGATATGTAGCTATTTACCTATCCCGTACTCATGTAGTTTAAGCTCAATTTCTACAAGTTTAGCTGTCGAAATACATAAGCAAGAAAAAGTCTTGAAGCGGTTTTGACGCTTAGTGTGCGAGTGCACGTACTACGCTTGAGATGAAAACTTTCTATCAGTTTAAAGAAAGCCCTCCTGATATTTTGTTTGTACTACAAACTTTCCGTTCAATAATCAACCCTTCCCTATAGAAATTCGAAATTGAAGTAGTAGTCACCGATCTTCCGAATCAGATAATTGCCTTTATAAATGTAAGGGTGATTCAGAACTTATATAAAAGAATTTGAGAACAGATGCGTCACGAAAAATGGAGTCGATATCGTACAATGTTTTTTATAAAATCCTTATAGTTTCCGAGTAAAACATTTTTGAAGTTGTAGTATTTTCAACCTTTACATCGCTGGGCCACTGTAGTCACTAGATAGGTTATTCCGAACATTGAAATCCAATTACTTTTTGTAGACTCTAAAGTTTTTGTAACGCCAGTGTTTACATTAGTTTTTCAAGTGTCAAAAATGGTGTATAGTAGTAACTTGGGGTTGTTAATTTATTACGCGGTGAAAATGCTTTAGCAGAACGATTTCCCGGTAAACATGTGCCAAATGCAGCTACTTTTACCGCGCTGTGCAGTGAGTGCAAATGTAGTGCAACGCGAGGGAAATTTGAAACCGAACCGTGGAAGAGATAGAGGTTCATGACTTCCACGGCCTATTGCAGCAGTATGACATGTCCAAGCATTAACACCAAGAGATTGGACGAGGAGGACCGATATCATGGCCACCACGATCTCTTGACTTTAAATCATTTGGACTTATTTTTGTGGGGATAAAAAATGTTGTTGTAACATCAGGTATCTGAAACTATTTTAGGAATTATAATCACAAATTAAATTTATTAGTAATTAATAACAACAGCGACAAAAGCAGTTAAATTTGCTGTATAAAATTGGCTTTATAAAATGTTATTTATTTCTTTTCTTGAGCATTTCTTTCAATTTATTGTTTAGTCGCAGATTGCCGCCTTATCAGGTTTTACAGTGGACCAATTTTCAGTGCCGTGCAGAAGGGTATTTTTAAATCATTTTCGAACTGCTCTTTTCAATTTTTTCTTTACAAAATTGTATTTGTAAAAGTCCTCTGTAGACTCAATGAGTTCTTAATCACCATGCATATAATAATATTATTATATAAACGTAAGTTCTTAAAGCATAAAAAAATAAATACGAAATTTGTCCGGCATTTTTTAATATTAACGGTCATAACAACACAGTCCTTAGGCTGACACAAATTTAATGATGATTTGTCAACAGTAAAACGAGTTCATTAACGTCGCTTAGTAGGAAATGGTTTCCTCGTGATAAAAAATAATTACCTTAAGAATGTTCCCGCGAAATACCATTAGGTTGGAGACTAAGTTGGAAGTAATTATTTCTAATTATTATGTTCGTACTTTTTGATTTAATCCATAAATACATTTGTTCACGATTATCCCATAAAATGTGAGGCATTGAAAACATTGTATTTCGCATATATAATAGTAAATTAAGTTTTGCTTCTGTAATTTGGACCCCTCAGCATATCATTTACATTTCTAGAATTGAATCAGTTCAAAACAAGTTTCTTAAAGTCTTGGATTATAATGTCAATGGAGCATATAACATTAATCCTATAGCAGTCATCAAAAAGGAATTTAATATGATTTATTTAAAGTATCGACGAGAATTGAGTGATGTGATGTACCTTTATAGAGTGCTCCATAGCTATGTAGACTCGCCCTTACTTTTACCTAATATTAATTTTTATGTGAATCCTTGTAAGTTTAGTGTATGTTACCCTCTTTCAATAAATTTTTGCTAAACTCGATCTGGACAGAATTCTCCAATTAATAGAATGTGTAAGTTTTTTAATACGAATTTTTCTAATGTGAATATATTTAACATTACTATAGGTATTTTCAAAAAGCATATGAATTTCTTTATTACAAATTTGTAAATTATTTCTTCTAATTACAATGTACTTTTTTTCTCTCTCTTACTTAATAAGTGTACTCGTGTTACATTTTTGTAGTGTTATTTTTTTTCTTTCCAACATTGTACATCAATTTCTTTAATTTTTTGTTACCTATTTTTACTTTTTTAGACTACTTTGCCTGTTGTGTATTCCCTTATTGATAAATAAATAAACAAACAAACAAACAAACAAACAAACAAACAAACAAACAAACAAACAAACAAACAAACAAACAAACAAACAAACAAACAAACAAACAAACAAACAAACAAACAAACAAACAAACAAACAAACAAACAAACAAACAAACAAACAAACAAACAAACAAACAAACAAACAAACAAACAAACAAACAAACAAACAAACAAACAAACAAACAAACAAACAAACAAACAAACAAACAAACAAACAAACAAACAAACAAACAAACAAACAAACAAACAAACAAACAAACAAACAAACAAACAAACAAACAAACAAACAAACAAACAAACAAACAAACAAACAAACAAACAAACAAACAAACAAACAAACAAACAAACAAACAAACAAACAAACAAACAAACAAACAAACAAACAAACAAACAAACAAACAAACAAACAAACAAACAAACAAACAAACAAACAAACAAACAAACAAACAAACAAACAAACAAACAAACAAACAAACAAACAAACAAACAAACAAACAAACAAACAAACAAACAAACAAACAAACAAACAAACAAACAAACAAACAAACAAACAAACAAACAAACAAACAAACAAACAAACAAACAAACAAACAAACAAACAAACAAACAAACAAACAAACAAACAAACAAGCAAACGAACCAACGAACGAACGAACGAACGAACAAACAAACAAACAAATAAATAATACATGTGTTTCCTAAATAATAATAACAAGCGTTATTCACTAGTGGAACCGGAAAATTCGGTAGCAGCAGTAGAACCTGGACTCTCTGTATGGAAGCCAAACGCTACCATACCAGTTACGGCAGTATTAACATTTTTCTGAATAATGGTAGAAGTTTACTATTTAAAGTTTTATTAGCTTTTTAAATGTGTAATTTGAAAGTAAGGTCTTTTGAGGGTGATGAATTTTATATTATGTCATGTTCTTGAATGTTAAAATATTATGTAATGTTCTTTAGCAAAAAGTTTGCTAAAATATTGTTAATAGTCGTTATCAAAGTACAGTATTCTATTTGTATACAATTCAGAATTTATCCAAAAAATAATTTTTGACTGTAGAAGGGACTTTTACAAATACACTTTTGTAAAAAAAAAAATAAAAAAGGACAGTTCGTAAATTATTTAAAAATGCACTTCTGCACAGCATTGCAAACTGGTTCACTGTAAAACCTGCCATTGCGCCAGGCAAAATATGCAGCCGACAACCGGCAAAGTATAATAGAACGGGGCGGACAAAAAACTGAAAGAATTTTCCAATGAGAGAAATTTTATAACATCTATTTTATATTAGCAAATTCAACTGCCTTTGCCTATATCATTATTATTTATTAATAAAATAATTTGACCTACCCGATGGTACAACTGTTCAAAATTTTATCCACCGTAAATACATTTCGATCTGTTTTACCTCGTTTCTACCAACTAACAGAAATGTTTCTGGTTCTTGTCCAATAACTTGTAAGTTATTAGGATAATTAAGCCTTGCGTATGATACGCCATACCGACTACGTAAGCCGAACGTAGTAACGCGAAGCAGAAGTAAGAAGACCTGAAGATGGTAAATGAGATTTTACCGAAACGTTGTCAAACTAATGGTTCTTTTGAAGACCATGCAGATTCATCGCAGAAACAACCATATATATGGTTGATCCATGAATAGATTGGCTATGACTGGTGGACTGGAGGAATTAGAAGAACAAGCAATAGAAACAGCAGAATATAAACCATCTATGTGGCTGAGATATGTCGATGACACCTTTGTCATATGGACACATGGCGAGGAGAAATTAC
The DNA here is from genome assembly GCA_037114965.1 of Monochamus alternatus. Classification (NCBI taxonomy): domain Eukaryota; kingdom Metazoa; phylum Arthropoda; class Insecta; order Coleoptera; family Cerambycidae; genus Monochamus; species Monochamus alternatus. The sequence goes on from CM073430.1 coordinate 22,820,014, forward strand.
GAGAATTCTTAATTCATCTGAACAGCAGACATCCAAAAATCAAGTTCACTATGGAACTGGAAAAAGACCAACAGCTACCTTTCCTCGATGTATGTATAAAGAAAAAAGAAGATGGATGTCTAAGCTATACGGTATATCGGAAACCAACACACACGAATAGGTACCTACATGCAGAATCTCACCACCACCCATCGCAGCTACAATCAGTGATCAAAACACTAATGACAAGATCAGAACGACTCTCTGACGACGACCACAAAGAAGAGGAAATTAAAAACGTTTAATTAGCCTTACAACAAAATGGTTTCTCCGGTAACAACATCAAGAGGGCTTTAAGACCTAGGCGAAACAAAGAACAGAAGGAAGAAGATAAACCAATAGGCAAAGCTCTCCTGCGATATGCCAAGGGAACTACCGACAAAATAAGCAGGGTTTTAAAGAAATATAAAATAGAAACCGTCTTCAACATGGACAGAAAGATTGGTAATATGCTACCATCAGCCAAAACAAACATTCCTCTAGAAGACCAAGGAGTATAAGTTCCTTGCGGAGACTGTGAGAAGACGTACATTGGACAAACTAACAGAAGAATTCAAACCCGGAAAGAAGAACATCGGAATGCTGTCCAGAAAAATGAAAAAACTTCGAAACTTCGAAAGAATAATTAGAGAAGCCATCGAAATTGAAAAACATCCTCAAAATCTCAATACACGTGACGATACCCAAAGATTACCAACAGCTTGGAAACCTGTCCTGAAAACCAAGAAGATCAATAAACCAGTGATACGCAACGCTGAGAGTAGGCCAAGCAGAACACAAGAACCCACAGCACCATTAAACGCAAGACCCGTGACGCGCAGCCATGCGAAGAAAACCACACACCGGAACGAAAGCACAGTATATAACTCACCAAGTGGACAAATATCTTCCAGTAAGTCGAACGCAGTAACGAAGCAGAAGTAAGAAGACCTGAAGATGGTAAATGAGATTTTACCGAAACGTTGTCAAACAAATGGTTCTTTTGAAGACCATGCAGATTCATCGCGGAAAGGAACCCGGAGAAATTTAACAACCACATATAACACCCGATATATATATATATATATATATATATATATATATATATATATATATATATATATATAATATCGCTAATATATATTTACAGTTTCAGACTTGCACAATATACGCGGTAATTCGAGATAAAATATTTACCGCCAAATAACAGTGCCCCTTTTGCAATATTTAATTTTAATAATAGCTCCAAATTAGTAACCCAGAGCATTTCAGTGACATGCCGTAGTTACTGCCAAATCTACTTAACTAGATTTTAATGGTTTTAATATAGGCACTCATCATCTCGCATTCCTCTTTCAACCAATTTACCGTTATTATCAAATGCAACAGTAGCAATAGGAGGGGAAAATACCTGGTGTTATTTCTCTAACTAAAATTAGAAGTAAATTATGGAATATGTTATATAAAAGTTGAACGGTTTAATACTGTAATATATTCACCCCATAAATCTTACTTAAGAGAAAACAATTTTGAATACCTATGTTGGAGACATCGAAAATAACACGGTTTACAAAAAAAAAAAGATAATTGATCTAAGGATCTAGACTATGATTTATTTTGACGTACCGAATTTGATAAAAGCAAAAAAAAATTTTGACATCTTTGTTCTATCTGTCAAGTCATGTAATTTTTAGAAATTCAGGAAAATTCACAAGCGACACATAAATTGCCTCGTCAGCAAAAAATAAAAGACAAATTCATCATAATAGTCCATCGCGTATATCTTATTGGGAAACAACTTTTTGTTAGTTTATTTCTATTTGTAGCGATTTTATGTAAAATTGTTCTTCTCGGTAAAATATTGACAAATATGTATTTATTTAATTTTGATTGCGTATATTTTTATTGAATATGTTACCCATTCTAAAATAAATAATCGAGGTTTACAACCTTTTAAAGTTATTGCCTGTCAACTGAGGACTTTTATCATATCCTTAATGTGAAGTAAGAACACCCTAAGAAAACTGGCAGACTTCAGAACCGGTGGAGAATAAAATTGAATTCAAAGAATTATGTCACTTCTATTACCACTTTAGATGTGCACTCGGTTCTTGTTGGTTGGTCACCACATGTGTTCCTTTAGTAGGTTTGAATCGGGGACCAAATCTTGCACCACTGTTTCTTTTTTAATTAAATTTTACAATTCACTGGAGATGATTGTGTGACAAATATGATATATGATAATGAACATGAAACATTTTTAATAACATAAAGTTCTTTGATCATTGCTTGTTATAGCAAAATAATGTGAACATCAGAGTAAATCGTTATATCAGTGATAGCATAAACCTTAATTTTAACAAATGAAACACCATTACCTTCCACAGGAGCGTAATCATGTTCTCTTTGACTACATTATCAAATGAAGAGACTTAATGCAATTATGGAATTAAGCGTATCGTTTACCAGAGTTTTGCGTTTGTACCGTATGTAACAAATGATCCTACTTCAAAAGTTCTGTAATTTGTTATACAGGGTGATTCAGGTTTAATCTTGATAACTTCTGGAATCGATCGAACAGGTTAAAATAATGTTCATTTGTGATAAACCTATTTCCTAAAGCGCATCGTTTCCGAGGTAGAGGGCGTTGAAGTTGGATTTTTTTCTCGTTTTTCCCTCATAACTTTTGAACCACTTATCCGATTTAAGTGAAATTCGGAATACAAACACTCCTTATGATCTTACATAAGCTTCTTACCTACCTACCCCTCTTAGAAGTGTATTTTGTACGCTACCCCCTCTTACTTTATTTCAAAACTACAAAAAACATGAATTTCAATAAAATATCTACACACACTTTGACCTGATTAATTTCGAAACTTTTTCGTCTCCTGTTTTTTTTTTGACGTTTGGTCTTGTTTCTGAGATATTCAAAGAAATTGGTGACAGTGCAGCGTACCAGGCGCGTAAATTTCATTTAACATTATAGCAACCCATGAAAACAAAACTCAGTGATTTGTGTAAACTAACGTTTGTGAAAATCATTGTCAAAAGTATTAGAAGAACGTTTACAACTGCTGAATATGCCGATATATGTTTATGGTTTCTGTGACGGAAATTTTAACGCATCAATTCGAGAGTACCGAACACGCTTTCCTAATAGAAGAATTCCAAATGCACAAGTTTTTGATTTTCGGAATATGGTTTGCGCTGCTACAATGATCATAATCGTAATGTACCGCCAAGAAATAATCAGCGAATTCTTTATCTCAATCAAAAGTACTGAGAGCACTCAAACAAGCTCATCGAATGGCTTTCCATCTCGAACCAGTTTAAGGTTTGTTGCCAGGAGAAGCTGAAAAACGTTTAAATTTTTGTATATGGATTTTAGATTCAACAGAAATTAATCAACAATTTCTGTATAAGGCTTTATGAACCGACAAATCTAATTTCACAAAAGCTAGAATTGTGAATTACCACAATATTCACGTTTGGAGTGAAGTCAATCCTCGATGTGTCACACAATCTTCATTTCAGCAACAGTTTAGTGTAAATGTGTGGATAGGTGTTTTAAGTAATAACCTCTGTGGGCCGCATATTTGGCCTCTTCGTTTAAATGGGTATTTATTTCATGAGTTTCTGCAAAACTCTCTCCCCGACGTGCTTGACGATGTGCCCTTAAATTTATGCCAAGGGAACTGGATGCAGTTGGATGGTGCCCCTGCACATTACGGAAGACAAGTACGGCAGTGGTTGGATGAGAATTATCCTCGTCGATGGATTGGACGGCAACCCAACAACCATCCAAATATGTGGATTCCTTGCAAAGGACCAGTGGCTTGGCCTCCGCGCTCACCAGATCTGAATCTTCTGGATTATTTCGTTTGGGGCAATCTAAAGGCAATTGTGTATCATACCCCAGTACATACCCTTGAGGAATTGATCCAAAGGATAAGACATGCTTGTGATGACATAAAAAATAATCCTGTTCAAATAGCAGCTGCGGTTAATACACTAGTTCGTAGATGCCAAAAATATATTGAGGCTGGAGGAATGTACTTTGAACAATTATTATAATTTTTTTAGCAGTTGATAAGTTTGTTGTAAATATTGTAATAAGTAGTTGTTACTAAATTTATGTTTGAGGTTATTGACATTTTTTCTTAACACACTTTAAATAATACTTTTGACAATGATTTTTACAAACGTCAGGCTTCTTTTTTTGAGAGCCGTGTCCCTGGAAGCATCGCAACCTATAGACTTATTGTGCATTTCTCGACGAGCACATCCATGGTACTACAGTGGGATCCGAACCCACACCGACATAGCCGATCCAGGCTGGTTCCACGAGCAGTCGTCTCCCAGCCACCTCGGCTATCGCGGCGCCTAAAACGTCAGCTTCCACAAATCACTGAGTTTTGTTTTAATGGGTTGCTATAACGTTAAATGAAATTTACACGACTGGTGCGCTACACTGTCACCAATTTCTTTGAATATCTCAGAAACAAGAGCAAACATCGAAAAAAAGCAGGAGATGAACAAGTTTCGAAATTAATCAGGTCAAAGTGGTGTGTAGATAGTTTATTGAAATTAATTATTATTTTTGCGTAGTTTTGAAATAAAGTAAGAGGGGGGTAGCATGCAAAATACACTTGTAAGAGGGATAGGTCGTTAGATCATAAGGAGTGTTTGTGTTCCGAATTTCACTTAAATCGGATAAGTGGTTCAAAAGTTATGAGGGAAAATCGAGAAAAAAATTCCTACTTCCCAACCAACCAACGCCCTCTTTCTCGTAAACGATGCGTTTTAGGAAATAAGTTTATATCACTAATGAACATTATTTAACCTGTTCTATCGATTCCTGAAGTTATCAAGATTAAACCTGAATCACCCTGTATAGGGTGGTAAAAATTCGTCTCGCAAAACTGAAGCCAGGGTAGTTTGGCTCAAAGTAAACAGAAAAATCTTATTAAACATATGTCCCAACAGTTACCAAGATACAGAGTGATGAAAGTTTTAATTTTTTCACTTATAAATTGATCAGCTCTGAGTTGTCTGAATGAAGTTGATCAAATAGTTGGGGTTTGTATTACGAAAACCATCTCCATCCATCTTGGACAACTGTTTCCATTTCAATGGTGTAAAGTGGTCTCCTTTTTTAATTGTACGCCATGCCCTTTTCAAATTTCTTTCAATTTACCTTAAAAAAGTATTATTAAAACTCCAACAATTTGATCAACTTTCCTTCGGACAACTTAGAGATAATCGATTTATAAGCGAAAAAATTTAAACTTTTTCAACACTGTATCTCGGTAACCGTTGGATTTAAGATATGTTCATTAAGAATTTTCTACTTGTTTTGAATCTATTTGTATACAAATAGGTAATAAGACATTTAGCAAACATAAACACATATTTTAGTTATACATATTTGTTTGTATTATGATTTTTTTATTCTATTGCTAAAGTTTGTATTGTTTATATACAGCACATATATTCTACTACTTGCATGTTTTCTGTAAATAATAACAATAATAAGTTTTATTCACATATATCAAGAATACAGTTAAATAGGCATTAATAGAAAAAAAGAAACTATAATAATACATATAATATGAAAGGGCGAAGTTCAGCTGTGTAGCCCCAAGAGGCAACAAGCTATTCTTCTATTTAACCCACAAAAAATAAATGTGCCATAACAAATTGAATTACACATTAATTACATACATACGTACAACCACACAGTAAAGCAGTAATAATATGAGATCAGTCAAAAATATGTTTGAACAAATGAAACAATTATAAGGATTAAATACCTACTGTTGAGAATCCAAGAGAATTGTTTTATACTTTTTCATAAAACAATTGTCCGTACGAAATCTGATTTCATTAAAGAGGTACTGAGGAGATTTATTTAGAATGATTTTTATAAAAAGAGTAGCACTGTGATGTAGACGAGTGTTTTTCATATTTAGCCACTTACTTAATTAAACGTGTGTCTTACCGTATTTCTTTTTTTAATACTATAAATAAATCTAAGGCAATAATTTTTAATTTTTTGAATTCGTTGAGATGTCGCTTGTGTTAAACATGGACCGTAAACAGTATCCCATAATTAAAAACCGATAAAATCAGTGACTGAGAAAGCAAAATTTTTAATTTTTCACTTAGGATGTGTCTAGATTTATACAATATTTTTAAATTAACAATGTACCTTCTTACACAGTTTGATATATGTTTATTAAACCTAAGTTCCTTATCAATAGTTAAACCCAAGACTTTAACTTCATCTTTTACTTTTAATTGTACATTATCAATACATATCTTAACCTTAGGTAACAGTTGTGCATAGTTCATACGATTGGCAAAAAAACATAGTAACACACTTTGTGGGATTTAAACGCAGATTATGCTCTAGTCAAATTCGACGGAGTGTTTCAAGTTCACTATTTATTATATTACAACTGTTTTTTATATCACTGGAATGAAACGTATAAAACAATTGAGTCCGCATCCGCATACATCTGAATGTTACAGTGATTTAAAAATTTAGGCAATGATGATGTATATAATGAGAACAACATAGGTCCCAGCACGGATCCTTGAGGCACTCCACAATCGGTATTAATAAAGTCGAAAAATAGTTTTTAAGCACTAGCCTTTGTCAGCACAAATATTTTATTATTAGAACTGGCAAGACATAATTTTGACATTGTTGTGTTGATGGTTGCATAGCTAACATAGCAAAATTTAAATTCGTGTCTGGCGAGCGACGCCGATAAATCGGGATTAATATACTTTAGAAAAGAAAAATGTTTCTGTTTTGTGAATAATTTTGAAAATATTTTGAAGGCCGATTTCATTAATTCATATTTTCCTCTATCCTCGTTTAAAATATTCGTACTTATTCATAGTTAAATCTGTATAGACTTTGTCCATTCCAATAATCGGTTAATAAACTCGTTTTTCGTGTAGCTGCTAAGTCAGAAGGTGGGAGCTCCAAGAGCTTCAGCTGCCGAGTATTACGTCCAGAAGGCCAACCAAATGCTGTGGGAGCACATGCACAAGTATTCTCTGGAGAACATAGAAGAAGGAGTGGCGAGACTGCGAAATGGCTCATTAGATATTCTAATTGCCGACACCCCAATACTCGACTATTACCGAGCCACGGACCACGGGTGTAAATTGCAGAAGATTGGTGACACCATAAACGAGGACACTTACGCCATTGGAATGACAAAGGGCTTCCCTCTCAAGGTAAATCATTAAATTTCTTAATAGTGTAACGTTGACGCCAAATATAATCTCTAAATCAAATTTTACAGACGAGTAATTATTCATTATAGCATTTCGAGTCATTCATTCGTTTTATTCAAACATTTTAACAACATTGATTTAGACAGATGCCAGCAATATTTTAATATTATATTTAGACAATCCTTCAATACAATACAATACTACAATACTTTAGGCAATACTATATTTATACAATACGCCAATATTATGATACATTTAAGCAATATTTCAATATCATTTCTTAAAGGCAACTATGTAAATTTTTTTCAATAAAATTTCTACGGAAGGGTTTGCACATTTAATAAATTCCTTGGAAGTATTTTCAACTTTAGTACATTTCAGGTTCTATTGAAAACTGATTTTAATATTTTATATAGAGCCTTAAACTTTTAAAATCAGTTGAGGTAAAAATGAAACAGTTTCTGAAACTTTTGGAGTTTCAGTATGGAAAACTTGTAATAAGTAAGACTGATTCCAAGAAACAGATCCAACATTGCATTCACTGTTCATTGTATTCAAAATTTTAGAGATGTGATTTAAAATTTTCTTTCACTTTGAATCTGTCGATGGGAACATGTGACACACCTACGGGACCTACAAAACACGAAATCCATAAGGTAAAATTAGGTATAAAAATTATGGGTTGTGAGTTACAAAAAACAGCACACTAGTACTTTCAAAGAAGAATTTGTTAGCTGTACCTCGTTTTTTCCAAATCATTTTATTGTTTAACTTTTACCCCATTTGACCTTATTTACTATTTTTTTTATTGCTACAAATTAAGAAACTATCATGGAGTTCTATAAAATGGTTGTAGTTTTGTTATGAAATATATTAGAAATTAGAAAAATATCTTATTATTACACAATTATTATTCTTCAGGATATTCAAGAAGTTGTAAAAATTTGATTATACCTAATAAGTAATTATTCTTATTATTTCTTTTGTGCTTTTCCTAAGCAATTAAATAGTTTAGAATAAAATTTATTTGCAGGAATCAAGTAACACAAATAAACACTAAAATTTACGTATAGTATTGTACGCCCGCAAGAAAGTTTATCTGCCTACCAATTTTCACGAGAATGTGAAATTCATGGCCGAAGTATGGATCTTTATTATGCTGTATTTCAAAGTGACTTAAAAGTATAGAACCCGGTTTAGAATTCACTACCAGGCTTTATTTATTGCCTCACCTAAGCTAGAAAATGAATTTCTCTATTATACGAAGGGTTCAGCAACAGTTCTTTTTCCCTCTACACTGTCTACTCGGCTATTCTTTAAAACTACGATTACTCTTTGTTTATGTCTGGAATATCTTCAGTTTACGTGCAAGTTGGAACGTAGATATTTTAATAGTCTGTAATTTAATGTAGCACATGAAAGTAAAATAAATATCATTTTTTATGTAGCTAACGTTAAAGTTGCCTTTTATCTACTAAAAATCGTAGATGAAGTAATACTTTAACACCAAGGAATGTTAAAGATCTTTATTTTTTAAATAATTTTAAATCACTACTTACAAATATGATTAATAATAAACTGCTGGCCACTCGATCTTACACATAGAGATTTTTAGGCAAAATTTAAGGTTCAATATTTTCAACAGGAATGCAAATTTAATAATAATAATATCTCTACCCCTCATTCTAATCACAGGGACTAGCCCAGAAGTCGGAAACTTGTGCGGGAGAGGGGGCGGCATATTATTATTAAGCAGGTCGCATTTGCGCCCAGGAACGACTTACGTTGGTAGGCCCTAACCACTATTCAGTGCAGGAATGAGGGAAACCTGGAAAACCTCATTAATTAGGGGGGTACTCAAATATCAACCGGTATCAATCTCTCATATTGACCCAAGCTAACATTATTCCACCCTACCATACCCGCAGAGAGGGTGCCAATCCTCTCTACGAATATAGCTTATATACGGTCTACCGGCAGCTGGCGCGAACCAACTCCGATCTAGTCACCTCGATTCAAGTACTGACGCCTTAAACCGCGCGACCACTGACCGACTAAAAGCTACTTTTTTCGAATTAAGCTGCATGATGAATATTTATCGTGGAACCATAAGTTTATTATATTATGATACCTCCCCACACTGTAACACCTACACCACCAAATGCCTCTTCAGGAGCCATATTTTCCTCCAAATATCGCTGATTTGGACCTCTACAAACTAACATTCGGCCATCGGAGTGAAACAAATTAAATCTTGTTTCGTCAGTAAATAAACAATGGTTCCACTCTGCATTACCCCAATTCCCATGCCGATTTGCCCATGGTGTTATAATAACCGCACACATTTTGCTCTGCGACGGGCTCTATAATTTAAAATGTTTGGTTTTATGTTATGTTTTTGAACAAGAATTCTCACCTGAAGCTGTTTTTATTTAATGTTATTCTCACTGTTCTGTTCGAAACTCTCACCCCAGTTTGTTGTCTTAAAGAGTCATTTAGTTTTCTAGAGTTCTTTGCTCTATTCTGCATAGTTTCTCTCATTAAAATTTTTTCGGTTTTTTGGTACATTTTTTTTGTATGTCCACCCCCATGCCCATAATTATGATCACCGGTAGTTTCGACGTGACGGTTCAAATAAATTGTCTTTCGACTGACATTGTAAATGTGCGCAATTTGCTCTTCTGACATTCTTTCGTTGAGAAGTCGAATGCAATTTTCCCTTTCTGCCGTGGTTAAACGCCTCATATTAATTAAAATTTACAGAATTATAACATTGAAATGTGTCAGATTATTTCTAAAATAATGTTAACAGTTTTTAATTCCATAGCAACAAATTTGTTTTTCCAATGTCTACTTTGAAATGGACGCGCCGCGTAGAAATTACACGCGATCATAATTATGGGCATGGGGGTGGACAGAGAAGTCTGTAATACTAAATGATTCTTTGAGCCAACAAACTGGGGTGTGAGTTTCGGACAGAATAGTGAGAGGAACATTAAATACAAACAACTTGAGATGAGAATTTATTTATACAAAAACTTAGACGTTTTTGTTTATTATCGACCTGGTATAATGTGTAAATTTCAATTTTCAAATAAAATGCTTAGACCATAGAAAATCTACGTGAAATAAGGATTCCAAATCTGCAAAAATCACCAAAAATTTTGCTACCCAAATTTTATGTTGAGTAGTGTGTAGAAGGCTTAAGGGCCTTTATCCAAAAACTGACAAAAACATCTAGATATATTGATGTTATTTTAGTAATGAACCACATTGCAACGACCAAAAAAATTTTTTGAGAAAATTTCACTCATAAAAACTATTTGATTTTTTGTATGACTTCATTGATCACCCCGTATATAATAAACTTATGGTTCTACGCTAAATATTCGTCATGCAACTTAATCCGAAAAAATCTAGCTCTTAAAATTTGCAAGCCGCGTTCAAAAATTTGCATTCCTGTTGAAAATATTGAACTTTAAATTTTGCCTAAAAATCTCTATGTGTAAGTTCGAGTGAATATAAATAATTAGGTATATTACAATTAAGATTCCCAAAAATATACATGGGAAGGAAAGAATCCTATTATTGATCCAACCAGGATACCGACGTACTGGGCCAATGGTCTGATTTTCCACACTGTTAAGTATGTATTCTGATACAGAAATTTTATTGGCCTTTTGCTATACAAGAATACTTCCAACCTCCCAACCACTTTACTGCTTCCAAGTCTGCGCCAGAATTTGCAACCATCGGAACTGCAGACCGGCGGAACCACTACCCAATATTCATTTCTGGCTTTGACAAGTTTATCTCAGCTATCTTCTGTGGAATTTTGTAAATGGTGTTTATTCCCACAGGCTGAACAGTGCACTTCTTCTGTTGATAGTTGATGAAGAACTTGTTATGGGGCACATTTTGAAGGCGTATAATTTTTAAGATGCTCTCTCCAAATTTCTTATTCATAATACAGAACGACTGGTCTTTCTTGGTTCTGGTGTTGAGAAGAAAAACAAGCATTACAGACTGGTGATTATCAATGTTTCCAATTTCTAATCTGTACAACTAATCCGAATGGCTGGACATTTGTATTTGTAACCGCTAGTTGATTGATTTTTAGAAAATTTATGAGCTTACTTTATCTACAAACAAAAATTTTTAAAAAATTATTTAAAAAACCATAAACTTGGAGGCTGCATTTTCTTTGTTTTTGCTAACTATACATTCTCACTTGGACCTCTGATGTTCTTTGCGTTCGTCCAATTTTGAATTTTTATATATTTTTTCATAGGTCAATAAAAATTTTTGTGGTAATATTTGGATATGACCTATGACACCTCAGCGTCGGATGGTAATAATTCCTTTATCTCGTTCTCAGACATTACTACATCCAACAACCACCCAAAACAACATCAAAGAAAATATTGACACCACAATGACAACCCAAATGGATGACTTTGTTTAACAATCAAATTTCATAGAAACTAACTGTTCAATTAATTTCAAAATTTTTCTTCATACTAAACGCGTCCATATTTGGAGTATTGAAAAATTCGTTATTTTACACACGCCAATAAAATTCTATTATCGTCTCCCGAAATTAATTCAACGCGATTTCTACGGACGTAAATAAATGCTTTTCAGTCGACAATAAAATAACATTTTATCGTCTTAATATATAAAAAGTAACAAAAAATATACCTTGGTATTCCTGCATAACTTCGCAAAAAAGAATATGAAATTAAACGAAAAATATGAGATGAGTTCATGAGATTTAACGGTGAAATTTGTAGAGAACCTTAAAATATTCTAAATTAATAATTAGAAATTATATACAATATAAAGCTCTTTAAGAAAAGTAGGGATGGTTTATGCATACTAATGTTAACTCTGTGTTTATGCACAAATTAAATTCAAACAATGATTACTGATTTGCTTTCTAACTAAATTTCAATTTATTACTGTTTATAAAAGAAATACATGATACCTAAATTCATATTTTTCAATGGTTATCATTAAGCTATGTCTAATAAGCTAATTTAATAAATATAATTGTGTGAAATACACACCAGTGACAATTTGATGTGTAGTGATGTTTTCTTATAGTAACAAACAATTGACCAGGAACGTTAATATTACGTCAGCGAGCCTTCAACTTTAATAGATACATGTGACGTCTCTAAAAATCTTCTATTACTAATCTGGATTTCTATCTGGATTTCTTAATTTTTTTAATGGAGTGTATTACCTAACTGACGACACTGTTGGCAGCATTCTCTTCAATTAATGTCAGCGGTTATAAATAATCGATATAATTGAAAGTATGTACTAATTTGCATTTAATAATTACCTTCCCAGGTAGTACAAAACAATAACCTAATATTGGTCAAATCGTGGCTTTAATATTGGCTGTATATTAGGTAGCAATTTTAGTGTGATATACATATGTATAGTAGAGGAAATTATTGCCTGATGATAGGTCAGTGGATTTATAAAGAAAACTGACCTATCACCTCTACAGTAAACTAAAGGTCATTAGCAACAAATTACATATGCATAATTTACAATATTGGTCGTGCAGGGTTTTACATTGTAGGCTAAAATTTTATATAAATATGAGGGTCTCGGAAATGGTTTAAAAAAATGAATTTCTAATTTCTTATAAATTCGGTAAATGACCACCGAGTGTGGTATTTTGATTTTGTATGATATTGGCACGTTAAGTTTAAATAATATTACACCAATAACTGTCATTCATAATAATTGGTCTAATATTTTTATCCAACGATGGGTTATTCCTGGTTTAATTCAATAAACCTATATAAGTTTCAAAATAATGCCAATGTTGTGCCAACCATTTACAGCTAACAACAAATGTAATAGTAAATTAAATCTTTAAAGGACCTATATTGGCGTCTGTTTTACATAATATTGGTACAACGACTTTAAATAAAGCTATTCCAATAACACTCATAATATAATGATGGAATATTTTTACTTAATTAAGAACCAACACTGGTTGAATCCCGTAAAAATATATTTTTCACAAAGATAAATGTTTTTCCAATACTTCTAACCAATAAAAGTATTTATTTGTATCAATATAATGGCCTAATATTGGCTACAGATAGTTTCTGAAATATCAGTTCACTAAGTGAAATTAGTAATATACCAATAATGGTAAATTCTTACCAATATTGGACCATTAAATATGTGCTACCCCAACACACAATTAAAGTTAAAATTACGTTAAACTGACCTATGAATTGGTCAAAAACTTTTCATGACTAATTCCGTATAAGGAAAGTTTACCTATATTCGTTGGCCTTTTTCCTTATGTGGGGAAAAAAACTAAAGTAATATGGAAGTTAATAATTGATCGGCAAGAATTTTATTCCAATAAGATAATTGGACTTAAAAGAAATACGGACCAATTTTATGTTAAAATTTTAAAATATAAAAACCATTATTACCAAGATATACCCTAATTATGCTCTTTATATGACATACTTTTGCCAGAGAGAGACAACATTATATGTTTGATTTTATACATTGTAATAGCGAACAGGGATAGGAAGAAAAAGAAAGACTATAAATCAGGCTACTAAACTACAAGTACAGTAGGAGTTAGTATATTTATAGATATTTAGATTTTAATATAATAAAGTCTGTATTTTTGGTTTCCATTCATCAAATTGTACAACCCAGGAAATTTTTTCGTATAATGTCATGACCAAACTTTCATAAAAATAACGCGCCTTATAAATATACATTTTTACTATTGCTTTTTAATAATATTTCTATACTGGAAAATAACCTAAAATAAAAACTGAATGTACTTCGTGATAAAATGTGTTTAAGAATCTTTCGTCATAAATGTATTAACTCATATTATCTGTATTAACATAATTTTAATGAGTAATCAATTAGAAATAATGAACAAAACATTTAGTGTTTATTACAACATGGCCGCTCAAATAAAATCAACTTTGAAGTCAATTTGTCTGTAAATTTTAACCTATAGGGCAAATTGCCTATGCCAATGTTGACGTCACAGGAAAATATTAACTTTGTGGTTTAGATTTCCTCCAAATGAAGATATTTTATGGTAATTTATTACCAATTAAATTATTACTAGGTATTTACATATAAAATTCTGCTCTTGTATTTATTTGTGATTGAAAATTCAAATTAAAGCCAATAATATTATGTATGCGTAATAACAAAAACAAAATTAATATTTTCGAACGGAATTCCATTCGAATTTCAATTCACTTGCCCTACTGAATTCATCTGACATGATAACAGTCATAAGAGTACTTATATATGAAGTGTTTATCGATATATTATTATTAGATTGATTTACATAATATGCAGTGTTGGCTTAAATTTATTTTTTACAACTCTGTAATATTGTGTAGGGCTTGGTTTTTACTGCAGATCGCCCAAACACAAAACAATTTCTACGCGCTATTACATGAAGATCTGTCGGAATACATATAACAAGAAGCTTGTTTCGTAAAAATCCTTACGTCGAAGTATTATTAACAAGTAAATTTGTACCACAATATAGAACCATATTTCCATTAGGTTAATTGAAATGGTCAAATATTCTTTAGAAATTATCAACAAAGTTGAAAATAGCTTGATATTGTAATAAAAATGGAACTTAACCAATTGAAGGATTTAATAGGGCAAAATAACTAGTTATTATCTTATTTTTAACTACTAGTTGAAGACAAAATAAGTTTTACAACTTCGTAATAAATATGTAAATATTTACCTATTGTAATAATTTAAAAAATCCTTGGATATTGAAGACAGATTTCAAGGCTAAATTAGGTAAATTATAACTTCGTCTTACACGTTATTGGAATGTTACCATTTGAAAACAGAATAGGTAAACAATATGTAATTTCGAACTGTATAAGTTAACATATATTTCTTTTTACTTAGAAGTCATTATATTACTCTCAATTAACAAATTTTTTACTAAAATTTTGGTATTATAAGATTTTGTAACATTGAAGACTATTTTTATGGAGGAAAGTAGTAAATCTTGATCAATTTAGAATTATTTTTCTTGTGTAGTAGTCTGTTAGGCTTAAATGTTAGTTGGGACCTGGATTCCTTTAGATACTTGAAATTCTTAAATTTCCACAACATTGATAAGTTTTTTTAGTTACATTGCTGTTAGGTATCTACTATAAGAAAAATACACTATACCAATTTTGAAGTCTATATCATCAATGATTCTTGAGCAATGCATTAAAACTTTGTTTCATTTCCATTTTTTAAGGAATCATGGAACTTTTAAGAATCATTTTACGCAATCATTTTTGATGTTTTAATTTCTCATATTTTTTTTCACGCAAGGAACAACAACTTTCACATTCTTTAGAAGAAGATTAACCATAAAAAAGCAACGCAATTTCTTGAACAAATTTCTAATCGTTTAACTGCCCCTTCGAGTTCAAGTTGCTGTGGAGACTATTTATTATGATGCCTGCACCAGTTCAAAGTGTTTCTGAAAAAAAAAAATAGTGAACACTGAATTAAATGCAGAAAATCAAATTTTCTATGTAACTGCAATAAATACGAAAATAGGTCAAAATACAATATTTGGTTGAAAATAAACTTAGAAATGTATTCAATTTTAATATTATACAGGGTGGTACAAATTTTTTTCTAATTAAATGGTAAGTGCCCATACCACTGGTTGTTGAAAGTGCTTAACGCTAATGCATTTTGTGACACCTTAACTAGTTAAATTGTATACCAAATATGGCTTAAATATGTCCTCTACTTTGGTAACTGTACTAAAAAAATCAAAGTTTTTTAGAAACTTCAACACCCTGTCTCATTTACAGAGCTCCAAACTAAAAAAATATATAACGAACTTATTTTTCGATTGACCCTCGAAGTTTGTGCATTAAAACCTGAATCACTCTTTATAACGACAGAGAGCGGTCTAACCAACAAATGTTTAGGTATAGAAATCTTACAAAGTACGTATTTTCTTTCAAATTTTTTTGTAGATATAAATATTATTGTAACATAAACTTATATAGTTCTGCATATAAGATTGCTCACTTTTGTTTACAAGTATGTGAAAATAATTGTTAAAATGTGGGGTTAGAATAGCAAAATAATGTGTGCCTTACAAAACGCTTTTTAAAAGTTATTACTTTATTTGAGGAGAATTTAAATAAACTTGGGTAAATAAAACATCAAGTATCTTATTTTTGATATCACATGTCGAGATTCCTGTACCTAAAAGTACCACATATTTGATTATTCCACGGCGGAAAATACAGCGACCTTAAGATTAAAATGCAATGGACTTGAGCACGCTCTTCTTTTACCTCTAAAATTATATTTCTGTCGTTGCATTCGTCATTTCTTCATATTTTAAGAGCACACATCATAAAATATCGTTTTATAGCTGTACTATTTTAATATGTAAGTATTTATTAATATTTCAGGACAGCATATCAGCCGTGATAGCCAAATATTCCAGCAACGGCTACATGGATATCCTTCAAGAGAAGTGGTACGGCGGTTTGCCTTGTTTCAAATTGGCTACGGAAATTGCTCAGCCGAGACCGTTGGGGGTTGCGGCGGTCACCGGAGTGTTTATCCTGCTCGGCGTAGGCATCGCTCTAGGACTAATAATACTGTTGGTGGAGCATCTGTTTTTTAGATACACGCTGCCCATACTAAGAGACAAACCAAAGGGCAGTATCTGGCGCAGCAGGAATATTATGTTCTTCAGTCAGGTCAGTTATCCTAGTTTTGAGTTTGATTTACTAAAGCATTTGCACTTAATGTCATATATCTTGCAACTAATTTTGATCTGTCTTATGCTGTACCAATGCATGATACTTCCAAATACAGGAAGAAGAAAAAAATGTACTGTTGTAATCAAAATGACGTTTGTTCTATACAATTTCGTATAAAAATAAGCCTAAAAACCGTATTTAAAATTTTTGTCTGGACACGCCCCCACAAAACGATCACCGCCATAACGTATACCTGTGATGTCAGACGTCGTTCCCACGTGTATACCTAACTACAGCAGAGTGCTTTAGTTCATATCTGCATACCATTTCCATGCTTTCGGATTACGCAGTACATACGTTTAGAAGAGTTAATTTGTGATATGCACCTCCATATCCATGGAAACAAACCGCGCTGAACAACGTGTAATGTCACATCAATGTTTACATTCAATGGCAATTTAATATTTTAATTATTATGTAAATATTTTAATTATTCTGTGATTATTGCCGCCAGACACATGTTCTGACCTTTATATTTACTCGATTGCTAATTTTAACTTTTTGGTGTATCTCCACCTTAACACACCAGTCAAAGTTAATACTTAAGTACTTATAGTTTCTATTTTGATGCATATTGCCACTATTGTTAAAACCAGCCAGTTAAAACTTATTTCTACAGGTACCAATTGTGGCTTCAATAAATTCGTCACGATATCTAGCAAGTTGTACTTGTATAAGTTACTTATTTATTATTCTAACAAGATATAATTCCAGTTACAGAGAAAATAAAATATAATATCAATCAATAAAAATATTTAATTCTTAATAAGAAAAATACACACATAGTAATCCAGCAAACAAGTTAATGTAAATGCGAAATATAACTATGTTTAAATTATCATTACAAATATCACTTTTTGTCACATTCTAATAAATTGACTACACATTAAAAACAATGGTGATTTTGTTAATGCCTTGGTTCTAGGAATGACACAGTAAAAACTGTAATTCTTCTGAATTTGCCACGTGAAACTCGAAAAATTTGACTTAAGAGCAATCAATTTTGCTGTGCAACATCATCACGGACATTCAGTGATTCTAAGCTACGTAAGATAAGTTTTGAAAGCTTGGCATGATCAAATCCTATGGGTGAATTAAAGCCATCTTGGGAAAAGCTAGCAACTTTAAAAGTTTTCTCTGAACTGATGCACGTTATATATTGGTATTTCAATTTAATATAATAGAACCATACTCCAAGTAAGCAAAAATAAAATCTTAAATGTACGCACGTCTTTAAATTCTCTGCAATTACGGTATATACCCACAAATTTGGAGTTATTTATATGATCTACGAAAGTAAGATTTTTATCAAGTAATATCTAGGACCTTATATGATTCGACATGATTAATTGAGTGATTATGAATAAAAACATTAATTTTATTCAGAGACAAATGATTATATTCACATTAATTCGACATACTGTTTGAGCAAAGCTGTAGATGGAAACAATCAGACCGAAATTTTATTGCAGAGTATAATTTGAAATAATCAGTGAAGATCAGTTGACTACATGAGCCAACATCAGGAATAGATCATTAAGTAAAAGAAAAAAGAGTAGCGCTAGATTAGAGCCTAGTGTAGTACCAGAAGAAGAGAACAAGTATAGTGATAATAATTGTCTCACCAAACTTGCAGATAACAGAACTATTTCTACTGCAATGGTCATTTTGAAAAAAATATATTTTGATTTCATATTATCAGATATCCAATGTAACATAATTCAATTTCAATATAAAATTCTTTAGTCTTATATTGATCAATGAAATACTTAATTTATTTAAATAAGTAAAAAATGTGATAGCAGAAAATTGTGACAATTTTTCTCTATTAAAAGTTTATTAACTGGGAAGTCATTTTGGAAATAATTCGGGATATATTAAATAATAAATTAATAATCCTATATTGAAGCGTTGATAATATTTATTTGAAAAATTAACTAATACTCAACTGAGCACACGTAGCATTTCCTGCTTTATAGATGTGGAAGCAATATGTTTAGCTTGCGTGACATACTCGTATAAATAAAGTAGATAGTGGAACCCTGTTAATAGAGGTAACCCAATACAATAATGCCTTTTGTGTTTGTTTTGCAGAAGCTATATCGGTTCATCAATTGCGTGGAGTTAGTTTCACCGCATCACGCTGCTAGAGAGCTGGTCCACACTATTAGACAAGGACAAATTACCAGCCTCTTCCAGAAAAGCATTAAAAGGGTTCGTATGGTTTAATTTATTTCTGCTTCCACACAAAAACACTTCACCCAATCTCGACAATATTACAAAGGTTATTTTCAACAATATTCTATTTCATTTCGCTAATGTAATTATGTCAGATGGTTAAGATCCGTACAATAATCGTACATTCCAGGGACGGGCGAGTATTTTTATTGAAACTATGAAAACATTTCAACCTGCAATTCCCAGTTCGCGGTAGATACGCTTTGCAATACTCACACGTGTCTCTTCAAGTTTGTACACATGCTACATGCTACAAAAACGTAAGAGAAAATTTATTTTAATAAGATTGTAAAGACAGGGAATTACATCATAAAAAGTTATCGTAGGCTGTGAAAACGTTATTACAAAAACATTTTGAATGGCTAACTTAATGTATATGGAGAATATAAATATGGTTGCTGAATATACGTAGATTTAGATTTAGTGGAAAATGTACCAACGCCTGTCAAATCATCATCTGGTAATGAGCTAAGAAATTTAGACAGGAGCTGTTTCTGAATTTTTTAACAAAAACGTAGCAGTAAATATGAATGAAATTAGAAACTTCTTAAGCTGGCTACACACTACACAGGCGGCCTCTTTCGTGGCTTGTACAGATCTAGCCTGCACGCTCTGTCAAAACAGGTAACTGGCGCGAAGGAAATATTACTATGACTGTTGTACAGTGTGGTATTGCTTTTGTTATTAATTATTACGTAATCGCTAAAGATCAAATACGTTTACTATAATACAATTTATCATTATTTTTGTACAGGGCGATTCAGTGTACAGAGGACTCTTACAAATATAATTTTGTAAAGAAAAAATCAATAAGGGCAGTTCGAAAATGATTTAAAAATACATTTCTGCACGGCACTGAAAACTGGTCCACCGTAAAACCTGATAAGGAGCAATCTATTACGGGACAAAAAATGGAAAGAAATGCTTAAAGAAAGAAATAAATAACATTTTATAACGCCGATTTTATACAGCAAATTTAATTTATGGTTTTAATTACTAAAATAGCATGACATTACTGATGTTACAACAACATTTTGAGCCCATGTTAGCCAGTTTCTACAAACCAACACAAATGTTTCTGCTTCTTGTCCGTTTTGAACTCATAAGTTATTGGCAGCAATGATACGTTTCCGCAAATCATCAATATTGTGTATCCACTTCGGTGCGATACACTTAATTTTTTGAATATCCCCACAAAAAGAAGTCTAAATTAACGTCAGGAGATCGTGGCAGCCATGATACCGGTCCTCCTTGTCCAATCCCTTGGTGTTAATGCTTGGACATGCTGTACATGCTACGGATATAATTGAGTCTCGTGTATGATACATCACACTGCTGCAATAGGCCGTGGAAGTTCTGACCCTCCATCTCTTCTACGATTCGGTTTCAAATTTCCCTCGCATGTCACTACATTTGCACTCACAGCACACCGCGGTAAAAGTAGTTGCATTTGGCACATGTTTACCGGGAAATAGTTCTGCTAAACATTTTCACAGTGTAACTATACTACACGTAAGCCATTTTGACACTTAAAAAACTTACAAAAACAAAAACTTTAGTAATTAGATTTCAAAATCTCTAAGGATTTTATAAAAAAATACGATATCGACTCCATTGTTCATGACGTATCTATTCCCAAATTCTTTTAGATAAGTTCTGATAACCTTGTATGTATACCTATGTTAGCACTGTGCTCTGAATCCGTCCCTGGTTTTAATGGTTATTGTACGGACCGTACTGGTTATAGTAGCAAAATTAATTAATCAAATCAGTAACTAGCTCAGAAATATATTTGTTGTTTTCCAAATAGGTGAAATATAGGCATATTATATATTATTTATAAATATAATATTGTAATGTAGTAATACGTAGTGTGAGTTAAAATATATTATACAGTGTAAACCCTTAATTCATTTTTTTCATAAATTAAGAGACATTTAAATCCAGTTGACTTGCACGGTAGATCTATGTAAAATGCAGGATCCCGTTGATACTTCATCTGCAAGAGGGGTAGTAGTGTAGTTTATAAAATGGTTTTGTCCCAAACGTTATCTTTTCAGGATACAGGGTATTAAAGTTGTTACTTCAAAGGTTTTTATAATAATTATTTTGAAATCGGTTAAAGATAAAGATTTAAAAATTGTACATAAATAAATATCAGTTGTGTCCTAAGAAAAACAATAGTAGAATAGCTGAAAATCAATTACAAAAATAGTTGTTACACGGATTTATAGACAAGCTACATCTAGCATGGAGTAGCGAATGCTCGCTATGGCATACTGATGAAACCTATTAAGCTTGAAACCGGTATATGTGTGGTGGGTTTCTGACGAGTGACTTTAGCTGTTTGCTATAGCTTTCCAGGTGTAACTATATACTGATCGGGGCATTAGCTCGCAAAGTAGTTGTTTACTGGAGTTCCGTGTTTGCAAAGTTATGTTTGTTTAAAGAATTGTTTTGTGTTATTTAGATAATATGAAGAGTCAACAATTGTTATTCTCAAAATAAAGTTATATTTTCTTTATTTGAAGTTTTAAGTAACTTAATTTTGAATAAAGCAATTAACGTTGCATTAAGAAAAAATATATCTGAAGGAGATAACTAGTATTTGAGTATTCTTGCTATATTATATTTCTTTCTTGAGTAGTAGTAGTAGTTACAACTCCACCCACGTTATATACGTATAAGTAAATAAATACTACTCTATTAGCATTATTTAATTACTTATACAGTATGCGCCAAAAGTATGGAATAAATTCAATATAAACGAAACAATTATTTTTGAGAAAAATCCTCGAACAGGTCGATTTTTAATTTAAAAAATACATATTTTAGCGTAAAATGCGATTTTCAAATGTCATTTGTTTTCGAGTAATGACGTCATCAATTTTTTTTTAAATGGCAACACCATATTTTTTTTCCTTGATTCTGAAAGATCGTTTAATTCTCTATCAGACAGTACTAAAATTTTGCCTGCTTACATAGGAAAGTTTTCGAGTAAATGACGATTGTATTTTAGAAAACGTAAATTTTATCCATAAAAAAGTAACAATTCTGAGGTATGAAAAATAAAATACAATTGATTAAATTTTATACTTAAATTAACTGTTCTAATTGCCATCCACCAACTTCTTGACAATGCGCAAGTCTGTGAAGAAATTCTTCTTGCACATTATGACTGATTTCTCTGCATATTTCGTCCCGAATGCGATTTTGAAGTTCTTCTAAATTACCTGGTTTATTAATGTACAC
Source organism: Monochamus alternatus (assembly GCA_037114965.1). Lineage (NCBI taxonomy): Eukaryota > Metazoa > Arthropoda > Insecta > Coleoptera > Cerambycidae > Monochamus > Monochamus alternatus. The sequence goes on from CM073430.1 coordinate 22,842,621, forward strand.
TTTTGACTTCAAGTATCCCAAAAAAAAATAGTTAAGAGGTGTAAGATCTGGCGATCTTGCAGGCCATTCTACCGGTCCGCGTCTGCCGATCCACCTCCCAGGAAAACAGTTGTCCAAAAAATCTCGTACAGGGCGCGCATAGTACGGAGGCGCACCGTCTTGCTGAAACCATATAGTATCGTCAGAAATGTTAGGGTCATTATCGTTAGGAAAAATTACTGCAAGGGCTGGAACAAGGTCATTTTCTAGAAACTCTAAATATCTTTGTCCTGTAAGGGTTCCTTCAAAGAAGAAAGGCCCTACTATTCTGTCGTCAACTATTCCAGCCCACACATTTAATTTCTGAGGATGTGCCTCTGCCATCCAATGAGGATTTTCCCGACTCCAATATCTGCAAGTTTGACGGTTTACTGTACCATTCAGACAAAATGTGGCCTCATCTGAAAAAAGTATTTGCCGGTGTAAATTTCTATTTCCTTGACATAAATTCATTAGAATTTCGCAAAAGTGTAAGCGGCGATCGGGATCATCTTCATTGAGTTCCTGCACAAGTTGAATTTGGAGGGATGATATTTTTCCTTCCTCAAGATACGTAGCACTGTGCTCTGGCTAGTGTCATTGTTTAATGCAACCAATCGTGAAGAATTATGAGGATTATCCACCATACTTATCAAAATGTTCTGTTTCTGATTTTCATTAATGCTTGGACGTCCAGGTCTTTGAATATTTACAACATTGCCAGTTTCACTAAATTTAGACTCTACCTCTGACCTCTGACTGTTGATTGGCTGATAGGGCGATCTGGATATTTTTCAATAAATAAATCGCAAACTTCCTGCTGAGTTCTAGTCATATTTCCACATTCAATAAGAATTAAAATTTCAATTCTTTGAGTATGTGCCATAATACTTTAAATTGAATAATAATTTCTATGTCGCTTACAATACTTATTAGAAAGTCGGTGTGACAATGACACTTTGCAAATATTTTCACCTACGTGATCCATAAAAGAACTATGGAATTCTAAAACTAAACTTGATAACGTTTTTGCTTTATTTTAATTGATTTACGTTTTCTAACATTCAATCGTCATTTACTCAAAAACTTTCCTATGTAAGAGGGCAACATTTTAGTACTGTCTGATAGAGAATTAAACGATCTTTCAGAATCAAGGAAAAAAATATGGTGTTGCCATTTAAAAAAAAATCGATGACGTCATTACTCAAAAACAAATGACATTTGAAAATCGCATTTTACGCTGAAATATGTATTTTTTAAATTAAAAATCGACTTGTTCGAGGATTTTTCCTAAAAAATAATTGTTTCGTTTTTATTGAATTTATTCCATACTTTTGGCGAATGCTGTATAATGAAAGAAGGACTTATAACCAACTGTCAAATTCATTCATTAGCGGCACACCAAACATATTCCGTTTTGGCGCTTGTTAACTCTTCTCAGTATTCCATAGAACATGAGGCAACCAACGACTTATCCAACAGAAGAAAACCTGGTGTTCCACCTGCACACACAACTTTAATACAAATTACAGTAAATACTACAATTGTGTTTCTATAGTTTTCGTAATGATCACAATAAATGCCATATTAATATCATCTATAAAGTTTATAATTGTTTTGGACTATGGTTGCATTTTAAAATATGAATTTATTACCAAAGTATAAATAATTTTAATTCATGCAAATCTATCAAACGAACTTTAAGGTGAAGGATCTATGTTTAATACTATTATATTTATATATACGCTTTTATGAAATTTAAAAATTTAAGTGTATCAAATACAGATTAATTCTTTTTCTTGTCGTTGGTGTAGGCAGGTAAACATTTAATTGCCTTCGTTAAGTGGTTTCGCCATTTTCAATATTATTTAATATTGTACATACATACATACTGGTTTTTCATATTCCCACTTACAATCAGTTAATTCAGTAGATTTATTTTAAGCTCTAAAGAGAGGGTTCCTATTCAGAAGCATTGCCGTTTCGTTAGTTCTGTTTAATCTTGTTTCTCCAAATGCTTTTTAGTGGTGCAGCTAGCACTTGAAAAGCCTCGAATATTGTGAATAACTGGCAAAGATCCAATTAGAGAATAATACCCCGACTATACGTGGTTTTAAGATGATATAGTAAGGAGATTGTTAAATCGATAACGTCAGAGGCCATGTAGATTGGAAATAAAAGACAGAATTCAAGTAATATTTCAGTTTAAAATTCAGTTTAAACGTTTAAAAAACATTTAAAAATAGTTGAAAACCGAGGGTTGAAACAACGGATAAATGTTGTACGAAAAAATCGTTATTTTTAACTAGAAATGAAACGTTTATTAACATTATTCAACTACGTTGACGTATTTTTCCAGTTTCAACTTTTTTTATACGTTTTATAAGTTTTAACTAAAATTAACGTTATGCTTTCAACACAAGACGTTTAATCAACCATTTCAATGTTTTAAAAATGTCAATACCTAATTGTATTTTAGCATTGCTTAATATTGTATAAATTCGTTCTAATAAAAAAAATAAACGTTGCACTGGAACCACGATTGAATATTATTAAAATATAAACCTGAATTATACATTTAAATACATCGATGTTCATTTCACATGTTGAAAACACATGTAGTGTCAATGTATTTTACACGTTTTATGTTACTAAACCGCTTTGTAGAAAACGCATATTATTGAAATATAAACTTATGTTAAACATTTAAATATATCACGAAGTAAACTTACCAGAAAACATATTATTTCAGTGTGTTATTTCTATCTTCAGTTCAAAACGTGTAGTATTAAAATATTTTATATTTCACATTGAATTGACGACGTTTTACAAACTTACGTATTGTTAAATGGTATTAAAATGCAAACTTATATTATTACGTTTCTATATGTCAGTTTTATAAGCGTTAAAAGAAACATACATTTTATAGTGATCACTTCAACCTCTGCATGAAATGCAAATATTATTAGCTTACTTTAAACGATATATTTTATACGCTTAAGTTTTTAACTAAAAATAAATATTGAACATTTTAACGCAAAACGTTTACTTATTCAACCAGTATAACGTTTTGAAAACATTATATAAACGTACGTGTGCCCATTGGGCTTATTTAAATAGGAGACTAACAATTAATTGTGGCAGAAAGTAGCCTTAATTATTTATGAATGATAATGAAATAGGATCATTTCTGTAAGTGAATTTTTATATACAAGTACGGAATTCCAGGAAACAACTACTCTGTGGGCAAATGTTATGATCAGCATTGAATTACACCTGAAAAACCTATAGCAAACAGCTAAAGTCACTCGTCAGAAGTCCACCAAGTTTATTAGTTCTCATCGGTATAGGTGATAACATTTAATGTCAGAGAACTCCACTTTACCAAGTTTAATGTGTTACTACAATGAATAATGAAGTTATTGAAGAGTAATTAAGATAAAATTGTAACACCTTATCAGAAACTATCAAACTTTGGACTAAGACAGCTTGGATTATATTATATTTTGGTCCCAGAAATAGGTGTTGTAGCATTTTGTCCGGACCTACAGACTCTCTGACTATGACCATACAAAGTACGCGTAAGTACGTTATCCTCTCTTTCTGACTACACAGATAAGTAAAGTAAAATCCATTGTGGATATTTCTTTAATGCTCCTAAAATGTTTCACTGCACAAACTCTTAAATTAGGTTTTCAATGCTATTGATTAAAATGATCGAAAACAAAAAAGTAATGAAATACGTGCTAAGTATTTTAAGACTCTGTTCTATTAGAAAATATCATTTTTTTTAAATACGTAGCAAGAGAACATATAAAATTAAAATGAATAAAAAAACCTGTTTTATTTTACTTGGTTACAAATGTCTTCAAATGACTTGAGGCATATTCAATCGATTAAGGAATAAATTATTCACTAATTCAAGCTTACGAGTAGCGATAGAAGTTTAGGCTTGAGCCGCAGCTCTATCTAATCGGTTCCTACTCCGAGGTCTGGTAATTAAACTCACCCCTTTCTGCGCCAAAACTAATTCTAGAAACTGTGTGATTATTGTTTTGTAAAATTTTACAGCCTAATTTCTAATTAAATTTAATGGAACCTTAATGTTTGATACTAGAACTGTAATTTTTAAAATGACAATTATGTTGCGCCATTTTAATGCAAATACAAATTAGTATCATTTACTAATAATTCGAATGATTTATATTATATAATAAATTTATGTTTCATTAGTGCAAGTTCTTCAAAATTGAACAAATAATTCATATTTTCAGGACCGTCAATACTTAAAAAGTACCTTCTTTTAATATTTTTTTTTCTGAAAACGAATAACTAATAATCTTTAAAAAGAATGGTGAATATAATGCTCCTTGTTACATTCTTCATACTTTAAAAGTTCTTAAGAAATTAGTGCTTTAATTTAATAATAATTTTAATTTATTAGGTAGATACCCATATGTTGGGTAAGGGGTTAGTTTAGGAGCTAACTGTCCGAATTTTTTAATATTATCGCGCTGCAATTGTCCTAGTTTTTATGCCAGGCTGCTCCTCGACGGCATCTAAAATCTGCATCGAGATTCACAATTTGCCCAGGCCTCGGCCAGAAATTGCCAGTTTCTCTACCCCGCTAAACGATACGTAAAAGGCTCTCGGTTGATATATTTGGGGAAACCTTTGGGCATAAAAATGAGCTGCAACTACTGAATTTTCGTGTAATTTTGCATATGCCAGTATCATGTCTATGTTTGAGAAATTATGCGCCATACTTTTATAATCGCCTGAAATAAACTTGAATAGGACCACAACTGATAACAAAGTACTGCTATACAGGGTGTTCAAAAAGAGTATAAAATATTTAAGGAGATAATAGTATGAACCAAAATAAGCAGAAAAGTCTCAATAAACATGGGTCCGCAAAGTAACGGTTACGGAGATATGAAATGTTTTATGTTTTTTAGCCCCTTTTTTATTTTGCAAAAACGTTGTTTATTTTCTTATAACAGTTGGTTGATGTTTAGTGAAATAAACAGTACGTATTTGACAGTTGTTCTCAGTGCAAGTTTTCTTTCACTATGGCTGGTTACTCTAACGCAGAATTAACAGACATGCATTTCATGTATGGTCGTACTAATGGGAACGCCACCGAAGCGCGACGTCTTTGTGTTGACGCTTATCCAAATCGACAGATTCCTTAACAACGCATGTTTGGAAGAATTCACAAAGTATTGCGTGATACCGGTTTCTTGAGCAAACATTTGTGTCATTTATCCGGAAGACCAAGGTCGGTATCCACTCCTAGAGTAGAAGAAGAAATTCTAGCACTGGTAAAGCAGAATCCAGGTATGAGTGTGCTGAGAATATCAGCCGAGGTAGGAATTAGTGGTCCTCTTCTTTGGAGAATCCTTCATGAGCAACTGCTTTATCCATACCATGTGCAACGAGTATAGGTCTTAAATACAATAAATGATCATCAAGCACGTTTGGTTTTTTGCAGCTGGTTTCTACGTCATGATGCTGAAGACCCTTGTTTTCTTGCAAACATTCTTTTTACTGATGAGGCCGGGTTCACAAGAGTGTTTAATTTTCACAATACGCATATTTGGGTCGACGAAAATCCTCATGCTCTAATAGAATCTGGACATCAGGCACGTTTTTAATTAAACATTTGGATGGGTATTGTAGGTGACAGGTATCTAAGTCCTGTTGTTTACCGATTAACAGGCGCTGCTTACCTCAATTTTCTGCAGAACACACTGTATGAGTTTTTGGAAGACAGTCCTTTGAATCAGAGGCAACAAATGTGGTTCCAGCATGATGGTGTTCCAGCTCATTTTTCCATGGCCGTTAGAGACCTGTTTTATGTCCTCCAAAATCGCCTGATCTGAACCCCCCAGATTTCTTTGTTTGGGGATATTTGAAGACATTAGTGTATGGTACTCCTGTAAATAGTCTGGAAGAGCTGCAGCTACGGATTAATCAAAAGTGTCAAGAAATCCAAACCTAGGAGGGTGTTTTCAAAAGAGTTCGAATATCGTTGAGACGAAGATGCCGCGCCTGCTTGGAAATGGACGGAGGGCACTTTGAACATCTTCTGTAACTTTGTTTTTTGTTATACACGTGTAACAAAACACTTTAAATTTAATTATAAAGCTGGATTTAATGTTGCACAACACTGCATTGGGTATACAAATTTTATTTTGGTTTTAGTAAAAATCAACAATTTATTTATAAAGTTGCAAAATTGCCAATCGTTTTACAATCACCTTCTTCTAATCAAATAAATTAAAAACTAAAATAAATATAATAAATGGAAGCGGTGACATATTCGGTCATTCTTGTTTCGTCGAATTAATGTTGAAGATATCATAGCAGGTATTCAATTAACCTATGTCCATAGGATAGGTAACATATATAACATTAAAAGTAAAGTCATACAAAAGCATATTATCCTAAAATTATTCCCATTGCAGTTTTATTCTATGTCACTCTATTAGTTTTCATATTAATTTATGTTTTATATAGTTGATTTAAGAATGTAAGAATAGGCAACAATAATTAGTACGCTTATATTCCCTGAAACAAGTAATATTACGTCGCCGAAAAAGAAAACGCCGCCGTAGATTTCCCCCATGGTTTGCCAAATTAACCGTTGGTAATATATATCGCAAAGAGAAGGCACATTGCGATTTTAAGATGCATAGCTGAAATTATTTTCGTCAAAAATTTGAAAACCGTCGAAGATTAGTAAAATCACACATTAAAGAAGCTTATAATCAGAATGTTGCGCATATTGAGAATAATATTGAACGGGACCCATCTGAATTCTGGTGAGAGTTTTTTTGTTTTGTTCCTTTGGGTCAGATATACAAACCCCTTTAGTATCAGTACTTACATTCCGAACAACTAGTAATATTTGCAAAAAAATATTTTACTCATAAAATATTAACAAACCACGTTATTTTACTATTACAACAAAAATTACCAATCTATTATATTGCTCCTTTAATGTTTTACTTTACAAATACTTAATAGAATATTGGATATAATATGCTTATATTTCCTACAACTATCTATGCATAGTTTCTATAAAGTTCCTTCTATTGTCAATAAAATAAAAGATTTTATAACACCTTAAATGAGTTTATAGTTGAATAACATATTTTTAATAACAAAACAAATATATAAATATGTATTTCTGTCTTTTAAATACTTAAACACAACTTAGTGTAAGATAGATATAAAGTACTACTAGAATTTTCTTCGGTATTCCCCTTGATGGTTATTGTTTCAGAAGGAACACGAACAGCGTAGACGAAGAAAGAGCAAGGCGCAATTTTTCGAAATGATCCAGGAAATAAGGAGGTAGGTGTTTACACGAACAATTCCTAATTAATTACTATTAAATATAAAGCACTATTCGCAGGCAGCAACAAGAAGAGCGGGAACCACCCTTGGAGTCCGTCACCGAGGACGACTCTGAATACCAACTGTCCCCGGACGAGAAAAAGTCGAAGTTAAGTCCGAGTATTATCCGCAGAACTTTCCTGAGGACGAGTCCGAAAGCGGATAATAGCGGAAAAATTAAATCCCCAACTACCTACTTTAATAAGCAGCTGTTTAGTCCGCGTTCTAAAAATAAAGCCAAGAGCTCCACCACCTTGAACGTGCGCCGTTTCAGTACGGACAGCGTTTTTAATTCGCAAACTTTGAAATTAGATCATAGCAGCGCCGTCGGGAGAAGATTAAGTAAGGACGCTTCCACGTTTTTGACGAGTTCACCGCCTGATGTAAACAGCAGGCGATCGAGCTACTTAGACATTATTAGCTCGGGAAATAAATTATCAGGGAAAAGTCCCATACTATCCATAGAGAACTTATCAGATTGCAGTTCAGCGAAATATTCGGAACCTTTGAGAAAACTTTCAGACTCCGAGAGCATAGGTAGAAAGTTGGCCACTTTGCCGAAGTATCGCGAACCAATTGACAAACACCGTCTACAGCCACAGTACAGTCTAACTTTAGGCAAGAGCGACGAAACTTTAAGCAAAACGGAAAAACCAGAACAAGTATCGGCAGCCAGAAGTTTCAACAACATCTCAGAAACAAATTCAAACTATAATATCGAACACAAGAGCAATCTATCAGACGATGAGATAGCCAGGAGGAACAGGCAGACTATCGATCAACTCCAAAACGTTTTAACTACTAAGACTACATCAAAGCCTAGTAAACGAGTAAACGACAATAATTCAAAGCAGAACACCAACCCTCAGATTAGAATACAAATTGAAGACACAACCAAGACAGAGATGCGAAATCCACCTTTGTCGAGGAGAAACAAGACGCGACATCAGAGCTTGGGAGATGCGACCACAACAGTTCAGTCCAATACCTCTGAAGTTACAAAGCGAAACAAACTGACAGAGCAGAGTAAATCCTTGGACAGCAGTAATCCATCAACGAAGGAAAAATCAAGATCCAGATCCCGATTGAGTGAAGAGGACCTCCCCCCTGCCCCTCCGCCGCCCAATTGCTCTCCGAGGAACTCGAATGGACGGTCGCCGCTTGAGAGGCTGTCAAAGGACGAACTCGTCCTGCTTTGGAGGAGTTCAGAGTCAGAGTTGCGAAGCCACCTGCTCAAAGCGATAAGGGACAAAGAGGAACCGTCTGATCCACCTTGAGGAAAGTAGAAACCCAACAATTTTGATTTAAATTAATTGAAGCCGCGATTTGGGTAATTGGGATCTTTGTTTCACGCTCATAGACCATCTTCATCTATTCAATTATAAACGAATCATTACATTGCGTAGACTTAAACTAGGAGTCGTCGATTCAAAACTGGGCACGATGGAACAAAAAAAAATTGGGGAATTGTGGTGCCTATGAAGTGAATAAACGGCCTTAGAATTGTAGAGTGATAAAAACGACCACTAAGTGTTATTAGAAGCCTTTATCTTTAGGGGTGAAAACCTCAACGCCTTTTCGACTAGGACTGGTTCTACTAGAATACTATTATTTTGTTTCTCATTTCGTCATTTAATATAAAAATCAAATTCAGTTATATAAATTAAATAATATATACTGCCAATTATATTTAGAATTTTTTAAGTAGATTGGTGATATTAAAGTCTTATGCAACAGATTTAAGAGAGTTTTAAAGGGCCTATCCAGGCATAGTTTAGCAAAAATCTAGTAGGTAATTGTTGTTACAAAGGTGGCAGTATTACATTAAACCAATATGCGGTGCAACAATTTTAAAACAGAAAATACTCTTCTTTATTTATAACAAATATTTTGACTTAAATAATAGGTAGTGTGTTTTCGGTCCAAATACACATATACAGGGTGATTGAGGAACAAAAAGGAAGGTATATTATTATAGATAAAAGCAGAAATGAACATTTTCTGGGTTGTGATGCCGTGACCTTGGTAACTGGTGGCTGCCAATAACAGAATTAAAATACACATCCCTAACTTTAGCTGGGATTCTTTTACTTGCAGTTGTTGATCTTGGGCTAGGCAAACCTGCTATCGATTTCTCTGGACCTTCTCATGTGTTGATTTTGGCTACTGTTGTTGATATTACGACTGCAACAGTCGTAGCCATTTCTCGAATAATGATGGTCTTCCGAGACGTCCCGTAGCTGCCTTTGTAACTAGTCGCATCCCATGTTTCCAAACGTTTCGCCGCTCCTCACTGTCGGCATCTTTAGTGGTGACTCTGCAAAGGCTTTGCTGCGACTTCTCAGTCCCGGCTGCAGGACGTCTCAAAAGACCACCATTATCTGAGGAACGGTTCCGACTGTAGTAGTCGTAGTACCAACAACAGGAGCAAAAATCAATATATGAGCAGACCCAGAGATACCGAAAGCGGGTCTACCTAGCCCGAGAACAATTAGAGCAGGTCATAAAATTCCAGCGCACTTTCATTCTGTTAGTGGCAGAGACCAGTTACCGACACGGCATAAAAACCTCGAAAATGACTATATATCAAATAATAGTACTGGCCGTGAAAGCCTAAAAATCGTTGAAATGAATAGTTTACAATTAAGCAAATCGTGGTCTGGAGAGTACCGATTTTAATAAAATGAATAAAAAATTATTACAGGTCGATCAAATATATCATACGATTGATTTCAAGTACATCAACGGTTTAAAGGGTTATGCAGCACAGTACAGACGGATCAATAGGGATATTTGCAATACTCTACAATCATATACTTGTACAATTGATGTTTTCTTCTTGTCTAACCAAATTCATGTTACATTTTAATTACCTCTCATACTTTAACAATATTGGTAACTTCCAAGCATTTCAAAGTGGAATTGATGCTATATTCAGTTATAATAGCAGCACTAAATAATTCGGCTAGTAAATTTGATTCATAAATTAGTATCTATCGCTACCTCATATCTGTACTGTGCTCTAGTTGAAAATTAAACATGAAAGCATCCAGCTGCATTCTTTGGTGAAACTGACTGACACCTTGCATCAGACTCTGGACTACACTGATTCAGTCTTGTCCAGCTTCACACACTACATATATGTATTTCTTATATATAACTACTACAAACAACAAATCAGATGGGCCTACTACTTGTTGGATAAAGAAGAAAGGTAACTTAATTGCAAGCTTCATAACATTTGTCACTGGTAAAATAATTCCCTGGCTGGTTACCACATCGTTAGTTGACACATCTTGATGTCTCAGGAGAAACTAAATTTCAGGGTTTCTTTCAGTCGAGGAGTCAACTACCCTATCCTTCCCCCTACCAAATGACTCTACATGCAATAACATTTTTAATTACCTCTGTTTATTTGATAATTTTTTATTTCTTTACATTGTTTATATGAATGTTACCCACAACTTAGTAAACATTATTAATTATTTTTTACTTTTCCTCAAACCACTGATGAAAATAAATTTTTGTGATATGCAGTATATTAAAGAGTACTTAATAACATACATAAGTCAAGCTCTGGTTACGAGACGTTTCTGGAAAAATTGAAAGAAGTAAAGTAGTTACTGTTTTTATCCTCTAACAGTCTTGCTACATTTTTTGACAATACAACGATATAACTTCAAAACGGTATTATTGAAAGACAAATAACAAATATAATCCTATCCATCTGCATCCAGTTTCTAGTACAACTTCAACGATATCTCGTATCGTCTGTGAACTATTTCACAGTTCATTTATGTATCCACCAGATTAGTTAACTAAAATTGTTCAAAGAGAAAGAGAAGAGAGAATTGTTGTAGATCAAAAGTACTAGTCTCTTACAGTAAACATTTAGTTGTCAAGAAATCCATTGAGTTGAAAAATTTATGTTTTTTTTTCCAAAGTAAGTTTTTCTATTTTGACCAAAATAATTATAGGATATTTGTATGTCACCTATCACATATTTTTAAAACACTCCATGTATATAAATTTCAGATATGAAATAAGGTGGACCAAATTTGGAGTTCTCTAGAAAGAGTTTATAAGAATTACGAAAACATATAAAGATAAATATATAATTGTTATTATTTAAATCGAAAAATCAATGTGTTATGTAAACTTTGTTCAGGATACAACAATATTGTTAGATAATGACAAATTTGGAAATTGAAAATTTTATCATCTGCGCTTGAATCCAGGAGTCAGAGGTTGATAATCAACGGATTCTTCGAATAATTCCTATTGAAGTTTTTTACTTTTTCTTGACTTGATTTCGTGACAGCTGAACTATCAAATGAGAATGACCAGGCAGAAGAAACTGGAGACATTGAGAAAACTCAAGAAAATAGAGAAAGTAGAGACTGCGAGCTACTAACGACACGTCATCACCAACAATTTATGTAATACAAGGTGTCTGAAAAAGACGTGTACAACAGAAGACCACAGACTCCTGGGTTAAAAATAAGGCGATTTAGCCCAATTTACTTATTTCCAAAATTGCTTCGTTTAGCCGCCAGAGAGCGCTAAAGTTTGCGAAAAATTTTTGTTTATTCCAAATATCTCGAAAACATCTTAATCGATTTTAACCATTTTTGGGCTACGCGTTATAAGTGTAACCGAAACTTTTTGACATTATTTAGAATCTTTTGCAGTTATTAGAAATATAAGAAAAATCATGTATCATGCAAATATAAGCACATATTTTTTTAACCTCCTGTATAAGTACTTTCAGTTTTTTTTCTATTTGTAGTTGACTTTATTTAGAAACTTTTTTATACTTACAGAATTTTGAATAGAAGAGTAGTTTAGGTAGAAAAAATATTTTCATATGTCAGCAAAATTGCTCCATCGTGCATAAACCATATATTACGACGAAGTAAAAACGGCAAATCGTCCAATAAATTAGATACTACTTGCTGTAAAAAATTTAAATAGTTGACCCCATTTAATCGATGTGGAAGCACAATCGGGCCAATAATAAAGTTGTCGATAATTCCCACCCACACGTTTACTCTGAATTCATATTGAAAATGTCTTATTTCAGTACAGTGTGGATTTTCATCTACATAAACGTGTTTGTTATGGTTATTAATAATGCCTGACCTAGTGAAACATGCTTCATCTGTAAATAAAATATTTTTGCTGAAGTTGATATCATGGACTCTTTGATCTTGTATGAAATTACAAAATGCTAAACGTTTTTCAGGGTCAATGGGTAGCAATTCTTGTACCGATTGAATGCGGTACGGATGTTGTAACTGCTCCTTCAAAACATCATGAACTATGGTTTTTGTTATCCCTATTTCATGTACAATGCATCTTGCACTAATTTTTGGGTTCTCTTCTATCTTATCTAGGATTTGTTTCTCCACCTCTATAGTTTTCGTAGTACGTTGACGCCCTTGAGCCGCATTCATTTGGTGGAAGGAACCAAATTCGCGAGCTCGCCTTTCGATGTTGGCAAAAGTTTGATGATTTGGCACTCGTCGATGAGGGAATCTGTCCATGTAGACCCTAACACTTTTGCGGCCGTTACCTTGACTAAATCCATAAACGAAAAGCATATCTACTTGTTCGGAATATGTATACGTATCCATGATGAAATAATGAAAAATGGGAAACATAAACAAACAACAATAACGACAACAAATAAAGTAAGATCTAAAGTAACTAAGTAATTGAGCAAGAAGAATACACCGAGAGACTAATTGCAGTAGCTGATTAGATTTGACACACCACTGACACTTAAAATATCAGAGCCAGATACTTCATTATTTGTTGCAGAACGAATGCTGATATTGTTGACATACGACAAATATTTTTTCTGCCTAAACTACTCATCTATTCAAAATTCTGAAAGTATAAAAAAAGTTTCTAAATAAAGTCAACTACTAATAGAAAAAACTGAGAGAAATTGTACAGGAGGTTAAAAAAATATGTGCTTATATTTGCATTATACATCATTTTTCTTATATTTCTAATGACTGAAAGAGATTGTAAATAATGTCAAAAAGTGTCGGTTAGACTTATTACTGCGTAACCTAAAAATGGTTAAAATCGATCAAGTCGTTTTCGAGATATTCGGAATAAACAAAAATATTTCGCAAACTTTGGCGCTCTCTAGCGGCTAAACGAAGCAATTTTGGAAATAAGTAAATAGGGCTAAATCGGCTTATTTTAAACCCAGGAGTCTGTGGTCTTCCGTTGTACACGTCTTTTCCGGACACCCTGTATTAATCGAAAACAAAATATTTCACTTGATTTTGTTCAGTTACAATTTCATTCCATAATATGTTCTATGACATATTTACTTTATATATTCAAATAGTACAATCTATTCCTTTTTTTATCGAAAAATAAATCACTTAATCAGTGTGAAACACGAAAAATAAAGTTTTCTCCATCTGTAATTTTTTTTTCAAAATGTCCGATCATCGTTTCTACACTCGCTAATTCCGAAGGATCTAGATATTCTCTTGTACTGGTGTCACCAGCAACTGCGCAGACATTTTTTATGCAGAATTTAGTGAGGAATATTTTTATATTTTGTATTTTTTCCCTAAATTTGATACTTTCGAAAATCTTTGCAAAAAATGCTTCCTTTTGGTGCCCATTTTTAATTTTCTTATTCTTAAGCACGAAATAAGTGATATAAAAAAGGAAACTTTCAGTGGGAACTTTACGATCCGTTTAAATAGAGTACAAATATAATACCTACATAACAAAAATGCAATATAGAAAGAATCCAACTTTTCAGTAAAGCATAAGGTTTTCTATTGGAATACCTAAATTCTGCTATTATTAATGTTACAGCTAAAGAAAATAATAAATACTTACTGTAAAAGGAGAGAACATTTTGGATTTTTGTTCCTATTTATAATTTAAAGGTAATTCAAAATCTTTCGCGTTTTGATGCTGTTACGTACTATCTCTACGCACAAGGGGGTAGCTACAGATGTAGATTAATCACACCAAAATAAAACAGTAATAATTTATTCAGTAACAAGAAGTATAAGGGCGAGAAAATATTGCCACCAGCTGGAGGTCGTACAAATATCAGTTAATAATAGGTCTTACCTATTCCCAACTCCCATTGTTTGCAGGGGAGATACCGCTATTCCAAAAAAAAGGGGGAACTTCTACACTCACTACACCACCACCGACTGACTTCCGTCGCCTCCACATTCAAGTTCCAACCCTAGGTTCATGATTTTTGTAAAGTCAGCAATGGCCTGATGGACCACCGCCAATCAGTGCTTTGCAGTAAAAACGTCATCGTGGTCAATGCACTTGGCAATGTCGTAACCTGCCGACTGTACGTTTTTATCCACAGTATAGAATATAATTACGAAATTAAAATAAAATATGTTTTATGCAATGACTTTAAGCTAGGTTGGAACTGGACTGCTTTGGAGTTTTGAAATGATTTTATTTTTAAAATATATTTACGAATTAGAATTATTTTCAAATAACTAATTTTCTATTTAATTTCCGTTCTTGACAATACACTTGTTGCCAGCAGTTAGCTCTCTCATGGAATTTCCAGTTTTAAAATTCTTGCACCGTACAGTATTCTCTATAAAAAAAATAGCTTTAATAAAAATATAGGTAAGTTTAGTGTAACACTGTCGGAGTTTTGAGTCAATTTAAAAGAGTTCTCTCCGTCTATTTATTAGAGATATAAGTCCTTCTCTATCCTATTGTTGATATTTTAAAGTTTATTGGAATTGAATGATAATTTTAAAATAGATAAATATATAATATATAACATGAAAGAAACAACATATGAATTGTGATGTTTAATAGGAGCAAAGATTTGTTTAAAATATTTTCTTTTAACCATTTAAATTGCACTTTTAAAAAGATCTAAACGAAATATACATATATCTGCTCAGTACAACAAAATAAATACCAATTTTAAAATTTTAAATTAATCTATGTAATATCTATGTAATAGTGTGAAAATATTTTAAACAATGATTCGTTGTAAATATTGTATATAGATTTAGGGTAACGACACAAATTTGTAAATTATAGCAAATTTAAAACACTTTATTGTTGAAATATATGATCTTAGAATATACCTGAAAATTTTCTAGTCCTATCTTCTCCTACCTTATTTTTCAAGCAAAAAATGTACCTGGTATTAATTAAAAGTAAATGTGAGCTTTAAATAACACGCGATGACACACACAGCGGTTTATGTTGACTCAGCAGGCGCATCGGCACAATTTATAGGCAATGCTTCACACAACGGTTTTGACATCCAAAGGTGCGTGGTTCATATTATTTTTCAAAAAAAAAGCTTCGGTCAACAATGGTGTGTCTTGGTCCTTTTCAGGACAATCACACACATAATGGTTTATGACTCGGCAGCCGAGTCGGCTGCTGTTTACTAAGCGCTAGGTAGACCCAAATTCACTCCGTTGTTGGTCTCCTCCTCGTTTTCTTTTTTCAAGACGTCTTGACCAATAATGTAAAGAACGCACCGCTAGCTGTGAAAACAGCTGTGTTATCTCTCATAAATTGTGCCGATTCGGCTGCCAAGGCGGCGCAAACCGCTGTATATCAACGTCCCAATAAAAGGGTTTATATCAATTTTGTCACACATTTCTTATTCATTTATTAAAGCAGACAACGTTATTCACAAATCTGAATTTCTGTTTTTATATTCAAAATATACAGGGTGTCCAGAAATGATGAGTCAATATTTCGGGAGGTGATTCTAATTTTTTTTTAATTTCTTTTGATAAGTTTTTTGTAAGTCTACTGAGTTTATACAGATATCACTAGTGTTCTTTGTTTTCAAGGCGTGTTAATTTGGCGTTGTTAACTTTGAAAATGAGGTCGAATGAGTGGCTGTTTATTTAACGCACGGGAATGTTCAAAGCAGTTTTTTTCTCGAAGGCGGCTAATTTTAACATGATACAACAAGAGGACCTATTTTAAAGATCTTTTGGTGATCTTTAATTACATTCTATCTAAATTTATAAAAACGTTCAAACAAAAAATAAAAAAATATTATTTGAAGATCAAGAACAGTTTAGGCTCTTTAGCGTTGGAGGATATACATCAAATTAAGAACGCAAGTACAAAGGAGCATTAATAATAATAATAATAATAATAATAATAATAATAATAATAATAATAATAATAATAATAATAATAATAATAATAATAATAATAATAATATGTCTTTATTTACCAATTTAGATAATATTATACAAAGAAATATTAATTACGGGTGGCGATATCCAACTAAGTTACCACCCCTCTGGAAACAATATTTATCAACTAATATTACAAAGGAAATAAGAAAAATAGTACACACACATTATAAGACAAAAAAAGGCAAAAGAGAAAAGAATTTAAACAAAAATAAATAAGAAGGAATTGAATGCTAGAAAACATTAATTAACACGATCGCGAGTATTAACTATAAATGTTTTGACCTCTCTTTTAAAACATGTAAGACTGCTGGTGTCTCTAATATTCCTAGGCAACAAATTATAAAATTTAACAGAATTGTAGTTGAAGCTGCGTTGAAACATAGCAGAATGATGTATTGGCATGGATAGTAAATCACGATGGCGAGTAGGCCTATCATGAATTGTGGAACCTTTAATTAATTTTTTATAAAGATATACAGGCATTTCAAATTTTAACACTTTAAAAACAAGACAAACCAAATGAATTTGAAAACGTTCATTCAAAGTGAGCCACCCAGAATCTTTAAAAGCCTCAGAGATGTGGTCAAACTTTCTTAAATTATAACAAAATCTGATACAGGCATTTTGCAACTTCTGCATACTATACTTGTCGTGTGTCAATAATGCGGGCCAAAAAACAATATCGCAATAAGTTAAAATAGATAAAATCAAACTATCCGTAAGTTTAACATCCCTACTTAATATATCTTTATACATGTATAACACCTTCAGCTTACCGAAACACTTTTTAAATAAACTATTAACATGTGAACCAAATCTGAGATCAGTGTCAATCAACAGTCCCAAATTTTTACATGTGTTGACTGATTCAAGTAAACAATTGTTTATTCTAATTTGAAATATGGGATTAGTAATAATTAATTGTCTATGAGAACCAAACACTAATATTTGGGTTTTTTTTCATTGAGAACCAGGCTATGAGCTGCAGAAAATTCATTAATAATCTCGAGGTCAAGATTGATATTATGAATAGCAACATCTAGATCATTATATAAAAAATGATAATACATCTGGGTGTCATCCGCATACTGATGCAAAGAACAAAATTTAAGAAACCGCGATAAATCCCAAGTATAAAAAGAAAATAGCAAGGGGCCCAAGATACTACCTTGGGGAACGCCCATATTTATAGGGAGAAATTTAGAAAAAACATTATATAATAATACTCTTTGTCGTCTCTGCAATAAATAGTTATTAAAAAAATAAAGTTCAACTTCGCCCACACCAAAATACCTAAGTTTAACAATTAGAGTTTTATGGTCAACAGTATCGAAAGCCTTACTATAATCCAGCAGAATTAAACACGTATCCATATTTGCATCGCATGACCGTAGAATATCATCCGTTACATTGAGTAAAGCAGTTGCTGTTCTGTGATGGCGACTAAATCCAGATTGATTGCTAGATAAAAAATTGCTTTTAATTAAAAATTCATTAAATTGTTCATGTACTATTTTTTCCAACATTTTAGACAAAACTGGCAGTATACTAATTGGCCTAAACTCAGATACACTCACAGGATTGCCTGACTTCGGCACAGGAATTACGTTGGCATTTTTCCATATCTCTGGAAACTGACCAGAAGTAAGACATTTGTTAATTATGAAAGTGATGTGGTCACTTAAATAAGGAATTAGATATAGTAACATTTTTAATGAAATTCCATCGGCTCCCGTAGCATTAGATCTGACATTCAATAATAGTTTTTCAATAACTTTGTTATCAACTGACTTAAAGGAAAACTTACTATGAACATCAGGGCATAACCGATTACTATAATAATGATATGAGTATAAAATTAGGAAAAAAATCGGTAGACTCACAAAAAAGTTATTAGAAGAAATTTATAAATTTTGTTGACGTATCATTTCCAGACACCCTGTATATACAAAAGATGCAATTAGAAAAAGGACATTGGATATTGAACGCAACTACACGTAAGTGATTCTAGGTTTCATCTGTAATACTGTAATGAAAAATATCTATGATCTAGAACGATTAAGCCATAAATTGTATTGGTTTGTTCATGTCTTTAATCATAAGTAGGATAATTAAATATCTATATTACATAATTCAACTAACCTCATTTTGATAAATTTTTGCACTGTTTTTGAGTTCATTAGTCAGTAACTACTAGTTTCAATTCACATCGTTATCTTTTTATAGATAAATTCCTTTTTAACTCAAAATTTTTTCCAATCAGGAAAAACTGAGTCATTTCACTTTTTCTCCTAAAATTACTGATTGGAAAAAAGAAAAATTTATCCGGTAAAAACAAAAGCTCTTGTCATTTTACTGTTGTTAAAAAAATTCGTCAATGTACAATGTCAACATTGACAAGAGTATTCTACAGCACAAACCAGGAAAAAGTTTATATAAACATTGTTAACATGAACACATTTGTCTCTACAGTATGTTTTCAAAATGCTAACATCCCTCTCCTACGGAACATAAACTTTAAATAAAATATAAATAAATATTAAATAACACATAAATGCATTTCAGAATACATCAAAACACTCTTATTACTCTGGCAACTTACTTTCTTTGGCAGTAAAACTATATCAAATTTCTGACACATATTTCTAAGCTGACTTTGTTTTGAATTAGTGGCATAAACCAATTTGATAATTTTTTTATTTGACAAGTGAGTGTGTCAAAAGTTTAACACAATCTACTGCGTCAATTATAACACATTTAACGTCTAACTTCTGCATATTTAAGTGTTATTTTTAGTATTAAAGGATTTGGGGTCGATCACTGATGCCAGTTTACACATATCTGTCCGTAGTCCGTAAAAAGGAGTTAGTAGACGATCAAACAAAGTGATCTGAATATATTTATCATGCAGTTGACCAAAATTTCGTACTAGTTCGTTAAGCTTTTCGTCTATTCTAAGTAATACAAAAATCTGGTCAGTTCGTCAGTAGAATTACAAAAATATCGTCGCCGGCGTATTTAAAAGCCACTGTACGGACTCAGAAGCATCACTGACAGCACTGATACGGCACTAACAGCACTGATACGACACTGTGACGGATGTGTATAAATACGCCCATTTAAAATCTAAGCAACAATTTTTTAGGTTTCACTGATAGTGATACAGAACTGACACGGCGCTGTTGTGTGTAAATAAACCTTAAAAGTGTAAAGTTTACTCATGCAAGTGTTTAGAATTATGGTGTCAAAGTGATAAAATTATTAGCAGTGACTGGATAATTGAAGTGGTAAAATCTTGAAACCGGAGCATTTTATCGATATCAGACGGATACTGCTTTTTTGCTCAACAATAACTGGCATTTTAAATTATTTATACACGGTCTGGTGTTAAATTGCATTTTATAGTATAATTGCACGGTTTATGAGTGTTATTTTAACGCCTGAGGACCTTATTAATCCCTTTGGCGTTAATTACTATAGTTACTGTAATCACTCTCCTTTATCTATTCTTATTGCATATATAACATTTTATGTATCATATTTTATGAAAAAAAGGCAGAGGAAACTACAATTAAATCATGCTATTATAATTACATGTTTATGTTTACAATACAATTAACGGAATTACTTATAAAAATATTAGGAAAGAATTTATTCTGCCCATTTTCTACTTATTTTGCAGGACTACTTTTAGTAACTTTAGTAACATTAGTATTTTTGGAAAATTCTGCCAGAGCACCTACTAATTGAAGGCATATTAATCCCAATATTTTTTTTGCTATTTCCACTTTGTTGGACACTGAATTTTTAATAAAGCCTTAGTATTAGTTATACCTGCTTCAACATCTGCTAATAAAGTAGCCAAAAAATGCGGAAAACAATGTTCAGTATATTTCTTTGGGTTTGGTAATTTAAGATAGTTTACTATTTTGTACGAAACTGACCCAACGAATTTTCCCAACCACTTACTTGGAGCATTTATTATTGTTATAATATACAAATAACATCGACTCTCAGTATCCGGTTGGCAAAAAAACGTATATATTCTGTACATATCCAAATATTTTGGTGACTTGCTTTCATTATCAATTTTTCTAAATATGCATTGCATTTTAGTCTCGGATTTTTTATAGTTATAGCAAAGTTTTATCTAAATCCTGAATATCAGCTACCGTTATGTTACATAACTCTTCAATACGAATGACTAAACATATTCCAAAAATCGTTGCCACCTATTTAAAAAAATAATGCACATTGTATTTTACATTTGAAGATGACAACTTGCTTATTAAAAATATTTCAATATTTCACATTTCTCTCAGAAAAGTGCCAAACCTCATCGGTTTCTAATCATATTTTTCTTCTTTTTAAGAATGTTATTAATTTTAAATATTTGTTAATGTCGATGTTATTATGTAAAATTGCCAACCAACCATGGAAAAATACGACCACATAGAGGACGGCTTACAATTCTCACATGTATCCAAAAAGTATTCTAGGGGCACATTTTCAGTGTAGTGTGTGTGTGTGTGTGTGTGTCATGTTTTTAAAGAAACACCTTTAACCTTTTAATAATTTATCAGCAACAGGCTTCCTTTTGTTTCCTCTGTCCCTTTAAAAATTTCAGAAGGCGTAATCGCAATGTGTTCTGTACTCCTATCACTATTGCAATCCATATTTTACTAATTATTTATGAATAAAATCTGAGGCTTTGCTAAAGGACTACTAAATAAGGCGTGCGTGAAAACAGCTTTTGTTGATACTATTGTTTGGCATCCGTCACAACTAGCTCCAAATAAATTACTTGATTTTAGTTATAGACACTTATTTTCACAAACATAATACATAAATATTGTAAATACCGGCCGTGTATAAAGTTTTGTATAAATCCCGTGGCCTAACTTTTGTTCAAGGGAAATCAGAAAGAAATTGTTCCAGAGGAAGGTTCTACAAAAGATTACTAGTATATAACCAATTTTCTTTTTACAAGGAAATGTTTCGTTTTCCGGAAAACTCTAATTTTTCTTATATTATATTTTAACTGAAAATTGCCTCAAAAACTTCTTTTTTAAATGTCTTTATATTACATGCTGCTCTAGAAATACAAAATTAATAAAATTGCGGCTTTGATTTGATGTAAAAATGTAAAAATTTACGGAAAATTTCCATTTTCCTTCGACTTTAGAATAAGGAAAATCTGTTATAGAAATGATAATTAGATAATTTGATTTGATTACTAATTTGCGCTTTAATGATATATAATTTTAGTTGCGGAAATTTTTTTTAAGGAAAAAATTGAGGAAAATCATTTATATATTCATGTTTTTTAGGGTTTTGTGAAAAATCGATGGTTAATTAGTATTAGTATTCATGTTTTTTGAGTTTTGTGAATAAACGAATGTTATTCAAGTTATAAAAAGTAAGTGGATTTGTGGCATTTTTTTAAAACTGAGCGCGGGTTTTTGCTTCGCTTGCGTGTATTAATTACATCCACATAGATGTTTGTTATATAAATATAAATGTTAAATAAAAATCATCTGACTTTGTAAGAATTCTGTATGTATTTAAAAGTTAAGATATCTTTTCTGACAATATTGTGGCGGATAATGATTTTTGTGTTGAAATTATTTATTTGAAAAATCTCCATATTCTAATTTTATACAATTAATGAGTTCATCCATCGAATCTAGACTGTTTTTCTTACAATGGCGTCTCCACAAGTACTCACAGAGTTGGTCTGAAAATTTATCCGGTGGAATATGTTGACCTTTTTAAATTTTTTTGCTGCCGATTACGACGACTCGATCCGTTGGGTATGAGTACCGTCTTCAGCAACGAATTTAACACTATGGTTAATAGTCTAATGTCATATTCAGTGAATCCCTCATACGCTTTCCACATATCCGAATGGATAATAGACCCTTTCTCTACATATTGTTCCAAAAGGAGATTTAACGTGCCTGTATCTCTTTTATTTTCGGGACAAATTACCATTTTTAAGTCTTCTGAGTTATCGGCAATCATTCCGAATACCCAGGGACCATCAACTACACTTCCTCTGTTATATTTTCATTTACCAAATTTGGATTTTTGTGTTCAGAAATACGTTTAGAATTAAAATGAAAATGACGCATTTCCCTGAGAAAATTTTGGCGTTTCTATGTTAAGGAAAATGTCTATAATTCACAGCAAAAAATATTTTTTATGAAACTGATTTCCCTTTTTCTAAAGTCCACAAAATTTCTTTTATAATGGAAATGACGCATTTCCGCAGGAAAATTTTAATGTTTCTGTGTTCAGGCGTCTGAATGCTATTTGTTATTTGTTTTTTTTTTTCATAGCTGATTTTCCTTAAACGAAACTTGACCCAATCCCGTTCCATAATACGTTTAACAGCCTACGGTACGGGTCTACTTAACGTTCTTGATATATAAATAACTATTATTCAAAATTTAAATAAGACTTTGCATAAACATTTTATGAAGACGATAACACTGTATAACTAGTGACCTCTACAAGATTACAAAATATATTTATATTATCACTCTCACTAAAGGTATTTGAATTATGGAAGAAATTTGAAGTTTAAAATCAAATTTTAACTTCCTGCAGATAGCAATCCAGCAAAATTGTTCTAATCAAAATTTCAACCCGATCTACACAAAATACAGTATGCGCCAAAAGTATGGAATAAATTCAATAAAAACGAAACAATTATTTTTTGGGAAAAATCCTCGAACAGGTCGATATTTAATTTAAAAAGTACATATTTTAGCGTAAAATGCGCCTTTCAAATGCCATTTGTATTCGAGTAATGACGTCATCGATTTTTTTAAATGGCAACACCATTTTTTTTCTCTTGATTCTGAAAGATCGTTTAATTCTCTATCAGACAGTATTAAAATTTTGCCCTCTTACATAGGAAAGTTTTCGAGTAAATGACGATTGAATGTTAGAAAACGTAAATTTTATCCATAAAAAAGTAACAATTCTGAGGTATGTAAAATAAAATACAATTGATTAAATTTTATACTAAAATTAAATGTTCGAATTGCCATCCACCAACTTCTTGACAATGCGCAAGTCTGTGAAGAAATTCTTCTTGCACATTATGAATGATTTCTGGGGTAACTCTGCGTATTTCGTCCCGAATGCGATTTTGAAGTTCTTCTAAATTACGTGGTTTATTAATGTACACTTTTGACTTCAAGTATCCCCATAAAAAATAGTCAAGAGGCCATTCTATCGGTCCGCGTCTGCCGATCCACCTCCCAGGAAAACAGTTGTCCAAAAAATCTCGTACAGGGCGCGCATAATGCGGAGGTGCACCGTCTTGGTGAAACCATATGGTATCGTCAGGAATGTCAGGGTCATTATCGTTAGGAAAAATTACTGCAAGGGCTGGAACAAGGTCATTTTCTATAAACTCCAAATATCTTTGTCCTGTAAGGGATCCTTCAAAAAAGAAAGGCCCTACTATTCTGTCGTCAACTATTCCAGCCCACACATTTAATTTCTGAGGGTGTTGGGTATGTGCCTCTGCCATCCAATGAGGATTTTCCCGACTCCAATATCTGCAAGTTTGACAGCTTACTGTACCATTCAGACAAAATGTGGCCTCATCTGAAAAAAGTATTTGCCGGTGTAAATTTCGCAAAAGTGTAAGCGGCGATCGGGATCATCTTCATTGAGTTCCTGCACAAGTTGAATTTTGTAGGGATAATATTTTTCTTTCCTCAAGATACGTAGCACTGCGCTCTGACTAGTGTCATTGTTTAATGCAACCAATCGTGAAGAATTATGAGGATTATCCACCATTCTTATCAAAATGTTCTATTTCTGATTTTCATTAATGCTTGGACGTCCAGGTTTTGGAATATTTACAACATTGCCAGTTTCTCTAAATTTATACTCTACGTTATTGACTGTTGATTGGCTGATAGGTTCTAGTCATATTCCCGCATCCGATAAGAATTAAAATTTCAATTCTTTGAGTAACAGTTAAATGTGCCATAATACTTTAAATTGAATAATAATTTCTATGTCGCTTACAATACTTATTAGAAAGTCGGTGTGACAATGACACTTTGCAAAGATTTTCACCTACGTGATCCATTAAAGAACTATGGAATTCGAAAAACTAAACTTGATAACGTTTTTGCTTTATTTTAATTGATTTACGTTTTCTAACATTCAATCGCCATTTACTCGAAAACTTTCCTATGTAAGAGGGCAAAGTTTTAGTACTGTGTGATAGAGAATTAAACGATCTTTCAGAATCAAGGAAAAAAATATGGTGATGCCATTTAAAAAAAAATCGATGACGTCATTACTCGAAAGCAAATGACATTTGAAAATTGCATTTTACGCTAAAATATGTATTTTTTAAATTAAAAATCGACCTGTTCGAGGATTTGCCAAAAAATAATTGTTTCGTTTTTATTGAATTTATTCCATATTTTTGGCGCATACTGTATAAACTACTTTTCTACTATGTCACATGAAATAATGTCAATGTCAAATTATCCGCAGCTTAAATGTAATGAAACTAGTCTCGGTTATTTTAATGCTGGCTTTTCTGTGTGAGAATCTAGTAAAGACAATAATGGACAAGAATGACCCAAATGAAGATGGTGTAGGTAAGTTTGCAAAAGCTGCTGTTTTGAACACTTTAATGTAACTTTGCTTTTTACGAAGATTCAACCAAGAAGTGTTTTGACGAATTAGGCTGTATAGAAACAAATTCAAGGTGGTATGACAAGACACTGCGTCCAGAAAATCTTCCCCCATTCGAAAGGCATATTATAAAAACAGACTTCCTATTGATCAAATTTAATAAATCGGTAAGTTTTAAACTGTCTCTTATTGACAAACGAAATGTCTATACTACTACATTTCATTCATTTTGTTAAAATTTCCTTAGATAGAGAATAGTATGAGTATTATTACTGATTTTAATGGCAATGTTATTATCTTAAGTCAATGATGGTATGTTCTCTATCGATTTCAAAATCTGTTACCTCTGAAATAGGTAGATTAATATGAAAATCCAGTTCAGCAGAACTGATATATTAGCTCCTTAAATATATTCAAAAGAATAATTATTTCTTGATAATTGACTCTTGATTATTGTTAGGATTCAGAAAATTTACTTTACAACAATATGGTGCCAAAGTTCAGTTCTATTACATCTGCAGGATACAACAAAAATTCAGACGTTATGATTCTGATACATGATTTCACTGCGAATGGATATACGGGATGGATTAAGGTAAGCGATGTTTTAAATCCATTTAGTTTGACTGGGGTGTAAAACAAATTAACCAGAATTCTTTATTTGATATGCTTTAACAAACCTATATCAAAAAAGTAAATACTTTAGAATAGACAAATTCCATAGATGGTTTATTAAAAAAAGTTGATAATTCTTGATACAAATTTATTAAAATTGTCGTTTTATTATAGTTTTGATATTAACAACTAAGTTTCAATCAGTAGAATATATAACTTAGCTAATTAAAATTATCTACTACTGTTTATTATATTTTTTAAGCATTTGGCGAAGATAATGTTAGACAGATCATCACACACTAATGTGATATCAGTAGACTGGCAAAGAGGAGCTGAGCCACCCTACGATCAAGCAATATCAAATGCAAGAGTTGTCGCCTTGGAAGTGATCCAGTTATTGAAAGAAATGAAAGTTAAATTAGAATCTACTGAATTTTTCTAACCAATAACTAAAGATTCGTTTTAGGAGAAAGCCAAAATTAGTCTTGATAAAGTACACATTGTTGGCCATGGTGTAGGAGCTCATATTGCTGGTTACGTAGGCGCTACTTACAATAGTATTAAAAAGATTACAGGTAAATTATTTGTCAAAAAGTTTAACTACTGTAGAAAACTAATGTCAAAAATGTTTAATACCTGTGAGCATCAAAATATGAGTAGTTTTGCACTTAGTATGCTTTAAGTACACGGGACAGAGTGCCTTTGTGTGATGATTTCTAATCACACATACAAGGAATGTTACTTCTTGATACAAACCTTATTATAAACCATGATTTCTCTTAGCGGTATTCAGATTTGATAGAGACCAATCTCTAACTTAATTGCTGTAAAACACTTCCAGTCGTCAATGTTTGGAGAATATAAGTTACCGCACCGACGCTGTCAAAGTGATTTCTTCAAATAGTTCTTAGATATTTTCTACGTGACGTCCTATCCAACCAATGCCTGTAAACTAGAGTGCGCTGGAATTGCGGGCGAAGACGGATTCCAAAAATATCGATTACACGGTCGAGTGGGGCAACGTATATTCTGTAAACTTTGCTACGGTTTGTGTTGTTCTTCTTATAAATAAATGTTAATCAGAGGTTTAAGCAAAGCCACCGAATTACTCCGTATCGCTTTCTTCATGACACATATTTTACAGATTTTTCACATGTATATGCTAACTATTGGTGTTCAACTTGGTGGTCATATTTACACAATTTAACCACTAGAATATTACCAAATATATAAATTTTTTTTGTATACTGGAAATCGTATTTTTTTATTTTATACTACATATACTTGGTGATTCTTAACATTAAGGCATAAACTTGTGAAATTATAGCTAAGGACAAATAATTATGAACAGTGAATAAAAATATAGTAAAATATTTTTTCGGAAGTTTACAAAAAATTATCACTCAGAAGTAAACAAGACAGGACAAATTTGTTTGGTATTTTAGAAGTCAATTGTGGTCCTATTCGAGTTTATTTCACGCGATCATAAAAGTATGGTACATAATTTTTCCAATGTGGAACTTATGGACTAGTATACGGGGAATGACATCAAAATTTAGTGGCTGCATCTCATCTTTATGTCCAAAAGTTTTCCCAAAGATATAATCCGAGACATGAAACCTTTTTACGTGTGGTTCAGCGGAGTAGAAAAACTGACAATTTGTGGTCGAGGCCTTGTGCAACATGGGGAAGTAATTAGGCCTACACAAATCGTAAATCTCGCGCTAGAGATTTTGAAATGCCGTCGAGGAGCACTAAAGCAATTGCAGTGCAATTTTGGAAGTCACAAGACTTTGGTTAACGTTAAGACATGACTTACTCTATCCATTTCAGGTGTAGTGGGTACAAGCTTTACTTCCAAGGGATCTTCCACTTCGGGTGAACTTTTGCCAGTGGTTGCTACATACATCATCAGCACTTAAACCTAAACCTTACCATAAACATTCCCCAAAGATATTATCCGAGTCGTGAAGATTTTTTACTCGTGGTTCAGCGAGGTAGAGAAACCGACAATATGCTGCTGAGGCCTGAACAACATGCCGGCGAGGAGCAGCCTGGCATCAGCACTAAAGCAATTGCAGCGCAATTTTGGAAGTCACAACACTTTGGCTAACGTTAAGACATGACTTATCCTACCCATTTCAGGTGTAGAGGGCGCAAGCCTTACTTCCAAGGAATATTCAACTTCAAGTGAAGTTTTGTGAGTAGTTGATATATACATCATCATCACTTAAACCCAAGCTTTCCCATGAACATTTTAGTTTAGTTTTATACGTAATGGTGTCCACAATTTTCACAATACACATTATTGGTCATTGGATATACGCATGTCGCTTTCTATAGCGATTTTCAGTAAATATTTGGGTCGGAATTGAAAAAAGAGTACTTATTGGCCCTTTCATTCTACAAAATTTTAAATGGTGCTCTTTTTAACAATTTTTACGGTACTCGTCGAAGAAGTTAATTTCAACGTTAGACTGCTTTTGCATTTTCTGCACGATGGTGCTCCACCACATTTTGCACATTTGGATTATGTATCCCCAACGATGAATAGGCCGAGGTTCTCGAATTGGATGTCCCTTTCGACGGCTCGTCCTAAATTTGCTTGACTTTTATTTATTTAAAAATACCTTATATGAAAGTTGCACTCCTGAGGCGATATACCCTCTTAAAGGAGGGGATTGAAATTCACATTATAATTTTTTTTTTAACATGGGGAATGCTAGAGACACCAAACTTGAGTATGAGCGTCCTACTAATAAAGAAGCAACTTTTCAATAATTTTTCGATCATTGGCGTATTTTATAAAGAAGCGAAACAGTCAACCCCATCGCAATATTATATTAGAAATTTTTATATGAAGCAAATTATTTTGGTCATTGGATATACGCATGTCACTTTCTATAGCGATTTTCAGTTAATATTTGGGTCGGAATTGTAAACAGAGTACTTATTGGCCCTTTCATTCTGCAAAATTTTAACTGTTGCTCTTTTTTACAATTTTTACGGTACTGGTCGAAGAAGTTAATTTCAACGTTAGACTGCTTTTGCGTTTTCTGCACGATGGTGCTCCACCACATTTTGCACATTTGGATCATGTATCCCCAACGATGAATAGGCCGAGGTTCTCGAATTGGATGTCCCTTTCGACGGCTCGTCCTAAATTTGCTTGACTTTTATTTTGGGATCATATAAAAACTATGGTGTATGTTACCGAAGTTAACACTGAATAGGAAAATGCATACATGCTGCCGCTGAAGCAATGTGACTATAGCCTAGTTTGCGCCCTGCGTGTAAGGGCTCGTGGACTCGGTGAGCTTAACTGTTTATTGAAAATCACGAAAATAACTACGGTAGATTAATTGCATTTTCAATTTTATGAAATTCACGTTCTTTTATGTTTATTTTAAATGAATCGTAATGGTATCTCCGTAACTCAAAAATATTTTTTTCGCTATTCGTCACTGTTTTTCCTCAACTATAATTTCCAAAGTTTATGCGTATGCTGTATATTTAGATTTTTTCACTTATCTTCACAATAATAATATTTATAGGTCTTGACCCGAGTGGTCCTAGATTTGAAGGCCTGCCAGACATTGTCAAGCTTAATCCCAACAATGCCAAATATGTTGAAGTACTTCATACTGATGCATTCGACGGTAACGGGTTATTGTATCTCATTCACTTCTTAAACTGTACTATTTCTAGCCAGAAGTCAAGGGACAAGAGAAGCAATGGGACACAGTGATTTCTATATCAATGACGCTGTCACCCAACCTGACTGTCCAGTGAACGATTCCTTTCCCAAATTACTTGCAATCGAAAGAAATTCCCTGAATGGCGGAGAAATATCTCCTGGCTGTAGCCATAAAAGATCGTTTAAGTATTTTATAGAGTCTTTGTCCAGTCCAGACTGCGTATTTCTAGGAATTAAATGTGATAGTTACGAAGACTTCAAAGAGGTAATTTACGTGTCCACATGAACAACAATATAACTTATAATAGCCTTTTAGGGTAAATGCACATCTTGTGGAAATAAAAGCAATCACACATGCAGAAGTTTTGGACTTGTGACGTATAAAAATTCCAAAAAGGAATCGTCCTTTTATTTAAATACTGCAGGACGTTCTCCATACTGTAGTGAGTGTATTCATAAAGAAAATTCAATCAATGAAAAAAATAATATATGAAGCGTATAGGTCTTATGGATTCATAATTAGAAACAGTAAAGTTTTGTTTTATTTCAAATTATACAGAGTGTTTTTAAATGAAGTAGCAAAAATAATACCAGTGACTGTAGAGCCAAAAATAAGAGGATGGAAGTAAAAATACCTTATATGAAAGTTGCACTCCTGAGGCGATATCCCTCTTAAAGGAGGGGATTGAAATTCACATTTTAATTTTTTTCTTTAACATGGGGAATGCTAGAGACACCAAACTTGAGTATGAGGTTCCTACTAATAAAGAGACAACTTTTCAATAATTTTTTGATCATTGGCGTATTTTATAAAGAAGCGAAACAGTCAACCCCATTGCAATATTTTATTAGAAATTTTTATATGAAGCAAATTATTTATTTAAAAATATTTATTGAGAAGACTGATTTATTGCGCAACTTTTTTACTTCTTGTAATTTTTCGAATAAACCGATAGTTGTCTAGTAAAAACGTTAGATTCGTCATCGTCCACTAAATAAATTGTTATTTATCATATTAACAAATTGTCACTTTCTGTCAACCAATAATTAGTATCAATTGATATTTCAAGAAGCAGATGTATTAGGTTAGGCCTGCAGCAAAATGGAAATTATTTCGAGAATATTATTTAAATTTAATTTTGTATTTCTTATTTCTCATTTGTAATAAATTTTATTTCAAATAAATAACATTACCTAATACATGTCCCATAGTCATAAATTATCAAACATTTTTCATTAATTAATAGCAATTTCTTCTTAATGTTATTATTAAATTAACAGCTTATTGACTGAAAGTGTCAATTTATTAA
Organism: Monochamus alternatus; assembly: GCA_037114965.1. Taxonomy (NCBI): domain Eukaryota; kingdom Metazoa; phylum Arthropoda; class Insecta; order Coleoptera; family Cerambycidae; genus Monochamus; species Monochamus alternatus. Next base: position 22,873,550 of record CM073430.1, read on the forward strand.
TATGATAAATAACAATTTATTTGCTATGACCTCCGCCTACTTCATTTTTTACAAATTTTCGCAATTACCCCTTTATTTTAACCTATATTTTAGCCGATAGTCATAAGTAAGCAAAAATTTTTCATTAATTAATACCAATTTCTTCTTAATGTTATTATTGCATTACCAGCTTATTCACAGAAAGTGTCAATTTATTAATATGATAAATAACAATTTATTTGCTATGACATCCGCCTACTTAATTTTTTACAAATTTTCGCAATTATCCCTTTATTGAACGATAACGCATCTAATTATGTTGCAAGAGGTAAAAACTTTGCGCAATAAATTATTATTACCAATAAATAATTTTAAATAAATAATTAGCTTCAAATGAAAATTTCTTATAAAATATTGCAATGGGGTTGACTGATTAACTCCTTTATAAAATAAGCCAATGATTGAAACATATATTGAAAAGTTGTGTCTTTATTAGTAGGATTCTCATACCAAGTTTGGTGTCTCTAGCATTCCCCATGTTAAAGAAAAAAATTAAAATGTGAATTTCAATCCTCTCCTTTAAGAGGATATATCACCTCGGATGTAACTTTCATATAAGATATTTTTACTTCAATCCACTTATTTTTGGCTCTACATTCACTGATACCATTTTTGCTACTTCATTTAAAAACACCCTGTATATGTATATTGATTTATGTCATTTAAAACAGTTCTTAGAAATATTTGGTGTTACAGAGATCTAAACCTTCAATACAACCCAAATGACAGAAAGCAACGTGCTATTTTGTAAGTACCATAAAGCCAAGACCTGTACCGCACTAGCCTAAACGAAGTTTATAATTATTGATGATACTGCAGAAAACAACTACAGGTGGATCTGGTGGTTATACTGACGGATGATCTTATCTGTTTACCAGATGTTAAGGATGTAATTAATTTTTAGTTGGGGTAATAGTCCGTAGATTGCTTCCTTTCCACATTAACAGCAGAGGTCATAAACTAGAGCGGCACAACATTTGCGTCTTTAGTACTTTCAAAACAAGAGATAGTTCTGCCAGTCGAGCTGTAGTGGAGACCTACATCGAGTAGAAGACTAACTATTTTTTATCCACTGATATACATAACTTTAATTACTATAATTTATACGTTCTATTTATTTTCTTCTTCTTCTAGTGTACGTATATCAAGTGACGGTTTACGTAAATAAAGAAGACAGTACCCATTATGGATTCTTTGATTTCATTCTAGTGGACGAAGAGGCCCACGTAGCAAAAGCGACATTAGCAGATCCAATGTATTTGCACAAAATATATACAGATTTATCATATTGGTGCTTAATAATATTTCAGTTCTGATGAAAGGTACTTCAAGAGCGGTGTTGGCAACACCTACATCTATTACGTACAACCACCAAAGCTTCACAAGATAAAAGAAGCCAAGGTTAGATGGAACGAAAAAAAGAAAATTTATTGTTTTGTTTACTGTAAGCAGGTGGTACATGTTGAGAAAATTATTTTTAAGTATCTTGGTACTGGACAGCATGATAATCGGTGAGTGAAACTGAAGATATTGTTCTAAATAAACTGATTCAAATTACTTAGATGAAAGATTAATTAAATTTCTATCAAAATCTGAAAATGTTGTTAAACGCATTTACCCTATCATTGAAACAAGACATTTTTGATATCATTAAAAAGAAATTTAGCCAAATTTGCAGGCATTAGTTTTTATAAATTTCTCAAAACTTCTCAAATAAAAACTGAAAAGACAATACTTTGACGTTGATCAAATATACAGTAATATATAATATGTTTTGAAATGAGAATTTAAATATTTGAAATTACCATTGTCAATATTAAAAGAAGCTTACACATGTATATTAAAGTATCTACATACTTTACAAAGATCACTTAGAAGTTCAATAAAAGCATTTTGTAAATATACCATATTGGGTCAATTCCAAACTAAAAATAATACTAAACTATCTTAATATAAAAATTTGGTGAATATAATATAAAATGTGTGTTAAATAGTCAAGCATTGCATTGGTGTTCAAGTTTAGATTGAAAAACAGCTAATTTGGCAGATAGCAAGATTCTTTCTGTCGGTGGTATAAAAGTTGGACTGGATTAGGAACAAAGTTTATAATTATTTATTTTATTTTTCATAGATATTGTGGGCAGTAAGTGCTGCTCGGTGCTTTAGTGTTTAAAGTAGTTGTTCCATGCAGTACACCGTAATAGTTATTTACGGTACGTACGTACGTTATTTAACGTACAACGTTTTATTTAATACTGTGTTGTATTAAAAACTAAATTTTAATGTTTTATTTTACATAAGCTGCCTGTATGTAGGTGTTAGCGTGATTTCGATTCTTGTTTTATCGCATTGCTTTTGATTTAGCTTAGTGAAATTTGACAGTTTGTCATCCCGTGCGTATTTTGTGATAATTTTCGTAAAAAATGGAAGAAATTGAGCTAAAATGAAGCAACCAGTAAATTGGTGCCTCGAAGTCTTCTGCTCGTTATGAGAAGGAATACCAGCTCTTCAACGTGTGGATAAAAACCTATAAGGTGAAAAACAGCCTGAATGAGAATATATTTTTGGCGTACTTCTTGGATATCTCCAAAAAGATGAATCCTGCGACAATGTGGGTAAAATATAGTGCATGGAAAAGCTCATCTGTTGCGGAACAATACATTGAAGATTCCTTAGAAAACAAATCAAAAGCAGCAAGAATGATTCAAAATGGAGAAAACTTTAAGGTAAGTTCATGCACTAGCGATTTGCGAGTTGCGATTTGCGGACTTCAATTTGATTGGTTAACATAAAATATTTTTGACATCAATTCATTCATTTCAATTTATTGCGAGAAACGCAAAATTTAAATTTAGGGGGCGGGAAAATAGAAATAGTTTCAATTTTTAGCGATTATCGCAATAATTTTGACAAACTGCGCATGTACAATTACGTCATATGTTTTCTATTGACAGTTCACAACACAAATGCCAAATGCCAATTAAGCATCCAAATCAATCACAATCTCGTCTCACTTGTAAATCGTTTATTTATTTCACAATTATAAGTATTTACAATATTAAATAAATATTAAAAAATGGAAAATGACGCAGAAGAACAAAGTCAAGTAAGTGTGAATAACTTATTTTTAATACTTTATATAAATTTTTTTTACAATTTGTAGATATTTAATTTTTGTGAAAATTGCCTTCAGTTAACGGGACAGGGAGGACATGTATGTACAGAAAACTTGAATAATGAACGTGAGATTAATATCAATGAAAGTTCAGTAATAGGAGAAAAAAATTTATGTGGAATACTGATTGCTATAAAGCAACACTGCAGTGATTAGTTTGTAAATTGTCTGTTCTTAATATATGTTATGCATGAAATAAATCAAAAGTTAGGTGTTTATAAGTTTTACTTATATTTAAGTTGTACTTTATTTTATATCAGCTGCTTTGCCAGCCATCTGAATGAAAAAAAGTGAAATGAGAAAATCTATAAATTTCTGTTTTTTATTATTTTTATTTTGTTTACTGTCTCATAGCAAGGGTGTAGCTAGGTTACAAGAAATTTAAAGTAACTAGTTTTCGCGTGTGTGCATGAACAAATGTAAAGTTTCCATCGCAAAAATTGTAAAATCGTTAATCGCAACTCGCAAATCGCTAGTGTATGAACTTACCTTTATACAGGTTCTTCAGACTAAGCAACAAACTATATCCACCACCACTACCTCTAGTGAAGATTCTGTCCCTAAAGGTATTCCTGCATTCAGCCTGCAAGGAAATTCACATTGTACAGTTACTGTTAATTATAGTTTTTATAGGCTTGATTTTGTAGTTTTAAAGATAAAATCTTTTAAAAATGTGAATATTGTGTTTTTTTAAAGCAGTCCGGGAAGTAAACATTTTCCGGACTCATTACAGTACAGTATGAAATAAAAATTTAGTAACATTTTACTCAAAATCAACACAAATGGTTGTCCAAATGAGTCCACACCTGATTTTGTTGAACTAATAACGAAATTCATTGAGTAATGTTCACTCTGTTAATTTTTAGCTAAATAAATTTGTTGTAAGGGTAACACTGAACAATTTTTGAGTTAGCTTTCTAACCTATGTGTTATTCCAAACGCAAAATTGAGATATCAGTCTATTTCGTTATTTTTTCACAATATGTATACAATTTAAATCAATAATGAGTTACTTTATATAATTTTAATGTTTTAACAAACTCAAAATTGTGATGATTTTTCCTTGTACTGTGTTGATTCCTGCACAGTTTTTATGAACATTAGACCTATTGTGTACCTATTAAACGTGTTTATCTTTTTAGGGATTGTAAATTATTTATAAATATTTATAAAAATTATTTTTATTACTATTAATAACATCACTGATATACGACAAATAATTATAATTAAATTTATTTAAATGTGCTTTAGTGTCACAAAATACTTAGTGGTGTTGTATGACTGATGAAGTTCAAATGGCTCGTTATTGAATAAACTTCATCAATAATTTCTAAATTTGATCTATTTTTCAAAATTTGAGAGCTGAGTAGTTGAGGTTCAAACGAAATGGTAATCATGGAATTAGACACACAAGATAGGGTTTCTGAAAAAAGAAGCAAATCAACAATTTTTTTATCGGATGAAGACGGCGGCCATTGTTACTTACTTATTTCTACCACATTTTCATGACATAAATTCTCACTTTCCAGTTTACACCATCCTTTTTTATGCAAATTGTAATTTGAAAATGTATTTCCAATTGCGGTAGTGCTCGTACCCCACTTTGTTTTTCCCTTTCCACTTACTAGTCCAGGGAAGTTAGAAAAAATAGCGGAAATTTTTAGGCACAGCAGATATCAAGATGCAGTCTTCTGCATTGTATTCAGGAATGTCCCAGGAAAGTCTATATCGTTTGGTTTAGCCATTCTTTGAAAAATACCTTCTGGGCCAGAATTTGCATTTTCCAATTGCATCATTACTTGCACCATTATAGGAACGACTGGAAACTTGGAAAAATCTCTCAGAAATCGTTATCGGGGGTTTTCGGAACTACCACTCCCGAGCGCCCCCGGGCAAATCTGATACTAGAATTGAATTCGGCATCCCCGAAAACCCCCTAGTAATGAGTTTGGACAATGCAATTTCCCCCCCAGAATGACCCCCCGGATACCCCCGCAGAGCCGCCCCCGAGCGCCCCCGGGTAATTCCATGCCAGAACTGAATTCGGCATCCCCAAAAACTTCCGAGTAACGAGTTTGGAGCGATTTTCATGAACGCTGCCATTTCTCCCCCAATTCACCCCCCGCGCTCCCCTACAGAGCCACCCCCGTGCATCCCCGTGTAATTCTAATGCCAGAATCGAGTTCGGCAGCCCCGAAAAACCCCGAGTAACGATTTCCGAGTGATTTTTCCAAGTTTCCAGCCGTTCCTATAATGGTGCAAGTAATGATGCAATTGGAAAATGTATTTCCCGGCCCAGAAGGCATTTTTCAAAAAATGGCTAAATCAGACAATATAGACTTTTTTTCCTGGGACCTTCCTGAACATATTGCAGAAAACCGCATTTCGATATCTGATGTGCCTAAAAATTTCCGCTATTCCGGTCAATTTTGATCTAAATGCCCTAACTATTACTAACCAATGTGTAATATCTACAATGATTGGTGTTATTTTTATGCAATACTTACAACTTATTGTTATTTTTTACTGTGTTTCAGTTTGTTATGCCTTGTATGATACAGCTTTTCAGAGCAAGAGTAGTGTATCTTAGGGTGGAATTCATAGATCACACTTAAGCTTAAGATATGCACTTTTCATATTAGGTTTGAAATTTACAAGATAAAAATACAAGGTGACAACCTACTAATTGTTCCGTACCTACTGCACTTTAATAAATTTTCATTGTATTTCGATAATGAAACAAAATATTGAAAGGATCTTATTTAAGTTTACTTAAAATAAAAAGTCAGACTTAAGTAAAGTGAATTCCGCCCTAAGTAGTCTAAGTTTAAGTAAATAGCGATTGGTGATTTTACCATATATTTTCCTTAGGGAAGAAGAAAATTTGTGTCCACCAAACAACCAAACAGAGATAGAAAATGGTTCTTATAGCACCTTTACTGCTTGCAAGGGCACAACAACGTCTTCCAAGGATACAGAAGGATGAAGAAAATGATGTAGCCTCAGGCATATACACTATTTTATTTTACACTAAGTCATAAAATAATATATTATACAATCCATATATAACATAACAACAGGAGTTTTATACACTAGTAATTTTATAACTTACATGTATAAAACAATATTTAGAAAGTGTGCGATCTGCTTAATGTCCTGCTTTCCTAAGTCTGGCCGAATTTTAACCAATTCCGCAGTAGTGAGGCACAGATTTATAAACGCCAGTTGGAAATTAGCTCAAGAAAACTCTTTATTGGAAAGCTTTAAATTGAAACTTGTCACGTAATATTTCGTGATAAATGTAATTAGTTGATAATGATTGTTTTCAAAATGTTACTGTTTATGATCAATGTTAGTTGTCCTGAGCTAAGAAGAATAGAAAACAGTACATCTCAATGAAACATCTATCTTACACGGAATTTTACACAAAGATGTATTTTTAACAGAGAAATCCAATTGTGATAATTAACGTTCAAAATTATGTCATGAATACATACTTTAGGCAGTTACTCTACAAATTGAATTTATACATTTATATAAATAAAAAAAATACGTACACATTTGTTTTTTTAATCCCTACTTCTAAACAAACAATATTTAACAACTTTATGACATATTTGATACCGTTTATAAGTAGCAGAATTTGTGCGATTTTTAATTTACTTTATTTATTATATCTAGAATTGGCTTTTGTGAGAAAATTATCAATTAAAATAATACATACGGCAGTTTTATAGATTTTATTTTTAAGTTTAAGCCGGAATTTTTAATGGTCAATCTGAAGGAGAGTCAAAGATTACACAGCTCCATATTTTTTTCATCAGATCTGGAGGTCTGTTTACTATACAGGGTGTCCGGAAAGTAATGGGACCCATCTTAAACATAGGTTTCTGTGATCAAATAGAATCGATTTAGATAAACTTAGCTTAGTCCAAAAGTGCCTCATTTATAAGTTACAGGGCTTCAAAAAAAATTGTTTTCTTGTTATGGGCATAATTAAGAAACGAAACTTCCAATCAAGTATTGCGGAGGAGTAAGTAGTGCTGCATATCGTAGGGGGCGCTTTTGGCAGTTTTTTGTAACTCATTTTTATCTTTTTTGTTGATCCTATTCTGATACGCTTGACGGAAAATTATGATGAAGAAATTGTCAAGGTATGTTTTCAAAATTTGACAAAATAATACTAATAATTTGAAATTATTTACACATTACATTTACACTTTACACAACTACACAACGATAATTATTAACTCAGTACAACAATTAATATTAATCGGACAGGCTTTTGATCAAATTTAAGCGTATGAACGTTAGTTTGACAAGTGGTAACTTGATCGAATTAGAAAATTTATTTCTATTTTAATGTGCGGAAATTTTAAAACGCGTTTTTACAGAAAACGGTGCATTTTATCAACATGGAACAGGTATAGCTTTTCTACGCAAAATTAATTTGTCCATCATAATTTTCAGTCAAGCGTATACAGATCGGTATATTTGGAAATTGGTGCACTAATTAAAAAAAAATGTATCTCAATGTCAAAAGGAAGTTAGACGCATATTTTCTGAATGTAACATTTTCAAAAATATGTTATGCAATCTTGACTGGTCAACTCTTTACAGCATGTCAGACTTTAATGTAACTTTTACGTATTTTTACGAATTGTTTCTTCACTGTTTCAATTTAAATTTTCAAAAAAAAATGAATTTGTACCAGCAAAAAATAGAAAAAGATGGATTGATAATGAAGTAAAAACATCTAGTCAAAATCTTAAAGATCTATATATAAATAAAAAAAAGAGCTATCCAGAACTAAGTTCTACATATAACAGGGCGAAGAATAAACATTTAAAATATATTGTCTAATAAGAGGAAACATCACACAAAACATGTTTCGGATTCAAACAATGACATAAAGGCACTATGGAATTGACCTGTAAAAATAAATGCACTGATAATATCTGCTTCAAAACTGAGGGCGATACAAAAAATTATCCTGAAAAGATAGCCAATTACTTTATTGATTTTTTTGTATACGCACCAGTAAATTTGATTAATCAAATACCTCATACTCCTGTAAATTATGTTCCTAAGAGTGTTAGTAATTTTGTTAATACTAACAGTATGTTTCTATACCCTTTCCTAGAAGAAGAATTAGTCACTTTGCTCAATACAAAAATAAAAAATAAGAGATCATGTGGTGAAGATGATATCCCTGTATTTTTAATAAAAAGAATTTTAAAATGAATCATAAATCCAATGACATTCCTAATAAATTTTTCATTCAGTTTGGGTCTATATCCTCAAAATTTTAAATTAAATAAAGTGATATCGTTACACAAAAAGAAAAATTCTTTATTATTGGAAAATTACCGACCTGTATCCATGCCCAATAGTTTATCAAACATTTTTGAATATGCCTATTTGAACAGGCTATTTAAGTTTTTGGAAAAAAATAATATATTCTCACACTGTCAACATGGATTTCGACCGCTAAAATCAACAAGTACAACTATGTTTGCTTTTTTCAATCAAATAATTGAATTTTTTGACGCGGGAGATAGCCCGGTCGCAGTACTGTGACTTGAGCAGAGCTTTCGACTGCGTCAACCACGATAAACTTGGGGTTAGAGGAATTACGTTAAACTGGCTAAAATCATTTTTTGTGATCGTCATCAATTTGTGTCTTTAAACACGACAAACAATAATCAGACATCGCAGTTTAAATAAAAAATTTTAAATGTTGACATTGGGGTCTCACAAGGGTCTATCCTGGGCCCTATACTTTTTATCTTATATATTAACGAAATTAATTCTGCTGCAAAGTGGTGTAATCTTCTTGCTTATGCAGATGATGTTGCGTTGGTAATTTCTGACAAGAATCATGACGTTTTGACTCGTAATGCTCTGACACTTTAAATAATATTGTTAGCTATCTTAACAATTATAACCTTTTTTTAATGTCGAGAAAACTAATTTATTACAAATTCATAATTACCAAAAAAAGTAGATAATATTACTATTAAAGTTAATGACACTTTTTTGTCTTCTTCGCATGATGCAGTACGATTTTTGGGTTTTTATGTCGACGAGAATTTGAATTGCAAAAATCACTGTGATAAGTTAGTTTCCAACTTAAATTTTTTTTAAATAAATTAATGTTTCTGTTTTTAAATTTACGAACAGTACTACTACAAAATCAACTTTTAAATATTTATTATGATTATGAGTTGATTCTATTTTAAGATATATCATATGTTTCTGGGCTGGCTCGGCTTCTAGTTCTAGTATATTTGTTGCACAAAAAAGGATTATTAGGTCTATTGCTGGAATATCTTCCATTGAGTCATGTAGACCTTTTTTTAAGAAATATAGAATTTTAACGTTAACATCAGAATAGGACCAACAAAAAATATACAATAAAAATTAATTGCAAGAAAACTGCTAGGAGCGTCCTCTACGATAGGCAGCACTAGTTACTTTTCTTTGCAGTTCTGTAACTTCTAAACGAAGCACTTTTGGACTAAGCTAAGTTTGTCTAAATCGGTTCTATTTGATCACAGGAAGCTATGTTTAAGCTGGATCCCATTATTTTCCGGACACCCTGTATATGTCTTTGAGGTCACTGAATTCGAATCCGGAGTTCGTTTAACTCCATCGCGTCAGGATTTTGCCATAACCTCAAACCACCCAATAGTTTAGGTTTTTCAGCACAATTAAATGCATATTACCATATAACTCAAACTTTAAACACAAAACCCATGGGATTGTGGAGTTATGGGGTGATTGGTTTATGGATTTGGTGATTACCAGGGCTATATGTATTAAATAATGCTGAAAAGCCTAAATGATTGGGGTTTTTTAGGTTGTGGTAAAACCCTGACGTAATGGGGTTAAACGGATGCGATTTCAGCGACCCTAAAAACATAGGAAACATGGTCTGATATCCAGATCAGACATTTTCTTTTTGTGGGGCTGTGAATTATTAAATAATCATTAGTAATGGTATGCTCGGCGATAAACTTTGAAGGATCAGCAATACATCAAAAGTTGTTGAATACTGATATAGTGTAGTACATTTTCGATTTTTTAAGTGTAATTGTCCTCCACCAGAAATAATCGCAACTAAACCTAATTAATCTAAAAGCGACTAATAACACATATTAACAATATAACAAAATAAAAAAAAATAATAATCTCGTACAGTTCCTATATTTACATTTTCACATTTATTTTGTTTTATAATCAATAATATATTACTGTTACTACATCGCATTTTTGGTTTTAAGCATTCTATTACCCTCTTTCTCTAGAATTATACAACACATTGACAAGAATAGTTGCCTTTTAGGCCAACGATATGTATAACTAAATTTGAATTTCTATTGATAGGAAACTCAAACAGCACCCTGTATGGAGAAAAAGAAAGGGGGATTTATAATATTCATAAACTGAAATTGTTTTATAAGTAGGTATTGTCTTTCATCTAGGTATATGTAAGTTTAGGACGATTGTAGTAGAATAATGAACATACCTAATAAAGTAAGTTATAATCTCGTGTGGACCTAACGAATTGCTAAGATAATAATACAATTACCGTTAAAATAAATATCACGACATTTACAAAATTCGTTAACAACTTCCATAGTAATGTTAGTTACACTGAAAGAAAACATCACATAATACCACAGGTATCGGGAAATTAAAAAATTTTCTCAGACGTTACTTAATAAATTACATAATAAGAATCCATGTGTCAGGAAAAACCGAGAAATATTATGACATTTTTACATATTTTATTACAATAAGAAAGTTAAGTACTTATGGTTTTAAGCTGTTTTCCGCTGTTTTAATTGTACTAGCTTAAAAGTAAAACCGTTTAATGGACCTTTTTAGCAGTGACGTTACATACGCCAAATAATTGGCAACCCCATACACATTGCCATCAATTTATAAAATATTTACTATACTACCTTATGTACGTACATTGGACATGGGTGCCAAAAAATGGCTTCTTGTTCTTGTTTTAAATATCGTATTATTCTGGAAATATTAGAAATATTTATAAATCTCTAGCGATAAATAAAAAAAATTATAGAAGTTATATATTTAAATTTATAGAATATAGAATTTTATAATAATTAATAAAATAACATATAATGTTAGTGAGCATGCGCATTAGAGATTATTTCATGTAAGCAAAGTAGCCTCGCAATAGGATATTATTCAATAAAAGTTTGGTTATATGTCAACTTTGTAATTTCTGCATTTACAAGTGTTAATTTTCCTGCTTTCTTTTACTTAACTAAAAGAAAATACGTTAATGATGCCAGTTATGACACATGAGTCAGACCTCACCTGCATTTGAAGCTATTCTTTCCGATCATGCGCATAAGGAATAGAGGGCGCTAGTTACAAGCATTTTCGCTGACATAATATACATTTTTAAGTTGAGATTTTTCCATTCTAAGCCTTGTTATATTGAAAATCCACCAGTTTAGAGGAAAATGTAAAAAGCTGTGGAATTATTTTGTTAGGGTTCAACATCACCACTTCTCTACAACGCTTTTACCAAAAATGTGTTTCTATTTGACAACTGCTTCTCAGGAAAGTTTTCTGAATAGCATCTTACTACTCCTACAGCATTCTTAATTTTCCCCCAAAAGGCATGCTGGTATAAATTTCCGTTATTATTATATAGCAGCGCATTACAAATGCAGATCAGAATAAAACCTTATGGAATTCAAATTAGAGAGTAACAACATAGCGGAGTTTCTCTTGTATCTACTAAATATGACATATTACTGGAAGAGTTCGAGATTTATCCATACATGTTTGATAAATAAGTACAGTTACAGATATCTCTTTGTTGATTTATTGACAATATTTTGTATTTTTCTCGAAAACGGTGCATTATTAATAAATTTACTAAGAGAAGTTTACTTTTGTATAAAATAATATTTTACATTAAATAACAAGGGATAAAATGGCAAAACTCAAGACTAATTCAAAGTTAGAGGATAAAATATCAGCAGAAATGTTTGAACCTAGCGCCCTCTACGTCTACGTGTTTGGCACCATCAAAAACGTACCTGTAACAATTTTAATTAAATCTGTTGGTCTTTAAAAAATTACATTTAAAATTTGATTTTCTAAAAGTATCTTTCACGCCCTGTATCTCAAAAGCAAATCTTAACATATTGTTCACTTTTCTATGAGTCCTAGAAACACTATCATGTCGTTTTGAAACACCCTGTTTAGAAATAGTATAAGTACAAGGGTGAGATTCGGTCCCTACAATTTTAACTTTGACAATTTGTTACGGACTGCCTAATTATATGAGATCACACTAAATGAGTCTATTTTAATTACAATTTTTATTCAGGGGTGACCTTAGTAAAAGCTAAAAGTGTGAGTGAAGGAAAATTAAATGTGATATAATTTAGAAATTAATTTATTCAACATACAGTTTCCTTTTCTTTTCTTTGTAAGTTATTAAGTTGTTCAAGCTTTACCAATAATTGTTAGCGTATGCCTGATTTAAATAAGTCTAAATTTTCAGTGTAACTAACCACTACAAATAACTGATTATCCCATCAAAACACTTCATGCTACTCTACATTTGTTTCTTCTAATATTGACATTGTTTTTTGTTGAGTTTGCAAATTATAAAATGCTTGTTATAAAATTTTTAAACACCGTTAAAAAGGATACAAAACTTCTCTGACATCTCAATTCAACACTTAACACTATTAGTACCAAAATCTGGAACATTTAACAACAATAAGTAATATGTCTCACAACAATCTCGGAAAAGTGTCACAAAACAGCTGTTTATGTTTTAATAATTGAATAATCCTCTTCTTGCATAATTTAAGTTCGTTGAATTCTACAAACCTCCAGTTCAAAACTGGCGAGATGAAAATTTTATACCCTTTCTAACTATATAAACGCAGGTATACACGCATGCAAAAGTTCGATAGAATATTACAGAACATCATTTTTTGCCCATGCGTATTGTCAGTCTCGATAAAAGTAAACGGAAAGAGTTAAGTTTTCATACATCCTGGTCGAAGTATCAACAGTTTTGTGAAGAGGAGGTCCGCGTCTGAACGGGACTTGAATCTCTTAAGGTTATTAACAGTTGCAGTTGGCAGCTTGGGGGCCCTGGGGAGCATCCGTTAAGCGCTGACCCTTGGCTCCTCCACTCATCAGGGTCGGATCGGTGTCTAGACTGTCTGACATTTTATCGCAGATTATGTCCACTAGGCGCTCGAAGACGGCCTGAAAAGGGATCAGTTTAGTATTCTCGGCAAAATGGGTTTATTGTGTTATTCTAAAGTGACACACAGCACAATTTACGCTGGAGTATACCAATCTTCTAACGATTTTAAATGCACACGTTTGCGCTAGTAGGTCGGAAGCTGGACCCGGGGTATTCGGCCAGTCGCGTTAATTGAAAGAGCTAATAAAAATCTTCCACAGAACATATTTTCACACCTAAATTGTACAGTAGAACAAATCGGAAGCGCACAGAGATAGACATATGCGACTGATTTTGTAAATGTCGGTGATCACCAATTTGAGCATCACGGATATGACTCTGTCAGATCATTTTCTTATTGAATGTAGAGCGAATTTGAATAGAAAAAGAAGTAATAATACTACGACATATATGGACTTTTCTAAATTCAATTTAGAAGCTTTTAACCAGGACCTCATTTCAAAGCCTTGGCATTTAATTTATGATAATGTATTATGTATTAATGAAAAAATAAAAATATTTAATAATCTAGTAACCCAACTGATCAATTTACATGCACATCTTAAAAAAAGAAACTACAAACCCTGGATTATTGACAATATTAAAGTCTAGGAAATAAAGCGTTACATAAATATAAAAAAAAACTAAAAAAAGAACATTGGGATTATTACAATTTAAGAAATTATATTACACAAGCTATACGTACAGAACAAAACACATATTTACAGCTCAAATTTTCCAACGCTGGTAATAAACAAAGATGGAGTATAATAAATAGATTCGCAAGGTTCAAAAACAGTAACGATTTTCAGCTTACTTCAGATGTAGATGCTAATGATATAAATATCTTTACTTACTTTTACTTTTTGCAAATAAACGGTAATATTATTAACCTAAATATGGAAATTCTCAACTTTTATCGAAACAATCGTAAAAGAAATTTATTTGAACTAAATGAAGTAGATGAATTCTCAGTATTAAAACTCAAGCAAGTGATGATATTAATATTACACTTATTAGATTTATCTGTTCTTATTTAGCCCCCATATAATATAACACCTCATAAATTTCTGCCTAAATAATCTAGTTTTTCCAAATGCGTGGAAAGAAGGTCTAGTCATCCCAAAAAGTTGCCTGTCCAGAAAATTTAAATGAACTTCCGACCGAACTATAACTATTCTTCCTACTCTTTCCAAAGTTTTGGAGAGAATTGTAGAAAAACAACTACGTGACCATATTGAGAAATATGACATTCTTCCACATACACAGTCAGGTTTAGAACTAGTTGTGTTTCATAACATTGCTGCATGTCATTGACATTATAGAAACACCTGAAGTGTTTTTATTTCTTATCATCAAACCAAGATTATTATTTGCAAGGTATATAATATTATTAATATGAGGAACAAAGGATAATTTACCATCAAAAGTACTTAACTCCCAGATCTTTAAATTCAGTACAATGAGCTGCAGTCACAGAATGTTGTACATGTAAGTAATAGAATTAATTTTTCATATGTAAGTCATAATGAAACATTTAGAAATGTTTAAAGGCAGCCTGTTACAAAGGTACCATTCATTAACTACAATTAAAGCATTTTTAAGTAAAATACAATCATCTGCACATGAAACAGATGTAAACAGTTTGAAATCATTCACAAATAAAAAAACATTGGCTCAACTGTGACATATATCATCAATGAACACATACAACCATACAGGACCAAGAACTGAACCCTGAGGCAGAACAGATGTAGCAATGATTATAATGCTATCCAACGTATTAGAAATAAAATCAGTATTGCAAACAAGAGTTAGTTAAAGTAGATCTACCGGCCAAGAATCCATGTTGGCACCAAGAAATTTGTGATTTAACATGAAAGTGACACACTTCAAACAATTTGGCAAAATTGCTCAAGATTGAAATAGCTCTCTAGTTTTTAACCAAATGTATATCGTTTTTTTAAGATAGGGCAGATCTTAGTTTTAATCTACATAGATGGAAAAGTTGCTATTTTAATGGCCAAATTAAATATAATAGTCAAAAGAGATGCATACAAAATTGAACAATCTTTCAGTTAACTTATTCTTAAATTTTTATAGAGCTTTTAAAATATCATCAGTAACCACAGTAATATTCATCATAAAAATATTAGAATTTCAGTCTAAGTCAACTACATCAAATGAAAATGAAAAAATATAAGCTGACTTGAAAGAAAACTGGCAAATACATCAGCAATAGTTTGAGGGTCACTAAAACTGACATTATCAAAGATCATTGAATCTGAAATAGAAGATATATTACACAAATTGTGTATTACCTTATTAATTAGATGATATTCCTAATGCTAATAATGTCTTACATAATGCACAACACTGGCCGTAACATCGTCGGGTTCACATCAATTGTCGTTATTTCTATGTTAAATCAAAAGTTACTCAACGTGTAGACGTAGACCTTTAAATCCAACTACACACAATATGGATACAGAATATTTTGACCGTGTTTGCGATATAATTACAATTACATTAATTATAATTATATTATACTAGCTGTACCCTGCGCGGTAAAATAAATTTGAAGGAAAGACAGATCATTTAGAAAAAAATATATGAAATTTATTGGAATGAAAGTCGCGCCATCTGTCGAAAATTGGTCGTACCAACTTAGAAACCTTTGTGGGCTCATGCACAACAATTTTACTAAAGATCATCACATGATCAAATGCATAGTTTACGATTCTATAAAGGACATACAGACAAACATTCATTTATATATATATATATATATATATATATATATATATATATATATATATATATATATATATATATATATAGATAGATAATTCAAGTTTGTGTTACAAGTATGTACGCGGCTGCAGAAACAGTTATTTATTTATACATGGCGTTGTCTATAACGAGAATCAGTTCAAAAGCAAAGATAGATCAATTATTATTTAAAAAAATATATAACTATTTGAATCAGAGGTTTAGGATCATCTACCAATAGTTTTAACTGGTGACTGTCATCTCTGTATTCGAGGAAATGTGGAAATGTGTCAGTACGAAGTTAGCTACAATCCCAAACGGGAGAATGTTATGTTCCTCGATACTAAAAATGTTTGGAATGACGTGACTAAATAGAAAAATGTAACTATGTATGTTTTTAAAACTATTTGAAATACGTTTCTTAAAACAAATACACAATTTATTAAAAATATTTAAATCTGCATAGTATATATCCTGTTGAAATAGCTTAGAATAATTTAATAAATTGTCTTATTTTCTTATGTTTTATTATTTATTACACAAGTTCATAGATACTACTGTAATGCTCCTCAAACCTTTTTTGAGGATAAAGTTTCGTTTCAGAAGCCAAGTGACCTTTCCTTTTTCATTTCCCTCATCTTTGTCAAAGCTTGAAAATGACAAACGACTTCTTCAACAGGAAAAATGTGTCTCTCATATACGTAGGTATATCAGTGCCAGATCCATCCAATTTTCCGGATTTCTCCTTCTATAACTATATTTCCAAAGCGGAATTGCTCTAAATAAATTGACCTCTACGAAGAAACATTGATATTGTCAAGAACGGATATTTTAGTATAAAATTTAAGAATTAACAAATTTTGAAATCTACACAAGAACATCAACCCAGCTTGCATCAACCCAGCTTTATTAAATTATTTTGTAATTGTAGCATTTAAAAATGCTACTTAGTGTTTAATTAATACATTTTTAAAAATCATACTAAAACTATTTCTCACGACATTTAGATATTGCTGGTAGTCTAAGTAATTTTTCCTTTGTATTCTGTATGGTGCTGCCCTCAGTTTAATTTGCTCAAATTAATAGAAAGCAAAAAAAAAAGATAAAGTAACGTTAGAACTGATAAAGGCGAGCTAGGGAGACTAGAATAAACATAGGTGAGAGCACACAAAAATTTAAATAAAAGTGGTCAAAATAGTTATACTGGATCAATTTTCACCATTATATTATTTTGTTAAGTGCAAAATCTCAACCTACAAATTACTTGCAATTTCACATATAAGGCAAGCAGCATGGCTCTGTTCTAGTTCATCAGTTAATTCCGTACTTTTCCATTTTTAGGCCTTTTCGCTTTCCTTCTTAAAATAATTGCTGTTAAATTTATGTGCTAAAATTTGGGCAATATCAGACAAATACCGTTTGTCTTTTGAATACTGTTCCGGTTCTGAATAAGGACGAGTTAACAAGTCGAAGCCACCAGAGATCTGATTTTTTTTGAAAAACCATTGGATTCTGGTAAACCAAACTACATTACTTGGATTTACATCATCCCATTATTAAAACACGCCAAGCTGTCGCCATCTTGTTCCGCCAGTGATCAAAGGAAATCCAGCTAAGCCATATTTATTTTTTTATTTAAAAGTTATTAATTGAACCTAATTTTGCCTGAAATTATTATCCATCTATATTAATCTTGCAGTATAAATGTACGCAAGCGTATACGTATACCTATGCAAAGAGTATACACAAAAACTGTCACATTTTATTCAAGAGTCAATGTTTTAATCAAATTATATAAATTCATGGTTTAATATCCTTTGTCTCGTTGAAAAAAATTAGTTAATTCTATATATTTGCTGCCTGTGTGTTTTGTGTGTGTCCTAATTGGTAATATAGGTCTCAAAAAATCGTTGTCTTTAATTTTTTTAATATAGTATAGTAATTTCAATTTATTAGTTAGAGTAACATTTTTTTTTTCATCTTTAAATTTCCTAGATAAACTAATTGGCGCCCGATTAAGCAAGTATAATTTATGTAGCTACCGTAATCCACTTCTACCGTAACACTCCTGTACTAAGCAAAAGCTAGCTAACGCACTTACGTTGCCATAAGATAAAACAATATTGGTACATAATTTAGGAACTATTTTTATTTCTTAAAATATGTTTGCAATGAGTTCTGTTCTGAGAAAAGTAGCGTAA
Organism: Monochamus alternatus; assembly: GCA_037114965.1. Taxonomy (NCBI): domain Eukaryota; kingdom Metazoa; phylum Arthropoda; class Insecta; order Coleoptera; family Cerambycidae; genus Monochamus; species Monochamus alternatus. The sequence continues at coordinate 22,891,998 of CM073430.1, forward strand.
GCAAAATTACAATATTTTAAAGAAGCGATACGTGTACAGTTCAGAATGAGGACATGAGAGTTTAGCAAAAGACATGGTTACAGAATTGATGCTTTAGGGTAGAGAAAAAATACTTAGTCAGTGAGAAGGGTTTTTCCTCATTCTATATTACCACAAATCCCACAGTCTCCTATTCTAATACGATAAGAAACTTATTGTAATTTTTAATCCTCTATCTAGATGAAAAATAACTGTATTTTTGGTCTTAATTACATAAACCATTTTATTTTGTCTGTTAATAAATAAATTGTTATTTTTTAAACCATTTGAATATATCTATATTCAGTAATAGTTTCTATGCAAAATTCAATAATTGCCTATTAATTATAACGTAGGTACCTTAATTAGGTTAGTAGAAGTTTAACTAAAAGAAAATTTTGTTCGGCTATAAACAAAAAAGCATACGACCTAAGAGGTTTAAACGGGTACCAAATTTGTACAAAACCATGTTTTGTAAGGAATTATGGGAAGTTTAGATCGAGCTTTTTATTACTCATGGCTACAGTTTATAGTAAGATACTTTGTGATGATTTATAGCGTATTAAGTTACGTTGTTGAATATTTAAAATAGGGCCGGAAAATCCAGGTCTTCCAATTGCATTTGTATAAGAGGAACCACCTTAGTCGATACATATCTCTGCGATAAGCAATGATGGCTATATTGGCAAATGTTCATGTCCTAAATCAGTGTTTTTAAATCTTATTCAATATGCGAAATTCTAGAGATCCCCCAGAACCGTAATACAGCTATGTCAGGGATTTCAAAGATGACGTATTTAATTTTCGTTATTTTACCACTATACTGATTGAGAAATCAGGTATGTTTTTTTAACCACCTTAGCATTTGAAATAGTAGATTCCAGGGGGCGAATAGAAAATATTATAACGGCAAAGATTAAAATTTTCAACACTGTATTTATGGTCAACGTCTTTACAAAACATTGTGATTATTTCCCTTTGGTTGGTAGTTAAAATTCTCACATTCTTTACATGATACAGAGCTTACATAATTTGGAAGACAAACTATTAGTTAATTTCCAGAAGTGCAATCTGAAACTGACGATGGGTATAGATGGATACTTAATTCTTCTTTGAATGTCAGTACAACTGACTGATTTGACCACGAACTTGTAGATTTGGCTGCTGAAGGTGAAATGGAATTTAATTAGCAAAGGATTGACTTCTTCTGGATAGAGAGAAAAGAAGAACGTCCAGAGCTGGCCAGGGAAGCTTTGAAGATATTAGTGTCATTTGCCAATTCCTACCTATATAAACTAAACGTTCTCTCCAATAGTGCATGTTAAAACTAAGAATAGAAATTCTCACTAAAATTGTTGTATTTATATTGTAATATGTAGGACTTGCAACCTTTACTTTTTATTTTTACCTGGCTTGCCACCGTGTCGCCCCGAGCAAGACTTTGCCCCCTGAAGATCGCGAGCCACAGATTGAAAAATACTAATCTAAATAATACTGTCCATTTGTATTAGAAGGATCTCAAATCTTACCTACACAATATCAAATCGTTCACACTCATTGCGAGACACACAAAGTAATACAATGTATTACTGGTAAGTTAACCATCGATATAAGACAAACTGTTAGTTAATTTCCAGAACTGCAATCTGAAACTGACGATGGGCATAGATGGATACTTAATTCTTCTTTGAATGTCAGTACAACTGACTGATTTGACCACGAACTTAAAAAAAATCTTGTAGATTTGGCTGCTGAAGGTGAAATAGAATTTAATTAGCAAAGGATTGACTTCTTCTGGATAGAGAGAAAAGAAGAACGTCCAGAGCTGGCAAGGGAAGCTTTGAAGATATTAGTGCCATTTGCCAATTCCTACCTATATAAACTAAACTTTCTCTCCAATGGTGAATGTTAAAACTAAGAATAGAAATTCTCACTAAAATTGTTGTATTTATATCGTAATATGTAGGACTTGCAACCCTTACTTTTTATTTTTACCTGGCTTGCGACCCTGTCGCCCTGAGCAAGACTTTGCCCCCTGAAGATAGCGAGCCACAGGTTGAAAAATACTAATCTAAATAATACTGTCCATTTGTATTAGAAGGATCTCAAATCTTACCTACACAATATCAAATCGTTCACACTCATTGCGAGACACACAAACTAATACAATGTATTTCTGGTAAGTTAACCATCGATATTGACTGGGTAGGTGGGAAGAAGAGCGTCGGTAGAAAGAAAACTTTATGCAGAAGTGGAGAGTGGATTAAAGCAACATTGGATAGTGGGCGTGTACACTGCTTCTTGTATTCCAAATTTATATCTATCCTGTTTTGTTTGATTCATGTTTATTTCATGTTTATGTAAATAATAGATATAAAACGAATCAAATAATATAAGAGAAATAGATATTTCAGCAGTCAGGCAAGCGGTTATTTCTCTATATGACTGTCTTAACATACGCTTTCTTTCTTACCGTTTTTTTAATACTGACATTTATTGTTTTTACAATTGAAAATTTCACAATAGTATTTTTCAGGCAATTAAAGGCCTGTATTTTGTAGCGTTACTATAGCAACTAAGAAAATTTCCGGAAATTTTTCTCTTCCTTGGGATAAGGAGCATGAAATTACACTGGAAATTTTTTTACATTTATAAATAAAATGACATTTATATTTACTTTCAAATTTATTCTATCATAATTTAATAAGTACAAATCATTTATAAATAATTATTTACCAAGTATGTACTTTTAGTAGTTTTAATTAAAGCGTCCAAATGTTGCTGAAATTCCTCAGCCACGTCTTCTTTTCTTAATGGGGAATAAACAAGCACACAATCACTAAAATTTATAAAATGTCTATGTTTCAAAAAATAAATGTGGTACTTTGAAACAATCTTATTCTGCTGTGATCCACGAAGAGCTCCATATTTCTTACACACCAGAAGCAAATGATTTTTAATAATCTCAAACAAGTTTGGCGAATAAATTTCTGGTAATAAATACATTAAAAATTTTAGGTTCCAATGATACATTTTAATTTCACTAACTTTTTTGCAAAACTTGCATAAAACGAAAACAGCTCCATTTTTCAATTGTACAACACAACGATTTTAAAGAAAATGGTCAAATAACGTCAAAATTCACGATTACCTTGTTTGACATGGATTGCATGGCCTTCTTAATAATATATACATATGAATTTTATTGATATTACATAGTGCTTAAGGTTCTTTGTAAGAAAATATATTTCTACCAACTTTAGTAAAATGAGTATGTTGAAAACTGAGAGATTGATCTACTATTGACTTATTTTTTATTATTTTGCTTAACTAAAGTCGGTTGGTTGTATTTTATTTAACCTAATGTTATATGTATGTAAGTTACTTTGATTATATATACTGCTTCAAGTTTTTTTGCAATAAAATATATTTTTACCAACTTTAGTACACTAAATTTTTAGAAAACTGAAAGATTGAACTACTATCAACTTATTTTTTATTATTTCTGTTTCTTCAAAACAATCAAAAAATTTTAATATCTTCATATGTTTGTCGATATTTTTTAACACTTCATTGTGAAATTTTCTTACCGAATACCACTCTAGCTTCAATTAAAAACTGGAAATTTTTTCTTGCACACGAATATTTTTTTAGAAAATTCAAAATATTCGTGTGCTCGAAAAAATTTCCAGTAATAATTGAAGCTCTAGTGGTATTATAAGTGACAATTCTCGGATAAAGTATGAACTACTAATTTCCAAGTGATTAAGGCTAATTACCTATAATTGAATTACAGTTTTGAAACTTGATAGAAAAATAGGAATGACAGACAGAATTCATGAAGTTTCTCAGTAACATAACCATCACAAAGTAATACTACTAATAACAAAAGTAGCCTCATTTAACTGACATTATTTATTCCCCAGTTTAAAACTAAATAAATACAGAACTATTTCACTAATAACAACCTTCATTATGGTTTATAGCATAGCTGTAAGAATTTCCATTATAAATTGCTCGAAAACTTTAGCAGTAGAATTCTATACAGCCAATCCATTACACTGATTGTCGTATCTCATCATCTTTCTCGAGACAGATGCCACGGCTTATTTGAATTTCTCGCATTTCTGTTTTCTAATTATAAGTACAAAATCTGCTACCGATAATTATTCTGTCATTTGCAGGTGGGGAATATGAAAATTGGAATGACACAATAATTGAAAAGAAAATTAGATAATCAAATTAGGAAGATAAAATTGTTAATGTTGAGACTGGTGGTAACAGTTTCACATTAAGAGTGATGGTTTTATTTCTACAAAGAGAGTGACAGAGATAAATAAATGTTGCTAAGTTATGATTAGGGGGTGTTCTCTTTAAAGACACGACACAAACAATACATGTGGACTTAGAATGTAGGCTTATAGATTTGGTAAATCATTTTACGTATATGTGTTGGACTAATGTTATATTAATTAATTATATTGTTACTCCCTTTTTAGAAGATTCATTGTTTGAAAATATGTATAAATTTTATAAAAATATTAATTATGACTATATTGTTTTATTTGACCTGATAAAAATCCATTTAAATGAAAGAGATAAATGAATTTTCCTTTATCATATAATGTCTCAATCATTATAATTACAATTAATTTTATTTCAAGCACTATGGAATTGTAGATGTAAGTAAAAATTTTAATTTTCAGCAGTATCTCAGTATTATTTTTTGACATGTATTAAAAGAATGGACCGCATTACTGTAAAGTGACAAAGTATGCAACCCACGGTACTCTATGTCATAAGAAATTACATACCTATCAGTCAAGTTTTATTGTAATGATTCGTATGGAACCTATATTTAAGAGTCAAATTATTTTATTGACAAAGGAATTGGAATTAGGTTTATTTTTTTGTCTGTTACTAGATACATTTCAGAATCTCTTCATTTTAATTCAATAGAAAAATGTTATTTACTAGGTTTAGAACAAAGAACAACTATCATAAAATATTTTTCTCGTTAAATGTTTTCAATACATTTTAAAATCTCCTCTTAGTTCACCAATAGCAAAATATAATTAAGTTATCATCTGTTAGAAATCTTCATCTTACAAATTTTTGTATTGAATAGGGCGTATCTACACTTTTGTATTGGGATTATGTTGATTCTATGATTTTTAGTATTAAATCTTATATAAATGAGTTTGTCTGTGCTTTTATCTGATTTATGATATTATTATGTCGAACAATGTTCATTATTTTTATTGCATTCTATATTAAGTTCAATAAAATAAAGAATTTAATCATAAGTATTAATTTTGTATTCTTCTCTAATGTTTTGTAACTCATATTACTGATAGATTTGTTTACATCGCAATATCCATTTCAATATATTCAAAAGAAATTCATGTTGAAGTAGTTGGAAATTAAACTGGATTTAAAAAATCTGAAGATCATTTTCAGTGGCACTTTTGGATTTGCCACCGACGTTGGAATGACATATGTTTTGATAATGACATTTAAAAAGTAGAGTGGTTGAAAATAGGAGAAAAATTAGTAGCAAAATTTCATCAAACATGGTTACTTCAGAGAATATGGAAAATTTACGAATTTATATAGAATTACTTCTACGCAAAACACTTTTGGAACAGGGTTATTATAGATTCCTGATACATGTTTTAAAGCACTCTATCGACGCGGAGTTTACGTTTCTGTTGAACGTGTAAAGCACGATTTTGCTACATTTTCAAGTAGGCCTAGTTATTATAACTCTACACTCTAAAAAATGTCTGCAAAAGAGTGACCGCAAAATCCACCCGTTTTTGCGTAGTGTGTAGCAAGAACGGGGAAGGTTGTACATATGTCTCCGTGGGCTTAAATTGATCGTCATGAAAAATCTAGGTGAGCATAATTCGATTTTTCCAATATTTGCCCGACTTACCCCTACGTAAGCCACCCTTGAAGTCGGGGAAAACTGGTCAGAATTTCGCAAAAGATCGAATTATGGGACCCGTCTTTCGTATAATTTGTTGGGTAGTGGGGGAAACAAAGTACTTTATGAAGTGGATATCATTCCTCGTCTGCTATCGGCAATAGGGGTGATTTTACCCCCACGCGAGAGGTGTTTTTCACCTTTAGCATTTTTAGGAGGGCATTCTTGATGTTACCCTTGCCATGTGGAATTCCGCCAATTTTTACCCAGATTTTGGTGACCATTTCTTCTTGTTTTAGGGGTGGTTTCCACCTCTTCAGTAGAGGTAACTGATCAGAATCCGACAGAAGAACGAATTATGGGGGCATATATTTCATATAATTTGGAGTTATAAGGAAGAGTGGCACAAAAAAGGCAATTCATGAAGGGCACATCATTTGCCGGCGGTTTTCGGCAATAGGGGTGGTTTTACTCCCACGCGGGGGCAATTTTTACTAAGAATTGATCGACCATTTTCCACCCCTTAAGTAGGGGTAAGTCGGACAAATATTGGAAAAATCGAATTATGCTCACCTAGATTTTTCATGACGATCAATTTAAGCCCGCGGAGACCTCTGGACGACCTTCCCCGTTCTTGTTACACACTACGCAAAAACGGGCGACAAAATGGTTTTTTTGCGGTTATTCCTTCAAAAAAAAAACATTTATATTTACCATATTAGGTAATTAATGCAATATTATATCTATCTCATGTAATTTTACAAATAGTAAGGAAGATATGATAGTCTTGTTCTTCACAGAATTTGAAATTTTAACAGCAAATCGTGTAAATTTCTGCAAGTTTAATAAAAATTACCATGTATTTTTACAGATATAGTTATAGTGAATACATTCCAACGCATGCGCCTACAGCGTCCCAATCCAGTAATGGTCAGCTTGTCTATACAACCATGTGCGTTATAGATATAGTATTGCGGTTGAAACTAAAGTGGTACGAGACATTTCAAGTATGTGATAGGTTATAGTTATGTTGTAAAATAGTGTATGAGACGCTATCTGAAGGTAATTTAAAAAATACATGTTTAAATGCACATTATGTGGTGATGCATTTACACCTGCCCAAACATCATCACCTACATCAATATTATCACAAAAATTCTAAAAAAGTATTTAAATGTGTTTCATGCTGTATGCAACTTTCTGCATGATGTTATTATTACTACCTACTTGAAAATATTGTTTTTATGCATATACCTACATATTAATTTTTGTTTTTCACTAACTTTTTTTCATATATTGCATGCTTTAATCATTTCTATAGAGTGCAATAACAGTGTTTTTATCTTGGCAACGAAACATTGGTGGACGCATGTCTATAGAACTTTCTCATCAACAGAATGTCGTTTTTTCATTACATTTAAGTTTTATGGAGAATCGGTTAATTTATATAGAAGATATATAAGCAGGCACTTCATTTCCATGGTAAAAAGATATGTATAAGTATAATCTTTACATGGATTAAATAAATAATTACAGACTAATTTTACAAAAATATTTGTAACTTTACATATTATGTAAGAGTATGTGATATTTCCACTGTAAAAATACATAATTACATAAATAATTTTTACATGTTTTATAGTTGCGGCAAGAATTCAGACGACTTACGTCACGGCAGACGTTACGCAATTGTTTATATTGTCAACATAATTCTTGATAGTTTGTCACGTTAAAAACAATATATTTTGTAATTTACTGCAATATAGAGTGCAAACCTTTATTGTAGTATATAGTTTTATTATTGCCAGTAGCAGTTTCTTAAATGTTTTGATGAAAATATAATGAATTATTCATTGGCTTGCATGACATAAGTCGTCCGAATTCTTGCCGCGACTATATCAGTTTAATTACACAGAAAATTTACAGAGCATTAGTAACTTGCCAACTGTAATCATGGTAAATTTACAAAAAAAAAAAAATTTCAGTGTACTACAGAGCACTTGGCTGCTTTGTAGTATGTTAAGTAATGCTGTAGACACAAACATAATTGAGAACCAAACGCAGTTTCATCAACAAGAAAATTTAATCAAAATGTTTGTACAGAAACAGAGAGGGAGAATTTATACTCGTAATGGAATATTACAATGTTAAATTATATTCATTCATGAATATAATTATTATGATTAAGCAGAAATTGCTTACCTTAACGTTAATATTTTCCTTTGCACTAGTTTCAAAGAACTCGACCCCAAGTTGCTCAGCTAATTGCTTTCCTCTTTCAAAGCTAATTACTCTTTCATCTTCCATGTCGCATTTGTTTCCAACTAGGATTACTTGAGCGTTATCCCACGAATACGTCTTAATTTGAGTTACCCTAAAATTGTAAACTGTATAGTTATAGCTTTTCAGCTTAATAACCTCTGAAACATATAAGAGTGAGTTACTGAGATTTTCCCAATATATTCAGAATGTCTGTCAACAATTTAAATGTTGAAAATTCAAATGATACTATATACAATGTGTTCTATAATTTACTGCCTGAAGAATATTTACATAATTGAACACTAATTGTATACGATATATTTATGTGTTCTGTTATGTCTACTTAGCTGGAGAAGTTTTATTTTGAATTTTAAGTAAAAATATTAAGTGTTTTGTAATTTAAAAAATAGGAATTTAAATTTCAATTCCTCATTGATTACTATTTTAAGTTATAAATATTGGAAACGAAATGAGAACAATTTAAATATTAGCCCCATCTATTTTTTCAAGTTCCATTTAATAAGTTTGTATTTTCATCTATCAAAATGGTTACTATACTTCAATTTTATTTTTGTAAGTTACGTTAATATTGCAACATCACTCATTTATAGATATGGATGATCAATTTTGAGTAAAAAAGTTGAAATTGAATTATTTTAGAAAAAACTGGTAACTAGTACTGCTGCTGTAGTACTGTTATTGTTAGAGGGTTTTTATATATCTGGTTAATATTTATAATCGTCCAACGCTATTCCAATTCAGAAAACCTGCTGAAAGTTTCAGTTTCTTCATTGTCCTGAAAATGCCACAATAAAAGAAAATGTTTTGTTTTCTTTGAATTTTGGCCTTATTTCCACTATTGGCTACCAATAAGAAGTATAAATTTCTTTCCTAGCAATAACTTTTACGTCAAAAAATTAGTCGAATTGCTTTCAAGCATTTTGACTAATCTACAAATATCCAAACGTTTGATGTCATCATCTTATAAAGTATGGCGAACTTATGGTTTTAGTTTTATTAATCCTTTGATTTTTCTTTGTTTAACATTTGAACACGTTTTCTAAATGAGGATAATAGATAAGTATTAGAAAATGTTCAACATTATTAAGAGCAATATAAACTGAATTTTCGTTACACATGTCTCTTTTTATTTCTACTCTTCATATTGTATCGAATTGTAAACGAGTTCAGTTTACTGTCGAATGATAAACATAACATTCTTTTGGATACTATAAATCATATTTGTGATATAATATTGTACTAAGTTCTGCGAACAAAAAAAGAAGAATTTTCAAAATGTTAACTTGATGCGTTTAATGTTAGTGAAATTATCTACCTCCTCTGTATGACATATTTGTTTTTTAAGCAACAAAAATTTGTAAAATCAACCCCTCGACTGATTTTTACATTTCAATGGTAGAAATATCAAATGAAACAAAAAAAGAAAAAAATACAATTTCAATTACAATTCAAATGCTATTTGGATGTTTATGTATTGCTTTATTTTATTCCTCTTATTTCAAACAATTTCGTTTGTATTTTCTGAAAAATCGCACAGTATACAGTATGCGCCAAAAGTATGGAATAAATTCAATAAAAACGAAACAATTATTTTTTGGGAAAAATCCTCGAACAGGTCGATTTTTAATATAAAAAATACATATTTTAGCGTAAAATGCGATTTTCAAATGTTATTTGTTTTCGAGTAATGACGTCATCGATTTTTTTTTAAATGGCAACACCACATTTTTTTTCCTTGATTCTAAAAGATCGTTTAATTCTCTATCAGACAGTACTAAAATTTTGCCCTCTTACATAGGAAAGCTTTCGAGTAAATGACGATTGAATGTTAGAAAACGTAAATTTTATCCATAAAAAAAGTAACAATTGTGAGGTATGTAAAATAAAATACAATTGATTAAATTTTATACTTAAATTAAATGTTCGAGTTGACATCCACCAACTTCTTGACAACGCGCAAGTCTGTGAAGAAATTCTTCTTGCATATTATGAATGATTTCTGGGGTAACTCTGCGTATTTCGTCCCGAATGCGATTTTGAAGTTCTTCTAAATTACGTGGTTTATTAATGTACACTTTTGACTTCAAGTATCCCCATAAAAAATAGTCAAGAGGTGTAAGATCTGGCGATCTTGCAGGCCATTCTATCGGTCCGCATCTGCCGATCCACCTTCCAGGAAGACAGTTGTCCAAAAAATCTCGTACAGGGCGCGCATAGTGCGGAGGTGCACAGTCTTGCTGAAACCATATAGTATCGTCAGGAATGTCAGGCTCATTATCGTTAGGAAAAATTACTACAAGGGCTGGAACAAGGTCATTTTCTAGAAACTCTAAATATCTTTGTCTTGTAAGGGTTCCTTCAAAGAAGAAAGGCCCTACTATTCTGTCGTCAACTATTCCAGCCCACACATTTAATTTCTGAGGGTGTTGGGTATGTGCCTCTGCCATCCAATGAGGATTTTCCCGACTCCAATATCTGCAAGTTTGACGGTTTACTGTACCATTCAGACAAAATGTGGCCTCATCTGAAAAAAGTATTTGCCGGCGTAAATTTCAATTTCTTTGACATAAATCCATTAGAATTTCGCAAAAGTGTAAGCGGCGATCGGGATCATCTTCATTGAGTTCCTGCACAAGTTGAATTTTGTAGGGATGATATTTTTCTTTCCTCAAGATACGTAGCACTGTTCTCTGACTAGTGTCATTGTTTAATGCAACCAATCGTGAAGAATTATGAGGATTATCCACCATACTTATCAAAATGTTCTGTTTCTGATTTTCATTAATGCTTGGACGTCCAGGTTTTGGAATATTTACAACATTGCCAGTTTCTCTAAATTTAGACTCTACCTCTGATCTCTGACTGTTGATTGACTGATAGGGCGACCTGGATATTCTTCATTAAATACATCGCAAACTTCCTGCTGAGTTCTAGTCATATTCCCGCATCCGATAAGAATAAAAATTTCATTTCTTTGAGTAACAGTTAAATGTGCCATAATACTTTAAATTGAATAATAATTTCTATGTCGCTTACAATACATATTTTATTAGAAAAACGGTGTAACAATGACACTTTGCAAAGGTTTTCACCCACGTGATCCATAAAAGAACTATGGAATTCGAAAAATTAAACTTGATAACGTTTTTGCTTTATTTTAATTGATTTACGTTTTCTAACATTCAATCGTCATTTACTCGAAAAGTTTCCTATGTAAGAGGGCAAAAGTTTAGTACTATCTGATTGAGAATTAAACGATCTTTCAGAATCAAGGAAAAAATATGGTGTTGCCATTTAAAAAAAAATCGATGGCGTCATTACTTGAAAACAAATGACATTTGAAAATCGCATTTTACGCTGAAATATGTATTTTTTAAATTAAAAATCGACCTGTTCGAGGATTTTTCGCAAAAAATAATTGTTTCGTATTTATTGAATTTATTCCATACTTTTGGCGCATACTGTATAAATAATAATTAACTTTTAAGAACGACTTCTCAAAGAAATACATTTTCATAAAATGTGACTCACCAGTCTTGTACACTATTAAATGATTCCTCGTTTGTAATATCATACATTAAAATGAATCCCATGGCTCCTCTGTAATAGGCAGTAGTGATGGTCCTGTATCGTTCTTGTCCTGCCGTGTCCTGAAAAAAACACAATTACAAATTGTTTTTCTACATGTAGATATTTATCACTGAATGCCGATGTTTCAGTTTAGAGTATATTTTTCAAATTAAGGATTAAAATAGATGGCATGTTTTCAATACTAACATTTGCAGATACTGAAATATCGACACTAGATAATCTTTACAAAAAGCAAAACTGATTAATATTTATGTTATCGACTTTACCATAAACTCTAATTCACAGTCATTTAATATCCATTATTTTCAAAATTTTTCCAAAATAGTAGTGTATTTTTTAGTGTCTTCCTTATTTGTACATTTAAATTCTTAATATTTAATTAAAAATAAAAATTTATATATCTCAAAATGTTTTTTTACAGTAACAAAGGGACAACTAAAAAAGGAAAATTTTTTTTTAAATTTAAAATCAGGTTTATGTAAAGATTAGTCCGGGAAAATGTCGTGTCCAGGATGTAAGCTTTGATTTTTTAACATTTTATTAAAATGTTTCATAACGTTTGATATCTAAATAGTTAACTCCATAAATAAAGAGCATTAATTTGATATATGAGATAATAGTTTCTGTTACTGCTATATTGTTAAAAAAGCCAAATTATATTTGGCTTTCAAGATACAAAGTCATGAAAACAAAACACTGTGCGGCCATATTTATCCGCCACCGGCTTCTGAGTTCTGAGTGGTATAAACATCATGAAACAGAATCTATTTTTCTGAAATCTCAAGTTTTTTTTCCACTTTGCACTTATAAAGGTTTTATTAATTCCCTGCAATTTTTTATTAATATTCACTGTACTTAAGATTTTTTTTAACTTAGTATCTGCTACTTTATTATTGATTATGAAGTTATTTAAAAAATTATGACACAGCCAAGAGATGTTAAAAATTCAAAGAACAGGAATAAGAGCAGGATGTTCTGGAAAATATGGTAAGCAAAATTATTAATAAAACGTTATAAATATTGCATTGCTCATAATGGGGAAAACTATATCCATTTTTAATATAAAATGGATATAGTCTCCATGTAAGAAATATATTCATTTTAATTGTTTTTATGTTATTGTACTTTTAAAGCCAAACACGTTTTGACCATTTTTAACAAAACTACAGTAACAAAAGTTATTGTCTCTTACGTCAAATGAAAGCTCTTTTCATGACCTATTCGATGTCATAATATTTTTTATACAGTGCGTTAAAGAAAAAATCGATCCGGGAAGTAAATTTTTAAAGGCGGCCATTTTGTAAGAATAATTTGGGTTTTAAAATTAAATAGTTGTCTTAGAAGGCCTTGAACAGACCTATAAAATGATACCTGAATCGCTAAGGTATCTTAAAAAATAACGGAGAGAACGGTAGTGCTGGGGAGTCTTATGTGGCGGAAATTTAACCAAATCAAAACTTCTAAACGTGGTATCTAGTGTTCTACTTTAAAAAAACTTGACTTAAAACTGATACATTTTCTTTTAGATCATTCTGAATTTATTTGTTTGTACAAGGTCAATATCATAAAATATTTTTGCAGTTTATAGTCTCCTGGAAAAAGAAATTATTGAAGTTGTAGTGTTTTCAACTTTTACGTCGCTGGGCTACTGTAGTCTCTAGCCAGATGATACAGAATGTTGCAATTACTTATAATATTAACGTTGTTGTGATGCGACTGATTTCATTAGTTTTTCAAGTGTCAAAAATAGCTTATGTGTATAGCAACTCAGAGTTATCGTTTTAATTTATAGTGAAGTGAAAATGCTTTAGCAGAACGATTTCCCGGAAAACATACATCCAAATGCAGCTACTTTTACGGACGAGACACAGGAAATTTGCAACCAAATCGTAGAAGACGTGGGTGTCTAGGGCGTCCACGGAATATTCCAGCAGTGTGCCATATCATACACGAGGCCGAATTATTCTATACGTACCATGTACAACGTTCAAGTAATAATACCAAGGGATTGGACGAGGAAGACCGGTACCATGGCCTCGATCTCCTAATGTATCGTATCGAAGTGGACACTGTTGATGATTTATGCAAACATATCATAGCTGCTGTCAATGACTTACGAGTTGTGTTGTTGTAACATCAGACAATCTATTTTATTAATTAAAACAACAAATTATTTCAATTAAAACTTAATAACAATAGCGGCAAAAGCAGTTGAATTTGCTGTATAAAATAGGTGTTATAAAATTCTTTCCTTGGGAATTTTTTCAATTTTCTATCCAGTCGCTGATTGCATGCTTTGCCTTGTCAGGTTTCACAGTGGATAAGTTTCCAGTGTTGTGCAGAAGCGTATTTTTAAATCCATTTCGAACTGTCCCTTTTGATTTTTTTTACAAAACTGTACTTATAAGACTCCCCTGTATACATTCAAATCAATATTTTTAGATAATTGCTGAACCCTGTATTTTCCGTCTTCTAAAATACTCATTCCTTTTTAAATAAAAGTTATTAAATCAAGAAGTAAATAAATAATAGTTATTATTCACTCAATTAGACTAAACTAAAAGGAGTAACGGTTATTTTTTGTGAAGTATAAAATAATTTTTATTTATGGATGCCTGATTAAAATTAAAATGAAACGAAATTACGAAATCGGGTTTGCTGGAATTGCTAATAAAAGCCGTGGCGTGACAAATCCAATCAAATATTAAAACGGAGTGGCAATTCGGACGTTATTTTTAACTTTTAATTAAGCTACGATTGCGGCACTGTGCAAACCCAAATGTAATTTTGACATCTAATAAACGCGGTTTCCACAATCTTCAATTTGCGTTAATTAATTTTTAATTTGGCGAAGGAAAATCTGTCAATTTATCTTTAAATTATCTAAAAGTACTTCGAATGTTTTATGCTAAAAATTTGTTGTTTAGTCCTGCTCTTGAAACATGCAGTTTCTTACTTAGATACAAAACTTAATATCCTTTGTTTTGTCAACTCATATTGTTTCTATATACCTTATATTTTATACCTTGATCTGATTAAAGCCTTCGACTATGTAAATCCTGATAATTTGCTGGAAAAGGTATTTAGATATGGTATACGTGATAATGTATATAAATGGTTGCAGTTATATCTTAACCATCGATATAGTCTCTGTTCATTCTAATAATTATGTCGCTTAGTCTGAGAAAATATTGATTAAGATGGATGTCCCTCAAGGGTTCATCCTCGGTCCACAATTAGTTTTATTATATGCCAATGATTTATACAAAGTAATAAAAAATTGTCCTAACTTGCTGGTAACTTACGCAGATGATACCAATGTATTATTTAAAGCTGTTAAAAACCTAGCACTGTGGCTAGAGAAAAACAAATTAGTTTTGAATGATAAAACCACAGTTATAATTTTTAGATCAAAATTATGTAATGTATTTTTAGGTGAGGTAATAACAATGGCAAATAATTATGTACAGTTTTCTCAGTCAACAAAACTCTTGGGCATATATTTTAATGATAAACTAGATTGGTCTCCACAAATTAATTGTCTGTATCAAAAATTAACTACATCTTGAAGCAATCTACGTATCTGTTTATAAATGTTGTCAAGGTTTAGAACCAACTGTTACAGTTCACAATTGTCTTGAAGCCAGCGTCTGAAAGCGAAAATGATCTAGGGGTTTAAGATGGGTCTTTGTTTCATAAAAGATAGATACAAAACATTTATGATAATTCGCCTTTTCACGCGGCTTTCCAGAATTTCCATTAAAAAAATTAAAAACACAATAGAGTATAAAAAATATTAATAACAAATTTGTACAGGGATTTTTGTTTTGGTTGGTATTACCAACTTGTTCAAGAAATATGGTCAGATCAGGACCAAAAAGTTTATTGAATTTGAAAACAAGTAGCATACTCCATACATATATATTGTCTTCACTGCACATGCTTAAGACAAGGAACTTGAGTTGAGAAAACTTTTGGATGATCTCGTTTAGTATTGGATAACCTAAAAGGATGTCCCAAGTTCCTCCTATCATCATGCAAGCTGAATTTGTGTCTTGCACGATGTAAGTAGGAACAATAAGGAATAGGGATTGCTGAAAATTTATTTTTTCTTTAAAGCTGGCGTTTTATTGACAAAGAATTACATCCCAGGATATACAAAAAAATTCATCCAGGGATGGTTATTTTTATTAGCATAATTTTAAAATATAATGCCGAAATTAAATCATGTTCATTAACTTTTGGAGGAAAAATGTAAAATATATCTTTTTAGTTTGTACCTAACCTATAAATATTACTTTATAATGCATACAAATTCAAGTTTTACTAGTTTTTTGAAAAATTTCTTATACTAAATGACTTATAAACTGTTATATACCCTGGAGAAAACTTGTAGATATAATTGGCACAGTAAAGTGATGTTGATGTTTTATAATTTGCTTAGATTTTTTTTAAACTGCCCCTGAAAAGAGACATAAATTTGTTTAAAATTTCATATAAAACAACGCCCTTTACGCACTGTATGAAAATTTACGTGGCATCAAACAGATTGACAGTTTATGATATAGCAATGTTATCGCTAAGGTCTGTAGATACCCGTACGTGACCTAAAAAACCATTGACGAATTCATAACGCTGCTTTATATAAATCATATATTATCCTTAATAGGTTTAATGTGTTAATTAAGTACTTTATAAATAAATTCTTGAAAAATTGCTGCGGATTTCGGATCATTCATATAGACAGTTGAGCCATTAAACTACTTTATTAAACTCCTGCTGACCCTGTACATCAACGTGTTGTGATAGCTGTGTTAAAAATGGTTTATTGAGTATCTCGCTTTAAAATAGATTGTTATACTGTAATTTCAGTTAGCAGTAGCTCCTATCTCCTATGATGTACTGATATGTGGCTCATATCTACCAGATGAGCTCTTTATCACAGCTTATTTTAAAAAATGTGGGAATTGATGCGTCGTGAAAAATGGAGTAAATATCGTAAAAAATTGTTTTATATAATCCTTATAATTTCTGAGAAAAAACTATTGAAGTTGCAGTATTTTTAAAATTTATATCGCTGGGCTACTGTAGTCTCTAGGCGGGCGATTCCAAATATTGAAGTCCGATTTCTCATAGTATTAACATTGTTGTGATGCGAGTGTTTAAATTAGTTTTAATTTATGGTGAAGTAAAAATGCTTTAGCAGAACTATTTCCATGATATGTGCCAAATGTAACTACCTTTACTGTGGTGTGTAGTGAGTGCAAGTGTAGTGTAACGCTGGCGTGATACGGGAAATTTGAAACCCATTCGTAGAAAAGATGAGGGTCTAGGGCGGCCACGGAGTATAGCCGCAGTGTAGCGTATCATACACGACGCTCAATTATATCTGTACCATGTACAGCGTGTTCAAGCATTAATACCAAGGGATTGCTAATGACTTTAAATCCTTTGGATGTCTTTTTATGGAAATATTTAAAAAATGAAATGTGTCGCACCGAAGCAGACACTATTGATGATTTACGCAAAAGTATTATAGCTGCTGCCAATAAGATACGAGCTGAAAACGGACAAGAAGCCAAAACATTTGTGTTAATTTGTAGAAGAAAATTTTGTTGTCGTAACAGCAGGTATATCAAACAATTTAATTAATTAAAACCACAAATAATTATATTTATAACAATAGCGGCAAAAGTAGTTGAATTTTCTGTATAAAATAGGTGTTATAAATTGTTATTTATTTCTTTCCTTGGAAATGTCTTTCAACTTTTTGTCCGGTCATCGATTACATGCTTTGCCTTGTCAGGTTTTACAGTGAACCAGTTTCCAGTGTCGTACAGAAGTGTATTTTTAAATCAATTTCAAACTGCCCTTTTTGATTTTTTTATAGAATTGTATTTGTAAGAGTCAGAGTAAATTCAAATATATATTTTTTTAGATAAGTTCTGAATCATCCTGTATAGTTTAAGTTAAGTCATAATTAAAATCAATATACAAAACTTCAAGTAACTGAACCAGTTCCACATTGATCCGTTTCTCTTTTCGTTTTGTATAGCACTAAATCCTAACTCTGATAGGAATAAAGAATTCCCATCTATTTTTAACAAGACCGCAAAAACTTGTTTAGAAAATTGTGGTATATAGAAATATTTCCATACTACCATAAAGATTTTCTTTTACAAATTCATAGACCTGTAATTTAAATCCAAGTAATGGCTACAAATTTGAATGTGTGTTTTTTATAAGCTAACCATGTTTTTTCATTAAATAGAAACGTCTAGTGGCGATTTGTTCTAGTTTTAAAACATTTGTTAAAGAATCTCTAAGATGAGAC
This sequence comes from Monochamus alternatus, assembly GCA_037114965.1. NCBI lineage: Eukaryota > Metazoa > Arthropoda > Insecta > Coleoptera > Cerambycidae > Monochamus > Monochamus alternatus. The sequence goes on from CM073430.1 coordinate 22,910,153, forward strand.
CGAAAGCAATAAAATTTCTCTCAGAGAAACTACTACTTTTATTTTCCTGAAAAATGATTGGTACATATCCATCGCGCTGTCTGCCTTTTAAATGCATTGGCAGACATCTAAAACAAAAGAACTCACCCATATCTGTAGTTTGACCCTTTTGTCATGTCGAAAAACAGTTTTGACTTTGAAGTCTATCCCAACGGTGCTCACAAAGGCGGACGTGAAGCTATCATCTGCATATCGGAATAAAAAGGACGTTTTCCCCACTGAGCTGTTTCCTATTATGAGTAGTTTGAACATGTAATCGAAGTTCTGGTCGGCGGCATCTTTCTGCCACTTTGGATCTGCGCCAGCCATCTGAAAGAATCGATACAAATATTAATAATTTAAACGTCGACGATTGTACAGAGCGTCATAAATTATTAGTTCAAGCTATTAAACTCAGATTAAGAAAATAATATTTTTATTATATCATTGTGGTTTTCCGTTTTCATGATACCACAAGTTGTTAAATATTTTACAAGCGATTCTTGTTAATATTGCTCTATTATATTTTTTTCTACTGCCTTTATAAAATATGCAAAATAAATGGCTATTAAATATTTTACAATGAATTTCAATTTATTTATTTTTAGTTTTAATAAAAACAATTTTCGTGTTAATCAATAAAAGCCGATATCGCGGAATATGGCAACAGAGCAAGAAGTAGAGTGACTACAGATCAGTTAGTATCTGAACTGCCAAGTATCTGTTGCTTGTCGCAAATTATTTTTCGTTCCACATTTCCTTAATTTTTCTTTGTTTGTTGAAATGTTTAGCACACGTGTGTATCACGATATGCTTTTAACTTATGGAGAAGCTCACCGCAATTGAGCAAGCCTTGATATTGGAAGTATCGTTGAGTGAGAAATTATAAAGAGGCGCAACCTTATGGCGAAATGCGTATCCACTTTTGGGCCCGAGATAGTATTAGATAATAGCAGTTCTTTGGTTCTAAAATTCGTCAATTTATCGACAACTTATTGTTCACGGAGGTTTTCTTTGCTTGTTAAACCATTGAATCGCACAGAACACTCAAAATCTCGAGGACAAATCTCGGGCCCAAAAAACCCCTACTGTAAAACACGGTGTAACATATCGGAACGTTAAACATGAAGGAGTTTATTTCTTGTCCGACTTTAAAAACATTTTGCCCTATAGATATTTTCTATTAGGGCCTTTCTTTTCAAGATACATGTTAAACTTGTAGATCGAATTTCGCCATTAAGGTTGCGCCTCTTTCTAATTTCTCACTCAACGGTAGCATCCAATAATTGTATAATTATAAAATAATGACTTGTTAGTTAGGTATTTAAAAAATGATATTATATTTAGATTTTCGGTAAGTACTTAAATTATTGTTTTTTTTTGTACGTAAGTTATGATTATTTCTGCGACGTGAGTCTTAGAAGTTTTTATTACTTCTATTTTTTTCAAATTTCTATTTGGTTTAAGTTATGTTACTTAATATTTTAAACATTCAATAATTACCAAAATTTAAACATTTATTGTAAAAACATTCATTAATTCTACCATTCTCTGATCGAAAATAAAATAGCAAAACAGTTGTCTAAACTAAATTCATTGATTTTCACAATAGTTTATTTTTAGATGTTTTGTCATCACTAAAAAACGAGCTGGCACGGAGTAGGCAACCTACAAACCGCATGCAATATGTATTCGCACTATTGCCAAATTGTGATGAAATTCCTTGATATAATGATTCAACTTATTTTAAGAACGGCTTGATTTATGCCCTTGTTCTATTTAACTTTTTTATTTATTTACACTTTATTCCAACCAACTACATTATAAGTCATTTCATAATTAAACTTTTAAAATCTAATCATTGTTGCATTTCAAACTCATAGTACCATGTCCAAATATATTTTGAAAATTAAATATAATATAATTAAATATTTCTTGGAAAGGGATCTATATTCGTCATATAGAGATGTGATTCATCTACATGTAATTAGTATGACCTTCCAGAGACAAGAGCGATGATAAACTTAAGATACTTTCTGTGCTCAGTTGTACAAGATGTTTGAAACCAACGTAACTTTATTTATATAGGTAGTTGATATGTTCCTATCTATCACTATTTGTACAGAACATATTTCAAAGTTTAACCCGACGTCAGTGCTTACGATATATTGATTTTCCTTCGTAAGTGTTCCTTCGACCAATAGGGTCATAAATTTATTAAAAGTTAATACTAGTTTTTATCTCCTATAATGACTTTCTGATCGATAACGGTTCTCTACACTTCACAACACTTCAGAGAAGAAGTCTATTGTACCACATAATGCCATTATAAAATCCCTAATATAGCGTTACTCGAATTTCTTTGAAATTAGGAATAACACCATTGACTTGTACCGCGTATAGTATGAAATGTTGCTTGGAAAGGAAACAAACAAATGTATCTAATATTAGCATCATATTTAGGTCAAATCCTTTGATAATACTTCTGATTCAGTAAGCTCAGTCGTGGCAAAGATTTTGTGGATTCAGCACTGCAGATGTTGACAGTGAAGAACACGAAACGTTTGGAAGGTCACTATTATCCGAGGACCGATTGCGACTGTAGCAGTCGGAATTAATATATGGGCGTGTCCAGGGATACTGATAGCGTGTTTGTCTCCATATAGTCTAGTCCAAGAACAACAGGGGCAGGTCAAAGAATCTCAGCTAAAGCTATGGATGTGAACTTTAATTCTGTTACTGACAGCGACCAGTTGCCTAGGTCACGGCACAACAACCCGGAGACCACTATAGATCAAATATCTTGAACTATTTGTAACCTCATAATATTATTTTTCTACACCCGTATTATAACAATGCATTTATATGTCATAATGATACCCATTACGATACAGATTTTATAATCCGTTTCATAATGATACACATTACGATACAGATTTTTCATTACGATACAGATTTTTAATCAATAGAAACCCATAATTTTTCAATCAAGCATGCTCTGCATTTGACGTTTATCCTAGGTTATATGTAATTATTTTAGATGTCAAAATTAGTACGTATTAAATTTTCGTAGATACCTAGCTAAGCTTCGATAATTTATCAAAATGTCTGATATCAGCGATATAGAAGAATTACCATCGACTCCTCCACACATATCGGAGAAAGCAGAAAATGCAGTTCATACGAATAATTACTGTTACCTATTGTGTTCAATAAAAATATAAAATTTTTTTTTTTTTTGATTATTTATCGGGTGTAGAAAAAATAACGTATGCAACTCTCATATAATGGTTATTAATACACTCGCATAAACCATACGAAACTCGCCTTCGGCTCGTTTCGTATCTCGGTTAATGCTCGTGTATTAATAACCATCATTACATGATCGTTGCATAATATACTATTATAACCGTGCTTGTTCTATAACAAGAAACAATTTGGTTTTTATAAATATTTCATAAACTTTTATGCAGTCTGTAAAAAAGGAAATTACTACTTGTCTACTTCTTCTGTAAAGATTACACACAATTTCGTGTGTATCTGACCAAAGACCAAAAGCATCAAAGAAACTCATAAAAATATCTAAAACTAATAGCTTTTCTACAAATACATTTAAAAAATAAAAATGTAACTTCAGTAAAATGCAAAAATATTTTACGAAATTACAAACATTTGTAATTTGATTTTTGTATGTATTAATGAAGTATATGTAGTATTATTAAAGTAAACAATTGAAGTTTCCCAGAAAATGTTTAAAACTGTAAGGTATTGTATCGTGTAATCTAATACCTGCTCCTGCTAAGCTAAAAGTGTAGTATTGTGACTAGTGCGTTTCATCTTCCTACGCTTCCTTGATATTTGTGAGTGTACAAAAACAAAAATGAAACAATTTATAGTGACTAAATACCTAACAATGTTAACATGGTATGTGAGCGACGTTGTTACATATTACAACAGAACAATAAATATTGTTGGTAATTGAATATATGAATTTATCTATATCTATACATGTAACAATAATAAATTATATACCGGAAAAGGAATACCGCAAATTTACCCGAGTAATCTTTTAATTCTTAAAATGTTCAGATAAAATATGTTAAGGATTGTAACATACACCACTTTTAAAATTTTCTTTTATATTATTCAACATTAATTGTTTTAGGTTTAGAAAGTGGCAGAACTCTAATTTTTTGTTATAAATAAGTTTTATGTATATTATTTCATTTTATTTGAGAAATATGATAAAATTTACGGTCGACTTATCAAAGGAAGTTGAAAGTGAAATTAATTAAATTCTTTAGTATCAACCAAATATTCCACGTTTTAGTAACCAAACTAGATATAGTTAAATTTCTGTCAAACTTCACTTTACAGACAGGTTGTTACTAGATTAAAACTAAGGGCCAGTATTTTGAGTATACAGGCTTTAAACCAACATTAACATTTGAGCAATATTTAGCGCCTTTTGTGGGAAGTTCTATTTACCATAATTTTTAATTTACCTATATTAAACATAACTTTATGCACTTGAAGATTTAGAAATATTGAGAAAAATTAGAAACAATTCTAATGTACTATTAGTTTCTTTGTACTTCATCTGAATTACGCTTTTAGCTATTCTATTTTTGAACATATGTAAACACTTTTACAGACAGCAGCATCAAAATTACACCTGAAAAATGCTGGTCGGAGCATCTGCCCCGCAGATTAGTTATTTCCTGGAATTCCGTGTTTGTAAAATATCGTTCTCGCCGAACGCGATAGCTTTCAATGGTGTCTACTGCGATGTACAACGCTTCGTGCCTGTGGCCCTTCAGTCCGGCATAGAGTAGTAAATGGCCGCTAGATGTAGTTGCTCTACACAGTGTACTTATGGTCTCTTCTGTCGGGCTTAAATAGGCTTAAGGCTAGCTAGCTGGGTTAGGATTATTCGTCATATACCTTACCTATGGCATACTGATAAGAACAAATAACCTCGAAACCGGTATATGCCTGCAGATGAGTGACTAGCTGTAGTTTTCCAGGTGTAATTCATTGCTGGTGGAACATTAGAAGCTAGTGTTTAAATATCTTCAGGAATCTCATGATCATCGTTAGTAGTATATTATATTTTCGATCATTTATAATGTATTGATATATAGGGTGATATTAACCTATACACATACACTTGGGAAATTATAGCTGAAAACAAATAATGACGAATAGTGAAAAAAATGTAGTAAAATATTTTCGGAAGTTTTCAAAAATTTATCAGGTGATTTTTTTTTTATAAAAACTAAGAAGTAAACATTTTGTTACATATCATAAAAGTATTGATTCATGTCAAAATTGCTTCCTTTCTTTAATACTATTAAAATCTATTTTTATTGAACTGTTGCCGAAATCGAATTTCAACAAGGAAGCATAAATAGTTATGGAATTATACCAAATTTCATTAATACATTTCTACGCGTTTGAGAAGTACTAATAAAAAAAAACCGTCTTAAAGAATTAATATTTCGCACCCTGTATATCGAATAAGAAACGTTTTAGGATACATATTTATATAGACTTTTCGTCTTATTTTGAGGTTTAGAAAATGTAGCTAAATTTATGCGTTTAGGTTAGGTTAGGTATAGGTTAACAATCACCCTGTATAAACTTATTTTACGTATTTGCTGATGTTTTAAATTTTATGAGTGTCAAGCTTCATGTTATTTTAACCTCACTTCCTAGATATTGTTTTCACGTCAAGTTCGACGTGTATTAAATACTATTATTATTCTATGATCTAGAACAACACAATGATCTAAATTTCTAAACATAAGTAACTTACTTGATTGATATATAAGGTGACCTCGAATAACTTGCAAAAAAAATGAACAGAGACAAAAATGTTTGATATAAAATCCCCCTGAACTAGTTAAGACCCCTAACAGGGGGAAATAAATTTAGTGTTTTATTTAGTTTTTTTCCAAGCCCTTTGACATTAAGAAGAGAAATTTGGCTAATGAAACTTTTAGACCCAAGTATTTTTAATTTTCCTCATCCTGTTTTAAAATGTTGAAATAAATCTGTACTTTTTTATTGAAAACAATTTATTTAGTGCCTGTGGAATTTAGAGTGCTTTCTAGCATTTTTTTGATAAGTACTACAGGTTTTCAGTAAAAAATAAGGTTTACGTTCTTACACGTGCATTGTTTCCTTTCCAATATCTGCGATATCTAGTAGGTTTCCATAATTTTACATTAAATGACAGTTCATGGTTCTTTGATATCATATATTGCTGTGTAGTAAACATTTGGACCTAATGAAACATATATTTTTTTATTTTACCCCCAGTCAATAATTCTAAGATTAGCTGAGATGATGGCTTTTTGCTCCGAAAGTGCTCAGTTATGATTATTACAATACGCACTTTAAAATATATTTTGAATTTTTCCTTAATTCGTCAAAACGTATACTTAAGCTCCAGTCCCTTACAAATTGTCATTAAGTCAATTGTGGTCTAAACTATAATTTATTTCATGATCAAAATGGCCAAATCCAGAAAATTTTGAAACAGGCTTTGTGCATGGAAAACAGCTACCTCTATGAATGATGTCGATACACAATATTTTAACAATTAAAGTGTTTGCTTTTAAGCATTTTTAAAGTAAAATTCCTACAATAGCGTTGGTACCAACTGCAGCAAATACGGCATCGATACGTTTAGTATATATACACAATATCTGCTAATTCTTATTTTAAATGAAGGATATTTAAATAAAACAAATAAATTAATTTGCAGTTACCAAGATAACGTCCGTACTACGTCGTTAAACAAGACTCTTACTTTATTGGACAGTATTAGACTAAATTATAATACCCTGTATAAAATAAAGTGCGCAATATAATTAATTAATCAATTGGAGTATTTTTATTAAAAAATTTATGTTTGTATTAAAAATAACTATTTTGATTAAAAATTTGTAAAACATAGGCTTTTGCTTACTTTAATATTGGTCTACTATACTAGTCTACTCTATTCGCTGTTAGAAAATAGGGCATATAACACGATAATAAACAACTATATCTGGGCATATCAAAGCAAACAACTAATCCTCTTATTTAATATAGTAATGGGCTAATGGCAATTCTGATTATAATTACTAAGTGCATATCTAAAACAAATCTCGATACCAATGAACGTTGAATATTTATTTAGTGGTTTATGCGTTAGGAAGTACTAGAGACAAAAAAAATAAATCAGTATTTCTTTCACACATTTTCAAACATTTTTAGTTCAACTTTCAACGTTAACTCAACTGTCAAATCAGAAATATGATATCTTTGAATTACAAATAGATATAATGCTCCTTAAAAAAGAATCAGGAGGGTTTTCCTAGAGACAAAAAAATAAATCAGTACTTCTTTCACAGAAACATTTTTAGTTCAACTTTCAACGTAAACTCAACTGTCAAATAAGAAATATAATATCTTTGAATTACAAATAGATATAAAAAATGCTCCTTAAAAAAGAATCAGGAGGGTTTTCCTTGGAAAAATAGTGGTGGTAATTCATACGAGATTTTTATCATTAGCAATGCATTTTGATAGGTTACTAACTTTAAAAGGTTTTTTTTTAAATTATCCTTAAATTGATGAATATACAGATGCCAAAATCAACGGTCTCTTAAAAATAAAAATAAGCAAACCAATTTATGTTCAACTACAGTAACATGAATATAGATAGCTCCAAGGGTAATATTCGAGTGAAAAATGTGTTAACAATCAACATTTCTTAGAGATTTTGTAAACTTCAAAAAATAATATGAAAAAGAATACCGGCTGTAGTCGATAGAATGCAGGTTTTTCGAGAAAAATAAAGAAAAAGCTCTGTGTTAGCATAAAAACGACATAAATAAGTTTACATAAAAAGGATGTTATCAGAAAAATTTCCAAATTTGTTCTACTCTTCAGTTTTTTGAAAGTATAAATGGATCGCCCTGTACGTATGATGATAATGTTAATGTTTTAAAATGCTTAAAGGGCACGAAATTATGAAACAAAATTATACAATTCGTATTTTAATATGACAATCATAGTAGGCACAGTTAAAAAAAAATATTTTCTAATAATACATATTACGGTTATTTTTAAAAACATTAGAAATGTTTTATGCATAAATCGAACACATCCATCCATCCATATTTGTACAAAAATGGATGACTACGATAATGCTCTATTTTAATATAGTCGTCCATATATGTCGTAAAAGTCAAGATGTTTTATATTTCTTGATTGACAGCACAATTTGTCATGGAAATGGATCTCTAAAACATGACATTTTCTTTCTTTCTATATCTATTTTATATACCTTAATTTTCATCGAAAACGAGGCAGTTTGTTTTCATATAAAATGATTTAGAATTTTCGTATCATTCATAATAATTCGTTCTAATGCACAGCTTATAGACTGAACGGTAGCATTATATGCCCCCGCATTCAATTTAAATAAGTGACGTGGTAACTATTTCATTAGTATGCGTTCCTTTTCTTTATTATTGTTTTAAATACATATTATTGCAGAATTATTTGGATTGACAATAGGTACATAAATAAATATATTACAATATGGTCTATAAATACAAATCGTTTTTTAGTAACGATATTCTTTATTTTTCAACCGTAAAAAAATTCATTCTTCAGATACATTTCCATGACTAAAAAAAATTCACTTTACAATAATTGAATAATTTTAATGTTATTTAATATCAATGTTAATATTTGAAATGTCTATGTATAAGCCGTAAAAAATTTTGAGTAAAATTTGACTCAAAATCAACACAACTGATTGTTAAAACGAGTCCACACCAGATTGTGTTAAAATAAAAACACAATTCATTGAGTAATATTCACACAGTTATATGTTAGCTAAATTAATCTTTTATGAGTAACTTTGAATAACTTTTCAGTTAGATTACTGAACTATATGTTACTACAAATCCAAAATTGAGTGATATCAATATATTTCTTTGTTTTTCCCACAAACCACCTTTCTGACGAAAAATTGTGTCGATAAACTCATTTTTGCATTAAAATATTTAATTACTCAAAATTCAACAACAAAATAATTTCACTCATAAATTAGTATGAGGTTACTCAATGATATTTTTTACTGTGTAGGCTTTGTTGAAACATGTGACGGAACTTTTTAAAAAAGCGGAAAACATTTTATTTTAGGTTAAGACGGGTATGACCGATTACAGTCGAAAAACTCGATCTATCAAATAAAGGATTGCTCCACATTACCCTAATAATGCATAAATATGGTCGTGTACTATGCTTTTTCCTGCTACTCTAATACAGTCGATCTCAACATAAGGAAAACCTAAATACTGCTTAACCTTATAACACGCCCAAACCATCTATTAATAGAAACTGTGAAAGACATAAATGATTACAGAGTATAATTGTGGCAACTCATCTGTATGAGTGCTTGTCTATACAAATAGTTAAAGAGTCATATTTTAAATAAAATATGATTCAGGTTGGAAACCTTTATGTTGCGGCGAGCGTACATTATATAACAATATGAGGTCTTTAATTTTGAATAAATATATACATACAGGGTGTCCGAAATAGGAGCAGCGTAATTTTAAGGGTTTATACTTATATATTTGATGAAATGCAACAAAAAACTCTTATGAAGAGAAACGAATAGTTATTCTACGAATGAAGTTGCTATACATCATATTATGTATCAGTGGAAATAAGTATCTCTATAACTAAAATCAAGTAATTTTTGTTGGAGTCGAATGCCTAGAAATAATATCAACAAACGCGGTTTTTCTTGAAATTTATAAAGTGGCGGGGGAAGCAAAAGGCTCTTGCCGAGAAAATAAAAAAAAATTCTACAGCAAAACATATGACAATTTTCTTAAATGGTGTCCTTCCACAAATGTGAAACATTACACTGAAATATGCTTCCAGCATATTTTTTGGAGAAATATGAGAACTGTAAGCCAGGGGGGCTGGTGATAATATTCCATGTTAAATGCAACGGTACTTTTACATCATAACATCAACCAACATTAGCAAATATTCAAGAATAATAACATTCTTAAAAAATTAAATTAAAATATGGTTGCAAATCGAAGGAGTCAAGAATATTGGCTAGAGAGAAAATTGACAGTTTTCTAAAAGATTGCCACGATGAAATATTTTTAATGATCAAGATATAAGTTGTCATCTTCAAATGTAAAATAAAATATACCTACATTATTTTTTTAACTAGGTGACACTGATTTTTGGCATATGTGAAGCTTGTCGTAGAGAAGAGTTATACATAACAACGGTAACTATAAAAGCATCCAAGACTAAAGCCAACGCATATTTAGTATAATTGATAATGAAAACAAGTTACCAAGATATTTGGATATGTATAGAAGGTATGCGTCTCTTCGTCTACAGGATACTGAGCATCGACGTTTTTTTTTTTTTGAATAACTACAATAAATGCTCCCAGCAAGTGATTGGAAAAAATACAGTGGTTCAGATTTCATATAAAATAGCAAACTGCATAAATATCTTTAATTACCAAACCCAAAGGAATATACCGGACATTGTTTTCGGCATTCTTCGGCTACTTTATTAGTAGACGCTGGAGCAGGTATAACTAATATTAAGCGTCATGGTGGCATTAGAAATCAACCACTATTGCAGAAAGCTATACTGAAAATTCAGTAGGTGCTCTGGATTTTCCGCAGAATTTTCCAGTGTTACTGAAGTTACAAAAAGCAGTCCTGCAGAACAAGTAGAAAATGGACAGGACAATTTCTGTCCTAATATTTTTATAAAAAATATTAATTGTATTGCAATCATAAAAATGTAATTCATAATTATATTATTACGTAATTTATTGTTTGTAGTTCTTTATATTTTTTCATAAAATGTACACAAAATATTTTCCATCAATAAAAATAGAGTACACACAATTAGTTAAAGGAGTGTGAATATTTAGTGCATTACAGTAACTACAGTAATTAACGCCCGAGGGCGTTAATTAAGCCATCGGGCATTAAAATCTGAAAAATTTTACCATAAAATCCAATTTAACGCTCGGCCGTGTATAAAAAATATTAAGAAAGTAAACTTACATGATCGGAAATATAACCTAAAGGAATTTCAACCCAAGATAAGAGCCTGTGGGAACGCCGTTTTCTGAGTTCAAAAGCGTGATCACCTGTCAATGAATATTTATAAATCAAAATAGAGCAGAAATTGTTATACTTTATTAAAGGAATTAAAATTAATAGAACTACCTACTTAATAAGACAATTATGTAAATAACTTTGTACTTTTCTATGTAGTAGTCAATCTTACAATTTACTTTTACGTACAATTCACTGTCAAAGATGTTCATTATTAGCTTTATTCGTAGAACAGTTGAAAACAGTTTCCAATAGTCAGACGCACGCGCATTGTATTTATATTACTTAAGATTGCATTGTATTAGTTCGAATGCGCATGTGCTTGATGATTGGAAACTGATTCTCATGTCCGAACAAAACTATTATTACCATGCATTAGAAACAAAATGGATTGAATTGCGTTTTGCTACTAGATTAAATAGAACCTCGAAAAAACAGACCTAGCCGTAAAAAGTTATTTAAAACTGGCATTAATTTAGGTCGTCTTCATTTTATTCCAAAATGATTTTTGGCCGTTCCATTATTCGATTCAAGAGGAATAAAAAACATTTTAGTTTCCATGTCATTTATATAGAGAACAAAAAAATACGCCAACCAGAACTGATATTAATCATTGTAATATGTTGTCATATATCTTATCTGCATGTTCTAATCAAACAAACCTCCACACAATTACGGTATTGCACTTAATGCGTACCTTTTTAAGAGTAACACTTAGTGTTATACTATATTGAAAATGGTTTTCACAAAAGAAAATTCATTGTTTACCTTTACAAAATTTTTGACTCGTTTAATTTATGATAATAATACCTTTACTGTTGTATTGTATTTTAATATTATGACCCTAGTATTATTAAAATGTGTAATATATCAATTGAAACATACTTATATGTACAATAAAAATTTCATAATTTATGTTGTTAGTGAAATAGAAGAAAATAAATATCAAATATAAATAATAAAACAGTTTTTCAAACCACTAATAATTTATCTTTTTTCTTTGTTCAAAATCTAGAAACTGCATATATAGCATACATTCTAAATGCAATAAACATGTTAATCTTCTCGTAATTTATGGGATTTGGTTGTAATTTTGAAATTAAAAACAGTAAAAAAAATCAGAGAAACTGCTATATTTTATTAGAGAGGGAAATATGCGTAATTCATTACTTTGTGAACATATTTATTATTGGCTGAATGTCCGTTCATAATTGATCAAAAATCCTAATAAAGTTCTTAACAGTGTAGGTGAAAATCAAAAAATATTGCATATATTACATTTTACAAAGGTAGTGGGACAAATAGACTCGAGCTTTCCATAATAAAGTTAGGTATATTGTCAAACCTTAAATTACACTATTTACCTAATTTTTATAAAGCTTTTATGATGTATGGTCAATTTAGTTGTCTAGTTTAGTCGTTTTCAAAAATATACGAGTCAAACAAGATTAAAATGCTCGCCCCCAATCGCAACGCACGGACGTCATTGTCTCCTATAGCTTACTCATCCGCCTCGATTTCGGATCTTTCTGTGATAAATTAAAACAGTTTAGCAAAGGCACAACGTGCAATTAAAAGCATCTAATCTACCGATGGCAGATTTAATTATAATGAGAGACTATTTTAATATAAATCACCAATTTATAAGTGATGAAATGAGAGATGTAAAAATGCAAAGGTAAATTCTAATATAAAATCGTTAATAACACCAGGTTTTTCAAATAATGTAAATAGGTACATAACAATTTAAAAATATGTATTTATTATGATTAAAACTATTAATAAAATAGAATGTTTTAGTATCTAAAAAAATGCCTACAACAAAACCATATATTTGTTTTGTTAATCTTAATGACGCCAATAGCCCTTATACGCTTCGTATTTTAAATGCAGGTAAAAGGTAGTGAGCGCAACCAGGTATGCTATAGAAGGCAGTGGCGTCACACAGCTATTTACACGAGTCCATTTTCAGAAAATGTAATAAAACAAATGCTAAATGACTCCATAAGTTATGAGTTTACAATTTGTGTTTGTTTGGAAATGCTACCTTCACGTCAGCCACGTCAGCCACGTCAGCTGAGCTGTGGATCAAATGACTTATTTACACAGCGAAATAGGAAGACACTTCAGCTATTCCTTTTATTTTCACGGAATATTCCATTATAATAGTTCTTCAGTAATTGATTGAGAACTGCGCTGTCTTGAAGGATTATAGTCTATATTGCAGAAGTTGGCCAAGAAGAATGTTACTCTTTTTTGTTATTTGTTTTGACAAGGGGATATACAGTTAAACTATTTTTAATGATGGGCTAACAAATCCAATCCAATAACTATTGCATATTATCCCAAAATTATAACCATATAATACAACCCACAAATCTAAATTTGGCTGCTATTGATCATGATACGATTTTATTTTGTGTCCTAAATATAAGCGACAAATAACTATAAAGTAGAGTCAGCTAGCTACAGGATTTAAACCATAGCCGTGATGCTATCACATTCTCCGCATTACACCCTCTTCTGGGATGACCCAAATAGCATAGAATGGGGTCAGTAAGTTAGGAACAAACAATGGATGTACTGGGATTAGATACAAGCAAAATGTGCCACTCTTAGGTAGTAGATTTTGTCAAGGAAGGTTTAAATTTAATTTACACTCGTAGCGAATTTACACTAGAATTTTAGGGTGAGATTTGTATGTATATTTTGTCCGATATAAACCAAACTGGCCTCAAACGATAGATGTCACCAATATGTAAAATGACATAACATTTTATTAAAAGTCAAAGCCATTTAAAAGATCTGTAGCAACTCAAAAGTTTAGTTAAAAAAAAAATATTAAGTTGTCATAAAACAAAAAATAAATATCTGCTTGCAAGAAAAATTAAATACACATTCAAATTTCTCTCAAATTATTTGCTTATTCAGAATATTGTACCTTTCATTCGCCTTTTCCGAAAACCGACGACAGATTATGAGGGTCTTATTCAGCGAACCAATTTAGAGTACTTTGAAAATTAACTATACATTGGGTGTAAAATGTCGTCTAATCTGAAGATAAAATATTTTCAAAAAAATAAAAGTTGTACAAAACCACTCTCTAGTACTAAAAGCAATATTTCAGTTGTCATTTCCTTCTTCTAATGTATGGAAAAGACAAATTTGAAAAGACGTAAATTAATTCAGTACTAGCATCGTCAAATTGCATTCTTGGGTACATTTATAATTGTGGATATTCTCCTTAGTTTTTATCTTGAATTTGCCTAATTTACCTTCACAATGTAAACAATTTCTATATATCTAACATCATTTCTCACACGTTTTTTTTTTATTTGCTGCAAGTAAAATTTAGAATGTACATACAAAACAATTTTAAGACCGACATCGCTGTATGGCAGTGAAACTTGGATCCTCAATAAAAAGTCAAGAGAAAACCTGTTAAGATGGGAAAAAAGTTTTAAGAAGAATTCTAGAGGAAAAGAAGGCAGAAGGTTATGTATGGAGGCAATATATTCAATGTACTAGGCACCAAAAATAGATGAAGTTGTAAAAGCCAGAAGAGTGCAGTGCATCTAGAACGTATGGAAAATAAAAGGACAGTTAAAAAAATGTAGGGAGTAAACCTGACTACAAGAAGAGAGAGATCGAGGAAACGATGGAGAGAGGCAATAGAAATAGATCTAAGGGAGAAAAATATAACGGATCGGAAAAGAAAGGCGAGAAACATAACAGAGTAGACGAAATTAACACAGCTCTAGGCTTAAAAGACCTATAATCGAATATTATCGAATAAATTCGTCAAACATTTACATCCTCTGTTGGTGGTCCATCTGGACGTCGATTATTAAATTACATAACAGCTTTCCTCGTTGTTCAAGCATTAGCAATAACTAATCTGACATTTTCGATTCTTTTCTCAGCTATAAACATTTTAATTGAAATAAGATATGCTAGAATACAAAACTTTAGTCAGAATGCCAGCAGATATACTTAATAACTAATCTTATACTTTATAAAATTATCTTCACAAATTAGGTAGGCATAAACTTTTATAAATATAAATAATTATAATAAATTTCACTAAACTTCGGAATTGCCGCTTTGGATGATTTCGAACAAGTTTTGTTAATATTTAAATATTTTTAAATATCTACTACGATTCTTTAATTTTTTTATGCAATTTGGCATTGTAGATGATTTAAAGATGAAATGTGATTGAATCGCATGAAAGACAAAAGACTTATTACAGTGCTGCACTGAGACATAACTTTATATTCGTTTCATCCCTCGTGATTCTTTAAAATAATTAAATATACAGGATGTTTTCTAATGAAATATTGCTTTCTAATAGCCTTTTATTATTGTTTTTTTTATAAAACCTCATTACAGTTTAAAAAAATTGCATAGCCTGTAGTTAAAATATAAAGTATAATTCGAAAAATTTAATAAATAATTTTATAATGCTTTGATAATCCTATACATTTTATCATAAAGTTGATAGATTAAGATAAGCCAAAGTTTTTATAGAAAAATAACATTCTTATGAAAAATCAACAACAAAAAAAGTTACTAAATAAGATACTTCAATAGATATATTTTATTTATATATCCGTTTCAAAACTAAAAAAACTGATAAATTCAACATTTAAAAAATATTCTATCTTCTAAACAAATTAATATTTTTCGTTCAAACATGGTATGCAGTATTCATAAAATGTTAATTTTTTGAAATAACTTTTTCGAACTAAAGCCAGTTGCGTACGTATGGGATTTCATTCACACTTGAACCCCTTAAACTTCTACGCCAAGGGTGAAAAGTATTTTTTCAGGGCAAATATTTAAATTTTATTTTATTTTCTAGAAAAAAATGTTCTTGAGAAAATTCACAAAGATCTTTGTTTTCCAGATATTTTGACTTCTCAGGATTATCTTGTGGGATCACAAAGATCTTAAAAAATTATAGGATTAAGTAGGCATTGCTTGATTCTAAGTCTGTAACAATAATATTGACGTGTCATATCGAATCAGTTTGTTCGTTGTCTTAGTTAGATATGATCTATGGAGAAAGATGGATTGGTCGAGGTGGTGCAGTTGCTTGGCCACCTCGAGCACCGGATCTTAATCCACTTGGTTATATTATTTGGGGCTTTTTAAAGGAATAATTATATAATAGAGAAAATCTATTACCTACGTCATATGTCGAAGAACTCGAGGTGAAGTAAGAATAACATGCTAATGACGTTCCTAAGAAATCGATAATATCGTTGCATTGACAAAAATGGATATCACTTTGGACACCATTTAAATGAAATTATTTACTTGTTTAATAAATTATGACTGCAGTTTTTAAAATTTTATGGCATAACCCTGATTAGAAAAAGTCAAAAGTATTTAAAAAACAAAGCTGCTCAGTTAATTTCCACAATAGCACTTTTTTCAGGAATAATATTTGTTTTTATATATTTTTACGTATTAATAATATTGTGTGAAACTAACTACTCAGTGGACAAAAGCCCCAACCTGCGTTGAATTACACCCACAATATCTACCCATATATTCCTTATTATTAGCTTTTGTAACATTTTTTTACTGTTTTAGAAAGGTATTTTAAGCTAATATAAATCAAATCTACAATTCCTATCAATGCAAAAAAGTGAAGTTAGATTTTTATAGAGTGAGTAAATTAGATTATTTTCTTTAGATAATTATTGAATAGAGCTTTGTCTGTGGAATTGTTCATTAGCATACCTAGATGTTTGGTATCAGAGAACATACATATGACTTCATTGATAGGAATTGTAGATTTGATTTATATTAGCTTAAAATACCTTTCTAAAACAGTAAAAAAATAATATTTGTACTGAAAAAATAATTTTCACCATTGACGTAGAAGTTTAGGGGATTCAAGGGTGAAACAAGATCCTATGCCCATGTCACTAGCTTTAGTTGAAAACATTATTCACGTCAAAATATAAACTTTTTATTACGTTTACTGCACATCAATTTTGAAGGAAAAAAATATTTATTTGTTTAGTAAATAAAAACGAAATAATATATATATATATATATATATATTTTTATAGTTAAGTGTCATAGTGAAAAATATTATAGGAAGGATTCCTATTATTTTTTCATGTTCTATCATTTTCCTTGTAAAAATATAAGTAGTTCATCCATGTCATTTTTATACACCATGTGTAGACATTGCAGAACTATTTTATCTTTGTTAGAGATACCTGCACAGTTTATCATAAAGAAAACCATAGTAAAGTACGTTGGCAATAAATTTTAAAACAAGCTGTGTAAACCGCGAGTTTTCCTAAAACGTATATATGTAATGATGTGAATACAAAGCCCGGACCAATAACAAAGTTATCTACAGTTTCTACCCCCATGTTGCTCTGAATTCATCTTGATAATGGGTTATGTTCGTGGCGTGCGGATTTTCATCAGCATAAACATATTTGCTGTGGCAATATATTTCACCACTCCTTGAAGAAAGAAAGAAGCTAAATTAAATGTTTATCGAGTTTTACATTCTAAGTTCCCCTTAGCAAATATATGTCAGTAAGGTACATACAAAAGACAAGATCTTCATATTGTTTCAGTTAAGAAATATAAGGAAGTTTACATATAACTTGTCCCATTTTGGTATCAGAAGAGTATAAACACTTTTAGAACATTATTTTTAAGACATATTGATACTGCTTTTTAATAAAAAAAAAATGTAATTGCAAAATGCATGGAAAGTAGGTGGTAAGTAAGTTGTAAAAAATATTTTATATAGATATAGACCGAAGTTTGACCAAATAGAACATTCTATCTTAATTGCTAAACTTAAAGCAATCAGCTTCTCTGATAGTTTGACATTATTTGAATAATATTTATTGAACAAGCCTCAATTTATAGAATATGATGGTCATGCATCTACCTATTTTGTTATTTCTGGTGTTCTTGATAACGGTCCGAATACTTGTTTACTTCAAAATTGCTGAAAATATTATTGCTGAAATATCAATCATCAAAAAAAAAACAGAAATACATTAGTTTCTATCTCAAAGAAAACACTAGGTACAAATAATTTTTCGTAGTTCAACTATTTCTGTATAATTATATCCCAATTTGTGTCCCTCAAAAAGATTAATAACACTGTCACAACCTCACAGCTATATTTGCTGATATAAAGCATAGAATTCTTGAATTTATTCTTTTGTCATAATTATAACATAACCTAACATTTTTTTATTATGACCAAAAGGTAAAATTATAGCATTCCAAAGTTAGTAACCATGATTTTTAAGTGCACACTGCAATGTAGCTCATTGGTCAGTTGCAGACAGCCAAAATCAAGACTAGACGGTTGATGCTCTAAAGCAGAGAAAATAGAGTTAATCGATGATGTGTCAAGATCTAAGAGGATAATTGCATAAAGAAAAACTCCCTCCAGTTGTCTTTTGTTTAATTTTTTTAAAACCATCTTTGAGTTATGTCCAATGTGCATTAAAATCGTAACATTATTATTAACCTTGTGACTTTACTAAAAAACATGAGGATACATGTAAAATATAATAACTTATCTTTCTAAAGTATACATATACATATTAACTTATCTTTCTAAAGCTATTTCTACTCAAGAAAATCTTCTTGATACAAGAAGATCAGTATCTCAAACCTACATTAACGTAAGTTATAACTTTGTTTTCTCAATTTATTAAATATAATTAAAAAAATAATATATTTACCCGACTTCGACATACTACGTGCATTAATGTAAATGTAAACGACACTACCACGACCTAAAACTGAACTGATAACCAAGCAACAAGCGACCGCGGTACTGTAAATTATTTCGATAATTTCCTTTATCGTCATTTTTGTTTCCTTTGCAAGGTGGTGACACATAAATTTCTTACATTTCTCTACACTAATAAAATAACTTACTCAAGTAAAGTAAATTCAATGTGCCCAAGCTTTAAACGAATATTAGTTGTAATATTACATATTTAACATATAATGGATGAAAATGATGTTGGTCTGTAGGTATATACGATCATGAGGAATAATAGCATAGTAATAGTGATCGACGAAAAAAAGTAATATTTTTTTTATTGACAGAGACAACAAGTGACAATATGCGTTCAGTTCAGCCTGATGTCAGTTTTTGTGGTAACCAGAGTTTATTTTCACGTTTAAAGTAAACACAACATTGTTAATTTATAACGAGAATAATTAGAAATACATTCTAGAATAGAATAGAATAACATTTATTTCCTTAAAGACAAAATTACAATTTTGTATAGGAATTGTCAAAATAGAAAAATACAAACTACGACATAAAAAATTCGTCAAGAGTGTAAAAACATTTATGAAGTAAATAACTTTTCAAACTAACCTTAAAAACTGTCACATTTTTAGTATTTTGAATATGAACACCTAAATGATTTAAAATTTTAAGACCCAGGCAAGTAGGTGAGTTCAGTGAAACTTTGTATTTAAAAAAAGGTATATGATATTTATCATTTTGCCGCGTGTTAATGTGATGAATATCACTAATCTTCAAAAATTTGTTTTTATTCGTATAAACATACACCGATAGTTCATATACCAATAGACACACAAAGTTAAAATTCTATACTCTTTAAAAATATTCCTGCATGATACAGTACTAACAACACCAGTCATACACCTTAAAATTCTATTTTGCGAAATGAAAACATCTAAAAATGAGGCTGAAGGGCCCCACAGACACAAACCATATCTCAACCTAGACTCCACTAGGCCATGGTAAATGTTGAGAAACTGTTCTTTAGTTAAAACTGGTTTTACATTACGAATTAAATATACAGAATTTAATTTATTTATTAATTGGTCACACACTTTCCACTGTAGACATTCATCCATAACTATTCCTAAAAACTTTATTGCTGTATTTTTAGTTAAAATGTGTTCTCCAATTGTTAGATTTAAAGAATTACATATTCTCTGGCGATAATGAAATATTATATAATGAGTTTTTTCTACATTAGACTGTTGCTTGTAAAAAGTATACCAGTTATTTAAAATGTCTAGCACCTTGTTACATTTATCTTCTACAGTTTTATCAGTTTTTTCTGAAATAATAATTGATTGATGCGCAAATGCGGCCTGCTTAATAATAATATGCCGCCCCTTCTCCCGCACAAGTCTCCGACTTCTGGGCTAATTCCTGTGATTAGAATGAGGGGTAGAGATATTATATTATTATTATTATTGATCGTCAGCATACATGGTAATAAGCATATCAGGAGTCAAAGTATCCAGTTCATTTGTGTACAAAAGGAATAGTATGGGACCCAACACAGAACCTTGAGGCACACACATTTCAACATATTTACTCACTGAATTAAAATTTTTATTTACACTACCATGGAAATCCAGTCTAGTGCCACAACCCGTACACCGTATGCATATAATTTTGCTAATAATTTGTCGTGATTAACACAGTCAAATGCTCTAAAAAGGTCACAAAAATACCTACGGGGCATTCTTCTTTTTCAATGCATTCAATTATTCTTTCATAAAATTCGAGCATAGCCGTATTTGTTGATCTACCTGAGCGAAAACCATGCTCTCTAACTGTAATAATATTATTAGTATCCAAGAAGGGCATATCTAGATAACCTAGTTAGGTACTAATTAAGTTTGAATAAAAATATATCCTATATTTGTTAAACAATTCCAGAACTGGTTAGGGAAAATGAAGAAAAATGGACCTATAGGAGAGACGGGTCACGGATTTTTTTTTGTACCGTCGCAAGAATACCACATTTGGTATAGTCTCGGCAAGAATTCAGACGACGTACGTCATACAAATATATGAATAATTCATTACATTTTCATCAAAATGTTTAAGAAACTGAGAGCAATAAAACTATATACTGCACTGCATATATTGCACTAAATTGCAAAAAAAAAAATTGTTTCGATCACGACCAAATTACGAAAATTACATTGACAATAATATCAGTTGGTAACGTCATGACATAAGACGTCTGAATTCTTGCCACGACTATACAGAGACTGCACGGTAAAGGTTTCCATTCTAACTACTTTTGGGAAACATCAATGATTACGTTTTATCAATATTTGTCAATAATTGTTTTTGTCTAGGTACATGGTCTGACGGACAAGCGATTAAGTCACAATAATCCATGTCCAATATTTAAATACAATATGATTACTGAATTGGGCTGAGAACTTTGCGACAAATATGCAATCTATTGCAATAATAATGACATTCCCTTAAAACAGTTTTTGAACTAATCTGTGTAATTTATTATTGCTCTCAGAAGTTGCATACCACAAGTTAAAGCTGTTTAGGGTAAATTTTAGCTGAAGTTTTTGTATTAAAATAGTAATACATATGTGCTACGCATATAACCTAAAAAACCTGTTTGCACCGTTTTCTTTCGTAAAGTTATCTGGTTCATCTTTCCTTTAAGAAAAATGAACCAGCAAAAGTGAGGAAAGATGGTCCAGACTTTCTTCTTACACAAAATGTTAAATACTTACAAAGAGACCACATCACGTAATTAAAACAGGTACTTGGTTTTTAGACGACTAAGTAATTAATGTAGTAACAGAAGCAAAACAAGTATAAGACGAATTAATGCAAATAAAGCCAAGTCAGTGCCAAGCATAAAAAATCCAGTCATAGTCGGATGATGTGGTTTTGAGTGATTCATCCAACGGCGATGAATGATTTAGTAATACGTTGGATGTAATTAAAACAGATGAAAAAAGAATATGACATAACGACGTTCGAGATAGATAGATGAAAGCTGTATTCTATAATAAGATTTGTCAAATGTGAAATGAAGAAAAAGTACAAAGGACTATCTATCCTACCCCCGTTGGCCCGTTCACGCTAGCTGAGGTATCATAGATGAGATGGTCCAGTTTAGTTTTTTAATATTCATGCTCTATAGGTACTACCTTCTCAAGGGAGGGACTAATTTGAACAATTTTCCTGCAAGATGGATAGACCACAGCCTGGTCAATGAATCATGGTTCGAAGAAATGTGTTTTAAAAATGAAGGAAAATAAATTCAAACAATTGTTGTGTGTCCAAATTTCTTCATCATTCATTTTTCTTTAAATAGGTTATCTGAGTCTAGGTATCTGAATGATCAGTTTTTGTTAAAATAGCGTTTCATATTTGATTTTAATGGATCTAATGCTGAAACATCTAGTCATCTAGCTTGATAATGATCCAGCCTGTCGACAAACTCTGTTTGCATGTTCCTGATTATAATATAATAATAATAATATCTCTACCCCTCTTTCTAATCACGGGGATTAGCCCAGAAGTCGGAGACTTGTGCGGGAGAGGGGGCGGCATATTATTATTAAGCAGGCCGCATTTGCGCCCAGGAACGACTTACGTTGGTAGGCCCTAACCACTATTCAGTGCAGGAATGAGGGAAACCTGGAAAATCTCATTAATTAGGGGGGTAGTCAAATATCAACCGGTATCAATCTCTCGCATTGACCCAAGCCAACATTCATCCACCCTACCATACCCGCAGAGAGGGCGCCAAACCTCTCCACGAATATAGCTTATATACGGTCTACCGGCAGCTGGGCTCGAACCAACTCCGATCTAGTCACCTCGATTCAAGTACTGACGCCTTAAACCGCACGACCACTGACCGACCCTTGGTTCAGATGAATTTTGCTGATCTCGAGGCAAATGCGATGCTTCAGGTCTTCAATGTTGACAATATACCTTGCTTTTCAAATCACCACAAGTAAAATCAACTATGGTTAAATCAGGAGACCTTGCAGGCCACTCGATTTCCCTCTTTATGCCTATTGAAAACTGGAAATTGATAAATAGTTCGATAGTTTCTTACTATGGCTGCGTGCACGCACTTCTTTGTATTGTTGGAGGAAAATTTCAACAACTGTTAGACTCACCTATCACGTTGAAAATGACGAATCGGAGTTTAGTGTTTTTCGGATTTTTTTCCAAAATTTTCACTACCAGTCTCCTACATGTTGCACACCAAATTAATCAAAAAGATCCAAGTTTCATACGTTGCAATAAAAAAGCTGCTTGTCATTTAAAAAAACGTTTTTTCAAAAATTGCCAGTTTCCGAAAGGCGCATGACTTCTGAGACACACTGTATAAAGGCTGAGTTAGAAATAATGGGCCAACACTAAGTTATTAGACATTAAAATGTTATGTTTGAGCTCATCATGCCTTATTCGAATGTCACTGGTTTAAGAAATACAGGGTGTTCAAGTATGGGAAATTATTATGTCGTGACATTTTTTGATCATTAGTTAATAATTTTGCATGAATAATAAATTACACGCACGAAAAATACGGTAATATTTATTGACAAGACAATTTGACACAAGCCTACTTAGAAAATTACCCACCATATAATACATTGAAACTTTTATATGCTAATAACTCAGAAACCGATAAGGTTAGGTGACCTAAACAAGAGCATATATTTTATCTAGAAAGGCATAGCTGAATAGATAAAAAGAGTACGTTTTGATTTACCTAAATAATACAGTGAAACAAGCGCTCTTTAGCAGCAACGTCAAAATAAGCTTCAAATTCGTAATTCTCACACCAAAAAACCCAACACTACCAATTTTCAAAGTCATTCTATAAGAACTGTCTCAATTATTCAGAAATATCAGAATAAAATTTAAACCTTGAACACCCTCTATTTCTTAAACCAACGACATTCATATAAGGCATGATGAGCTCAAACATAATATTTTAGTAGTGGTGGTCTCCAGCTTAGTGGTGACCTAGTCTTTCTGACTCACCCTGTCACCTTGCTTGATTTATTCACTAACGTCATCTACCTTTTCAAAACTTGGAGCATTCATGTAATGAGGGAAAACTCCGCTTGAACGATTCCATGTTGTTATATACTTTTAACTAACTAACTTTAATGTACAAAGTTCTAAAGGTAAAGTTCCTGACTGAATCACGTATGTCAAACGATGAAAAAATGTTTGTTTATGTGTATTTACTCATGTGTTTCATATTTCACTAATGCGATTTTAAACGAAGCCTAACTTCAACATCAGATAAACAGGCGGGTAGTATAATATGCAAAAGTACCCCGAAGTTAGTCAACCCTCAATTTGTGAAATTGGTCGGTATAATGTTCTACAAATTAGTGTCATGCCGATGAAAACCGTAATAATAGCAATTAGTTGAAACACATATGTTGTAAATCTAGTGATATGAGTTTTGAGGGTGGTTTTAAATTGTCTTCTGTTATTTTCAAGGTGGACAGTATATTAAAATATAGGCGTACTTTTTCCAAAAAATGGATAGGGGGGATATATTCTTCAAAGTTAGAGATTTGGATGCTAATTAACGTAATGTTACGCAAATTTTGACACGCCTTGCACAAGAGGTGGATTTACTATTTAGTACAGGAGTCAGAGATTCTGTTAACCGTAAAATTGCTAATGAAAAATTTCTTTTTTCTATCGCCTTTTTTCATGCTTCAAAAGAGATTTGATGTGCAAAAGTATCAATTTTAGGAAAAAATTAATTCAAAAATATTACTCCCTAAATTTTGCGTGAAAAATGTTGGTAAAGTTTTTTTTTTAATTGCGACAATAGTTTCCAAGCTATAACTGCGTGAACGACGCTCCATTTTACACTTAACATCAGTACAAGAGAGTACCTCGTTGTTTATTCGAATTTATATTATATAAATTGTTTTCTTTAATTTTAGTCGCGTCAAATTAACATTTCACTTGTAACTTTTTGCGGAGAGGTCCGATTGAGATGCGATTTTCTGCAAAATGTTCAGGGAATTTTGTATAACAAAAGGTACATCTAACCTCTGTACGCTCGCAAATTTTTAATTATTTATTTAACAAATGACCCATTTTTGTTGAACATATGGCAAATATCACACACGATTCAACGATGTCTGAAAAATGTTCTCTCGGGAGTTTTCGAGGTCCCTCTTTATCACTTTGGTGTTAGCTTTATTATTTATTACTAAATTGTTGTAACTGGGCTAATTAACAAATTAAAAATTCCACCCCCGAAATCACTAGAGAATCGGAATTTTTTCCAGGATTTCTGGTTTATTAAGGCAAACCATCGGCACAAGATTTTTGCAAATATAATTGTTTATTGTTCGCTTGTTGCAACCTCGCTAATTAACAAATTAATAACTCTACTCCCGGAATCGTTAGAGAACCAGATTTTTTGCAATAACTCTGGGATCATGGGGAGAACCATCGGTACAAGATTGTTGCACGAAATTGTTTATTGTTCTATTTTTGCAACCTGGCTAATTAACAAATTAATAACTCTACTCCCGGAATCACTAGAGACCCGAATTTTTTTCCGGAATATCTGTCTTTTTAAGGCGAAACATCGGCACAAGATTTTTGCAAATATAATTGTTAATTGTTCAATTGATCCCAGAATTATTGCAAAAAAAATCATATTTTCTAACGATTTCGGGAGAAGAGTTATTAATTTGTTAATTAACGAGGTTGCAACAATCGAACAATAAACAATTATATTTGCAAAAATCTTGTGCCGATGGTTTGCTTTAATAAACCAGAAATCCTGGAAAAAATTCCGATTCTCTAGTGATTTCGGGGGTGGAGTTTTTAATTTGTTAATTAGCCCAGTTACAACAATTTAGCAATAAATAATAAAGCTAACACCAACGTGATAAAGAGGGACCTCGAATATCCCCGAGAGAACATTTTCCAGACATTTTCGTTGAATCGTGTGTGACATTTGCCATATGTTCAACAAAAATGGATCATTTGCTAAATAAACAATTAAAAATTTGCGAGCGTACAGAGGTTAGAGGTACCTTTTGTTATAAAAAATTCGCTGAACATTTTGCAGAAAACCGCATCTCAATCGGACCTCTCCGCAAAAAGTTACAAGTGAAATGCTAATTTGACGCGACTAATAACTGCGTGAACGACGCTCCATTTTACACTTCACATCAGTACAAGAAAGTACCTCGTTGGTTATTCAAATTTATGTTATATAAATTGTTTTCTTTAATCTCCGTGTTTTACGTTTGGGATACTCATCAAGGTAATGTGTCGTTGGTAGCTCGCAGTTTCTCAATGTCCTCAGTTTCTTCTTCGTCATTCTCCTCATCTGATAGTTCACCTGCCAGAAAATTCTCTAAATCGATGTCAATGGTTCATCGACGTTTCAAGTTCGGCCTTCGTAAGTGGTAAAAAAGATCGAACAGCTCCGTCTAAGCTTACGACAGTCACAATTGTTCTTGCATCAGCTTCGACAGTGGCAGAAAATTATCTTAAATAAAGCTGGCGGCGCTGCATCTTTGCATGATTATTGAATTGTTGATAGTGCGTTTCCAACCCCATTCCCTTGGTTTCAAATAAATTTCTGTTCAGCTCTGCATGTTATAAACTATTGCCCCAATAAAAAAAAAACTGAAACGGCCCTTTTTGTGTAAATTTTCAGAGATATATAAGAAAATCGTGAAAACCTCCATCTTATTTCTTTCAACAATATGTTGCACATCAAATTTTGGTACCCATTTTAGATTTTTCGTTCCTCATGGTACAAAAAGTGATTAAATAATAAAAACCTTCAGTAGCAATTATTCAAAGCATTTGATGATTTTCAACCTCTGACGCTTGGATTAGTTCTATTCGTAACCATTTTATTATAATTTACGAAGTTTGTCCATTTGAATTTAAGCTGGCGACACTTTGTAACAGTAGTTTGCATATCAGTTACTGTTGTTTATATTTGGTAGTAATTTTAGACATTACGTGTTTGAAATTGCATTTATTGTCTAGAATGTGTACCTATGCATAAATTTGGCTAACGTGTGGCCGAATAATTTTGTGCTTGGGTGTTTGGAAACATTTGCACAAATTGAAATAATGTATGGTATTTTTTGTATTGGATATCCAATTATAAAAGAATGGTGGATAAAATGGATAAGATGTGCCGCAATTAGGTGCATTTCGTAAAAATCAATAGGTAGGTATTCAAATTTCAGTCCAAGCAATTTCAGAAAATATTGATGAGTCTATGATCCATTCATAACATTGTAGATATATGAGGTTACAGCAAAGTTCGTTCGTTAAGAATTAAAAATGCTTGTAAATGAAACTGTTTTTGTATCGTGGTGTATTCTGTCAAAATGGTAATGATTTGCTTTTATGAAGTATTACTGGCTATTATTATTTAATGATTTGCTTTTATCAATTATTGCTGGCTATCATTATTTTGATTCAAGCAGCTTACTGATCATTGATGTAATGATGATGATAAAGTTGTTAAAAGTACAATAATTGGTTTTATAAGCTTTGCTATCTACAATCTTCTACAGGTAAGGTGATGCTGACATTCTTTTCGATCATGAAGAGAACTCTTGTTGTCTAGAGTTATTATGAATACAGTTTTCCAAAAACAGAAAATATCCGGGAAAGCTTTTACGCAAATAGTGTCAATCTATTTCACGACAATGCTATAAAAAATGATATTCAATAAAGAAAAATTGACAATTTGCAAGTATCAACCTAAATCTAAAATATAATCAATTGGTGAAGCAATAGGATGGGAATGAGAAATGCCTTTATTGTGATGATAATTATTTATGATTTTAGTTCTATATAATTTTGTTATGGATCAATGATGGGTATCAATGGGAGCATTTCATAAATAAAAAAAATTTTGATCTTTAAATTATTAAGGATGAAAGAAATTGTTTATTTTCAATAAATAAAATTGTTGTCGAGAAATTCTGAGAAGATTTATAACAATTTTCTTAAAATAATCATTATCGCTTAAATAAATTTAAGATTATATAGGCTTATTGACGAAAAAATAAGATAGATTATCTTAAGTAAATTTAAAATGGATTTACTTTAATAAATAAAATGAGACGAAAAAATACGTTTTTTATTTTTCTTTTAGTCCTTTTTGGACTGTGGTAATCTGTTCGGCTCAAATATGTCCAGTTGCACAACATAGTCAGATAAAGATACATGAATGAATTGTCAGACTGCATTATTATTAAAGCGCAGTGGCAATGAATTTAAGCATTTCCTTACAATACATACATACTTACATAGCGGTACAAAATTATAACAGAAATCTGCTCTCTACTCTAATTTAAAACATGCATAAGATGTTTCTAAGGATTTTTAAAATATCGCACTAAAAGTGACATTTATACATACTATTCGTCACCCTTATTATTCACATTTCATAAGTATTGCACGATGTGATTTCATTTTGTTCCATAATTTTATTGCCTTGAAACTATTGACCTGGACGTGATATTGTAAAAATCTACAATCAATTGAATTTATTGAAAAAATCAATTTCAATGTCTTCCAATTGCTCTAGAGAGTATAGTTCCATTGGTATGTGCTTCAAGGCACCTTTTATTCTAGATCCTTTATTAAATATGATTTAGATCTAGACACAACATTCTGTCAAGAGATCCATTAGGATGCTGCTGGTTCCTAACTGGTGATCCTTCTTCAGTATTTTTCAGATAGCTTTCATAGAGTGATGTTTAGATTACTGACCCAGTTTCAAGAGACGACAAAGAGGAGCCCGTCTCAAATAACATTGTCAGTATTTAAATCTCTGTATCAGTTGGAACAATGATCAAATCTGCATCCTGAATTAAATGAATAAGTATAAAGTAACATTTATAGGATGTTACGGGTATTTGAGTAATGCAAAAATATATTTTGAGGTAGTGATTTATGTGTAGAATACACAATAAAATCATTCATTTCGGTTTTTTCCCTTTACATTAATACCTCGTTGTATGTAAGTAAATCACGTGATTGGAAAAAGAAAGAACACAAATATTTACAGAAAAAAATTAATACAACAAATATTGTAAATTACTTTAACTAAATAAAATTCATCATATTATATCAGATGTACATGCTTTAAACTTTGGTTTATAATAGAATGGTTTATAAATTGATATGCTGGAGTCTGGAGTGTTTAAAACATGAAAAAGTACTTTGAAACATTTAAAAACATATATTTTTTTGACATATGTTTCTAATTCAGTAAACATATCGAGTACGATTTTACAGAAATTAAAAAAAGCAGTTTATTTATTTGTGTTAATAATAATTTTAATTTAATAAAGAATATTATGAAAACACCACACCCAGTAATAAAACATATAAATACCGATTTGCAAAGCAGATTCATTGTGCAAGTAATGTTTTAATAAAGCCATACAGTACTTTGATGTTAAGAATTTATTATATTTATTATTTAACCAACAAGAACTGACCTAATAAAGTATTAAAAACACAAAAATTGGAAAATCGTGTCATAAATCACATTTTAAAGAAAAAAATGATGCGAATAAACAACCTAATACATACAATCTACCCAGGCATTGAGGCAGAAGCAGGCATAAAGTAAAATAAAAAAAATACTTGTCATTTAAGCTACTTACTTTTGGAAAATTAGTTAAATTTTATTTTATTCTTTGTCGCGAATTTCTTCACCGCGTTCACTTGTAACTTTTATGTTTCAACTCACTACATGCGAAAGCACCGATTCTGTACAAAAACAAATACTTGTTTGTTGTAGTATAAGGGTAGGCTGTGGTGTCGAGCTTTCTACTGCTTCAGCCGGGAATCGATCAGCTGGAGTACAGTCCCTGCTGAAAACGTTCAGAGAGTCCTGAAAATCTCCAAATCGATAGTTATATTCATATCAGTGGCTGGTTGGTGATGTTGCGTTGGCGGGAAAATGCCGTTGAAAGAAATGTCACAAATGATGGAAAATTTTACATTAACACCCTACTTAAAATAATGTAATTCCTACAACTATCTTAAAAAATAAATGATTGATGCTGAACTATCACTTTAAATCAAGGAGACATATATTTCAAAGTATGTAATAAGTGACAAGGTCAACGCATAGCCTGTTTTCGTAATTCAGGTTACATTTTTATTTAAATAGCGTTTCATATTTAGTAATAGTTTATGTAAACTTGTAGTTTTCAGTCTATTTGGACGTTCTAAAAATATATCGGTAGCAGGAATATATCAAAGTAAACAGGAAACTTACAAACCTTTAAACCCGTTCCAATAATAAAGGTAAATTTATATGCCATTTTAAAGAAAATTATTCCAAAGAACATCCAAATGGCTTATTGTATTCGAAATACACAGACGGTTTATTTTGTGAGAAATATAACAGTAACATCTCGCATATTATTGAAATTGCACAATACATTAGCTAAGTAAAGCAAACTTTCATTAAATATATACAATTTTATCAACGATTTAGCTTAGAATATAGACGCTACTGAATATTTTCAAGAAAATATCACCTTTAATTTACTTAACAAATTAGCTATTTTTGAGTTAAATTCTTTTTCAATGAAAATACTGCAAATAAAAAAATTAATTTCTTCTTGTAAATACAATCTTAAATACAACGTTATTATTAAGAGGTTAGAAGAAGGTGGCGTACAAGTTTTTCAATTGATATCCCCCAGAAAATTCAAAATCACTACATCAATGATAGTTCTGGCTTTTTAATAACTGCATTTAGGTAAATTTGGCATGTTTTTATTTTCAGGTATCTACAAATTTTCTGAAATCAACAATTTTGGAGTTACAAAAATAGGAGCTCCAAAAATCCTTTCTTAGAAAAATATGTAAAAATATTTTCTTTGAAAGGCAATTAGAAATGCAATTTACATAATTATATTTAAAATTAGTTAACTGTACCTTTTCCTAGTCAAATCAATAACCAGCAAACAAGCACACATTTTATTTGTTTACACTCGACATTTTTTCAGATATTTACGCTATTGTAATTTTTTTTTGAAAAACTTAATACAACTGTATCTTGAATATAAGTTCATCATTTTCCTTAGAATTATCTGAAGAATTGCCCCCTTTATTAATGGAAGGCACAGTGGCCGCAACATAAAGGATTCCAACCTATAGTGTATACTACTATTAAAGGGATAAATCGAACATAATTAAAAAAAATTATACGCAAACCTTTATGTTGCAGTGAGTGTAACTCAAGAACTATCCCATATAATTTGTAGTTACAGTTGCTATATATACAAAGTGAGTCATGTATCAAGTCTTGATAGTATGTATTTTAATTTTTTTAATGTTCTCATTTCGAGATGCAGGGTGATATAATTTAAAGAATTTTCCATTTTTGAATATGGTTTACTATTTTATTCGCAAATTTCTTTTACTTGGAGAAGTATTAAGAATATTTTTCTTTTAAACTTGATCAAGGAGTCTGAAAAATTCTATTTGTTTTCATAAATGTAGAATCTTTGTATTCAAAGTATATCAGAGAAGGAAAGAAATACGAGTGTATTTTTGTAGCCTCGATCAACAATAGTATTGAGCCTCTGGACTTCAACCAAAAGTTTAAATAAGGAAACTACAATTTAATACAGCCACAAAAGATAATTTGAGAATGGAATTAATTACGCAAAAATATTCTGCAAGTCATTATTTCAGTACTGTACAACACTAGATGTAATGATTTCCTGTAGATTTTCAAGACCAATGCAAATTATTATGTTCCCTCTTCCAAAATTATTTTTAGCAAGATCATTTCATAGGTATACCTATAATAGAACTGTCAAAGGTATACAATATATTAGTTTTTTTATTTATCTAATAAGGCAAGTAAGTTACAAGTTTTATGCAATTTAACACAATATCTATCTATCAAGATATCTCCCATTTAGTTATTAATAATCTTTTGTTGTATTAACATATAAGCTTTGTTATCATATCTAACAGCACTGGTATATGATTACTTGAATATCATAAACGGGACTAAAAATATTCTAGGTGTCTATGTCTACAGTTTAAATTATTTTTTCTACGTTCATGCAAAAAACAAAACTTTATTGAACTATATTTAGTGGAAAAATTGGTTCTTTATTGCACTAGTGCAATAAAATGTTTATTCTGGTCATTCTACTATAGCGTTTTGTCATCATGATAAACATAAAGGTTCAAATCGACGTCATATTTTCCTAGACTTAGTGTCATCTAAATAAAACATTTTTTGGTTTTTGCATGACCGTAGAAAAAATATTGTATGCAACTCGTACAAAAAGTGTTTATTTCACTCGACGTGTTGTCCTACTCGGCCTGACGGCCTCGTTGGACAATTTCACGTCGCATACAACAAACACTTACTTTTTGTACTTGTTGCATAAATGACCATAGATGAAAATGAAAACAAATAAATAAACACAGTTTCATTGAAACAAAGAATAAATTTTCTTGTTATTTAACAGAGATATCAGATAAAAGTAATTTATGTTTTAAGGACTACATCATGTATTAATTCAAATGTCATTTACTCTGTTTGACCATTATGATCAATATTTCATTCATTCATCAAAACATTGTTATAAACGGTCAATATAATTTACTTGCTGAATATTTAAAAAGTTTACTGTATAAGATGAAGTAACTTCCCTGCAATTTAAATTACATTTTATATTATAATTTACTAATAAGTCCGTTTTATTTTAAAAATAGATAAACTTACAGTAATTTATTGAACTTTATAGAGACTAGGTTAGTAAACTACTTACAATTTGTTTGAATGTTTTCATTTTCACTTTTTACAACAGACAGGCAAACTATTGATTTAAAAAATGAATGTACTCGTGCAGTAAGTTCATCATGAAGCGGGTAATTAGTTATTCATTTCTCAGTGGAGTACCAAAAGTGTTAATTCTTTGATTAATATCGTAATAGAAATTCTGGAGCCAGTGGCATATTACCGCCTTTTTCTTGAATTAGATGAATATTACATTAAATAAATAAATTTTCATTCAAATGACAAACCAGTAATAAATGCATATAATTTTAATAAATAGCAAGTTTTTATTTGTATGAATTGTAGGAAAACAATGACATTTCTTATGATTGTAATGTTTGCACAAAGAACTAGTTCTAATACATAAACTTCGCTATCATATAAGTCAAAGTAAGGATTCACTTTAAGCCATAAATTTTGAAATATGCAGACCGTCAAAATTCAGAGACCATTGTAGTGGATGCCCTGTGAATTGCCTTTTTGTCTGGCAGGTTCTAAGATCTAATAGTGTCGATCATTACAATGCCCTCCAAATCTTGACGATCACTGACATTAAATTATATGAGCATTATCAACAATGAGACGAACTCTTTTATCCTTATATATCTAATATAGTAGGAAGTACATATCTTTTATCCAACATTTTTTTACTGAATTACTTGAAAATAATTATTGCATATTTGTCAAGTTATTTTAATGTTATACTATTGTTCAGTGGAATAGCATTCGAATTTACAAATTTGTCTTAGGCTAATATTACCAAATCGGTTATTGAAGAGTTTGGTTGGGACATTAGCCCACATCCACAATATTGTCCTAATTTTCTCCAGCAAATTTTCACCTGTTCCATTTTTTATCAAATAATCTTCAAGAAATATTCTTTAGTGACGATAATTTACTTTGAACTCAATTTAGTGAATTCTTCACTTTCAAGCTACAGAATATTTACAGACCAGAAAAGCTACCAAACTACCAGATCGTCGAAAAGTAATTGTAAACAATGCATGGGTTAATATATAGGTAGAGATAGGTAGTTGATATATTTTATTTTTATTCAAAAGAATAAATTTTGATTCAGTGGAAACAATATAAATGTATATATATATAAAGCTGTTTACAGGCCTTTTAGGCCCAAAGCTAAAAACAATAATGCCAACATCTGCATCTCTAACCTTGAACGGGATTCTTTGACATGGCCTATCGTTCTTGGACTAGTCTCTGTAGAGGTGGACGTGTCGGAAGACCACCGAGGAGCAATTATGTCCATATCAGCCGTAATACCAACAACAGGAACCGAAATTAATATATGAGTAACCTCAAGGATACTAGTAACATGTCCATACCCACAGTGTATAGAATGAGAACAATAAGTGAAATAATTACAGTAAGCTAGGAATGTGCAATATGCATATTAATTCCGTTAGTGGTATCAGCAGTTATGCAGGTCATGGCATATCAACCGGAAAAACAATTATAGATCTATATTATTTTTAATGTTTCATTTCTGTAAACACCAATTTCACAATAAATAAAAGCTGCTTTCAAATTTAAAGTAGCTTTAAACTGCTTCATCGCTTATCATAAGTGTAAATTTAATCTTCTTTAAATTTTAAAGTAGATGATACTTCCTTACCAAATTGACGTACTTATTACTTGTTATAAAGCCAATTTCATTTGGCAGAATTATAACGAAATTAAAACACTTGTTGATCGTACATGCATGTAGGGCATAAATACAACAAGACCTGAATTTATTTTCCTCAGTGTTGTTCAGGACTGGTCTCTATATTTTATAGTCACAGCTAAAATAGTACCTGAAGCGCCTTTAAAAATGTTTTGTATAAGGACAATATAGGGCTTTAGAATGTTTAATACCTTTACTTGCTGGTAGTTAAATAATTGTATCCAAATCTGATATTTAATTATTTCTTATGAAATTTGATAGTTAATTTATTAAAACTTAGTGACTTAACAGCCAGTCAATCAGTATACACGTTTTCTGTTAAAGATAATTTCGGCTAGTTATTAAATACTGGACTTTTTATTGAGTATGAAGTAGTTATTATGTTTTTGTTTACATCTCATAAACAAGTTTAAACAATTGTATCACTTGTTTTTTTTTTTAATAAAATAAAAATCAATAAGCTATAAACAAAAATATTTTCAACAAATCTTCCTTATTACTATAATATTACTAATCCCTAAAGCACGCTATATCATAACGCGCAATTGTGCAAAGTACTTTTGAATTTTTTATATTGGATCGAAATATTGGATAAAAAATAATTACCAGAAATTACACTTTGCAAGGGTTGTCCTCAGGGTCAACTTTAATCAGACCTTCATTGCTGGATTTATTTATAAACCCTGAGTGCGTGGATATTTCTTGGAATTTGATTGGTATACTTTTTAAAGGGACTGTATCAAATCGCGCATGACGTAAGTAGCCGTCGATATGGAGCGTCGCGACGCCTCAGACACTAGTAGCTCCATCTCTCGCTCATTTTATAAATATGAGTTCTATCATACAACGTGTACGCAGATTTCTTTTAACCCTGATTTTGTTATTATTCTAATAGTATGTAGAGGGTAGTAGGAATTCCCAGCTCCACTTTTTTATCTGCTTAACTAAATTAAATTTGAAATTAAGTTCAAGCCATAGAAAGCGGTCGATCGTCAAATCAAATAGTTATACCTATATTTCAAGTAATTTTTCACTAGTACTTAATTTTTATAGACATTAAGCATATTATGTCAAGATACATTAGCCATTTGTTATAACTTTAATTAACAAATAATAATAAATTAATAGCATATGCGGTAACTTAAGTACTGCCAATTTGTTAAAAATGCAAGTAGTTGAAAATTAATATACAGGGTGTCCATAATATGAATGACTCTATTTAGCTGTAGGATAAATTATATCAAACAAAACATATTTGACTTAACAATTGTTTAACAAAAGAATAACCTTAGCTATTTTAAGTCTGCCTAATCCGACAGAAGAGACCATAAGTACCCGGTGTAACAAAGCTACATCCAGCGACTATTCGCTTCTCCATGGTTACCTCACCTACGACTAACTGATGAGAGCCAATAAGCTCGAAACCGGTATGTATCTGGTGGGCTGCTGACGAACTAAATATGTATTTATTGTCAACATAAATCATTGCTTATCATTATTATAAATTTTAACTATAACTTTTTTACAATTGGTTATAGAAAGCCCTGCGTATGTATTTGATGTGGAGACCGAATTTGTATACAGGGTGTTTGTGAAAGGTTGGAAAATCTCGGAGCTGGACTAAAAAAAGTCGATTGAACCAAATATGCCTTATCCGAATGTTGCTGGTTTCAAAAATACAGGGCGTTCAATGTTAGAATTTTATTTTGAAATATCTCAATAATTTTGAAACCTGTCGGAGTATTAAAAAAAATTGAAACGGCAAATAAGAATGTTTAACTAATTTTGACGTCACTAGTAGAGGGCGCCACTTATAGCACATCAATTTTTTTTTAAATGGCAGAACTTTTTTGCAACTTAGTGTATGCATCTGACTATAGAAACAATCGATTCTCCTACCTGTTGTACCTGAAAAAGGTATACTTTGTTGAAGTCGTTAGGAGTAACAGTTTTCGAAATAATCCTATTTGGCATATTCAGTGCACTGATTGAAAACTGTTATTGTTTCAGGTAAAGTGCCTTTTCTACTGAAAATACAGCAAAATGTTATTTGAAAAAGCTTTTCAGAACGGTAAATTATGGAGACGTGCAAAATTTCAAGAAGATCGGCAATGTTTGATTTTGAAACTATTTTTCAACAAAGCACAGATCAGAGCAGGCCGATCTTTTTGAAATTTTGCACGTCTCCGCACTGAATATTTCAAATACGATTATTTTAAAAATGGTTATTCCTAACGACTTCAATAAGGTATACCTTTGTCAGATATAACAGGTAGGACAATCGATTGTTTCAATGTGATTGTGATATTTCAAAATAAAATTATAGCATTGAACGCCCTGTATTTTTGAAACCACCAACATTCGGATAAAGCATATTTGGCTCAATCGACTTTTTTTGGTCACCAGTATCTCAAGCTTCTAGATTTCCCAACCTTTCACAGATACCCTGTATATATTGACAGTTCTCTCTTTGACCAAATATTTTTTAGGCTACTTGAAGTTTTTATTGAACGCAATATTCTATACATCCTTCTGCCACGCTCTTTGATCCAGCATGCTTTTTAAGAGTGGTGATGTTTGCACTTGCATCAGCCAGTATGTTCCAGTATGGCCGGTGTAATTCTCAGCATTCGACAATTTAAAAAATTCTGCATTTTTTTAGGGAAACCTTCTATAGAATTTATACTAACGCATCGTCTTGTACTACTTCTATTTCTGTATCCTAAAAAGAATCGTGAATGATCATTTGGTGGAGAAGAGAGCCCATGTCTTTTATAATAATATGTTCAAGCTGAAGAAATGTTAGTTCTTTACTACGGCATGCTCTGATGATACCACTAATCAACACTATCTAAAATAAGAACCATTTTCAATATTTAGAGAGAAGTGTGAAAATGACACTTTGCCTCATCATCAAGTAGGTTTTATCATATGCTTCTTTAAAAAATTTCTCAACTTCTGATTTTCTTAAACCACTAGACATCCTGGATTCATGTCCTACCGATTTACCTTTAAGGAATGCAGCTAAACTTGAACATTTCTTTATGTCAATATTCTTTTTAACTGACAATGTCAGTAGTTCTTATCATTGAGTGAAGAACCCACAGCGTAGAACTCTAAGTATATTCTGGATTTTTGTTCAAAATAGGCTAGTAGTGGGCTTAGTGATTGATAACTCCCTTTTGATAATTCCAATATTTAAACAAACAAAACGCTTTTTCATATTTATCTGGATTTTGTCGGCAATAATGTTTGAATCTATTGAATCAAAAATTTCAATAAACATTATGATAATGTATTGAGCTTATTTTCACAACACTATTAAAAGATTCACGTATGCAACTCGCCGGAAAAATGTCTTTTCTGCATATAGCGTACCTATTTTTTTATCTCGATTGACGTTTAGATAAAAAACCCAACAGAAAAAGTCACTTTTCCTAACTTATTGGACAAATAGCTATTACTTCAGTAATACTGCTTTGTACTAGTTTGTATTTTGTAACACAGTTTTGGGTTTTTTTGTCAGTTCTATTTTTATTTTTGTAATGTATTTGTTGAAAAGCTAGTTTTTTTGTTGATATTGTTTGATCAGATATATTATTCTCTTTAGTATCGGCACTTATATTCCGGACATCCTGTATAGTTGTTTCGGAAAATTTCACAATTTTAAAAACATAATAGTCTTTTAGTCTGTTTCAGTCGAATTAAGTAGTAAGCATTTAAGTAATTAATAACCAAATTAAATTAAGTAATGTATTTTTTGTTCTCAGTGCACAAGTTTTCTTTCACTTTGGCTGGTTCCTCTAACGCAGAATGAACAGACATGCATTTCATGCATGGGTGTGCTAATGGGAACGCCATCGAAGCGCCACGTCTTTATGTTGACGCTTATCCAAATCG
Organism: Monochamus alternatus; assembly: GCA_037114965.1. Taxonomy (NCBI): domain Eukaryota; kingdom Metazoa; phylum Arthropoda; class Insecta; order Coleoptera; family Cerambycidae; genus Monochamus; species Monochamus alternatus. The sequence goes on from CM073430.1 coordinate 22,948,582, forward strand.
CCAGATTCCTTCACAACGCATGTTTGGAAGAATTCACCAAAGATTGCGTGATACCGGTTCCTTGAGCTAACAGTGCCATTTATCCGGAAGACCAAGGTCGGTATCCACTCCTAGAGCAGAAGAAGAAATTCTAGCACTGGTAGAGCAGAATCTAGGTACGAGAGTGCGGAGAATATCATCCGAGGTAGGAATTAGTGGTCCTCCTGTTTGGAGAATCCTTCACGAGCAACTGCTTTATCCATACCATGTGCAACGAGCACAGGCCTTAAATGCTCATCAAGCACGTTTGGTTTTTTGCCGCTGGTTTCTACGTCATGATGCTGAAGACTCTCGTTTTATTGCAAACCTTCTTTTTACTGATGAGGCCGGGTTCACAAGAAATGGAGTGTTTAATTTATGCATATTTGAGTCGACGAAAATCCTCATGCTCTAATAGAATCTGGACATCAGGCACGTTTGTCATTAAACATTTGAATGGGTATTGTAGGTGACAGGTTTCTAGGTCCCGTTGTTTTACCAAACCGATTAACAGGCGCTGCTTACCTCAACTTTCTGCAGAACACACTGTATGAGTTTTTGGAAGACATTCCTTTAAATCAGAGGCAACAGATGTGGTTCCAGCATGATGGTGCTCCAGCTCATTTTTCCATGGCCATTTACATCAATCTTTTCCACATAGATGAGTAGGAAGGGCCGGACCTGTTTTATGGCCTCCAAGATCGCCTGATCTGAACCCTTTAGATTTCTTTGTTTGGGGATATTTGAAGACATTAGTGTATGACACACCTGTAAAGTTATTGTCTATATAAATTCCTGTAGAGCGACTAAAAGCTGAATAAAATATAGATAGACCTACCTTTTAAGAAACTGGTTTACTAATATCTAACTGCTACTTAGGTCTACTTTGGACATTCTGAATTTAAACAATAAACAATTTGCAGATACTGTTATGTACTGCTACCCTTAAAATCCCTTCTCTAATATTGTTCAGTCTCATAATGAAATTCCAGAATGAAACGCCTTTTTATAGTACGTCATAGTTTAATGGAATATCCAGAAGTTTCGGAACAGATGGATCTTGTCACTTAAAAGATATTTGGAAGCAAGAGATAACGAAGTTTACTTTGAGCATTCGTAGAAGTTCATAATCCGTAGGATTAAATAACCGTACTGAAGTTGATGCTGGTTTCTATACCTAACTGAATTCGTATATAACTTAGATTTTGAGAGATATTTTTCAGTATATTTTTAAAAATTAAGATTTAAAAAAAAATTAATTTTATATTTACGTTCATCGAGAAATAGTAAATTTTGGTATTTTTATCTTTCAAAAAATACTATCGCAACGCGTAAAAATTATAATCACAGAAAAATGGTTATACATTAACTGAGACAAACTACAAATATTTTAAGAGGGGATAGGGAAATATAATTCATAAGAATTAACGAAATTGTCAATCAAAAACTTATTTATAAAACGAATGGTGTCTAAAGAAGTGACAGGTCACTGAAATATCATATGGTGGTACAGGGAGGCAACACCTACCTTACTGATATTTATTTCCACAACTGATAGTTGAAGAAATTTTAAAAATTTGTATCATTTTACTTGGTCTCCTTCCCTCGACCGTTCTTTTTGTTTAAAGCGAGGTACTTATTTCGCCCAACGACCATAAAGAATAACAAAAAAATATACGCAAATGTAAACAAATACATCATGAAAACACTGCCACACGTTTACCGTCAAGGCATTACAACAGTTGTTCAATGTGGTTCAATGAGGATTTAGGATAATATTTTGTCTACTCGGAAAATATCTTGTAATAATTTATGGATTCCAAATTTGATTAACGTAAGTACTTCTAAAGGGATTGTAAGCTCAAAAAAAATAAAACCGCAAAACTTCGCAATTCTGTTTTATAAAGGTGCTCCAGGATAAAGTTGAATATACTGTAGATAAATTTACCGAATAAACAAAAGATGTATACGAACAAATATTATTTACATTCATACAGGTTTAATTTCTTTCCGAGAATTTGTGCACAGAACATTGTATTTGCATAATATTTTCATTTGAGTGTATGAAATCTTTGAGGGCGTTTCTCATGTCAATGACTCCTCCGAAGTGCGGAAACAAACAAGTTTTTAAAGTAAATAAAGGGTGATTATACGAATCAAGTTTGGAGAACTTTATTAAAAATAAAACACTGTTAAAACATTTTAATTGACTTTCAGAAGAACAATTAGGTTTGCAAATATTTTTTTTTAACTGTAGACATAGGATTAACTATGACTTAGTACAAATATTTGAAGAGGGGATAGGGAAAATTAAGAATTGATGGAATCACCCTTCAAAAAAATTCCTAACTTATTTATAAAGCCAAAAAAAAATATTTTCAAAACTATATTAAATACCTATTTATCGCCGTCACTGACCTTCGGTCAACCGCTAGGTTAGGTATATTCAGTCAAAGGTGTCAGATATAGTGACAGGTCCATTGACACGTGTATCAATTTAAGCCGCTTTGAAAGAAAAAAAATCTTTACAAAATGTAGATTATTATTTAATGAGAAATACGGTATGGTAGCACAGAGAGGCAGCACCTTACTAATATTTATTTCCAGGATTGATACTTGGAGAGATATTAAGAATGTTGAATCATCTTCTGTGATCTTACTTGTTTAAATTAAAACCTGCAAAGATTTTTGTACTTCCTGTGGACCTCTCCTTCCCTCGATCGTTCTTTTTGTGTAAAGCGGGGTACCTACTTGGTTTGGAGGTCTTGACCAGGTCGATTACTTACGTCGGAAAAAAGCACAAAGGATAGCAACAAAATACATGCAAATGTACACAAATACATAAAAACACTGCCACACGTTTACCGCCACGGCATAAAACAGCTGTTCGATGTGGTTCAAAAAGTATTCACCAAAATATTTTGTATACTCGGGAAACGTACCAGACATTATAATTATTAATACAAATGTTTCGTTTCGTCGTTTCTACACTTGACAATGTTGAAAAAGCGACCAGTAGTTGACACATCTAGACCATGACAGATGATGATTGATTGTCATAGGCGCCGACTTTCCGTGGGAAAAGAGGGTTTTGCCCCATTTTTTAAACATCGAGCTAGAATTCCGAAATAAATTTTTTATTGTCTTTTAGACCTTCCTGAGCACGTGGTTAAAATTTTTGTACTTAGTCATAGTTAACCCTGTATTAAAGAAGTTGTCTGGGTCACCACTGAATTATTTTATTCTATATCAATCCAAGGTAGTTAATTTCCAATATTATTGTGTTCATATAGATTGTATATGTCGCCTAATAGTATAAAGAATATGATGAGAAATTATCAAAAAAAAAGTTTGAATGTACAGGGGACTCTTGCAAATACAATTTTGTAAAAATAAAATCAAAAATAGCAGTTCAGAAATGATTTAAAAATACACTTCTGCACGGCACTGGGAAATTGAAAATCCCAAGTACTTACAGTAGTTTACATTTTAGAACACCTATTTTAAAGCCGGCAACGGACAGCGAGCGATAATACACAGGGTGTTAAAAAAGTGTAAAATATTTCAGGAGGTAATAGTATGAACCAAAATAAGCAGAAAAGTTTTAATAAACATGGGTCCGCTAAGTAACGATTGCTGAGATATGGACCACTATTCGTTTTTCAAATATTTTATTTTATTAGGAATAAACCGACAAAGGAAGCTTTTAACAAACAAAAAACAAAGTTACAGAAGATGTTCAAATTGCCCTCCGTCCATTTCCAAGCAGGCACGACATCTTCGTCTCAACGACATTCGAACTTTTTCGAAAACACCCTCCTTGGTTTGTATGATTAATCCGTAGCTGCAGCTCTTCCAAGCTATTTACAGGAGTGCCATACACTAATGTCTTGAAATATCCCCAAACAAAGAAATCTAGAGAGTTCAGATCAGGCGATCGTGGAGGCCATAAAGCAGGTCCGACCTTTTCTACCCATCTATGTGGAAAAGTTTGTTGTACGCTCTCTAACGGCCATGGAAAAATGAGCTGGAGCACCATCATGCTGGAACCACATTTGTTGCCTCTGATTCAAAGGAATGTCTTCCAAAAACTCATACAGTGTGTTCTGCAGAAAGTTGAGGTAAGCAGCGCCTGTTAATCGGTTTAGTAAAACAACAGGACCTAGAAACCTACAATACCCATTCAAATGTTTAATGAAAAAACGTGCCTGATGTCCAGATTCTATCAGAACATGAGAATTTTCGTCGGCTCAAATATGCGTAGTGTGAAAATTAAACACTTCATTTTTTGTGAACTCGGCCTCATCAGTAAAAAGAATTTTTGCAAGAAAACAAGGGTCTTCAGCATCATGACGTAGAAACCAGCGGCAATAAACCATACGCTTGATGATCATTTATTGGATTTAAGGCATTTACTCGTTGCACATAGTATGGATAAAGCAGTTGCTCGTGAAGGATTCTCCAAACAAGAGGACCAGTAATTCCTACCTCGGCTGATATTCTCCGCACACTCGTACCTGGATTCTGCCTTACCAGTGCTAGAATTTCTTCTTCTACTCTAGGAGTGGATACCGACCTTGGTCTTCCGGATAAATGGCACTGTTTACTCAAGGAACCGGTATCACGCAATCTTTGGTGAATTCTTCCAAACATGCGTTGTGAAAGAATCTGGCGATTTGGATAAGCGTTAACATAAAGACGTCGCGCTTCGGTGGCGTTCCCATTAGCACGATCATACATGAAATGCATGTCTGTTAATTCTGCGTTAGAGTAATCAGCCATAGCGAAAGAAAACTTGTGCACTGAGAACAACTGTCAAATACGTACTGTTTATTTCACTAAACATCAACCATTATAAGAAAATACACAACGTTTTTGAAAAATGAAAAAATTGGCAAAAAAAACATAAAACATTCCATATCTCCGCAACCGTTACTTTACGGTCCCATGTTTATTGAGACTTCTCTGCTTATTTTGGTTCATACTATTACCTCCTAAAATATTTTACATTCTTTTTTAACACCTATATATCTTTGCAAAGAGATATATTCCTACGGACAAGTAAACCCCATAGATATAAATATATAGTATAGCGTCAATGCGTAGCGTTCTATGCATTTTAATCACAAGCGATATTTTTTGAATATATCAGATATATATTATAGTTTACCGTTCGTTACCGGCTTAATGCAGCAAATTCATCTGCTTTTGCCGCTATTGTTATTAATTATTAATAGAATTAATTTGTGGTTTTAATTAGTAAAATAGTTTGTCATACCTTACCCCTCTTACCCAGTTTCCATAAACTAACACAAATATTTCTGCTTCTTGTCCGTTTTGAATTTGTAAATTATTGGCAGCAGCTATAATACGTATGCGTAAATCATCAATAGTGTCCACTTCGGTGCAATATACTTCATTTTAAAAAAATCCCTACAAAAATAAGTTCAAATGATTTAAGGTCAAGACATCGTGGCGGCCATGGTACCGGTTCTCCTCGTCCAATACCGTGGTATTAATGCTTCGATACGCTGTACATAGTACGGAAATAATTGAGCCTCGTGTATGAAACGCCACACTTCAATACGCCGTGGACGCTCTGGACCTCCATCTCTTCCACGATTCAGTTGCAAATTTCCCACGTCACGCCTGCTTTTGCACTACACTTGCACTCACTGCACACCGTTGTAAAAGTAGCTGCATTTGGCACATGTTTACCGGGACATCGTTCTGCGAAAGCATTTTCACTTCACCATAAATTAAAACGATACCCATCAACTGAGAGTTGTTACAAGTAAGCAATTTTTGATATTTAAAAAACTAATGTAAATACTTGCATCACAAAAAGTTAATACGATAAGTAATTGGATATTTGCAATCGCCTGGGCAGATACTACAGTAGCTCAGCGATGTACCTAAAGGTTGAAACTACCAGAACTTCTATATATATATTTTTTTTTTTGAAAACTAAGGATTTTATATAACGCATCTATTCCCATTTTTTTTAAATAAGTTCTGAATCGCTCTGTATAAGTTTCTTTAAAAACTGATTATGTAACACAAGTAAATTCACATCAATGTGATTGATATGTGTGTAGCAGTTATTGATAGATTAATGAAAATTAAAATTTCAAAATCAGTTATTGAAAAAGGTCTATATCAAGTCCTTAAAATGTTCGTATTGTTAATTTAGCGTGCAGGTTTAACTATGACTATGTACAAATATTTTAGAGACAATAGAAACACGGAATCGACCTGAACCTCTTGTGTGAACCCTTTTCCAAATGATGGAAGAAGTTTACTAATTAAAGTTTTATTTGCTTTTTTAAATGTATCAAGTGAAATATAAGTGATAAACTTAGTAAGGTGTCTTGACAAATTCTAATTGTCTGTTGTCATGTTCATGTTATAGGTGTCAAAATATTGCGTAATGTTTTCAGTAAAAAGTAAATACGGTTTATATCATTTAAGTACTTCATGTTGTAAATATTTGTATCAAGTACACAAATACGTTGAGTAATATAAAATAGCTGGGATTTATTTTATATACGCACAATCTACTTTGATTACGAACACGGGCGTACTAAACAGAGCCCAAACAGCATAGTAAATATGCATTACTCTTCGGTGCCTATCGCTGATGTTCGACGGTAACCATGATTTGACATTTTTCACATGAGATTTGCAAGTTAAATTACATTTCCTTCGTAATGTGTTTCATAGGGCTAATCTATGTATTTATTGAGACAACGTTGTAAATCTTTTATCATGATAATTACAGGGAGACGGCGCCTCAGAGACCTCCTGCGCCAACCGCCACTAGTACTGTAACTTGTGTTATCTAGTTCTACATATTTTAATTTAAATATTCAGCATTGTATTCATATAATATGAATACTTAATAATAATAATATATCTACCCCTCATTCTAATCACAGGGATTAGCCCAGAAGTTGGAGACGTGTGCGGGAGAGGGGACGGCATATTATTATTAAGCAGGCCGCATTTGCGCTCAGGAACGACTTACATTGGTAGGCTCTACCACTATTCAATGCAGGAATGAGGGAAGCCTGGAAAACCTCATTAATTAGAGGGGTAGTCAAATATCAACCGATATCAATCTCTCACATTGACACAAGCTAACATTCTTCCACCCTACCATACCTGCAGAAAGGTGCCTATCCTCTTTACGAATATATACTTATATACAGTATGCGCCAAAATTATGGAATAAATTCAATAAAAACGAAACAATTATTTTTTGGGAAAAATCCTCGAACAGGTCAATTTTTAATTTAAAAAATACATATTTTACCGTAAAATGCGATTTTCAAATGTCATTTGTTTTCGAGTAATGACGTCATCGATTTTTTTTAAATGGCAACACCATATTTTTTTTCTTGATTCTAAAAGATCGTTTAATTCTCTATCAGACAGTACTAAAATTTTGCCCTCTTACATAGGAAAGTTTTCGAGTAAATGACGATTGAATGTTAGAAAATGTAAATATTATCCATAAAAAAGTAACAATTCTGAGGTATGCAAAATAAAATACAATTGATTAAATTTTATACTTAAATTAAATGTTCGAATTGCCATCCACCAACTTCTTGACAATGCGCAAGTCTGTGAAGAAATTCTTCTTGCACATTATGAATGATTTCTGGGGTAACTCTGCGTATTTCGCCCCGAATGCGATTTTGAAGTTCTTCTAAATTACGTGGTTTATTAATGTACACTTTTGACTTCAAGTATCCCTATAAAAAATAGTCAAGAGGTGTAAAATCTGGCGATCTTGCAGGTCATTCTATCGGTCCGCGTCTGCCGATCCACCTCCCAGGAAAACAGTTGTCCAATAAATCTCGTACAGGGCGCGCATAGTGCGGAGGTGCACCGTATTGCTGAAACCATATGGTATCGTCAGGAATGTCAGGGTCATTATAGTTAGCAAAAATTACTGCAAGGGCTAGAACAAGGTCATTTTCTAGAAACTCTAAATATCTTTGTTCTGTAAGGGTTCCTTCAAAGAAGAAAGGCCCTACTATTCTGTCGTCAACTATTCCAGCCCACACATTTAATTTCTGAGGGTGTTCGGTATGTGCCTCTGCCATCCAATGAGGATTTTCCCGTCTCCAATATCTGCAAGTTTGACGGTTTACTGTACCATTCCGGCAAAATGTGGCCTCATCTGAAAAAAGTGTTAACCGGTGTAAATTTCTATTTCCTTGACATAAATCCATTAGAATTTCGCGAAAGTGTAAGAGGCGATCGGGATCATCATATTTTTTCTTCCTCAAGATACGTAGCACTGTGCTCTGACTAGTGTCATTGTTTAATGCAACCAATAGTGAAGAATTATGAGGATTATCCACCATACTTATCAAAATGTTCTGTTTTTGATTTTCATTAATGCTTGGACGTACAGGTTTTGGAATATTTACAACATTGCCAGTTTCTCTAAATTTAGACTCTACCTTACTGACTGTTGATTGGCTGATAGGGCGATCTGGATATTTTTCATTAAATAAATCGCAAACTTCCTGCTGAGTTCTAGTCATATTCCCGCATCCGATAAGAATTAAAATTTCAATTTTTTGAGTAACAGTTAAATGTGCCATAATACTTTAAATTGAATAATAATTTCTATGTAGCTTGCAATACTTATTAGAAAGTCGATGTGACAATGACACTTTGCAAATATTTTCACCTACGTGATCCATAAGAGAACTATGGAAGTCGAAAAACTAAACTTGATAACGTTTTTGCTTTATTTTAATTGATTTACGTTTTCTAACATTCAATCGTCATTTACTCGAAAACTTTCCTATGTAAGAGGGCAACATTTTGTACTGTCTGATAGAGAATTAAACAATCTTTCAGAATCAAGGAAAAAAATATGGTGTTGCCATTTAAAAAAAATCGATGACGTCATTACTCGAAAACAAATGACATTTGAAAATCGCATTTTACGCTAAAATATGAATTTTTTAAATTAAAATTCGACCTGTTCGAGGATTTTTCCCAAAAAATAATTGTTTCGTTTTTATTGAATTTATTCCATACTTTTGGCGCATACTGTACGATCTACCGGCAGTGGGACGCAAACCCACACCGATCTAGTCACCTCGATTCAAGTACTGACGCCTTAAACCACGCGACCACTGACCGGCAAACCTACTTGATTATAAATATTTACGATTCAAGTACCCTTTAAATATTATATTCAGAATTCAAGTAATTATAAATACTCTATTGCTTATGTGCAATATGCATACAAGTAAGGAAATATTGTATTTTCTCCCTTGTTCCATAAATAACTGATGCCGCCCTCAAAGGAATTGTTAAAATATTATCTGCTTTGTATCAACTTTCACGTTGGAAATTGAAATTTAGTCAAGCAAAACATGATGTACCCAAGCTCATTGTTTGAAAGTAATTACCTTTTTATAAACTTCTAAAAAACAATTCAGCGATCGATCTGTGAGCTTCTGATAGGGCTGAGAATGACAGCGTGAAATTGCTATCGACACCAAAACTTTTAGGTAAAGGGAAATAGCTATTTCAGTGAAAAATGTCGCTTTCAAGCTGTATAAAATCTCGGTTGCCCTGAAGTTGCTATATGTCTTTAAGATTATACAATCAGTTTAAAATTGAACATTAAATAGATAAAAGTATCTATAGTATGTAAAACAAAGAATATACCTACTTATCACACACATATAAAATTTTTGGAAAACATTGAGGTATTTAAACATTTCTTCCAATGTAAGTGCTTCTCAATCATAGCAGACATTGCTACTGCTGATATATTTAATAAGACTTTTGTTCATAGCAATACGTTACAAACAAATGATAGTGATAATCATCATGATTTAATTAATTCATGTTATTCCAATAATAGATGGAGTGATATTACGAAGGAATTTGTTTTCTCTCCTTTAACAAATTTAACGATAGAAAAGACTATTTTCAACATTAAGTCTAATGCTATTGGTCCTGATGGACTAGCAGCGAAAATGTTTCTTTATCTTTTACCTCATTTAAGTAACCATATTACTTTTATTATTAATAAATGTTTAGCTATAGGTGTGATACCGAATGCTTGGAAAAATGCAAATGTGATACCCATTCCTAAAATTTCTAATCCTACTCTTATTAGTCATTTTAGACCTATAAGTATATTATCAGTCAAAAATATTAGAGAAAATTGTTAATGATCAGTTTAATGAACATTTAATGAAAAATAAAATTGTTTCTCCTACTCAGTCAGGTTTTCGTAAATCTCACAGTACTTCTACTGCATGACTACTGTGTAACGGATGATATCATTGGTGCTTGCGATAGTGGTAGAGATACTTGTTTAATTTTACTGGATTATAGCAAAGCATTTGATACTTTGGAATCATGCTATTCTTGCAATTAAACTCAGATACTTTGGTGTTAGTGATTTATCCATAAATTTTTTTAAAAATTATTTAAGTAATAGACAACAAAGAGTTCTTTTAGATAACAAGTTTTCTGAATATATTTGTTTAAATAAAGGAGTACCTCAAGGTATTATTTTAGGTCCTTTGCTGTTCTCCATATATACGTCCGATTTGTCTAGTCATCTAAAATATTGTCGATCACATCAGTATGCTGATGATACTCAAATTTATTATTCTTTTAGTTATTGTGACCTTGATAAGGCTGTTGAACATATTAATTCAGATCTTGCTGCCATCAGTAGATATTCTAATGCTCATGAATTAATTATTAATGAAAGTAAGACAAAAATGTTAGTGTTTGGTAATCATCGAAATCTTATTCTCTCAAATCAATCCTTTACTATTGAATTAAATAATATAATCTTAGATCCAGTAACTACTTGTAATAATCTTGGTCTTAGATTGGATGCAGATCTTAGATTCAGTTCTCATGTATCTAATTTAGTTAAAATGTCTTTTGGCAAATTAAAACTTTTTTTATATGTATAAAGATATTCTATCTACTAATGTTAAGTTGCGAATATGTGATTCAATCATTCTCTCTCGAGTAACATATTGTGATGTCGTGTACTGGCCCGCGTTATTAGAAAAAGACAAACATTTTTTACAAAAAATTCAAATTGCTTGCCTTAGGGTTTGTTATAATATTAGAAAGTATGATCATATTTCTATAGTTTTCTGTGACTCTCGTTGGTTTAATTTACATGAACGTTTGCTAATTCATCTGACCTGTCTTGTACATAAGGTCTTAACTATTAAACAGCCTCAGTATTTATATGAAAAGTTGATAAAAAACATACATGATTATATTACTAGACATCGTGATAATTTAAATGTACCCAAACATAAGCTAACATTATTCCATCGTGGCTTCACCTACAACTCTGCAAATGTATTTAATTTGATACCACTAAATATTAAATCATCTTCTAGTATCGTGGTATTCAGAAAAAGGATCAAAGATTTTCTTGTATCTAGCCGAGGTCATACATATTGTTTTAGTATATTTAATTATTGTATATACTTTATGTTCTGTTACCTGTTTCAGGTGACAATTTTTGTATTTATTTGTATATTGCTAATATTTAAATTATATTTTTGCATTAGGGTGGTTGTACTGAGTAACACTGTTGGATACCGGCACTCATTTTGACATAATTATTTGTGTAGTGTTTGTTCTGTATCTACCACATACCTTTACGCAAGACTGATTTATATTTTGAGACTCTTGTCTCTTTAACATATCTAACGGACAATATCGTTATATTATTTGTAGGTAATTTTAATTCACCAAATTATTGCTTGGATGGAGTTAGCAATAGTCATAATCATATTTTGTTTTTTCTTTAACTGCATTATAGATAGATCTAAATGTCCGTTGATTGATGAGGATAATCACTATACATCGCTTCTGATTACTTTTGATATAATCACTGAGCTATTGCAACTACATAATAAATTTCCTATGAATTTTCCCAGCACTGCTTATAACATTTAAAAAGCAAATTTTCCTCTTTTGTATGAACTTATTTATAACACGAATTGATCATTTCATTATTGTGTCGTTTTTGAAATTTTACTCTATGGTAAATTGTACTGTTTCGCTAGGCAGCTTATTTCATCTCGTCAACATGAGAAGAAATCAACAATATCTAATTGGGCAGTTTACTCAAAATGTTTTTGAAGTTTTAGATAATAGAGCGCAGGTCGCCGTTGTTTACATCGACTTCCAAAATTCCTCACTTTTTGACATTTTATGGTAAGATATAAAAATTTCACCTCAGATTCATTTTATCCAATATCAGGTGTTCCGCAAGCTTCAAATACTATTTCTATTAACGATCTTCCTAAGGTCATTACTTCCGAACATTTGTTATTTGCGGATGATTTTAAACTTAGCAAGCATAGGTGCCTTATATCAAGGAGGTTTAAATGATTTCATTGAGCGTTGTCTGAAAATGTCACGAACGTAAAGCGTATAGTGAGAAAAGTATACCTTTGGGCTAAGGCCAGTGAGTGGTCTACTCACAGTGGCATTAGAAAGGAACAACGGTAACAGCCCTTCGAAGTCAATTTTTGCAAACATACAGGAGAGGAATTTCGATAAGTATCACAACAAGGAGAGCACTTTTCTTTAATCTAAGTACAAAAAACCTTTAAGACTGCCGCGGTTTTTATCTTGACATAGAGCTACACGCTGAGAGCTAAACTGGGATTGCTTGTTTCACCACAATGGAGCACAGTCCTTTTTCTTTGGATGGGTGATAACTTGGTTTAAAGAGTAATAATCTGCACGAAATAGTCTACAGCGACTTACTTTTGCCAGGAAATTATTCCCTATCAAGGAGAATCAATGATGATTTGGGGAGGGGTAATGTTTAGTCCCCGTACCCCACTTAATTTTATTAAACAAACAATGCAAGGTACCATATATTCTCAAAACAATCTCTAAAGCAATCATTCAGTCTGCACAAGGAATTTGGGGGAAATTTTTATTTTCCAAGACGATAATGCCAGACCACATTGCACGCAAAGAATATGAAACATACTGCAGGAAAGAAATATCTAAATAATGAAATAGTAAGCAAACCCATCATACATGAATACCATTGAACATGTCTGGGAGTACCTTAGCAGAGCAATATTCCATCGAAAAATCCGCCCTGTAACCCTCTAGGACTTGACTCTAGCTTTTCGAGGAGAGTGGGACAATATGCCTGTTTATTTTATTGATAATCTAAGGCGGACTACTAAGTTACCAAGCAGTATTGTTTTTTCAAAAATTAATTTATTTTATCTACTTTCACATAATAGTTTTACAGTAATATAAATAGTTTCGTAAGGTCATCTATTCCAGCACTAGTGTTGTAATAGCAAAAAACAGTGTTTATTAACATTTTTCTGTTAAATGAAACCCTGCTATTTAGAAGAATGATTTATTTATTATTAAAAAAAATATATTATAAAATCTTATAATTAGAAATTTGTATAACAGAAACAGATGTGATGGACCTTGTCCATCACATCCATGTGGTTTAAGTTTGAATTTTCAATCGTTAAATCCGTGTTTGACCACATGATCATCTATGCTATCTGTTTTTTATTCTCAACATAGCCTTTTGCCGTAGAAGAAGATTTCCAGCCCCCACGACCCTTTAACACTTGCATATCTGTACCGCCCTCAACCAGAATGGTGGCTGAGGATCTTCTAAAATAATGTTCGGTGTATTTTTTGGGATTCTTCAATCCAAGCTCTGTTGTAATCATTTTTGGAATGCTTTCAAAAGCATTAACTTCGACAAGCTGGTAGGTACATTTTCATTGCCTGTAGAGTACAAAAACCCGCCTGTGAGTTGCATTAGGAAGACAGTTCAGCATATGTTTGAAAAATATATAAACAGTTTATACCTGCCACATTTTTTTCTGTTATAACAAATTCTCTGACAATTTTTTTTCGTGCATGAACGCATTATAATTGCAATGTTACAATTTTTATACAGAGGTAATATGATCCAACATTAGCTTAGTTAAGTCTTCTCGACGACAAGCATTAAAAATGCTGGTTATCATAGCGACCTTCATGAGTAAATATGTTTCATCATCAGTACCAAACTTATATACTTATTCCTTCGTAAAAATTCTGAACGTTTTGGCCTTGTAATCCTCTGAACTTCTTTTCAAAAATGCGATTACTTAAAATATATTTTATTCCGTGTATCAAATTATGTTATAAGTAGATAACATTTTGCACAATATTCCTAGTCTAAATTCATATTACTACACTCGGTTTGTAATATAATCTTTACAACATTTATTTTGTAAATAACTATTAGGTACTATTAACAAGTTGATCAAAATTTTTCGTTATCGGTCTTATTTCGTATTATTCAGAAAGCAAGTTTGAGTAGTCTGGTATTAAAACAAAAAATAAGGTTTGTCCCATCTTGGTACTTTAATTATTTTGTAAAATACTGAGGGGGTCAAAACTTTTGAAGTTGTGAGTATTTAGCTTGTCACATCTTAAAGTTGTTTGGGTAATTTCAAAATAAGCCATTCTTTTATTTCTTCTGTATTGTTATTCATGGACAGGTTTTGGTAATTTAGTTGTGGAATAATAGTATATTTGAAGATTAATAGAGTAGTTTTATACGCAACATCCTTCAAGGTTCCTAAATATAAAAAATAAGTTCTGGACGATTAAGACAAGTTTACCTACCTGTTATCTAACTGTTTTATGGAAGCTTGATGTGAAGTAAATAATAATAACACGGCCTGTGTAATTATTATTAATATTTGCAATTATTAATTTTAGAGTTTATGCAACTCTACACAATAATTCAATCAGTTCCCAAAACTTCAAAGCTAATACTATTATGTATTATGTATATGATATTCATGTTTAAAGGTCAAAGTTTGTCGTAGTCACAGTAATATTGCTCGAATTACACATAGACCTCAGTCATAATATTTGTATTTGTAATTGAAATTATTACATTAGCTAGTTTCAGAGTTTTAGAGCAAACTGCAATGAAAACGGTATAAAGTCATACAACAACCAAACTGACCTACAGTTATTTAACTTATTTTCGAGAAATAGATGAGTTCTAGAAATGTTTAACATGTTTTCCGCAATATAGTTCCTAGTTATGAATTTAA
This sequence comes from Monochamus alternatus, assembly GCA_037114965.1. Taxonomy (NCBI): domain Eukaryota; kingdom Metazoa; phylum Arthropoda; class Insecta; order Coleoptera; family Cerambycidae; genus Monochamus; species Monochamus alternatus. Next base: position 22,963,743 of record CM073430.1, read on the forward strand.
CATTTTATAAATTGAAGCCTGATTGCATTAGTATTCGAGGTAAACTTCCTCAATGTACCATGGCGAGTTTATGAGAATAAAGTGCGGTGGTGTGGTCAGATATGAAGTTGGGGTAGTAGAAAATATTTGGAAGAGTTTTCCAACTGACTTAGAGCAGCATAAAATATTCAGGACATGAAACCTTTTCAAAGAAGGATAAAGATAAAGCAGTTACATTTTTTATTTTAACGCGTTACTTTTTTTATCAATGAAATTTATTATTCAAAAGGTTTGGCAGAATAAGTGTATGTATGTGATGCCCCTCACGGATTTACTTCAAATTTTTTTGTAGAAGAATAATGTAAGCTTTTTCCAAGAAGATTAGGTATGTCTCAAAAATATTTTTCATGAAAGTTATGGGGGTTTTATGAAAAATAAAAAATAGGGTTTTTTCTCTAAAACTGCTTGCCCGATTTTGATATAAAAAATTATGTGGTGGAATTTGAGACATCAACACTTTAAAAATATTGTTGAACTGTTTTCAAAAGAAAACCAATAAAAAAATTCCATAAATTTTAGACATCAAAATCAGATAAGCACTTATTATATATTATTATTATTTATATTTACTAGGTGTTCTAATAAGTACCATTCGGTTTCGGTTCGGTTACGGTCCACTAGTTGATATTTCGGTCCGGTTCTGACCAGCTTTTTCGGTCCAAAAGGTTCTTATCGGTTTTCCCTTGTGACGTAGTGAAATTCCTCTGATCGCTTTTGATTTTTTTTTTTCATTTAATTATGCATATGTAAAATTCTACTAGCAAACTTAAGTACAATAATTTATTAAGTTACTCACGAGTATGGTAATGAAATATTTTAGATGATCATAAAAAAGTGCAAATGAGATGAAAATATTAAAAATGACGATAGATAACTGCAATATGAGATGATTTAAAATGATAAAATTGGCGGCATATATAACCATGCCCACTTTTCTGATTGGAGGGCATGGTGCGTCTTTTAATGTATGCTACACGGCCTTTAGTCTTTACCACTTACCAACCACCACCAACCACTTCAAATCCACGGATTTATAAAAAATAAAGACTCTCTAAGCACTTGTCAGTAGATAAATCCATAGAAACACAACAACAACGGAAGCTTAAGAAATACTGAAATTAACCCAAAAAACCGTTTTAATTTTTTCCGGTTCGAGTTCGACACTTGGAATAAACTAGAACATGACATATGTGTTCAGTTTCGGTTCCGGTCCACAAAAAAATTACGGTTCTGGTCCGGTTTTCTGTCCAAAAACGGTACGGTCCGGGTCCCTGGTTTCTTCACTGAGAGAACCGAACAAAATTCCAATTTACCTTAATAAAAATCTTAGATATTGGTTAATATATATCTACATATAATCAACAAAAATATCAACCAAAATATTGTATTATAAAATGAAAGTAATATAGTTTTTTATGGCAGCGTTAAATAATTATAAAGACTCTTTGATATCAGTGTTTCGCAAATAAAACCAGTTACATTTAATAATTAAATAGTTCTATTATTTACTCATTACTAACAAATTCAAAGATGAGAAAATGTTCAGTTCTAAATTAAATACTTATTTTTGTATTGTCCTTAATATTATTAATTTAAATATTTTTAATATTTATTTATTAATTTTATGATTATACATAAAACTCACTCTTTTTTGTGTGAAATAATAAGTTGAACTTTGAAATAGAATATGAAACAGTCCAGCACAGCTTTTTACGATTAATAATAAGTAATTATATATTTTCTTTTTAATTTTTCATAAAATCCCAAATCAAATATTTTGGAAACATAACCTTTTGGGAAATTTAAACTTACATTATTGTTAACTTTACAAAAAATCTGAAACAAATCCTCGAGGGAAGAGCACATATCTATTTACATCTTGCTAAGCCCTTTAATTTTTTCTTTAGGGAAGTTGAATATTTTGAGCCTTGGTTAAGACTCATCAAGTCTAGACTATGCTTGTATCAATAAACCAATTATTAATTATCACTCAAATTACTGGTATTTAGTTATAGATATATTGTTCAAACAGAGAGAAAAAAACAAGTATTACCGGTATACATTTTGAGTTCGATAGAAACAACGTACTACTAGAAACATTGTTGTTGTTTAGAAAAATGATGCCATTGGTAAAAGTACAGCACTGAAATGGTCTCGTGTCATTTCAAATAGAACCATTTTGACAGGAGAAATTCTACACAGTCAAAATCCACCATACGACAATCCAAGTTGATCCAATAATAGATCGACCACAGCACGAAGTTAAAAAAATAAGTGTATGCATATTTTTTTAGTGAAGCTCATAAATGAAATGTGCACCTCTTTGCTCATTCATTATCATTTAACCCGTTGAAGATAGATTTAATTATGGGAATTTCAAGAGCTTGTAAATGTGAATTGACTAATTTGAGTGTGGAATATGTTCAAAACAGGGATTCCTATTTGTATTGTTATACTTGATACAAAGACTAAAAAATCTCGTAGTTTCACAATAATTCAGGAAGGATTTCCAATGAATCCTGTAGAATTATGAAAAAAGACATGTCTTTAAGACAAAAAAATACCGTCCATAAAATAGTTATGCAAGTGTACGACACAATGCATTGAAATAAACACTTTGTCAAAAATACCATCAAAAATTGTTTCGCACTTATATTTACAACAGTCTGAGTTATACACCGGTCACTGTATGAGATCATCCGCTATGTTATTGGCGGACATCACAACATCAAATCGACATGGAGGAAGGAGATCTGCAACGGTCGCAGAAGGATATATAGAAGAATCTATTAACAATAAAATTGATACTGAAAAAAAATCCAGGGTGCAAAACAAGCTGATATAGTAACAGAGCCTAGTTCAAGTGCTGGAAGCATACAAGGTTTTACTATTTCTGAATCCTCAGACTGCATTTCATTATCATTGAATAAGAATGCTGATTTAAATAAATAAACTGTATAAATTTATGAATAAAGTTTATTACTTCCTTTATATGTATGTTTGCATGCGAATAAAGACTGTCCTTGTATTACGAAAATTGAAAAATAAATCATACAATGTTTCATTGTATGTATGATGTTGGCAGTATATCATATAAAGATTAAATTTAATTGATGGAGTATCCTGTATATATAGTTCCTTCTGTCTAATAAAGCCTGAAGAAAGAAGTTAGTAACTACTGAAGTATAACTTTGCTGAAACGTGCACAGCATGTGAATGTTTTGAGTATATCTAAAAGTTTGTTTTAAAGAGTATCTCAGCATTGGATATAGTTACTTAAAAATACAATTTGAGAATTTGGGAGTAGGTAGATATATAATAAGGGATTTTGTAGCATAACTCATTTAGCCATTTACTTAAAACATGGCTACTAATTCGTCATTATTGAACTTATGAGATACAGGATGAGTCCCTTCTTCTGTTTCGATATTCATGTGTGTTTCCGAGTTATTTTTATTAACAATTATTATTAATTCCACAATTGTTAATTAAATCTAATATATAAAATTCTCGTGTCACTGTGTTAGACGCCATACTCGGAAACGGCTCGATCAATTTTTATAAAATTTTATATGTATATTCGGTAGGTCTGAGAATCGGTCGTAATCTATTTTTCATACCCCTAAGGATAGGGGTGGTCCACCCCAAACAATTTTTTGGAAAAAATTTTTATTTTTATTTTTTTATGATGTGGCATTAAAAAATACATACAACCCTTAATTTTCATCCTTCACAAGCTCCTATTTTTTAATAATCATTTTAGTAATTTATTCATTTTTAATCCTGGTCGATTACTGATCGATTATCACTAGATCAGTTGTCCCCGCCAGGCATCTACCGGTGTCACTTCTCACCCAGTAAACAGCACGGAGTAGGGATGAGAACGAAGCCGGTCTCCTGTCTCTCTCACACCATAAGCCTTCTCTCACTCCCTACACAGTTTTTGACCATTATTATTGTGTATGAATCGAGCGTAGTAGTGACGTTTACAATTATTATTTTACCTTCTAAGTGTAATTCTCAAGTAAATTTATTATTAATTTGCTGGGCCATAATTATTAATAAACTTATTAATTTTAAGTGTAGTTCTCATGATTAGTTAATTAAGTGATCTACATAACCTCAAAAGTACGCAACACGTGTCCCGAGCTCCCGCCAACAACGGCTATTATTTTACTATATGGCTATTTTTTTGTACAGTGAACAATGCCAACAAGACGTAAAGGGGCTAATTTGGGTCGTCAAACAAGTAAAATTGCAGGCACGCGAAATAATTCACAAAATGAATGTTTCGTGTTTTGTTATTCTTATAGGCCGTCATCGTTCACCTATTTTAGTCATATACCATATCTCCACACACTTACAACAAGTTAGTTATTTTTTATTAAACTGCCAAAATATTCACTAGAAATAATTCATATGGCAAAACCACGTTTGCCGGGTCACCTAGTATTGTTATAAATTCAAAAATTTTCTCCATAAACATTAAAATCAATGTTCATTCAATGTTTTTTTTATTACATTGGAAAGAGATTAAGAATAAGAGATTTTCGTTTTTAAAATCCTTAACAAATCATATTTAGGTGCGCATGTTTCGTAAGAAAGAATTGAATATTTAACCAATAATTGATAATAAATAAATTACTTAATTTAGTACCACAACTCAAACACTAACAATTAAAATATTTCGGAAACGCACAGGAATTTCGAAACAGAAGAAGGGACATTATGTAGATAATGAAAATAACAGTTTTTTTAAAAATAGTCATTGGCGTAGGCAAGAAGTTCTGTTTAAGAAAGGGGTTGAGCACCCCCTCCACTGTGCAAGTTTTTGAACAGTCTTATCGCTTGTTTTATGCCTCTTAATTAATAGGCATTATCCCCCAAATATGAAAAAATCTAAGCATTCCTTTATAAGTTATAATAAAAATTCGAGAACAAAAAATTATATTCAACACCCTGTACGACACGAAGTCTTCTACCCACCCTGTATAATTGTCTTTATTCGGTAGCAAAGAACTGAAAAATATTGTGTAGTAGAGACTGCAGACAAAATATCAGCTTTGTTGTATATGCGCCTTACTTTGCAATGGGGATAAATGACCGATAACTTTGTTAGTTCCGCATGGCATTCTCATATACCTTAATTCCACATCAGACACCAATATCCTGATAATAATTCAATATACGTAATCATTTTCTAAATAGGAATGCTTGCAGTAAAGACTTTTGATACTATATCTAGAGTACAGATGTAGACTATTACTCACTATGTCTACGATGTTGAAACCGCATTAAACTAAGTGCATCTAACACATACACCAAAACCCTAGAACTTATTAGCGTATTAAATTATTCATGGATGTGTTTTCGTTGTGTAACATATTCACATGACATGCTAGCTGTAAACAAAACCATACGTTAGATTATGTTTTACTTTCAGTTCATTATAATTCAGCATCTCCCTAGCTTAATCATTTTGGAATAGAATAAAGTGAGTAAATATATGAGGGTAGATACCAATCTGTCGTTGAAATGCAATGGTGTAAAATAGTTTGCGTTTAAATTTTCGTATGTAATATTAAAGCCTTAAAGCGTCATTTTGATCCTGTCCATATACTAACACAAAGCAGCCAAAAAGAAAATACCATGTGGGTTTTCTACATCTACATCGATTAGCGTCAAAACTCACGTGGTATTTTCCTTTTTTCGTTTTATGCGCAGACACAGGATCAAAATGATGCTTCGCGCCGCTTCTCCTCAGTGGGCAAGTACCTTAATGGAATATTCAAAACTATGGTTTTGAAATCCAGTTGCCCATGAAGTTTATTGTTGCAATGGTAATGGAAATTGGACCGTTTGTTAACAAGTAACTTTAAATCTCATGACATGGAAAGTGATCAAGAAAATTCTTTCCGGCGGAAATTGAAGAAGCTGCTAATAAAGCCATTTTCGAATCTCGGTCAAAGTAACAGTACGAGTTTTCGTACAGTCGTTTCTTGAGACGTTGTGATCTAAAAAATGTTGTGTGAATATGGCAAGTTCAGTGAAAAAGTACTTTTGGTAAAGTTTGGAGGAAAGTCTAAAGTATGGAAATAGTCAACTCTTTGATCAAATTACTCCATGAAGGCGATGATGAACATAAAGAATCAAGATATAAGCAAATATTACAACTCTGTACTATTTGCTTTTCTGAAGCGAAAGGCGAAATATATTGACTGAAAATGTCAAAAGAATTGACCAGGGAGAGAACAAATCGACACAGTTCTCGCATAAGGCCATGATGAAATATATCGCATGCAGAAGGCTGTCGTAATTTTCGGTATATTTGAAGATTGTCATCTAGAAGAACTGTGCATCTTGACATTCAATAACATTGAAGATTTGAGAACTTCACTCAGACACAAAAACTAATGTGCAGCAAACGTTGTCATTATTGGTACATTATATATTGACCTGTCATAAAAACTACATAGCTCTTCGTCAAGCAAACACTAATTCAAAAATTTTGATAAAATTTCGTTACGTTATGAACAAATATGCCACAACTCCAGTTGGAATCAACACATTTGGTAATAGGTCTGCCAATAAATATGAGTTTCTAAACTTTCCTGATTCTCACCTTTATACTAGACATTGCTTCCGACGATCTTCGGTTAGTTTGTTGGCAGACTCTGGAGATAATCTTACTGTAATTAAGATACATGATAAATAGAAATCCAGAACAGTAGTGGGGAGTTATACAGATGCCTCCTTACAAAATAATAAGGGCATTTCGGGTCAAATTTTGTTCAAAACGTCGGCGAATGGCATAGCTCCTTACCTAGGGTTACTAGATCTATTTCATGATAAACCCGGAGAAATGTGATGTTTTCCCGATCAGGGGAAACGTGAATTGTCGTTGAGCTGTAAAACAAAATATCTTCTTACACAGACTGATAAAAAACTGGATATATGCATTAAAATTACTTTTTATCTGATATTATCATTCTGATATATAAAATTTTAAGCAAGGGACTATAATATCATAATTTTGTTAAGATGCCTATTGGGATATTGGTACAATATTTTTAAAATTCAGTGTGCAATCCTTAAAAGATATTAATATCGATATTATTTTTAAAAGATTATTACGTTGTTATGACTATACATATTGTATTGTATATTATCTGTAAAGTATTTATCTTAAAAATGTCAGCAATCAAAATGTACAAAAATATTGATGAGTAATAATATAATTATCAAGTTGTATTTACAGTTGATACAATCATTCAAACACGTAAAAGCTTTTGACAATATAAATATATGTGTTAATAAATAATGATGGATATAGTATTTAAAAATTATTCTATATATGTGCTTTTAAAGACAAAATAGAATACAATTATTTATGAATGAAAAAAAAATTATCTCTTTAACGTATATTAGGTATCATCCCTTCTCTTTGGAAAACCTTTCGAGTATGTGATTTAATTTGCTGCCATATGCATCTAGCTTTTGGGAGATACAACTTATCAATTGTATAATGTTTATAGTAAAATTGTGTTGAATTTTATAGTTAAATTAAAAAATATAATAGATGGATAAAACTAATTCGCAAGTTTATGCAGTTTTTATTTATTTATATTTCAACATCTTTTTTTCTTTGTTAAGTAAAAAGTTTTAAATCGTAATTGGGAGAAGTTGAAGTTAACTGGGTAATTCTGTTTTTAAGGAAACGTATTTAAAATTCATGATTAAATTCTACTGGCAAATTAAATTTAAAGGAACATGTTTTATATTTTCCTAACTTTTGTAATCTACTAAGCTAAGTGACAGTATAAAATTACGCGATATAACTTGTCGACAAAAAAAAATGGACACTAAGTATAAAAATTTTAACCAAATTCTCGGAGTGGAATAAAAGATAATAAAAAAATATATTTCGAAATTTTAATCCGATGTTTAAAAAATGGCTTAGATTTGTCAAATAGCATGCGATTATTTTTATAACGTTGCCAAATATAGAGATGAGAAAAATGTACATTTTTATAAATAATAACACCTGATAGGTAACAGTTAATCTGGTCAGGTGCATTTTTTTGTCATTGCAAACTGTCAAAACTACATTTTCACTCATTATAGGTAAGATTACCTACTAACGACAAAATCCACACTCTGCGTGTAGTTAAACAAAATGTCAATTCTAAGAAAACCGAACGAAAGGAATACTAATATACAGAGTGTCCCTCAAAGATCTTTACAACGACCAGATATAGTGCGCTCAAAATAAGTTTATTTAGCTAAACTTACTTTAGTTCAAAGTTGCCCCGTTTAGGCGCTATACCCTAAAGTTGCAATTTTGAAATTGCTTTTTGTTATAAATTTAAAACGCCTTATGCGATTTTGCTAAAATTTGGTAAGTTGACACCGTTCTATAGGACAATAAACTCGATATCAAAATTATGAGTAATATCATTCCATTGGCGTGGAACTTGGGTTTTTTAGTAATTACACCTTCGATAATTCTACGCCAATGGAAGAAAAGATGTTTCAGTATAAAAATTAGAGTCGATTATTTATTACAAAAAACGTTCTCTTGATAAGACTCGATTACTCTCGTGGTTTATTCGAAATTTTTAATCTTAACTGTCAGAAGTTTTATTTACCAATCAGCCAACAATCAAAATTATTTGCATAAAGGCAAGTACCTGTAAACTTGTGGAAAAACCAAAATGAATGCGCGGAAATGAATAAGCGTGTTTGTTATAACGTCTAATTTTTATTTCAAGAATATTAGAAACAATTGTGAATATTTTTTTCCTAATTTAATTTTTATATCAAAATTGCTGCCAATAATTAAAATTACAAATTTCGAATAAACCACTAGTGTAATCGAGTCTTATCAAGAGTACCTTTTTTGTAGTAAATAATTTGTTTAATCTAAATTTTGGCGAGTGCCTTAAAATTACATTTTATACAGACATTAATAATTATATTTTTACTGACGTATGTATAAATAAATTGTTGTCGTGGTTTTTAGGAAAGTTGATGCTTTTAATTTGATACATCGATTATACGAGGGGCGATCAAAGTATTTATACATTATTAGCGATATCGAATGTCTGATCTGAAAGTCACCTGGCAGAAATATTGTGTTTTGGTACAATCGGCTATTAATTATTTGTTTAAATGGACTAGAAATTTTGCATTTGCGTTTTGCTATAAGAATGTAATAAAATGCAACATTGTTTTAGAAATGTTAAATATTTCTGTTGGTGACACTGCTATAAGCAAAATAAGAATTTACGAGTCGTACAAGCGTTTCCAAAAAGGCCGTCACCAACTGATGAAAACGTGAACATAGTGAAAGAAATGATTACGAACGATCGCAGAATCACAATCAGAGAAGTATCTGTTGATGTTGGCTCATGCCATAATTTTTTTTCGGATGTTTTGGGTATGAAACATGTGGTAACTAAATTTGTTCCAAAAGTGTCATCCATTCTTATTGTAAAATTTAATTCAAATTTCCTGAGTTTCTCTTTGAAGAAATAAATAATCGCCGATGGTACGAAAACATATGTAATCTTTGTGACAGGTGACGATCCGATATCCGATATGACTAATAATGTATAGATACTTTTCAGACATGTTTATCAACAGAACAGTGAAAATATTGAACGAATAGAACAAATACAATCCGAGATATTACAAACTTTCCCTTACTTTTTGATTACATCTCGTTCTTTGTATTACTGATTTAAGCTGTTTCTAAATGGAAACCAATTTTATGCACTTAAAAAAGTTTCAAATGCTATTATTGCAACAAAATAAATATCTCACAGAAAATTGGATTTTTTATACATACGCTTCAGTACGTATTAACAACCGTGTTCAATTATGCATCACTTTTCGAGACATTACAAGACCTCTAATGGTCGCATTGCATGGTAAAATCTATTAAACTCAAGAGGGTGAAGTACCTAGTTTATATTGTACAAACACAGTTAAGAACCTTTCTACATCATTTATCTGCTGCTCGTTCCGAGGATAATAATTAATATACAATTACTCCTGAATAAATGAACATACAGCAGGATTCAGGTTAGCTCTACCCAAATATCAACTGTGATAAGAACAATAGCCGGTTCCTGTATATCTCGATCGATTACAGTAAATTATGAACAGGCCAATTAAAAATGTATGGAAGGTCCAACCATATTTGTTCTACAGAGGTCGATGTATACATTGCTTTCAGTTGCTTATTCCGTTTTCATAACTAAAGTGCTTTGCTAGACCATGGATATAAAAAATTGTATTTGAACAATTTTTAATATTACAGTGCAAGGGTGTGAGCAACTAATGGAGATTTAATATCAAAAAATGGCTAAAGGTAATGTCAACTGAATTAAATTTTTTCTTTCAAATAATAATCTAAACTATCTATAATTATTCTTAGTGTAAACTCTAAATATTGCCTATGTAAAGTTTCTATGAAGTTAGGATTTGCTTACTGTTTTCTATATGTTTTTTGAAAAAGTATATAATTTATCTATCTGTCTATGAATAACGTTACGTCTAAAAAAAATAATCGAATAGTACACAAAAAAGACAAAGTGGGACCATACAGTGAACGATAAGTTGTTAATATTTTGTACATACAGGCTTTTTCAACGAAAAGTAGTCACCCTTAGTATCTTTTAAAATTATATTTTGGTTGAAAATTGCCAAGACATGTCAGGAAAGTTAACAAAGGGGGCATCTCTTTAAATAAAAACCGAATTTCTGCCATCAACCCCTTAGCCGTCACAGTCACCCTCTCTAAATTTTCAATTGGCTCCATACTAAGATAATAAACGTAAAACGGTTTTATAAGTAGATTTGATCTCTCGCAGAGTCGGACATATGAACAGAGTATCAGTTTTCATAGCACTTCCCTATGTACCTATTTGGTTCTCGAGGATGTAGATATAGCAACAACGTATTCAACTCCCTATGAACTTAATAAAAAAATAAAGAAAATCTGTCTGGGGCTGCCATTAAATGAACTAGTTTTGTAGCTTTATAGTAACGTGAATAATTTGGAGATATTTTATTGCTAGTTATCTATATTTATGGTGAAATTTAAAATAGTGATGGCAGCCCCCCACGGTTTTTCTTTGGTTTTTTATTAAGTTCATAGGGAGTTGAATATGTTGTTGCCATATCTACATCTTCGAGAACAAAATAGGTACATAGGGAAGTGCCATGAAAACTGATACTATTTTTATAGTTAGATATTTGATTCAACTTAAAGGAGACCACCTGAAGAAGCAATCCTAAAAATGCAGAAATAGGTCAGATCTCATCTATTGTGGTTGAATTTGTCATGTTCCCACTGCCAAAAAGTGAAGTTAGATATTTATAGAGTGTTTCATTAGAAGGTTAGTAAATTTGATTATTTTCCTTAGATAATTATTGATTAGATCTTTGTCTGTGGAATTGTTCATTAGCATACCTAGATGTTTGGTATCAGAGAACATACTATGACTTCATTGATAGGAATTGTAGGAGATTTGATTTATATTAGCTTAAAATACCTTTTTAAAACAGTAAAAAAATATCAATACATTGTTTTTGGAAATTTCAACACTACTTCTTATATTATTAGAGAAAGTGAGATGACAGATAAACACAAAGATTAAGGTGTATCAGAAATACAACAAATTGATGGAAAATATACAGTTGAATTGTTTTTCATTTTCTTTCCAAACATAAATAAATGCGACCAAAACTAAACCAACCTATTGAAGACATAAAATAAAGTTGCGATAGATCTTTAGAAAGTATTGGAGTCCAAATATATAGATGCAATATGAGGTCCAATTTTATACTTATGAAACTTTCGTCTAACCAACAATCTGTGCCATTGAATTATGAGATTATTTTCTTGCATTTTACTTGTTAACTCAATAACGACACAAAACTGTCAGAAAGCTCTGGTACGATTAGGACCTAATAACAGACTTTGATGGATACTAAAGCAGCTATCCCAATTTGTATGGAAGAAAGATCACTGGAAAATTGATTTGAAGGTATTACAAAGGACTCATCGAAAAAGAGAGCTAAAAACTTAGCAGAATTAAACAACCTGTGAATTTTAGTAAGCGTATACATTGAGAACTACAGCTTCACAAGCTGGATTTGAATTAAAAAGCTGAGTGTCACCTAAAAGATTACTGATGTTAAGAACCTATAAAGAGAAATGTAATTTTAAATGTGATTACAAAGTCGCAGTTGAGGATTGCTTTTTAATTAAGTTAAGAACATAAAATAATCAAAGATTTGGGTGAACAGCGAAAGCCTTTGTATTTTAAGATTTTAAGAATTATTGTGCTAAATATGTACATATAGATGTGTATTTTAATAATAATAATAATATATATAATATATTGTTTATTTTCAAAAACAGAAAGATACATAGTTACAAATGGAAAAATTTCAGTAGAAAACAAACAAGAAAATACATAAGTAAAACTTGTGTGAGTGAAAAAAGAAATATAAAATAGAACACATAAAACTAAATATTAAATACAGTCACTACAAAATATATAAATCTAAATGCATATTGTATAAAACCTATACCTATAAACATTAAACATTAAAATCAGATCAATATATAAAAACTAGTCCAAATTTAAAAATACCACAAACATATTGAACTCAAACAATATTACATCCTATAGCCAAGACCTAAATAACAGGAGAATTGCGTCTCTTTCATAAATGAGATGTCGTTTAAGTAAAAACTTAAATTTATTTAAGCTTTGCGTTTGCTTTATAATTTTAGGTACGGAATTGTATACTTTCGGACCCAAGTAGTGATAACTATGGTGACCTTTAGTTGTGTACATTCTCGGGACCCCCACAAAATTGCCCATCGATCTCGTATTATAGCTATGCTCATTTGGCGGTAAGTCACTTTTAATGCTGTCCATTTTTATTACTATCTTTAAGTAGAATAACTGCCGAAGGTCTAAGACATTGAGTTCCCTATAAATCAAATTGGACGAGTAAGTTAAACTTCTATTTAATATGATTTTTATAATTTTTTTCTGTAAAATATTTAATTCATTGATATAAACTTCATCGGCTGCCTCCCACGCCATTATTCCATAACTTAGATGGCTTTCAACTAATGCATGATATATTATTTTAAACTGTATCAAATCCAGGATATACTTTAATTGTTTCACTTTACATAGTACATATCTCAATTTCTTTTTTAAAACTTGAATTTATAAATCCCATCTAAGGTGTTTATCAATGACAATTTCAAGATAAGTTATTTTTTCTGCTGATTTGATAATAAAATCTTGGTTATTAATTTTTATTTTCAGGTACTGGATATCTGGGTGAGTATTGCTATAGGAGGAAAAGCTAAGAAAAAAAGTTTTATTTACATTTAAGGTAAGTAAATTTTCTGAATACCAAGAAAGCACTTTCTTCATGTTATTTCCTACTTTATGTTTTAGGTCTTGACAAGTGCTACCTTCATAATATATAGCAGTATCGTCTGCAAAGGCTATTATTGTTCCACCTGACTCAACCTCGAATAAATCATTTATATAAATGTTAAATAGAATCCAACTGGACGCAACACTGTCTCTTGGGGTACACCACATGTAATATTCCTCATATTACTCAAAGTATTATTTATTTGGACAAGCTGTAGCCTACCTGATAGGTAAGTTCTAAATAACTTGTGACTCAGACCCCTCACACCCATTGCGTATAATTTTTCTAACAAAATGGAATGACAGACTGTATCAAATGCCTTCTGTATATCCAAAAAAAATGCAAAGAGATTTTGCTCTAGTATCCATGCCTTTATAGATTTTATTAGTTAATAAATTAACAGCGTCTTGTGTACATTTTCCATTTCTGAATCCAAGTTGGTCCTTTGATAATATGGAATTTTTCTCTAAATATTCAACCAGTCGGTGTTATATAATTTTTTCAAATATTTTAGATAAATTGGATATCAGAGATATTGGTCTGTAGTTATGTATACACCTTTCTTAAAAACAGGTTTGACCACAGCCATTTTAAATTGTAATGGATATTCACCAGTTTCAATTATCTTATTTATTATAAATGTTAGAGGACATACTGTTTCATTTTGTACATCCTTTAGTAACTCTGCATTTAGTTCTTTTTTAACTTCTTGAATGTCAGTGGGATAGAGAAACATAGTTTTTTTACAATTTTTTTAAATTGATTTTTGTAAAGGATTACCTATAGTTATTGTAGAGGCTAATGTTTTACCAATTTCTGTAAAATAACAATTAAATTCATTGGAAATTTCTTTATCATGTTCTAAGATTCTATCGTGTTCATCTCTAATGCAAGTAATATGTTTAGTATCGCGCAATTTTTCTTTAGTAACCTGATTTACAACGTCCTACAATATTTTTGAATTTTCCTCTGACTGCTTTTTGAAAAAATTTACCTTTGTTATTTTAATTAAATTTGTCACCATATTTCTATAATCAGTTCTTTTAAAATTTTACTACCCAAGAAATATCTTTTATTTAAAATATTTTTCCTATGAAGAACAAATACAATATATAAAATGTAAAATGTAAAAGTTTTATAATCATCTCTGTTCTTTATATATGTAGTTTTTTCATTAAACAAATTATTTATAGTTAGGTAGGAACGTTTTTCTTAGTAATTATAAATTTTGCGAAATGTTCAACCTGTATATATCTTTTATTGTTTGAGAATTTTTTCGCCTGAGAAAAGAAACTGAAAATTAATTAAATCAACCCTTGTGGCAAAAGGGCCACTAAAGAGTTATTTTAAATTTAATTAATATTTAGGTAAAACATGCAAATAAACATAGAAATTAAATAAATTAAGCCGAAAATAAATAACTTCAACAATATATGTATAACAATGTTGATTCTCAAAAAAAAAAGAAAAGAAAATATATGGTTCAAGACTGCTAACGAATAATTTTACGTTCCAGTTTATAGCTGAGAACTGACCTGGAATTTCTAGGACGAAAATAAAATTTAGATTTAGTAGTATGTTGATTTTTCTGCTCCTCGGTAATTTCTCCAAGTCAGATCGTAGTGAGAAAATTGCGATGAACTCTTATCGATCCCATGGTACAAGAAATATAAAATTTTTATCTTGGCCCGAAACGACGTTCACAAGATCTGCGACAACAGCTTCCTGTAATAAGATCAAGAGTCAATATTTCGTTTTTTATTCGTTAGTAAAAGTCATTTTCGAGAGCGTTTGCTCAGGATATTCTTAAATAAGTACCTCATCAATTGTTATAGAATGTAGATAATTATAAATTGTGAAAAATTTTACCTAGAGTATTAAAATTATACAGGGTGTCAGGAATACGAGTGTCTTAACTTTTCCATATAAGTTGTACTAAACGAAACATATTTGACTAAACATTTTTTCCTTGACCAACGGTAACAGAATTATGACGGCAAACTGGTCTTAAATATGTAACAACGTTGCTCACATACTATTTTAGGATTGTTATGTATTTATAATAATTAAAAATAGGTACACCTAAATATAGGTACTTACTATAAATGGCTTTCTTAAAGCTCTTTACACAACACAGAATAATAGTTACAAATGTTTAAAATGACTTCTGTTCCTTGCAAGAAGCGTTTATCATACAAACGTCTCGTAACCAGAGAGTTTTATCTAGATTCATCTTAACACGTCATGCAGCTGGTTATGGTTACTATAAATTATCCCATTTTTGTTTATGTGCACTCACAAACATCAAAGAAAAACTAGAGAAAAATTAAAGGCACTAGGTTTACGCACTGCTATGACTAATATTACTTTTAGGTTATCAGCAACAGCTTGACACATTGCAACGTTGCCGAACGTTACAGTAGGGTAAAACTAACCTGTCTCACGACGGTCTAAACCCAGCTCACGTTCCCTATAGTTTTAACGAGTTTCTCTAAAACTTCAATTGATTAATACTGATATAAAAAAACAAATTACGTTACAGGCGTTTTTATTTAACCTGAATTGTACCTTAGTTTGAAATTTTGAAATATAGTCTTGCATATTATTGCACTTGTATTTTTATTTTTGAAATGTATTTGTAGGCAAACTATTCATTTTAGGCGTTTTATTAATAAGAGCTTTTATTGCTTTTGGTCAGACATATAAGCCCTTAAAATTATGACACTCATATTCCAGACACCTTGTATATTGTGTTTCTTTTTGTTGCCATGGCAATATAGGAGAATGAAATGTCCATCGAAGATTTTTGCGTGCATATTTCGTAGTTAATCAAATAACATAGTTTTAATATTTTACGATGGTAACGTATTTTTCCAGAAATTTTATGTTCTAGAACGCCAAAGTATTTTTCGTTGTAGAACATAAAATAAACGTCAAAATAATTTGTCACTCTTTCGAAACTGTAATTGTTTAAGTTTACTGTGCACGTTGAAATTATTATTATTGAAATTTTATTTTGTATAAAATATTCTATATGTATATGTATCCGCGACCGTACTTGAACGCCACCCTCTATGTCGTTTTATGGTAGTAATATCGGCCCCTGCGTCGGCCAACAGAGTGGCGGAAGAACATCTAAGTCAATGCCCTGTATAAGTTTCTGGATAAGCAAATCAAGATAAGCTGCTATTTGGTCAACACATTTTTCCTGACACGCTTCACAAAAACTCTTCGACTTCGTAGTAACTGCCGGACGTTTAGCACAGTATTTGTAGTATATCTTCGTTTGGTCTGGAGTTGAAATCACAAAACATCTCGGAGTATGAGTTTTGGAATTGGAAATTATTATAATAGTAATTGAATCTTTGTCTTCTATATCATCGATCGATTAACTGTAGCTCATTCTTCTCAAAGCTCCAAACCCCAATTATTAAAATTACCTGAAAAGCTGTTCAAAATTAGTTAATTAGTCATTTTCTAGCAGAAATCTATTATCAGGTACTTCTTATAAAAAATCTCTCAATTTCCTCTCTCGTTAGAATTCTGGTCTTTTTTGGACGATTTCCAACTGATTTGCTTTTCAAATATATGGTATTAGTTTTGGAAATTTTCTGATATTTACATTTTATTTGGCATTCAGTGTACTTTATAATGTGGAATATACTGACCATAACGTCGTTTAATTTTATTAATTTCCCAGTAATACTTCAGATACTTTTTGAATTTTCTTCAAACACCACCCATTGAATCAGTTATAGGCAATCTCGTTCTGTCTCCACGATTTTTGGGGATATTTTCTTTCGTCATCATATTTTCTTTAATTTTTGAACGCAAAAGTTCTGACATCTTCATCTTTCTCAGTTGTTACCAGTTGCTAAGCTACCAAATTGATGTGAATTCGAAGTTTGACTACAATGTATCCTGTACATTTAACAGGATACACAATTTTGTGGTAATTGCAAAATATTTTGCAAACTGCAAGAGATAAGATCGAGGAACCTTGGGCTGCTTCTTCGAGAAAGTTAAGATACCGAAATCAGAATTATTGCTATTTTATAACAGTATGTATAAATATCAAGCGCTGACAAAGATTTTTTTCTATGCAGCCGTTATTTAAGGCAAAGAATCATTATATGTTTATCCAAGGGAAAATGTATTTTTGTACTTATTTTACATGTTATACAATTCATAACGAATACACCAATGAATACCACAGAACAACATATTTAATTCAAAAAAGGTATTTTCACGTACTTACGTCCCATTACTATTAGCAAAACGAATAGTTCCATTCTAATGCGACAAAAGGTAAATTCTTCTGAAAGAAAATACACCCAATATTAGTGAAACATAATATTTCAGTAAATATTTTTTATTTACAGTACCTAAATAGAATTTTATATTTAGAACTGTTTCATTACAATAGCATATTATTAAATAAGGACTACAAAGTGACACTTTGATTAAATCTTTCCCGTTACATAAGAAAAAGTAAGCTAATATAAAAAAAAATTCTTAATTTTCCTCATCACTTGCTTAAGGATAATAAGCAAACTGAAAGGATAATATTTGCAGACAAGATCTTACTTTACCTCTCCATTTTCGTTTTTTCTCACTATGTTACGCAGAATTCCAGCAAGGTAAATTACAATTTTTGTTGTTATTTGTAGTTCGCAGAATGTTCCAATAAATTACACCATCTGAACAAGAATTGGGGTGTGTGTGGGTAGCCCGAAATTTATCTCTCTCCCCTAGATTTAGCTGCATACAAATTACGATGTGGTGAACTCAGGTTGAAATAAAAAGTTGGATACACAGGATGTTTTCGTATTTTAGTCTCTTACAAAAATTGTTTGCTTTATCCAGGAACAGATATTTCATACATGAGTCATATTTGACTTGAGTTGAAGATTTTAACTAGTCTTATTCAAGAAGTTTGGTTATACAGGGTGTCCTAGCGTAAATAAGACAGGGCAGTTTAAAGGCATTTTTTTAAAAGCAAATAACGGCCAAACACGTCAAGGTTGTTTTCGAGGGAAAATAATGTGCGAATATTTTCCAGTCTCCAAATTCAATTTATTGTCTGAAGCTATTTATTTGTGGCATAATTTTAGTTTTTCTTTAGTTTTATTGGGTTTTTGCCACACTTCTGAAAAAATAATAAATATTAATTAAATAAGCCCTTGCGCCAAACACAAGGTATACTGTAGATGCAATTTTTTGAATTTTGTATATCATTTTTGGACGCGTAATAAATTTAATATTCGAACAGTTTTTCAGACAACTAATACTTTACGATCATTTTTGTCTAAAACGCGTCCAAAAAATGATATACAAAATTCAAAAAATTGCATCTGCAGTATACCTTGTGAATGCAATAAACATTATGTTGGAGAAACGTCTCGGCCTATGAATGTTACAGTTGAGGAACATAAAAATTACATAAAAAGACGGGAATTTGAAAAATTCAAAATTTGCGAACACGCTTGGGAAAACGGTCATTTGATTCAATGGGGTTCGGCAAAAATTTTAGAGAAGGAAGATAACGCAACAAAAAGAAAATTAAAAGAGACCGCGATTATTTTGTTGAACGGAGATAAGTGTGTGTCAAACTGTTCAGTAAACATCGATGATTGTTGGCTACAGTTGTATCAAGAAGAAGTAAGTAACAATAAAATAAAAATCATTTAACATCTCTATGGAAGCAGATAAACAAATTTTAAACTGTCAAACTTGACATACGTTTAATATTTTTACTATGATTTTGAGAACGAAAACAGAGAGTTTTTCGAAACGTCAATAATACGGAAGTGCGCGATAGAGATGTGATTTTTGTTATTTTTTACTTATCTGCTTTTTTCAGTGTGAGATTTTTTGGTTAGGCAAACGTAGTTTCAAAAATAACCCTTGACTGTTCCGTTTGGCGCAAGGGCTTGTTTAATTAAACTTTATAATTTTTTCAGAAGTGTGGCAAAAACCTAATAAAACTAAAGAAAAACTCCAAATTCAAACCCCACGTGGGGTCTTATGCACCCTTAAAATCTTAAATGGCATGAGGGTTCGAGTGGTACCCCATTTGAAAGGTTGTTAATGTCTCTTTTCAACGGTCTCGCATTTTTTAAATGTGTTTGAAAATTTCGTGCGAAATTGCACCTAAAATTGATAAATACATTTTTGTAAAAAAATGGAACTAGGTCAATTTTTTTCGTAAAATTACTGATCGACAAAATTATTTCAAAGAAAAATTTATCGGATAAAAACAAATGATTTTAATGTGATAATTTTATTTGATATCAGTTTGAAGTTTTAAGTACGGAAATAGTAGAGAGCGTCCCTTATGGCACATCATGTTTCTTTCAAATGACAGAGCTTTTTTGCTGCTTAGTATATCCATTTGACTATTGAGACAATCGATTCTCCTACCTGTTAAATCTGAAAAAGGCATACCTTATTGAAGTTGTTAGGAGTAACAGTTTTCGAAATAATCTTATTTGAAATATTCAGTGCATCGAATAAAAAACGTTTTGGTTTCAGTTAAAGTGCTTTTTCTACTGAAAATATAGCAAAATGTTACTTGAAAAAGTTGTTCAGAGCGGTAAATTATGGAGATGTGCAAATTTTTTTAAAAATCGGCCTGCTTTGATAAAATCTTTGTGCTTTGTTGAAAAATGGTTTCATCAAACCTCGCCGATCTTCTTGAAATTTTGCATGTCTCCATAATTTATGATTCTGAACAACTTTTTCAAGTAATATTTTTGCTGTATTTTCAACAGAAAAAGCACTTTACCTGAAACCAAAACAGTTTTTACTCGGTGTGCAGAGCATTTCAAATAAGATTATTTCAAAAATGATTACGCCTACCGACTTCAGCAAGGTATACTTTTTCAAATAAAACAGGTAGCAGAATCGATTGTTTCTATAGTCAGATGGATACATTAAGATGCAAAAAAGTTATGTCATTTAAAAGAAACATGATGTGCTACAAGTGGCGCCCTCTATTAGTGACGTCAAAATTAAAAACATATTTGAATTTTTCGTCCGCAAAAACCCCCGATTTACAAATTGTATGTAAATATTTGGATTTCTTGCGAAGTTATTTACAAATATCGAAAATAAAATTTTAAATTTAACACACTGTATGTCTGTTAATATTGAGTTTTCAAAAAATTGTTGTAGGACTTTGTGACCCTAATTTTTTGTGACGAATCACCTCCTGAAATTTTGACGCATAATTTCCGGGCACCCTGTATAAAAAACAATTCATGAATGTATATGATTTCTGAATATGTGCAAAATCTAAAACAAAAGTAACATACATAGTTAACAAATGGAATAAAAATAATATGAACCTAATATTAAAATATTAGGTATTGATTAAATCTGAAACAGGTGCAAATATCATCAATAAGCACAGAAAAGGGCTTGGACCTAACGTAATTTCAGTATATTTTGAAGCATAGCTGTTAACTCTGACACATTACGTCCTATTATATAAATATTTTATCATGAGATTGTCGTGCATTTCGACTGATTAAGCCTCTACCGCCAGATGGCGTTATTTAATATCTTTAGAAATTCACAAAATTGTTTATGAACAATTAAATGGACGACATTTAACTTATTTTATTATTTGTAAAATTGTATAAAAAATGACACAAACCGGTAGCATCTATCATTTTTCAAACTTAAATTATGAGCGAAAATATTTTATTGCTTCTAAAGATACCAAATTGCGTCATCTGCTGATTCAATTTGAAATAATACTTAAGTATTGGTACAGATAATAATTTGGTTATCAAACAGCCTTAAAATAAAGCCAAGTTCGCTAAAATCGGTTAACGTAGTTGGGGGTTTTCCGACTTCTTCTGCAATACGAGCCTTCCTGTACCTCTTACTTTAAACGAGATAAATAAACAAAGTTATAATAAAAATAAACTTCTCGGAGTCATTTATGTTATCAACATTTTTTGCTGAAGCTGTAGGAAGTAGTTTAATAGATACTATTGTCATTAATAATATTATTATATATAATTTTTGTAGCCATATGGAGAGTGTATTGACAGATGAACTGGAAAAGAGAAAAGTTACTGCTTTTAATGTCATGGAGGAAAGTCTCTATTTGTTATAATATACAAAAGTACAGGTTTAAGCTAGTCAATAAAATATGCAGAATATCTCTTACTAAATTACTAGACATGCAGTAGATTTTATTATTAGAATTAAATAATAAATATACTATGCAAATCACATTTTTATTTCTAAGTAGTTAAGAAGGCCTTGTCAGTAGCAACAATAACTTCTGTGTAGGTATATTTTTTTAGAGGAATTTTCTGTAGAAGTGTATTGTTCACCCATCATCTAAAAATGTATTGCAATGTGCGCATTTCATTCACATTAGAAAATATGTTACATATTTTTGCTGAAAATACTGCATAATTATTCTTGAAACATCAGTATATATTCCTGATTTTCGCAAATATTTGTCGATATACGTATATCTGTGTGAAAATAAATATTTTAGCTTGTATTTTCATTACAATAAATTTATAATTAACATAACAGAACTGCAAGTAATGTTAATATCTGTTGTAAGCAATTACTATTTTTACTGTCATAAAGATAAATATGTTGTTCGAAATGAATGTTGTATAATACTGAGGCACATGTAATGGCGTAATTTTGATGCAAACATCTAAACAATGTACCGTTTCAGCTTTTATGATATTTATGAGTTGTATAATATTTGAATTAGCCCAAGCTGCAAATGCACAAATAACAAAATATAATCTTATACTTACTGTTTTACGAACATCCCACAAAGTTCTTAGTACTGAACCGTATATGTTTGTCTACAGCACGTTACAACTAAAACGTATTAGATTAGAGGTTAGGTTGAAGTACCTCTGCGCATGTGCAACGGAAATCACATGTAAACTTCTGTAAGATTTCCAAATAAATTTAGTAAAAGTAAATAGTTCCATTCTAATACCTACATTATACAGTATGCGCCAAAAGTATGGAATAAATTCAATAAAAATGAAACAATTATTTTTTGAAAAAAATCCTCGAACAGGTCGATTTTTAATTTAAAAAATACATATTTTAGTGTAAAATGCGATTTTCAAATGTCATTTGTTTTCGAATAATGACGTCATCGATTTTTTTTTAAATGTCAACACCATATTTTTTCCTTGATTCTGAAAGATTGTTTAACTCTCTATCAGACAGTACTAAAATTTTGCCCTCTTACATAGGAAAGTTTTCGAGTAAATGACGATTGAATGATAGAAAACGTAAATTTTATCCATAAAAAAGTAATAATTCTGAGGTATGTAAAATAAAATACAATTGATTAAATTTTATACTTAAATTAAATGTTCGAATTGCCATCCACCAACTTGTTGACAATGCGCAAGTCTGTGAAGAAATTCTTCTTGCACATTATGAATGATTTCTGGGGTAACTCTGAGTATTTCGTCCCGAATGCGATTTTGAAGTTCTTCTAAATTACGTGGTTTATTAATGTACACTTTTGACTTCAAGTATCCCCATAAAAAATAGTCAAGAGGTGTAAGATCTGGCGATCTTGCAGGCCATTCTATCGGTCCGCGTCTGCCGATCCACCTCCCAGGAAAACAGTTGTCCAAAAAATCTCGTACAAGGCGCGCATAGTGCGGAGGTGCACCGTCTTGCTGAAACCATATGGTATCGTCAGGAATGTCAGGGTCATTATCGTTAGGAAAAATTACTGCAAGGGCTGGAACAAGATCATTTTCTAGAAACTCTAAATATCTTTGTCCTGTAAGGGTTCCTTCAAAGAAGAAAGGCCCTACTATTCTGTCGTCAACTATTCCAGCCCACACATTTAGTTTCTGAGGGTGTTGGGTATGTGCCTCTGCCATCCAATGAGGATTTTCCCGACTCCAATATCTGCAAGTTTGACGGTTTACTGTATCATTCAGACAAAATGTGGCCTCATCTGAAAAAAGTATTTGCCGGAGTAAATTTCTATTTCCTTGACATAAATCCATTAGAATTTCGCAAAAGTGTAAGCGGCGATCGGGATCATCTTCATTGAGTTCCTGCACAAATTGAATTTTGTAGGGATGATATTTTTCCTTCCTCAATATACGTAGCACTGTGCTCTAACTAGTGTCATTGTTTAATGCAACCAATCGTGAAGAATTATATATTCTTATCAAAATGTTCTGTTTCTGATTTTCATTAATGCTTGGACGTCCAGGTTTTGGAATATTTACAACATTGTCAGTTTCTCTAAATTTAGACTCTACCTTACTGACTGTTGATTGGCTGATAGGGCAATCTGGATATTTTTCATTAAATAAATCGCAAACTTCCTGCTGAGTTCTTGTCATATTCCCGCATCCGATAAGAATTAAAATTTCAATTCTTTGAGTAACAGTTAAATGTGCCATAATACTATGGAATTCGAAAAACTAAACTTGATAACGTTTTTGCTTTATTTTAATTGATTTACGTTTTCTAACATTCAATCGTCATTTACTCGAAAACTTTCCTATGTAAAAGGGCAAAATTTGAGTACTGTCTGATAGAGAATTAAACAATCTTTCCGAAGGAAAAAAATATGGTGTTGCCATTTAAAAAAAAATCGATGACGTCATTACTCGAAAACAAATGACATTTGAAAATCGCATTTTACGCTAAAATATGTATTTTTTAAATTAAAAATCGACCTGTTCGAGGATTTTTCCCAAAAAATAATTGTTTCGTTTTTATTGAATTTATTCCATACTTTTGGCGCATACTGTATTAACACGCTAAAATTCTCTAATTTTAAATTAAAATTTTCCAGTAAATATTATTTAAAAAAAGAATAACAAAATATGGAAACAGTGCGGCATCAAAAGTAAAAGAAAATGGACTACTAAATTACTTTATTAAATAAATTATTTTATTTTTACTTTTTAAATATTTAGATTGCATTTTAATTCGACTGTTTTTGAAAATTTTACTGAACTCATGCAGGCCAATCAAAATAAGTAAGTGGAACAAAAAATAAATGATGTCAGACGTGCGATTGTGAAAACGTATACAAACAGTGTAAAAGTCAAATAAAAAAGCCATTTATTTTCATTTTCCTTCTCTACCTCGTGCAATAAAGTCCTGAAATGGGTTGGCTAATCCATCATAACGCAAGGCAGATGTGCCAAATATGAAAGAGAATACAGATAAATAAAAGGAATTCTGTAAAAGATATTGGTTGCTTATGTTGGAGTTGTTTGCTAGGAGACGTTTTTCAATATTTCTGTCCCTGTCATCTTCGCTAAAATCCTACTGGATACTAACAGATTCTGATTTTTATCTGAAAAATGGAAATATAAGCCGAGATTTTATGTTATTTGTGACACGACGTTAAAGTATACAAGACGGCAGCAATTTATTTAATTTAGAGGGCGGGCATGTGGAAAATAGAGAATATGCCTGAAAATTTTGTATTTTTTACATAGGACTTTACGAGTGTTTAAAAAATTCGTATTTAAAAGAAAAAACAATTGAACAGGACAAAAGACATTACTTACACTGCAAGTTTTTTATATTTTTATTTATTTATTTATTTGCAATAGATAAAAAATCTAATACAAACACCATAAAAAGAGATCAAACACATAATAAACAAAAATCATACAAATATCAAACATATGAATGTATAAACAGTACATAATTATCAGTCACATATACCATGAAACAGAAAACTACTAGTACAATATACATAACTAATACATTACACAAACAGGTGACTAGAAAAGTCATATAGTGTAAAATTAAATTGAACTTTTACTGTGTTCTTTCAAATTAATTTTAAAGACATTAAGACAGACTATTTTTATGTGAACACATCAACAGCAACAATCATTGCCAAACCCCTTTAAAAGACAACAAAGTGTTCATAATACTTTTATAGTTCATTATGGCAATATAAATATTATTTGATACATAATGATTTTCCGGGTTGTTATGCCGTAACTTCGGTAACTGGTCGCTGCCAGAAACAGTGTTAAAATGCACATCCCTAGCATTAGTTGGGATTATTTTACCTGCCCTAGTTGTTCTTAGGCTAGGCTCTGTGGAGACTGGTGTCTCTGGGCCCGCCCATATATTGATTTCAGTTCCTATTGTTGGTATTACGACTACTACGGTAGGAACCGTTCCTCGGACAATTGTGGTTCTCCGAGGCGTTCCGTAGCCGCCGTTATAACTGGTCGCATCCCATGCTTCCATACGTTTCACCGCTCTTCACTGTCGGCATCTTCAATGGTGACTCCGTAAAAGGTTCGCCGCGCCTGAGCCTCAGTCTAGGCTAATGCTAGGGATATACATTTTAACTCTGTTTCTGACAGCGACCAGTTACCGAGGTCACGGCGTAACAACCCGAAAAATCACTATGTATCAAATGATAGCACCGATCGTGAAAGCCTAAAAACCACTATAATATAATATTATTATTACAGGAGTGCGTAAAATGTCCATGAATGCTATTATTAAAAACAACAAGCTCCTTGAGGTAAGGACACAGATCATGCAGTATCTTATAAATGGTCAAATAATGCAGCCTTTGAACAACGGAAATATTAAATTACATACCGATGAGGGAAGTGTTTCATTACTGTCGAGAGATTAACTATAATCTCAAGATATTAATGAAAACTTCCCTCCGAGGTATGTATACTATTTTATTTACAACCACATCGTTAGTTGAAAATTCTATTTCATATTTTTAAATGTAGTTAAAATGCCAAAATATGCGTCATTTTATTATTTTGACACCATTTAAAATTGTGCAGGTTGCGTTGAACAAGCAGGTACAGGTGGCAGGGCCATGCCTAGCAACGACGCATGACAGATACAAACAATTTTGAATTCTCGTTCGATCCTTCAAATTTGCGGCTGAAAAAATGTTGTCAGATAGCGAGAGTGAAGATTATTTGCCAGACGGAACTCCACCAGAACTAAAACAAGCTGCTGAAAAAGCAGAACAAAGTTTATTTCCTGAAAAAAGCAGGGGGCGTTACGAAAAAGCCTTCAAGGTTTACGAAAATTGGTGTTTAGAAAAAATACTAAGAATATTGCTTCAGAAACAGTCTTGATGGCATATTTTAGAGACATGGCAAAGCAAAAAAAGCCCTCTACTCTTTGGGCTATCTACAGCATGTTACGGGCCATGCTAGATTTACGAGAGAAGATTGATATATCTAAATATAACAAGCTCCTTGCTTTTTTGAAACGCCAGAATATAGGTTTTAGGCCCAAGAAATCTATTACCTTTACCAGACAAAATATAGAGGATTTTCTAAGCAAAGCACCCCAAGAATTCCTTCCTATCAAGGTGAAATTTTCTTTTTAATTTTTTCAATTTGGTTTTAATTATTTTTTATAATTATTTTAGGTTGCGCTTATAATAGGTGTATCTGGAGCATGCTGCACTGATGAATTATTAAAAATGAAAACTACGCATATTGATATATTAGAAAAGAAAATTTGTATTGAAATTCCGGATACAAAAACTTATAAAAGTAGATCATTCATGATCACTGAAATAAACTGGATAAAAATTGTGAAAGAATTTATCCAGGTACGGAAAGATATAAAAAATGAGAGATTTTTTGTTCAATATCGATCGGGAAGAGCTCGAAATCAGCCTTTTGGATACAATTCTATCTCTAAATTTCCTTATAAAATAGCCTGCTTTTTAAAACTTTCTAAGGCAGAAACGTACACAGGTCATGCTTTTAGAAGAACGGCAGCTACGTTGCTGGTTAATAGCGGAGCAGATATTCTTCAGTTGAAACGCTTAGGGGGCTGGCGGTCTAGTACAGTTGCAGAAAGTTATGTGGATAAATCTGTAGCTAACCAAACTAAAACCGCAAATATGATATCCTCAACAACTTTGCCATCGTCCTCCTGTACCAGTTCAAACGCTCTACCTCCTGCTGTTAACTTCACGGGATCTGACAGTGGACATGAAATAACATTTTCTAGTAATGAAATTTCAAATCATCAGAGAGATCTCTTAAATATTTCGGTTAAATCCTATAATAAGTCAAATATTACCATTAATTTTAATAAATAATATATGATAAATTATTTAAATGTTATTGTTGTTAATTAATTGCTCTGTTGTTTCTATATAAGAATTTGTTCAATAAATATATTACTTAAATAAATATTTTGCTTTATTGAACGAGAGAGGGAAATGAGTGAGGGAAATGGGTGAGGGAAATGGAAGAGGGAAGTAGACGTAGGTAATGTGACACTTTCAAACCTTCAATGACATTAGTAATGTCAAAATTATAGGTATGGTTGTAAATAAACAATTGTAATGCATCCAACATGGATGTATATCGATTACATTTCAATATTATCCTCATGCCACTCCTGAAATGCTCCAGAATGTAAGACAGTGTTTTGAACAAAATCTTTATAATTGCATGGACGCAGGGGGCCAACATTTTGAACATTTATTGTAATAAAATTTCTTTAATAGAATTTTTTTTTCAAAACCCTGTATCTTTTTCAAAAATAGGCTCATTTTCAAAAGTGACATAAGTGACTGTGTAGAGAATTAAAAGAGCTTTTGAATAATATGCAACTTTTTGCGTTTTTCCAAAAAAAAAAAATTCCTAGCCTCTATGGGGTCTGTTACGTTTTCGTTGGGCCTCCCCTGTATATAAGCAGACAATATTGTCATTTGTTACAGTTTTAAGAATTTTCTGGGAACCTTCTATTGTTTACTTCATTAATACAAAGAACAAATTACGTTACTGTAGCTTTTACTAAACCTTAATTGTATATATAGTTTATTGTGTATAGTTTGTAATTTCATAACACAGTATTGCGTTTTTTTGCAGCTGTATTTTTTTTGAAATGTATTTGTAGGAAAGTTATTAGTTGTTTCAAGAATTTTTTATTACTTTCAGTCAGATATGCAAGCTACTTTAGTATCAGCACTTATTTTTCGGACACCCTCTATAGAGTATGTGGATTTTACGCTGCAGCATTTTCATAAGTTTGCTGTGAGGTTAATTTGTATTCGAAGGTCGTACATTAATCATTTCTGACAGGTGGAAACTAATCAACTTACTCTGGATTTTTTTTATAGAATATAAATTGAAAGGATCATCAAATATGTTACAAGCTTCACTACACCCTGTATAAGTATAGGCGACTTTTTTAGTATGTTTTAATTTAGTTGTCTCGTTACTACAATTTAAAGTAAATTTTTGGATAAATCTTGAATTAAGTAATCACATATATACATGAGTATATTGTCTAAAGAACGAGTTACTCAATTCACTATTATATACTCGTATGTTTAAATAGGCATACAAAATAATGTCAAAGAATATCATTCTTGGTTTAGTTTTTTTTTATCTATCTTCGCTAGACACTCAGAGTGACGACATTTAAAAAAAATACCTTTAGATTAACAAAATCCTGTAACTCTGTTTGCTTCTCCCAAATCTCTTATTTTAAATTACATAAAGAAACCAAACAGTCAGATAGAATATACTTATTTCACAAATTGTTTCTTTAAAATATCTGGCAGTTGTTTGGGAGTTGCTCTTAACAATATATAAAAGTTTTAATTTTGATGACAAGCAAAGTTGTATCTTTTTTTATTTTGCCTACATCGATTTTGCATGTATATACCGAAATATACGTCATAGAAGCAATTGCTTTATTGCCCCTGAAATCCTCTGAAATATTCTATAAAATCAAGATCTATTAGTACATAAGTTATTTCCTGCTCTCTTACAAAATAAGCGCACATTGTATGAATTTTGAAACAATCACTACTTCGAGTATGCTGTGAAATGGATGATTTAGGCTAATTGAACTAATTTGAGTTTCGACAAGCCACGTGAAATTCTTATAATTATATAATATATTGTTTTTATTATTTAGAATTCGTCTTGAATTTTCATCTTGCTTTGATTCAGCCGTGTTTATTATATTCAATTAATCGTTCTTTGTTGTTGTTTTTTTACAATTTCGTATTTCGATTAATTTTAAGAATATCCTCAAATTAAACATGAATTTTCTGTATTAAAAAAATAACGCTCATAACAGAAAAATATAATCTTATTCATCATTCTTTTTGTCCTGTTCTCAAATCTTCTATTTTCTAATTTTGAAAACGACGATATCATAAATATACCAAACATAATGGTAATATATACAATAATATAATAATAATATCTCTACCCCTCATTCTAATCACATGGATTAGCCCAGAAGTCGGAGACTTGTGCGGGAGAGGGGGCGGCATATTATTATTAAGCAGGCCGCATTTGCACAATAAATATATATTTTTCTTTGTGGAGAATATAGACATTTCTTTCATATTTCTGGAAACATATTCTGCACCATAACCAAAAGCTTAGCTATCCACACGGCGTACATACAAAATTCAATTTTTTGAAAAGTAAACATAAGTGAAATCGTTGTTTTCAAGCCCGATGTAAGTATCTTACAAAGAACATAATTGTCAAATAGCGACAGAAGCATTGAAAATTTGTTGACCCCTACAGAAAAAAAAGTTGTAGGAGTCCATTTTTAAATTGCTCCTCTACAAGATATTAAAGGTATAATTTATTTGTACCTTCTTAAAAAACTGCATTATTGAGAGCCAATAATACTCCATTAAATCAACAATAACAAGTTTATTCAAATCAACAAATTTTAAAATCTGTCAATTATACAGGGTGAGTCAGTCATAATGTCATTAATTTTAACCACGTATTTGGGAGGCCTAATAAAGGCAGAAAATCGAAAAAAAAATTTTACTCGACCCTTAAAAAAATAAACAAATCATCCTATAAAAATCAGTAAAACGACGCTCCTGGTGCGCTACAAACTTTCTGAGGACGCACCATCGAATGCCGGATTAAACATCGTTGCCACATCATGTTTACATACATAATATCGTCTAACACATCAGCGTGTTATTCAAATTTACCCGCATTTCCCGCATTTCTTTTCCCCCAAATTTGTAGATCACGCCACATATTACTACCATACTACTTAAAAAACAAAAAATTTCTAGGCTAGATGTACGTAACTACAAACTGAATAATTAATTGCACTTACGAGTAATATTAAAAATTCATATTTATTTGCAAAACGTAGTGAAAACGTAATATCAAAATTATTAATCATTCGAAAACATTTATTTATTATCTACATTTGTTTTTATTAACAAATAAATCAATATTTAAGGAAAATTAATTCATGTATCTAAATTTAAAAAAATAGTTTTACTCCTTGTCGTTAAATAACAGTACCAAAACTAGGTAATTAGGTTATTGACCTAATAACACGGTAGGTCAAGGTTCACTCTCGATAACTTAGAATAGCGGCGTACCATTTCGGTTTAGGACAGTTTTCTGTCGACAACACGATGGTTTTCTATTATTTAGTATTTAAACACGAAACACTTTTCAGTTTCTCTTAATAATTTACCCATTGAGTATAGGTTTTTTATGTAATGTACGTAAATAGTTTATTACTTGGCTTATTATTAGACACGTTGGAGTTTTGTTGCAGTCATAACAGCTACATTAGCTCAGACAAAAATCCACACGCTACTTATCGGTTTAGCTTTCAGAAGCGATTTGTTGTCAACGTATGGGCAGGAGTGAACGGGTATCGTTTGATTGGGCCGTATTTTCTACCGGAAAACCTGAATGGACCGCGTTACTTGCAATTTTTAATAGAATTATTTGATTTTATTGGATATTAACATTTTAAATTATTATTGGTTGAAGTTGAACTGAGCAAGAAAAAATGATATTCTAAAATAGTCAGTACAATCGTTTATTTGTGATGTCTAAAACCTAGGTAGGTAGGTACGAGAAAAATATTTTAACTTGACAACATTGCATCAGATCGACATCGAGTTGAACTGTGAGCTGTAAACGACCAAGGCTGTGAGCGGTCAGTGACATTCTGAAAACGGGGTTTAAATAATGATTTGAAAATATTTTTTTCGGCGTAAATATGCATTTAGATTTTTTTTAATCGCGTATTCGCATTATACTCATTATTCCCTATCTCCTCTTAAAATGAATGACATTATGACTGACTCACCCTGTATAGAAGTACCTACAAATTCCCTATTATTTCTTACTCATTTCGATTCTTTATATGAACACATTAATCTTTGCAATTATTGAAAGAATTTGGAGTTTACTTTTTCTAAAAGCCTATTTCTTCCCTACTAACGGGTCGAAATAAGTGTTATGTTGACAAAAGGATGACAAACAATAAGCGAAAATTACTTCCAAGTCTGTAGCAATGGTAAAAAGAGAAAATCCCAACGATCTTTTTTCTTTGCAATCGCGTGACTGGTACGCTATAAGTCAGAAAAAAAAACAATCGGAAAATGTTTTATGGGAAGTCTTATAAATTACAATAGAAAGTGATTGCCACTGGGGTCGTATTTTATAAGTATAATATTTTTTTAGAAAAATGTTGTAAAATTGATTACATTTTTGTGCATACACATAGATACAAAATACCGTATTTCCTAATAAGATAGGCTAATAGATTTATCGCTTGCTAGGACGTTTGATTTTAAATTTCAAATTTAATCCATAATTTAGATACCTATAGTCAAACTGGCGTAGAAACTTGAACTAAGGGATTATTAATAGTAACAAATCCGAATCTGAACTTAGTTTTTAGATATCTCATAGAAAGCGCTCTGGATTGTTAATAGGTAACTATGTTGATAGACTTATTATATTTAAGGGAAAAGGTATACCTATTTGATATCGATAAATCGCTTTGCCTAAGAAACAGTAGTTGGTCTAAAATATGTTTTAAAAACTACAGCTAAACTTATGCAAACGGTAAATTTTAACGTTTATTACGTTAACCAAAATGACATAACTTATACGTTAAAATATATCTCTCTTAAAAGCAAAACCTTTTCGCAATATTAATATTAATCGAACTAAATATACCTACATTTTAAGATTTCTTTAAAGTTCCGTTTTATACGCGCTTTAATTACTTATTTATTAAGCAGGTATAAAAACGTTACCCATATCCGATTTACACTTATTTTTAATATATATGTATATATCTATAACCTATAACTAATAATCATAACATATAGTCAGGTCCAGATATATACCGATTTCGAGCTTGTTAGCCCTTTAGGCTGCTTGATTCTACAGCCGATAGACGGATATAATGTTCATAATCCATGAATACCATTAAGTTACATAGATTTTAGTCTCAACCACGCACAAGGTTCGCCTTTTGTGGTATTTCAATTTGTTTGCCGAATACATGTATGTTAATGTATATTACAATAATGTTACTATGCAAATAAATTATTATTATTATTTCCGTTAAAAAACCAATTCATTCAAAAATGTGATTTTTGAAGGTGCATGAAATACGCTAAAAGGAATAAGTTACAGGCGCAGAAGTTTTGATGAAATCTCGCCAGACGGGTTACTAAAATTTGTTAATCAAATTTATGATGTGGAACTGGCGCGGCGTGGATATGAAGCAGTCTATTGCTTTATTGACTATTTCAAAAAAGAATTCAACAATTATGGTCAACACACGACGTATTAAGTACAATACCATATTTTCTAAGACAGTATGAGGTGATGAAAAATGCACCACTGAATCTAAATAGTTGACACCGTAGTCTGAAGATCAGTGATCAGTACGTGTCTTGGGGAAAATCTTAAGCAAAAGAACACCAAACATTGAAACCAATCGTCTGTTTTTGACACCTAATATTGATTGGCAGAAAACAAACATATAATATAAAAACGTGCTGTAGGCATTAATTAATGAAGTAAATGGACACGTTTAGCAGCAGAAAGTGGAAGTGGAAGTTGGAACATAAGTTAACAGGCCATTCCACATTTAAATCTCTCAAGCCGTATTTAACGAACATTATAGAAAGATTCTTGAAAAAATGAGAAACGAACATTATTCTACAACCACGAGAGTAAACAAAAATACTAGGACGGAGAGAACGCATTATGAGGTCGCGGTCTAGACGTCTCACGGACTGCTCTGTGGCGAACTCATCACGGACTTTTACAAAATCAACCGCATATGTCGTTCTCTATGCGCTTCCGACTTGTTATACTCTACTATTTAGATGTCAAAATATATTCTGTGGGAGATATATTTTCATTAGCTCTTTTATTTGACGCCACTGGCCAAAATTCTCCAAGAAGTTTTGAGAGAGACCGCAACGAGTGCGAGTTAAGCTCCCGACCTGCTAGTGCAAATGCGTACATTTAAAA
This sequence comes from Monochamus alternatus, assembly GCA_037114965.1. Classification (NCBI taxonomy): domain Eukaryota; kingdom Metazoa; phylum Arthropoda; class Insecta; order Coleoptera; family Cerambycidae; genus Monochamus; species Monochamus alternatus. The sequence continues at coordinate 22,997,582 of CM073430.1, forward strand.
TGTTTAGAAAATACTTCACTAAGTAAGAGCGAGACTAGTATAGTCCGCGATGCGCCTAGACCGCGATCACCTAATACGTTTTTTCGTTTATACTAACCTCCTGGGCGTATTTCCCTAAAACACCAAAATGCTCGGAAGTATAATCGATTGTTTTTACTTTTGCGATATTATAGCTGATAATACTATCGAGTGTCCTTTATTACATGCAGTTTGAGTTTTTTATAATACTCAGATGAAATTGTATAATATATTTTTTATGAGTCATAACTTATTAAACATACTCAGTTCGGTCAGTGGTCGCGCGGTTTAAGGTGTCAGTACTTGAATCGATGTGACTATACCGCTGTGGGTTCGATCCCCGCGACTGGTAGACCGTATATTAGCTATATTCGTGGACAGGATTGCCACCCCCTTGCGGGTATGGTAGGATGGAAGAATGTTAGCTTGGGTCAATATGAGAGATTGATATCGGTCGACGTTTGACTACCCCCCAAAATTAATTAAGTTTTGCAGGTTTCCCTCATTCCTGCACTGAATGGTAGTTTGGACCTACCAACGTAAGTCGTTCCTGGGAGTAAATGCGTCTTGCTTAATAATAATATACCGCCGCTTCTCCCGCACAAGTCTTCTACTTCTGGACTAATCCTCGTGATTAGAATGGGGAGTATTATTATTATTATTTATATACTTTTTTAATTAACTTATGCATTAAAACGCGTACCTTTCCTGAAATCTGGAAGCACTCTAAAGTATGTCCGATTTATAAAAAAATAAATAATTAGGATATCACTTCCGGCCAATATCTATCTTGTGCATCTACAGTAAGGTCTTTGAGTATCTACTTCATAGGCACATTTATTACAGCATTAGAAATACAATTTCAATTCGTCAGCATGTATTTATGAAAGGCAGGTCTACGACTACTGATTTTTCAAAGGCATTCTACAGACTGGACCATGGGATATTACTTACAAAACTTAATTCATTTGGATTCTCAAATTCTCTTCTACAATTATTTAGATCATATTTGTCGAACAGACTTCAGTATGTTCTGTTCAAAGGGTGTAAGTCTGTCGACTACTTAGCAACTTCAGGAGTCCCGCAAGGATCTGTCCTTGGACCACTGCTATTCAACATTTTTATCAATGATATAACTGATTCTTTAAGTTCTAACTGCCTTTTTTATGCTGATGATGCAAATTAAACATACTTTCTATGAATCTTTAGAAGTGCTACATAACCTCATACACTTTAAAATCGTCGAAAATTATGTTTGACTATACTTTTAATGACATTGTTTTATCACCTACTAACACTTTCCGTGATCTCTGAGTTCTTTTTGATGATAAGTTGTCTTTCAATTTACATATTAAAAAGATTATATCTTACGGTCTTATGGTTTTATAGTAAGAAATAGCAGTAATTTTGTTCAAATTAAGATGCTTAAAACCTTATATTATTGTTTTGCTCGATACAAACTCGAATATGCCGCTTCAGTTTGGTCTCCTTACTATAATTCTCATATACAAAATATTGAAGCAGTCCAAAGAAAGTTTCTTAAATTTCTTAATTTTAGAATGGATGGAGTATTTCCTCCTATTGGATTTCCCCAATCTGAATTATTACAAAGACATGCTTTGAGTCTTGAGGTGTCAATGTTACAGTATGCTTGTCTTGGCTTATATTTATATGTCTCTTTACCCTCCTGTTCTGTAGTTGGGTTTTGTAACCTGTAGAACAGAGTAACAATAAATAAATAAATAAATTATTATTATACCTACAATCCTAGGCGGTGGAATGTTATGCGTAGATTTTGTAAAAGCTTGTAAAAGGAAATTATATGTGTATATTTAGAATAACTTATACATTCTTTATTTTCTCATTGATGTTTTTAACCGATCTCTACTTTTGCGCCTCGTGTCATTGTCAGCCTTATAACGAAAAATCAATTTTTATCCGTATTGCTCTGTAACTGCAGCCCTGACAAATTTGAGTGATTAAACGCTGTAAATTATTATGCTAGAGCGGCATGAATAATGTGCCAAAGTGTAAAGCAAATCGCGAATTCCGTATCATGCCGAGTGTGAGCAAAGCCGCATACGCACCTAGATGCATTAGTAGCAGTAATAGTAGTAGTATTACATGACAAGTTAATTTACATGGATACATATATCTGAATTAACAAACGTTAAATTCTACTGTAAATTATGTACCCATATCTAAATTTCGACTAAAACCAATTTTTTATATACGTTTGTGTATATGTATTGAAAAAGCCAAACATAAGACCGGACAAGTAAAAATATTTCACTAAAAAGAAAAAGTTTAAAAAGGTAGATAGTTAAACACAAAAATAGAGAAAAGCGTCAGATCCAACTTCTGAATATATTATTTTTAATCGAGTGTCTATACCATTACAAATTAATATAAAAGGTGTTTCTCAAGTCGAGGTCAAAAATCCAGGGGCGTGTTTTGTGACCAAAAATAAGGGTTTTTTGTTATATAAATGTGGGGTCTTAAAACAGCCATTGTCCAGCTACAATATGTCAAATATTAACAAAAAAATCAGTTTTCAGTAATTTCTAAACCGCTTTAATTTAACTTAACCAAATCCTACCTCATGACATGTTATTAGGGTAAAGGAAAATTTGTTATTGTGAATTACTCCATTTATGTAATCACTGTAATGAGTTGCTGAAGGTGGCAATTTTGTTATTATACAGTATGCGCCAAAAGTATGGAATAAATTCAATAAAAACAAAACAATTATTTTTTGGAAAAAATCCTCGAACAGGTCGATTTTTAATTCTGAGGTATGTAAAATAAAATACAATACAATACAATTTTATACTTAAATTAAATGTTCGAATTGCTATCCACCAACTTGTTGACAATGCGCAAGTCTGTGAAGAAATTCTTCTTGCACATTATGAATGATTTCTGGGGTAACTCTGCGTATTTCGTCCCGAAAGCGATTTTGAAGTTCTTCTAAATTACGTGGTTTATTAATGTACACTTTTGACTTCAAGTATCCCCATAAAAAATAGTCAAGAGGTGTAAGATCTGGCGATCTTGCAGGCCATTCTATCGGTCCGCGTCTGCCGATCCACCTCCCAGGAAAACAGTTGTCCAAAAAATCTCGTACAGGGCGCGCATAGTGCGGAGGTGCACCGTCTTGCTGAAACCATATGGTATCGTCAAGAATATCAGGGTCATTATCGTTAGGAAAAATTACTGCAAGGGCTGGAACAAGGTCATTTTCTAGAAGTTCTAAATATCTTCGTCCTGTAAGGGTTCCTTCAAAGAGGAAAGGCCCTACTATTCTATCGTCAACTATTTCAGCCCACACATTTAATTTCTGAGGGTGTTGGGTATGTGCCTCTGCCATCCAATGAGGATTTTCCCGACTCCAATATCTGCAAGTTTGACGGTTTACTGTACCATTCAGATAAAATGTGGCCTCATCTGAAAAAAGTATTTGCCGGTGTAAATTTCTATTTCCTTGACATAAATCCATTAGAATTTCGCAAAAGTGTAAACGGCGATCGGGATCATCTTCATTGAATTCCTGCACAAGTTCAATTTTATAGGGATGATATTTTTCCTTCCTCAAGATACGTAGCACTATGCTCTGACTAGTGTCATTGTTTAATGTTCTGTTTCTGATTTTCATTAATGCTTGGACGTCCAGGTTTTGGAATATTTACAACATTGCCAGTTTCTCTAAATTTAGACTCTTCCTTACTAACTGTTGACTGGCTAATAGGGTGATCTGGATATTTTTTATTAAATAAATCGCAAACTTCCTGCTGAGTTCTAGTCATATTCCCGCATCCGATAAGAATTAAAATTTCAATTCTTTGAGTAACAGTTAAATATGCCATAATACTTTAAATTGAATAATAATTTCTATGTTGCTTACAATACTTATTAGAAAATCGGTGTGACAATGACACTTTGCAAAGATTTTCACCTACGTGATCCATAAAAGAACTATGGAATTCGAAAAATTAAACTTGATAACGTTTTTGCTTTATATTAATTGAATTACGTTTTCTAACATTCAATCGTTATTTACCCGAAAACTTTCCTATGTAAGAGGGCAAAATTTTAGAACTGTCTGATAGAAAATTAAACGATCTTTCAGAATCAAGGAAAAAATATGGTATTGCTATTAAAAAAAATCGATGACGCCATTACTCGAAAACAAATGACATTTGAAAATTGCATTTTACGCTAAAATATGTATTTTTTAAATTAAAAATCGACCTGTTCGAGGATTTCTCCCAAAAAATAATTGTTTCGTTTTTATTGAATTTATTCCATGCTTTTGGCTCATACTGTATTATTAGCAATGCTACAGAATTATGAAATTCATCACAAGTAATTCTCGTAGATGTATTTCTAGACACTATCTTCTGCTGGTTTGGTGGCTATTTATAAAATTGTCATTTGAAGTCTCCTTAGCTCAGTTAATTTCGAGACGGTAATTAGATCTAAACTGATTTAGTAATGGTTTATTGTCTGGAGAAGGATTTCTTGCATGATATTCGCACAGAAATCTCAAATGTTCACGCATACTCTGAAGGTGATCATTGAACGAAAAATATTTCTTGCAATTTTAGAAGGTTAACATTCGAGTTCTTTTAGAAAAGGTAGGTTTCTCTTACTTGATATGAATTCGATGAAATTAAAAAAAGTTGCTTCATAGATATATTAGGATAAAATAGAGAATCCCAATTAATGTCATGTAGCTGTTGGTTTAAGTCAACCAATTTTTTTTTCGCGAATAGTTCGATGGAGTTACTTGCCAAATTGGCGATTTCAATTTATCACTGATTTGAATATATTTTTTCTTCAGTTGATTTGAATATATTTTTAAATTACCCTCCTTTTTGAAGATTTAAATTGTCCACCAATTATAATATAACTATCTGAATCGTAAGTTAAGTTTGATATCACGTTCATTTAAATTTACCACCAATTTGAATCTCATATTTATTCTTGAGTTTCCCGCCATTTGAATTCTTCATTCTATTGAAAATCCAGGTCCAATATGAATATATTTGAATCTCCCGCTGATCTGAATATTGTCGTTATTTAAATATTGAATATATTTGAATGCCCTCCACTAAATTTAAATTTCTAACCGCTCCCGCTAATTTTAAAACATTGAAATCTCCCCCCAATTCGAATATCCAAATTAGAATCTTTCGCCATTTAAATATATTTGAATCTCCGCTAAATCTTAATTATTCTCTACCCCCACCAATTTGAATTTCCCGCCTAATTTGAAATATCTCATCAGTTTAATTTAACGGTACTTCTGCCAATTTGAATTTAAAAATTCCCATCAGTTGACTATATCGTAAAATTTGAAGAGAGTGCCACTTCTACTAATTTTAAATCTCACCAATTTGAATTTACGACTAATCCTGTTAAATTGAATTTCTTGACTAATTTTAAATATCATACCAATTTGAATTTACCGCCACTCCTGTCGCTTTGAATTTCCCACCTAATTGTTAAACCTCACCAATTGAATTTACCGCCATTCCCATTAATTTAAATTTCCCGCCTAATTTTAAATATCCTATCAATTTGAATTTATCGCCACTCCTATTACTTTGAATTTCCCGCCTAATTTTAAATTTTACCAGATTGAAGTTACCGCCATTCTCGTTAATTTGAGTTTCCCGCTTAATTTTAAATATCCCGCCAGTTCAGTTCAGGTCACTTTCAATTTCCCGTCTAATATGAGGGGCGAGGCCTAAAAGTGATGTGGTGGGCGGGTGGCACAACTAACCCTATACCTACTAACTGTTATTAGCTTCAGATAACTACGTATCAATTGCAATATATTGTATTCTCTTGTTTATAAGATTTACTTTTTCGTTAATTGATGGGAATTTTAGAAAACAATATTTGTAATAGTGTAATATCCTGCAATAAAATGAAACATAATCAATCTTGTTAAGTATCGGTTTGTTTTTGTTTTACATATTGTTTATGAATTATACTCATTAGTGGATTAATGTTTCCGCTAAGCAAATAGAATTTCCTAACAGTTCCGGGAACTGGTTAGTGAGAAATGGTAGCCTTTGCGTTAAGAGCTTAACTTCTGTACCCTCATATTTCTAAGTCCCAGCAAGATTTATACGTAACGATATTTTTATACGTGCAGCTTTAGACAATAGCCGTGTTGAATGTTTGATTATTTTCACGCTCGAAGAATTTTTATTTAAAAATTACTTCCACAAATGATACAATGCTGAATGTATACGGTCTTAAAATAAGAATGTTCTATTTTCTTCTGTGTTCAGAGACTATATTTGCAGTAATATCGATATGACATTTGACACGTGTTTATAGTTAGTTATGCAAATTATAAGGGGAAACTACACGATCCCAGAGCGTGTACGAATTGTTAAAGTGTATTATGAAGATGCTCTAATTGTTAATGGCGAAATATATCGGACAAAGCTAAAAATGACTATATGCCAAATCTTCACTTTGGATGGAGATTTAGTGTGGCGATGATACTAGCTAGTCCTTCGATTTAATGACCTTATATTTTGTTATCTGAAAGCATTGGGTAAAAGATCCCTTACTCAGTACTGATAGCCAGGGTTAATGCCAATGAACTCCAAAAAAACTGCAGATTTATTGAGCAATACTAACAGAGTTTTTTACTGTATTAGAAAGGTATTTTAATAATAATAATAATAATAATAATAATAATAATAATAATAATAATAATAATAATAATAATAATAATAATAATAATAATAATAATAATAATAATAATAATAATAATAATAATAATAATAATAATAATAATAATAATAATAATAATAATAATAATAATAGTAATAATAATAATAATAATAATAATAATAAGTTCTTTATTTTCAACAGGTGAAAGCCCACCCAGTTACAGGAAACACATAAGCAGGAAACAAACATGATAGGATATCAATAGGATATTACAATATAATATTTAATCACCAGTAATGTAAATAATATTCTTAATCACGTGTATTGATGAAAAATTTATATCACACTGATTACAAACATTGTTGAATTGAGTGAATGCATTATATATAGAAGCTCTAAATACAATAATATTGGTTCTAGGTGTAACACAATAGAAGGTAGAACTATGTCTAGACTCAATAAGCGGTACTGAAAAATTAATATATAGAACTCTCGCAGTCAATATTGTAGTGCACCAAACCATATAAAAATGCGACAATGCTAAATACTCGTCTAAGTTTAGGAGAAACAATACCATATGTTACTAAATTTCTATAAGAAAATCAATTTCTCTCAGCAATCAAATAAATCTTATCTATCGTAATGAAATTTTCTTTCTGTAAGCAGACACGACAAGTCACGACTATGTTATACAAATTTCCCCATTATACTTTGATCAAAATATTTCGTACTATTACAGACAGGTCTCGTCATATGGGGCTATGGGAAACCTACATATATAAAAAATGATAATTCTATAGCGTTTCTTTATGGAACAAGAAGGTTACTTTTTTACTCTATAATAATTTTATAACAACTGTATTATTATTCTCTACAACTGCTTTAAAGAGCTTTTTCTCTTAAGTTCGATAGCAGCTTCCATATTTGTAATTTGTTTTCCGCAGCAGAATTGTAACTTAACAACGCCTTATACAATAGTTCTATAATTAAACTATAAGCGACATTACGGAATAATTTTATAAGAGTGTCACAGGAGATGGTATAATTCTATAAAGCAGTATTTTGCAACGGTTTTACAGTAATTTGATTCTATAAGCACAGTTGCTGTAAAGTTGTGTTATTGTACACACTTATAGGGCTACATTAGCAGTTATCTTATAAGTGCTCTATACATTATGCTCTAAGAACGTTCTTGCAACAAATTTAAAAAACAATTCAGTTTCTGAAGGCAAAATAGTTTCATGTGCCACATTAATGCAACAATTTAGTATTCTAAATACAACTATAAAATATTAACAGAATATAAAACTCCTATTACTCTAAATTTATAGAACTACTTTGCTAGCTGGGTAAGTACGCGGTCTAGACAAGTTACATCTAGCGGACATTAGCTACTCCATGTTCCACTGACTAGTCACACATATCAAATGTCCTCACCGCAGTGGAAACTATTGGAAGCTAGCATCCTCTATTTCGATTCGACTGTTTCATTTTTTTCAACATTTTCGAAATACCCTGTATATTTTATAAAGTAAATTACTTCATTAAATGTTAAAGAGCGAAAGTACAGGTTATGTTATAAAATAATATAATTTAGATACAATCCTCGTACTACATTTTTTTTAGTTTTCCATTGAACTTTAATGGGATCTACATTTTCTCCTAGATATTTTAATACATGAAAACCTGAACTGTGGTGCTAAACAATATAATATTTAGGAATGGATGTTTCTATCATCAATAAGGAGACAAACATCAGACAAAAATTCTGAAATAAACGCCAAAGTGATGGAACTGATTAACATTGATCTTTCTTATTTCGTTAAACTTATATAAATTATAAATTTTTTATGAAAGGGTAAATTTAAAACATTTATTTTCTTATAGCAAGCTTAAAAGCATAACACGTCTAGTATTAGTAGTAATTAAGAAGAAATTTAGATTTGATAAACATTTGATCTGATAATTACAACAAAATATTTAACATACTAATTTGTTATAATCGACACCTGCCTCTTCTATTTTCTTTATTCTTTTATCTTGATCCAACGCTTTTATTGTAGATGCACTACAGTTAATTCTAAATACATATATAATTAGCCATACTTAATTATAAGTAACTATTACTAATTAAAATGATTCCAAAACGGTTTTGTTATGTTCGAATTTCAAATTTATCGGCGTTGGATTGCGCCGAATCAAGTCGATGTCGGAGCAAGTCCCAAAATAATTAAAAGACAATTAATTCTTAATTTATTCAGGTGCACATGTTTTTTTCATGTTTTCAGAAAATTGCGAGCACATGCGCGCATTGTGGTGACTACAGGTAACTGTTGTATTCGACGAGCCGTCGAGGCGCCTTACCGTATGTCAGTATAGCAGCAGCTACGGACGGAAATAACCGTGTCCAGGGCGTCGCGACGCCAACGCGCCTCGTTCGAATACAGTGTGTTGTAATAGTATGACTACGATATGCCTTAGGTAGGTAAATCCGACTTAAGTTCCCGTTAATATTCTTTCAAGCTGGTTGTGTAAAAGTTACTTGTGTGCGTGGAGTACCATAGCTAGAAAGTTTTTGAAAGTTTCAACTTCGATTTGGGACACAATCAAATCCTGAATATATTCGACGTTTTATTTATACACCTGCTTGAAGGCTTTCCAATACGCTACATTAATATCTTATGTTAAAAATCCGTGAGAAACTTCAACAGTACATTCTAAAACTTCATTTTACGGATATAATTAAATATTTATATAACGTGGTTTTAAATAACGGAACGTGCACTTTGATCAATACTTCCCAGAAAAATTTACATAACGCTCACTTTTACGCAAAGACTTTAGGCTTATATTAATATCGAGTTATGTCGGTGTGGCCGCTGATTTAACTAACAGAAATGAAATAAATTAGCGTTTTAAAATAACTTAAAGTAAATTCTTCTCAAATATTTACCTGGGAGGTTTACTAAATAGTGGAAAAGATCAAACGGCCGCTCAATAACAAAATCAATCTCTCTGAATTATTAACACATTGTCAATTTTTTTAAGCTAGTGTAATATCTGTTCATTATTAGGCTACTGAATTTATTGCAGGGCTTTAAATCAAAATTTAAACTTGGCAGATGAGCAGACTGTAAGTTTTAAATATTTAATTGCCTGCGGAAATAAGGGGAAAACTTTTCATAAATTTCTTTGAAATTTCATATTTGAGGAAGTTCTAACCAGGGGTCAGGAATAACTAAAGAATTAATTGCCCTTTTCGATCTCAAATTTTTCCTAAAACTTGTTATATTTTTTTATTTTTGAAGCAATACATCTAAAAAGTGCTGTTAACTTTTTGTTACATTTAACTCTAACATCGGGATCGTTGAAAAGTGAATAAATTAGACTATTTGGAGAACGTACCTGTACGATTATGTTAAAGTAATTCAGCGGTTAGTGACCTACGTAATCGCAACACTTACAATTTATCGTAAACTATCAAAACTACTTATAAATTTAGTTTGTGTAAAGTTGGTAATTTATTCTTGATGTAAGCTTAAACTTTTACTAATAAATATTTAAAATAAAATCTATAGAGGTCGGTTTAAACTATGAATCTATTACTGCGTTGCATCTACAATGAATTTTTATAATATGTATATTTTGTATGAATTTTTAAAACTTCTTGAGCAACATGTATTAAAGTTGCGAATTTTATAAAATTCTATGTCACATGACGTTAGTCTGATACGAACACGCAATAGTTATTTACACCACAAGGGAGGAAAGTGTCAGTTCTCTTTCCGCGGATTGTTTTAAATGTTAAAAATCCAAGGGAAGAAAATACACTTTAAATATACAATTATTTTTTTCTCAATTCAATTTCAATTCAATCAACAACATGACACATGTACATTAAGTACATATTGTACAGTATATGTTAAATTAATATTAAACGGGCAGTTATGAGCATTTTACATGGACACCAGGAACAGAAGAAAGTGAAGCAATTGCAGCTTTAGTATGTGAAGTATTGTCGCTTCTTACATTATTATAAGAATGCTGACAACATCGTATTGATTTTCATTAACAAGTTCTGTATTATTTCCCATAATTTAATTGACACTTTTTCTCTTTTTTTTGCAAGAGATTTGTGTATAGTCTTCAGTAATATTTGTTGATTTCCAACCGCCGTGCTGCTTTAGAATTAAAATATCTCCACCAGCGTGTACTAACATACTGAAGTTCTCCTAAAACTGTGTACTGTATAATGTGTTAAACTTGAAAATTTCAGATATTCACCTATTCTTTATGATACTTTAGATATGGTGTTCTTGCCTACTACTTAATTTGTACACATTCCTGTTTAAAGCATAAAATCCACCACGTTTCTGGTCAATTTTCGGCCTAATACACACATTTTTTATAAATTTTTACAAAATTTGGACTATTATTTATTGCAGCCTTTATGGTAAATTTACGTTCTTTATTTGTTTTTGAGTAGCTCATCACACCGACATTCTCCTGAAATTTCAATAACAATAAATACCTACGAACGAAGAATATGTCAAAATTTACATTAATTACTTACACTATATCTTACTATTTTACCTTCATTAATAAAAACATAGCCGGGTGTTTCAAGTAAAAATTTATTTATATATATATATATCTCTGATAAAAGCTTTAGCTTTATTTGGCTTGTATTCTGCATTTTGACGTTTTAAAAATGCTATCAATTTTGGATATGTAGTATCAACATTATCTTGCAATTGTAGCATTGTGCATAACGTTGAATATTTGAACTAAAATGATGAAGCTTTCAATGATTTTCCTTTACTGAAAAGTAAGCAAGTAAAACATTTTCTGAATGGTTTCTTACTTTCGTGTTTTGGGCCCATTCTTTGCATTGGACATACTATTTTTCATACATACCTTCAAATTTCTGGGGAAGTAAGTTTAATGCCGCTTCTTCCATAATTTCAGGAGGGGTATTTGTAAAATCAAAATTACTATAGGTAATCACTTTCCATTTTTTTCAAAGCTAATTTTAACACAGCAACGAACGTGCAACAAATAGATCACAGTATTGTGTTTTACTATGAGCCTCTAATTATTAAATGTTTTCCTTGACATCTGCCAATGAGTCTTAGCATGCTAGGATATTTTTATTTAAATTTTTTAAATACCAAAGTGAAATTGGGTACGTATATTTTTGTTACGAATATTCGTATTCAAGTTTTATGACTGCAGAATATACAGAGTGTTCCATAGGTATACAGCCAAAATTTTGGATCAATAAAAATATGTTTCATATAAGTTCTCATTGTCTACTTTGTTATGGTACCTGCATTTAGTAATGACTTTTCCTTCCTAAGGACGAAAAGTGAGATTTTCCATCTGCAAATGATGGAAGAAAGTGTATATTTTCCATCTAGGTAGTAGAAAAAATTATTTAATAAAGCTGCGAACCTATTTTCCTAAATCCACCTAGGTTATTTAGGTCATTTCCTGAAATAGGCCGACCCTTACATATTACTGTTAGACACAGATCCTTCAAACCAATAATATCAAAAACGGGCAGACAGTGTATTTCGAAAATGTGATGTTTAATAATTATTTTCTTTCATTCTTCGCAAAAAACGGCGTCGTAATGGAATATAACAATTTCATATTACAGTTCTGTTATCAGCACATTTGTATTGTTTCAATTACTTTACAGATGTTTTAACCTTTATATGTTATTGATCATTTAATGACAATAATTCAAATTTTGTTCAACATAATTTTACAGAAAATGTAAAGTATCCGAAATTCAAATGCAAGTATTGTATTTCCCTTTTGATATCAATATCAAAGACGTCAGAAGCTTTTCCCTAACTAAAGGAGGATAAGCGTATCATGTTATGTATATTTTACAATGACGCATTGAAATTGTAGATGTAAAACAGGAAGTTTATTTATTGCAGAGATCAAGAAATGTGCATTATACAAGTATCAATACGAAACATGTCAAAAATAACAAAGGCATTTTCCACAAAAACATTTTGCATACTATAAATATTAAAGACTAAAATATTTTTATGGGTTTTAGAATATAAGAAAAACAGCCTAGTCTCACAAAATTATGCTACTGCTTTATAAACACTATAACCAAGTAAACATTTTGTATAGACTCAGACTCTTTTATTTCGTATGAATAACGTATCTTATACAGGGTGTAACAAAATAGCAGGTCGTTCCATTAACTGCATTTTTGCGATAAAATATGATGATTGAACCCTACTTATCTACATACAAGAATGCCTCAAAAGATAAAGCCAACAAATGATATTGGTTTCCTGCCTAAATTTTTCGTCATGTGTATATCACCACAATATATTAAATGACTATTTTACATTATTTCAAATATTTTTTAACTAAAAAATAATATTACAAATCGACAGATAGAAAAGCTGTAGGTAACTATTCAGTGGTCACCACACTCCTCTAGTTTTTGATCATTGTATTTCAGATTATAAGACAATGTTAAATTGATGGAAAGTATTAATTAACTGAAAAGGCCGTCTTATAAATGCAATATTTGGCAAAAACCACAGATTTTTCATAACATTAAATTTTTAGTGATAATTAGAAAAGCCTGTTAATGCATTTCTTGAGTAGGCAGCCATGTAGAACAATTAGTAAACACAAATATGGAACATGTTAATATTACTATGTTAAATTGCAGTGTATAAGTGTGTTCAACTAATCTTTTTCTGTTTTAATTTCTTTATATAACAAAACATTTATGCCCAAAAATATATGTAAACTTAGGTAACTTTATGTTATACACTGTAGGTATACAATCAGTTAGGACATCTTAATCCACGGATCTGTTTTTGTAACAGTAATTATAAATTGTGTATATCAGTAAAAAAGAGACATATTTTTTACACTATAACTAGTCGAACATAAATGAGAAGTCTGCTAGTTTAAAAAAAAACTTGAGATATTTCTAGGTACGTAATACTTATTATTAATAAGCAACAACAATTTTTGTTATGTATCTTTCTACACTACACTATTTTCTTTAATTACTCGAATTGCCTACTGAAAAGGAGTTTATAGCTTTTTCAAACTTTTTGGATTTTAGAACTTCAGTAAATTTAAAAATTATAAACTCAATACAATGTTTGAGATCAGGTCACTTTGCTTGGTTGCAAACGTTTAAAATTTTATCGGTATTTTACGATAATGGTATTAAAGACCATTTTTAATTTTGATTATATGCATATATGCGTCCATATTATTCATTTCATTATCAAAATTATCCAAATAATTTTATACAAGCCCCATTATTATTAACTGAAATAATAATAATCTTTTTGTATTATGATTTTGGTAGTTCTGTAATGATCCTATAATACCTTCAGCTTTAAATTTATGCTGTATACGTATTTCAACAGTTTGAAATTCTGTTGTAGAAACGTAATAGATGCGAGTCCTAGATTGCTTATTTGCATTAATTTGTGATTTTTTTCTATTTTCTACAATTGAGAGATGTCTAATTTTACCTCCTCAGAGAATAGGCCGCAATTACAGTATAAAAAACCGTTCTCTTTCTTTTTTTTGGTGGTTGCTTATAGCATTCCATATAATTACCTGTACAATATTTAGAAAGAATTTATGTGCCAATAGCACATATTTAGTTTTTATGGTTTTAATAGACATTTCTACTTATTTTATAAAAAAAAAACATTTAAATAAATGTTAAAATAATCTGATATGAAAATGAGGATGTCTGTAATGCGATGATCTTTAATTACGTTCCAAATCTTTAATTATGTATCCAAATTTATGAAAATATTCAAACAAAAAAGTTCTAAGTTAGACAGTTAGATACACATTATATGTATACATTAATAATAGGTGAAAAAAATCTTAGCTTTGTGTATATCACCTTATAATAGTGCGATTGGCATAGTGCACATTCTATAAATATGGAAATATTTAAACACATTTGTTTGTGACATAGATAAAAAAGCTGTATTAGAATGAGTTTAAGTACTTCAAATATTGAAGTTAATATTGGGTAAAATATCTAAACCTAAAATATGACCTAAAGCTAAGTCATTTAATAGGTGTATAATGCAATTAGTAAAATTTAAAAAGGCGTTAAAACACTGACAATTTTCATAATGAAGTTAAATATAGTTTTAAAACGTGAAAAGGCAAAATTGGTCCTTAAAATAACTTATATTAAAGCTTCTTTAAATTGTAAATTGTAATTCATAGTGTAACAATTATGAAAATAACCCTAAGTTATTTTTGGAGCCAATTTAGCTTCTTTAATTTTCAAAGTTGTGTTTAATTTTAATAGCCATAAGTTTTTTTAAATCAATTTAATAATTTCAACTGCGGAGCATCCTAAACTATCAAATTAGAAACTAAGGTAATTGATAAATATAATGTTTTTTTATTCAAATTGGAAATATGACTGCTATCCTACTGATAATGCCGAACAATACTCACATGTTCTATCTATTTTTAACGTGACAGTTAAAATATCATAATTCTTATTATCTACTAGAGAACGTGTCTTTTAGATCAACAAATAAAATTATTATTGATTTAATGATGTAGTTGTAGTTAAATTGAATAGCTCTTGCTCTTTAAACCCATTAAAATATAAAACTTCTGTTCCTGACATTATAGTTATATCACAGCGTTAAAATTATTTAATTTACATTCTATAATGGAATTTATAGTCAGCAAATTGATTGCTAAAATCTCGTTCGGCTAGTTCATCCCAGTATCTATTACTGAAATCAATTTGTCATTTTTAATTAAATACATTTCTGAATGTATAACGATTAATTACTTTTTTAAATTGAATATATTTACTAAATATTATTTTACGATTTTCTCTCAAAATGCGACTGTAATGGCATAACTCTAATCGAGGGACAAATAAAAGAAAAAAAGTTCCTTATGATTGCTTTGTTCGCTATATAATCGTATGTTGAAAACAGTTCATTTTATAACTACACAAGATCCTTTGGTATACGCCCATTTTAAAGGCATACTCAGTTTTTTCTAAAAAAAATCGCTATGGTATCTTCTTATAAGTACACTTCACTTTTCTCTCCTCTACAATTCAAGAAACAGTTGGTCAAAATCATCGTGTAAATAATGATATGTTTACCATATTCGAAGCCTTTAGCCTAAATTTCACACAAACTGAAGGTTTGATCTACTGTTCTTCTTCCTTGTCTAAAGCCATATTGATATACCCAGTTTTATCCGCCACTTCTGTTACCAATCTATTTTTGTATATACATGGCTAGTATTTTATATGTCACATTCAGCAATGCTATTCCTCTGTAGTTCTGGCATTTACCTCTATATCCGTGTTATGTATGGAACTATCTTCATTCCTTTAGCAGTTTCATTTGCTAAACCCTTTCTACTAGTTTTTGCAAGTGATCCTGTCCTCCATATTTAAATCATTCAACTGTTAATTTGTTACTTACTTAGTCCTTATTATTTTTAAATTTTTCATTTAATTCCTTCTTTACTTAATGCTGGCACCATTTTGTCTTCTGTATTACTATTGATTTCTTCTTCTTTTCTTAATATTTCATTATTCTGTCCA
Source organism: Monochamus alternatus (assembly GCA_037114965.1). Taxonomy (NCBI): domain Eukaryota; kingdom Metazoa; phylum Arthropoda; class Insecta; order Coleoptera; family Cerambycidae; genus Monochamus; species Monochamus alternatus. The sequence goes on from CM073430.1 coordinate 23,013,918, forward strand.
ATATTTCATCTTCTCCTGCAACTATCACGCCATTTTTATCTTTATAAAATCCTGGTCTTAACTCTTCTATTCTTCTCCTCTTATTCTTCACTTCTTTCTAATTTTGTTTTTTCTCAAGTTATCTTCTGTTTGTTCTAATATAACTTCAAAATGTTGCCTTTTCTTATTTCTTAACACCCTTTTGATTAGGAAATTTAGGAAACTTGACGAAACATAACAAGGGAAAATATGTTTTTTTCTTATTCTAAATGACTGGTTCTGAAAAATGTTATATTCATACCTTGAAGAAAATTTTTACACAGTAAAGAGATTTGTTTTTTGACTTGCTTAGACTTCTTTTTAAACTGCCTTTAAAAACGGAACCCTTAATAGTGTTCAAACACGTTCAAATTTATTTCCATTTTGGACATAATAAAATAATTTTGTTATTTGAGCAACTACAACTTTTCTTTCAATTATACCAGCTTTTATACAGTTATCAACTTTCCATAGTAGTGGATAAACTTTACAGACATTTAATAGCAGCTTGGCAAAATTCATTATCTATTCAGCATAAAACTTATTTTTATGATACCTGCTAATAAATATGTATATTTTGATAGCTCTATAGCTAACAGTGTTCTACAAATCAGTCGGTTAAAAATATTGCAAATGCAATCATTATAACATAAAGACGTGTAAATTGCAGCTGTTAAAAGGTAGATATTGAAGTTTATTATTTTAAGACGAAATTTGTTCGCCCATGGTTTCACGCAGCATCCCAATAATTGTTTTCCAAGCGATAAAATTTTAATTGGGAATGAGTTAAGTGTTTATAATTTGATGAAAGAGATGATAGAGACCGAAATTCTGCCTGGGCCAAATTTATAGAATGATTCATTTATTATTATTAATGCTAGAAGATATGCCAAAAAGTTTACAAAGGTTACCTAGCGAAAAATATTTTATTAGAATACGTAACGTTCTATTATGAATTGATGTGACGCTGTTTGCATAAATTATTTTATTGCCAGGACATGAAAATTACTTTTTGGTTTTATGTCTCTCCGTACAGCCAATGGATTCTATATTTACAATTTTGATATCATTTTCCTAACTTAAATAGAACTTTAGGAAGTAAATCTCTGGTGACATCTGAAAATGGATTTTATTGCCGTTTTGGCAGTATGTAATAGACAAAAAAAAAAAGAAAGAAACTACTAACAAATAGATTAAAGATAAAAAAAATAAAATTTGCTGATGATTTAAAGTCAGTTTAATTTTCATAATGTCTACATTAAAAATCGTAATTTTTTTCAATTGTGTGCCAGACATTCTTTAACGAAATGTGCTCTTTTCAATATACAGGATGTACACTATAAAGAGGAAAGAGGTAAATATTGAGTATACACGATTTTTAGGACGAGAATTTCAATGACATTCTCCATTTTCTAGCAATTGGTAAATAAACAAGATACGAAATTTAAATTATTATGTATATCTGACATGTGTTTACATTGAAAATGACATATTGAAATGATATACAGCAAGAAATCGACTCTATATTTTACTACGTATTTTAGAAATAATGTGGTGTAAAATTGTTTACGTTTTATTTGAAAACATTTTGAAAGTATAAAAATATTTAATTTATAATTTTATTTGTTCGATGAAATTTGGATCAACATAAAAATTGACGGAGTAATAAAACCCGGAGATAAGAAACGGCCATGGGCGTGGTAATAATTCGTTTCAGGTAATTATCGGGTAACACTAATGCTAACAGGTAATGGGTGTACATTAGTATGTTTTACTGGATACATCATAGGGCAGGAGCCAGTGTATTGTGACAGATGAATCCAGTCTTAGAGCTGAATATACGAAGACGTGTTAGTGCATTAGAGTAAAATTCGTTTGTGTTGTGTTTAGTGACTATTGTGCCAGTGGATATAATATTGTTTGGGTACAATTTTGAGCTTATCAGATTACGTACCTGCGAAACGCATGAAAAGATGTGCGCTGTCTCAGAATGAAAAGATTATTATATTAAATGTATTTAATGCATTGAAATACCAAAATCCTACCAACAGTGTTGACGACATCGTGGAAAAGTGTTCCAAAATGACAGGGATTGGAAAATAGGCTATCTACAGACTTTTAAAGGAAACAAGATACTGTAAATCTCCCTAAATCATCTACGGGGAGGTCAAAAGTCGTTATAGACGATTTTTTCAAAAATGTCATTCGCAGGAAAGTACACTCAAATAAAATTTTAAGTGAACTTTCAGAGAACAATGATTTGCCAAAAATCAGTAGAAGCAAATTATGGGCCGTCTTACGAGAGTTGAATTTTTTCTGGGAAAAGCAAAACAGGAAGTTAGTTTTTATAGATAAAGATGAAATTATTTGTTTGCGAAGATCCTACTTAAGATCAATTAGAAAATTCCGTGACGAAGGGAGGAATATTTATTATCTAGACGAAACTTTGGTCAACGTGGGATATACTGTAACAAAATATAGCAAGATAAAAATGTAAAAAGTTTTCAACAAGCATTTTTGGATGGATTTTAAACAGGGTTCAAGGCACCTTCATGTAAAGGGCGAAGATTAATAGTGACACATATAGGTAGTGCCAGTGGTTTTGTAGATGGCGGTTTACTTTTATTTGAATCTAAAAATACAGGTGACTATCACGAAGACATGAACGCAGATGTTTTCGAAGAGTATTTTACACAGATGTTGGATCTTATTCCTCCGGGGTCTGTAATTGTCATGGATAATGCCACTTACCATTCACGGCAGACCGAGCGGACGCCTACGACTGCTTGGAGGGAAGCCGATATAATTCAATGGTTATCCGGAAGAAACATTTCTTTTGAAACTAATATGGCGAAAAAGGAACTTTTGATACTTGTCAATCTTAATAAAGATCAGAAAAAATATGTTATCGATGAAATGGCAACAAATCGCCAAATAACGGTACTACGGTTACCACCTTATCACTGTGAACTTAACCCAATCGAATTAGTCTGGGCGCAGGTAAAAGGAGATGTAGCGCGAAATAATACAACGTTTAAATTAAGTGACGTGAAAATTTTGTTAAAAAATTCCTTGGAACGAGTAATTGCAGATAACTGGCAAAAATGTATACATCATGTACAAAAAGAAGAGGAGAAAATGTGGAAACTCGATAATTTAATTGACGTTACTGTGGAACTTATCGTTATCAATCTAGGAGACGAAGATAATTCATCAGAATATTCAGAGGATGAGTTTTAATATATCTACTTTTTTATTTTCATGATTGTACATTTATACAACACTACATTTACTCACCATAATTTGAATTTTTAAAATACATATATTTTTGTGTGGAATAAAAGTCTATTCATTAAATTTAAATAAATATTTTGATAATAATATTGAATAATTTGATTTGAATTACTAAAAACCCTCTTAATACGGTTATGATGCTTCAAGTAGCCTCATGTTTTGAAATGCTGTTTTTATATTGTTTACTTATAAGAGAAACAGACCGAGTAATTGAAGCAGCATAGACAAAGACGGATTGTCGAGGATTAAATTTTAGCTACCTGCTACAATTTAGTACGGTTCAATCACACAAAGTTTTTTTAAAAGTACACCTTATCTATACCGATAATACATCATATAAAAATATTGAATATAAGCACTAGTACTACATCTATTTACGATTTGCATACATAATAAGCTTTTATTACTCTCGTATATAGTTTAAAAACTTCTCGTCTCAAAAACCATATAAACTAAAAATTATTCTAATTTTAATGATTTTCCAAATATTATAAAATTTAATTTTTAAATAGACGAGAATTATTTCAAATGTGATGTGACAGTAATCCTTAAGGTTATAGGGACATGCGTATTCCTCGACTTAACATTATTAGGTAATAATACTATAATGCGGCATATTTTCTGTGAAGATATTAATATTATGTTCATATGTAAACTGACTACGGTTCTGTTACATTCCGCGCTCCACTATATCTACTTATAACATACTTTTAAATTGACACGTACACAGTGGAAGCAGGTTTGAAGCAGGTCAGAACTGGAAACCCGCGTACCCATTTTTATAGGAATTATAATCATCAGATGATGACATTTAGTAGAAAAAATTAGGCTAACTGATTAAACTTTCGACTCTTTACATGTGCAGGTATATTTATCAATGTACCAATAGAATTATTCAAAAACAAATATTTATAATATCGTCACACTATTAGTGAATTGTCTTATTAAAAATAATTTCTGTTGCCTTCTATTATTATATTTTTTCGTAAAAATATTGTTGAACGCCGAAGCGTAAGATACCGTTTTCGTTAAGATTAAAAAAGTATTTTAACTCATTATACTAAAAATAAAGATTCTAGGCGGTAAATTAGTGTGTTAGGCAAATAATTTTCTATAAATACACCATCCCGGTTATTTAAATATGTTTATTTTTAATTTTCAATGACACAGTGCCTACTGTTGTAGAGCATATAGTAAACCCGATATTGTAATACTCTCCAGACATTCGTTTTATGCATTAGGTGAGGATATTACACTTGAATTTTTCTGACTCAAGCTGTATAGCTACGCACCTGTAGAACAAGTGCGACGGTTTTCTAAAAATTGTTCACATTGTTATGTTATATGTATATAAAAATAAAATGAAGGGCAACAGGTAGTACCTAACATTACATTTTATTAAGCAATAAAATGATAAAATAATAAAAACATTACATCTGTGGATGCTGACAGATGCTTGCTATTATGTATCAGATAATACCTAAATATGTTTATCCTGATATTACGTGACACTAAACATAAAAAATAGACCATTTAGTATGAAAATAGATATATAGATGATAATTATAACTATAATATCTATTTTATAACTATCGGCTATTATTTCTTTAGATTAGTCCAGTCCCACACTTGCACACGCGAATATTTGTGAATTCCAAAAATATTCGCTCGGAAGCACTTGTGTATACAGAGTAATTCAGGTTTAATCTTGATTACTTTAGGAATCGATTGAACAGGTTAAAATAATGTTCATTCATGATATAAACTTATTTCCTAAATCGTTTTGGAGGTAGAGGGCGTTGAAGTAGGATTTTTTTTTCCTCTTTTTCCTCATATCATTTGAACCACTCATCCATTAAAATCGAAACACAAACACTCCTTATGATCTTACAAAAACTTCTTAAGTTTGAATCCCCCAACTTTCTTAGAAGTGTATTTTGTGTGCTACCTTACTTCAATCTTGAAATAAAAATAATTTATTTCAATAAAACAGCTGCACACCACTTTTGCCTGATAAATTTTTTTCATCTCTTGTTTTTTTTTCGACAGTTGGTCTTATTTCAGAGTATATAGAGTATATATTTCAAGAGAATTTTTAGTGCTTAGAAAACACACTAAGAACGGGAAACATAAATTTAGTAACAATTACTTAAAACAACATTTACATCAAATTTATCAACTACTAAAAAAATTGCATTAATTGTTCAACCTGCATTCCTCCAGCCTCAATTCAGTTTTGGCATCGACGAACTGTATGTATTAACCGTAGTTGCTATTAGAACAAATTGTTACTTATTTCATTACAAATATGCCTTACTCTTTGGATCAAGTTTGCACGGGTATACTGGTGTATCATAGTCAATGGCTTTCAGCTGACCCTATACGAAATAACCCAGAGGATTCAGAACTTGCGAGCGCGGTGGCCAAGCCACCCAACCTTCGCAATGAATCCACATATTTGGGTGATTGTTGGATTGCCGTCCAATCCATCGACATTATTTTAACCTGTTTTATCGATTCCTGAAGTTATCAAGATTAAACCTATATCACCCCGTACAATATTCTTCAAAACTGGGTGCCCCGATACTCGCATGTTGCTAACCCCCGGTAATACGTTGCTCCGTGTTGACAACAATTTCTTAGTCAAGACATCACAGACTATCGATAGGTGAAACGAGCAACGTCATTTTTGCGTCGCCACATCACAGCTAAATGTTTGTGTTCCTTCATAGACTATCCGCTAATACGTATCTGTTCAAAACCAATAAAATCCAAGAAAATAAAGGAGCATGCTGAATTTTCTTATAACTGATTTTAACAATAGTATCAACTTAGCCATGCGAAATATTTTGGTTAAGTACAAATTATTGATTATTGATTATTTGATGCACTTTTTGTTAGACGTTTCGATGGGTGCAGGTGGTCATAGAATTGGTTTTAGAGCTGATTGAATTGGTCAGCGGCAACCTTAAAAGTGGTATAAATAATGATTTGAAAATATTTTTTTTGCATATTAAATATGAATTTATTTTAATAGCATCATCGTATTATACTTAATTTTCTATGTGTCCTCTTAAAATTAATGGCATTATTACTGAATTACCTTGTATAATGTTTAAAAATTTGTATATAAAACTGAAATAATTATTTAGTCCTTTGATGTGTGCTGATTAACCCATTTACTAATTAAAAATATTCCTCTGATCAAATGTAACAGGCACGTATGGAGCTGAATATTTGCTTTTCAGCAATTTTTTATGCTAAATTATCTAAATATCGATTTTTCGTACACAAATAGCACAGTCTGAAGCCGAGGTGTTGACTCGTTATTAAAGAAAATTTAAACCAAAATCATTCCCTAATGGATAATAATATTCACTGTTATCCCACTACTAAATTTAAATCGAAAGTAAAAATTTACTATTTACTTTGTACAGTATTGAGATAGATCTGCTGGTTCAAGATATAATGAGCTAGTAAATCTTAAAACGTACAACTGAGAAACATCAAACCATTTCTTTTACGAAAGAAAGCTACATGAGAGTAATGTTTCGAAAGCTTGAACTTATTCATTTCAACTAACTGTTAAGAGTGTCGAAACGGTTTCTGTTATTTCCTAGAATATAATTTAGAGTATTTGGAAACTCATTTCCAAATGTTTTTCTGAGAATAGCTAGGTATTTTTGTGTATTTCTTTCCGCAGTTGCGAAAGTTGTCATGCAGGAAAACATCAATGGTCGCCTAAATCTTCTTTTCATCGCCAATGCGGCGACAAGTGATCAATTTATTATAAGCTAACTTACGAACTGAAGTTGGAGAGGTTCTTAAGAACATTTCTTCTCGAACTTGAATGAATAATTGTAAAAGTTTTGAATAAAAACTTGTATTGCTTTTGACTTACAAATTATTTTGCATCTGTCATATTGCGTTAGGTGTATGTACAAATAAATAAAAATCATTGTGATGAATAAAATCTATTTTGGTGAAGTTTATCTTAGCTCAATCAAATTTACAAACTATGTTCTTTAGAATTATTGTTAACAGGAAATTTATTAAGTAGAAAGATTAATTCATGTCAGAAATAAGACGCAGACTATTCTATCAAATTACGTCTCTATGTTTAATTTAAATGATCACATCATTATTATATAATTGCTATATTTGTACAGACCGCATTTTAAATATGTATAAATGGTTCTAAACACATACAGGGTGTCCCGATTATACTTCAAAAAAACTGAGACGTGAGTTGGCCTTGAAAAAATAGTGGGAGTAGTTCATATTACATTTTTCATTTTAGCAGAGTGTTAAAGTTGTTATACTGAATAGGGTTTTTCTTAGTTATCTTTCAATCGGCTAAAGATAAAATTTTCAAAATTTGTGCACGAATAAATATCGACCGTGCGTTAAGAAAAATCCGAAAACTGTTTCATTATAAAAGTCAGGGACGCGTGTGGAAATTATAGCAATTTAGAAAAAAAATATGGTAAAAGTCAAAATTTCTTAAATTTTAAATCGGTTACAAAAACTTCAAAGAATAATACAAAAATAAGGTATACTAGTTGAAATTCCATAGGATATATAGTTTTCGAGAAAAATGCAGTTAAAAATTGTTCAGTAAAGCGGTACAAGTATACTTCAGGTTTTACAATTAGAAGATTGCGTTACTATGAATACAGTAAAATTTAACAACACAAATTTAAATTGTCATTGTATTTGCATTATTATTATTATTATTGTTGCATAATGCCTTACAACCAGTATAGCTTGAATGAATTGGCTGACATGCATTTAGTGTATGGAGAATGTAGAGGTAATCCTATAGCGTCAGCAAGACAATATGGTGAAAAGTTACCTGGTCCTTATCCCAGTACCTTTTTTTTTGTAAATGACCGAAGGTTTAGAGAGAAAGGTACTTTTTACGTCATACTACTGATCATGCTCGCCCACGATCTGCAAGGACTGCAGATACAAAAGAAACTGTTTTAAACGCGGTTAAAGAAAATCCACACACCAGCATAAGGAGGATTGCTGGTGAATTCAACGTTTCAACATATTAAAACAACATATTAAAAAAACAGCTGTTATGACCCTACCATCTAACCATAATACATGAACTTTTGACACAAGATAACAATGCTAAATTACATTTCTGTAATTGGACTTCTGCAACTCACTCTTATTTACCGATGAGGCGTGTTTTACAAAGAATGGAGTAATAAATTTGCTTAATAATCATGAATGAAGGAACGTTAATCCAAAATCTACCATTATGTGCCATGCTCAACATCAATTTTCTATTAATGTGTGGGCTGGAATTGTCAGTGATCATTTGTTAGGACCAGTTGAGCTACCTGCACGTTTAAATGGTGTTCAGTATCTACATTTTTTTAGAAAATACTTTGGATTAGAAGATTTTCCTTTGAATATTAGAAGAGATATGTGGTTTGTGCACGACGATGCACCACCACACTATGTTCAACCCTTGCGGCAATTCCCAATAACCAATTTTCTGGACGATGGATTGATCGTGGGCAGGATGCACCTATAAATTGGCCCGCCAGATCACTCTACTTAAACATTTTAAATTTCTATTTTTATGAAAGGCACAGTTTACACGACACCAGTACAAACTTGCAAGAGCTATGGGCACGATGTTGGAGTTTTGTTTAGAGCACGGCAATCTTTTCTACCACGCACGGCTTTGTGGATAGAAGCAAATGGGGGACAATTTCAGCACCTGCTATAATATTTAATAATTCTTTAATTCATAATTAGCATAATTTATGTGTACATATTTCCCTATTACTGTTGATATTAATGCGTTGTATCTACAAGTTTAACTAAACAACGTTACTTTTTTTTAATAATAGAAAAAGTTCTAATCTGTTGTTTGACAGTTGTAGTTTGTGTTGTCAAATTTTACTGTATCCATAGTAACGCAATCTAATTGTAAAACCTGAAGTATACTTCGCAGCTGTACTAAGTACAGCTATACTTAACAAACAATTTTTGACTCCATTTTCTCGAAAACTATAGGTACAAGATGGAATTTCAACTAGTATACCTTATTTTTGTATTATTCTTTGAAGTTTTTAAAACCGATTGAAAATTTAAGAATTTTAAACTTTTACCATTTTTTTTTCTAAATTATAGCTACCAGTCTGTCCACACGCGCGTCCCTGACTTTTGTATTGAAACAGTTTTTGCGTTTTTCTCGTGCACAAATTTTGAAAATTTTATCTTTAGTCGATTGAAAGATAACTAAGAAAAACCCTCTTCAATATAATAACTTCAACACTCGGTCTTGGAATCGCGACTTTAAAATGAAAAAGGTTATATGAACTACCTGCACTATTTTTTTAATGTTAACTCACATCTCAGTTTTTTTAAGTATAATCGGGACACCCTGTATATTATTACGTGACTTTTATATACAGTCACCGTATACAGTGTCTTTTCAAGTAGCATAACACTTCACCACCTTCAATTATAGCAAGTTTTCCCTAAAGTTTTTGATTTTCTCGAATGCTGAGATAATAATCGTTTCCTATACTTCAACAACTGATTTTACCAATAGAGGAACCGATTGAAAATCTCAGTGTTAGACTGACTGCAATTCCAAGTGGTGAACTTTATGCAGATGGTTTGAAAAAGCTATAGGTTTGTTCAAGCAAAGAATCCAAACTGTCAAAAACGTTCGTCCAATATTTACTGAAAACAAATTCACAACTTGGTCGAGAATTCCTGACAGCTTCCGGATTCCATGCTTGAACAGACCTAATATCGAAAGAATTTGGAAAAAATAATGTACTCGTATTATTATTTGTTTTTCCTAAAATTTTAAAACGTGGCTTCCTCTAATACCTTCTCAGCGTTCAACCATTTTAATTTACAATATAAATTAAGTAATGCTCTGCAAGAATCTGGGTTAGATCTGCACAGGTGCAACATATCAACAGTTTACTAATTTTATAATATTCAGGCCACTGAAACATATTTTGTTATGATAGATTAGAATGGAAATATATTCTCAAACTAGTACGTCCCAATTTATTTAACTTATTAAATAACTTAAATGTAGACCAAAATATTTAAGTAAACTCGAAAACTAAATACAACAATTTGACAATAACAAAATACAGAATTAAATAAAGTGGTATAAGAAATAAATAGAAGGGGATTTATAAAACAACTATTGGTAATTCAGACTAAACATCATACCCTTGTTTGACGAAAATTTAAACTACATCTAAAGAGTACTTAGTTTCAGTGGTCTGTAATATAATTAATATTTTCTGTTGCTTCTTTAGTTCAGACTGATTGTTATTTAATAGTTTGTACACTGTAAGATCAAATTGCTGCTCAAATTGATCAAACTGCTCTTCAGCACAGTGCAGAAATACACATGTGTCTTAGTTCTATTAGTGGCACCGCATTCAGTTAAATAATATTAAGAATCTTCTTGCGTTGCCTTATATGCCTTTGGGTACAGGATTAGGGTTGCCAGATCTTTTTTATGTTAAAACGGGGATGCTGCTAAAACAGCGGTAAAAAACGAGACAAACTAAAAAATGGTCGGGACATATTTGAAAAAACAAAATAAATAGGAAAAATATATTTTTTAAATATATATATATATATATATATATATATATATATATATATATATTTGCTTATAAAATAAATAAAACACAGTTTGTGTATATAAAAATACAGCAACCTCAAAGAACAAGAATATAAATATGTAAAATGAAATAAGTGAAAAGTTAATTTATTTGAAGACTGTACAATTTTGACAAGCTTTTGATCTTTCTTAATGTTACTGTAAAATTTCCTATCGATATAGCTTATCGTTGACTTTCACTGTAAGTCCGTTTCCGTTGCTACTAGGATTATTCATTGTTTACAAATGAACACTTAAGCAATCAAAAAATATCATAATAATAAGTACTACCAAAAGCTGTAAACGAATAAGTAAACTAAACTGCTATAATGACAAGATTGTATAACTTTATATTGCAAAAATTTGTATTGGAACGTTAAACACTAATTGAAAAGGTTAAGTGCTATTCTGATGACCGCCTTAAAATTCAACACCAAACCTAAGGGTCTAATCTCAAAATTTCAATAACTACAACGTATGGTTTGATTTCGTGACGGTTATCCATCAAACAATCTCTAGTTTGGTTGTCACATCGTTGGGTTAGATTAGATGTCTGCATTTCCGCAGACATCACTTTTTTCTTCAAAAAAATGCCTGAAACTGAAAACTAAGTCATCGCAAGAATGTTATTTGATGTGTGTACTGATCTATTTTTGTGGATGGGTTATTTCCAAACTGAAGGCACTTTTAATCCAAAGCTGTATGTCTCTTACCAGAATATGATATTACCTTCTGCTATTTATCTAATTTATCCTTAATATTTTGATGTTTATCTCATGAAAGTGCATATTGAATTAGAATATTTGCTTAATTTGATGCAGTTATCCAAATGTTCTTTCTTTTTTATTTTTAGGAAATCGAAAAAAATAATTCTAAATAATACTTCAGCAAGCAAGCAGCAAGTTCTCAATAATATCACAATTTATTTTATTCCCAATTACAGGATTTTGTTACCCAGAAATTAATAATTATTAGATATATTTTTAATTGTATCAAAAGCATCAGTAAATAACATTATATTAAATACGGCCTTGGTACGGACACGTGTTATGGAATCTCAAACTTCAACCAACCAATGCTATGGCATTATTCAAATTGCTGTCTGTGATTGATGGGTGAGAGGAGTGGGACCTATTATGATATGCTTTCTTATCATTATTACCGTTTGCTGCAGTTCATATATTTTAGAAAATCCTTCTAATCGAATTTGATTCATCTTCACAATGTACACATAAATTATGCCTGATTTTGTAACCGTAAATCAAGGAGATGAGTGTTTTATTTGGGTGCGCCTGGTTAGATTTGTTTATATTGCGCCAGCGATACCTTTTGCTTCCTGTTGGACATATAATTCTGTTTATATTAAAGAGAGTGGGTCGCTGTGAAAGACGCGAAGTCTGGCCAAGCTAAACGCTGGTAATTTATTGTTTACCAAATGACTCTATTTTAACCTATAGGTTTTAAAAGGTTGACCTTGGAAATATGACTTCATAATTGACAAATTAGTCAAGTAGGTAAGTTGGGCCGAATATAAAATTAAGAAATGTATACGAGGTGATGTTCTGGTAAAAAATCTGAATTTTGCCTTTGAAGTGTATGTATGTAACATTAATAAATAGTAGCAACCATGAAATGAATGAGATGACAGAACAAAACACAAAATTAACACTTGCAACTAATTTTTATATTTATATGCAATTACCTGTAATAATAGTAAATACAAAATAGTAATAGTAAAAAGTACATGCTTTAAAAAGAAAGAAGTTCATAAAGGCAAGTAGAGAGCCCTAATGGAACGTACACAAATCAGATAGATCATGTGTTAGTCGAAAGAAAAGAGGAAAAAATATAGCAGACATTAGAAACTACAGGGGATTAGATATATACTCGGATCATTTCATGGTTGGAATAAAAAAGAGACAACCAATACCGATTAAGAAAAATGAAAGAGGGTTAAGCAAAGATTTAAAAAATGCACAAGTCTGGAAGGATATGAAGTAATAACTAGATATCAGGAAGAACTTAATGATAGACTGAAACATTTAAATGAAGTAGATGAGATAGAGGAAATGTGGGAAAATATAAAGAAAGAAATGCAGAAAACTGTAAACAGTAACTCAATAGAAATGGAAGTAGAAAGGACCAAGAAAAAATGGTTTGACTCGGAGTGTAAAAGAGAATTGGAAAAAAGGAGAAAACTTAGATTGGAATTGATAGTATCAGAAAAGGAAGAAATAAAATAACAGTATAATGAACAAAGAAAACATTGTAAGAGAGTACTTAGAGAAAAGAAGAGAAAATACAGTGAGGATATTTTTACGGAAATGGAAGAAAAATTTAGATCAAAAGACATCAGAAATTTATATCAAGGACTGAGGGCAGAGAAAAGAGGGTTTATATCTAAAACAATTGCATATAAAAATAAAAACGGGAAGCTAGACAACAGCAAGGTAGTAGAAAGATTTGTAGAATTCTTCGATGAGCTATTGAATATCCAAGATAATGTAAACGGGGAAGAACAAGTTACAGAAAATTATAGGAGACAAATACAAGAAGAAAACGAAAGACCGCCAACCAAAGAAGAAATAAGAAAGATAATTCAGAATTTAAAGAGTAAAATGGGGGACAGACAAAGAATTTAAAGTAGGCAATACATTGGTAATAAGATCTGAAAACGATAGATTATATAATTTTCAGAAAGTAAAAAAGAGATAGAGTCCCTAAAAATAAAAATGTATGTCAATGATAAGATCTATAGTGTTGTATGCAAGTGAAATGTGGGTTTTAAGAAAAGAAAAGCAGGGTCCGAGAGCGTAAAATATTAAGAAAGATCTGTGGAGGGAAGAAAATAAACGATACGTGGGAAATACATACTAATGATGAACTAAGAGAATTATTAAAGGAACCAGATATAATAGTAGTAAAGGCACAAAGAATTAGATGGTTGGGGCATACCATGAGCATGCAACCCGATAGAGTACCAATAAGAGTAGTAAATTGGAATATTGTAAACATAAGAAGGCAGGGGAGGCCGAGAGTGAGGTGGAAGAAAGAAGTGGAAGAGGACAAGCGACAAATTGGAGTGTATAGGTGGAGAGAAAAAGTATTAGACAGACGAGAATGGAAGAAAGTTGTCAATCAAGCCATGGGCCTACTAGGCCTGCAGAGCTAGTCAATTATATGCAATTATCTCATAAAGAAATACGATATATGAAAGAGCTTAATAACCAGGAATACCCAAATTGCAAGGACATATTAAAAATATGCGCAGAATTTAGTCAAAATATGCACGAAATACAAATTTATAAACATAAAATGCAACTTAGACACAAAATACAATCGACGCGATAAGTTCAAAAGCAGAATAAGAAATAACATTCCAACTAAAACAATGCATTTTCAATCTTCAATTTAAAAATTCATTGTGCTTGCGTTTGACGTTTCTTTATTGTCCGATCATAAAATTTATTAACCATATATTTTAGGTAGACGGATCTATTCTAAAATTAAAAGAATGAAAATGCCTGCCAAACATCTATGCAATTCTAAATTCTTTCAATTTGATGAATTTTATGCACAATATGCAAATATTTAAAAAAAGCATACCTATAATATGTAAAATATGATCTATGCATATTTGAGTCACCCTATCAATAACAATACCTATACTAATGTATTATGGTAACAATAATATTAGTATTAAGAGCGAATACATTATTAGCACTAATGTTCACTTTTTGTTCATAATACATAGAAAGTTTTATCTACAATGACTCAACAACATAAAACTTTTTAATTATTACAACAAGAACATTAATTTGACAATTGTTAAATTTACTACTTGAAAAGGACGCTGTTTACTTTGTCGCTATTAGCGTTTACTAGATTTTATAGCTATAGCTAACAACATTTTAAGTAACAACATTACGTCTACATGGTGGTACTACGTTATGCTGATACCACATACGATTGTAAATGAAGTCAAGAGAAAAATCTTGCCGTAATCATAAAATCTTCTTAAAATAGTTTCTAAAAAATTCAAGTGCGACTTAAAACGATTGAGACGGTCATTCAAATTATCGTTTCTTTCTTCCACACATTCATATAGAACCTTTGACGAAAATGTCTTCTTTTGAGGGCGGGCCTTAGGATTTTCTAAAGACCATTTATTTTATTTATGCAATCTCGATTAAAAGTCTCTCGTCTGATCAAAATGTCTCTTGGATTAAATTTTTATTCACTAATAAAGATAGGGTGGATGATAATATATTTCTCCTTCCAATCCGTTGACTGGTTGGGCAGTCATATGCGGACGTTATTGATGATAAGGCTAATAAATTTAAGATCTCAGCTTACCCCATAATTTTACCACTTTTAAATGATACTACGCATACTATAGTACTAACAGGTACCCATCATCTCTTCCTATCCCTCAAACACTCATTCCAACATTCGAAGAAATTGTTGAAAGCTTCAGTGATATGGTGGCTATATGTACAAAAAATATGACTATAATGTATTTAAAACTTTTTCCAGATTACTTCAGAAATTTCGACAGAGTTACAAGGTTAAACTGTGTATTAATTGTGTTAGATGCTGGCTCGAAACAATATGTGAGGAACTTGTGGTACAAATATTGATTACAACTAAGTTTAAATATTGAGTCAAAGTTTTTGTTTCACAAAGTTTCAGAATGTAGCAAATCGATATAGCTTTGTTCAGGATTCGTGCAGAGAGTGACACTTTTCATATCCATTTTTAGTGCAGCTCGTATTACACGCGAGAGCAATAACCGTTTTTATTAAAAGTTTAGTACAGTCTGGAATTATTAGCATTAGTATGTATATAATCCCAGGAGACCACTTTTATTAATTTTACACGCATACAATTATTGTTCAAATCTTGTAATAAGTAGAATAAAAAATTGGTATGGCTCTTCAACAGGATAAAACATTGTTAGACCCATTTAAAAATTATAAATCCCATTTTGGTGATGCATGTATTGGTATCTAACTTTAAGTTTCTCTAAAGGTTTTTGAGTTATATTGAAAAAAAGGAAATCTGGCGTTTTCGAACATCATCTGTAACTTTTTTATTTAAAGACATTTTTAAAATCTGAAGATACTTCTTTACAGTAGCGAGAGAGAAATTTAAATGTATATTTAGATTTTCATTGCGACGTTTCGATCCTCATGCTACAGTAGAATATAATTTGCAACACATTATATTGGTCCATTCATATCCAACGGTCACTTCAGAATTATTTACAGAACTCATTAGAAGATATTCTACTTAATATAACACTCAACTTGTACCTAAAACATGTTGGATTGACGAGGTGGTCAGCATAATTGTTCAGATGGATCGCCAGACCTTAAACCTCTAGATTATTTTAATTTAAAACCTAGCGTATGTGTAAATAAATAATTTAACAAATTCTTTGAATATTATTTAATTCGAATTTCTATAAGGGCTGAGAATATGAAAATTTTATATTTGCTTTGGGTTTTTTAATACGTACCTAAAATATTGATATTTCCTCCTGAATCATCCTGTAGATTTATGCAATAACGCTTTTTCGAAATCTCATGCGGCAGTTCACTTGCGTGACAATTAGAGCTACAAACTTTACGGACTTTTGACTTGTTTACAATTAAAATGGCTTCAGTCTTATTCTCCTTCGTAAACTCTTGTCTTATTTTGAAATTCCTTAAAACTTTTCTCGTCGACATAAAGTTTTCTTAATATCCAGTAGACGAAAAAACACTTTTTATTCATTTGCAATTTTACTGCATACGTAGAAACTTTGACAGTAAAGCATACAAAGTTGGCGTTAATAAAATATTATTACGGAAATGTAATTTTCTTTAACAATATAATATTACTTAAGTTCGGACAGCGTCGGATATCTAGCAAGTTGTAAACTAGCATTTCCCGACATAAAGATAACTTTTTCAATAAGCTACTGCTATATGGAAGGTATATTTAACGACTGGAAGTTTTTTACTTTGGTTGAATATGTATTTAAAGTATCATTTCTTGCTACATTATGCTTTAGTCAAAAACCTTCATAATGTCATAATTTTTTAAGTAACATCTGATGTATGGTAACATTTTACTAAGTGAGACATAAATAATACGTATGTACATAAGTTGACAAAAAATTATCTCGTTAAATTTGTTGTTAATAAAAATAAACAAGTCAGGACAATATATTTGGAATTTGTAGCAGTACTTTGTTATCATTGTAGTCCTGTTCGAGTTTATTTACACGTGATTATAAAAGTGTGACACATAATTTATCAAACGAAGAACTTATGCACATGATACTGGCATATGGGAAATGACATCAAAATTCAGTAGCTGCAGGTCATCATTATGTCCAAAGGTGTCCCCAATGGTATCATTCGATACGTAAAGTCGTTTTACGTGCGGTTTAGTGGAGTAGAGTAACTGGCAATTTGCGGCCAAGGCCTGGGCAGTATGGAGGGAGCCATTAGACCTAGGCAAATTGTGAATCTCAAGGAAGAGATTTTAAAAGCCGTCGAGGAGCAGCCTGTCATAAGCACTAAGACAAGTGCAACGCAATTAGTGATATCATTATCCACAGTTTCCCGAACTTTAAGGCATGATTTGTTTTATTCATTTCACATGTAGCGGGTACAAGTTTTACTTCTAATAGATTTTACACTTCGAGTGAACTTTGCGAGTCGTTATTACATCAGTAGCACTTAAAACTAAACCTTACCATGAATATGTTAGTTACTAATGACGCATTTTTTACACATAGCTAATGGTATTCACAATTTTCACAATTATTGGGCATTGGAAAATGTCTCTCTTGTGAACTTGGTACCTATAAACCATTTTAGTCTGGAAAATCGGTTAAATTGTGCTCTCTATTTACAATTTCTGCATAATAATTTACCGGTGCTCCACAAAAACGTTAATCTGAACGTTAGACAACATATGTGGTTTCTTCACGATGATCTCTACCACATTTTGCGAGACTAGTGCGACAATTTGGATCTGGATCATGTGTTTTCCGAAAGATTGATAGGCCGAGGTATTCCAATTGGGTGGTGGCTCCCTCGATCGCCAACCTAAATCCACTTGACGTATATGCTGCCGCTGAGGTAATTCTTTCACCTTTTATGTAAAAGTTTTTATATATTTTTAGGTATTAATAATATTGTGTGAAACTAACTACTCAGTGGACATTTTTCAAGTAGGTATTGTCATATTTAATTCATCCTGTCACTTTTTGTCATTGTCGATATTTCTTCAAATAATTTTAATTTTTATAATAATTTTTATAGTTAGATATTTGATTCAACTTAAATGAGACCACCACCACCACCAGCAATCCTAAAAATGCAGAAATAGGTCAGATCTCATCTATTGTGGTTGAATTAGTCGTGTTTCCACTGCTAAAATGTGAAGTTAGATATTTATAGAGTGTTTCATTAGAAGGTTAGTAAATTATATTATTTTCTTTAGATAATTATTGAATAGAGCTTTGTCTGTGGAATTGTTCATTAGCATACCTAGATGTTTGGTATCAGAGAACATACATATGACTTCATTGATAGGAATTGTAGGAGATTTTTTTTTATTTATTAGCTTAAAATACCTTTCTAAAACAGTAAAAAAATGTTACAAAAGCTAATAATAAGGAATATATGGGTAGATATTGTGGATGTAATTCAACGCAGGTTGGGGTTTTTGTCCACTGAGTAGTTAGTTTCACACAATATTATTAATACCTAAAAATATATAAAACCTTTGATTTAAGATATTTGAAAATTGAACTGACTTAATAGTTCCGGACAGTCCACATTATTATGAAATGTGTTATATAATATTTTTAAGCTATACAGGGTGTCCGGTAAGTATATGGCATACTTTCGTGAGTGTATAGGGGAGGTCAAAATATCACTAGTTTATTATATTTTTTTTCCTAAAGTGTCCCTTAACGGAGATACAAAGCCCCTAAGGGGTACCCAGCGATTTACCTTTTCAGCTCTAACTTTTGAACCGACCTGTATATTTAATGAAATTTTAATATTTCATGTAGGCCATAAAGGCTCATAAAACCATACTACAGTAGATGTTTTATACTGTCAGTGAAGTCAGGAACGGACTTGCCACCATACTCGTTGGGCCAAAATTTTGATGGGTGTCATTTTATAGAGGTGAAAACTGAATTTTTAAATACTTTGGTCATTCCTCTTTAAAAAAGGTACTCTACATTTTCGATAAAATTGACCGTTCTTGAAAAAAAAGTTTTTGTATAACACGTTAAAATATTGACTCGAAATTTATTTAATTTTCAAGTTTATTAACATACGACTCCTAACTCTTTTATTGTATTGCAGCGTTGAAGTATTGCACCATTCAGAGTAGAATTATAAACAATTGGGTTGCACTTACGAGTATAGCTTACTGTTACACATTTGTTTACATTTAACATCAAGTAATTATTCTTATATCAGTTTCCAATTCATACAGTTCCGTTTGTAACAAAAAATTATTACCAATGCTTTTATTTCTTATAAAAAGCTTTAAGTTGTCTGCAAATAATAATTTATCACAGTTGATTACATTTCTGATGTCATTTATAAATTATAGAAAAGTATGGGTCTCAGATTTGAACCTTGAGGTACGCCGGAGATTGCTCTAAATATTGTTGATTCATGCCCACCATATGTAACAATTTAATTTATTTAAAAGAAGTTCATGGTCAATACGATCAAAAGCCTTCGTAAAGCCGTTTACACCACATCAACTTGCCCTTGAATATGAAATATACTGATTGATGCAACATAAATTGGAAGTTGTAGATTTTTTTTCATAAATCCGTGTTGATTAATATTTTAACCATGGGATAGATACGATTGAACAATACTATCTCGAACACCTTTGAAAAATTACACAGAACTGATATAGGCCTATAATTATTAATTTCTGATTGATTGACACTTTTAAAAACTGAACATGCATAATAATCAATTTGAAACATAGCATGTTCCCTAAGTTATGGAAACTATCACTGATTACTCCGATATATAAATCAGGAGAAAAGACCAATATCGCGAATTATCGTCCAACTGCTGTACTATCAGCGCCCCCAAGATCTTTGAACAAATATTGTACTCGTTATTATGTTGTCATTTTAGTTATATAATTAGCAGCAATCAACATGGTTTTGTCCTGAAACGTTTAATTAACACTAATCTGTTGACGTTTACGCATAATATATTAGATGCATAGAACACTGATAATAAAACTTTATGAGTGTGGTGTGTTAATAAAGATATTAATGTCTTAACTCCAGGACCGAAAATTTATTATAAAATATAATAGCCATTTTTCAGAAAAATATAACGCTTATTCGGGAGTGCCTCAAGGCTCAAATATAGGACCGCTTCCGTTTTTGTATTTCATTAGCGACTTACTTGATATACTGTGTAACACAGGTTCTTTAATGTTTGCTGATGATCTTAAATTATATAAACCTATAAGATGCCTTAATGATGCATTACTATTACAACGCGATATTAATTCAGTTTATGAATGGAGCATAACAAACAAACTCGCCTTTAACATTGCTAAATGTTATACGATTACTTTCACTAAAAATAAACAGTCAATTACGTACAATTTTCAAATGACATCTTGGCACTTAAGCGAGGTAATAGTGTGAAAGATCTAGGCGTGGAAATTGATTCCCAATTATCTTACAGTCTTCATATTGAGAACATGTGTGCTTCTGCTTATAAGTCATTAGGTTTTGTAATAAGAGAGTGCAAACATTTTCGTACTATCAACCCTGTCATTACTTTATACAGCTCACTAGTTAGACCAACATTAGAATTTGGCTAATTGTTATGACATTCTCCACCTAACACGTGTGCAGATAATACAGAAAAAGTTCAAAAGAAATTTTTAAGATACTTATATTTTAAAAAATATAGCACACCCCCAGATTACAATAATATTCGCACTAATGATTTATGTAGAGAATTTAAAGTTAACTTGTTATATAATCGGCAAAAATTGCTCTGTGATCTTTATTTATTATCATGTTTCAAAATTCCTTCTAGAAATACGAGAATGCACAAACTTCTCCGTATCCCTCTAAGAAGAACTACGTATTATGCTCCTATAGAAGTAATGTTAAGATTGTTAAATCAGGTTGTTTGTTTTTGTAATTCAGCGAGGTATTTCCTTAATTCTATATTATGTTAGTATTCCATGTAATTAGGCAATGTTCTGTCTGTTTGAAATAAATAAATAAATCAAGAACTTCAAGGCTGATTCAGTTCATGTAAGATATTTCAGATTGTCTGATCAAACTCAAAAACAAAGCCTTTACAGAAATCGTTATAAAATGCTTGTATTACTATTATTTTGGACCTTATTTCACTTAAGTTCGCTAGTTAAGTTTTGGACTATGCACGTGTACTTAAATTTCTAGTTGTACGAACACCTAAATTGTTAAAATAAATATTTAATGGTTTCAAAACTTATTTTAATACCTGCATTTTTCATTTAACTTAGCTTTTCAAAGCTTTTATGTGGTTATAAATGGTGCTTAGTTATTCGGTCTTTACTTATATTTTACTGCATTTGCGTGGAAATTTACATTGGCGGAAAGTAGGTTAAAATTATACTACATCTCTCCGTAACATGACGGCTAATTTATTAATTATGGCTTAGGAATTATTGCAGTGCAGATCGGTATTTATGTACTTCAAATTCAGTCACTATTAGCCAAAATCAATAGTAGAAATAGAAATGAATCAGCACCTGCAAGTGTGCGTACGTACGTAGTTTTGAAGCATAACGTCAAACATAATGAAAACAACTTGAGGAAATGTTGAATACTATTTTTAATCGATAACGGTAGACTATAATTACAATTAGAAATTAGTAAAATACTCTTGACTTTATTGCTAGAGTGTTTGCAGATGTTCACCGCGACGATATGTCAGAATATTTTTTTCATTACTATAGCATAAGTACATTACACTTATTATATGATAATATAGATATAAACAAACAAAATATACTATTTTAATTATTTTTTGAGAAACAATTTGTGTGGAACTGTTCAAAATTAAAGCTTAGAACTCAAAACCTCTTATGGTAATGTCAAAAACTGTTTCATTTAGCCTAAGAATAATTTACTTCTTCAAAAATATGATTACATTTATTAGTATCAATTGTCATTCATTACATTCACATGTGCTTTTTAAAGTTTAATAGAATAGAATAGAATAGGATAGGATAGTACAGGACAGGACAGGACAGGACAGGACAGGACAGGACAGGACAGGATAGGATAGAATAAAATAGAATAGAATAGAATAGACTATATTGTGATAAAACAGAAATTGCATAAGAATTAAATACTATGAAATTCATTTTAAGCAACAAAAATAAATAATTATTATTGAAATGTTACTGTTTTTGATGTAAAATATAGATAGATTATTATTATTGAAATTATCTTAAACAAACATATCGAAAGAAGCCTATTATTATATTAAATAACAAAATTTTACAAATTTTATTAAATTCAATTTAAAATTTTATCTATCAAATTTGGACATGACGATACAAAAACATAAAGCACATAAAGAAAATTAATTCAAAAACCAGATAATGACATCAAAACAAAGATTTAGCATATAGGCATATCGCAAGACTGAAACATCATTCAAATAAAATATTAGCTAGATAAAATGAAAATTCCAATTTTAAAACATAATGACAATTAGAAATGTCAAATATAAAAATGGCTATTCAAGGAAATTTCAGCATCTCTGACAGGACTCTAAAAAAAAAGACAAATTAAAGAATATTTAAGTATAAAATTAGTAAAAATTGTTATGTAGTTGTAAAATATAGATATAAGAATACAAAAGACAAATAGTGTAGTGAATAGTGCCTCGACAAGAATAATTAAAAATTAAAATGTTACATTTGTATTGACCCTAACAAAACTACTAATAATCTAGAAGGTAAAATTACCTAGAAACAATAATTTGTTGATTAGTTACGAAGAAAACTGTGAAGCGAAAAGAGGTGTGAATTTGTTAGAGCCGAAAATTTCATAATTTATAGTTAAATTTAATTAAAATTAAAAAAAAAACTCACACGTACCAGTTTCACAGTATAATTAAAACTTAAAGTAACTCAAGACAACATCGATCAATATCACAATCAGGAATTTAGTGGAAATCATCTCCAGACCAGACCTGGGGGTTTTGCAAATGTATCCAGAGAATATAACATCATCCAGAGAGGAGAAATTCCAGACAAGAACATTGGAAATATCATCTACAAAAAAGTAAGAAATAACGTATACGTTATACAAGGTTATCTAGCTAGATCGAATACAAATTGATAAATAATAATAAGTAACTTCTGAATGATTAATAACAATATGCAACAGTTAATTACTTACCTTCTATTAGATTTCACTCATTTTAAAAGCTTAAACTTATAAATACAGTCATTAAATATTGTAAGACACACAAATAGAAACTAAAGACGTCAAATCTATAACTTAACTTACAGCTAAATAGAATTAGACAAATTCCATTGCAGTGTGTATTTCGAGCTGCATAAGAGCAGTAAGTAAATTCAAATTATTCAAAAGTCAAACTTGTTAAATGTTAAACTGTAAAAATATTCTTTAATATTCATTATTTTGAATGTTTTCTAATTTCATTGAGGAATTATCATTTTGCTATTTTTTTAATAAAAGTTAATGTACTATCTTTTAAAATAATTGTTTCTTTGTATGTACTGGGTGGTTAAAGATATTGAACATTTAAAAATAAAAAAAGGTATTAGATACTCTGCTAGAATCCACTCCTGAGAAAAGAGGAAAAATATAGCCAGGGTAAGAGCAAAGTACAGGTAAAAAAAAATTTATTAGAAAAATAAAATCATAAATTAAATTTAAAACAAAACTTATATTTAATCACTTATACACTCCACATATATCATATAACATAAATACAATCTACACTAATAAAAAATTAAATAAAACAAAATAAAATAAAATAAATCATTGGCGCCCAATAAAAAAAATTTTATATACACAATAAAATCATATCACATATATCATCACAAACACAACACATACACACATTTACAAATTACAAATCAAAATAATATATATCCAAATTACATTTGAAAAACAAATGTTTGGCAAGTCACATAAAAAATATACATGTGTCACATATATATAATTAATTAGGTAAAATGAAAACAAAAAAAAAAACAATAATAGCACTTAATAAATATAAATCACAGAGAAAAACAAAAAGACTAACAAACTTAAAGATGATTCAAACAATAAGTCAGTCATCAAAAGGAGTCAGCATAAATTCATTCACTGAATAGAAGCTGCGCCTAATCAGCTGTGCATATTGATTTTCGGTTTAAATAATTGTCGATTTACTGATGATTTTAAATAAACAGATAGGTGATTATACAATCGCAAATCCAGATAATTTCTTACTTATAAGACAATCTATACCGCGAAGCTCGAAGGTCACTAGCATTTCTAGTAGAGTACTCATGAATATGACTACTGGTTAAATAAATATTTTAGTTCTTATTTATTTCCAATAAATGCGTGTATATGGACAAGGGGGATAAAGTAATTATATTTAGGTTTTTAAAAATTTGTTTACAGTGTTCTCTAAAACCCATACCAGCTACAATCCTCACCGCTCGCTTTTGCAAGCAAACATTTTCTGCGCATAGCAAGAACCAACACATTAATATTCCATAGCTTATTAATGTGTGGAACAATGTAAAATATCTTATCTTCAGAGTCTCTATAGACAGTGAACAAGTTAGTATGGGTAAAATAAATAATGAATTAGGAATTTTACTACTTGATTGTTCAACATGAGCATACCAGTTTAACCTATCATCGATAATGATGTAAAGAACCCTTGTTGAATTCTCCCACAAATGTTCCTATTAGTAGTAAACAACAGATTCTGAGTCTTGCCTTCATTAAGTTTTAACTTGTTAGACGTAAACCATTCTATAACTTCAGAAACTAATTCTGTATTTGTCTTTATAAGATTATTTATGTCACTATTTGAACTTAAAATAGTGGTATCATCTGCAAAAGCAATACAAGTATTTGGCAATAAATTGTGGAATACATCATTGATATGATATGATAAATAAAAGAGGCTCCAGGACGGATCCTTGAGACTCTCCGTGTTTAACCAAGCCAATATCAGAGAAACAGTTGTTTACACATACTATTTGTTTGCTATTTGACAAATATGATCTGAAAAAGACATGTACTAGGCTCCATAGCATTCAAGTTTACTAACTAACGTACTCTTGTAAATTAAATTAGACATTTGTTAAACACATTATCAGTACAATCTTTACAATTGAATTATATTAATACCAGATGCTGATATGCCTTGCTTGAATAGGTGTAAATATATTGAGTGTGAACATAATTTTTAGATGTTGATGAAATAACTTTGGATGTAGAGGGAATGTTTATGGCTTCCAAGGAAGTATTGTTCCTAGAATTTTCCATTCGTTTCTTGTTTTCAGTAGAAGTTTCGATGTAGTCTTCAGTAATGGAATTAGAAATCCAGCATGTTGTATCTATGTACTCAAAAGATCTGCTCCACAATGCTAAAAGGAAAGTTGAAGATCGCCGAAAACAGTACCCAGGATTAGGCAGTTTGAGAAATCGTGCAATCAGTACGGCACATTACCAATAGTATTTATACCAATAGGTTTGGTACATTTACCAGCTTTATATCGAAGAAAGAAGCGAACATGATCACAGTTTTTATTTCTTAATTTGACTTGTTTCCTTACCAGTTTTACTAAATTCAAGCCATCAATATTTCCAGATGTTTTCTTCTTTACTAATACATAAGACCTTTTAGTTATGTACCTTTCTGATTTTCGCTTCAGGAATGCAAACAAATTTAAATATTTTTTGATATCGATATTCTTAAGTGAAATTTCTGTTCACTGAGTAATAGCATCAAAGATATGGAAACATCTGTGTTTTTGCTTAGTTCGTTGAAATATACTAATAATCGTTTCTCGTTAGCTAAGTTAAATATCTCGTTTTCTCTTCATCATTTTTCATAGCGACCAAATGCTTGTTTCTATTTCTTCCGTGATTTTTCTGACACAATATTGGAAACAACACTGGAAGCTTCATTCTCAATATTCGATGGCAAATCATCGTTTGATCTGATATTTACTTACACATTCACAACATAATAGTGATATTAGGAATCAAATGTTGTGTAATATTTGGAATACATTTTTTACTGTACTTGTATATCACGTTATTAATTTATGGGAAGCAAAATGCTACATTTATCGAATCGTGATAAGTATTAAAGTAACCGGAATCGATATAGACCAGACGCTAGGTTATAATAGCAGAATTTTGTCACATACAGATGATAATATGGATGTATTTTAAAAGCCAATGGTTCAGGAAAATTTTATAGACAAAATTCTAATTCACATGAACATTTTTTTAACGTGATGAAATTTTCAGTTTTGATAACATGTACTCGTAGGGCTGTTGTAATCTGCATGAGGTTTTGCAAAATAACTCTCAACATAAATTTAATTAAATAATGTAGTCTAGTAAAAGGCATTATACTTTTATAGATCATAATGTTGTTTTGATTGATGCCATTCTCTAAATAAATAATTAGAAGTTGCTAAAAGTATCGTAGTAGGTACAACATTATCATTTAAATAACAAAAATAATTCAGTATGGTATCTAATCTTATTATATGCCAAATAAAATGGTATCATGGTAACCCTTATTCATTTTTTGCTATTTGAAATCTTATCATTTCTGAAAATAAAAACATTTCAGGAGTTATGTGATTTTTTTTAAATCTGGGACATAGAATCCGCCATTAAAATTTGATCCAGTGTTTAGGGTACCTATATTCTGTATTTTCTAGAAATAATTGATGGATATCTCTGATCGATTGTTTTATTTTGTCTATGTTAGAGAATAATGAATATTAGATAAAGATTATTTGTAAATATTTGCTAAAAATATTGGCAGATATTTATTGTACTCTATAAATGTGACACAATGAATTCTGTTTTACTTTACTGTAATTCAAATATGGATTATATTAATAATGATATTCTATACATTGTTTTACTACCATATTTTAAGAGAAAGATTTTATTCAAACAAATAAAAAAGTATTAGATATTTTTTTCTTTCCGCCTCATTTTAATCACGAAGATTTGCCCGGAAGATGGAAACTTCTACAGGAGAGGGGACAGCAGGTCGTATTCACTCAGAAATAACTTATATTGGTAGTTTTTAACCACCATTCGGTACAGGAATGAAGGGAACCTCATTAATTAGGGGGATTGTCAAACGCCGACTGGTATCAATATCTCACGTTGACCCAAGTAAAATTTTAAAAATTAAAATATTCTGCAAAACTTATGTTCTACATTTATGTTTCTAAATATTTACCGGAATCAGGACAGGACCGTATTAAAGGTAGAACGACCACTGCTAATGTACAGATATTCTGCTTAGAAAACATTTTTTTGGGAAATGCATAAATACGCGGTGCCTCTTGCCAGTTACGACAGGCTTCTGTGTAAATTGGTATATTAACATGGCTCAAAAGCGAAAGTAAAACAAGTAAATATAGCAGCTAAACGAGATAATCAAACGCATAGAGGTATTCGATGCATTTACGGTATGTATGAATTCATGAGTTTAAATTTTTCGGCATTAATTAAAACGTCAGATATCATTTAATTAAATAATCATCATAGCTTAGTTTCTTTGTATTCGCAAAAAAAATTCAGTAAATGTGTACAAAAATTTAACTTAGGTTCGAGGAACAATTATTAATTGTTGTAATGATTTGAATATTTCTGAAACAATAATGTAATATACAGTGCTTTTGAAAAGTAACGAGTTCATTATTTTTGAAAATGAGAAGTTTTCGAAAAAATTCCCCTGGCACATCGATTTTGGTTTTAAAAAAGGTACTTTTTGACATACGACCCACATTTGCGACGTCATCGTTGTTCGAAACATGACGTCATCGACAATTTTTTTAAAATCTTCAAATATTATTTTCTTGAAATTTTTGTTATGTAACACCATAATTTTTCAGATGGCATGGTCAAAATTGGGGGATGCTCTTTAAAAAAATTGTCGATGACGTCATATCTCGAATAGCAATGACGTCGCAAATATGGGTCGTATGTCAAAAAGTGCCTTTTTAAAAAACAAAATCGACGAGCCAGGGAATGTTTTCGAAAACTTTTCAATTTTAATAATTATGAATTTATTCGTTACTTTTCGAAAGCACTGTACTATCTGCACACTACTTTGCAGTGCAAAATGTAAAGCATAAGGAAGATAAATATTTAGTCATAAATAAGGTCCATGCAGCAAACAATTCAATTTAGTTAAACATAGATTATTCTCGGAAACAAATCTTTTTTAGTATAATGATCACTTTTTTTCAAAAATAAATTGATTTATTTGGTAAGAAAATTTAATTATTTTGACGAGTAATTGTTTAAATGAAACAAATAGTTACTAAAACATTTTATGAAAACTTAAAAATTAAAAAAAATTCTTTTCAATTATTTTTTTTATTTCCCTAAAAAATTTGTTAAAATCTGTATAAAAATAACGTTTTGAAGTAAATAAATGTTTTTTGATTCAAATGAATGGGCATTTCGAATCAAATAATGCGTTTATTTAATTCAAAAATGCATATTTTTAAGTGAGGGATATGGAAAAGAAAATTAAATATTAATAACATCTTAAGTATTTTTGTAGCTTTAAAATCAAATTTAATTAGGTTATATAATCATTCGAAAAACTGTAATTAAAAAAAAAACTCAATTTCCTACTACAATCATATTGTCGAAAAAAATATTTATCGGCCACCTAATTGTCATTAGGTAGCCGCTAAATGCAGCCGCTATATTTCGCATACTCAGATATGTCTGGTTTGTAAAACATGAACAACCAGGGTCATCAGTTAACTCACCATTCACCTGTGGCGTACTGATGAGAGCTAATAAGTTCGAAATCGGTATATGCTGACTATTTGCTAAACATTTTTTAGGTGTAATTCTATGCTTGTCGGGGCATTAGCCTTCATTTGTTTCCTAAAATTCCTAGTTGACCTAAATAAGCAGTTGTTCAATTGGAAAAAATCTTTGAAAATATACTATTAATACTGTTCACAAAATATAATTAAATAAACATTATCATCATCACCAAAAAGAAAATAATGATTTACATAAATTAACTGTATTTCTGCTTTCTGAAAAGAAAATATTTAATATCAAGAAATAAATATTCGTTTGGACCAATACGAACAAAATAATTTATTTTCATGAAACAATGTGTATGTAACACATATACAGGCACAATTTTTTTTTTCGGTGTAATACCTAGATTTCAAAAATAAATTATTCAAGTATTATATTTCAATAATGAAAAACTTAATGTCCTTTGAAGTAAAGCGAAAAACGTGAACAGCACCTTTGAAAATGTGAAAACTCGTACTTACCTCGCGTGGCAAAACTCCATTACTTTACGAATAATTATTTTATTAACCCACTTTTCTTTTTATCTAATGTTTCATGTTTTCAGGGTCATTGCTTTCATCATTATTTACTTTGACTAAATTAAATTTACTTCTTCCTGTCCGACACGCAACCAAAGTTTTAAAAGAAAAAGAAATATTTGATGGCAAGAGAAAAGAATAGGTGATGATAATAAAATAAAATAAAATTTGTATTAGAATAACGAATTTCATAGCTGTTTGTTGAGACAGTCTACAAAAAATCTTAGTAAGTGAGAAATAATATCTCTTCACTGCATCAATTATATAAGTTTTCTCCAGGTCGTATAATAGGTTTTAGACTGACAAATAAGAAACAAACACATTATTTTCACCTGTTATATTTTATCATAAAATTTCCTTAATTGTACATGTCAACTATACATTGAAAAAATTGTATACGACATTATTATATCGCGCAGAATTCTTTAAAAAAACCAAGAACACTTGAATTATTATAAATTATTAAGTATTTTTCACGGTGTATGTAAAGGGTTTAGTTTCAGAATATTATTTTAGTACTACGCTAATAAGAACCTCCACCTACTGGGTGGATTTTTTTGTACATCTTTAGGTATGATTCTTCGTCCTTGAAGCGCCAGCCTTAAATGATAAAACATTTGAATGAATGAATTATACAGGATGAACCTTAAATAATGGGACACAGAGCAGTGGCGTATTATAGTTGTAAAAGGGCTATATTTATGTTATTCCAAAAACTAAAGGGGATCGTCAGATCATTCGATATCAAAAAAGTACCTATACCTAATAGTCACGGTTCTCTAGATATCGGCATTTCAGATTATGATAATTCGATTTTATATCTTTGGATGCTCATGTCTTCATTTTAATATGCTATGAGGTGTGAAATCAAAAGGAAGATGTCAAATGAAACTTGTTTAGTTTGTTATTAGTTTACAAAAATCTTTGTGCTGAAAGTAAAATTTTAAATTAAGAGATGTCAAGATATACTTAGTTTGTCTTAATCTAATGTAGAAATGAGGAACTAAGATTTGGTATTATTTCCAAATCTATGTAAGTTCTTCTCTGTGTCTTCAAAATACCATATCCATATTTTTAAATGCATCAAAATCATATCACCGTCATCATCATTACCGTCGTCGCCGTATTCCGGGGACCAAAATATGATGGTCTAAATGAAGTCCAAAATTTTATAGTTTCTGAAATGCAGGGAACGATATTTATCAAGTATGCAGTTTTTTAAGAAAAAGCATCAAATAAAACAAATTACTGATTAAAAAATCAAGGCACCAAGGCAGAAAAATAAGTTATTAGTAATTAAATACATGTGAAGTACTGTAGGTGGCTGATTTAGTTGTGAAAGTAATTAATTTATTAGTGATTTTGTGTTCGTATTCAAGCTTTGCGGCTTATTCTCAAAATCATAAACGCCTTCATCTAACACGTGAGTAGTATTGGATGATGACGTGTATGAAGGGATTAAAGCGCGAGACCAAAATCTGACTGTAAACTATGTGGTTGAAATTTGTAGTTCATTATCAAGAATATCCGTGACTAGTGTAGATAATGCAATAAAGAGTGGCAAAGAAGAACAAATTAGTGCGAAACGGGAAATAGTGGAAACACGCGGAAAGAAGAGATAGAGGTTGATGATACAACATACGCGAATAATTCATAACAGTTATTTTAAAACTTTGCCTAGAATATCTAGAACAATGCTTTTGCAAATTATACGTGACATGAATTTTCGTTTTATAAAACGAAATAGAAAGAGCACGCTGATAGAAAAAGACGAAATAGTAACATGACGAGGAAACTATTTAAGACAAATATTAGAAGATCGAGGTCTGAACGGATGAATATATTTTATATACTTATATATTATAGAAACACTGACGAAGCATGGATAAATGAAGGCCATACGATGACAAAGTTGTGGCAATGTTTTGCCACATATGGAACCTTATGCTGTGGTTGTATGGATAAAGCACTCTAGCACTATAATTTGCATTGCATTTAAAACAAAGCATTTTTAACCTTTTGTGGGCATTATAAACTCGATGCGTCTGACGGTTGAAAACTGTTTGCAACTATTCTAGGAATAGGCCTAACAGCCGACAATAAGCATTAACATGTGACCGTTATAGTGACGGTGCTAGTAACCAGTATAGTGTATAGTGTGTATATAAATAGTGCAGTGTATAATGTACTCAAGGTGTGATATCTGCGGAGTGCGTATCAGGTAGGTTTAAGTGCGTGGGTATATATAGGCCATCGCCCTATAAGAGGACGGTATTCTACCGGTGAGTATGAACATTTTAAAGTAAACTATTAAAGTGCTATATTCACTCAACGTCAACTTATTTTTGACGATTTTGTGTTCTTTGAACCCTTCTCAATTAGTACGCCTATGGAATCTTATCCCCTGCAACCTTTACCTCCCGAACTAATCTAAATGAAAAGTGAATGAATCACTCTGTATTATTTTGGGCCTCGACTATATGAATATATTTCGATCTTGTTGAAATACCCTATATAACAGTTAATAGCTTTTATCCTATATGACCCAATATTTAGCAACTGTTTTCATTTGACTATCAACCGCTATCAATAATTATATGTAATACCAAAATTTACATGCTACACAATTGTATACATACTTGTTTTCACATTATTTATCTGCCTGCCTTAAAAACTTGATTAGGCACATATTGGCTGAGAACCCGCGATATCAGAACCCGGGTAAATATTTACTAAACACTTTCTGGAATATGAAATAATATCTGCGAGTTTAATTAACTTTGTAATTGTGGTTTTATATCCTTGCGCCTTATGGAATTAAATTCATTTAAGTCTCCGCAGATTTAAGTACTATGAAGTAAATTAAAAATATTGTAGCTTGTAACGGAAAGAATTTTATTGCTTGTACTTTATGCCTGCTGAGAACCTTTCGTTTAATATTTCTAGCCCAAGAACAAAGAAAACGCTTGATGCTGCCGATTTACGAATAATTTCATCAATAGGAGAAACTGGGGTAACTATGCGCATTTCCCACATTTTTCTGATTGAATGTGTTATTTAAAATATGCATTGTACATTCTGAGATTTACTTTACTTGATGATATTATTAAATTTGACTTAAATGCACATTATGGCCTTGAAAACATAGTTTCATAGTTTACATTCCGCACAGCCCATACGCATGGAATAATTTTAGAGAGTAGATCGTCATATTTGGTAGTTCTTCGCAGCGAAAGGCACCGGCAATTTAAAATACCGTTTCTATTTTGGTCATAAGATATACGTTGTCTGGAGCATTTAAGAGATATTTGTCTATTTCCTTTCTTTCTAATACCTTTGACTTTTTTGGCTCGTAACCAACATTTGATTTCCAATATCAATGTCCTTCTTCACTTTACAGCATAGTTTTAACATCGAATACTTCGACCATATAGTTACGTTTTGCAATATCGTGGAAACAGGCCAAAAATACGTCTTCTCTTAAAGATGAAGTGTTCTTCTCCATGCGCCATTGGTCGAAGGCAACAAGCTCCTTTTCATAGTTATTACTTACATCATTAGCGGCCTCCAATATTACTGTCGGAACATCATTGAGACTCCTCACTCATTTTGGGTAGTTTATAACCAAGAGAAATGAAAAATAAATCAAACTCAACCTTAAACCTGACTGCAGATAAATGACAAGAATGTTTATCGGTGATTACTTGTGTCCAGCGTCGCAGCAGCTTTACTGCTATTTACTGTTATAGATGATAAGCAGCATCAAATGGTACTCATAGGAACCTTAAGAAATATCTATGGCAAAGTTTTCGCTTAATGCTGCTTTCATCCGCTGAATTAAGTTGGACACAAGCATTGTTACAATACGATAAGCCTACTGTATAATGTAACAAAAATTATGAGGAAAAGTGCACTTTACCGTACTAATGCAGAAAAGTGTTTCCACATGATTGTAAGAAAATAATAACGCTAAATATTTAATTTGTCAGATCTAAAGGCGTCGATTCTAACGCGGCTGGATTTAGACAGCCTCTAACGTCAAAATGTGTCGCCAAAAGTAAAGCCAAATTTTCACTTATTTGATAGCGAATCTTATCTAATAGATGGTAGAAATTTTGCGTTATTTATTATACACACAATAACATTCCCTCTTTTTTATTATGCCTACCAAACAATGTCTGAGGAATCTCATTTATAAACGATGTCGTCTATCAGAATTGACATCCAAACCACTAGATTTATTCCTGTCATATCGATTAAAGGTAATAATCGATAGAGGAAAATATATATGTGATTAGTTGCGATTGGTGTTTATTTATTTATTTAATACATCACACAACCGAAAATCCATTTACTTGGTGAGTAAAAAAATTAAAAATAACATAAGAAATAAAAACAACGTCGGACAAACACATAACACATAAAAACAGAAAATGAAAAATTCAGAAAACTATATTTTTATTGGGTTCATTAGTGTTATGAACTTTATATCAACCCAATAAATAAAATCTATTTTTATAAAAAAAAATATGTTTTATACTATATTAGCATTGGCAAAAAAGGAATTCTAAATTTAAAATTGGAAACTCAAAATTACTTCTTGTACTTACATTCAGGTAGTTTTATTGCAATACCCTTAAAAGGAATATGTTAAAGAAGTTCTGATTTAAGCTTATCTGAATGTACTTCTTCCCAATTTTCATCTCATCATTTACATCACTTCCGTGAAGGCAAGCATATTTAAATGGTAATAGACTTTATTCCCTTACCCACATTCATGTTTTTATCCATGCTATTTTCATTTATAAATCGGTTTTATTCAGAATGTTGATATGATTGAATATTTCAGTTTTCGAATAAATTGTAGTAACTGAAATCTAATTAGTAGTTTTTAAATTGTGTTTAATTTTATTAAATTCAATAACTTTTAATTCAAATTATTTTAACCTAATTAATTTTTATATGTAACATATATATAATAACAATAATAATAATAATATGGTCTTTATTGCATAACAACAACAGTACACAAATAATTATATCAAAATGAGTGGCGGTATCCAACAGTGTTGCTCAGTACAACCACCCTAATGCAAAAATATAATTTAAATATTAGCAATATACAAATAAATACAAAAATTGTCATATACAATAATTAAACATACTAAAACACTATGTATGACCTCGGCTAGACAGAAGAAAACCTTTGATCCATTTTCTGAATACCACGATAGTAGAAGATGATTTAATATTTAGTAGTATCAAATTAAATACATTTGCAGAGTTGTAGGTGAAGCCACGATGGAATAAAGTTAGCTTATGCTTGGAAACATTTAAATTATCAAGATGTCTAGCAATATAATCATGTATGTCTCAATTTTTCATATAAATACTGAGGCTGTTTAATAGTTAAGACCTTATATACAAGACACGTCAGATGAATTACAAAACGTTCATGTAAATTAAACCAACGAGAGTCACAGAAAACTGTAGAAATATGATCATACTTTCTAATATTACAGCAAAATCTAAGGCAATCATTTTGAATTTTTTCTAAAGAATATTTGTCTTTTTCTAATAACGCAGGCCAGTACACGACATCACAATATCTTACTCGAGAGAGAATGATTGAATCACATATTCACACATATAAGATGTACATTAAATAAATTTCAAATGAATAAACTCACATGCATGCAACTTCTTTCTTACTCCTCACATTTTACATTTTCCCCAGTATTTATAATTTAGGAAGAAAACTGAGGGGAATCTAGGTCAACTCTGTAAATGTTTTCTTTAGTTACTTCAACATTTATATTTAATTCCTTGCAACTTTGTAACATTTGTTTCCATCGTATCTCCTTAAGTTTGAAAGTTTTACTGATGGCTCGATGCACCTGAAATAAAAATTGATGGTAGCAGAGTTTGTAATTCATAAATCAGCAACTGTAGAAAAGCTGTATTCAAATAAAGCACGATGAAACTTCATCAGAATAAAATATGCTGACATACTATTTATGTTGTTTATTATAAGAATTAATTTCGGAAAAATATGCAGTGTGTGCAATTATTAATAGAAAACTTTTTACACTGTCATAAACAAGCGAACAATTTACATTTTGTTTTCTCAAATTTTCTAGCTGTTAAATATAAATCCAGTCTACAGAGTCATCACTAAGATAGGAATTTGAAATCTTTGAATATGCTGAGTTAGCCAACAAAGTACGAATGGTTTTTAGTAGCTCTGTAATAAAAAGTGATACAGAAATATCAACTAAGTCGAAAATATTCAGTAATGTTTGAATTTTTTACGTATTTGCTGTTTTTTCATTATACTAATGAGATTTCATAGTATAAGTTTATTTAAAAAAAAGATGTTATTGTAGTGGAAGAATGACCTTCACTACCATCCATATAAAATCCAGTTTCAAAAACTAAGTAAACCATAACCAATAAGGCTTTCTTCCACCTGGATGATTACGTGTATAAATAAAAAATATTTTATCTTCCATAACTACATATAACAGTTCACTTCTAATGCAAGAAGACTAGGTCTCCACAGCATATTGTTTCAAAAGGATGGTACTACTACGCGTTCTGCTGGTCACTCTACTATCTATACTCTACAACATGTTTTCCTTTTTAACACTAATCTCAAGGATTTGGTGGCATTCATCGTCTTGCAAACTTTCAGGCTTTATTGCTTCATGCTTCTTCTTATAGAGAGCAGAGTAGAGTTTGCTTGTACAGTATAATTATAATATTAGCCTCCAATACCTGGAACCTGCCGTTGAACAAAAAATAAATTAAATAATTAAACTAATTAATTAAATAATCGTGATGTTATTGCAATAACTGTTTACAATAACAATACGTCTTGTGACGATGATTTAAAATGTCTTTGAAAACTTGACAAAAAAATGTCATCATTAAAAATATTCTTATTTCTAAATTCCATCACCTACTGAAGACTATTTTGAGATACAGAGTGTGTAGAATTTAAATATATCACATTTATTTGAATAACTAGGTGTTTGGCATATATAAAATAAATAATAAAACTTAAGCTAATAGCCTTAAATGCAAAAATCATTAATAAGGCTATTAACCAATAGAAGTGATAACGGAAAACAAAACATCATGTTTACTCGAAAGTATTATTGCTGTTGATTGATTTTTTAAACAAATTGAATTGAATTTTTGCCTTTAATTAAATAGATTATGAGCTCAAATTTTATTCCTCTTGGTCAAACATTTTCAATATAATTTCAATACTTTTAGAAACTTTAACATCGGTCAAAACTAGGTTTTCTGTATGTATTAAAGATTTTTATTTTAAAGCAATTCAAAGAAAAATGTTTGAAGTTAACGTATGGATTTGGAAAATACCTTAAATTTTATTGAGGACAAAACATTCAATAAGTAACTTCAGAAGTTCACGAAATGCTGAATCTGATGAGTCATAAAACAATGAAGCAATGAAGTAGACTTCAATAGTGTCTTGACCTGTATCGTGATTCGGCTATAACCGAATTTGGAAAACGAAATTCCAGGAAATAACTACTCTTCGGATTAGCGATCTAACTTAAAACGTCATTTCACACTTGTATGCTTTATTTTATTTGTCCATTGTGAAATTATCTTTTTATTGCACGCTATACCTTATATAAATAAGTTAATAAAAAGTAAAAATTTTAAAAACTTGTGCATTATCAATATAAAAATTTTAACCACGTGCTCACGACGGCCTAAAAGATGATACAAAAATTATTTGAGAATTTTAGCTTGATATTTAAAAAATGAGACAAAACCCTCTTTTCCTGCAGAAAGTCGGTGTCTATGATAAGCATCGACTGAGATGGCTTAGATCTATAGGTAAAGTTTAGGTACATCTGTCAATTAACATGCGGTAATTTATTTGCAGCATCTCTAAATGCAGAAACGACAAAAATCAAGATTCTTATTAGTAATAATACCTGATAGGAATATTTTGCATTCGTTTTTCATTATTTCGTTATAAACTGGCAAAGCTACATTTTCACTCATTACAAACACTCACTACTGATAAAACACACTTCCCGTAGATACAGTTAGATAAAATGCTTATTTATTATAAGAAATTCAAACGGAAGGATAGGTCGGTACTAATATAAAATGGCACCCGCGGCAGTCTTGTCCCATTACCTAGAAAAACAAACCGGCGAACTATATGGTGGGAAAATATCTAGATCCGACAGAAATTCCTTTATTTAATAACTATAAAACGTTTAAAATGAAAAAAAGCACTAAAAACTGAAGAAGGACAGAAAACTACAACGGAAACACAGGAATTAAATTATGACAGCGAATTTTACCGTTGTGTTGCTGGTTGTCTACTCTACCTCTGTAAACGGGGTGTTAGATAAGGATTTAATATAATATCAAAACATTTTTTGCTTTATAAATAACTTTGGAATTTTTTTGAAGGGTGATTCCGTTATTTATTAATTTTCTCTATATCCTTTTAAAAAAGTTATACTTAGTCATAGTTAACCCTGTATATTTTTACATTTAATTCTAACAATTACTTTTTTTATTTGCGTTGTATGTTCTAATTCAAGTCACAAAATCCAGAATCAAAATTTTATATCTTTAAAGTTCATGTGTGACGTAATTTAACGTTTAAATGTATGTACGGTTTTTCAATGGCATGACCTTTGAATATATGTTTATAGTGCAGATTTTGCTAAAAGTGCCATAAATTGAAATAAACACTTGTAATTCATTAATTTATGCTGATTGTTTCCATCACAGTATTTGAATAATTATTATTTTCAATATTATGCGGCAATGTAGCTACCATGAATAATGATTCCATTTCTCTGTTTTATAGGTACTAAAATCACCAACGAGTTAGTGAAGTTTTAGTGCTAGTGCCAGAAAGTTTCGTGTATTATAACCGTGATAATTACGACAGAAGTTACGCATGAGACCATTAATGTTGGAAACGTTTCCCACTGTACTGCAGA
Source organism: Monochamus alternatus (assembly GCA_037114965.1). NCBI lineage: Eukaryota > Metazoa > Arthropoda > Insecta > Coleoptera > Cerambycidae > Monochamus > Monochamus alternatus. The sequence goes on from CM073430.1 coordinate 23,052,585, forward strand.
GCGCAGATTCGCAATGTGGCTGCCTATTAGAGCATGTATGTCATATTTCCGGCAGATGAAGTAGTCTATCTGTCGTATGGTCGCCTTATTTATGTACCCTTGTCCCCCTCATCCGACCGTCGAGCAAACATACCCATTCGAACTACCTCCCTCGAAGCGACTGAGATAGGAGTGTCGAACCCTCCCATACCGTCTACTAGCACCGATTCTGCAAAGAACAAAAAACCGCCCACTAGCGAATCGCCTTGCAATCCAAAGCCCGGGCCTAGTAACGTCGGTTCTCTAGAAAAATCGAAACCTCGTGAAAAGAAATCGGAACCAAATTCGAATCCAAATAGTAACAATAGTAAATCGACTAAAAATAAGCCGGTGAACTCGCAGAAATCTTTCCCGGAATATTACGATTCACTTGAGAGACCCACAAGAATCCGTGGTAAAACTCCTGAAAGAGCTTTTAATTCAAACAGCAACAAATCTAGTAAATCTAGCAAATACAGTTCAAGCTCATCCAAGTCACGAAGTCAACCTAGTGGTAGCCGAGAAAAGGTTGAAACAGATCCGGCGGCCTCTCAAACACCCATCAGAGACAGAACTTCATCGGACTCTATCAACGCCAAACCCCAAAAGACAAATAAATTTAGAAGTAGTTCCTTTAGATCATTCTTAAGACCGTATTCGAGTCGCGACAAGACGCCTGAACCAACGCCCGTCAGACCGGAAAGAAAAAAGGACAAGAAGCCTTCCAAACTGGTACTACCTAAACCAAAATCCCCGGTTCCAGAAAAAAAGTCCTCTTATTTTGACCTCCCCACTGTCCTTCGTGAAAAAATCGAGATCCCGCGTAGTGAAATAATCAACACTCGAAGTGACCAAATTCAAACCGTGAAAGTTGAGAAACCGATAAAACGCGAAAAGTCGCCCGTAATACGATTCTTTCGCGCCAAATCGGCAAGTCCGCGAAACTCGCCGCGCGATAGGCGTTCCGTGGATTTTGACTATTTGTTCAAACGAGACGCTAGTCCCGGAAAATTATCAGTGCATTCGGTTCCTCAGTTGAAACAAGGAGAAGGTTCAGGCACCAACCTGGCAGGTCAACAGAATTCCCCGTCATCAGGTGAAAGTTCCATTCTGTTTTGTGGCTGTGTGACTATTACTGCTTACTAACATACTGTTTCAATTTGTGACTAACAGTTTGTGTAATCATGTTTGTAGCTCTGCATAATAATAATAATCCAAACACCAAATTTCCCCTCACTTACATTAACGAATTGTTTTTCCTAAGGATTTCCACAAAATAATGCTTTCCTAGAAATTATTCAGTATTCAGTCATAATAAATCGTTTTATAAACGGATTTTACGACCTACATTTTATTTCATTACCAAAATCCTTGTTATGTTCGTTTTACTGAAATTGACAACGTAAATATCCGTCAGCAGAAATAACTTATTGAGTTCGAAAACTATATTCGCTTTCAAGAGATTTTGTAAATTAAATTTTAAAGTGTAGAAAACTAAGAACTCGTTTTACTGTGGCTATTTATTTTATAGCGGTCTAATTTAACACTTCTAGAATCGCTTTTAAACGATTTATGCTCTGATGGAAAGAAAATGTGTAGCCGACTTATGTTTTTCACATGTTCTATGTTTTCTATTACTTCAGTTGTCCGTCAGTCAGCCATGATTGAACTCATTTTTAACAGTAAAATCTAGTCTAATTCATAGTTACAAAATAATTATTATTTATGCTTAGAACACATTTTTAAAACATTACTTTCTACGTTGCATTTTATAGATCAGTCAAGGTCACACATTGTTCTGATCTATCACAAGTTCGAAACACGTATCAACGCAACACAACATATGTTAATAAGTTATGATGGTTAGCCGTTTGAGTTTTTCAAAACCTAGATGAATAACCTATTAAAAAAAAATCACATTTTATATAATACTGCTTTCGCTTATTTTTGGAAAAATAAATATAATTAAAATAAGCAGTTAATCGTTGCGTTGGAAAAACCAGTAAACTAATCGTTTTTTTTAATGGAACACCTTATATATTTGCTGTTTTTTATATTTCTGGTTTATTTTAGTTTATTAACTGATCATGTACAATGGAACCAGATCAAACAAACTTTTAATTATTCAGTAAGAAAAAAATAGTAAACTACAAAAGGTGTTTTAATAGTTTTGTTCTTGACAAAAGACAAATATTATAGGCAAGTCTCTTCAATAATAGAAGAATTTTATAGTATGCAATTCTGCCCCTTGCACTTTTTCCTACGGAGAACTGAAAGATACAAGATCTAATAAAATACATGACCTAGTGATGAATTGGTACTCTCAATGAGACGGGTAAGAAAGGACATTATATAAGAAATGAAATATCAATATTCGTCTGAACGTACCAAATGCTCTGTAACGGCATACTACGTAGCAAGCTAGAATTAGCGGTTAGATTAGGTTTCCATGTAGTAGTCTGCTAAGTCTGCATTTACCAACGTTTCCGTACCGTTGTATCGTTTGTGTTCTTCTTCCTTTTGTAATTTACTTAAATTTTAATTAAGGTAAGGAAATATATTAAAATGGAAGAAGGTTTTCAAAAGGCAGACTCACATAATCTGCACACTGGTGTCAGAATTTTGACCCATGTGCAAATACTTGAATCAAGCAGTGGTGTAAAAGTGAACGTGTAAGTATTATTTTATATAAATAAGTGCTATATGGTACTGAACCTTTAAGTAGTTATTACATAGGGTGTTACAAATTAAAGAAACACCTTTGTTAAGTCAGAAAAAACATGCGGATAGAATTGCCTAATCGATGGTCAATATATATAAATATATATAATTATATATAAATATATATAAATACTGTTTTTGAGAAATTTTACTGATTTTCAAGAAAAATTAGTATTTGTCCCGAAAAATGTATTGGTCTGCTAAGTAGCAAATAAGTAACACTAATAAATGATTGATCAATAAATTAATATTTATTTACTTACCTAAACCATAGTAAAAGTATGAAAGTAAGTTATAATAATATCTCATTGACTATTAAATTATTATTTCAAGCTTACTTTATGTCTGTATAACAACATTATTCTGCAGAAGTAGACGCTTATTCGGCAAAAGATAAAAAAGAATATACAACGATTTACATTAAAAATTGTAACGTAGATTTAAAAAAAATGTTTAAGTGACCACGGAGTTTTGTTGTGAACGCTCTCACATAACTAGTATATTTCGATTTTTCATTTAGAAGTTAATTTGAAATTCATTCTTGTAAATTTATTAAATATTTTTATTATTAATTTTTCTATTTCTGTTTAACTTTATTTGCATCTTATATTTACTTAAAAAATTATATCTTAGTTCTACGAGAGAATCGCTGGCTATGTTCAAGTGAAAAGAGTAGAAATTAAATGTACAGTACTCCAACTTGAGGTCTGTTCCGCGATATGACGTCACAAGCGCTAGTGTAGGTATCAGTTGTTAGCCATGTTAGTTCCGGTGTTGTAAATGTTTTAAGCATTTCATTAGTTTTTATTCAAATTAAAAAATAGTGAACAAACGTTATTGCGCACAAGCGTTTCCACATTTTGATTGTTATCAAAACGGCGTAGAAGGACAAGTTTTAGTTTTTCAAAGTGGTGCTTAAAAATCACCTTTACTCGATGGCGCACCAGAAATCTTTCACAAACTATAAGACGATTTGCTTTCTGATTTTCCATCAGGAGATGAGGAGCCAACACTGTTTGGTAAGCCAAATTATTAGAACTGGTCGATTGAGTACTTCCGTAGGATATTCTCACCTCTGCAGTAATTTGCCATCCTGTTCTGCACCGATCACCTCCAATCAGATTGCGGATTGCACGAATATTTGCCTCAATGATGCTTGTCCGGGATGTTACGCCAGTCATAGACTTGAGTCTTTGAAAACAAACTGTACAGTTTGAAATATTTCGGTGGCATTTGACAAACCCAAAATAGGATATTCATAAATTATTATTGCCAAAACTTTATTGAAACCATATTTGCTGGAGCGTACACATACTTTGATTGTTTTTTTTTTTACATTTTTTATAAATGTGGCAGTTTTCACTTGATGATATTCATTCTAGAGCAGAGTAACTGTTGGCAAGGGAAATGCAAAATGTAAACAATCCAAACATGTAATTTTAGTTCGTTTATAATTAAGCAGAGGACGCGCTCGAAATTACTTTTTAACTTGATAATGGAAGTAATCTAGGTTTTTGCTTTCTCTCTTTATTGAGGACATATATTTCCACGACTTTGGACTAATAGCATTTTAATGACAGTTTATGGCATATAATTCCTTGTATGTATATCATTCAGTATTGAATTTACATAGAATATAATCATGACAGTACATTATTACCGATCATAATTTTAAATAAATCTTTCAGCAACATAATTTGTATATGTATACGTAGTATAGATAAACATTTACATTTGCAGATGTTAATAAAACGGAGGTTGTTATGAAAAAATGGATTTCAGCCAGGTTTTTATACGCTCTCTTAGTCCTTGTTATATTTGCCCCAATAATCGGGAAAGCTTAAGAGTGGCTTGTCTGCTACCATAATTGGATCTACACAATAGGATAGCATTGTCTGTTATTGATTGTCATTCTGAATTTAACACGAAGTAATATAGGTACAGGAAATTAAATAGAACAAATACTATTGAGGAATTCAGACAGTTTTAAATTAACAGTTCAAAAATATATCGGTGACAAATTGTGCATACATTAAATACCGCAGGGTGTTTCTTTAGCGTCTTTATAAACTTTGTGAATGTTTTTGATTTTTTTAAATCACGATACAGATACAATTATTTTAAAAGTGATATTAAAAAAATTTACAGAATTATAAATGCGCCCAAAATAGTACTAAAACTCTAGTGAATAGAGTTTTTTATATCGTGCTTGCTTACTGAGGTACAGGAAGTGAAGTTGTAAAAGATAACTATTTTTGGTCAAATCCTAAATGCATCAAATTTAATTTAGGCTGAGGTGTATACTACTTCAAAACATATAGTTAAAATTCTGCACTGAGAAAAAAATCACTAGTTGATGGTAAAAATATACTGACGCCAGCAAAAAAACAGATAAACAATTCCTTTGTAGCAGCCAAATAAAGGTTTCTGAAAACCAGTCACAAGTGAACAGCTCATCTTACTGTGGCTACCAGCAGTGACTAAAATTTCTTGCTAGAGTAGTGCTTCTGTTGCTATAGTTATTAAAACTTTTAACTAAGCGTATTTATGATACAATATGGACAAGTGACCTACACATTTAAGGTTAGTTGACTGTAATGTAGTAATAATTGAACAATAGTTCTCCTTAGCTTGTAAGTTATAAGTATAAATTTTGTACTTACCTTTAAGTGCATACTAAATTAACATAAATAAAAACGATAATTAGACGACAATTTCAAAAAGCATATGCGAAATAGAAGTAAGGTATTATGGAACAACACGTCATACCCACGAACGGAATAACAAACAAACTCAAGCACTCAAACTAGGACAGTGACGGTCATAAACATTCTTGAATTAATTGATTTATCGACCTTCATATACATGCTTAGAGTTAAGCCTCACTGATTCAATAATAATATTTGGTACTTATTCCATAGTTATTAAAATTATCCAAAACACACAAACTATTACGCCTCGAAGTACACATTATAGCCACACAAAGCTTAATGGCGTCTAATTGAACTGATTCGCGATCCTTCAGCACATTCCAGTTTTATTCGTGACGTATTCGGAGGTGGCAAGTTTACTCGCAGCAACATAGTTAGTTGTGGTACTAATCTGTACCGCTGTGATGGGTTCCAGTTATGATAATAATTTATATTTGAGTAATCATATTTACCAACTACAGTTGCAACTGCAAAACTTGTATCAGTGGAAGGAACAATGTTATCCGCCAAAGTTTTAGACAAAATTTGCACCGCGATGCTCTTCTTGTCTTCTATGTAACCCTCCGCTACTGTACTTCCATCCACCGCGTCTATTTATTGTTATTATAGCACCACAGTATACCACAAACTAGCCTAAGATCGTCGGAAGCAATGTTCAATATAAAGGTGAGGTAAACTTTGAAATTCAGCAAAATTCAATAATAATCAAATGTTAAATGAATCAAAACAAAGGGCTATGTACTTTTTACAACAGGTCAAACATAATCTATCAGTAATAACAAAAGCTCGTTGTACATTAGTTTTTGTGTCTGGAATATGCACAACCAAGTAGTGAAGTTTCCAAATCTTCGATATTATTCAATGTCAAGTTGCAAAGTTCTTCGCAACGACAGGCTCTGAATACACCGAAAATTAAGGCAATCTTCTGCATGATATGCTTCATCCTGCGCTTCTGTGAGAAATTTGTCGATTTGTTCCCGGGTGTGACTTTCTTGGTCGATATCCTTCGCCCTTCTGCTTCAAGAAAGCAAAGCTTGTAACATTCGTTTATGTCCTGATTCTTTATGTTCATCATCGCCTTCAACATACATACTTTTCTTCAAAGTATTCCCAAGTTCTTCATTGAACTTTCCACTAACTTTTTTCAGATTACACCATCTCAAGAAACGATTGCATCCGATCACTTTCCATGAGATTTGAGGTTACCTACTTGTCAACAAACAATGAAAACTTGTATTATCTTAACAATAATAAACTTCATGGACAATTGGGTTTCAGAATATTTTATAAATTTAATATCGTAAGAAATGTGCCGATTGAATGATTTGTAGTATTAATGATGTTTGTAAAAAATTGTGTATGATATATGTGACAAAAGTGATTTTATTTTGTTGGAAAGGATGGAACCTACCTTCGGTGCCGTGTCCCAAAATTCTCTTCTTAAAAAAAATATTTAAAAAGAAATAGATGTTTTAATAGATTTTGGTACGTAAAACCTTGTAGGTTAGACAGTTCTTTTTAACTGTTTGTTAGATTTACTTCGGTATCTTTAAAAATACCCAGGTGGCTTGTTATAACATTCCTGTTACCTGCTAAGCCTTAGATGATTCAGATATAAAACGTTTAAAATTATTTGTCTTTGCAGAAAACACTATTTCAAGAATACGGCATCTGTAAGGAAAAAATTATTGTAATAAAATTGAAATCAATTTTTACTTAATTTTTAAATATATTATTCCTTAGAAAAAATGTTTTGCAGAAAAAGTGTCAGACTGTTCGTTTGTGTTCTTTCCGCTGCCTACAAAGCGAGCTATGTAATTTTGACGTAAACATAAATCAGTCAACGGCTATGTTACTTTTAGCTTGAAAGAGATATTGCGTTAAAAACTTTCATGTACTTTGAGAAGTATATTTCCTACAAATGATACATATGTTGGTCTCGGAGTTTTGATTAGAGATTTAAGCGAATAAACTCTTCATTCAGCTAAAACTTCTTAATGTTTCAGAGAGAAACTTTGCAGATTTTTTATAAAGTAAAGAACTAAATCCATTTAGCTTAGCAAACAGTCTACACTTTAGTATTAAATTAAATATAAGGATTTATCTGGAGTCAGAATTTTCATAGGAGCAAGCAGCAAGTAGGGCCAAATGGGGAAAAATATAAACATCAAATTATTTGGGTTATTACTAAGGAAGGAACATCCCCTTCTTCTGAACAACATGGTATTATTAACAGTAATTTGACAACAAACATGGAACTATACTGCCCTGTTAAGTATAGAAGTCCTAACTGACAATCTTCATTCTAAGATACTGCCTGAATTGGGTAGTTAGCTATGCCATCAAATTTTAAATTTTTAATAAAAATATTATTTAACATAGTTTCACATTAGGCTCTATTAGACCAGAATTTTATTTTATCATATTAAGTGGAAATTAGATTTTTGATTGATACGATCTTTTTGCACTAATTCAATTTTGATAAATGAAATTCAAATTTAAATAACTTCATAATAGATGATAATACCACTTTCAGTTTTAACATGTGTCATAAACCGAAAATGATAAAATATATAGATACGACTTCTATTCGTAACAGGGCAGTATAGATCTCTCTTCATTTTATTCAGTTGCTGGTAGTTACTCTTACCAGATGATATGAAAATATGTTTGTCTACTTAGTAATAAGAATTTTATAGTTCCATAAATAGTTAGCACTAGTACTGTAATAGATGAGAGCATCTATTACAGGTACTGGTGCGGTAATAGAACGCATTATAGTCCGCTAGTGCTATAATGAAAAAAAAAACCGTTTCAATTAACATTTTTCTGTTAAATAAAACCTCGCCTTTTAGAATAATATAATTTATTATTAAAAAAAATATTATAGAACCAAACAGTAATAATACACTTTTTACAATTATAAATTTGTATACAAGAGGTAGATATGATGCACAATGGTATTATTAAGACTCGTCGATAAAAATTTAATCTTGAGTTGAGGCTTTTGAAGCATTGGGGTTACTGTGCCGGCGTAGTCTTCCGTTACAGCTCCGTTTCGGGTGAATATTGTATGGATATTTTTAAATTGTTCCATTATAAAGTAATTCAACTTCAGTAAATTGTTTTTTTTATATTACTGCAGTGTACATCATAATTAGGTACCCGTATTTTTTAATCACAAAATAATTTACAAGACTGTATAAGTACCTAAAGAATATTCCTTATTTTCAACTGTTGTAATAATTATTGATTACAACTTTAACAACAAATAAATTCGAACAAAACGATTCCTAAAACTTTTTTTATTATAATGTGAACGTGTTTGTCGTTGAAAGTCAGAACTGAACCTGCCCCAACCACACATAAGAAATATTACTAGAGCATAACCTAGAAATGGTTGATGTTTGTTGTGTCCACATATTTCAGCACTTTATTTATGTTTCTGATGGATAAAAAATATTCAAGCTAAACGGAGTTGTAACGGAATACTGCGCCGGCGCAGCGATCCCAATGCTCCAAAAGTCTCAACTCAAGACTAACTTTTTATCGACAAGTGTCAATAACATCACTATGCATACGTAAATTGCATTAAATACATTATTTAGCATTATTTATGTCCAATAAAATACTTTATGCCATTAATATTTGACAATTCAATGGCAATTTATAATTTTGACGTTTACCGATGTTAATTTCTTCTGTGTAAGTCTGGCTCAAGGCTATATACATTTTGCATGATAAAACAATGAAATTTGGGTACTTTTTGGAGGCGTTTTTTATGTTAAATTTTAAAATTTTTGATTGTTTATTTTTCAGAATGTATTCATAGTTAAGTATATTTCAATTTAAACATAAGTTTTAGGGGAGCTGCCTACCAAAAAATCAAAATGAAATCGATTTCCTGAAAAATGGAACACCCTGTATAAGAATTGATATTATCATCAAATTCTACTCGTCATCTAGTGTCTGTATACCAAATTTCGTCGCACTGGCTATAATAGTTTCTGAGATATAAGCACTGAAAGTCTTAGAAGGGACGCGGTAAATTTTTTTCGTGTTAAATTAAAGTAGACTTTTATACAATATTTTTCTTGTAACATTCGATGCGAACTTTAACATCTCGTGTTGTAATATGAATCTTTACAACACTTATATTGTAAATAACTATTCCATAACTACAAAAGATTATATTTTTCTTTAATAGTGTTTTGAAAATTTTTACATTTAATAACTAATTTGAGTTAGGAAAAGTTCTATTTTTCCTAACTAGTTCTGGAAACATTTTACCGCACACAAAAAATATATCATAATTCTTAAACTAACTACATATTCATTTATTCTCAACTTAAATCATTTCCTATCATTATCGTTAATTTTTACTGTATTTTTTTTACAATTGGTTATGGAAAATCCTACGCTTGACTCAATTTGAGGCTACTTGAAGCTGTTGTTGAACGGAATCCTCTATATATCCTTCTGTTATGATCATTGCTTTCCATCCACTATGTATGTCTTTTAAGGGCGGTGATGTCTGCTCCTGCATAAGCCAGTATCGTAGTCCCCAATTTTCAATAAAAAATTATAATAGTTACTTATAGTTATTTGAGCTATTTTCAAAACACTATTATAGTTGCGGCAAGAATTCAGAAAACTATCGTCATGATTGACGTTACGGAATTGTTTTTATTGTCAACATAATTTTCGATTTATCGCATTTTTTTAATATAGAGCAATATATTGTGCAAACATTTGATGTAGTACCTATATAGTTTCATTATTTCCAGTTGCAGTTTCTTAAATACATTGATAAAAATCTGTGGCTTGGTTGAAAAAGGGTATATCTACAAAAAAACGGGCTTTGAGATAATCGAAGATTTGTGACTAAATTTGAAATCCCTATAATCTCAATATGATAGATTCAAAGTACCAGAGACCCATTATCCCATTTTTAAAAATTTTCACTTAGGCCCTTTTTCGACCAAGCCATAGAAATATAACTAGTTAGTCATTTGTTCGTATGACGTAAGTCGTCTGAATTCATACCGCAACTATAAAACATTTGAACAGTTATTTTCTAGTAAACAGTAACGTCTGAATTCATACCGCAACTATAAAAATTTGAACACTTATTTTCTAGTAAAAAGTAACTGATGTTCATATTCTCTCTTCAAAGGAGTATGATGATTTATTACATTACGGAATAACGTAACATGCAAACTATTGATTAACAACACTATTTTCCTATATTAAACTGAACAACCTCGCTTATCAATGTTTACCACGTTTGCCACATGTTGTCTCTCCAAATATTAATAATGTATTATTGCTAGGCTAAGTAGTGCAGCTTTGGTAACAAACTGACATATTTCACCAGCTTTAACAGCTTTTAGTTGACTGTAAGGAGCTTATAAATGCATTGTGCAGCCAAACAACCGACTGAGTGGATATAGAGCCAAATGTCAACATTGTTTTCAGTGTTTTAATATGCTAACTTTATAGTAAGATATTAAATTTAAATATACGGTATACTAGCAAATAATTCTTGAATTTTCCATAAAGTAGTGCTTTTCCATTAACACTTAAATCTTTTGAGTAGGTACTAATAAATAGAGATAATGCAGCGCGAAGTTTAACAGGACATATTAATATGTTGACAGAAAATATGTCGCAACATAGTACTATTACTAATTATACTTATACATAATTCAAAAATGATCCATCCTCGTCTTGAGACAAAGTTTCCGTGGTATATTGATTAAATATGGTTTGTATGGTTGGTTTCCGTTGTTAAAATATATTATTACGTGCTTTTCTAAGTTTTTTGTAATAAAACAGGGACGTCTCTCACTTAATATTAGCTTGTGTAGGGAAAATAACCGTTCAGCGTCTACTGTTGACAACGGACAGTATCAGAAATTGTTGAGGCATGAACTATACAGAGTGTAGCATTGAAAACTTTGCATCTGGCTTATTTTAAACTACGTTCCAAAATATTGAAATTACCGTGACACGTCCATTTTGTGTTCGAGGGGGACACATTTTAGCGCGAAATACAGACTCGCCAGAACAACCCCCTTTGCGGGGGCCCATTCAACTTTAGAATCTTAAATGGAACAGTAGGTCTAGCGACACCTCATCTGGAAGTGATTTTAATTCTGGTTGTCATCATGTATTTTTTTTCAGTTTTAGTTCATCTGTTGTTGAAAAATAAAAAAAAAATCATTATGCTTAGGAATAAAAGAATATGATGTATTAATCAATTAATTAATGGTTCAAAATGTCTGCCTCCCACTTCCATGCAATAATAAAAACGTTGTTCAACATTTCGACGAACATTGTGAAGAATTTCGGAGGTAATTAGGTGGCATTCTTCATTGATACTCCGCCTCAGTTCTTCTAGAGACTGCGGTTGAGTGGCATACATTTTAGACTTTAAATGTCCCCATAAAAAAAAATCGTGTGGTGTCAGATCAGGTGATCTGGGTTGCCCCTCAATAGGTCCGCTGCGACATATCCATTGATTTGGAAAATGTTAATTCAAAAACTGGCGAACTACACTCTAAAATGTGGAGATGCGCCATCTTGTTGCAACCAAACATTGTCTTCTGAAATGTTGTCATCATTTTCCATAATTTCAACAATCATTGGATAAGGTACCTACATTAAGATTTCCTGGCAGAAAATAGGGTCCAATAATCTTATATCCGAGAATTGCTGCCAACACATTAAGTTTTTCCGGATGTTGAGTTTGTTTCTCTCTAAATAATGTCGTATTGATGTCACTCCAATAACGGCAATTATGACGAACCAAGCCATTCAGATAAAAAGTGCATTCGTCGCAAAAACATATTGAATATACAAAATTTTGATCGTTTGCCAATCGGTTAATCATCTTTTCCGTAAATTGCAAACGACGGTCAGGATCGTCTTCATTCAGTTCTTGAACGAATTGTGGTTTATAAGGGTGGTATTTATAAGCTTTTAAAATGCGTTGACAATGTGTACTAGAAACTCCCGAAATCTCAGATAGCTTACGAATGCTCAAATTATGACCCCGCTTCCATATGACAAAGAACGGCAATTTCGATAGCCTCATTTTTAGCATGGTTTCGAAATTGTCCCAACCAAATTGGCGACGTAAACATCGAAGATGTGTTTATTCGAGTGGCACTGATTAAAAGTTCTTGCCGTAAGCCGTGCATTTTCATTGTTTTTAAAATAGAGAGAAATTATTTCAACCCTTTTGTTATTCGAATCAGAATTAATAATTACTAATCACACTTGTACTAGACACTTCTCTTTGAGAACTGAATAGCGACAAAAATATATTGACTGGTAAATTTGTTATCAGTACCAATTTTTTTTTCATTCTTCAAAATATCTTTCATTTGTAAACAGTTTTTACAGTGACAATAAATTCAAATTTTTCATAGTTTTTCCTTTGACATTTTGAACAATTAATTAAATGATTAATATAAAATTGTCTTTTATTTCTGAGCATAAGTAAAATTTTTTTCCAACAACAGATTAACTAAAATCGAAAAAAGTTACACGATGACAACCAGAATTAAAAACACTTTCGAATGAGGTGTCACTCGACCTATTTAAGATTCTCGGATATAAGTTTATTGGACCCTATTTTCTGCCAGGAAATCTTAATTAGGATATATAGGTACCTTGGGCTTTTGAATAACTACATTTATCCAATGCTTGTTGAAATTATGGAAAATTATGACAACATTTTAGAAGACAATGTTTGGTTGCAACAAGATGGCGCACCTCCACATTTTACAGTGCAGTTCGTCAGTTTTTGAATTAACATTTTGCAAATCAATGGATAAGTCGCAGCGGGCCTATTGAGGGGCCACCCAGATTACCTGATCTGACATCACTCGATTTCTTTTAATGGGGACATTTAAAGTCTAAAATTTATGCCACTCAACCGCAGTCTCTAGAAGAACTGAGGCGGAGTATTAATGAAGGATGCCACCTAATTACCCCAGAAATTCTTCACAATGTTCGTCGAAATGTTGAACAACGTTTTTGTTATTACATGAAAGTGGGGGGCAGACATTTTGAACAATTAATTAATTGATTAATACATCATTTTCTTTTATTCTTAAGCATAAGTAATTTTTTTTTTGATGAACTAAAATTGAAAAAAAATGCATGATGACAACCAGAATTAAAACCACTTTCGGATGAGGTGTCACTAGACCTACAGTACCATTTAAGATTCTAAAGTTGAATGCGCCTTCGCGAAGGGCGTTGTTCTGGCGAGTCTGTATTTAACACTAAAATATGTCCCCCTCGAAAACAAAATGAACGTGACGCGGCAATTGTAACATTTTGGAACGTAGTTCAAAATAAGCCGGGTGCAAAGTTTTCAATGGTACACCCTGTTGTATATTAATACATTTGCTGGTAACTCCTGATATGTACCAGTTAAAACTTTGTAGGTATATGTATATGGTGTATATGGTGTATCCTGGATTTTTTTCAACAAGTTTTTCATATTTTCTTTTCTCGTACTACTGACTGGGCGTATATTACAAGCATCGTATTTATTTTTTATACACCATCCAATTATATTAAATTATTCATTTAGGGATTTCAATTTCCTTATCGCATTAACTAAGAAACCAAAAGTATACGTATGGCATTACTGTCATTAGGATTAAATCTACAAATAACATATTTTAAGCCATCAATCACCCTACGACTTCCAATCAAGTACCCCATCTAGTTTTAACTGGTTCGGGAGGCAGAGGTATGCCTAGTAAGAGTTCCCAGAACAACCCTTCTTGTAGGAGCCTTAATGAAAACTTTTGATATCAAAGTGTTTGCTAAAAGGAAACTGTCCTTTATTTTTCCAGTTACCTGATTAAGTGCGTGAACAGTACATGTAAAGTCTATCATTTTTGTATATTTTTCAGATAAAATCTTTTGCCATGTACATGTACGCAGTTGCATCACTCAGCATTACAAGAACTTCTGAACTATATGAAGCATATTGATTGCGTCATATAACAGTCAATAACAAAATTTATAATAGTTTCGTGACTGGTTTTGTCCAGCGCCTTATAAGCCAGTAGGTGACTGTCACTAGCAGTGTCACTTTTTAACGCGCCAATGAAGAAATTGGCTAATAAACGCCCAAAAGCGTCAGTGACTTGGTCTATAAAGAAATAAACGAAATTGTCGGCAATGTCGAAATATTTTCAGTCCATATATATTTTTTAAAAACGTACGTAACTTCGGCGTTCTCTAATTTGTTTAATGGAATATTGCTTGTAAGAAAGACGTCTGTAAGTTCATAAAAAATACAACATGGCATGATTCTTCAAATGTCTTGTCACTTTAATTTTGACATAAGAATTTATAATGCGTTCACACACAGCAAGAACCAGGTCATTTCCTTTAATGCGTATGTTTCTATAACTTTCTCGATAACTGTCAAACCACATTTGAAATAATTCCTGTCTATTTCTCCTCTCCTTTAGCATGTTACTTCACCTGATTCATTTCTGCTCTCAGTCTAGTTGTTAATGTAAATTATGTTACTATTTATAAACAATTATTTAAATATTCAGGGCCAATACAACTTACAGGAGACATAGAAAAGAAACGTATTGACGCGACGCCGACTATTACAGTGTTCCGTAAGTAACTAAAACTAAAAGCGTAATTCGAAATGCGTGTCGGCGGTGAAGGCCAAGGACCTGTGCGTTCGATTCTGTTAGACTGCGTGCTGGCACTAACTCTACTAATAAACTTTATTAGAGGTTTCACTCCATTTTCTTTGTCGTCTCGAATTCTAATGAAATTGGGCCCAAAATGATGCCTTTTGCAAATATCTCCTGAAGTCAACGTTAAATTTCAACTTTTCATATGTCTGAATATTTACATTTTCCTTTGCAGAAAGAAAGAGAGAGATCTGCCTTCAGCATGGCGTTGTTTGATCAGAACGAAGCTACTTTAACATTTTTTGATTTTTCATAAATATTGGTTAACAACACATCTTCACTTACAACATTCACGTCATTTTCTCTACGCCATTATTTAACAAAACTAAACATCATAATGCATAAAAGCGTCCTCTGTGACATGTTAAAACAACTATATTAATCAAATAGACTCTACGACCATATATTAAATTTTTATTAAAGATGGCTTAGGAGATTATGAGGTAGTTAAAAAATTAAATTGTAGGCCCAATTTCAAAGAACCCTGAAGTCCTCAAAAATTAGAATTTAAGAAAACATAAAATATAGGTCAAATAACTTCTCACATTGTACCTAATATGCTCCCTAGTATTTCTAATCCATATACAAATATTTAGTAAAAGTTCTCTATAGTATAAATCAAAATCATGCTGTTCTGTTTTAAATACAGAGCGGAAGAAATTTCAATACAATGCAACCGCAACAATTTGAAATTCATTCAAAACACTATAATAATTTGAAATGTATGCGCCAAAAGTATGGAATAAATTCAATAAAAACGAAACAATTATTTTTTGGGAAAAATCCTCGAACAGGTCGATTTTTAATTTGAAAAATACATATTTTAGCGTAAAATGCGATTTTCAAATGTCATTTGTTTTCGAGTAATAACGTCATCGATTTTTTTTTAAATGGCAACACCATATTTTTTTCCTTGATTCTGAAAGATCGTTTAATTCTCTATCAGATAGTACTAAAATTTTGCCCTCTTACATAGTAAAGTTTTCGAGTAAATGACGATTGAATGTTAGAAAACGTAAATTTTATCCATAAAAAAGTAACAATTCTGAGGTATGTAAAATAAAATACAATTGATTAAATTTTTTACTTAAATTAAATGTTCGAATTGCCATCCACCAACTTGTTGACAATGCGCAAGTCTGTGAAGAAATTCTTCTTGCACATTATGAATGATTTCTGGGGTAACTCTGTGTATTTCGTCCCGAATGCGATTTTGAAGTTCTTCTAAATTACGTGGTTTATTAATGTACACTTTTGACTTCAAGTATCCCCATAAAAAATAGTCAAGAGGTGTAAGATCTGGTGATCTTTCAGGCCATTCTATCGGTCAGCGTCTGCCGATCCACCTCCCAGGAAAACAGTTGTCCAAAAAATCTCGTACAGGGCGCGCATAGTGCAGAGGTGCACCGTCTTGCTGAAACCATATGGTATCGTCAGGAATGTCAGGGTCATTATCGTTAGGAAAAATTACTGCAAGGGCTGGAACAAGGTCATTTTCTAGAAACTCTAAATATCTTTATCCTGTAAGAGTTCCTTCAAAGAAGAAAGGCCCTACTATTCTGTCGTCAACTATTCCAGCCCACACATTTAATTTCTGAAGGTCTACAAGTTTGATGGTTTACTGTACCATTCAGACAAAATGTGGTTTCACCTGAAAAAAGTATTTGCCGGTGTAAATTTCTATTTCCTTGACATAAATCCATTACAATTTCGCAAAAGTGTAAGCGGCCATCGGGATCATCTTCATTGAGTTCCTGCACAAGTTGAATTTTGTAGGGATGATATTTTTCCTTCCTCAAGATACGTAGCACTGTGCTCTGACTAGTGTTATTGTTTAATGCAACCAATCGTGAAGAATTATGAGGATTATTCACCATACTTATCAAAATGTTCTGGTTCTAATTTTCATTAATGCTTGGACGTCCAGGTTTTGGAATATTTACATTGCCAGTTTTTCTAAATTTAGACTCTACCTTACTGACTATTGATTGGATGATAGGGCGATCTGGATATTTTTCATTAAATAAATCGCAAACTTCCTGCTGAGTTCTAGTCATATTCTCGCATCCGATAAGAATTAAAATTTCAATTCTTTGAGTAACAGTTAAATGTGCCATAACACTTTAAATTGAATAATAATTTCTATGTCGCTTACAATACTTATTAGAAAGTCGGTGTGACAATGACACTTTGCAAAGATTTTCACCTACGTGATCCATAAAAGAACTATGGAATTCGAAAAACTAAACCTGATAACGTTTTTACTTTATTTTAATTGATTTACGTTTTCTAACATTCAATCGTCATTTACTCGAAAACTTTCCTATATAAGAGGGCAAAATTTTAGTACTGTCTGATAGATAATTAAACGATCTTTCAGAATCAAGGAAAAAAATATGGTGTTGCCATTTAAAAAAAAATCGATGACGTCATTACTCGAAAACAAATGACATTTGAAAATCGCATTTTACGGTAAAATATGTATTTTTTAAATTAAAAATCGACCTGTTCTAGGATTTTTCCCAAAAAATAATTGTTTCGTTTTTATTGAATTTATTCCATACTTTTGGTGCATACTGTATTTTTGATTCGAGAAAACAAAAGCATAATAATAACAAAGTGTTTCAATTAAAAATCAAAGTTGGGTAGCGCCTAGGGCAAATTAAACACGCTATATTTATTCATTCATTCATTCAATCGTTTATTTATTTATTTAATTTATTTAAAAATGCAGTGGCCTGACGGACAATCCCAATGTATAGTTATATCTACTAAAAACTAAATATTTCTTGTCTGAAGGTACTATCAAAATTGATATAACTTTTATTGAATTTTCTTCTAAAATTAAAACAAGTGAGGAGTTTATTTGGTTCCTAAAATTATTGCTAAGTTTGACAAGCTGCGTGTTATGAAAGATTATTATACTAAAATCTCGTCTGTAATTGTTTACATATAATTAATATTTCTTAGAAAAGTCGTCACCCACAAAGAAAAGGGCGTTCTTCAGCAACCCAAGAACAAAAAGGGCGCAGGAGATAGAAGCCAAAATGGCAGGAAATGAATCGCCCCTCAGGGACCTAATTCATCCAGCTTACAACGAACATCTGAAGACACACAATGCCGTTACATTTAAACTTGTGCGAACGGGTGAGTCATATTTCATATATATTTCTTTGTTATGCATCTTAAATGATTTACATATGGACTTCGAGTAGAGCATGAACTATTTTTATATTAAGTTCTATCATTTAAATCAATTGAAACGGGAGTAGAATAAAGTATGTTCCAAAACCTGAGTTTCCGTTCATGAAATTTTGATGGGAAGTTATTATTATCACTCTGTTATATCGCTAAGAAATTTAATTCACTACTTAATAAATGTTGCAGCTTATACATATACAAGGTGTTTGTAAAATTAGTGTTCAACATGTCTGTACATGTAAAATGACTAGTATTTTACTCATTCACTTTAGAAACGCCTTATACAGGTGTTGCATACGTTAACAGTGAATACAGGACATCTAGGAGGCTCCAATAAATCTATTTTTTAAAAGTCTAGCCATTGTTATTACCGAGATACAGGTCGTTTCAGGCTATTTCTTTAATTAGCCATAAAAGCAAATTACTCTGTATAATCAATCTTAATTTGATTAATCTATTAACGTTATAAGCAAAATAGAAATGCAGGTATGGCGGCATATATTTTTTGGTAAATAAAATATGAAGACATTTCTAATTTACGAAAAAAATATTTCTGTGTCCCTTATGACTTTAGTAGATTGAGTGAAGTAAGTAGAATACTCTTAGCGAATTTCACTTGATTATGCAAATAGGTTTGCCTATTATGGTAAGTCAAAGAAATAGACAAAATCGGTAAATTGCTCTGTATCTCGGTAATGATAATGGTTAGACACGTGAACAACAGTTTTTGAGACATCTTAGATGTTCTGTATTCATTGTTAACGTATGTACACTTCCCAATGAAACACCCTGTATATGTAATGTGTTTTCAAATGAAATACAGCATTCCTATAAATTTTCGAAAATAAATGTAAAAATACATTCAAAATTAAATGTGCGTAAGCTTAGCCCCCCATTTTTACCGAAAATTTAAAAACGTTGCTGTGCTAAATTGTGCTAGTTGTTCTGAATATTGGAAATTTAAGCTTGAACTTGGCCCCGCATTTTTCTCCAAAATTAAAAAACGGGATTGTGCTGAATTGTGCTAGTTGTCCTGAACATTGTGCCGTTTAAAGAAATTCGATATCTATCCCTTCTGAAAAACCGGAATATCCGGAGATTTTGACACGACCTTACTGCGCCTCCGGAGAACGGACACAGCGTTCGACACAACTACCACAATTGAGCACAACCACGTTTTCCAATTTTTGGGAAAAATGGGAGGCGCAATAAGGACGTGTCCGAAATTTCTGGTTTTTCCGGATTTTCCGGAGAATGGAGATAGATATCGAATTTCTTTAAACAGCGCAATGTTCAGAACAACTTGCACAATTCAGCATAACAACGTTTTTTAATTTACGGTAAAAAATGGGGGGCTAAGTTCACGCCCAAATTTCCGGTTTTTCTGGATTTTCTGGGGAACGGATCCGGAGCACAATTTAGCACATTAAAGAAAAACACGATCTTCGCAAAGTAGGAACACAGTAAGGTCACGTAAAAATTTTCGATTTTTTCCATTTTCTGGAAAACGGAGACAGATATCAAATTTTTGTAAACGGCACAATCTTCAGAACATCTAACACAATTCAGCACATCGAAAAAAATCGGATTGTGATAAAATGGGGGGCTGGAAAATTTCGATTTTTCCGGAGAACGGAGGCAGTTAATTTTTTTTAAACGGCACAATGTTCGGAACAGCTAGCACAATTCAGCACATGGAAAAAAAATCGGGTTGTGATAAAATGGAAAATTCCGATTTTTCCGGAGAGCGGAGGCAGATATCAAATTTTTATAAACGGCAGAATGTTTGGAACAACTAGCACAATATTTTTTAATTTTTTAGGAAATTGGCTATAATTTTTCTTGCGGCACAATGCAGCACAAATCCGGCACAATTCAGCACAACCTTTATTTTTTAGCTTATGAAAATATGGGGGCTAAGTTCACGCACACCTACCAATATCACTGAATTCGTCTTTAGAAAGGCTGTTCATTTATATTATGAAATCATATTAAAAAATACCTAATGTTACAGTTCTATCAAATATTGCTAAAAAAATATTGCAAAAAAGAAAGAGTTACTATTTATACATATACCAACTGACCCATTCAGAGATTTTTTGAATTTCAACAAAAAAAAGTATTTTATTTCATCAATTTGGAACACACTATAGTTGCGGCAAGAATTCAAACTTACGTCATACGAACATTGCATTATATTTTTATCAAAATATCTAAAAAAAAATGTAATTGAAAATAGTAAAAAAATACTAAATTGTCGTGATCGTCGTGAACGCGACAAACTATCGAAAATTATGTTGACAATAAAAACAATTTTCTGACGCTAACGTTCGAGTTCTTGCCGCAACTGTACAGGATGATTCAGAACTCATCTAATAAAACTCTTACAAATACAAATGTAAAGAAAAAACTAAAAAGAGCAGTTCAAAAATGATTCCAAAATGCACTTCTACACGGCACTGGAAACTGGTCTACTGTAAAATCTTTCAAGGCACAGCATGCAATCGGTGATCAGACAAAAAATTGAAAGAAATTCCCAAAGAAGGAAATAAATAACATTTTCTAGCACCTATTTTATACAGAAAATTGAACTGCTTTTGTCACTATTGTTACGGTTCTCCTCGTCTAACCACTTGATATTAATGCCTGAATACACTACTATACATGGGACGAATATTATTAAACTTCGTGTATGATGCCACACTGCTGCAATACGCCGTGGATGCACTAGACCTCCATCTCTTCCATGATTCAGTTTCAAATTTCCCATGGCACACTCTCGTTGCATACACTTGCACTCACCGCATGCCGTGGTAAAAGTAGCCGCAGCTGCATTTGGCACGTGTTAACCGGGAAATCGTTCTGCTAAACCTAAACCATAAATTAAAACGATATCCATCAACACAGTTGTTATACATGTAAGCTATTTTTTGACACTTAAAGAACTAAACAATCGCATCACAAAAACGTTAATACCTACAAAAGGTAATCGAATTTCAATTTTCGGAATCGCCTGGCTAGAGCGTACGGTAGCCCAGCGATGTAAAGGTTGAAAATACTACTAGAAGAATTTTACAATTTGTTAAAATTTGTTTTATTATATTGACTCCATATTTTATGACGCACCTATTCATAGCAGTGATGGCTAATATAAATAAATGTGTAACATTGTTCTCTGATGATACTTCTATCGCAGTAAAAGCAGAGTCATCAGTTTCGCTCAGCCACATTGTATCGAATGTTGTGGTTAGTATGCAAGATTTTTGTGAAACCAATGGTTTAGCGTTGAACGGTTCTAAAACGGATTTAATCATGTTTACCACTAAAGATCTGGATTATAGCCTTTTGGTTACGTTTGATAACAAAACTATTAAACAAAGCAATGTTGCTAAATTTGTAGGAGTCCAGATGGATTCAAGGTTATCCTGGTCATAACATATTGACGACTTATTAAATAAACTCGTAAATCATTGCTTTGTTCTTTGGCGTCTCAGCAAATTCGTAGATATAGATATCTTAAAAATGTATTATTATGGTTACGTTCAATCTAGACTGAATTATTGTATCATATATATATATATATATATATATATATATATATATATATATATATATATATATATATATATATATATATATATATATATGATATATATATCCGTCTCCATAACTTTCTGTTTTTTGCTTTATTTCTCCAGGTAACTATATTCTTATCCTTCAAGTCCTCATCCACAGCTTCCCTCCATCTTTTTCTTGGCCTCCTTATTTTTTTCATTCCTTTTGGTGTTCTCCAGGCTATTAATTTCACCGTTCTGTGTTCTTCCATTCTCTCAATGTGTCCAAGCCATTGTAGTCTTCTTGCTTTAACCGCCATTTCTATCGTAGGTTCTTTGTATATTTCGTATATCTCCCGGTTCGGTTCTTCTTCGTCGGTCAGTGGTCGCGCGGTTTAAGGCGTCAGTACTTGAATCGAGGTGACTAGATCGGTGTTGGTTCGAGCCCAGCGGTCGGTAGACCGTATATAAGCTATATACGTGGAGAGGTTTGGCGCCCTCTCTGCCGGTATGGTAGGGTGGAAGAATGCTGGCTTGGGTCAATGTGAGAGATTGATACCGGTTGATATTTGACTGCCCCCCTAATTAATGAGGTTTTCCAGGTTTCCCTCATTCCTGCATTGAATAGTGGTTAGGGCCTACCAACGTAAGTCGTTCCTGGGCGCAAATGCAGCTTGCTTAATAATAATATGCCGCCCCCTCTCCCGCACAAGTCTCCGACTTCTGGGCTAATCCCTGTGATTAGAATGAGGGGTAGAGATATTATTATATTATATATTCTTTCATATCCATCTTCCGTTTTTTCCCTCCGACTATTCTTCTAATTATTTTCCTTTCCCATCTCATCAACATTTCTTGAGTCTTTTTGTTTAGTACCCACGTTTCGCATCCATACAATACCGTTGGCTTCAGAATGGTCTTATAAATTCCCATTTTTGTGTTCCTTGATTACTGTCTAGATCTCAGTAGGTAATTCATTGCTCCCGCACATCTGTTAGCCTTACTTATTCTAGCTTCGATTTCTTGTTCTTCATTGCAACTACTTGAGATAAGTGCCCCTAGATACACGAAATGGTCTACTCGTTCAAATTCCATTCTTCTATACCGCGTCCTAATTTCAAATGTGTGTGGTACATTAATTCCTCCCATATCTATTACCTTACTTTTCTCTTCATGTGTTGGGGTAATTCTTCTCATATGAACGAACTATTTACTCTGCAGAAGAAGATCATGAGAACAATGACTAAATCACGTGCGCTGGATTCTTGTCGAGAGTTATTTCACAAGTTTTGTGCACGTACTGATAAGACTCAATCTTCTGGCTACCATTTTAGAGACTTACATTGTTTTAATATTCCTCAACATCGACTGGCTTTATCGGCTAAGGGTCCTTTTATTATGTCCATTAAATTGTATAATAAGTTGCCGATACGCATTAAGCAATTGAACACCTATATTACTTTCCGTAATCAAGTTAAGCGCATACTAGTAGAAAATGCCTTTTATAGTATTGAGGAGTATATGAACTTTGATTTTAATGTGTCTGGTTAGTAAATAAAGTTTCTGTGTTACATATGTTTGTCATCTATTAGTTGTTTGTACTTATACTTTATTCATTTTATTTTACCCTACTTTTTTTTGCTGTGAATGTTTAAGACAGCATATTATTATAATAATTTGACAATTTTCAATACTTTGTATAACAAGGTCTTATGAAATAAAGTTGACTGCTTCTTTATTTTCTTTTAATATTATAAAAAAGAAGTCTAGATCACAGTAGCACTTGCAATGTGGTAGTTGTTAGAAAAGCAACGGAAAGTTGCTGCATTTGCATGCCATTCTGGGCAATAATTGTGTCCAAGTTTCTCGTTACTAACGGCATAGGCTCTTCATATTATATTCTCGTAATTTCAATAATAAACTTTTATCGAATTCTATCTAGTATAATTAATAACACCAAGTTCCCCTTTTAATTTTTACTTACACATATTTTAAAAGTACAAAATCGAATTTAACGAATATCGATTGTTTTTATACGGTATACCTTCCTAGAATTTACTAACAAAGGTATAGAAATCAATTATTGGAAGTGCGGTACCATTCATTAACGCCTACATAAAAAGTTGGAAAATAGGTTAGCAAAGAGTAAAATATTTTTTCGTTATATAATAATAGTTTTCAATTTTCCCTTTCATGTACATGACTATTACATCTACAAATTGGTTTTCTTGTCAATGTCGAATATTTATGGTCTACACAAATAAATGGTATTTTAAAAAAGAAGCAAATTATTACCTATTTGTTTGTATTACCTTGAACTACATTGGCGTTGACATTTTAAATTAAAATTATTAGTGTTTATAGCTAAGAGCTAGCTAGCTTTATTTAGTATTATGAATTTCCTACTATTTTTTGTTTTTATAAATATAGCAATACTGGGTTTCCATAAATCTTTAGAAAGTTACGATAGTAGAGAAAAGAGGAGTAAAATCATAATCGATCGATCGACAATACCGGGAAATATTTTAAGAATTAGTTGTCTATATACAAATGCTTTTTTTTCTGTTCTAATACATATTCTTTTTAATTCCATAATTTATTCACAGAATTTGTTATTTTATTTTTTCATTTTTGAGGTTTAAGCCTGCTTCAGAGAACAAGGTAATGTTGCTGGCAACATCCCCACCATCAATTTCAGTAAAATAAAAATTTTGTAAAGTTGGTTTTGTTTTTGTTGGTTATGTTATGTACAAATGTTGCTCGTCTGGATAGTTGAAGACAGCAGTGCTGAACTTCACTCGACTTCAACAATGAATACAATTAATTTCATTGGCTGAAAGTCACGTGACTCACTGTTACTGGCAGCACTACACCGTTCTCTGAAGCTTGCTTTTAAGGTCGATATGTAAATTAGAACAAATAAAAATAGTAAGTTTTTATTTATTATATTCTGCAACTAATTATTTTCAACTAAAAGGTCATGTTGTGACTATTATTTGAGAAATTTGAAAATCACAGCACCCCAAAAGTCGAATCGAGTTGTTGACATTTGCGTCTTCTAAACGCAGGATTTTAATCCGTCATTATAAATTTGCAGGGTACAAGCTCTATGACAAACTTTGGCAGATAGTAGCTGGGTTAATGTCAATTTTTTTCTTAAATGAGTATAGACCCGATTCGTTCTTTAGATGTTATAATCATTTTGATATACATATATAATTTCGTAGGGCTCAATTTTTTAAATTATGTGGTAACAGCTCGATGGTACGCCACCACCTAGATGGAGACAAGTACTTGATTAAATAATAATTTCCTGAATAAATGGATAGGTTAACAAGGTCCAGTAGCATGACCACCGCGTTCTTCGGATCTAAATCCATTGGACTTTAAGAAAGTCATATTTTACACGTATAAACCATTTCATTCTTTATCAAGTCCTGGGACATCCTATACAGTAATACCATTAATTTGTTTATACTCTCGGTATATCAACCTCCATATATGCTAAAATAATAAGTAAACATTTGCCAAAATGAAAAAAAAAGATTAACATAATGGATGCGATATTGCTTTGAAGTGAAAATTCTTTGAGTAAACAATTTATTTCGATAATTTCCCTTTGAATGAAGACCGACATATAATTCACCAATTTGACATTCTCATGGGAAAACTCACAATTTTCTCGTTGGGGATCAATTGCCATATTTTTTATAATTGATCCCGTAGAGTACCGTAGCAAGATACTTCAATTCCTCTTGGGCATCTATCCCGATATATTCCAAGTAAATTACAAGCGACTCGGTGCTACACTGAGTGTGGTAAAAGTTCGTAAATACGACAAAAGGTAGAGAAAGAACAGGTGTATTAGGTAAAGTAAATAGTTTCGGAAAGAGTCACGCTTTCCAGATGTGGCTCTTTCGCGAAGTTTAACAGCAACGAGCGGAACTTTATTCCGAATAAAAGGGTTGATGAAATATTTAATGTTCATTATATGCTAGTGAGGGAAATTCTGATGCAAGAAGTATAATTTTCCTTCGCATACGAAGAAATGACAATAAAATATTTTTAAGACAAAAAAAAAGAAATTAAATTTAACGGGATGTCATCACGATTTTATTGATTGTAGATTATAAATATATAGGATGTCCTGAAATTAAGGCAATGTAGACAAAAATAGATTCTTGACGACAAAATAATGCGATGTCGCCAAACTTACCACGGTCAAAAAGTTGATGATTAAAAGAACAGAGTGTCAAAATTAAAATTTTATTTTCGATATTAATAAATAACTTTTAAAAAAATACTAGCATTTGCATACATTTTAGAGATCGGGGGTATTTTGGAACTAGAAGTTCAAATTTATTTCTAATTTTCATGTCACTAGTAGAGTCACTTATGGCACATCATGTTTCTTTTAAATGGCACAATTTTTTTGCGGGTTAATATATACATCGGACTATTGAAACAATCGATTATCTTACCTTTTTCATGTGAAAAAGATATACCTTGTTGAAGTCGTTAGGAGTAACCGTTTTCAAAGTGATTTTATTTGAAATATTCAATGCACTGAGTAAAAACTGTTCTGGTAAAGTGTCTTTTCCGCTAAAAATACCGCAAAATATTGCTTGAAAAAGTTATTTCGAATTCTAAATAATGGAGATGTGTAAAATTTCAATTAGATTGACCTGCTTTGATGAAATTTTTATGAAATATCTTTTGATGAAAGATAAAAATGTCATCAAATCTTGCAGATGTTCTTGAAATTGCACATCGCCATAATTTACCACGATGAATAACTTTTTTGAAAAACATTTTGCAGTATTTTCAGCGGAAAAGGCATTTTCTCTGAAACCAAAACACTGTTTACTCGGTGCATTGAATATTTCAAATAGGATTATTTCGAAAACGGTTACTCCTAGCGACTTGATCAAGGTATACCTGTTTCACACACAAAATGCAAAAGTATCGATTGTTTCTGTACCATAAGTGACGTTCCCTACTAATGACGTCAAAATTAGAAACAAATTTGATTTTCTCACCCCCACAAATCCCCGATCTTCAAAATGCATGCAAATATTTGGATTTTTCAAAAAGTAATTTACAAATATCGAAAATTTTTTGATTATGTTCTGAATAACCCTGTCTTCTTATTGAATTAATATAATGTGCAAATTCATAAGGCTATTTATACACTAGAACTGTTAAATCAATGCAAATAAGATCATTACTAGGTTTCATTTGATAAAAGTTGTAGTGACTATTAAAAGTACCTAATCCTTTTCCAGGGTTTCCAGGGGGAGGTTTGTAATTTCTACTCATCTAGAATTTGTTCCTCGTCTTGTACCTTTCTTTGAGCGTACCTTCCATTTCGTAACTTAGTCATAAAGTTCTCAGTTTCTCCTAATCTGGTGAATAAAGAAGCAAACAATATATGAGAAGGCTGCCTGCCATTCGGATAAAGTTCTTCATATGTTTTCTTAGCAACACGTCCATTAAAATATCCTTATATCATTCTCATATCTCTCATTTCATAATACGCCTTATATGATTGACCTAATAGGAATATAATCACTGCATACTTCATGAAGAATTAAGCAACAGCAAATTTTGCTCAAATGAGTTAACTGAGTTCTGAGTCCAGGAGAAAACAAGAAATAAAATGAGACTTTAACACACTGTAACATTTTTTGTGTGAGAAACTTTGGTTAAATCGACACCATTTGGATTCTAAATTATAAGCTTAAAGCATGTAACATTCGTTAGGTGTCACCTGAAACAACACAACAACAAACTGATTAGTGATAAAACCTTTTTTTTAAAGTTGTCACAATGTATATACAGGGTGTTCAGTAAGGAATAGGCCAAACTTCAGATGTTGATAGTTTGGATAAAGATAAGCTGAATTAACTCAACTTACCTTAATCCAAAAGTTGATACTAACGGAGCTACAGGGTGTCAAAGTTGAAAAAATAAATCACATTTTCTTTATTATTTTTCGATCGCATCGACCGTATTTTATGAAATTTGGTATAGGGGGGTTTCTTGGGACTAGAAATTCGAATATGTTGACGATTTTGGTGTATCTGCTAGAGGGCGCCACCAACGATGGTTTGGACTCCTTTAAATCGCTACGACTTTTTTGTGCTACACTATATCTCATTTTGGACTAGAAAAGAAAAATGTTCTTCTCTATCTTTTCTAGTTAAAAAGGTATATATATATATATATATATATATATATATATATATATATATATATATATATCTTGTTGATGTAGCTAGAAGCAATGGTTTCTGAGAAAAACGCATCTAAATCTCATGATGCAGGCAATATCTATTAAAACAATGTCGATAATTTCATGGCAATTATGGACGTTTTCAAATATATAATTAGTATAAATAAAAAATGTGTTTATGTAAAGATATAAATTTATCCGTCTAGTATTTTCCAGAACTACATCATGCTAAAAGCCGAAGAAATTTTGTGAATGGGACCTCTTCCTACTACAGGGAAATACATAACAGGCAAAAACATTTACTATTACACAAATCATACAATTTGTTTTAACCATTAGCATTATGAACGTGATTTACGACTCCTTCTCGTATAAAGTGCGATTATAGTTGGGGAGGAATTCAAGTTTACAGCTTTCGATTAAATTTTAAACTCGGTTTGGTATATTCCTTATGTTGGTGTAAATTTGATCAAATAGTTGACTTTAAATCTTGCCCTTCAAGTTTGTAAATATTTTTACAAATATAGCATGTACAATTTCATACCACATCATTTTACTACTTTTAAAATACTAGCGTGTAAAGTAGATTTCTTGCTGTGAGGCATCCTTTCTCTAATATTTCTAAATTAATTGATGCAGATATTTAAGACAAATTACAAGATAAAATTAAACAAATTTTGTAAAAGGAACAGCTATTAACTCATCAAGGATTAATCAAATTTTAGAAGATAATCTCTTTTACTTTATAGCAGTCCTTACGGGCTTAAGTAAAATAATTCAAACTTTTCAGGAAAGCACAATAATTATTTCCGTTGCTGTAGGCTGCCATTTAAAAGACACTGAAGTGAAAGCGAAATATTAAAATCTGTGCAACCTTGTCCAACTCCGAACCAAATCAAAGAGGTAATAATGGGAAGTATACATTGATGTTAAATGTATAATGAAATACTAGATTGTGTATATCAACTAAGACTTTAATGAATGCGTATTAAAATTATTAGACTTTCAAATTGTAGAAAGTGTCTAATGCAGCTTTACTTCATTAAAATCAAAGATACACCATTTTACTTTTAGTACAAGATCCGAACAAAGGTTTCTTGGACCCATCTGCTTACCGAATGAAAAATATTTTTTATCAAAAATAATATGAAAAAGATATATCACAAATGGGTTGTCTAATGAAATATGTTCCCAGCTACCCTTAATTAAAAATACTGTAATTCATTTTGTTTTCAACATTGTGATTACGCGTTTACCAATCGAATTTAATACCAATCGAAAGTACAAAGCATGAGGAACGTGGAAAAGTTGGGTTGCCTACTTTCTACTGACCACTATCACCAGGTTGACCTTTATAAAGAGGTGAGGTGATACTGGCAATTTGTACTCATTCACTTGGCTCAATGAAATATATATTAAAATTAAGATAATTTAATTAGAAACACGGTGGCATAAGGTTGCTTGAGAAAAATTGTTCATGAATCACGGTTGCCAGGCCTTGAAATTTAAAAATCGGAGTAAGCGAAGCATTGCACGTACTGTAATGATAGTGTACTTGTAAAAATTCACTGAGAAAAAAATTTGAAGTAGGCCTTGAAAACAAAAAAATAATTAATAATTTGTGCCAGAATAGAGGTTTTACTGCTCCATCTTTTGGAAAAAACCGAAATAAATCGGATAATAATTATTATTTTTACAGGCTTGTTTCCATTTGAAATGGGTCACACTGTATGTGCCATCGTACGGTAGATATGTAGTTGTACACAATGGGTGAGAGTAGGGATATAGAACACAGATGTATTAAGTTAAATTAAATTACGTTACTAATAATTTTGACATAATTTGTGTAAAACTTTTACAGATTCTGCACTGCACACTGCAAAATATTATTTACACAACAAGTGTTTTTATCATGGTATATTCTGCTATATTAGAAAAACTAACTGTTTTTTAAATTTACTTATTTTATAAGAAGAAGTGACAGTATAAAGTCACTAAGTTTGCCGCTGTCTTTACCATCCTTCCTTTCGAGCCGTTTAACGGTGGGGTCTGATGATTACCTTATCTCAAGCTTTTATCCAAGTAATTTCGCACATTTAGTCTTTCGTTTTATTCTGCCGTTTATAGGTTAAGTGGGCTTCCGCCTACATAAGTAGATTAAGTCTAATGGAA
Source organism: Monochamus alternatus (assembly GCA_037114965.1). Lineage (NCBI taxonomy): Eukaryota > Metazoa > Arthropoda > Insecta > Coleoptera > Cerambycidae > Monochamus > Monochamus alternatus. The sequence continues at coordinate 23,082,946 of CM073430.1, forward strand.
TAAACGCCGATTGAAGATTTTTTTTTTTTTTGTGAAGGGTGCCATCTGTATTCAGTCGAATTGGCTACTTAGCTGCAGATACTCCTAAATCCTCAGGGAATGCTGTAATAATATTCTCTTTTATTTCCATAAAAAGAAGTATCGGATATTGAAGGAATTGTTTCATTAATTCTAATTAATTTTACGTTTCTTAAAGATTACATTACTGTAATTCAGTGGCGCACTCAAACCTTTTCACGCAGGAAGGCTGTTGCAAAAATTGAGCTAAATATTTACTACTTCATTTCCATGTAATAGAGTCATTCACTCATAGTATCATTAACTTTAGGGGAAGATGGGGAAAAATGAGGATAATATGAATACGCGATTAAACAAATTTTTAAATGCATATTTACACTGAAAACAATATTTTCAAATCAGTATTTAAACCCCCTTTTCAGACTGTCACTGATTGCAGGCGGCAGTTCAACTCGGATATGGCTTAATGCGACGTTGCTAAATTTAAACAATTTCCTAGTACCTATGATAATGTTAAAATATATAATTCGTACTATAAACTGTAATTGTAAAGTATGGAATTAATATATTAGGTTTCAACATAAAAAATATAAAATTACAAAAAATCTTCAACGGGTCAAATAGAAATTCAATTGGTTAAGATATTAAAACAAGCTGAAACATTTTTTTTATTTAAATATCGACAGTAATACAAAGAGCCCTCGGGCTCTCAACAAGAAACAAACAGTTCTTCCAGACATATTCAGTGATAAACAATCCGGCAACCCGTATCTTGACCAACTGTATTTTAATCAATAACCTTATATTTAATATCTATTCAATGACAAGCGGTGAAGAGCTACAGAACCGCTGAATAATAACCGAAACAAACAATTAAATTCGCATTTTTTAAAAACACCCGGTGTAATCAATATGAAGTCATGAGTGTTCAACAGATTAGTCCTATAATAAATGCCCAACCGCAGTAATCAGCGTCAACATCGGATAAGCTTGTAATCGGTAGTTGACAAGTCGCCGTTTGTATCTTGAACAGGAACGAGACAGGACTTCTCTCTTGTCTCTTAAAATAGTAAAACTCATATTAAAAATCAAATGCGATTTGCATTATATTCCGCTTTCAACATAACGAATAGGTGACAAAAAATAGGTGATTTGTTCAAACTCACTTACTGTAAGCATGAAATTTTGTGAAGCTTGTGACCTTGCACTACTAGGGCATAATGAATCCGAAAATTCTCAAAATTGCTTAATGAAATTTAAAAATTTTTAAAGGCACCTCTAAAAATAGACAAATTGACATTTTAGATTGCATAGTAGAAATTTGTCATTAGGACAAAACTATAGCACTTTGATAATAAACATGCTGTCATTATCTATGTGGTCCTGACGACGTGGCAACGCTATTTTCCTTCAACACTCGAACATTATCAGAAAATTTGTAGCGTATCCGTAGTGCCGTATTGATGATTATTATAGGTTGATTTGCTTATCCTTTGGAAGATCGAGTAAAAATTTCTTCTGGATACATGGTTAAAATAAATGACATTATGACTGAATCATCCCTGTATGACATTAATTATTCCTTAATTGTAAGGCTGCTGAAGTCAAAATAGATTGCTTAGTAGTCCCTATAACTGGTCGAATATAATGCAACTAAACCTTTCTCCATATTTTTCTATCAATATATTCAGCAGCAACTTCTCAAATATGTTATATGTGACATTATTTCAAACCACAAAAATAAATAGGTACGTTGATATTCTTTCACGGCATATATTAACTTTTCAAATATTTTGATTTCCATTTCAATATCCAACAATTACTAACTTTGACTTTCGCAAGACACCTTCGCGCATTCCTTGTACATATATTGTTCTAGCTGAGTGAGAGCAAATTTACCGTCTCTACAAACAAATAGAAAGTTATCCTAGCCTATATTAACTTGACCTAGTTGTGCGTATTGTTGTCCTTAGCTTCCCTCCTTAATAATATATCAAACTACTTGCCCAAAGTTCAAACTTTCCCTTAAACGGACTCTCAAATGAAAATAACATATTCTTTATTTTTTGTTCAGAATAATGGTATCTACTGGTATGAAATGATTCTGCAACAAAATAATAATACAAACTTTTGTTTTCATGGCTTAGGTTTTTATTGAAGATTACTACAAATTAGAATTTTTGTCTTATTAAAAAAAATATTTTGTTGTAGAATCATTTCATACCAGTACACAATACATTATTCTGAACCAAAAATAAATAACACATTCTTTTATTTGAGAGCCCATTTTACAGATTGAAAAAATTGTTTTTTGACGGCCCATATAACAAACACGTTTGAAACCACAACGATGTAATCTTGTACAAGAGGGTTTCTAAAGGTGCTGATTAAGAATATCACTAATACTTTTTTTTTAAATCGACCCCCTTTCTCCATCATATAATCGACGCCTCTGACTATAATCAAATATGGCTACGCCTAAAGGTATATATTCACCACCAAAGTTTCAAGGTATTTGGATATCAGGTGAGCGAGATACCAGGGTGGCTCCATGAAAAATGGGACACATTGTTACAATGTGGAGACAAAATAATGATTTACAATAATAATTATTCTTGTTCCTTTCGAAATTATTGGAAGAGGTATCTAATAAGTATTTTTCGACAAATTCCATCCAGTCAATATTCGATGAACAATTAAAAAAAATATTAAAAAGCGATCAGGTTTCAGCTCCATGTCACTGTCATACAATTTAGGTATATACAGTATGCGCCAAAAATATGGAATAAATTCAATAAAAACGAAACAATTATTTTTTGGGAAAAATCCTCGAACAGGTCGATTTTTAATTTAAAAAATACATATTTTAGGGTAAAATGCGACTTTCAAATGTCATTTGTTTTCGAGTAATGAGGTCATCGATTTTTTTTAAATGACACCATATTTTTTTCCTTGATTCTGAAAGATCGTTTAATTCTCTATCGGACAGTACTAAAATTTTGCCCTCTTAGATAGGAAAGTTTTCAAGTAAATGACGATTGAATGTTAGAAAACGTAAATTTTATCCTTAAAAAAGTAACAATTCTGAGGTATGTAAAATAAAATACAATTGATTAAATTTTATACTTAAATTAAATGTTCGAATTGTCATCTACTAACTTCTTGACAATGCGCAAGTCTGTGACGAAATTCTTCTTGCACATTATGAATGATTTCTGGGGTAACTCTGCGTATTTCGTCCCGAATGCGATTTTGAAGTTCTTCTAAATTAAGTGGTTTATTAATATACACTTTGGGCTTCAAGTAGTAAAAAATAGTCAAGAGGTGTAAGATCTGGCGATCTTGCAGGCCATTCTATCGGTCCGCGTCTGCCGATCCACCTCCCAGGAAAACAGTTGTCCAAAAAATCTCGTACAGGGCGCGCATAGTGCGGAGGTGCACCGTCTTGCTGAAACCATATGGTATCGTCAGGAATTTCAGGGTCATTATCGTTAGGAAAAATTACTGCAAGGGCTGGAACAAGGTCATTTTTCTAGAAACTTTAAATATCTTTGTCCTGTAAGGGTTCCTTCAAAGAAGAAAGGCCCTACTATTCTGTCGTCAACTATTCCAGCCCACAGATTTAATTTCTGAGGATGTTGGGTATGTGCCTATGCCATCCAATGAGGATTTTTTCGACTCCAATATTTGCAAGTTTGACGGTTTACTGTACCATTCAGACAAAATGTGGTCTCATCTGAAAAAAGTATTTGCCGGTGTAAATTTCTATTTCCTTTACATAAATCCATTAGAATTTCGCAAAAAGTGTAAACGGCGATCGGGATCATCTTCATTGAGTTCCTGCACAAGTTGAATTTTGTAGGGATGATATTTTTCCTTCCTCAAGATACGTCACTGTGCTCTGACTAGTGTCATTGTTTAATGCAACCAATCGTGAAAAATTATGAGGATTATCCACCATACTTATCAAAATGTTCTGTTTCTGATTTTCATTAATGCTTTGACGTCCAGGTTTTGGAATATTTACAACATTGCCAGTTTCTTTAAATTTGCGATCTGGATATTTTTCATTAAATAAATCGCAAACTTCCTGCTGAGTTCTAGTCATATTCCCGCATCCGATAAGAATTAAAATCTCAATTCTTTGAGTAACAGTTAAATGTGCCATAAAACTTTAAATTGAATAATAATTTCTATGTCGCTTACAATACTTATTAGAAAGTCGGTGTGACAATGACACTTTGCAAAGATTTTCACCTACGTGATCCATAAAAGAACTATGGAATTCGAAAAACTAAACTTGATAACGTTTTTGCTTTATTTAAATTGATTTACGTTTTCTAACATTCAATCGTCATTTACTCGAAAACTTTCCTATGTAAGAGGGCAATATTTTAGTACTGTCTGATAGAGAATTAAACGATCTTTCAGAATCAAGTAAAAAAATATGGTGTTGCCATTAAAAAAAATCGATGACGTCATTACTCGAAAACAAATGACATTTTAAAATCGCATTTTACGCTAAAATATGTATTTTTTAAATTAAAAATCGACCTGTTCGAGGATTTTTCCCAAAAAATAATTGTTTCGTTTTTTATTAAATTTATTCCATACTTTTGGCGCATACTGTATACAAAACAAAAATTGATCATTTATGTTGTGTCGGTTTTGAAAGTCAGCAAGCTTATTTTAAAAGAGAATACTTTCCGACAAAGAAACAAGAGCATCTATTTTATTTAAAATTGATCACTTCCAATTTTTTTAAAGTCATAGAGCTCCTGGGAATAATATCAGCCTTGAAGTAAGTGCCGCTGTTCCACTATGTACAGGTGTTACTGTTGTTATTAACATTACATTAGCTTAAAAGAATTTAAGGCGGAGATATTTGTGTTAAATATAAAGTTAGTTTTATATTTTTTATGATAAAATTAAGCTTTAAAAATGGGGAACGAGTAATTTGCAATTAAAATCAGGTTGAATCGATAAATTTCCATTCTCGTTAGATTTACATATTTTTTTTTTTAGTATTTTCCAATTACATACACAGCAGTTATTCCACCCACGCATTCCTTAGGAAAATGACGTTGATTTTTATGAAAATTTCAAAGAAAATTTAGTCCTAACAACTTCAACAAAATATACCCTTTTCACATAAAATAGGTACGAGAATCGCTTGATTCAATAGTCAGACGTATACACTAAGCGGCAAAAAGTTCTTTCATTTAAAAGCATGATGTGCCAAAATTATGGCGCCCTTTACCAGTGGCATCGAAATTAGAAACAAATTTGAATGTCTCGCCCCCTTGAATTTTTCGCCCCCATAAACCGCCGATCTCCAAAATGTATGTAAATATTTGAATTTTTTTAAAAATTGTTTACAAATACCAAAAATTAAATTTTAACTTTGACGCTTTGTATCTTTTTGACCATCAACTTTTGAGTAATATAGCCACTGAATTTGGCTATATCGCATTATTTTGTTGTCAGGCGTGTACCTATAGCCGCGGCAAGAATTCAGATGACTGGGCGAACGAACGTCATAGAACAAATGAATAACTCATTACATTTTTATCAAAATATTACAGAAACTTCACCTGAAAATAATAAAATTATATACTACACTAAATGTTTGCCTATACATACAGTGCCTTCGAAAAGTAACGAATAAAGTCATTATTTTTGAAATTGAGAAGTTTTCGAAAAAATCTCCTGGCGTGTCATCGACAATTTTTTTAAATAGGAACCCCCAATATTGACAATGACATTTGAAAGAGCGTGTCATTCTACATACTATATTATGAAAAAATTTTAAATTATGGTGTTACAATAACAATAATTTCAAGAAAATAATGTTTGGAGATTTTAAAATTTAATTTTCACAATACTGTGCACATCCCCATTATGCAACACCGTGCTTATTTAGATGAACTGTTCCCGAATCGTTAAATAGGGAGAAGGGGGCCGATTGAGTTGCCAGCCAGATCGCCTGATTTGACACCTCTAGATTATTTCTTGTGAGGATAGTTAAAAAGCAAAGTATACATTACTAGACCGGTTAATTTAGAAGATTTAAAAGCAAGAATTCGTCACGAGATACATCGTATACCTCTTGAAGTTATTGATAATGTCCAAAAAGGATTTATTAATTGTCTCGGATACTGTCAGGCAGCCAACGGTGCACAATATGAACATTTAATTTAGTCGATTTTTTACATAATCATTATCATTTTCAGTATTGTGAAAATTAAATTTTAAAATCTTCAAACATTATTTTCTTGAAATTTTTGTTATGTAACACTATAATTGTTCATGATGTAAGTATGTAGAATGACACGTTCTTTCAAATGACATGGTCAAAATTGGGGGTTGCTATTTAAAAAAATTGTCGATGACGTCATATCTCGAACAACAATGACGTCACAAATGTGTGTCGTATGTCAAAAAGTGCTTTTTTTAAAAACAAAATTGACGTTCAGGGGATTTTTTCGAAAACTTCTCATTTTCAAAAATAATTAATTTATTCGTTACTTTTCGAAAGCACTGTATATTGCACTAAATTGCAAAAAATTTGTGTTTGTACGCAACCAAATATCGAAAATTATGTTGACAATAAACATAATTGCGTAACGTCAGCAGTGACGTAAGACGTCTGAATTCTTGCCGTGACTATAATTTGCTCTATGTTGCATTAATTTCGGAAACCCTGTATATTAACCTTGCAAATAAAATTTATATATTACAAATACTCAACATAATTTCATGCATATTCAAATTTTTAAATAACTTTTCAAATTACACTATGAGATCTAACCTTTATCTGTATTTTAAAATTAATTTGTATTAGTTTACTATACCTTTCAGGTACAGTAGAAGTGCCCCAAGGAAAATCATTATAGATGTACCAGCCCATTTTTTCTTTTTAAAACATTACAAAAAAAAAACAATATTGAACAATAGGCAGGTTCGGCAATTTTTGTATATTTAATATGTAATAAAAGATAGTCTTGCCAAATTTAAGATCAACATTTTAAAAAATAACGCAGTTCTGAGAATTTGGAGATCTCCAACCGATGAGAGGCTACCTATAGGCGAGGCTAGGATGCATGACGTCAGCTACCTACCTTATGTCGCCTGATGTGGACATTTATTACAGGTGAACCGTGAAGTACACGGTCGATTGGGATGGTTTATCGAGGCAAGATGCCAGCAAGAAAGTGGTTTTCTGTATCTAAATATGTTAATATACATAGGTGACGAATAAAGTAGTTAGAACGCCAGGTTTATATTTCTTATTCATAAAAATGTGAGTAACATGTATATACATTTCTTACATTATAGAATATACTCATTAAAAACACATAAACTTACAGATAACTTTTTGTAATTACTGCCTATATAATATTGGAAATATGTAAATTTTTCAAAAGTCAACAGCGCAATATAATAAATATTCTGTAAACTCATCAGCATCGTATTCTACAAGCACTTTAAATTTTTTGGAAGATCCAAAATCGGGATGATCCACACAAATATATAATCCATTTTTGGAAAATTTTTGAAGCGTTTGTGAATTTAATTGTGCAAGACATTTAAAAAAGTCTCAACTGAAATTAATGTTTACCAAAGAAACCGTTGCAGTTTTATAAACACATAAAATTTTGATGTATACCGAAGTTCACCATTAATTTTCACCTTAATACACTTAAGGTGAAGGCGTAGAGAATTTGCATACCTATTCAATGTTTTTTATCTAACTATCTGAAGAAAGAGACACAGAATCGATCATCGTTTCATGAACTTATAATTTTCGAGCACCATATCAAAGTTTATAGAATTCAAATATATTCTGTAAACTTTTATCATACTTAGTGACGCATCTAGTAGGTATGATTTAAAAATGGGCAAATGTAGTTAAGCTTATTTAATATCCGAACAATTTACATGTTTTGTGCTACTTTAGTTCTTCTAAAAAATTGATAGTGTCAATAGAAGATGTCATGAAATTCGGATTATATAAATTAGTGAAACCAACTTGCTGTAACTTAATAATTTTCTGTCCCATATCTATAAATAGGTGTTAATGACCATGACCTATTGTGCAAATTTTTTACAAATTTCGGCTTTTTTACATCTATAGGGTATATAGATTTATCTTTATACCTACTTAGTACAAGGAACTATTTTTAATATTGTAATAATTTTTCTTATAATTATAAAAATAAATGTCTCTAGTCTTATTTAACGTTACACAAAATTATGACGAGTACGTGATACGTTGCGTTGAATACTGTTCGCGTTGGTCGCTAAAAACATCAAACACCATTTCTATATTTACTACTGGTAAATTATGCGAAGCGGCTTTGTGATATCCTTTCTGCTTTATATGTGCTATGAAATGTTAATAAATACAAGCTAAATTAACAGTTAGTTGATTGTATTTAATTCTGCTTGTATCTCACTTTGACAGATAAGCGCAGTTACCAAGTCGGAGCGGAGTTTGTAGTAGGTTTGTGACGTCAGACCAATTAAAAACCATTTTGTAGATCTCCCTACAAGGAGAACTTTCATTTGGTAATTACAGCCGTTACCTACATATTTTTGTTTTAAAAAAATTTATTTACAAATATGTTACACGATTCCATAAGTTATAATTGTAAAACGAAAATTAATTTTTGCTGGGATGTCCCAATCCACCTATTAATACCCTCTGGTTCAAAGTAAGACTTCACTACAACTTACTAAATTATTTTGTTTTTCGGAAGCTTGATCTACGATTCAAACATCTAGCTGTGTATTTCATAAATTTTAACAACGCAATCGTGTCATACGTCCTACATTTTAACAAGAAATAGCCAGGAAATTGTGGTGTTGCTATTAAAGGGTTATTTTGCGAAACGAAAAGTTATCCGACAAAGACTGATGACCTGTCGCTAAATTTTAACCTTTCAAGCAAGTACCACAAAAATAATATATTATGTCACACCTAGCGGTAATAAATAACATTAAAATGTTGAGAAAATTATTATATTTCAGTAAAATTTAGAATAAAGGTTCAGCATTATAATAGCAACCTATTTTACTTTCCATATACATGAATTTTAGAAGAAGTTTTATGCATTCGTCCTAAAATCTTTGGATAAAACAAAAAAGTAGAAATGCAATTAAAGTGCAAGGTGTCTCAAATTCTATAGTATGGGCCTATATTTATTGAATGGAAACCAAAAATACAGACTTTATATTATATTAAAATCTAAATATCTATAGATACTCAGATAAGTATCTGGATATCTGAATAAATATTCCTATTCTACTTGTAGCTTTGCCTGACATAGTTGCTCTTTCTCTTCCTGTCCCTGTTTGCTCTTAGAATGTATTTAATCAAAAAATAATGATGACTCTCTCGGTCAGAAGTCATATAAAGGACATAATTAGGGTATATTTTGGTAATAAATATTTTTATATTTTGATATTTTAACATAAAATTGGTCTCTATTTCTTTTAAGTCCAATTATCTTATTGGAATAAAATTCTTGCCGACAAATTTCTTCTGTATCACTTTAGTTTTTTTCCCACCTAAGGAAAAAGGCCAACAAATTTAAACTTTCCCTATAGAGAACAGATCATATATTTTTTAAAACTAATTTAGAGGTCAAATTAACGTAATTTTAACTTTAAATGTTTGTTGGATTTGGTATGTTTCTGGAAAAAATGTAATTGATGACGTTATTGGGATTTCTGTCAAATCCCAAAGATTGAGCATATCCTGGAGAGTGAAACATACTCTGCACTCAAATCTTTGAAAGCTAAAATGACGACTGTGCCAGATTTCATTCCATCCTTCGTCCTCAAGGATTGCGCTTCTGTGTTGAGTAAGTCAGTGAATTTTCTTTTTAATTTAATAATAACTACATGCGTTTTTCCAAATACCTGGAAATTATCACGATATTTAAAAGTGGAGATAGATGCGACATGTCTAATTACCGTCAAATAGCAATCATTTCAAATTTGACTATAGCTTTTGAAACTGTTTTTCACTCCTATCTCTATAATTATGTCAGTAATATTATTACTCCTTACACGGTTTTATGAAGAGTAGATCCACTAATACTAATTTGTTTTCTATTATTCAATATATATATATAGGAAATCTTTGATAGTCAGAGTCATGTGGATGTAGTTTATACTGACACGACGAAAGCTTTTGATCGTCTCAACCATCAGATTCTTCTTGAAAAACTTGACGTATAGGTGTTTCTGGTAAATTATGTCAACTCTTCGAATCTTATCTTCACGACAGATTACAATTTGTCCAGTGTCAAGGATTTAAGTCGCCACAGTTTAAAGCACCGTCCAGGGATCCTCACGGTTCAATTTTGGGTCCTTTGTTATTTAACATTTATGTTAATGATATATCTTCGTGTCTTGATGTTAAATACTTATTATACGCTGATGATATGAAAATCTACTGGTCAGTATCTACTGTTGCACATTGTGAATTATTACAGAGTAACCTAGAATGAATTAGTGACTGGTGCAACTCGAATCATCTTAACTTAATCATTAAAAAGTACAATATTTTGTCATTTATCGTAAGCAAAATATATTAGTTGTTCCTTATAACATTAATGACATTCCTCTTCTTAGACCCAAAGCAGTTAGAGATCTAGGAGTTACTTTTGATCCTGATCTCTCATTTAACTATCATATTCACGCTACCATTGCACATGCTAACAGAAATATGGGTTTTATTATACGCAATTCGAGAGAATTTCAGTCAGTTGGTGCATTACTTTCTCATTAATTTTCCTTAATACGTTCAAAATTAGAATAGCGTTCCTCATTTTGGCATCCTATGTATGGCAATCAAAAGTACATGATTGAAAACGTTCAAAGAAAATTTCTAAATCCTTATGACCTATTATTAGCCGAGTACAGAGTCGATAGTCTAGACACTCGTAGACTTTGTACCTCTTTGACCTTATTGTACAAAATTGCAAATAATTTCTTAGATTGTCCTGCAATCTTGAGTAGATTGGAATTTACTGTGCTTCGCGCAAATTCACGACATCGTAACACATTTAGACTTCCGATACCGAAAACAAATATTTTATTGTGATCTCCAGTGTATCAAATGTGCAAGATTTATATGTCCTTGGATTCGATTAACCTGTTTGATACCTTGGCTCTTCAAATTAAGACTATTATATTGCGACAATAGTACATGCTTGTTGCTGTGTTTCCTTTAGCATAATTTGAGCTTTTTTGATTTTTTATTTTTGTTATTAGCTTTTCAATCTGTTTGTATTACTTATATGTTTTGTATGGTCTTGTTTTTGTTTTTATATAGAAATATTTGTTTTTTAGCTTTATGTAACCAGCCTGCTCTGTAATTCTAAATAAATAAATAAATAATAAATAAATAAATAATAATTTCGATTGAAAATGGAGTTTACCTTATCCCACTTAACACGTCTCTCAAATTTTATTTAAATTTGTTGTATCCTCGTAATTCGAGTTTAAGACACTCTGTGCGATTAAATGAATTTAAACAGGCAGATTGTCATACTAAACAATTGTCTCGTAATGACTATAAATTGAATATACAGGGTGAATCTTAAATAAGTACAAATATTTTAACCAGCAGTATAGTTTTGTGTGTAGAACACATAATTAATAGTTTTTTTACAAAAAAATCAGAAATAAAAAAGTGAAATTTTAAATAAATTTCGTAATTTTTCAGTAGAAAACTTGTTGAGGACCGCTGGCCTAGACCGACCCTTCATACTTTTATGAGTCATAGTGCTGCAGACTGAACGTGTGGTTCACAGTGTTGCCAGTATTACACAAATGTCTTTGCTTCAAGGAAGAAAAAATCTCAACTTTTAGCGAATTTTGTCAAGTGTAACATTTTATATTATTTTTTATTATCAAACTGTCATTGACTGTCATGACAGATTATCGGAAGCCCAAGTCAAACTTGTTAACCCCACATAATGCATGAAAATAGCAATAAAATTTGCTAAAAGTTGACATTTTTTCCATTTTTAAATAAAAAACGCGTGCATAGTTTTTCGTTATTCTTCATAAAATAACTTAAGGAAATTGTGTTTTGTGTCCCTTTCTAACAGTGTACAATGACATTTAACTTGTGAAATGTGGATTACTGATTAAATAGTTAATTTTTTAACAAACAGGTAAGCTTGTGTGCACGTTTATGTCTAATTTTTGAACATTGGACATAGTAATATCACGTAATATCTTCCTAAATATTTTACGGTAGTATTGAACTTGCGGAAATTCATTTTTAATCGTTGAAGTATAGTAAGGTTAGTTCAGATGTTAAAATTTATATTAATATTGCTGCGTATCATAATACATACCCAATTTTTTTGTACTTATGCTTAAAACAAGTATTTTTAAAATAGAACTATTACGTTAAAGGAAACGTAATATTTATATTGGAGGAGATATGGCAACCTCGCAACAAATCATATGTTTCATTACGTTGTTGGATGAAAAATCAGCCAGCGGTCCTCAAAATGTGGGTATTTTTTAAAAAAATTAATATCTCCGTAAATATTAGAAATTTTTAAAAATGGCTTTCACTAGACTGATTTAAATGACGAACTACACCAGCAGTTAAAATATTTGTACTTATTTAAGATTCACCCTGTATATCAAAGCAAGAACCTTTTTACGCATAATGGGCAAACGATAATCATAAAGCAAAAAATAATATTGCGATTTATTGTAATTTAATTAATTTATTTTTTATGGTGATTGGTTAAATTCAATATTGGATTATAACAAAATACTGCAAAATTGTACACCAAAATAGTAGTGTATCTTGACGTATCTAGACAAAAGGACGACACTTTTGGCACAAATCTAATTATTCCTTGCTCCCAAATTGACGTCTCCAGCAAAGGAAATGAGACATCCTGATTGCATCGGATCGAACATACGCTTCCACTTAATAAACCTCAATTTCTTTGATGCTTCGTTACTTTTCATGTGGTTTTCGAGGCATTGAGGTAATCGTTTTGTATGTTACAGGCTTTAATAGCACTTTCATTGTTCAGTATAAAAGATGCCGCTAACTGCAACGGCTTTCTTTACGTCTACTGCGGCTTTTATACTTAAACGAACTGTGTGAGAATATGTGTGAGGTCTATTCTCACTCTATAGAGCTTTCAAGAAGAATTTAATAATTCCTTCAGGAGAGGCTGACGGAGTTAGAAAAGTTGATCATTGTTTTTTTTTTACCTCTTATTCAGAGGGATGCATGGAAAACAATACATTGTGCGGAGGCACATGTTTTTATATTCATCTTCAGTTGAATAATTAATTTCAACTGGCGCTGTACTTAAACCCAAGGTATTTTTTGTATTTATTGCCATCGTCATTTAGATTATATTTTAAAGCAAAGTGATGATAACATTGTTATAAACTTTTTGTCTTTTCTTATTTTCCTGGGCGGATTTTTTCTTTAGCGGACTGTATAAAAAATTATTATGCTAAAATAGTTAAATCTGGTTGGTTTATTAAAAAGAGCATGAAGTGGAGCAATTTTTTTTAATTATAAGTATTTTTCGAAATTTTCTCTCTTCTGAGCAATGTAAAATTAACAACGCTTTATTAATAATTATTTATTATATTTCCAGAACATTTTCATAATTAGTTACTCTTATTATATTCTTCAAATCTTCAGCATATATTGGCTAACATACTGTCAATGTGTAAAATATTATTTTAAGCCACTAATGTTAAACGTAAATAACTTGATTTAATTTTTACACTGCGAAAACAGAAAACAATTAAGAAATTTTAAATCAAAGAAAATTTCATTAATTAGGGATCGACTGGTATCAATCTCGCACAATGACTCAAACTGACATTCTTCCACCCTACCATATCCACAGAGAGAATGCCAATCTTCTCCACGAATATATCTGATATATGGTGTACTGGCAGCGGGATTCGAACCCAAACAGATCTAGTCACATAGATTCAAGTACTGATGGCTTAAACCGCGCAACCACTGACCGACCCAATTAAATGTACAGTTAGATAAACTATAAGTAATTCCGTGGCCAATGTTATTCGTAGCTGCTCTTCTTATTTTGTAACGAATCTTATATGTAACCCTCGTCTACTATACTGGACTTACATCCCCCGTGTCTCTTAATTGTAGTAAGATTAACATCAGTCTGCCAACAAACTAGCCGAATATCATGGTAAGAAATATCCAGTATAAAGGTGGGAATCAGTCAAATTTAGAAATTCATCAGTATTGGCAACATTGGCTTACCAAATGTGTTCCAACTGGAGCCGTGGCACATTTATTCTTAAAGTATTTTATGAGAATTCTTGAACGATTTTGTGTTCACCGGACGAAGAAGTGCGTTGCATACTAGATTTTGTATCTGGTAAAGTCTGGCAAGTTGTACAGTTCTTCATGATGACAAGCTCCAAATATACCGAAAATTACGGCAACCTTCTGCATTAGAGGTCAATACTTTCGCCTTTCCGGTGGATATCTTTGGCCTTTTTGCTGCAAAAAAACAACAAGCTTGTTATACCTATTCACTTATCTCCTGATTCTTTATGTTCATCAACGCATTCAGCATGTAGCAATTTAACCAAAGTGTTAACGACTTTCATATCTTGGACTTTTCTTCAAAGTATATCAAAAGTACTTTTTCACTGAACTTGTTACTAACATTCTTCAGATCACATCATCTCAAGAAACGATTGTTAAAAGTGGTTTTATTAGCAGCTTCTTCGGTTAGTTACTTTTCATGTCACGAGATTTGAAGTTACTTGTTAACAAGCGATAGAACTTCCATTACTTTAGCAATAATAAACTTCATGGACTTTCATGCTGGTTTTAGTTTGATATGAATTTTTATTTGTTATGAATATTGCTTTTGTAGAGCTAAAAGAAATATTTATTACTCATTTGATAATATCAATAAATCCAAATATTTTAGTGCCCAATAAAACTACCTAAATGGCATACTACTTAAGTATTACTCCGCTGCATTGACATGTACTAGGAATAAAGATATATATCAATTTAAAAAGGAATTACATAATTTATTAAAAATAATATAGATGTCTTTATAGTCAACGTGTTCACCTCTCGATTTAAATAGGTCTAGAGGATAACAAAATCTAGTGAACTATAAAGATGCTTCACCCAGAACTTATAAAAATAGTATTCTCTTCGTTATACACGGGTTTGTTTATCACCTAGGCCAACTTTTGTTGATATTTTTAGCGCGGTATTACTGTATCAACTGTTTGTTAAGTCAAATGAACAGCTGATTCACTAAAATGTATCTAATAATAAATACGCAATCGGATTAAAAGTTACGCATATGCAGAGTTTAAAAAGTGCCAATTTCTATTTAAATTTTTGTCATAACTGTGTCTAGTTTAATGAATTGCATCAAACATAAATCACGTTACATGTAAATACAGTATTTCAGCCAAAATCTGTACCCATTAAATGAAAAATACGTATTTCGTTAAAACGTTAAATACAATTTTAAATTTGCGATACAATCTATCGCAATAACAATGGCACTCTATAGGACAGATAATTAGGGTTAATCCCTCTGAAGCCGATCTTGTTCTCTTTGCCAGGAGGCGGAAGATCATTAGCTTCAGGAAGATGACTATTTTCAACGTTGCCATTCAGAGGACACGGTGTTTTTAGGCGTTACTCTGGATAATAAACTAACCTGGGTAGGGTACCTCATATTGACAGGTAGTTGCAAAAAGTCACTGTACCATTTTGGATTTGCAGGAGGCTCTTTGGTACAATGTGGAGCGTAATCCAAAAGCTATATTGTGGCTTTATAGAGTAGTAGCTAGACCTTATTTTACTTGCGGTCTCCTATAGTCCGGCGGGTTACTATTATTCAGTGCCCAAAACAAATTTCAGCGACTTGAGTTAGTCAGTGCGGCAAGGGCGATATACGCAAAGTTCCCACTGAAGCCTTCCCTCTCCTGCCTCTCCTGTCTCTTCGAAAACTGCATCTCGCGACTGAAGGAAACGTGAGAGCACTTAGCGACAAGATGTTCCATGTTCCCTACTTTTCAAAAGAACTTTAAAGTAGAGTTTCCGATTAGAGAAGCCTGGATCACTAATTTTGAAGCTCAGGTCTCAAAAGGGCCCGTCCATTTCACGGATGGCTGCAAGGTGGACCATGACTCTGTAGTGGGGATATATGGAGTGCAACCAAGATTGAATTTATTTTACTCTATGGAAAAACACGGCACGTTCTTTCAGGCTGAAGTATTTGCTGTCTCTACCTGCGTTCAAGAGAGTATTAGAAGGATATATGTAAATCAAATATGCACAGATAGCCAGGTGGATTTATGAATGCATTTTGTTCTTTAGAGTCACTTCTCCTGTGATGCTGGAATGTGTCAGAGCTATTTCCCACTTGGACAGGGATATTCATGTTAAGTTGATCTGCGTTCCGGGTCACAGTGGTATAACAGACAATAAGACATGTTGGCAAGATAAGGCCCAGTAGTCAATTTGTGGGACCTGAATCAATATTAGATTTACCACAATATTATTTCACAAGGTGCATAATTGATGATTGGATCTAAAAGCTATCAATGGAAGATTGGTTGGGTAGATTAGGTCTGTGTCAAGCCAGGCTACTTATATAGGGCCCACGGGCTGACGCAATATAAAATTTTGTTACGCTTAACAGATGCAACATTAGAATTATCACGGAATTCCAAACACGGAAAACACACTTTGTGACAATGCAGATAAGGATTTGATTCACTTCATTTGCAACTATATCTGGTTAGTAGTAAAGAGACACAAATAGCGATTTTCTATCAACAGATCTGGTGTTAGTTTTTGCGCCCAACACATACCTGTATTGAACTCTACAGTCAGCAGCATGTATAATGAGTTTCCAGACCTGAATACTGTGGATAATCCACACCGTTTTTAACAATATCAATAACAACAACAATAGCACTTCTTTAGAACAGTTTTTGAACTCCTAGAAGTTCTGAGTAGAAATATCATTAGATCGCTATTGATGAGTGGATAAAAACTAATGTTACAAACTTAAAGTAGATTTAATTACAAATACGTCAGCAGTTTAAATCGCTAAATAAGTCGCTAAATTAATTTTAAAGAATGCCACTCTGGAATTTGGGAATTGTGGGAAGGCAGTTGAATGCACCTGACCCGCTAACAAACCTAATAAAAAAAGATGGTGTCGTTGCTCAGGGGGAATCTCTATAATGTAGGTCATAGAAGGACATTGCTCGCCCAACACGAATTTTCTTGTTGACGAGACAGCAATTCACTCACAGTGTGCATGAAGTACTGTCTTGTGTTCCTGTTTACAACCCCTATGAAGAGATACTTTTTGGCTGTATCCTTGCAGAGGTACTATAGGAACTTACGTAAGATCAGAAGTAATTGTCTACTATCTGTGTATCCAACCTGTCTATGGACAAAATACAGAAAAAAGCTAATAGTAAGAATATATCGGTAGATATTGTAGGTGCAAGTATATTAATACATGCGAAATATCAAGAACAATACTTATTATATAAATTGTAGTTGTTTCACATATCTGGCTTTGGTTCAAGGTCGCTAGACGATTAGAAAAATGTTCATGGATATTTCCCAAATTTTCCTGGAAATTTGTATCATTGTATCCATAAATAACTATCGAGTCTGAGAAACAACAACTAATACAATTTTTATTCTTATACTTACGTCGTCAATATAAAACAGAGTGCCTAAAGCATAGAAATACATCTATGCTAAATATTATTTATTTTACAATAAAAGAAATCTACATGTACCTACCCATAACTTTTAGTTACAATGTAATTTATAGTAGCATAGTATTAATTTATTTTAAATATTTACTACCTGTTTAGTAAACGGTTGTTTCCATGAAATTACATTTATATAATCAAAACTCTCTTCGAGTTCAAAATCGTATCTTTCGAAACCGAAAGTTTAAATAAATGTGAAAATTTGTATTTTGCAAATTTACTTGATAGACATACATGAGTTACTTAACATGTATTTTATTATTATTTACACTTTCCTCCAATATTGGCAGCCAACAAGGATCCAAGTTCACGGAATAATTTGATACACATTTTCGCTGCCAATATTGACGGCCATAACTTTTAACACTTTTAATGTAACTGAAATTATAAATTACAAAATCGTGCACTTGTTTACCAACTTAGTTAAACCACTCCTCTTCATGATTCATAATCATTTCAATGAGAACCAAAATAATTTAAAAAAATACCAACTCAAATGAATGATAAAGCTTGAAAGAATTAGCTTTATATTTTTAACCGTTTCAACATGTTTATTGGTATAACTTTTCAATATATAATTAGCAGAAACATTAAACAAACTTAGTTCTTATATTTCCCAAAATAAATTTGTCTGTTATTTTGTCAAAACAAATTTAGCAAAGTCTGAGTTTGACAAATTTTTTGCTCCCGTTAATCTGGCTGAACAAAGTTCAGTTTAGATTTACTATATTAATACTACTATCATTATAACTATTCTTAGAAATGTTTTTGGTTATACCTGACTTGTAAATAGACTTTTGTAAGTATAATTTGTAACTCTGATTATGTAAATGAGGGGGTGAAGGAGCGTTGGGTGGAATCTCAAAGCAAAGCCAACATTTCCTTCAACGCTGATAGATGTGTTCATATTTGTTAAGAGATATGGATACTCCCGTAAGAATGAACATTGTTTAATAAGAAAGTAGTGCATATTTAATGTATTGCACACATATATTTAACAGTTTACAAAAAATAAACTTAATTTGTACTTATCAATTTTGAGATAGTTATTTATGCAAGTATAACAAGTACGTGTTTATTGCACGCGACTTGCGAAACACGTCGAGTGCAATAAGCACTTTTTGTACGAGTTGCATACAATATTTTTTCTACGTTCATGCAAAAACTAAAAAAATGTTATTTAGATGACACTAAATCTAAGAAAATGTACCGTCGATTTGAACGTTTATGTTTGTCATAATGACAAAACGCTGTAGTAGAATGACAGATGAACTTTTTGAACTCAAAACCTTTGATATATCTTCCAGTCTTTTATTTTGTTTATGACTTTATTGTTCGCAACGGGACGCAATAAGTATGTATAGTCTGTTTAGAAATGAAAGAGAGTAATAAAGGCTTATTATGTATGCAAATCGTAAATAAATGTAATACTGGTGCTTATATTCAATATTTTTATATTATGGTATAGATGAGGTGTACTTTTAAAAAAGCTTTGTGTGATCGAACCGTACTAAATTGTAGCAGGTATAAAAAAAGTTAAATTGTTTCCTTTTTTGCATAATTATATTTGCAAGGCCGATTGATTTAATTTTTTTTGACAATTTCCAAAATATAACGTAGCAACAACAATTAAATATCCGCAAATTAAATATATAAGCTGGAATACTTGATACCAGAACAGTAGAACTCTTTTTTTCTTTGAATTGACCTTTCAAAACCGAAGAAAAATATTTAAAGGCTTCGCAAAATCTTCCAGCGCTTGCAGCTATTTCAAATAATATCATGATTTCAGCAACATGTTTGTGTTTTAAAGAGCACTTGTGTTTTCTAACATTTACTTGTCCATTTAAAAAGTGCTATTCGACAATGACAAAATTTTTCAAAGAAAATCAAGAAAATAGGGGCGATTGTCATATAAAAATGTTGATGATATCATTATTTAAAATCCTGCTTTAAGATTCTTTTTCACCTTTCTTTTCTAGTCCGTTAGATCTCTTGGAATTGTCTCTCTGCATCGCTTTTTGGGTCTACCTCTTTTCTTCTTATAGTAAATGTTGATGATATCATTATTTAAAATCCTGCTTCAAGATTCTTTTTCAAAAATATTATTGTTTTTACTCTATTTGTTCCATACTTTAGGCTTGCACGATATATAAATAACTATTAACTGATTAAGTTTTTGGATACAATTATATATAAAGGTATTTACAGACCATTTAGGCTCAGAGCTGGGTTATTTTTCTCTACTCCCTTCGTTTTTCACCTTTCTTTTCTAGTCCGTTAGATCTCTTGGAATTGTCTCTCTGCATCGCTTTTTGGGTCTACCTCTTTTCTTCTTATAGTTAGGTTTACTCCCTACTGTTTTTTTATTGTTCTTTCATCTCCCACTCTTCTGGATGTCACAACTATTTTTGTGCGTGGTATATTCCATATATTTCCTTACTATTTCTCCTTGCATAGCCATCCCCTGTTTTCTTTCCTACTAGGATTCTTCTTGAGATTTTCTTTTCTCGCCTCAACAGGTTTCCTTTTGACTACATTCTAAATTTTATTGCTCTGGAATTTTTTGATTTCGTTAAATGGTTGATTGCTGCTGAACTTTTGTTTGCTTTTATTATTCTTCTATAAATTTCTTATTTATTGTTACATTTAGTTGTTATCGGCGCCCCCAAATACACACAATCTTGTACTTCTTCAAAATTCTCAAAAGCTTACTTTTCTCTGCTTTTTTTATCTGAAGTCGCACTTTACTTGCTTTCTCTACAAGTTTTCTCGTTACCTTTTCAAACTATTTACTATCTCATGCAATTATAGCCATATCGAGTGCCTAGCTTACTTTTGGTGACTTATAAACATTGTGTGACCTTCTCCGTTCAGTCGACTATCTCTAGTGATCTTTTCTAGTACTAATGTTCAAATTACGTTAATAATTCTAAAAACAGCCAATATTTTATTTGCTATTTTCGGGCTACATTAAGTACTACCTCGCACAGCCTATGAGAATGCTTAGAAAATATATTTACCTATTCCCCGACGTTTGCATTATTGACATACTGAAAGAACATTTATGAAAATCTCTTTACTTTTCTCTTCCGTATAAGAAGGTATTCTAGGTATGCGGAAGACACACATCGAGTAAAGTTCGCATTTCAAGGATCATGCAGAGCGATAAATTCCAACGCCATATAAAAAGTAATGTAATTTATTTCCGTTTCTGGGGCAGTTTTCAAAGAAAATAATATACTACACTGACTCTGAAAAATTGAATTTCTTGGAGAAGATATCGGTAATGTCTGAAATCTATCTCTATGATGGCATGTTGTAACTTGTTCAATACCCGCATTATTGAGACCTGATTTTCAACTTTAGTGGAAAATATTCGTCACTTGAACAAATGGATATGCTGGGGATGTACAGATTCCTCAACCCGGGATTATGGAAATTAATTTCTTTTAGATTACAGTAAAAAATAGTAAGTACAGAAAGCTGGAAGGAGCAGTTTTGACGAATTAAGAATTGAAGCATTACTTCCAAACTCATTTGTAAGTACTGACTATTATCGACTATTGATTCTTCATACAACACTAGCGCTGTTTAAAGTTCAAGGTTATTTAGTTACAAACAGCATTGTTTATTGTGTCAAGAAGTATTCATTGTTTACAGATATTAGTTATATAATGTTTTTTAATGTCTACGTATTTCTTGCTGTAATATGATATTTGTGCTGTTTTACAAACAGAAATCTCGAGAAAAAACACGTAGAGCAAAATTAATATCGAAAATAAAATTCTTGATGTTTTGTCTATCCACTTTTACTATTTCCTAAATTCTCCTGAAATAAAATAATAACACACATTGTTTTCCTTTTCTAGCCTCACATTTTAACAACTATTTTCACGTGCTTATAAATAAATGCAAACAATCTTATATGCGGAACTATGTAAGTTTATGTTATAACAATATGAACATCTACAGTTAAATTTAAAATAAGTAATTTGAAAGATTTTTGTATCTAAAAATTTGTTGGTTAGACCGCTTTCTGTCTTCTATTCGTTTTACTTCGGTACCGTTGAATATCCGCAGGTGGCATGAGATAACATTCTTGTTATCTATATTATTCAGTTCTTCAATGTCCAAAATTATTTGTATTTGTAGAAAACACGTTTTTAAGAACACGGTGCTCTTAAGGATTGAATAAACGGTTCTACAGGATCTCACTTTTTAATAGCAGAACTTCAAGAGGCTTTAGAGGACCTCATTTTAAGACTAAAAGGTGTCTGAGACACAGGACGTTGAATTTTATTTTTTATTTGCTTATTTATTAAAAAAAAAAACCGCTAATAAAAAAAAATCGTCATTTTGCGACGAAGAAAGTAGTATTTGAAAACGAATATGGCACTGAAAATCATACATTATTAATTCCAGTGGGAATCCATGAATCTTTTTGTAAAAAAAGTATTGCCGAATTGAAATTTTGCAAATGTTCAAAAATATGAAAGAAAAGTCGAAAATAATGTTTAGATGTCAACTCATAATTTTTAAGCATTGCATTATAATTAAATTAAATAGTTCAAAATTCAATCAAAATTGTTTTTAATGGATATAAATACAAACGACGTAAATCATATTATTAAATTAAAAATAACGTTCGAAATGAAAACTAGTTTGTTCGATACATCATAAACGATGGTTTTTCACATATTTAAAAAATGAAGTGAAACCTCCTTTTCCTCCGGAAAATTGACGCTTATGATAAGTGTAGATGTAGAAACGATGAAAATTAAAATTTTTGTTATTAATAATACCTTTTATTTAATAATCCTTTTAGCAGAAGTACTTTGCATTAGTTTTTCGTTCTTTCTTTCCTGACCACGAACTGTCAACACTATATTTTCACTCATTACAAGTCCTTCAGGATTACCTACTGACAACAAAACACACTTAACGTACAGTTAAATGAAATACCCATTTATTCTAAGAAAATCTAATTGAATAGAAAATAGAATGCATCCGGGGTAGTCTTGTCCAATAACTTAAAAATCAAACTGCTCGAACTATATCATAGAAAAATTTTAAAAAAGTACTAAGAACTGAAGAAAAACATAAAACCACAACGTAAACACTCAGGATTTCAATTATAAACGAATTTAGTGTTGGTGTATTCTCTAAAGGTCAGACATGGACCAAACAAATAGAGGTGTAATATATGCAGTTTCGGAAACAAAAAAAAGTTGGAAAATTATTTTTGGAAGGATGAATACGTTAATCGTTATTTATCTATCTTAAAATATTTGTACTTAGTCATAGTTAACCAAGTGAAATATAGGTTTTATACAAATGTTATGCCACTGTTGTATGCCATCGAATTGATAACATTTGTAAAATGCTTAATAACTTAATGTAAAAGATATACTAATATGAAATATGAACAATTAAAATTTTATTATAAAAATCTGAGAATATAAATTTTTGGTTCTATTTTAACATTGTATTCGACCTTAGATTAAAATATTTTCTTCCTCGCAGTTAAATAACATTATTCGTTTTTATATTACTAAAATAGATGCAGAGATCGGATAACATATTAATTTATTTTTTTTTAATCAAAATATTTGTGTAAAATTTCTGAAGATTAATTGATAATTACGAAATATATTTGATGGTTTATAATATATTGTAGTTCTCACGTAATTAACATTTAGATTAAATATTTATCCATCTTATTTTATACATTCCTGTTCATAGTTGCAGGCAAATTATTTATCAAAAAAAAATGTTCTGTCTAAATAAATTAATGCTTATGTTAAATTAAATTGATATACAGTGAGTCTCAAATTGGAGAACAATCATTGAAAACTATAAGAGATACTAAAAGAAAAATCTTAAACTGTGACAAAGCTGAATAATTTGGTGTTGTGTTGGTTTGGCTCTATCATAGAGAGAGTAAATCTAATGAACGAGTTATGGGCTCTTTTTTCGATAAAATAATAATGACAAAAGCCACATCTCTCTATCTCTTATCGTTTTCGAGCTATAGGGCGTTCTCAAAACCGAGCGATACCGAAAATATGCCCTGTAGCTTGAAAACGGTAAGATATAGGAGTGATGCGGTTTTCACTATTGATATTTTCCCGAGGATTTCTCCATTATATTTACTCTATATATGATATGACTA
Source organism: Monochamus alternatus (assembly GCA_037114965.1). Taxonomy (NCBI): domain Eukaryota; kingdom Metazoa; phylum Arthropoda; class Insecta; order Coleoptera; family Cerambycidae; genus Monochamus; species Monochamus alternatus. The sequence goes on from CM073430.1 coordinate 23,106,974, forward strand.
GCTGTAACAGACAATTCATTTCATTAGAATTAAACTTGTATCATTTATTGGCAGAAAATTTTGTTTCTTGTTGCTCACAGATTTTCAATGTATCCTTCGGCAACGCTGGTGGATTTCCATGTAAAATATCGTTTTAGTGTAATATCTCCACCGTTGTCAACTAAGATAGTTGCCGAGGTCCTTCTAGGTACTTATATGGCCTGTATATTCATGTGGTTTTGACAAATTTAAAAACAGCGCAACATCCTTTGAATCGTTTGAAATTTCATGTATGCCCATTACAAGACGATGACTTATTAAAAGTTTTGATTTTTCGTCGAAGACTTACATATTTTCTGAATATATTTAAATAAAAAACTCCAACTATAGTAAATGAATGATGTTTTTTAATTTTACTGTTGGGAATATTTAGTAAGATTAAATTTCCTATATCGTTTACATTTAATTGAACCAGTTCTCCGCATCTACATGTTCCTGTGATTCCAAATATTAGTACGATCTATAAAATATTGTACAGAAGTTTTATAAAAACTGGTCCAATACATATTTTTAAATGTAGGTACGTACTTTCGTTGCTAAACTTTTATCAACCTTCAGCTTTGGTTAGTTTGTCAAACTCCTCTTTAGAGAAAATTTGTGACTTTTTCAGCTTATAGTTGTTGTTTCAAATATGCAATTAGAATAATTATCAATTTTTACATTGTGTTCCACGTTTAATTTAGATTTTACCATAGAATATTGCGCCCATAGTGATGAATTCTTCAGTTATTGTGATATGTTTTTATCACATTTTTGGCGTAAATAGTTGCATCATTATCTTTTGCCCAATTCTCAAATTTATGGTACGCATTATCATAAACTTTTCGGGAATTCTGACGGATTTGCTATTTTTCGTAATTTGGTGGATTGCAGTGAATTCTCCACTCATTTTAATCTTTATCTGACAAAATGTCAAATATATCATTAACTTTGTGGAAACTTAATCGTTTTTTTTTTCTAGTTAAATAATGAAAACAATTTGTACTAGTAGAACAATTGACCCCTTCCGCTTCACATATTGCCTTATACATAATACGATGATTATACCTACGCTTGATGAAAAAATTATTCATAATTCAGTTCAGACACATGCAAGCAAAGGACAATAATTTGAAAAGCGATTTGAAATTCGACTTCTACAGACATAAAAAAATTTTCATATATGTTCTGCGACCTCTTCCGACATATAGAAGTTCCTTCTATTTAAAATTGCATGCGACTTTAACTTTAAATATTTTGTCAGAGTTATGTGTTATTGTGAAGAGCAACTTTAATAATTTTCATAGCTCTGGCAGAGGGACCGGAACGGGAAGAGAAAATTCCAAAGTTTTTCCACAGAGAAAGTATTTTACACCGCATGAAATTTATACCCGTAGGCCAGTTGTTAAACGCAAATATATCCCTTTTTGTTAACCATTCCGAAATTCGGAAATGAAACTTCGGAAAATACTGCTTGTTATTTATTAAGTAAAGATTTTGTAGGGGCAATTTTTTTATTTAATTTGTTGATGCATCCGGCTGTATTCTTTTCTCATTTAAAATTCTTTGTTTTTAATGAAATATATTTTGTTACGATTGCCTGCCAGCAGTCTACCTAATCTTTTATTCCAAATATACCAAGCCTCTCTTTTATAATGTCACCAGAATGATCGTTATTCTGCTGCAATATCTTTATCTGCACTACAACGATTGAACCAAACCAAAGTTTACTAAAGCATCAGATGGCGTACCTGCATTTGTTATAAGATTAATTTTTTAATCTATTCTTATGCGCAGGTATACTTCTTAACTTATGGAAAACATCTCGTATCTATTCTATTTACAAACAAAAAGGAATACGATTTTTGTTTAGTATTTACCATCCTGTTATTGGGATTATACTGGTAGGCAATGTCTTGCAAAAATCAAAATAAATAAAATAAAGGTCACTAGGTGTTACTGACAATAAACATTAACATCAGTTATGGTTACATCGATATACGGTGGATTTTGGTTATTTATGGTCTATGGTCAACTTATCTTTTGCAAGAAACATAAGAAGACCACTTGGGCTGCTGACAAGTGATTTTAGTTATTTGTTTTAGGTTTTCAGATATAATTTAGAATTCGTTGGGACATAAGCTCGAAAAGTTGTTGTTTCCTGGAATTATGTGTTTGCAAAATATCGTTCTCGCCGAATTGCGATAGAGGTCGATAGCTTTCAGGAATGTCTATGCGGATTGTTGGTTATTTATTACCTAGGTCAATAGTGTCATAACACACCATAATGTAATGTTGTATACAACTGTATACAGCAATTTCCAGATGGATTTTTTAACGACAACGTAGTATTTTTAGCGTTACTGCTACCTCATTTGGAAATTTTAAATTCATCATAAAATAAAGACGAAGCAACACTTATCCTGCGATGTTGTTTTTTTCCTATTAATAACAATGTCAAATATCTGTAATATAATTATTGGACCACAATTAAATTCCTAATTACGTGACTAAATATCAATAAGAAGATAATTTGCTTAAAAAAACGAGATCTTATTATTGTTTCATGAGTATTTATGGATTTTTCCAAGGCTTTCGACATAGTTAACCATAGTATAATAATGTTTATATTAGTTGAATTTGGGTTGTCTAATAATTTATTACAGTTTTTTAACTCACATTTAAATCGATTTTATAATGTTGCATACAATGGATTTAAATCTCAACTGTTTGCGGCTGCTTCGGGTGTTCCTCAGCGGTCCAATCTTGGGCCTCTACTATTCTTAATATTTATTGATAATCTTACAAAAAATATGAGCTGTAAAAAGTTGCCTTTCGCCGATGACTTGAAAATTTATTGCAAAATTGATGATAGTAGTGACTGTGAATTTTTACAATATCAAATATAAATAATTGAAGAGTGGTGTAAAATATTTAAACTTAATTTGAATTTATCCAAATGTAAAGTGGTTAGTTATTCTAGGAAACACGAACCCATTTCATATCGTTATTCTTTAAACAATACTGTTTTTCAGAGGAAGTGTACAATAAGAGATTTGGGCATTGTATTTAACTCTAAACGTTTTTCACAACATATTAATAATGTAGTTAAATCCTCATTTCATTTCCATAAGAAATTGTAGATTTTTTTCTAATATTAATTCGGTAAAGATGCTCTATTTTTCGTTTGTACGGCCTAAATTGGATTACGGTGCTATAATTTAGTACCTTATCTATGAAACTCATTGTTTAAATATTGAATCAGTTCAAAGGAAATTTGTAAAGTTTCTTTCCTTCAAGTGTGATGGTGTTATACTCCACTCCGGGCTGCAACCATGAACTGTTGCTTTCTATATTCGATATTCCCTCATTAAAATTAAGACGGGCTAGAAATGGTGTACAATTTTTGTACAATTTATTTAACAACAATATTGATTGCATGTCATTATTAGAATATTTTAATGTCAGAGTTCCTAATTTTCGTCTTAGGCAAAATGATACATTTTATTTACCAGCAGCCAATACGAATATTTTAAGAAAGTCTCCAGTTTATATCATGTCTCATAATTTTAATATTATATCTGATTACTCTGATATAAACTCTCCTTCTACTAACTAAATCTATAAATAGAGCTAAGTTTTTTGTAATTACAGTTACTTTATATTTCTTTCTCTTCTTTTTATATAATGTTTACTGTTAGTAATGCTAGGTGCATATTACTTTTTTGTCTTTATATTCTTTATTATTTGTACATTACAGTTGTGTTAAGTTTTGTTCTGTAAATGGATATTTTTTTCTGATGGGCAAATAAACATATTTGATTTGATTTGATTGACCTGAAATCTTGCATAGTTTGTAAAACTATATTTCAGGTCGTAAATAATAATTCCATCTGGCCAATAACGGTCGATTAAATTACCCAAGCTATCGCTTCATAAATATTAGAGCTCGTATTACTATACTACCCGGAAATAAAGATCCGCTATAAATCTGTGATATTTTTATACTGCTAAACGATTATTCTTATTACAATGTTCCATACAGCGACCTAATTTTAGAAATTTTCCTTGTTGGCACTCCTCCATAAAAAACAGATTTTTTCAGCGACGACCAAATAAAATATAAAATAATGACTTATTCCATGAAAATAAATTTTAAAATGTTGTCGCTAAAATAATTATTTTTTAAGGTTTTAAATATAAAGATTTTAATGTATTTCTTTATATCTGGGTTGATATACAGCGTTTTCCAAAAAGACTAAAATAACGCTCTACCACCAAGTATAATCACTTTGGAAATTTTTATTATCATCATCAGGAAATAACAGTTGTATGGGTTCTTCATAGTTTAAAAAACCGTGTTCAGAAAAACCAACTGAACATCCAGATGCAAAATCTGTCAATTTTTGTAATTTCACAAAACTCAATGAAGACTTGACATAGATGTGAAATAACTCTAGGACAGATCAATTTTATTTTGGAGAGGAAAAACTGATTTTTCGAGTGTCAACATCGTCACTTCAATTCTCAAGGAGTGGGGTGATCAACCCCTAAAATTTGAATAGGAAAGGAAAGGCGACTCCATATATCGTTGGAAAGCTGAAAGTTGTTTTTGGAATTTACATGTCCCGTTTAAAGTAATAATGATATATTTACTTGAAAAATATCTGTCTAATACAGTCCAGCTACTTACATCATCACATTAGTAAGTGTTCGAATTTTTTGCCTTCAAAATTCATGCAATAATACAGATTCTGCTGAAAACATTCTCACATATGAAATATTTCTGGGTTGATTTGGCGACATTCGTTTGTGATCCGTTGACGTACATCTTCAGTGAAACATGAAGTAGGTCGAGCAAAATAAATTATGTTTTTTAAGTGACCCAACAGAATTAAGTTTATTAGAGAAATATCTGGTGATCGTGTGGACCATTCTATGAAATCCCTTCTCCCAATCCAGTGAACCGGAAAGTGTTGATCCAAATACTTATGAACAGCAGAGCATAGGGCGGAGAAGCATCATCTTGTTGAAATATCAATTAGTTCTCCAAATAATTTTAAACATTTTTCACATTCATCAATTTTTGCAACATTCGCTTATTATCGGTTCGCGTAGATCTTCCAGTGAAGAAGGTGGAGTAGAATATATTATGTTCTTTAAGTCACCCCACAGAAAGAAATCTAATTAAGAAGAGAATCTGGTGATCATGGAGATCGGTTTATGGAACCTGTCTTCCCAATTCAGTTTTCCGAAGAGTGATAATACAAATACTGATGAACAGAGAAGGCATAGTGCGGAGGAACACCGTCTTTCTGAAATATCAATTGATCCTCCAAATAATTTTGATCATTTTCAATAATTTCTGTTAAGAAGGCACTTCTGTGTCTTCCAAATACAAAATGTATTTGGAAGGCACATCCTGTTAGATTACCTTCTAGGAAAAACGGACCATTGATATGATCACCAAAGATTGTAGCGCAAACATTTAATTTTCTGGGACTGAACATGTACTTGATGCTATTCTTTTCTTTAACTTTTAAATTTCCCTGAAGTTGGATGAAATAAGCCGAAACTAGTTGTAATATTGAAAATTTTATTATACTGAACTTAAAACATTTTTATATTATAAGAATGAAATTTGTAGGTCTTCAAAATTGGTTAAGTACTAGTTGTGATAACAACAGATACAGATGTCAACGTTCTTATACTCAATGCAGGGTCAACCGCAACATGGTTCAAAATTATACTCGTCTCATTTCTTACGGGACGTCCGATATTTAATTTTTTATTTGCTACAGTTCCAGTAAGTATAATATTTCAAAGTGATACGTGAAAATCTGAAAAAATTAAAGAAAAAAACAATTTTAAAAGTTCAACTTTAACACCCTGTAGATAAGTAGAGTTAAATTGTCATATTTTGCCTCCAAAAAATACGCAGTTAACGGAATGGCCTGCTGCTTTGTTACACTCTGTATAACTTTTTCCAAAACTTGCTTATCTTATTTGGTTTCCGAAATATTCAGCTAGAGAGATTAAATGAAAAACACCATGTATAATGAAAATAATTTACATAGTACAGTAATACAGTATTGCACTAAACATTTGCTAAGAAACAGGGTAATTTACTAACTCTTTTTGGGACATATTTCGAATATTCTAGAACAGTGTAATGTGCAATTAATAAGACACAAAAATAACACTTGTAATTTGTAGTAGTAAATGTAAAAACTGCGTTAAAAATAAATCTTAATTTCCTTCCATATCAATCATGGGTAAAGTTCCAAGCTGACAAATCGATTCGATTTAGTTACTGGCACAAAAAGAGAACGAGGTTGCAGGACTATTCAATCTTCCCGTTACGTTATGTAGTCTCGAAAATTCTTGTAATTCAGTACAAATATAAATTACGGTGCCTAAAGGTAAAAAAAAATAATAATTACATTTACAAAACGTAATATTATACTTGTACCCTGACTTTATATGTTTGCAGATTATACAGGGTGTTTCTGCAATAAGTGTGTTCCTTCGAAAAGGTAATAAAAGACTTCAAATTCCGAAATTAAAAAATTGTCATGGAAATGAAACAGAAAATTTTCAAACCAATCGTTTTATGCCATCATTTCCCAGTCAAATTGTTTGTCTAAATCACTTTTTTAGGTTAGGAAATGTAGAAACACCGCTAGGTCTGAAATTGTTAAAAAATATAAACTATTTGCTTACAATAATCTACATAGTCATTCTATAAAAATTGATCTACATTGTTTCTACAAGCTGATAAGCATGCTTCCTAATTTCATCGGCATCATAAAGAAATCGGTTAATGATCGACAGTGTGTAATAATAATAAAATGTCTTTATTTTCAATGACAAAAGAAAAATAAGTAAAATAACAATAACTTTATCAATTAAATATCCATTTTGAAAACCTCAAGGAAAATTCACACTAGTGTGCTATGCCATTTAAGGTGGCCATATTTCTCGCCGTAAAATGATCAAATTTGGTGGTGTTATTTAGGTACAGAAATTTCGAAATCAAAAATAAAATTATTTATGTTTTGTTGATTGTTTGTTTACTATTTAAATTATTCTCAAATAATATAACTTTTAAAATGCATTTGTGTATAAGACACACATTATTTTGCTATTTTAACCTCACACTATAGTTATTTTCTAATGCTTATAAACAAAAGTGAACAATCTTATAAGAAGAACTATGTAGATTGATATTATGACAGTATTTATATCTACAGTTGAATTGAAAAAAATACGTATTTTGAACGATTTCTGTACCTAAAAATTTATTGGTTAGACTTCTTTCTGTCGTGATATTATTATATTCGTTACCTATTCAGTACCGGTTGAATATTCGCAGGTGGCAAATTTATTTTAAATTAAGAACAGCATGTTAGAAACATGCTGAATAAACAACACGTTTCTGATAAAAGTTTTAAATTAGGTTATGCTAAACCATGTTACTTGAGAAGACTATTTATTATAAGTTTTGTGCATGTTATATTTAAAACCTCTTTCAAAAAACGCAGTTTTATGATCAGGTAGAGTAAGTAATCTTTTATATGTGAATCTTTAGAGTATGCATATCATTTCGAAATTTAATTTTATTATACAAGTATAGACGAATTATGGTCAATATAAGTTTATGAAAACATTAAATGTCGACGAGTTTTCATGTTTAACCATTGTAAATCCATTAATTTATGTGAAACATGTTCAAACCTCCTTGTACCATACACAAAGCGAGTACATGAATTTTGTACATGTTGAATACGGTATTTACAAGTCTGGTTCATACAAAGACCGTATACAGGTGAACAATAATTGAATTGAGTTTCGTATCCACCACTACATAGAGTAAAATACTATCCGGGGATGTAAAACGGGTGGCGCCTTTTAAAACTTTTTTTTATCTTTTTTTATACCCCTTTAGTGGTTATTATTTGCCACCCTTCGTCCACTAAATTAACTGCCACCCAAAATTAAGGACTACCCCCAGTTTTGTGGCGTTTTATCCCACCACCACGTCACAACTTCATAATCCATCGAATTAAATGAACAGTAAAACTGAATATCACCAGCATATATAGGTATGAGTAGAACAATATTTATAGTATATTACATACCGATGAGGGAAGTGTTTCATTACTGTCGGGAGATTAACTATAATCTCGAGATATTAATGAAAACTTCCCTCCGGGGTATGGATACTATTTTATTTACAACCACATCGTTAGTTGAAAATTCTATTTCATATTTTTAAATGTAGTAAAAATGCCAAAATATGCGTCATTTTATTGTTTTGACACCATTCAAAATTATGCAGGTTGCGTTGAACAAACATGTACAGGTGGCAGGGCCATGCCTAGCAACGACGCATGACAGATACAAACAATTTTGAATTCTCGTTCGATCCTTCAAATTTGCGGCTAAAAAAATGTTGTCAGATAGCGAGAGTGAAGATTATTTGCCAGACGGAACTCCACCAGAACTAAAACAAGCTGAACAAAGTTTACTTCCTGAAAAAAGCAGGGGGCGTTACGAAAAAGCCTTCAAGGTTTACGAAAATTGGTATTTAGAAAAAAATACTAAGAATATTGCTTCAAAAACAGTCTTGATGGCATATTTTACTTTCATGGCAAAGCAAAAAAGCCCTCTACTTTTTGGGCTATCTACAGCATGTTACGGGCCATGCTAGATTTACGAGAGAAGATTGATATATCTAAATATAACAAGCTCCTTGCTTTTTTGAAACGCCAGAAAATAGGCTTTAGGCCCAAGAAATCTACTACCTTTACCAGACAAAATATAGAGGATTTTTTATTCTATTTGGTTTTAATTATTTTTTATAATTATTTTAGGTTGCGCTTATAGTAGGTGTATCTGGAGCATGCCACACTGATGAATTATTAAAAATGAAAACTACGCATATTGATATATGAGAAAAGAATATTTCTATTAAAATTCCGTATACAAAAACTTATAAAAGTAGATCATTCATGATCACTGAAATAAACTGGATAAAAATTGTGAAAGAATTTATCCAGGTACGGAAAGATATAAAAAATGAGAGATTTTTTGTTCAATATCGATCGAGAAGAGCTCGAAATCAGCCTTTTGGATACAATTCTATCTCTAAATTTCCTTATAAAATAGCCTGCTTTTTAAAACTTGCTGAGGCAGAAACCTACACAGGTCATGCTTTTAGAAGAACGGCAGCTGCTGCTGGTTAATAGCGGAGCAGATATTCTTCAGTTGAAGCGCTTAGGGGGCTGGCAGTCTAGTACAGTTGCAGAAAGTTATGTGGATGAATATGTAGCTAACCAAACTAAAACCGCAAAGATGATATCCTCAACAACTTTGCCATCGTCCTCCTGTACCAGTTCAAACGCTCTACCTCCTGCTGTTAACTTCACGAGATCTGACAGTGGACATGAAATAACATTTTCTAGTAATGAAATTTCAAATCATCAGGGAGGTCTCTTAAATATTTCGGTTAAATCCTATAATAAGTCAAATATTACCATTAATTTTAATAAATAATATATGATAAATTATTTAAATGTTATTGTTGTTAATTAATTTCCCTGTTGTTGTTTCTATATAATAATTTGTTCAATAAATATATTACTTAAATAAATGTTTTCATTTATTGAACGAGTGAGGGAAATGAGTGAGGGAAATGGGTGAGGGAAGTGGAAGAGGGAAGTAGACGTAAGTAATGTGACACTTTCAAACCTTCAATGACATTAGTAATGTCAAAATTACAGGTATGGTTGTAAATAAATAAATTTAACAAACTGGCTGGTTGGTTGTGGCTCCCACAACCTTACAATCTACATACGTTCCTCGCATCTTATGTATGCATACTTAGAATGAAAGATTTAAATGTATGTAATTAGGTGATTTGGTTTATTGGTCTTGTAACGGAAAGTTTAATGATTTGTCAGTTCCAAATAATTCTAAAATATCTAAAATTATTTTACTTTCGCAGTACAGTGCGTAGAGAAATGATTGGAACAAAATTAGTTGCCGAGAAAGTTTTCTCTGATAAATCTATTCAGATGTTGGTTAAGATAAGCGAGTCTTTATAGTAATAAGAACAATGCTGCCGAGGAATTATCCTTTTCAATTACATCATTCTTGTAGACGCTAAAAGCAAATCAAAAGTTAGTTAAGCTAACAAAAGTCAAATTAACGAGTCTATCTGGAATAAAAGCGTTCGTTTTAACATTCAGTTATTCTAGTTTATTTATGCACGGAGTACAAACTTCTTTTCTATGACGCTTACGTATTCTTTAAGTTTGAATCAAGACAGCCAAGGAAGTTAAAGAAGTCACGTTTAAAATTTCAGTTTTACTCTTCTTTCAGTTACTTTGAAAATATTTACATAGCTTTACATAGCTATTACTGTATCCTTTAAAATTATCATTTGGTATTTAAATCATATAATAGTAGTTTGTGTACAGTGACATGCTTAATTAGGCAAATGCAATACGAATAAACTATATCGTACTAAATACACAGTTGAGTTCATGTTTATTGTAATTTTGTTTAATATATTGAGAGATCTGGTCAAACTATTTCTAAGAAAAACTTACTTTTGTGACAACCAGGCCAAGTATGTATCTCATTTTAGTCATAATGATAATTAGGTTATTTCAAGGTTTACCGTTATATTTCATCACCTTAAATTTTGTAGTATGTAATGGTATCCTAATGTAACTGTTAAGAAATAACGGCGTGTTATTTCTTACACGTTACGTAGAATTTTAACATAGTTTTTTTAACGACAAGAAATTAAGTGTTGCTATAGTTTAACATATGTGTTATTTGAATCGTGGAAATTATTTTATTATTAACATTAACACCATATTTGGCAGTTCCTCAATGACAAAAAGTATTCCGGCTGGGCTAAAGATAAAAATACTGCTTTCTAATTTTATTTTTTATAGGTGGACTGATTCTAGTATTTGCAACATTATTATTTTAACATAAGGTTACCAGACATGTATTGGTGATAATTTTAATTTAGGATTGTCAAAAACCAGTTAGTAACTGTATTACACAGGTAATACCGACCATTTGTGTCATATTAACATTATTGAACCATATTGAACCTTTACTAAATCTATTTTTTTAAATTCTTTTTATCCTTCTTCGTTGGATGTTCTAATTTTACAACTAACTTAAGTAACGTTCAGATAATCGTTAGTGCAATGGCACTGCAATTGTACTGTTGTATTGTAATTGTATGGTGTTAAATATTATTTACTCTGTTTACATAAAATTACTGTAGACTTAAGAAGTTGGGGAATTTTTCCGCTGTAAGTTGGCGACATGCAAAATCTCTTCTTGACCTTCAGATAAAGAGGTTATGTTTATGTTTTTGTCTACTACATCCCTATCTACGGAAACTGTTGGTTCTTATCATTTGTCGAATAGTAATTGAATGCCTACAATCTGCAGGAATAGACGGTCTATTTGTATGTTTGGTTAAATGAGGCCCCACTAATTTCAGCAAGTCATCAAACATCGCCAGTCATTCGGGTGTAATGAAAACATAATCGGCATGCTCATTTCACATTTCTTTATATAAATCATAGAAATCACCTTGCATGTGGTTTCTGCGGTTAATAGGTCGCGCCCACCATCTCCGAGTTCTTCTTTTAATTTTTTTGTTGCATATTTAGTTTTTATACATATTGACGTCGCTGCGAATAAAACCAGCAAAAGTAACTGTTTCTTAACCAAACAGTCCTCTTCATCCATTTTTTTAAAAACAAAGCAATTCCAAACTAAATATCTAAATTAGAATCTAATTTAAAAACTTAACCTGCAAAAATGTGAATCTTCAGTTTACTGCCAAAAAAGCTGTTTTCTGATTGATCCTACGATTGTTGCAAAAGGAATGGTAAAAGCTAAAATGTTTTTAGCTTCTGCCATACCAACTGCAGTACAAAGGTGTAACTGTTAAGTTTATCTGAACGTTACAAAACCCGTATTTTTCGCCGTTTTACTTCAGTATCTTTGAATATTTGCGGGTGGGATGAGTTAACATTCCTAGTATTTGCTAAACCCTAGATTATTCAGTTATTAAATGTCTTAAATTATTTGTATTTGTAGAAAACACTATTTCAAGAATACGGCGCCCTTTTTCATAACTTTTCTGCAGTACCAATGCAACCACACTAATTTTATGTGAATGAAGCTTTACTTACGATTTGCATTTATAAAACAGCGAATTTAAATGTGAATTTAATAAGCCGTCTATTTTCACAATTCAAATGACACATATGTTAAACTATAGTGACACCTAATTCCTTGTATTTAAGAAACTCTGGTAAAATTCTAAATAACGTGTAAGAAATAACATCACCGTTATTTCGTATCAGTTACAGGGTGATACGTACTACAAAAAATTTAAGGTGCTGAAATATAACATTTAACATTGAAATAAAGTAAATGTTATTATGACCAAAATGGCATACGTACTTGGGCTGAATGTCAGACTTTTTAGTTAATTGTTTTGCTCTAATTTCTCAAAAATTAGAGATATTACTTTGAAGTTATTGTCTTCCATTTCTAAAAATGTAGCTAGGTATTTAGTTTTGTTACAGTTTTTGAATTTTTATCCGTCTATGATGCATTTTACCAACAAAACTGAATTTATTGAGAATGGCTAAACAAAATTATTGAATTACTACCTTGTTATTTCTAATGCGAAAATAACATTTACTTTAACAGTTGAAACTATTCAAATCCCCGCTAATTTCAACTTCACTTTAAATTTTGCTTGAATGCAATGAGAAATTTGTCCTCTACCAAATTTGGAAAGAATTCATATTCAATGGTTCTAAGCATCCAATTTGCTATAGTTTTTCCATTTGTCATGCCGTGGCCTAAATAATAGGTCGCCGATAATCACAAAATTAATATATACACTTCTCTATTCTCAGATGGGAATCTATGATTTGCTCTTGTTTTTCTCGGGTTAGGTTCTATTGATTTCAGTTTCTATTTTTGGAACTACGGCTGCTACGGTACTTTTCTGCTATATTTCGTATAAACTAAAACACGATTTTCATCAGCAATTTTATTAAATAAACAAATAACACAACTACATTGTGTTTTGCCCGTACCTAAATCAACGCTTGGTATAAGGCAAAAGTTGCAGGTTATTATAATGGGAGAAAAGTTATCCCTCGATTCCTTTTTTATATGTCTAGGCAGTACGATTACTTCTCTTCTACTACTGAGATTTTCACAAAACCGTGAAACATTACGCATTAGTAACGTACCTATGTTTTATCCTTGACTAATTAACAGATCTGTGGAAAATTAATTTATCCTTCAGAAGTTTAAACCAGAGGTCAGATTTCAATGTTAGGATAAATTTGTCTATCCGTAATTCTACTTTTAACCATACAAAAGCGGATCTGCACGTTTTGTAAATATTTTAATAAAACAATCGTATTCATCCACTTTTGAATTCTAATGAATGTTAAACTGGAATATAAAAACACACGTAAAGAAGAAATTATTTGACTTTTAAATAGCTCTAGTTCATTACACACACACACAGAAAGTAATAATAGAAAATCCACGTGAATGTATAAAATAAAAACATACCCGCAGTTTATTTTTGTACATCAATACAACGGTTTTATGTCTGCTTGTACACATAGAAACATTATTTGAATGATTGTACAGAAGTCGGTTGCATTAATCCAGAAATATATTATTATATATTATACATTCTGCAAACAATGACTTGTTAATTTAGAGTACAACTCCGTTTCTGTGGCTTTGATTAAGATGCATTGTATGCTATCTTACAGCTAAAATGAAATTATTCATCTCTTGAACGTCTGAGTCTGCATAATTTCCTTCTCTACCTCAATATTCTTCCGGAAGGTTACAGTTAGCCGACATGTTATCATAAATGAAATATTTATAGATCAAACCTAGAGACTGACTATTTACTTTGTATCCTTCTTATCATGAATTATGTATGGATACTGGATAATTCAGATTTCAAATTAAAGCATTTTCGTAGACTGCTTAGTTATAACTAGGAAGAACAAACTTCTGAAGATATAAGGAATAAAAGATGGAAGAAAATATGATAATTTACCTAAAGGAAATCGTTTTGTAATTCACATATTTTCAAATTATCGCGATTTCTCCTCGTGATTAGAATGAGGGGTATTAATTTGTTCGTATTTTTTTAATCATGCGAGGAGCAACAGTTCATAGGCGTACTAATAATAATAATAATAATAATAATAATAATAATAATAATAATAATAATAATAAAAATAATAATAATAATAATAATAATAATAATAATAATAATAATAATAATAATAATAATAATAATAATAATAATAATAATAATCCCCTTTCCACCATTTGAAGAACCTGATCTGATTCAAAATTTGGTTGTCGGGGTCGCGGTCTCTCAATAACCCCTATACGAATTCCTCTTTCCTTTAAGCGCGCGTCAACTGCCTGAAATACCCTTCGGTCAGGAATTCTTCTCCCACGAAAGTTTTCTCCGTATAATCGTCTAGCTTCAACATCATTACCCCAGGCTTCACCATACATCAAATGCATATCTGCATACTCTTCATTTGTGAATGCAATCTGCGCCATTATTGAAACACCACAGTAATCCCTATAATTGAAACTTACTACTAACTATTAACTTAAAATATTACTGTTATAACAATTAAAGCATAAACTATTTATCATAAACATTAACTGTCACATTCAGAACTACATAGTAAATTAGATTTTGGTTTCACGTCATACTGAATTCAGAAGCATTGTCGCATGTTAACACAGTCGTCGAAAAATAGACTCCTATGAATATCCAATTTATGACTAAACTATGAGAGACACGAAAAAAATGGAAGAGACCTTTTTTCTTGGAAATTAATTGTAAAATTATGAAATGATCACTTTTTTTAATTTAACCAGTGACGTTTATTTTGTCCAAAGTGACAGACTCACCCTGTATCTACGCCACTGCTTAATTTTAAAGAGCCATATTTTGGCAGCAAATGCAATATCTTCGGCTTACACAGTACCCCAAATTTGATAACAATATCTTAATCCGTTTAAAAGTTATGAAAGGAAATTTTTATTTATAGAAAAAATTCAACCCCCTGTATCTTCATAACGAAGGAAGTTAGAACAAAAATTTACCAGACTTTTATTCTTATTTTTATTCCCAAAATATGCTCACGTGTTTGTGACATATCAAACTGAAACACCCTGTATGTTGGCTGCATGTATGTTTCTTTGTGTCGACTGCTATAAATCGCCAGAGGGTTTATAACATGTGAACCACTGTATAGATTGTCGGCGGTTTGGTAAAGTCGACTAGTTTAAATTGAGTTTTGACCTCTGCCTGTACCTCACAGTTATGTTAATTTTGTTGTTTTCTGAGCCATATGTTTTCGCAGTATGTACATTTCAAAGTATAATTTATGTATCACTAATTATATCGACGCAGGTGTAAGTTAGACTCTTATTTTCTTTGAGTTTTTCCAGGAATATTTATGTTATCAACAATTTTACGAACCTGCCTTTGCTTACTAGATTGCCTAAAAAATACATTAAAGTGATTTACGCTACTACGAACTATGAACAAGTTGGCGCCAAAACTAATTAATCAATCACGTTGACATTTACGTCAGTATGTTCATAAAGACATTACTGACCGACAAAACAATTAACCGAAACTTACGCGAAAGAAATTTAACATTAAAATATTTACAAGAGTTAAATATATATTTTTATGTGGCACACGGATTTTCTTTTCTGAAGGTCATTACTGGAGAGTAAGTTAAAAAAAAATAACGAATTGCTGAAGTTAGGATGATCTTTAATTCGATGGCAAAACGTTTACAAGCTTTTCTTTGTCAAAATTAGTACAACAAATTCAATGAACTAAGCATCATAACATTTTCAAGTCTCAATTGTAAGAATGCCCTGGAAATCAACCGTTAGGGGTACATCAAAGTTAGTTTAATGTCATACTATTGTATAGGACATGGAAAGAAAACTATACTAATGTCAACATTAATACATTTATTCCAACGCTAGCTTAGTTCCAGCTGCTCAGGTATAGTAATACTTTATTGAAAGATTAACTTATTCTTGTATAATAAGATTATATATTCTTCATTTAAGAATTAAAGTTACTTGAAATCAAGAAACCTGCTATACTTAAGAATGAGATACAGTTATGTTTGTTTAAAGAATTATTTTGTTTTATTTAGAAAATTTCACACCTATACTCTTAAACCAATCACAGACTCGTTTTTTGTTTGGTTACCATGGACACCAAAATTTTTCCGGAAATAGGCACCCTCCAGGGTACCCTGAACGATATTAATAAGTGGAAATATTTAAAATAATGACACATGGCATAGACTTGAAATTTCGTATTTTGTGGCACTAAATTTTCAACTGCTTTTCTAATATTGTCTTGATTTTCTTTTCCAAAACGCGACGTTTTTACTTAACACTTCACTCGACTTCATAATGAGAAAAATCAGCGTGGTATAATTGTTGACATTTTAATAAACATTCATGACCAACTAACCTTACCTTTTCCATGTCTCTAGATAATTTTATTGTCAAATAAAATTTATTGATTCATCTTTTAATTGTGAAATTTTGCTTGAATTAACAACCGGAAATTTTTCCTCATTCACGTATATTTGAAGAAAATTATCCCTCGTCTTCAACTCGAGATAATTTTCAAAAGATTCGTGACCTCGAAAAAATTGCCGGTAATAATCCAAGCACTAGGGAGATTACAAGTGATAATATGCATTATTTGAATCAACAATTGTTATTCTCAAAATAAAGTTATATTCTCTTTATTTTAAGTTTTATGTGACTTGAAAGAATTATTGCAAATATTTGAATAATACTAAATAATTATGAATAGTAACATTACATTAAGAAAAAAAATTAAACTGGAGTACAGAATTGCAATTAGTATCCTAACTTTTATTAAATAGATTAGTATTTAATTATTTATATAAAGCGGGTCACAAAAT
The DNA here is from genome assembly GCA_037114965.1 of Monochamus alternatus. Taxonomy (NCBI): domain Eukaryota; kingdom Metazoa; phylum Arthropoda; class Insecta; order Coleoptera; family Cerambycidae; genus Monochamus; species Monochamus alternatus. Next base: position 23,124,088 of record CM073430.1, read on the forward strand.
AGACATGTATATAAAGTAAATATGAGTAAACACGTGAAAGACTTGTAGCAAACTGCCAAAGTCATTTATCAGCGGCACACCAGACATATGACATATACCGCTCTCAGCACAGTATATTATAGGTCAGGTGAGAAAACGGACGACTTATTTGACAGAAGAGAACCTGAGTAGACGTGATGCAAGATGTAGTTACATCTTGCGGCCACATGCTGAATCTTATAGTCGTACAAACTACTACTATAATATAAATTTAATAATATTTTATTCATATTTTAACAAACTATTATTCTTTACATAAATTTTCAATTTAGTATCATTTTAATAAAAAAAAGTGATGAATGAGTGTATAAGAATACTTGGATGTCAAGAATATGTAAATATTTATATCAAGCCTACTTTATTAATGAATTAATCATACATATACACTTTTATGAAGTTTAAAATTTTAAGTATGTTATTCTACTTAAATGTAGATTAGATTTCTTTCCCTGTATGGCCTTCAAGCTAGTAAATATGTTTAAATGGTTTGCAAAGGAAACGGGATATTTACTGAATATTGTCCAAGGCGCTCAAAGAAAACTAGCAAGACAGTATGAAAAGGACAGTTTCAAAGCCATGCCATGGTTCGAAATCCGTTACGGATGTTACGTCTGAGACTACGGTCGCCTCAAGAGAGGTTATCTAATTGTTATTGCGGGTACGGAACCATAAGTTGAATTCTTGTATGTATGTATGTGTTTCAGTAGGTAAAAAAATGGTTTTAACTGTACCTATTCATGTACTATTCATGTTTCGTTTGCTGAAAGAGCGTCGTTATGTAAATTACAATAGGTACTGTAATTAATCTTTCGTTGGTTCAAGCCGTTTTGACATAAATCACAGCATAGGTAGACCAGCAGTTTCACTCCGTTGTCGGCACTTTGAACTGCCTTCAGTTCTCTGCGGTGACCTCGAAATGTGAGTGCGATAGCGCATCCGATAGAATTTACAGAATCGGTGATCAGGACCGGAATAAGAATTTTTTAATTGCGCGTGAAAGCGTAGTTGTTCCACATGCAAGTTTACGTTATATCTATCCACATTATGTAATAATTCATTATACAGTTATAAATAGGTAATTCAACATGTATTATATACTATCATTTACTGCTACTAACATACAGTGTGAAAATTCGATTTATTCTTTGGACACATTAAAAAAAAGAGTTTAAAATATATTTTATTGCACTACAAAACACTTTTATTTATTTACTTACTTTTTTGTTATTAGCGATTATTACATTTTTTTTTAATTTTTTTAAATTTAAAATTTGACGTTTGAAGTTTAGTGGACAAATAATTTATTATGATTTTTTTTTTAAATGATACGTAAACCAGAAGACAAGTATTTTTCAGAACAGAAAAATTATGTTTACTTAACTTTGAAAATTGTTAAATTGGAGATAAAAGTGGAGTAAAATGTAAATATAGAAAAAAAATATTTTTTATTATTTTGTTTTGAGACTTACTCTCATTATAGCGACTACAAGAAATATGATCATCTACATAATTTGAAGATGAGCCGTCTTGTGCAGAAAACGTTGGAACGGCCTCTTTGCGTAATCTATTGCGCGAATCGTTAGGAAACATATTATTTTAAAAATGTATTTGACATAGTCTGTATGAACTATTACTAATCCTGAGCAGCTTTTCTAATAAATTTTCTTTATTAGAAGCCTCTACACAGAACTTTGCTCTAAAATAAAAATTTGTATTTGTGAAAAAGAAAAATATGTATATTTTAAACTTCACTTTCATGAGAAGTATTTATATTCCAATGTTATACTTAAGAAATAAGTTAATAGGTAAGACAATAGCAGTAAAATATCAGTTATGGTTTGTACAGTATATTATAGATTAGGTACTTATTACTTATTTATGCCTTTAGGAAATTTAAAGAAACTACTATTATAGATGATATATTTAAACATCTAACTGCTGCGCAGCGACTCGTTCCTCGATCAGACTCAAAATATTGCTTTAATACGGCTCTGTATAACCGATGTTCGCACTCCCAAAGTTAGATGTAAACTGAGGTCTCTGCAGCTTGAAATGGATGCGCGAGCTGCTATGCGCGACTTATTATATCGGCCCGAGTGTTTCTACTGGTCTCCCTATACTGTGCATAAATGATCCTCCACGTTATAGAAGACCATCTCACCTTGATGAAGATTGTTCGAGCAGTTTCATACATTATGATCTTCATTAATACAGAAATACAGATCCAGATAATCAGTTACTACTGACCATAGTATGACATAATATACAGTACAGGGGCAAAGATAAAAATGTGGGCGTATGAATGTTACATATTTGAATGAAAACAATAAAAATCTAAGTGTCAAACAATAATTAATTACATATACCTTTTTATTGACTCGTCATTTAAGACCCTGTTACCATCTGTCAAAGTTTGTCATAGAGCTTGTAGAACACCCTGAATAATGTTCACATTGAGCGTTTGGATGGAATTCAGAGACATTTTCTGACATTATTATGCTACAAATCAATCTGATTCTATATATCCACAAGCTAGTGCAGGAAACTTTTGACAAGGTTCTCAATCATGGAACTTGAGCATAGACGTAAATGGTGTTTTAAATTTTTTCTACATACATTTATTTAGCAACATAAATGAGTGGTGGGTACCAGAAAGGTAACTAATAACAAGCGCTCTCATACAGCTAAGAATAGAAAGTCAACTAGAAAATTATTCCAAATGCGTTCTAGTTTTTTGACTACGTAATTTAGTACATATTTATGTAGAATTTGTTTATAATTTAGAAATAACCATCAATTTTCAGACAATAGATAAATTTGAATACAGGAAATATATTAGTGGCCATGCATATTTGTCAAATGTAGAAGAATGTTCGCTCATATATACGTTAACTCCATCGTTTGCAGAACAGAAACCAAATTGATTAAAGACTAAATTGAAAGAAGAATCCTCTTTATAAAACCTTATCGAAATAAAACTTTTGTGTATAGAGATAATTTGAAAAGAATTTCCACTGTTTTCAAAAAATTATACTTTCAAATAGGTACACTGAAATCGATTTTAATCGAATTTTACCTAGAGTTTTAATTTAAATTCAATTTAAATTAATCAAATTCTCTTCTTAATCAAATAAAAAGTTCTCAATAACAGGATATTGCTATTGGAATTCAGTTAAACGCGGGAGAAATTAAATTTTAGTTAAATCTGTGACATTCACTAATAAAGAGTCTTTACTCGTATGAATATATTCAAGTGGAAGTTTGATCGCTTTGTGGAGGAAAATTTAATTTACTAGAAAAGGTATCTGTATGTTTTTTCTTTACCCAACTACCAAAGTTATGAAATTCTTTGCCGCGATATGTATTTGGTTTAGAAATATGAAACGTTGTATTTCAAATCTGTTTACAATATTTTTGTATAGAGTGTGTCTGTCAAATATGAACTAGTTGCCGTATTAGTCTAGTAAATAGACTTAAATGAGTTGTCTGAACAGACATCTAAGGATTTTTATATGTAAGTTGAACCCCCTGTAGAAGATTCCTAAAATGGAAAATGTTTGGACAAAAGGAAGCGTTACATTGATTTTTTAAACACTAAATTAACAGATGATTAATAATTAATTTTTAAAAAGCTTTTGACAAAGTTGATCATGATGTAATCAAGAAATTAAATTAAAATGGTTTGTTTGGAAATTTATTTAATCTGTCAGTATCACATTTACAGAATTGTTATTTCTTTGTAAAATACAATGGATACCGATCTAGAGAATATAAAACACATTTAGGAGTTTCTCAAGGCTCTAATTTAGGGCCCTTACTATTTCTATATTTTATTAATGACCTGCAAGATAACCTGTGACATTCATGTAGTCTTTTGTTTGGGGATGATTTAAAAATATTTAGGACCATTAAGAATGCAACAGACTGTAAGCTATAATAGGATGATATTAATCATAATTGTATTTGGGTTAAAGAAAACAAATTAAACTTTAATGTAAACAAACGTTTTGCTAGAGACCTAGGTATTCCAAACAACGGTAAAATTATTATTATCGATAATACAGTGAAGGGAGTATATACAAGTATAGAGAAAATTTTTAAAAATTTGAATACTCTTATAAAACTATATTTCTGGTTACACCAGAGATTGGGTAAGGATTTATATATTATGCTCTTCACAATCGCATAGGATCATTGAAAAAGTGTAGATATTTTTTTTGAGATTTCTGATCCTTTAAGAAATATAGCAGGTCTCTGGACAATATAGATAAGAGTGAAGACCCTTACATGTAGTGAATTTATCGCAAGAAATAGTTGGACGGATATTTGTGATAGTTTGAAACTGTTTCCAACTACTGCAGGAACAAACTTAATATACTGTCTTTATTCTCATTTAGTATTCCAAATAGAGGAACTAAAATAGATGAATGTTTATTTTTGCCTCGCCTTAAAACTACTACTACTACTACTTTACGATATAGCTCGTCTTGCTGCCCAGGTTTTGGTTAACCACGATATTAATTTTCACTCGGCACAAATTTTATAGTCATAAAAATACATTTCGATAGTAAAAAGTAACAATAATTAGGTGAAGTATGCGTTGTACAATCCAGGGTTTTCTTTGTGCTCTTCTACTTCTTTCTGCTGTTTTATTATCATACTTTTATATATTCTTCTTTATTTAGGTACTATTACTATGTTTATTTTTATTTCCTTGATATTAAATGTAACAATTTGTTATTATTCCTACGACAAAATACCTATCAGTGTAATAATATGTAGTCAGATTAATTATATCATTGTTTCTCCATCCCAAATTTATTAAAATGTTAAATGCTCAAATAGCAAATAATTCATTCATTTTACAACCTATTTGTCTTAAATCCAATTTGAGTAATAAGTAGAAAACGTGAAAATAAAAAAGCAAATATTCATTCAGTAAGTAGGTATAACGATTTGCTAAGTTGCCAATGTATTGTAATAACAGGTATATCCACAAAATTTCAGTTTCACTTGAAAATGGTAGTGAATGATAGATTTATGGGCACTAAAAATTGTCGTTTTTCTCCAAAACGAGGCATTTAAACAAAAAATTACAAAAAGGTAAAATGACCAGAAGAAAATTCTACGTTTGATATTTCAAGAAATAGCTGCATAAGCGTACTTATAAATAATTGGAGGGGATAAAGGGTACTGCATCCCTCAGTGACCTCCATTCGCCCTTCAATTTTTTTCACCAAAATTACATGATAAATATGCCACAATAAGACAAAATTACGTGCAAAATTTCAAGTGTGTATCTTAGAAAACAATTTAATTATTAACGAAAATAGTTTTTTAAAATGTTACTTTAACACTCTGTATATTGAAACAGACGTCCAAATAAAAAATGGCATAAGGAAAGTCGCATTATTTTTGTCCAAAGAATATGTGGTTAATGGTATGGCCTTCTATTTTGGAACACCCTGTATTTAGCACACCAAAAAAAAAACTCTCTTTTCAAAAATAATATTCATTGCGTGTTTAATGTTTAGTAATAACTTCTCGGTTATACGCTGAACTGTGAGTGTGAACAGATATTTATATACTATATATATTTATAGTACATTACTTTGACGCTTATATATAGTGTAACATTTCGAGTTCAAAAATCTAATTTAACTCCTATCAACATAAGAAAACCTCATTTTGTCATTAATATTCACCAATGAGTTAATTAAGGTGTTAGAATTAATTGATTGCGCCGACATTTCAAATGTAAGGTGTGGTAAAGAGAAGTTATTTGATCTAATCAACATGGTCATTATTGCATTTGTTACTTTTCTTTAGACAACTAAATGTAAATGGAAACTAGAGATCACGCGATTATGTTTGCGTCACATAAATTGTTTTAACGTGCAATTTTTAGCATCCATAAATAAAGGCCAGACTTAAAAATATTAGAGCAACATGAAACTATTTTGTATCTGCTACACAATTTATAAGATAGCAGCGACTGTTTATATCGTCCATTTGTTTAATTATGGAATTGAATCCAATTCGTATATTTATAATATTTATTAGTCTAATAGTGTAAACTCCAATTACAGATGAATATACAAAATAAAATTACAAATTACGAAAATTATTAACAAATTGGTTTTAATGGATGTTACATTTGTGATATTATAAATTTTATATGTATGTACGTGGTTGCATTATTCTGTTTTATCTTTATTTTTAACATATTTCATTAGTGGAAGCTGTTGATAAATAAATAAATGTGCTTACGAGAATATTTAAATTTCTAGTACTGCATATGTTGATAAATATAAATATCAAACTTGCCCTGGAATGAAGGTGCAACTTAAAAAATGCGATAAATGTTCTCAAATTCCCTTTTACAATTATTTAGATCTTATTTGTTCAACAGACTTCAGTATGTTCAAAGGGTGCAAGTCTGTCGACTCCTTCACAACTTCAGGAGTCCAGCAAGGATCCGTACTTAGACCATTGTTATTCAACATCTTCACCAATGATATTACAGATTGTTTAAATGCTAGCTACCTTAGTTATGTCGACGATTTGATAGTATTCTCGAGTATTGAAAGCCTTGTTGATTGTGAGCGTCTTGAAGGTGATTTGATACAAATTGAAAACTGGTAAGCTGTCTTTCAATTTACATATAGTTAAGATTGTATTTGAAGCATATACATAGGTCTTATGATTTTATAGTAAGGAATAGTAGAGGTTTCGTTGAAATAAATTTTTGTTGGATCCAATTTCTAATATGCGGTTTGTGTTTGGTTTCCTTACTATAATTTTCATATACAGAATATCGAATCGGGGCAGAGAAAGTTTCTTAATTTTAAGATTAATCAGATTAACTACCTTGATTTGCTACAGTGATTCAATTTTATTGTTCTAAGAGTCAACTAAAGGGAAGGTTATATTTTATTTGCCCACCCTTCGTACATATATTTTTTAACGTACTCCTATAAGTATATAAAATGAGAACTTTTTGTAATTTATTGAAATATTGTTTAGATAGTTTTAATTCCAGCACTGCCAAGTTATAACTGATGCATTATTTTCGTTGCGTGGCAGTTTTTAAGTACCATAAAAAAATTAAGCGTTTGTTTATTCTGTAGATGAAATACGCCTCGTTTTATTCAGGAATGAGAGATTTTTCATAAATCAATAAAATATTATTCAATTTGAAACTTTTCAAGGTAGCAATGTCATTGACACAGATAGAAAGAAAAAGGGACCTCAGATTAAAACCCTGGGGTACTCCAAATGCAGGCATGTGAAGGTTTTCTGTTCAAAGTTAGGATATTATCTGACGTGTTGATTAAGTTCGTTTTTAACGAATTATATTACTGATGATTAAGTAAATGGGTAGATTTTCTTAATTTTCTGGTATAATAAATTTAAATCCGTAGATTGTTTAATGTCGTCTAAATCACTTTTTCTTTTGACGCAATACAGAGTTTAATGGTTTTTCATTGTTTAGTCTTGTTTATTGCAAAACTACTGGAATACCTTAGAACGTTTATGTTCTCTAACAACCTAAAAATAGATTCTTAATCCATTTATCAAATTATTTACGTCTGGTACTATAATATCCATTTGCTTTCGTTACTTCAACAATTTTTTTTTAAAATATAGATTATATTTGATGTAGTTTTTTATATAAAAGCCAAATTTTATTAAAAACTATAAGAATATAAAGAGCAGAGAATAGAATATAAAATCATAGAAATATAAAAAAGCACAGTTTATTCTAAATTTTGCAATATTTTCCAATTCAATATTAAAATTTCTAACTGCACCTACTTGTTAATGCTAATATCAACAGAATTATACATGTTCTATTTTTCTTGTTGTTCTTGTTATTAATCATTGAGAACATAAACATGAACCTAATAAATTTTAGATGTACAAATGACTACCTATATAAAGAAAAACGAGCCAGCGACTATAATCCTGAATCGTAAATGGAATATATAACTGCAGAGTTTGGTAAAGTATACGTCAAGCTCTAACAAAATGCGTAATTATTATTTATGGGCGCCTTCTATTTTACCGGGTTTACACGACATTTAGATTTATGTACAAGGGTCTAATATTTTACAATAATTCTTACCGTGTCATGGTATTTTCACTAGATTTAGATGGAGCCAAGCTTGATTCTCTATAGATTTCAAGATAAGAAAACTTAACTAAACAGTTCCTTGTTGAATTCTTATAATTTGTTGGGTAAAATAAAGGCACCTATACCTACACTGATAAAAATTATTAGGGATGTTACACGGTGGATTATTGGTTATTTATTGCCTAGGTGAATAGTGTAAAATAACACACCAGTATGTAATGTTACAACTCTAATGAATAATTACTACTTATTATTATGGATTTTTTTATAGTAGAATCGTATTTTTGTACAACGTACAACGTTATTATACAGGGTGTCCCTAAAAGGTTGGGACAGCGTTTCGCCACATAAAGTATAACTGAAAATAAGTCGATTTAACTAAAGTTTACTTAATCCAAAAGTTGATAATCACTGAGCTACAGAGTGTCAAAGGTTAAAAAATAAATCGGGTTTTCTTTAATAACCTTCGACTGTTTCACGTTAATTTCCCGAATTGTATCCAGGGGTTTCTTGGGATGGCAAATTCAATTTTGTTGTCCATTTTGGTATATCTTCTAGAGGGCGCTACCGGCGACGATTTCGAACCATTTAAACCGTTACAACTTTTTTTTCTACCCTGTATATTATTTTGGACTAGAAAAATTTCTTTCCCAGTCTTTTATAGTTAAGAAAGGTTACCTTATTGGAGTCGCTTAGAACAACGGTTTCCGAGAAAAACACATCTAAATATATTGTTTGCAGTGATCGCAAACATAAATAATTAAAGTAAATGCTCGAAATGGCCACCATTTTCTTGTTCTTCGTACAAAGTTTATTTGTACTCTGCGTAATATGTCTTCATTTGTAGCAGCGACACGAATTCGTCCTCTTAACTTATTTTCTTTATTTATAACGACAGAATAGACCTTGTTCTGAAGTGTTCCCCACAAAAATGTATAATAGAATCAAATCTAATAGGTCCTATTGTTTAATTACAGAGAGCTATTTGCACTTTCTTCAAGAAAAATTACCAGTGTTGCTTGAGGATAAATGAATAATTTCATCATCTTTAGATGTGTTTGTCTCGGAAACCGTTGCTCCCAGCGACTGCAATAAGGTAACCTTTCTTAACTATAAAAGACTGGGGAAGAGATTTTTCTAGTCGAAGATAATATACAGGGTGGAACAAAACAGTTGTAACGGTTTAAATGGTTCGAAATAGTCGTCGGTGGCGCCCTCTAGAAGATGCTTTATGTGGCGAAACGTTGTCCCAATCTTTTAGGGACACCCTGTATACTATTAGAAAAAAATCTTATAATTTTACATGAAAGAGGTAAATGTACGCTATGTTGGTTTTCAACAATTTGAGATTTAATATCAGCGTATACCAAATCATGCAACACCTTGCTAAAATTACCTAGAATGGCACGTGTTCGATAATTGTCAACCATGTTGCAAACAAGGCCTTTCCTTTTTCTTCCAGATATCTGGAAAAGAAAGCGTTCTATGAGCTATATTAAAAATAGACGAAAGCGGAACAGCAAAAATTTGCGCACAGTTTTTTAAGAAAAAAAGAAAGAATTAAAGTCAACGTGCATTAAAATATTTAAGTAATATCTGGAAATCAGATGGTTTATCGAAATGAAACAAGTATAACTCATTTGATTAAAAATGATTGGAGATTTACCTGTGTTATAAAGAAATGCCATAAACCTGTGTATGTATGTGATATGTTGAATGTGAGCTTACGATATGATATGCCCCTGAAAAAAAAACGTCACTGTACCGAATATGAAAAAATAGTCTCTAAAAGCGTTTGAAATATTGAGAAAAATATATTTGACACTTTGCATCTTTTTTAATATTGATATTCGGTGTAAGACAATATGGCTCACACCGTATATTTTAAAATCTATAATCTCCAGTTAGTCTATGGCGCATTCATTACGGACCACTCTGTATATGCTAAGATAAAAAATAATGTTATTTGGAAACACGTTTTACAATGAAATTAATACTAAACTATTTTTGTAGCAATATCACTCACGATCTATTATGTCACTAATATAGATCAAACTTAAAAATAAATCACATGTGCGTCTAGCGCGTCAGTTACAAATTAGCTTATTTACATTCTTATCTGTAAAATCGTAGATGTGTAAATACCTTTCCGCTATACATTTTGTAGCGATCTCTGACGTATTATAATATGATTTCTTCAAAAATGCCATTCGCAGAAAAGTACACTCATTTTATTTTAAAAAAGAAATACCAATGCTAAACAAAATTTTAAGTGATCTTTCAGAGGACAATGATTTGTCAAAAATCAGTAGAAGCAAATTATAGGCCGTCTTACGAGACTTGAATTTTTGCTGGGAAAAGCAGAACAGGAAGTCAGTTCTTATCGATAAAGATGAAATTATTTGTTGGTGAAGATTCTACTTAAGATCAATTAGAAAATACCGTGACGAAGGGAGGAATATTTATTATCTAGACTAAACTTGGGTTAACGAGGGATATACTGTAACAAAAATATGGCAAGATAAAAATGTAAAAAGTTTTCGACAAGCATTTTTGGATGGACTTTCAATAGGGTTCAAGGCACCTTCAGGTAAAAGGTGAAGGTTAATAGTGACATATAGGTAGTGCCAGTGGTTTTGTAGATGGCGATTTACTTTTATTTGAATCTAAAAATAGAGGTGACTATCACGAAGACATGAACGCAGATGTTTTCGAAGAGTATTTTATACAGATGTTGGATCTTATTCCTCCGGAGTCTGTAATTGTCATGGATAATGCCAGTTACCATTCACGGCAGACCGAGCGGACGCCTACGACTGCTTGGAGGAAGCCGATACAATTCAATGGTTATCCGGAAAAAACGTTTCTTTTGAAACAAATATGGTAGAAAAGGACCTTTTGACACTTGTCAATCTTAATAAAGATCAGAAAAAATATGTTATCGATGACATGGCAACAAATCACCAAATAACGGTTACCACCTTATCACGTAGCGCGAAATAATACGACATTTAAATAAAGTGAAAATTCCTTAAAAAATTCCTTGGAACGAATAACTGCAGATAACTGGCAAAGATGTATACATCGTGTACAAAAAGAAGAGAAGAAAATGTGGGAACTCGATCATTTAATTGACGTTACTGTGGAACCTATCTTTATCAATCTAGGAGACGAGGATAATTCATCAGAATATTCAGAGGATAAATTTTAATATACCTACTTTTTTATTTTCTTTATTATACATTTATGCAACACTACATTTACTCACCATAATTAGAATTTTCAAAATACATATATTTTTGTGTGGAATAAAAGTCTATTCATTAAATTTAAATAAATATTTTGATAATAATATTGAATCTTAACCCGGTTATGATGCTTAAAGTAGCCTCATGTTTTGAAATGCTGTTTTTATATTGTTTATTTATAAGAGAAATGGACCGAGAAATTGAAAGGGCATAGGCAAAGACGGATTGTCGGGGATTAAATTTTAGCTGCTGCCTGCTACAATTTAGTACAACCCGGTCACACAAAGTTTTTTTAAAAGTACACCTCATCTATACCGATAATAATAATATATAAAATATTAAATATAAGCACCAGTACTACATTTATTTACGATTTGCATACATAATAAGTTTTTATTACTCTCTTTCATTTCTAAACAGACTATAACAATTTATTTAATGATATTTAATAGATATTTACCATATAATCAGTTTTTTTTTGTATAAAATCAACGCCGTAAATTTAGTCTAAAATTCTTCTGTTTTTTTATTGATTTTGAAACAAATTCAGTCCCAACGATTTTTCAGACATACAAAATAGTTGCCCAATTTCCTATTTTGATTCCCTTCATACAATTTTAAGAGATATTGATAATGTATAACTAACACCACCATAAATTGGGGTGTGTGCTACTTTCAGTATAATATACTCCCACGTCAATACTCGTATTAATTTTCTCGGGAATGTTATATATGTGCTTTATATTTTCATTCTGCAATGTATTCATTGTATTGTATTATAAAGTAAACGTAATACCGGTTAAATATACCTTCCTTTGCCATTGAATTGTTGGATGGAAATACAAATCACCACAAAATGTATGCCTCTATTATATTTATTATTTGTGTACTATAGTACTGAATGTGTTCATGCTCGATAGACAGATTGAATGTATTGCGCATTTGGTTGACCAAAGTGTAACCAAATGTATGATGATTTCAATTATTAATATCTAAAACATATACATACTGTTTAAATTTTACCTATTTACCTATTATTATTATAGCTCAATCACAAAAATAAACGATTATTATTTATATGCTAGTATTTATGGGATATCACTTCGTTTAATTATTAAAATGCAATTTTGCAATTATATTTTCAGCTTCAAAAGCCAAATATTTGGTTTGATAAAGATACAAAAGTAAAACTACGTAATTTCATTTTATAATAATAACTTGAGATTCTCTGGATATCAACAGTTCCAAATTAATTACTATGAAATTGCCTGTATATGTTCTCTACCTTTGTAATAATGATCAAACGTCTTTGAACACCCTACCAGAACCATTCAATATTGTTACTGCTTTATATCCCGTAATTTTCCCTGTCAAACAATTAAGGTTTAAGGTCTGAAATTAATTGGAAGTATCTACTTAATATTGTCTCGGATTTCCTAACCCGACTTTTTCTTTTACCAGAAAAACAAACAGTTAATTTCTACCCATATTTATTAACACTCTGTACACTACCGAATACAAATTACAACTAAACTAAACACTATTTAATTAATCACTATCTAAATCGCTCTGAATTCTAATTGATCTCTCCGAAATATCCAAATAACAACTCTCTAATTCAATACTATAAATTCAAGATCTATTTCTCGAAAGATTATAGTCGATTCTCAATATTCCAGTCGCGCCTTGATACACGGCAGTTTTTTTATTTGTTTACCAGCACCGTGTGGGGCGATTGGGGCAATCTAGCGTTTTGCGCTACCACAGTCGCCGAATAGCGACTTTATAGCTTATGTTAAAGTTGTCTTTTATCTACAAAAAATCGTAATAAATTAGTATTTTAGCCGCAAAGGTAGATAACATGGTATTTTAACAAAACCTTTTTTGCTCCAACCAGGATACCAATGTGTTGGCACTAATGATCTGGATTATGGATTTGGTAGCTTTAAAAACTCAGTTATCTTCTGTAAACATTTATAAATGGCGTTTATTCTTATAAGCTGAACAGTGTATTTCTTCTGCATATAGCTGATGAAGAATTTGTTATGGAGCACATTCTCAAGACGTAGGATGATGTGTTTTCGTTCTTATAATCTCCAGATTTTTTATTCGTAATACAGAACGACTGGTTTTTCTTGGTTTTGGGACGAGAAAAGTGACAAGCATTATAGATTGTTGATCGACACTGCTTCCTACTTCAAACCTGTGCAACTTATTCGAACAGCATGTTCCATGTAAATTCATTATAGTTACAACTTCGCTATGCTTAATATACCCATATATACAGAGTGATTCAGACTTACAAAACCATTGTTTTTAATGTACAGGCGACTATAAGCATTTTACAAAAAAGAAGTACGATATTGACTCGATTTTTCATGACGTATCTATTCCTATTTTTTTAGTGATTGTGAATCACCCTGTATATCTTAATTGCAAGGACATGTATGGGAGAGGGAATGGTATATTATTATACGATAGTCCGCATTTGCGCTAAGAAATGATTTGTGTTGGACTATAATCATTCTCTGACATTCCTACCCTACCAACAAATCAAGAAGGGGTTTATTTTCCCTTTGCAAGTGCGGCTAAGATGCTGTGTCCAACAGTGAGGATCGAGCCTGCGGTCTATATAACAACAATTCAAAAACTGATACCTTAAATCGTTATATAGTTGAATGACCTTGTAAAAGACTTGGTTGAAGAGTTAGGTATCGATTTACTCCACTATTTACTTGCAATTTACTACTTGAGATCTACAATAAAATTAGAACTATTAAACAGTGTAGTAATAGATTCACGAAATGATTAGGTAAGTGAATTTAATCACGGTTCTTCATTTCGTGCGAGGGAAGGAAATCAATTAGCAAATTAACAAAGCGGCGGCAGTTGAAATAATTTACAAAATAATCAGTTTCTAACGTTGATATACCACCGAGTAAAACCTCAAATGCCAAACTTGTTGCTTGAAAATCGATACAAAAGCCATAACCGCTCTCATACATGGGAAATGGTGACGCCCCTTAACGAGAATGGAGTAATTATTTCCACAATTTGAACACATTTTCAACGCACATACATTATTACTGGTTGCATTGCTGCGTTCAATCCACTGCAGTATCTAATACTAGTAGGTGTATATATGGAACTTAAATAAAGACTGTAACTAATAGTTTACCGGATACAAGATCATATTGTTGTATTTCATGGTACTTATCAATGATTAATCAATTTCCGGGATGGTTACCACGTACTTTCCTATAGTTACTTCTGAAGCAGGGGATGATACGTCTCTCAAAACGTCAAGTTTAAACCGACGACATGGCAACCAGTCTGAAAATATCGTTCAATCACCAGGTCATATTGAGGTGTATTACTGAATTAAATATAAAACTAGCATTTCTCTTGTAATAGTTGGAATCACTAAAATTAGCTTTACAAGGAACGCTGAAATTTACAATTACTAATAATAATTATAGTCAGTATAGTAATTTTAGAAAGATTTGTTTATATCCAATTTAGACTTCTTAATAAATGTAATATGCTTCCACCAAAACAGTCTGGTTTTCCTTGCAGCTATTATAGCACATCTACAGGTTTGTTGGATATAACCTATGATATACACTCACCGGGCACTAAAAACTAGCCCCAATTTTAAAGTTGGCTTCCTCGCGAACCGCTCATTTGATTTTGATGATCTTTTTTTTAAATTGTACATTGATTTCTCAGGAATGGATGCTATGTCGGAAATTTTTATTCGAAATTTAATTTGAGCATATACGGGGTGCAACAAAAAGTAGAAATTTCTTTCCCGGAATTTGTAACACCCTGTGGGGTGCAGCAGCTACAATCGCTGTTGCTAAGTGGAGTCACACTGTAGCCCCATCTTTTGTGAACATTTTTTTTTAATCACGACATTATCTCTGCTTTTATTGGAGATACACTGTTTTAAATCGAACGCCTCGAAAACATCAAAACGTAGATTTAATGTGAAAACAATTGAAATTTAAAGTAACTAATATCTAGTGTGGCCTCCTCGCTTCAAAATGGTTTCAAATTTATTAGTTCTCATCAGTATTCCACAGCAACGGGGACGTGCAAACGATATAATTTGAATGTTTGTACAAAGTTTAATGTGGGTGAGATTTAACGCATGCACAATGCTCCGATTTGCAAATATATTGAAATCTACTAATGAAAACCAATGAGTTTGCAACCAGCATATGCTTGCCGATTCTACTGATAAAGGTCACTTTATCAGACATAATCATAAATTTTATTTCACCCTGTGTGACACAGACCTTGCTTTCATAGTACCTGCTTTCTGTCAGTTAGCTCATATTTAAGGTTAGCTTTTCAACAGTAACTATATGATATGTAGGTGTCTACCAAAAATTCTGCCTTTCTAAATTCATTTATAAAATTTATTTTACGCTGAATTTGAGAAGAAATTTGGAAAAATAAATGTCGTAAAAATTCAACAATTGTGGCACATATAAACCCAAATATAAGTTACGATAGACTTTACTACAATGTTACTCAAACATATAAAAATATCTACAAATTCTATTATACTCCTGGTATGATATCCTGATGATATCATTAGTCGTTTCTTAATTATATTTTTTCCAGAAACATACCCAATTTTTTCCAGTTAAAAAGCTCTCTTTTTTCTAATAAACTTGTATTAGAGAAAATTTTCTGTATTACTTCCCGTTTAAAAGTTTTACGGAATATCGTCCTAAAGAGTCTCAAACGAAATACCATCTAAAAATCGCATAAGCGGTAGAAGAGTCAAGTAGTCGTTGCAAAATAATTACAGTTTGTAATTAGCTGTATTTTTTTGTATTTCTTGTTTATAAATTATTTTTGACACAACTTGCAGTCGGATCTGTTTTTATTACAGTTGTATGAATTTTCATATTTTTCCATATTCCAATAATATGGCTCCTTTGATAGATTAGATGGGAACAATAGTATGCTCATCCCAGAAAATTGGAACGCTAAATCTTCTGGAACGAACAATACTAAAACCCGTATAATTTGTATATTTGGCTATTCTACAAATATGAGAAGTGTGAATGACTGAATTACAGCCTCTGTTCGACATCTGCCAAATGGCGATTATATCCAGTTCACCGTCTGTAAACACTCGCACATCAAAGGACTCAAATATTCTTCTGTCCCCTCAGTCTACACATTCAATCGACATGATATATATATGTAAATACATGTGTGAGTAAATAATTCGACAAGCAAATTGAAGAGACACAAAAGTATGACAGAATAGTATTCCTCTCTAATCTAAATTTATTGCTCAAATATAATTTAGACAGATGTGAATTAAGGCAATAATATAATAATTAATTTACAGTCACGATTCTTGAAGAAGGAAACATAACTTTTTCATATTGATGAATTCTTAAGTCAGTGAATTTTCAAAATATTTCTATCCATGCTAAATATATTTTGCAAGCAATAGGAGATGAAAGTATTCATTTATCTTCTAACTGATGAAATAATTAAGGAAAATCTCAAATTCATAAAAATGTTATAATAAACAACTAACAGACATTAATTTAGATATGTTATATAAATGTCGTTCCTTGAAAAATATGTCGGAATAGCAACTTATAGAAATCTAATGTCATGTCATCTCTAAAATTTATAAACCCAAATGTATGTAAATTTGCTGTCAGAAAGGTGAGTCACCAGTAGCAAGCAATTTTATTTACAATTTTGTTTGTAGTCGATTAAAGACGTTGAGTCATTGTTATAAAAAAATATTGTGAAGAGTTGTTAGAAGTAGTTATAGTAAATATTAATATATATTTTGAAAAAAATATTTTTTTTGCATACGCTCTCAAGAATAAAAAGTTGCCAGGACGCATTTTATACAATTTAAACATCAATAGTTATTTTGTTTTTACATAAACAATCTGGTTACTATGATGAATGGTAATTGCAATCGAAAGCTCACTATTTTTGAGAAGTGTTTGCTTTGATCACATTAGTCATACATAATAAGAGGTTTAAATGTGTTTTTGAAACCCATTCGCCCGAAAAAACTGTATTTTAGGTACTTACAGAAAAAATTACTTTTTTATACTGTCCGTTAAATGACTATTTCCCGGAGTCATTTGTTGCTGGCAAATGGAATATTACAGTATCCGATACCGTAATGGGTGTTGCCTAGCACCACTACTTAATGTAGTAGTTTTTTTACATTGGAATTACGGACGTACCTACGTTTAAAAATATGTATTGTACTTTATTTCAAAACTACAAAAAAAAATTATTTCAATAAAACATCTACACACCACTTTCACCTGATTAATTTCGAAACTTTTTCGTCTTTTCAAACTTAAGAAGCTTATGTAAGATCATAAGGAGTGTTTGTGTTCCGAATTGCACTTAAATCGAATGAGTGGATCAAAAGTTATAAGGAAACGAGAAAAAGATTCCTACTTCAACGCCCTCTATCTCGGAATCGATGCGTTTTAGGAAATAAGTTTATATGACAAATGAACATTATTTTAACCTGTTCTATCGATTCCTGAAGTTATCAAGATTAAATCTGAATCATCTTGTATACAGAAAATATTTAAGTCTTCGACCAAACGACATAACTTTTAATGGGTTTTTCATTAAATATCGACATGGTCATTGGTATCGTGTTGTAATGGGCATACATACAATTTTAAACGTCTCAAAAGATGTTGAGCTGTTTATGAATTTGCCAAATCCACATTAATATATAGACCATAGCCTTAAAAGGGTCTCGGCAACTATCTTAGTTGACGACGGTGGATATATTACTACCTTAAAACGCCATGGAGGATGAAATCCACCAGCGTTGCCGAAGGATATATTGAAAAATCTGTAAGCAACAAGAAACAGATATCAATTAAAATTCTAAACTCTTTCAGATATAATAATTCTAGGACTTCAAGTGAAATCAGAAATACCTATTGGTGATCAATAATAATACAATTCTAAGAAATGAACCTGACAAACTTATGGTAATGTGTCCATTGATGACAGAACTGTCAGTCTTGACACAAAACAGCTTGTACTGTAATAAGCCACCTACCGGAATTGTAGGAAAAATAGCTGTTGTAGGAGCTAGTGCGTGATAGACAAGCTATGATAGTGACGTTGTTACAAACTGTCAGAGTTGATAAATGATAAAAAAAGAATCAAAAGCAATGTTTGTTGTGAAACGATTTGTAAGCTCTTTGAGGATGATGGAGAATTGAATGAATTATTCGAAAATCATTGAAGATAGAGACAAATTTGGAAGATAATAGAGCCCTAATAGTAGCCATCTTTAAATAAAGGGGTTGAAGAATTTTCAACTGTCAAAATATATCCTCTTTAATATTTTTCATATTATGGTTCTAAATAGTAACTGGTACAGCTAGTATTTATAGTAAAATATTTATATTAAGAAAATGTAAAAGAAATTTTTTTTATGGAGTGTAATAAGACCTTCAAACTAGTATACTGCTGAAAATATGCAAAGAAATTAGGTGAAGGCTATTACATTTGGACTTATTCCAAAATACATTACTAGAAAACAATCGGATATACGCAGAAATTTTATTATTTAGCAAACAGTAAGGAAATTTCCACCCAAAGTGATTATTATAAATACGACAACGTTTAATTGTTATAATAGTTACAACAATGTTACATATTTCAAGTAATACTATTGCTTTATAATAAACACTGTTAGTGTTTTGTTTCAGTTAAAGCAGTTTTTCGTGAAAATCATCAAGTTTTTTTAAATTTAACAATAGTAAAAATATATAGGTAATTGAATTCTGGGAATAATATCATTATTTTTTAATTATTTTTGGTCTATGGAAAAAGTTTGTTATAATTTTAAGGATAAGGTACCCCCAATGAACAACTTGTAGTATTTCGATTTTTAAATTTTATATAAATCATAGTCAAAGAAGATCAGTAATAAATCTAAATTATGTACCAAATTTGGTTCTTCTACAGTGAAGTGTCGTATTAACTTTTTTTGATTTCAAGGCCCCACTTTGGTGGCTAATAACTCCTCAGAATCACAACTTTCTATACAGTATGCGCTAAAAGTATGGAATAAATTCAATAAAAACAAAACAATTATTTTTTGGGAAAAATCCTCGAACAGGTCGATTTTTAATTTAAAATTACATAATTTAGCGTAAAATGCGATTTTCAAATGTCATTTGTTTTCGAGTAATGACTTTATCGATTTTTTTTAAATGCAACACCATATGTTTTCCTTGATTCTGAAAGATCGTTTAATTCTCTATTAGACAGTACTAAAATTTTGCACTCTTACATAGGAAAGTTTTCGAGTAAATGACGATTGAATGTTAGAAAACGTAAATTTTATTCATAAAAAAGTAACAATTCTGAGGTATGTAAAATAAAATACAATTGATTGAATTTTATACTTAAATTAAATGTTCGAATTGCCATCACCATCACCAACTTGTTGACAATGCGCAAGTCTGTGAAGAAATTCTTCTTGCACATTATGAATGATTTCTGGGGTAACTCTGCGTATTTCGTCCCGAATGCCATTTTGCAGTTCTTCTAAGTTACGTGGTATATTAATGTACACTTTTGACTTCAAGCATCTTCATAAAAAATAGTGGTGTAAGAGGTGTAAGATCTGGCGATTTTGCTGGCCATTCTATCGGTCCGCGTCTGCCGATCCACCTCCCAGGAAAACAGTTGTCCAAAAAATCTCGTATAGGGCGCGCATAGTGCGGAGGTGCACCGTCTTGCTGAAACCATATGGTATCGTCAGGAATGTCAGAGTCATTATCGTTAGGAAAAATTATTGCAAGGGCTGGAACAAGGTCATTTTCTAGAAACTCTAAATATCTTTGTTCTGTAAGGGTTCCTTCAAAGAAGAAAGACCCTACTATTCTGTCGTCAACTATTCCAACCCACACATTTAATTTCTGAGGGTGTTGGGTATGTGCCTCGGCCATCCAATGAGGATTTTCCCGACTCCAATATCTGCAAGTTTGACGGTTTACTGTACCATTCAGACAAAATGTGGCCTCATCTGAAAAAAGTATTTGCCGGTGTAAATTTCTCTTTCCTTGACATAAATCCATTAGAATTTCGCAAAAGTGTAAGCAGCGATCGGGATCATCTTCATTGAGTTCCTTCACAAGTTGAATTTTGTAGGGATGATATTTTTCCTTCCTCAAGATACGTAGCACTGTGCTCTGACTAGTGTCATTGTTTAATGCAACCAATCGTGAAGAATTATAAGGATTATCCACCATACTTATCAAAATGTTCTGTTTCTGATTTTCATCAATGCTTGGACGTCCAGGTTTTGGAATATTTACAACATTGCCAGTTTCTCTAAATTTAGACTCTATCTTACTGACTGTTGATTGGCTGATAGGGCGATCTGGATATATATCGAAAAACTAAACTTGATTTACTTTGCTTTATTTTAATTGATTTACGTTTTATAACATTCAATCGTCATTTACTCGAAAACTTTCCTACGTAAGAGGGCAAAATTTTAGTATTGTCTGATAGAGAATTAAACGATCTTTCAGAATCAAGAAAAAAAAATATGGTGTTGTCATTTAAAAAAAAAACGATGACGTAATTACTCGAAAACAAATGACATTTGAAAATCGCATTTTACGCTAAAATATGTATTTTTTAAATTAAAAATCGACCTGTTCGAGGATTTTTCCCAAAAAGTAATTGTTTTGTTTTTATTGAATTTATTCCATACTTTTGGCGCATACTGTATATTTAGGTATATAGGCAAGTTTTGTTAAATAACAATATTTGGGGCACCTATACATGCACCTGCTCTGTGTTTGTTCTTATGCGGAAAACTTTGTATAATAATACATTCATCTGCAGTAAACACAAATTCTTCTAATTTTTTTTATAGTGTGTATGTACGAGTACTAATGAACAAAATATATAATTCTTTTCATATGTCATCTGGCCTATATATATATATATATATATATATACTGACATATGAAAAGAATTATATATTTTGTTCATATATATATATATATATATATATATATATATATATATATATATATATATATATATAAAACTGCTTACAACGGAATAATAGCCCAGTTGTGTTGCCAAATATTTCGGCGAATTAGTATTGCACTAAAAATGGATAACATACATTTCAAGAATGAAGTAAATAATGTAATTATTTTTTAATTAAATTTTTGCAAATAGTTTTACAAATCAGCTCAGTCCGATGAATTAAAGCTCCGCCCACCAGCAAAGCAAACTTTATATTAAATACCTGATAAAATACGTAGGTTTGTAATTATTGATTTAACGCTCTATTTCTTATTAATTTAATATACAATTTAACTGGATGAGTTTACCTGATAAGAGCATTACAAGTTGTGAAATAAATTAACTGTTAAAATATTTTTTCTCCAAATGCCATTAAAAACAGCTTTTTGACAGGCTTAAAAGGAGTATTTTACTGCCTAGGTAGAAAAAGTTTGTTGCTATGCAATATTTCAGTAATTTAAATCAAACTGTTAATTAAAATTGACAATGATATTAGGTACACAAAATGATGTTTAACTAAAAATTACACAAAATTGGTTTTATTACATTACAACTACAAACTATAACAGGAAACTTATTAGAAACATTTATCGTGAATTCTGAACAATTATTTAATATAATTGACCTGTCTCCACTTCCTTCCTTTTTGTGTAAAATTAACAATATTATTCTCCACACTACTCGAAACGAAACGCCTGAAAATTTTTATGACCGTTGTTCGACTTTTTGGCTAACAGTCCTCGATATAGTTCTCCGCGACCGCGAAAGTATTCAACATTGTTATGTCTTCACCAGGATACATAAAAAACATGGCCGAAGTTTTGCGAAAGCAATGCCCAGCATACTCTTTCGCATGGGCTAGTTCAGAAAAGTAGCAATTTCTTGTGGCATTTTACCGAACTTGTGAATGTCAGTAAATTGTTGATGTGCTTTACCGTTATACTTATAGAAGAAACGCCGATTATTCAAATTTGAGGCTGCATATTTTCTGTAAATGCCTAAATATTCCGTACCTTCAAAAGATCTTTATTTTTGATCTTAGTATTTGCTAGAGTAATAATTAGCAATTTGTCGCCCATATCATTCATATTATTAGTTTCATTTGGAGAAGCTCATCACATCGACAAATCCTAGCGACTGCAACAATAAGTACAACCTAAAATATAAATTGAGAAAGTTCTGTAATCCAAAATAGATAATTTTCAGTATATTCCTATCTTCGTGCTCAAATACAGTTCATTTGGGGCCTCGATTTCTTCTCTTTGAATAACTCGGTATTTTCTTGCATGCCGTTTAAAAAAAGTTCAGATATTTTGCCAAGTTGACGTTATTTTTTATATTCAGGATGACTTTCAGCATCGAATAGGTAGGCCATAACGTTGAAGGCTTCATTTTCTTTGAGATATAGGAAAAATAAGCAATCAGCACATTTCAGAGAAAAATTCTACATGTTTCTTCTGTCTATATATTCCATGAATCTGCTCAATATGGGTTCATATACAGTTCTTGACTTATCCGGTAATAGATTCAACTCCACATCTAGTGCCAGGTCTTTTATCTCATGTGGTGTTAATGGAAATGACTCCTTCCTTTCAATTACATCCATTTCGAACAGTTACTTGACATTTTTTTTAAATTGACAATGACATTAAAGTAAATACAAACAATTCAACACACGTCATCAGTGATAAACTTAGTAACGAAAAGCCAGATTTGGATATTGATAATAAAACACAATTAATAAATATAAAAAGGACAAATTCTGAGAAAAAAATATATGTGTCACTAGGCAGAATAGCAGATTTAATGCCTTATCTGGTTTATACTCGTAAGTATGAAAAGATCTATATATATTTTAAGTCTATGACTCTATTTCCATTACAGCATTCAGGTTTTCATATAGACAACTTTTAAAAATGTTTATTACACAAGTGATTCTAGTCTACTAAATCAATTGCATCAACGCCTGAGAACAAAGATAAGTATTTTCTGTTCCTTGAGTTTCCCCAATTTATTACGTCAACTCAGGAGAGCAGGCTGTAATAACTTTATACGGTTCAACCACTTCATTATGCAATTGGGAACATGGGATAACAAGCTGGAGTCAATTGGATTGGCTTAGGTAAATGCATTCGACATTATTAAGTTACTGACTGCTTCTTTAGATGATATTAAATATTTACCGTTTGACGTGTAAATTTGTGTTAAAACATAGCAAATAATAAATATTTGGGAACAGACTTAAGTAATTGACGCTATATTGTTTCAAATTCATGTAAAAGACAAAACTGAGACAAACGAGACTTTCGCATTGATTACAAGATAGCTGGCAAGTTTAATATATTTATCCATAATCGGCTTATAATCGAACTTTTATCCACCCATATGAATCGTCTAAACTGATCACTAGTAGAATAATGAAATATTAAACCAAATTTAATTTTTTTACTTAT
The DNA here is from genome assembly GCA_037114965.1 of Monochamus alternatus. Lineage (NCBI taxonomy): Eukaryota > Metazoa > Arthropoda > Insecta > Coleoptera > Cerambycidae > Monochamus > Monochamus alternatus. Next base: position 23,148,063 of record CM073430.1, read on the forward strand.
TAACAGTAACATTTATAGTAATACTCATTTCGTTTTATCACGTTTAACTTCCGTTTTGTTAATAACAACCCTAGTAGCATTGTCGCCATCATTTTCGGCAGTTTGTGAAGAATTTGCTCAAGATACGGATATCTTTTCTAAGAAACAGCCATATTTTTTTTGGATTTTTCTTGCAATATCAAATTTGTGTTTCATTGAGTACTAAGAAATATCAAGTCAAGTGCGAATATTTTTTTATTAAATTTCAGTGATTCTGACTCCACAAATACAGGGTTAACTATGACTAAGTACAAATATTTTAAGAGGGGATAGAAAAAATAAGAGTTAACAGAATTTCCTTTCAAAAAATTTCCAAACTCATTTATAAAACGAAAAAAAAATTTTTTCGATATTATATTAAATCCTTATTTAACTCGGCCAATGCGAGAATCAGAGTATGCAACCAGCAAGCAACCGTCATGCAACAATCGGCCACAGTCGGCAGTCGGTCCAGTCGAGTCGGTTCGCTGTCGTGTTATAATTTAATTCCTGTATTTACGTTGTAGTTTTGTGTTCTTCTTCAGTTTTTAGTGCCTTATTTTAATTTAAAACGTTTTATAGTTAATAAGTAAAGGAATATGTGTCGGGTACAGATATTTTCCCACAATATAGTTCGACGGTTTGTTTTTCTAGGTTATGGGACAAGACTGCCGCAGGTGTTAAACGTTTTCTGTTATGTATTAGAACCTACCTACTCATCCCTTTCTTCGATTTTGTTATAATACATAGGCATTGTATCTAATTGTACCTACGGGAAGTGTGTTTATCGGTAGTGAGTGAAAATGTAGTTTCACCAGTTTGTAACCAAATAATGAAAAACGAATGCAAAATACTGGAGCTAACTGGATTAACTGTTACCTACCTATCAGGTATTATTACTAATAAGAATGTTAATTTTTGTCGTTTCTGCATTTAGAAACACTGCAAACGACCACATGGTAGTTGTTGACAGATGTAATGTCAACTATGGATCTAAGCCATAAGCCATCTCAATCTATACTCATCATAGGCGCCGACTTTCCGTAGGAAAAAAGGATTTTGCCCCAATTTTTAAATATCGAGCTAAAATTCTGGAATAACTTTTTTATTGTCTTTTAGGGCTCCCTGAGTACGTGGTTAAAATTTTTGTACTTAGTCATAGTTAACCCTGTATATCGATGTTACTATTCAGTGAAATGTATATTCTTATCATTGGGCAACAACACCAAAGAGACGCAGGTTTCTATGTTTTTCTTAGATTAAAATTATATATAATAATATTAGTTATATTATATATAATAATATTAGTTATTATTAATAGCTTTGCCAATTTTAGATAAAACGTATACAGTACGTGAGATACTATATTATTACCACACTTGCGTATGGTAATAATATTGTCTATATCCCACGTATTGCGTAACTCACTATTAATTGAAATAATTTATAAGTTTGACTTTTATTTCGTTTATTAAAATTGACAAGAAATGAGCGGTTTATATTTATATAACCCTATCATAACTTCATCAATTTCGAGATCTACCAAAAATACATTTTTCTTTACTATTTTTAGATAGATTGAGAGAACTACAAACTATGACGTAAATACACAGATTTTATTTGCGACACGAGCTTTTAAGACGTTTTATTTGGATGGCTGGATGGTGTAGTAAGTTCGCTTGCGAGAAAAAATTGTTATTTCTTTATATTGTTCTCGACGAACTCCCCTAACTAGTAATTTGTTACTTGTATTATAGCAAGAAATACTAAAAAATTGTCCAGTAGACAGTATATTTTCCAGAGGGTACCCAAACGTACTATTATTTAACATTAATTAATTATTTCAATTTTCTGAATAGTTTTTGTGCAATTCCCAACTATAATTATTTAAAAAACTAATTAATTATCAAATAATATTAATTGTACATCAGAAGAATATAAATCTTTATGAAAAATATATATTAAATTTCAATTCGATTATGCAGGCTCCTAGGAGTGATGATATAAATGTATTGGAACATTGCCCAGTTCTGTGAAGTGTATTATTTAACATATCGCTATCAATCATTATTTTTTTTATGGGAGAACAGAAATATGCTTACAGAAAATAGAAAAATATATAAATGCTAACAGACGTCTCTATAGCTGATATCTCGTTACTACGGATTGAATTCTCAAGCGTGTATTTTTATCTTTCGGAACAAAATGGTTCTAAACTTTTATGGAATTTATACTTATATCCGTAGATTTTATATACAGCATGTCTCCGGATTGACGCAACGATCGGTGAAAAAGAAAAATAAATACAGTTGAAATTTCATCTTTTGGGGTTCAGCCCTGCTTGGATAGAAACTACCTAATTTGTGCCACATTATGAGTATAAAGTGTCTTTTCTGAAAGGGATACGGCCAAATGTCATAAAGAAAAGTTGTACAAAATAATAATAATGCAGATAAACAAAATTTTTATATTTTGTCCTATTTTTTAGTTTTTCTTTTAAATAAAATATTTAAAAATTTTGTTAAGAAAAGTTATGCAAGTACATAACATTTTAAGATTGTTTCAATGTATCACTATTACATTTATTTCGTACGTATAATAAAAAATTAAAGTGTGCTATGGGTATTACATAGTATAGACTATATACTAAGTATAAACTATACAGTATGCTCCAAAAGTATGGAATAAATTCAATAAAAATGAAACAATTATTTTTTGGAAAAAATCCTCGAACAGGTCGATTTTTAATTTAAAAATTACATATTTTAGCGTAAAATGCGATTTTCAAATGTCATTTGTTTTCGAGTAATGACGTCATCGATAGTTTTTCGAATTCCATAGTTCTTTTATGGATCATGTAGGTGAAAATGTTTGCAAAGTGTCATTGTCACACCGACTTTCTAATAAATATTGTAAGCGACATAGAAATTATTATTCAATTTAAAGTATTATGGCACATATTCTCAAAGAACTGAAATTTTAATTCTTATCGGATGCGGGAATATGACTAGACCTCAGCAGGAAGTTTGCGATTTATTTAATGAAAAATATCCAGATCGCCCTATCAGCCAATCAACAGTCAGTAAGATAGAGTCTAAATTTAGAGAAACTGGCAATGTTGTAAATATTCCAAAACCTGGACGTCCAAGCATTAATGAATCAGAAACAGAACATTTTGATAAGTACGGTGGATAATCCTCATAATTCTTCACGATTGGTTGCATTAAACAATGACACTAGTCAGAGTACAGTGCTACGTATCTTGAGGAAGGAAAAATATCATCCCTACAAAATTCAACTTGTGCAGGAACTCAATGAAGATGATCCCGATCGCCGCTTACACTTTTGAGAAATTCTAATGGATTTATGTCAAGGAAATACATACTGGCAAATACTTTTTTCAGATGAGGCCACATTTTGTCTGAATGGTACAGTAAACCGTCACACTTGCAGATATTGGAGTCGGGAAAATTCTCATTGGATGGCACAGGCACATAACCCAACACCCTCAGAAATTAAATGTGTGGGCTGGAATAGTTGACGACGGAATAGTAGAGCCTTTCTTTTTTGAAGGAACCCTTACAGGACAAAGATATTTAGAGTTTCTAGAAAATGACCTTGTTCCAGCGACAATGACCCTGACATTCCTGACCATACCATATGGTTTCAGAAAGACGGTGCACCTCCGCACTATGCGCGCCCTGTACGAGATTCTTTGGACAACTGTTTTCCTGGGAGGTGGATCGGCCGACGCGGACCGATAGAATGGCCAGCAAGATCGCCAAATCTTACACCTCTTGACTATTTTTTATGGGGATACTTGAAGTCAAAAGTGCACATTAATAAACCACGTAATTTAGAAGAACTTCAAAATCGCATTCAGGACGAAATACGCAGAGTTACCCCAAAAATCATTCATAATGTGCAAGAAGAATTTCTTCACAGACTTGCGCATTGTCAAGAAGTTGGTGGATGGCAATTCGAACATTTAATTTAAGTATAAAATTTAATCAATTGTATTTTATTTTACATACCTCAGAATTATTACTTTTTTATGGATAAAATTTACGTTTTCTAACATTCAATCGTCATTTACTCGAAAACTTTCCTATGTAAGAGGGCAAAATTTTAGTACTGTCTGAAAGAGAATTAAACAATCTTTCAGAATCAGGGAAAAAAATATGGTGTTGCCATTAAAAAAAAATCGATGACGTCATTACTCGAAAACAAATGACATTTGAAAATCGCATTTTACGCTAAAATATGTATTTTTTAAATTAAAAATCGACCTATTCGAGGATTTTTCTCAAAAAATAATTGCTTCGTTTTTATTGAATTTATTCCATACTTTTGGCGCATACTGTATACTTTGTGAAGGGTATAACATAATAAGAAAAAATTAACGCTGTGACAGTTATCATAAATAAGTATTTAGTGCAATTTCAATTAAATTTTTTCTGAGCATAATCTCAAATTTTTAAAATAAAAGGTATTACGCTTACTTTACAAGAACGGATCTATTTAATTCAGTGTCATGGTACAGGTGGATTAAAAATTTCAGCGGTTATTAGACATTTTAATATGGAATTTCAAACGTCTTAGACAAATCTACAGTCCTCAGACAAATTAGCAGAGAATTTTGCTGAAGTTCATATAACACTGTGCAATGGATTCGTTCGGCGAACATACCAGCCTGTTACTGAAAAAATAGTCTACGAAGCTGGGCATTAATAAACACATATACAACGCATTTATAAAGGAAAAATAATTTAAAGTCAGATTTCTACACATGCTACAAGGACATCAATTTGTAAAGTTGGAATTTTGTCTTTCTTTAGATGAGAAAATTCTAAAGGATTCAGCTTTCCATAGAAATATTATTTTTTCAGACTAATAAAGTTTTACAACTAATGGTGAATCTCGATTACAGAATTGTTGACATTGGTCTGAAAATAATCCTAGTTACATAATAAATTATTGTAGGCGACAATATTTTAAAAAAGTTAATGTGTGTGGTGTGTCATTTCATTATCAGTCTGGTATAATTGTGTCATATTTTATTGAGGAAAGACATTATATTATCTTCATGTTTTCAACACGACGGCTGTCCTGCCCACTCAACTTTGATAGTTGGTGAATGGCTGAATGAGCATTTTCAAGAAAAGTGAATAGCCGACGCTGATCTCATTTTTTGACCTCCCACATCTCCAGATCTGATAATAACGGATTTCTACTTTTTGGGTCAGATGAAACAAATAGTATATTCGAATAGGATTTCCAATGATACAAAAGTTTTGAAAAATCACATTAGCTATTAATTTTATTTCCCTTGAGGAGATTAGAGTGACTTTCAATAAATTTTTAAGAAATTTAGAAACATGTGCGGGTATAGGCGGTAAACATAAAGTAGACAGTGGGCTTGAAATTTTATAATTACCTACAGAAATTGTCATGCTGAACAACTTTTCTTTATGAGATTTTGCTGCAGGTATCTCTTTAAGAAATGATACCTACTTTACAGGGGAGAAAAATAACTTTTTTATAAATTTCTAATGCATAGCTACTTGATTTTTGGAAACTAATATTATGACATAAATTAGTTTCTACTGAAGCAAGGCTGAACCCTAAAAGATAAAATTTCAACTCTATTTTTTTTCTTTTACATCGTTGCATCACCCAACAAACATTTAAAGTTAAAATTACGTTAACTTGACCTCTGAATTGGACAAAAACTTTTTATGACCAATTCTACATAAGGAAAGTTTACCTATATTCGTTAGCCTTTTTCCTTATGTGGGGAAAAAAACTAAAGTAATATGGAAGATGATAATTGGTCGGCAAGGATTTTATTCCAATAAGAAATTACAAAAACGATAAAAGCTTTTCAATGAGGTATTTGGTTTTCTTCACAATCATTTGACATTCTTTTTTAATTGTAACTATAACATTTCCAGGCTTGCCTACATGCGACCAGTGCTATCAGAATTGTTGTTGATGCACACTTGAACAAGGTTAATTCTAAAAACTTTATATTTTTAGCCATATGTGACTAGAAACTTACTTGAATACTAATACTTACCTTAAAATTGAATATTTGTTCCACAAAAAAAAGAAATAACCTAAATTTAAAAAATTTTACTAGCATCAGTCGATGCAAGATGTTAATTTATATAATATCTATCTGAAAACACAATTCTTATAATAATAAAAGAGAAGAAATAGTTTTCAGGAAATTGATTTTTTCTAGTGAAAGTCGGAAAAACTAAACATTATTAAAGATTGTCATATAAACAACTAAATTAGTTACCTTGTATATACCTAAATTTTAAAGTAAAAGGCAAGAATAAGTATTTGATTTAAAAACTAGAAATTGTTTATCCCTCAATTATTTTGGGCGGACGGACAGGCAATAAATATAATTTAGTAGTATTATACGAACGATGGTAATTACATTTTCTCAAGCTTTTTTTCACTCCTCGAAAAATGCTCGAGCAAATTTTATAACTTAACTCATTTAACATTTATTTTCAGAAAAAAATCGGGGAGAGGAGAAAAAACTTGACCATTAGTAGACTTAAGCTATATATTGGGCAGCCATTTTGTAAGTAATTTTTTCGAAAACAATAACAAAATTGCCTGTGGTAATATTAACAAATGATTTGATATGATAGTAAGAGTAGCGCTAATCATTAATTTTTATCTCTACGGCTTTAGTGAATGCTGTAATGCATATTTCATCTAATCCTGGTTTGTACTGTCCAATGTTGTTAGTAAAAGGAAAAGGACATAGTGCAGGGTGACAAATTAAAAAATAATTAAATTTTTATTAAATCTCAGTTTGGAAGGAAGTTATGGTAAGCCTAATTTATTTTGTATTTTCTGTCATTCTTAATTTTATGTGATGTTACACTATATAAAAATATTATATTGGGTATCCTACTTTGGTGATGCATGTATTGGTATCTTGAAAATTATAAGAGATGGGGCACTGATTAAATGGGTAAAGTTTGCAGACCGGTTCTAGCTCTTCAGGTTTTTGAAAAATAGTAAATGTGGCGCTTTTGAAAATCGTCTTGTAACTTTTTTATTTAGAGGAATTTTTAAAGTCTGAATACACTTTTTCACAACAAGTTTTTTCGAGGAATTTCACTGTACATTTAGATTTTCATTGCTACGTTTTAGTTCATGAGAAAAAAAATGATAAAAGTTGATAATGGTTTCTAGCAACCGAAATATCGTAATAAAAATCTAAAAATTCCGCTAAATAAAAATGTGTTTCGAAAACGTCACATTTACTTATTTACAAAAAATAACTCAAAAATCTGAAGAGCTAGGATCGATCTGAAAGTGCCATTAATTAAGAACAGAATTGTCAAAAACTTTGTCCATTTTCCTATTTCTTATAGTTTCTACTATACCAATATATGCATCACCAAAATGGAGCATATCTTTTCTTTTTTATCTTTCATGTATATCAAGCTATAGAAACCTTGTGAACGTTATCTGTAAATAAAACTACACTTTTTGAAATTTGTTCAACCCTGAAATCTTTTTTCTTATAATTTTTTTTTTCAAACAAATTTTTTCCTTTTAAAAAATATGTCTAAAAAGCCCAGTCATTTATTAACATTTTGGTCTCTGTGAGATTTTTCGAAAACTTAAGAATTTATGAGAAGAAAAATTGTATTGTAATGCATTTAAAAAAAAAAGAGCTGTTTAACGCCGAAAGACCTTGTGCCCTGTTCTTTGCAATGGATTCCATAGAAACAACTAATATTTTCTACACAAAGAATTAATAAGAAACAATAACAATAAATAACACTGACATTTATTTCTATGGTATTCATTGCAATGAACAGGCCACTAGATCTAAAAGAGATCAAAAAGTTAGGAAATGAATGGGGCTTTTTAAAAGGAAAAAATTTTTTCGAAAACAATTATAAGAAAAACATGGCATACGGGTTGATTATTTAAACCCCCTAAAAAAATATTTTAGGGTTGAAAAATTTTAGAAAGTGTAGTTTAATTCACAGATACTGTGGAGATAAATAAGAAAAATATATATATATATTGAGACAATATGAAATAAAAGCTTCAATACTTATGGGGATTTACATGTTTATTTTAAAAAACCATAAAATAGAATAGAAATTATTATTGTTATTAAAATTAAAATATAGTAGAATTAAACAAAATAATATAAAAAGTGACAATGCAGAACATATAAGTAGTTATTATAGTGTAAATTAAATAAATTAACATTCTTGAAAATAAAATATAGTTAAATTTCATTAAATATTGGGACATGATCTCATATTTATCAATAGTTCATAAAAAAAAGGAGTTAAACCCAGATCAAAGTATATAGAAAGAAAAAGAAAAGATCATTTAATAATATCATACACATATCGACAGAAGTCAAGCGAAGATAATTAAAATATTAGCAATTTAAATAAATAAAAAGGTATAAAATGTTGCGAAATGTCAAATAAATATCATAGACATGGACAAATGTCAAGTCTAAAGTTGGCTTCACAAGAGATATAACAATGTACATAAAAAGAGTAATATTGAAGAATATTTAATAATTAGATATAAGTAAAATTGTAATTACATAAAAAAATTTTGTAGTAGATTTAAGTAGTTCAGTGAAAACATAAAAAAACAGTGCATCGAAAAACTAAATAAGATCATATGTATGAACCATAATATGTATGCAAATTTTACAACAAGGAATCAAGATATCAAATTGATAGAAAAATATTAAAGAAAACAAAAGTTTGTTGATTAGAGACGAAAGAATAAAAAGAAAAGCAGCGTGGGTTTTTGAAGAAAGGTCCTAGAAAAATAAGAAATTGAGCAAGAAAAAGTAAAGTAATAGTTAAAAGTAATACTTACGTCATAAGAAAAGTGTCGAGTAACAATATAAACAGAGATCCAGGTCCAAGCTAGGAATTTGGCAGTACCATATAGTGGGAAAACCAGCCATCAATATCAGCAGCCCAATCACAAGTTAAGAGGGATTTCTAGTAGAAGTCTTATAAAAAGAAAATTAACATCAGAAAGGTATTTTATGTGCACATAAATTCACAGAAATTTACGTAAATTTAATAAGAGACAAGAAACGCTAGCTAGCCATAAAATTCACAAAATAGACAGTCACAGACTCTAAGACTTATTAAAATAATAAGTTACTTACCTTCGTATAGTTAATAATATTTACTTTTCTATTTAATATATTAAAACTCGTTATTTAGTGGACCATCTGTCAAATAAAGTATGATTGGCAAATATAATACATCACCAGCAATGAACATCCATTAGAAGAATGCCGAATTTTAAGAATTAAAAATATTAAAGATAGGCAACTTTTAATACGCAACTGCCTTTAAAGAAATTTTATCTGTTACCTATAAATTATGTTCATAAAACTTTAAATAATTTTGAATAAGTAGTAAACAAATCTCTTATGAAATAAAAATTGTCCATTTTGAATTGATATTTATTTGATGAAGTAAGGTACAGTGTGTTAAAAAAAAAAAAAAAGGAATTGACTTGATGAGCGAACCGACTACCAGAGTCTATGTTCTACAAGCAGCCAGGGTAATTGAATAAGAATAAAAAAAAATATATAAGATACAGGTTTGTAGTCCAATAAATACAATTTTCTTTTACACACAGAAGACATAAACAGAAATCATTAAAGAAACACAAATACAATTCAAACATAAATATTATTTGGCGCCCAACAAAATTACATAACATAACAAATTGGCGCCCCACGTTTTTTAACACACTGTACCTTACTTCATCAAATAAATATCAATTCAAAATGGACAATTTTTATTTCATAAGAGATTTGTTTACTACTTATTCAAAATTATTTAAAGTTTTATGAACATAATTTATAGGTAACAGATAAAATTTCTTTAAAGGCAGTTGCGTATTAAAATATATATATTTTTTTAATTTTGGGGGGTGTAACTTTTCAGGCAAGAGTTTTTTCAAAAAATGTTATATCAGAAAATCGCCCCTTACATTTTATCGGTGTTATTTAGATGTACAATGTATATAAGAGGATCGGCCTCGTCTCCAGAGTTTAGAGTAGAGATTTGACAGTTGTGAATTGATTGAAGTACAGTTGTTGTGCAATCCAGTAGTGATAATAAAGTTTGCTCTTCTACGTGAAGTATTTCAAGACTAAGTCAACGTAGATGCTACAATAATATAATGGATTCTTCAGTTATTCATGCTTTTGTATTAGAATTATTTTTACAATATCATAATACCATTAATTATATCAAATAAAATATTATAATGCCTCGTAGAAAATATTATTCAGTAGATTTAAGTCTAAAATGTAGCTGTAAATAGCATTACGAAAATACCGAAAGCAGTCGCTAATTATTAAACATTATCATTATCGCATTGAATTTAATGCCAGTTACAGTTTCCGCCCTCTTGCTTTATTAGTTAATGGAAGGGAGTGTCACGTAAATGAACAGGAAGAGGACGTGAAAGGGTTATAGATCGAACACTGTAGGTATTATAATAAAATTTAAACCTAAAAAATTATTATTAAATTAAAATAATGTAATAATAACTTTTTTATTTGGTAAATACGAAAAACATCTTTAACAAAATTGTTTATATTTTTGTGTATAAGTTTGACGGTTCCATTTAAACCTGTTGCCGATAAATAAAATAATTAATTATGGAAAAAAAACATTAAAATAGCGAATTATCTCCAAATAAAGGTTAGTAAATATTCTCCAATTCAAGTTTTCTGCTGGAAGGTATTATATTCCTAAATAAAATTGTCAATTTATAGAAACCAATGTTTGGGTTTTACGTTTCGTACATTTCTTTTGAAGTACTGTTTACTTCGGACTCAGCGTGTGGGGACTCGCAGCACATGCGCGGCAGCCCGGTGAAGCAGTCTAGCCAGAGCCAGCGGACAGGGTACGTCTATCATTGTGTGTAAAAGTTGAAATGCAATATATAGTTAAAATCAACATGTTATTATTCCAAAAGTGGAACCAACTCCTCACAGTCCATTAAGTAACACCAATGTATTATATTTATAGTAAAGCAAGAAGAGATGGACTACCTTTTACTAAACATAATATATCTTTTCCATAAATAAATAAATATGTAAAAAATGCAGAGCAAACTCCATACTTTAATAAAGTTTAAACCCTATAAAAATCAGTAACACAACGCTCCTGGTACGTTAGAATTTTTTTTATGAGGCGTACGAGTATTGAAGTTATATAGAAGTCCAGCAGCGTTGCCAGAACCACATGCACATGAGTGGAGTGATAGTTATTTCTAATGACAAATTTCTTGTTTGCGATATAAAATGTATGCATTTTGTATATTCTTTGAGGTACTTTTAAAAATTGTTGCATTTTTATGGTATTCATTATACGTTGTGTCAAGTTCAAACGAAAAATTCATTCATCATGCCCTCGTAATGCAAAATTTTATACAGTAAACAATTTTGGATAAAAAAAACATGCCTATTTTCTGTCACTTTTTCATTATATTATAGAAAGTCGAATCAAGTTGAGCTCGTACGTTGATATTCCCAATTGCCAATCAAAATCCATTACTCATGATTAGTAGACCGAATAATACAGACGCACACAGAAAACACAGATGCACATGTCTATTAAAATATCTTTTTAATTTTTTTTCGCAGCTCTATTCAGCAGAGGACAACCGCGGTCTCTCACTACTTCACTTTACCCAACTTGAATTGCATATTTAAATAGCAAATTGTATTAATAATTATAACTAACTACACTGGCGACACAAACATACGAAATTCACCAACCTGTACCACCCGAAAATAATGACTGATGGATGAACAAGATCGAGTCGTGTGTATCTGTTCTATATAGAAGACTTATTCCGCCGGCAACGTACTAAACGGGAATTTGAACTGCCAACCTTTTAGCTGTACTGATTACAGCTTATTTGATGTCGGCGCCTGTCATTGAGTAAACATTAAACACAAGGTTATTGACCTAAATATGGTAGGTCAAGACTCGGATTGTGGGATTTTTGGTCACTGAATAGGTATGTCTCAGACTGTTTTTTGTTGATAGCACGAGGTTTTTTAATTGTTGTCTATATTTAAATATAAAAAACGTTTCAGCTTTTAATATTTTAACCCCGTGAGTATTAGATTTTATTTCACTATTTATGTAACGAAATGTGAATGGTTTATTTTGATCCGAGTTTTGTAATTTCAATATTAAATACTTTTATGTTCAACTTAATACGTTAATTTCATACTATTAAAAAATAATAGATAAAAGATACGAAAAATGGCATTCTTGATAAAAGTTTTTGCTTGTTTAGAGAAAATAAATCACCATGACGAATTTCAATTTTGTTTTACAGGGTGGATCAAAAACACAAAAATGTTATTTTGCGTAAGAGTAAACATACTTTATTTTGCAAGATACGATAGAATAGCATTCTTAATAAAAGTTTTTTCTTGTTTAGAAAATACGAATTGCCATAACTAACTTCAATTTTGTTGTACAGGATGGATCAAAAACACAAAAATGTTATTTTGCGTAAGAGTAAACATACCTTATTTTGCAAAATACGAAAGAAAAGCTTTATTGATAAAAGTTTTTTCTTGTTTAGAAAATACGAATTGCCATAACGAACTTCAATTTTGATGTAAGGGGTGGATACCTAATTCCTAAAATTATAATGACACTTACGAATATACTTGTCATTCTTTTTATTTAATGAAATAATTAGTCAATGTCAAATGGTTCAAAATGCTATCTACTGAGCAAAAGATTTTTATAATAAAATTCTATGGGGATGGTCATGTATCATATCGCTACGTCATGGAACAATTTAGGGAACAATTTGTAGGAATTCAAATAAGTCGGATGGCAATCTGCAAGATAATGAAAAAGTTTCAAAGAACTGGTTCGGTTTTAAACCTCAAAAAGAAAAGTAAGAAATATGACCATAACGATGCTGCTATAGTTTTAATTCTGCACTCTGGTAGAGAACCACCTGTGATGTCTCTTGTGCTAAACAGTTAAGGTACGGATTCGCTGGTGCGACTGCGGCTGCGGCTCGCGACTGCGACTCGTCGCCGACCAATAGGCAGTCTAAATGCTATAGTTGATGAGAATATTCAGGCTGTCTATTGGTTGGCGACGAGTCGCAGCCACGAGCCGCAGCCGCAGTCGCATCAGCGAATCCGTACCTTTAGAAGTTGTGAAAAAAGTCATATTCAGAAGATTTTAAAATATAATAAAATATATCCGTTCAAACCTTTAATCATACTTTGGAAGAGAGAGATGGAGCGGAAATATTAGATTTTTGTTTGTGGATAGGAGACAAAATCTTAAATTGACATATTGATTTTCATAAATTTATTATGTTTTCTGATGAATGTACATTTTCTACTAATGGAACTGTAGCATCCCAGCACGTCAGGAGGGGGTTACAAAAGTGAACGTGTTGTGCGTGATATCTGTCCATGGCATTATATGCCCATATTTTTACAATAACACCTGCAATAGAATGTCATATTTAGAAATGCTTGACATATTTTTTAGCCCAGAACTCAAAAATTTACCATTACATTTTCGGCACAAAATGTATTTTCAACAAGATGGTTATCCAGCACATTGTACTCGTGAGGTAACAGAATGGCTTAACCAGAAATTTGGTCTAAAATGGATTGGTAGAAATGGTCCAATTTTGTGGCCCTCCAAGGAGCTCTGACTTAACCATGGCCGATATGTTTCTATGGAGCCGTTTAAAACAAATTATTTATGCTACTCCAGTGCTAAATAATATTGAAATGCTAAAAGACAGAATTACCCAGGCTGTCCGTTCAATATCCCAGGAATAAATCAGAAATTCGTTCGAATATCTAAGGAAGCAATTAGATAAATGTGTTCAATATGGGGATGGTATTTTTGAAACTTGATATCTTCATCATATTGCCTTGTTTATTTATTTTAGCTCAATTGTTGTTGTTATTCAAAATTTACAATTGAACAAGCCGTATTTTAGTTTTGCACCATTATTCCCTGTATAACAAATTAAATATTTGATAAAGTGACTCTTATTCATTTTTCAAATAATTTTTTTTATGAAGAAAGCCTTCCTTTCGTATCTTGAAGAATAAGGTATGTTTACTCTTACGGAAAATAACATTTTTGTGTTTTTGATCCACCCTGTACAACAGAAGTAAAATTCGTCATGGTGATTCGTCTTTTCTAAATAAGCAAAAACTTTTATCTAGAATGACTTTTTTATATCTTGCAAAATAGGGTATGTTTACTCTTACGCAAAATAACATTTTCGTGTTTTTGATCCACCCTGCACAACGAAATTGGAGTTCGTCATGGTGATTTATGTTTTCTAAATAAGCAAAAACTTTTATCAAGAATGCTTTTTTTCGTATCTTTCACTTTTTGGTCCATTTGTCCTCTTGTAAACTCAATTCGCCTACATACTGTATACCACTATGCACTACTGCCATTTTGGAGGAACGCATTTATTGCAGAATTATCCTGAGTTTTAATAAAATAATTCTTGGTTCAAAATAAATAAAAATAAAATTAAAGCTAGATATAGAAAACCTTTGTTAAGCGCTTGCAAGTTTTGTATAATCAAATTATTTCTGTACGGTTCCTGACGGATGAGTTGGAATAACGTCCTCATTTGTTTGTTTAACTACAGTTTTTATATTCAGTGGGAAAACTTCTGGAATAAATTATGTAAATATTGGACAGTTCGGTGGAAATTACTAATTCGCTGGCAAAGAAATATTTTTAGTTGTTTAAACTGGCAGGGACTTTACAATTTACAGCTTTCACAAAACATATGTCATTTTCTCCCATTTTTATGATGCCCTCGGGATTATAAAGAAAATAAGTTTCAAGTTATGTTTATTATTTGTTTACCTGCTCACGGTCACGTTAAAGTTCAAAGGATTATTTTCGTAAATGAGTCAATGACTGCCACTTACTCATATTGTTAATTTAACCAAAACAAACATATTGAGCAATATATTTCAAGTTTTATCGATTTCTTTTCGGCTGTTTTGTGAATGGATTTAAGTACGTGGTAGCGATTTTGAAAAACTAAGCAGTTGCTTAAAAGTTCATTAGGTTCTTACGGATTGATTTTTGTACAGGATGTAACATTAAGTGGAGGTCAGTTTTTTGGGAGTAATATTATGTGTAGAACCAGGACATTGATCTGAAATGATTTTTTTTATATTAATAAGGTAGAAAATTGCTAAAATAACTTATCTAATGTGATAGCTGTCATGACACATGATAAGCATTTATACCTGCAGGTTAAAATTTCTTTGAAGCTACATTTATTATTATTATATTTTCAGAATCTTCTTTGTGGAAATGATTACTGCGAATTCTTTGGTTATCAGGATAAAAACATCTTATCTATGACACCTTCTAATTTACTTATTCTTAACTAAGAATCTATTGGAAAGCTATGTAAGCTAATAGAGCAACGTCTGACGGTCCAATTCCAAACCAATGACGTCACTCATTACTTTGTGACCGGAAGCAGTGCAAAAAAAATCAGAAGAATATAGACAACCTCCTCAGTTTGGGGACATTGAGATAAAATGTTTTTGATAGTTCAGTTTCATGTGTATGATTATCTTTTATACAAATTTTTAGATTTTAGTAATAATTGTGCCGGCACTGGACAGTACCCGATGTTGCTACACTTTTGAACCAACCCTTTGAAACTAATTAAGTAGCAGGTAGCATAACTGCAATGGAAAATTCTTTGACAGAATCACTGTCCGACATAAATATCTTGCATTAATTGCAAGATATTTATGTCGGACAGAAATTTAATCTGTGTTAAAAATGGGTAAAAAAAAATATATTGATTGACTTTTCATAGTACTCATAGTTAATTAGTATAGTTAAAACAATACATATATCTATATATTATACACAGGGTGATTTAGAAAAGAAGTACTACAAAAATAATTGGGTACATAATTGAATTGAGAAACAATTTGTCCCATATTTTTTCCCCTAATTTTTATTTTTGGGAGCTCTAGAGCTTAACTGATTCTTTTAAATTCCGTAAGCTATTAAAGTTCTTACCAAATTTAATACAGCAGCAATGAATAACACTACTTGACATCTATCATTCAATCTCATTGAATTATTCTCGCAAGCGCCGTTCATATTTCATTAATTTTCAAGCTTGCCAATGATATTACTACAACTTTAATGACGTTTCCTATTAAAGTAATCAACTGAAAACTGCAGTTCGAATCCGCTCCGAAAAAGATGGACACAATAGAAAATACAATTTTGAAAAAACTAAATAGTATTGCTCATAATTAATGCTATCTATGTCACTTGGTGAAACTAGTATATTAATCATATTCAGGTAAGACATACCAGGTTATATTAAAACAACTTTTCAAACTAAACTGGTTTCATCTTCATCAAAAAATTTGAAAATTGCGCTGGGTCTTCAACACTGCATTCGAACATTAAATGATTATAAACATCTATTTTAAATCCACTCCAGAGCCCATAATGAACGTTTTTTTTCCTCTGTAACATCTCTAGGACAATCGCACTGGCAGCAATTTTTTATTTCAATGCTCTAATCGTGATGCGACTGAACTTAATATTTCTACAATTAATGATTAATGTATAACATAAGTGTATCTAATCATATGCAAACGGTTTATATACAGAGTGATTTCGAAATTATCTAAAAGAAATTGGAATGGTTGCATCATGAAAAATGGAGTGGATACCGTAAAAAAATTATAAAATCCTTATAGTTTCCGAGTAAAACATTATTGAAATTGTAGTATTTTCAACCTTTACGTCGCTGGGCGACGGTAGTCTCTAGACAGGCGATTCCGAATATTGAAATCCGATTACTTTTTGTATGCACTAAAGTTTTTACGCTGTGAAAATGCTTTAGTAGAACGATTTCCCGGTAAACATGTGCCAAATGTAGCTACTTTTACCGGGGTGTGCAGTGAGTGCAAATGTAATACAACGCGAGGGAAATTTGAAACCGAATCGTGGAAGAGATGGAGATCCAGAACATCCAAGGCCTATTGCAGCGGTGTGACGTATCATACACGAGGCCCAATTATATCCGTACCATGTACAGCATGTCCAAGCATTAACACCAAGGGATTGGACGATGCCGCCACGATCTCTTGACTTTAAATCATTTGGACTTCTCTTTGTTGTGATATTTAAAAAATGAAGAGTATCGCGCCGAAGTGGATACATACTATTGATGATTCACAGAAACGTATCATAGTTGTTGTCAACTTACGAGTTCAGAACGGACAACAAGCAGAAATATTCGTGTTAGTTTGTAGCAACTCGGTAAGTCGGCCTCAAAATGTTGTTGTAACATCAGGCATGTCAAACTATTTTAGTAATTAAAACCACAAATTAAATCTATTAGTAATTAATAACAATAACGACAAAAGCAGTTAAATTTTCTGTATAAAATCCGCGTTATAAAATGTTATTTATTTCTATCCTTGAGCATTTCTTTTCATTTTTTGTCCAGTCGTAGATTGCCACCTTATCACGTTTTACAGTGGACCTACTCCCTAAAATGACCAATAAAAGTATCAAAGTCATTGACACTTGCTATGATATGCCAACAGAGAGGTAGACCGACAAAAAGCAAACGACCAACGTTAATTCGGTGAAACGATAATGGCCTACTACATCACCGCTTTATTTTAATACATTTATTTTTATTTTCAGTTTATTAGTCTACGAGATGGTAATGCGACATTCTACAAAAAGTATTTGATTCTATTACAATCAATATAAAATTTGTATAGTACAGTATTGTATTTTATTTAATAATAATTTTTAAAGTGATATTTTGTGTAGGTATAAAGCTGCTTAATTTACTGTTTAGTAATAATCCAGTGTGTTATTGTGTAAAAGTATTTCACGGCTAATAAATTCCCTACTGTCCTATCAAATTTTGAGATTTGACAGTAATGGATGTTGCAGCTCCTAAGTGTGTATGCGCTTGCGTCTAATGCGCATGGTTGCTCGACTCACGCTAGCCCGACATAAAGGTGAATTCCATTAAATTAATTTAAATTTAAAATACGGAACAAACATAAAATTCTAAAAATATATATTAGATAGAGCTTTTGAATATATTATATATTTTAATTATTCTGGCATAAAATAATGCCAGAATGTATACCTTCATTTACGTTCCATTACTAGAATTGGGTTTATTCCAAAAATTCTATTAATATTGTAAGAAACATTGGTATTTTGGTTGTCTATGATATTATGTAGGTACTAATGATTATGTGAAACTAATATTAAATGAGTTATTTTAGCTTAACATATACTACATTTCACATTACCTTAGGTTGGTTTTGCAAATATCACTTATAAAAAGAAATAAATGATTTTCTTGCATACTTTGGTAATTTTAATATAGAATAATAAAGTTCATTTAGCAAGTATTTTCAGTTATCGATTTTTGCGTTACGTCATCAAAAACGAGGTGCTCAAATCTGTAACCATATTATATACAGGATATCCGGAAATTCAGGGGCTTCAGGGGCTGATTTTATAGTAAAAAATATGACGAAAATTTCGATAGGTCGATAAAAGGACCCTACGGGGTCTAAGGCCTTTCAAGAAGTCGGTCCTGAAGATGATATCCAATATTATCGAAACGGTTCAAGATAAAATAATGATATTTTGAACACTTAGTCAGCTTTTTATGCTGAATTTGAAGATTTACACGAAACTTAAGCATTTTCTTTTCAGAAGTGTAAGAAGAAGAGCCGGCTTAGGATATTTTTAACCTTAACATTTTTCTTAGAAATTGTCTGACATGTTGCAAGAGCTATTATAACTATTTCAAACATTATTCTGCATTGTGAGAAAAGCTCTAAGAAAACTATTTACGGTAAGTATATTTAGAGTTACTTACAAACACCCGACATGGTAGGTAGGCGACGTTGTCACATATTAAAAACCTTCTTACTATCATTAATCTAAGATCGTTGGTCAGAAAAGAAAGATTGTTAATAAAATTATATTTTTTGTTTAATGAAATTTATCATACAGCAAAATAAAGGCACTCATATTCCGGACATCCTGTATATATTTGCCGACTCATTGTTTAAATATAGGCACTGTAATACATACATTGAAGCCGCAACCTTAAAAAGATATATTCGTTCTCCAAATCAAGTTAAGTGGTTTGTTTAAGTGAGATATATAGCCGTCAGGATTGACGAAGGTAGATCACTGAGGACACTTAATGTAATGTCCCCATAACGAAAGCTCCTACAATTTTATATAAGTCCACACCTCACAGACATACTACATGAATTTTAAATCCAAATTACAAAAACTGAAAAATGCTTTATCTACTTTAAATTAGTAATATGAAGTTTAGAGTTCTATAAATAGTTCCATTACAACATTAGTGCCGTTTTTATTAATATTTTTCTGCTAAAAAACTTTGCTGTTTAGAAGAATGATATATTTATTATTAAAACAACTATTATAAAACCTAAGGTTCATTATAAACATTAATAATACAATTAGAAATTTATATACCAGAAGTAGATGTGATGGAGTTGTTTAAGTTTAGTGTTTGATCTCCTTTCTTATTCTTAAAGAATTGTCAACCATAGCCTTCTGCCGTAGAAGAAGATTTCCGGCCATGATGCTTTAACATATCTGCACCTCCATCAACCAGAATTGTGACTGAGGTATACTAAATGAATGTACCATGTATTCTTGGGGATTCTTCAATCCAAACTTTGTTGCAATCGTTTTTGGAATGTTTCCAAAACTTCGATTGGCTGGGAGATACATTTTCCTTGTCTGTAGAATACAAAAAACGGTTTTTGAATTGTATTAGGAGGACGAAGTTCAGCATATTTTCTAAAAATAATTAAACAGTTGCTACCTGTCACAATTCCTTCCATTATAACAAATTCATGGATAATTTTTGTTGTCGCTATAAGATGCTCCAAAAATGCCGATTATCGTAGCTACCTACCTTTGTAAAAATTCTGGACTTTTTGGCCTTGTAATCCTCTGAACTTCTTTTCAAAAATAACAAAGTCTGCTTGTATCTTGATTTTTGTTAATTAAAATGATGGTGCTCAACATTGAGTAAATGGTTTCTGGGAGCATTGCTTTCTGGAAAAAGTAACCCAAAAGGATTTTTTCAAACACCTCCTTGCTTTATCTTGTTAGCTTTGTACAAATCTTCACACTTTTGGTACTCCAACTCATACCGCGCCTTGGTTTTTGTCGCAACTAGACGTTTGCCGCTGGTTGTACCTTCAGAATGACACATTTTGTGATTTTTATATTTATGGTTTTGTTTGACAAAGTTTTGATAGTAACCGAAAGTGAAAAGTAACATAAAAAACTTGATCTGTAAACTTAATAGCAGTACTTTTTCTGTTCTGTTCTTTTTTCGTATAAATGAAAGTAGATAAAATTTTATACAATGTTCTTGTTGTCAATTCATATTACTACACTCACTGTTTCATCAAATTTTAAACTTGTAATATGAATTTTTACAACATTTATATTGTAAATAAGTATTACATGATCTAGTATTTACAATTAACACTATATTTTCAAATTATCTGCAAAATATATAAATTCTTAAGAACAAATGTATTTCAATATCAAGTGTGACGTCATCATCTTCCACTTCTAAAACTTGACATGAACAATAGATAGTTTAATCTTGTTTATTTTTTTCTAAATTAAGAGAGGTTGCATAATGTTGTACTGCCCGGCTGTATTACGATGACAAAAGATTGTCATCATCTAAAGAAAACGAACCATTCGACATCTTGAACAATTTATATCGCTATATTGCTCTCCTACAAATAGATGGAATTCTATTCATGGCATGTACCTACTTAAAAAAATGTATAATATTTAAAAATTTTACGACATCTAATGTAAATATGTGCCAATTTTGCTGAAAATTAAGAATCGCCGTATAGCTCGAAAATGACAAAACAATAAGTTTCTGTCACGGACACTATTGGATGAGCTGGTGAGTGTTGGTTTGTTCAAAGACCCTTATAATTTGATTTTTGCGCCAAATGATTTCTCTTTAACACTTTTTAATATCCCTCTTTTCACCGCTGCTTGTCGGAAAAGGAAAAACGGATTTTATACTTGAACACTTAAAGCGTCGACGTTGTTTGAAAAGAAGACAAACAAGCACTGTGAGTTTGGGATTTGGTTTATTCTGTTAACTTGGACCCTTTTTTTACCCTAATACTTCAATATCAGGAGCAGAGAATCGTGTTCTATTTGTCGACACGACTCCAGATAAAGTACAAAAAGAATGCATACGAATGATGAATTGAAATCAGAAATGCGGGTTGAAATGTATAACTGTTTATATTTTATAGGTAAATGAAAATTAACTGCTGTTAATAAACTTTATATATATATTAATGAATTTTTTCGTTTTCTGTTTAAGAAAACAACTTTAAATTTAAATTTTCATGTTTTTACCTTTGACAAAGAGCCCATTAATGAAAATATTTGGAAAATGCTAAAATTAATTAGGTACTTTCAACAACAAACGTCTAGTAATCACTGTCAAAGGTTTTTGAAGGTACATATTTATTTCACCAGAGAGTCAATTAAAATATTCCACGTTCTTTTTACTTAACGTGCTGTTGCGTGAGTTCACATAATATAAAAAAATGTGCACAACATCTTGGTACGCACATATTTTTTGGTTGTTATGAATTTTATGCTAGAAGCCTTAAATAATGGTACTCTATCTCTCTCTATACTTAGGATATACAGGGTGATTCATACCAAAACTAAAAATATTTGGGAAATGCGTCATGAAAAATGGAGCCAATATCATAAAGAAAATATTTGTAAAATCCTTATAGTTTTCGAGTAAAAAATTATTGAAGTTGTAGTATTTTCAACCTTTACATTATTGGACTACTATAATCTCTAACCCAGGTGATTCCGAATATTAAAATCCCCTTACTTATAGGTGAGATATATGTGAAGAGATAGATACTGATACTGATGAGGGCTAACCGGTCTATGTCTGGTGGTGTGTCCGACAAGGATTCTTTGTTGTTCACACAGATACTGCAGGAGTAATTCAATGCCGGTCGAGGTATTAGTCCGCGGAGTAGTTGTTTCCTGTAGTATCATTTACTCATTACTTATAGTAGATGTTAACGTTTTTGAAAGGCGAGTATTTACATTAGTTATTCAAGTGTCAAAAATGACCTAACTACGTGTATGGCGACTTGATGGATATCGTTTTAGTTTATGGTGATGTGAAAATGTTTTAGCAGATTGATTTCCCCATAAACATATGCCAAATGTCAATATGCCACTTCTTCCGCGGTGTGCAGTGAGTGCATGTGTAGTGGAATGCGAGTGCGACACAGGACATTTGAAACCGAATCGTGGAAGAATGATGATCCAGGGTGTTCACGGCGTATTGCAGAAGTGTGACGTATTATATAGAAAGCTCAATTATATCCATACCATTTACAGCATGTCTAAGCATTAACAAAAAGGTAATTGACGGAGAGGGCCAGTACCATGGCCGCCACGATCTCCTGACTTTAAATTATTTGGTCTTCTTTTTGTGGGAATTTAAAAAAAAAATAAAGCGGACGAAAAGCAAAAACATTTGTGTTAGTTTTGTAGGAATTGGATAAGGCGAACCCAAAATGTTGTTGTAACATCAGGTATTTATTATTTTATTAATTAAAACCTCAAATTAATTCTATTATTAATTAATAGTAGTTCAAAAGTAGTTGAATTCGTTGTATAAAATAGGTGTTATAAATTGTTATTTAGTTCTTTCCTTGGGAATTTTTTTCTGTTTTTTATCCGGTCGCCGATTGCACACTTTGCCTTGTCAGAATTTACAGTGAACCAATTTCCAGTGTCACGCAGAAGTGTATTTTTAAATCATTTTCAACTGTTTTTTATTTTTCTTTACCAAATACACTTGTAATAGTCATTCTATTTTCTTTTCAAAATAAGTTCTGAAACACCCTGTATATACGAAACGATACCTATTCTATAAATTTCAAAATATTTTACCATATAATATGAAATGATAGCTTACGTCAATTACCAAACAAATGCTAGTTTCCAACAAATTAAAACCTTGTTTATGACATTCTTCGTTGTATTGAACAAAATGTGTACTGCACTTAGCATTTCTTAAAAACAATCGGAAATCATTCTAATGATTATTAGGTCATTGGCGTAGAAGTTAGAGTAAAAAATCCCGCTTTCCTACCCATTCATACTAACTGATCTTATAGTAAATTATGTACATGTGTAAATGTTAACACCACATCAAATTTCAATCAGTTGGGCTACTGTAGTCTCGAATGCAGATGATTCCAAATACTGAAATCCAATTGTAGTATTATCATTTTTACGATAGTGTTTACATCAGTTTTTTAAGTGTCAAAAAGGACTTACGTCTATAGCAACTCGGACTTAATGGATATCGTTTTAATTTATGGTGAAGTAAAGCAAATTTCTTTAGCAGTTTATCGTCTATATGCAGAACGATTTCCCAATAAACATGTGCCAAATGCAGCTACTTGTACCTTGGTTGCTGCAGCAAAATGCTTAAAATCCCAGATTTACAGCTGACGTGTTAGTTATAGATGAAGCTATTTTTACACGGAATGGTGTTTATATAATTTATAATACTCATGTTTGGGATTTTGAAAATCGGCTTGCTACAAGAAAAATAAAATTAAATAATTCAAGGTCAAAGTAAACGACATAGCAGATTCTTGTAACATAATATAAACTCAATTATTGAAGTATATGACATTTAACAGTTTTACAACGTCTTAGAGAAGGCAAACAACAATAAAACCCGGTTAAGATAAATTATGTGTGCAATGAAAATCATGGGAGTATAAACAGTAACTGCAGGCTTTGAACTAAAATGTAGTTAGTATTTATTTAACCTTCGGTTTTATTGCTTGTAAAATCGGAAATACATGTCAATGTTAATATTATTTTAGTTTTATTGGGTTTTCCACAAACGTATTTTATCTCTGTTATTAACTTGCTCTGTATATAATGATTAAACGAGTAGAATTTATTTTATCTGCGAGATTAATAAATACCCGTAGGTACTTCAGGCCACATAAATGAACTCCCAGTTAATTAAAAAATAATCCATTGCAATTATAACCATTTTTTTTTCAACGGAATTTGTATTTTTTAATCTCGTGTTGAATATATCTACCTATAATATTAATTTAAAAAATATATTTCAATTAATTTTTCATGTTTCAATTTTTCATGTTTGCTAAATAAAAATTACGTTTCCAAATATGGAAAGTTTTATATAGGGCGTAACTTAAAGTACAGGCCTTTGTGGGCTTTGTAGAGCTAATGTTTGTATGTACCCTAGGAGACATCAGAAAACTGAAACGTGTTTGTTGACTAGTTTTACACAAAGATTTCAATTTTTTGACAAGATATATCAATATCTCTATAATGCGGCGCTCAACTGTTTTTTTATAAAATATTGTAAAAAATTTATGAAGGAATGCATGTGTCAGTTGTACATTGTCCTAGAGTAACAAAGTTAAAACCTCCTACGCCGTCACTGTACAGGGTGTCTCCAACTCAATAGTATGGGCCTTCTGTGAGGATAGGATACAAATCTATTTTCAAGCGAAAGTATTATTGGGATTTGACAGAGACAACTAATGACGTCATCAATTAAATTTTTTTGCAGAAACATATCCAATTTTGTTTCCTGTTACAACGCTCTCTTTTTCCTAATAAACTTTTATTAGAAAAATGTTTCTGTATTATTTCCCATTAAAAGTTATAAGCAATATCGTTCCTTCAAAAGAAATACCACCTAAAAGTCACATTAGCGGTAGAAGGATCAAGTAGTAGATGGTAAGGAATTTAATGTTCGTTGTTTAAAGTGCATAACATAAATGTCACAAAATACTTCCCATTACTGAATACGAACGTCAAATATATAACTTTTGCGCTTGTAATACATGTGTACATTATATTATAAGGGAGAGAAATGCGTTATTTTGGCAGAGGTGCAATTTGAAGCCCGAGGGCTACAATGCACCGAGGACAAAATAGCATCTCTCCCAAATGGTATATACTATTTTTTCCACGGTCTCATTAACTTTAATTAAAAACACATATTTTGTCATTATGAAGTAAGTAGCACCAGAATTATTGTAGTCGGATTTGAGCATTTACTTAGTAGTCGTTGAGTTATTGTAATAACTGCAAAATAAACAAACAAAAAGAATTGTCAAATTAAGGTGCTAGTTTGGTTTAGTTTAAAGTTTGTTTAGTGCACAATAAATAATTGTGAGTTGGAAGAGATTGTGGAGGCTGCAAATATTGCAATAAGCAATTTGCTGCCTACGAAGTCAAGATCTTTATACGATATAGCCTACAATCGTTTCAAAAAGTGGTGCGCCGAGAAAAATGTTCAAGTATACAGCGAGAATGTTTTGTTGGCATACTTCATTGAAAATGCAAAGAATTACAAGTCTTCCACATTATGGGCGCAATATTCTATGGTTAAGTCATGCTTGATAATTTACGACAACATAGATATAAGCAAATTCCCCAAGCTGATCGCATTTTTGAAAAGAACCGGTGACGGATACCAAGCGAAAAAATCGAAAATATTGACAAAGGGTGAAATCGACCGTTTTCTATTAAGTGCAGATGACAAAGAATTCTTAATGATTAAGGTAAGATTACTTTTGTTATTAGGTATTTCAATTATTAAGTATTTTTATTTTTTATAGGATTAATTCTGGGGATTACCGGAGCTTGTCGAACTGATGAACTAGTCAATTTAACTGTAGATGATATTGAGGATGTAGGCTCTTCCTTGATTGTAAAATTTCCAAACACTAAGACAAAGATTCTACGAACCTTTCAGGTTACCGATGTGGGAAATATGCTTGAATTATTTCGAAAATACCAGTCCCTTCGTCTTGCCCACGTCAAGCATAAGCGCCTTTTTTTGTACTACAAAGCAGGAAAATGTAGTTCGCAGCCAGTTGGCAAGAATACCATGGGAAAAATTCCGAGTGTAGTAGCTTCGTATTTAAAATTACCTGATGCTGCATGTTATACTGGTCACTGCCTACGAAGATCTTCAGTGACGTTACTGGCAGACGCTGGTGTGGATATCATGACAATAAAGCGTCATGCTGGTTGGAAATCAACGACAGTCGTTGAGGGTTATGTCGAGAACTTCATTGAAAATAAAACCAAAATTGCTAATCAGGTTTTAGTAGATACCACTACTAGCGCAATCACAAAAACTGTAAATGTAAGCGAAAGTAATATTCCTTCTAATATTAATTTTGAAAATTGTACAAATGTAACATTTTATTTAAATGTCAATAAATAATTTCAATGTTATCTTTTTTTTGCATGAAAAACGATCTAAATAGTGTAAATTCCCTTGGGAATAATCGACTACTTCTGTTTTAATTTTGATGTCATAGAAACTGATTTCTACTCCCGACCGTGGAAAAAATGTATTCTCTTTCAAAAAATGTTGATAGGTTGCTAATTTACGGCGAGTCACAAAAAAATTCAAGAAGAGCTGGAGTTATATCGAGAAAGGTATTCAGAGTGCCTCATTCCTGATCATAGAACCTTTACGAAATTGGAGGTGACCTTACAACGAAATCAAGATGCATTTTCTGTTCGGAAGAATCAAATAATTGACCGAAAGGTAAGAAACAATGTTAATACAGCTAGACCATTACAGTATTTCTAACAAAATCCTTGGAATTCCATACGGCAGACTAACCGGAAATTGAATTTGAATAAATTAATCGTTCAACGAATTTTAAAGACCAGTGGGTATCATGACTACAAAATTCAAAATTGGGAGTATTTGTCTGAGCATCACATTGAAGACAGATTTAATTTTATAGCTGAAATTGTGGTAAATGTAGAAACTGTTGATTAGAACCTTTTTCGGCACGTTCTTTAGCTGGAAGAAAGTCGGTTTGTCAGTAATGGTTTACCAAACAGGCGCAACGAACACTACTAGTCCATTGAAAATCCCTACATTATAAAGCCATTTCAAAACCAAGGCCATTTTGGAGTAAATGTATGGTGCTGCATCATTGGTAGGTATTTGATTGGTCCTTTTTTTAACGAACATACATTTAACAGTGTCAGTTACCTAAATTCCTACAGGAAGAACTTCCTGCAATTCTGGAGAATGTGTCTATGCAGCTAAGGAGAAACCTATGGTTTCAGCCTGACGGAGCTCCACCCCACAAGGGCAGGATTGTGCAGCAATATTTATATAACACTTTCTCAGAATAATGGATTGGGATTAATGGACATATTCAGTGGACCGGAAAGTCACCAGATCTAACACCCCTCCATTTTTTATGGGGGTCTTTAATAAATAAGGTTTACAAAACACCTTCGCGAGATATTAATCATTTGATAGAAAATAAAATCACAAACGCTGGTAATGCGTTAAACGGCGAAATATTAAGACTGTTTAAGACGATATTACTTAAAACTTTTGAACGGGAAGTTATACAGAAAAAAAAATTCTCTAATAAAAGTTCATTAGAAAAAAGAGAGCTTTTTAACAGGAAAAAGATTTGGGTATGTTTCTGAAAAAAATATAATTGATAACGTCATTAGTCGTTTCTCTCAAATTCCAAAGAAAATACTTTTGATTGAAAATTGAGCATTCCTCATTCCATTTAACACCACGCGTCCCAAATTTTATTTAAATTTTTCCAATGTCGCTGAGTATCAAAGATAAACACTTCTATGCTGCCACTGTGTGAATGGAAAATAATTTTGTATAAACCATAGACCTTATAAATCATGGACGCGCCCAAAACCGTTTTCTGCCTATACAAATCGTTGATGCTCAGATGTGTGCGACAGAGATAGAGCTAGTCCGGGCAAAAACACACAGATCATTGGCCGAAAAAAAAAACAAAAACCGTAAATGACAGACGTATGACATTTACGGTGACAGACCGACTCCACCATAGCTTATGAGTCTTTAAAAACTATTGCTAATAAACACACTAAACACAACTAAATTACAAAAGGCACACAAATCAT
The DNA here is from genome assembly GCA_037114965.1 of Monochamus alternatus. NCBI lineage: Eukaryota > Metazoa > Arthropoda > Insecta > Coleoptera > Cerambycidae > Monochamus > Monochamus alternatus. The sequence continues at coordinate 23,176,295 of CM073430.1, forward strand.
TAACAATATTAACAGGAAAGGTTTTGTCAGGTTATGTTTATATATCATCCCTCATCCCTCTTGTACACATCAGGACAGCGGACCTCTCTTTCTAGGGCCGGTCCATGATTTATAAGGTCTATGGTATAAACAAACAATGACCTCTGATGTTGACATAATGTAAATAAATACCTGATCTGATATCAGGTGGCGACTGTGATGGCAGACAGGCAGGGCAAATGATCAACACTAATTATTTATGAGAATTATGAAAAGAAAAGATTAAGAAAAATCAATTTTCACAACAAAGTTTGAGAAAATAAACTTATGATTGTAAAGTTCAAAAGTAAGCTCTGTATAAGTTTGCAACCCATGTTGCATGTTGTATATGCGAGTATAGAAACTAGTGCGTTTTCGTAAAATTGTTAAAAAAGGTAGTCACCTTAGGTCCATTTTTCTAATATTGTATTTTTTGGTGGCCTTTTTATTTCATCAGCTCATGTATCAATAACACAAGAAATATATTAGCTTGTTATTTCTTATATACCTGATTTATATATTCTGTAAAATAAATATTTTAATAGTAACTATGTGCATCAACAATGTCATAAAAACAAGGCATGTGAGTAGAAAAACTGAAAATATCCATGTTTTTGAACTGTCTTACTGTATATAACGACTTATTTTTGTTTAGTTTCCTTCGTTTTTCAGGACTCCATAATATAAATATTATTGAATTGACATGATTATCTGCATCAGATATATTGTAGAAATATACTAGCTACTTTGTTAAAAGAATAAATTTTGAAGAAAAGTTTCAAGCATATTTGTTCCGTTTGTAAGGTCAAAAGTTTACGACAAAATAAAGTATTTTTAAATAAGTGTCACATGAATATTTGAAATGAATATATTAGACTGCATAGTTACGTTTATTTCAATCCTGTTAGTGGTGCTGATTGTAACTAAAAGTTGTGGAGTGTCAGAAATATTCTGTTTCAAATTTTAACAGAACTACTTAGATGCTTACCAATGTTTTTGTACGCAACTCGCATACATTTTGATAATATAAAGAGAATGTATATTAAACTGAGTTATTGGAGTCAGAGGTACCGTCAGATTACAAAGAACTTTCACAAGCAATAGATGTAACTGCTTGCTATTGTGTATTAAGAATATATTTAAGCTTAAGTGATTTTTATACACACAACATTTGTAACATCGCCTTAGTTCTACAGCACAATATACTGGACAATCTCAATCTAATATCGCAGTCTATTTCCCTCTATGATAAGTACTAATGTCAACCTGCAAGAATATCTTACACTTACCATCCAAAAAATATGACTAATTGAACCTACAAATATTTATGAAGCGTAGAATTTTCTATTTTTTCTTTTCAGTAATATTAACTTCTCGTATCCTTGGACTCATTGAAGGTTTGATGTCATATTAGCTCCCATTTCTTTGAATTCGGCTGGTTCCTCATCAGGATCACAAGAGATTCATTCTTAGCCTAAAATTCATAAAATATTTTATAGTTGACTCCATTTTTGGAACATATCATGACGAACTGCACTGATTAACTTATTTATAACTTCTTAAGGTACTAATTTCTTTACGCTGTTCTCTACACTATCCAAATTAGGTACTAATTTCGCAGTTACAGTTTTATCAGTTACGACATTTATCCATTAGTTTAATAGCTATTTATGATATAGGTGTTAAAAGTAAGATTTTATTTTGTGAGTGAAGATGATACAAATAAACAAAATAAAATCACTTTTAACACGTATATCATACACTATTGAACAAAATAAAATCACTTTTAACACGTATATCATACACTATTTCTTCTACACTACAATCGGAAGAACTTTAAACTCAATAAAAATAAGAAATCAAAAAATACCACACAGATCGCAATGTTTATGAACCAAAATTTTCGTAGCAACCAGTGCTGTTGTTAGTTACGGAAAAAACGTAAAAATATTGACAGCATTTTCTAGTAATATTATAAGTATAATGAATAATCTCGATAATGAGCGTAACGAATCCATCCCTGCTGAAATCGAAGCAGCCATCAGTCGAGCAAAATCAAAGGAACAGTACGAAATCGCTTACAGACGCTTTTCGGAATGGTGGAACATTAAAAAGGTCCCTGGGAAATGTAACGAAAGTGTTTTACTGGCATATTTTGAGGAAAAAGCCAATATATGGAAATCGTCAACGCTGTGGTCAAATTATTCCATGATCAAAACTATGTTAAAAATAAAGCAAGATCAAGATATAAGCAAACGTTATAAACTTATTGCTTTTTTAAAACGGAAGGGTGAAGGATATCAAGCAAAAAAGTCAAAAGTTTTAACGAAGACGCATATCGACAAATTTCTTACAGAAGCAGAAGACGAAAAGTATCTGATGATGAAAGTCGCAGCACTAGTGGGTGTCTTCGGGGCGTGTCGTCGGGAGGAATTATGTCAGATGACCATCGACAATATCGAATATTTGGGCACTTCGGTTGTTGTGACCATACCAGATACTAAAACGGAAGTGCCTCGGACTTTTAGTGTTGTTGGTGAATTCTATTTAAACTTTTTTAGAAAGGCCACCCAACGCTGACCATAGACGACTTTTTCTTAAATATATGAATAATAAATGTGTGAAGAATCCAGTGGGGATTAACATGTTTGGTAAAATGCCTGCCGACATTGCAGAGTTATTGAATCTACCAAATCCTCAACTCTACACCGGACACTGTTTTCGTCGTTCATCGGCGACATTGTTAGCAGATTCTGGTGCAAATCTTACTACCATCAAGAGACATGGAGGATGGAAATCTTCGACGGTAGCTGAAGGCTACATTGAAAATTCACTGGAACAGAAGAAGGAAATTGCGTGCCAAATACTTCCTACTGCTGCAACTACTAGCAAGACCACCAGTACTACCAGTAGTATTTCTACAGAAAATAGATGTGTCACACATGTTGACAGTAAAACCAACTTAAGTATGATGACTCCAGGGAAGGGGCAGGGAATTACAATTTCAAATTGTTCTTATTTTACTATAAATGTTAATAGTAATAACTAGTTAAAACGTTGGTTTGTACTTATTTAAAATAAAAAGTTGTTCATGTGTTTGTTAAAACGTTTTATTAATTTTCAAAAAAAAATTTAAATAAACTTTGATTTACTTTTAACACTAGTGTTCTACAATTACTTTGTCAGGCCTGTACCGTTTTTGCCGCACAAACAAATGTATATTTTTTGCTGTGGGTAGAACTTTGCAGCAATTATCAACACAAATCAAAGTAGACTAAAACCTATTCTTACTCCATACCTCAAACAGGCTACCATGCATGGAACTCTCAATGGAACTTACTCGTAGGCATACACGCTGAAATTTGAAAATTGAAGCACTTAAAATTCACTACTAATTTCGCCAAAATAATCTGAGAAGGTTTTTTCAGTAGATCTCATCAAGCGTTGCAAGCATAAGTATTCAATGGGCAAATCCTTCTGCCAATAAATTGTAGGTAAACATATTTAAGGTACAAAACACCCAGCCAAGAGTCACAAAAAATAGATTATTCGCCAGTAAATAGTTAAGCAGTCTCATAATACACTTTAACAAATTGTACGCGCTGTTGAATAGATACGTGCCAAATATCACACCGTTATTACTGCAAAATTGGTCACTAGATGAAAATGAAAAAAATATATCCTCATTGAAAGACCCTGTACCTATAATCATAAATATAAAATGCATTGAGCATAACCAATGACTGACAAAGAAGAATTATAAAGTTAATCTTTTTACATAACTCACATGTCATCATAAGTACGCTTGTCTTAAATGGCATCATGTTTCAAGCGACATCGTTCTCCCCTACATCTTGTACATTTCATGTCCTCAAGATGATATCGATATTATTCATAGTGACTAAAGAATATGCCCTGCCAATTACTTTCTGATCTTATGAACCATGTCAGATAAGACGAAATTCCAGTTTATGCATTTTTCTTAGAGGTTCTTGAAAATATGCAGGTAGGTATTCCAATATACGAACTCGATCTAAATCTTACTCAGCATTTTTCAAGTAGTGAGATTGGAATAATGATATGGTATTGATTTAGTATCAAAACTAATCTAATAGTTCAAGTTCTATTTAAGATTCCGTTGCATGGATACGTTAGGTATTAATGTAAAATTTGTTTTGATATAATACTTATTTAGATAATACAATTACTAAGACATGATTAATGGTGAATGTATAATTTGAACTCTATGTTGAATTTAAAATATTCCTCTTTGCTACAATAAAAAGTTGTATCAAAAAAATTTTACACAGTGTAATTGTGGAGGTCAGTTTTTCGGGTTAAAGGTACGTGTTTACCATAATATTAATGTTGAATTCTCATTTTTTTATTCCAATAATGAGTCGACTTATAATTTGTTTTTCTAAACTACATTATATAAACTCTTAACGACGGCAGTACTAGAAAGTATCCGAATGTTGCCTGTTGTTACCTTGTTAAACCAATATTAAATTACCAAAATAAAAGAGATCAGAACTACAATGGAATATATACCTACAATAATTTACTGGTTCCAGCAAAGTTGATTCAAACTTGACGTTTGGAAATATATGGCTTCCTTATTCAAAATAATAATAATAATAATAATAATAATATTTGTTTATTTTTTATCCATTTTTATGATAACAATTCCCAGCGAATTTATTTTAGTTTACACTAGATTTCGTTATTTTATTTTGAAATCAGTTGTTTCTATCAATCGAAATATGTTGCAACATTAATTTCTATATCATCAATTTGAGAGATCTATCCATAAAATAATTTCCTGATGTGCCATTGCTGTAGCTAACGCTGTTTTTTTTTTAAATTATAAACCAATTTGTGCTGACAACCGTCAGTTTAAATAACAGATTTACGATCGCTGAAGTAAAATAAATGATTATTGGAGATAAAAACAATTTTATATCGTTGATATAAATGTTGCGGTGAACAGTAAAAAGCATTGCACCATTTGCCTAACAAATTTTGTAATGATTTTTCCACAACATATGAAATTAATATGAATATGCGTTCTAAATCCAAAGTCATAATAAGTCCCAAATCAATATTTAATTACGCTAACCAAATTAATGTAATTAAATCAAAATAAATCATTTTGTATTAATTTATCAAATATTACAGCATGAAATATATTTACACAATTTATTAGTGCAGAGAAATGTAATGTTGTTTAATATATTATCTATGAGTAGATACGTGAAATATTACTACTAAGTATATCGAGTCGTATATCTTCTACAAAGCCCTTCATAATTAAATATGTCCAAATACTTTGTAGACACAAACATTTATCATTTATAAATAAGTGGTACAACTATGAGGATATATTGTCGCGTGAGTTGTTCTAATATAAATTTACCATTTTTAAAATTGTCACAGTAAACAGTTTGCTAGAAATTAAGTAGCTATATAAGGGTTCATTTCAAAAACTACCTACTCTCGTTTTCTCAATATACAGGGTGTTTATTAATTGAATGTCGATACTTAAAACTTAATATCAACATATGTCCTAAACCTCTTAATTTTTGAGCTAGAGGGTGTTACAGTTTTAAGAAAAAATTTACTTTTTTATTATAATTTTCTTATTACTCCAGATATTTTTATGAAATTTTGTACACACCTATTAATCATTAAGGGGCATTGTTTGATGTAAAAAATGTTTTCAAATCTTTGCCAATGACGTTCGTACGAGGTTTGAACTAAACATTTTTGAAGAAAAAAAATGGTACGTCACTGCTTTTTCTAAAAACTAAAACTATTTTTAAAATCTCCATTTATTTTACAGCAAATTTGGTCCCTAGACTTACTCTCGTACGATGCACCATTTTCACGTAAAAAAATTAAAACCAAAAAAGTTTTTCCCCAAGTTCAGTATGACTGCTTTTGATATATTGTTGCCATTTTGTAGACACCCACCATGCGTGAAAGCACTTGTTTTAGGACAAAAATTAATTTTCTACTTTAACCAGTGACCTCCACGTAGGCATAATATTAAATGATTGGATAGAAAATAAACGGTGCGTCTCTGACTTTTTTAAATTTTATTTAAAAAATCGCGATTTATTTAGTAAAACGATAAATTCAAAATCGAAACGATAAGACAAGAAAATACAAACAAAATAAAGAACCCAAATTATGTATTTACAGTAGCTGTTGAAAGTGTCCTCCACCCACACGTATGCAAGCATCTACTTTTCTTCGCTAGACTGACGTACATTTTAAAAAATTCCTGGGATGTCTCTTATGGTTTGGCAGCATACTATTATACGATCTCGTAACTTTTCTTCGGCTTGAATCGGCACTGCGTACAATAAGTTTTTAGATGACCCCAGAAAAAGTGATCTAAACTATTAAGGTCGGGAGATCTGGGCGGCCATAGTTGTGATTTAGAAATTCACGCACCGTTAAGCTAAAATGTGGTAAAATGTGGAGGCGCACCATCGTGCATTAGCCACATCTCTTTCTTAATAAAAGATGAAGGTCTTCAAGCATTGATGGCAGATCTTCTTCAAGAAAGTGTAAATACGATTGTTCATCTAATCTTCCTGGGAGAAAAAAATGGGTCTATCAAATAATCGTCAATACTACCAGCCCAAACATTAATGAAAACTGTTCTTGATGATTTGATTCAACAATTGCAAAAGGGTTTTTATCCGCCCACAAATAGCTATTATGCAAATTTTGTATTGAGTTTCGAGAGAAACTAGCTTCATCAGTAAAAAGAATGTACTTGCCAAGTAACGGATTTTCCAGCAGCTTTTGAAGAAACCACTCACAGAAATTAATGCGCAACGGAAAATCTCTAGGCAGTAATGCCTGGACTCTTTGAATGTGATATGAATATAACAAATTTTCGGTAAGAATTTTCCAAACAAGCACCTGTGAATCATTAAATGTTGCCGCGATTTTCCTCATGCTAGTTTCGTGGTTCTCCTCAATTTTATGAAAAATTCCTTCTTCAAGTTCCGGTGTTCTTACTGTTTCAGGGACTCCTTTAGCACTGTGGTCTACTTTTAAATTTCCGGTTTCGTGAAGACGTCTATGAATCCCAGAAAATGTTCTCGGATTGGGTAATACGCTATTTGGATACCGCTCTTGGTATATACTCCTGGCTTTGTATGCATTTCCGTCGACAACCCCATAAGTAAAATGCATGTCAGCTAATTCACCGATTGTAAAATTTACCACTTTTTATGAAATTTTACCTCCTACTCTAATAATAATTTTTTAATAGTGAAAAGAAGCATAAAAAATTATGACAATTTACCCAGCCTACTAATTTTTATTTCATTTGCTTTAAGGTGGCATTTAGTGAGCTTACCGTGTTTTCTATTCAAATATTCAATATCATGGTGAACGTCATTTGTGAAAGTAGAAAATTAATTTTTGCCCCACAAAAAGTCTCAATGAACTTGGGGGAAAAAACTTTTTTGGTTTTAATGGTGCATCGTTGCGATTGGTACGTCCGAAATATGATTTTCCGGCCCCAATGGGCCATTTTCCCGGACCCAAACTGGGAATTTCAGCTATCTAAAAACTATTTGAGCAAACTCTAAGGACCAGGATTGAAAAATACATGAATATCCCACTTTTGCGACTGGTACGTCCGAAATATGATTTTCCGGCCCCAATGGGCCATTTTCCCGCACCCAAACTGGGAATTTCAGCTGACCAAAAACTTTTCACACCCAGTTTCAGGTCCAGAATTGAAAAACACACGAAAATACCACAGTCGCGACCAGGACGTCCAAAACAGGATTTTCCCGTCCCAAGGGGTCATTTTCCCCGACCCAAACCCGGAATTTCAGTTGGCCATAAACTTTTCGAGCACAAATCCGACTTTAGCTCCAAAATTCAGAGTTGACTTTGCCTTATCGCGGGAACCGCATTTCAGGCCATTTTCGGCCCCTGGGGCCAATTCCAGACATGTAGGCCCAATTCTGAGCTCGGGATTGGATTCAGCGTCGAAAAATACATGGGAATACATATGTTACTCTCTTGTGTATGAACTTTTTTTTTGTGGGGCTGTGCTATCCCTGGTCATTCTCCTGTGTAATCGTGTTAAAATATCGTTCACTGTCTTTGAAAACACTTTTTTGATGACAATCTACAACAAATGCAACTAATTTAAGTTTGTATGTTTGACTTTTTTAGTACTATAGTCAGCATTGTCAAAATGCCAACTTGAGTTATTTTTATCTGTTTAAAAGGTATGGTTGTAAACAAAAATAGCATAAAAAACATTGGTGAAATGTTTCATTCTGTCTCGAGAAATGGTTCACCTCGGTGCTATGCGCCTGCTTCCTCCATTCTTCCATCCTTTTCTCTCGACGAGAATGAAACACTTTCCACCTGGGTATGTAATAGACTATTAAATAATGATTTGAAAATCTTTCTTTTCAGCATAAATATGCATTTCAAAAAATATTTAATCGTATATTCGTATACTATTTAGTGTACTTTCTCAAATATACAACAAAATGGTGAACTTATCTGTCAAACCCCAAACACAATAGACAAAACTTGAAATCTAAACATTATTTTATTCTATTTAATATTCTCTACATTAGCTGATACCTTCTTATTGTTAAATTCTGCAGTGTTTAGTCTACATATCTGCTTTGCTAATGTTTTTCGTTTCAAGCGAATTAACTTTTTCAAATTTGTTAAACAAGCAACACTTGTCCGAATGTTTCCTAACGAATAAATCTTTCAAAATAGAGTAGGTACGTGAAATATGTCGACTTCATGAGATATATAGTATGTGAATACACATGTTGAGTAGCAAATGAACTGATTACTGCCGAGCAATTTATTTTGAGGATGTTTATTTGTACTACTGAAAGGTAATTGCGCAAAAATTCAATAATGGTGTGATTAGAAATGTGTATAAAACCCGTGTTGAGAATTTGAATAGATACTTCATATATAAGTTTTTTATATAAAAAGGTATTAAAAATTCAAACGTCTGTAATTATACACAATATATTAAGAAGACATTAACAATTATTGGTTATTAGCAGTGGTAAAAACGGGAGCTGAGAGAAATGCTTTTAGCCGTTAATAGAAATTGACTACTCTCAGAAAAACATCATTTTCGAAAACTGTCATCAAAAGTTGACATTTTCGTTAAATTTTCAGTTGACAAAGTGAGTCTTTTTTGTCACCTAGCTGCAAAATAGTTTTATGTTCTAGTACGCTCTAGTCTTTTTCGTTGTAGAATATAAAACAAACAAATAATTTGTCATTTTTTCAAGACTTAATTTTAATGTTATTAACTAAACAATATACATTTTAAGTAATATAATATTTCATGTACTACATGTAAATTGAAAGCGGCGATATTGAAGTGTGTTTTATGACAGATCCAGTGTTGTCAGTTATCGTAGCTTTTGGTTATGGGTGGTCAATGAGGCTGCTGTAACTGTTTAAGTTTACTGCTCACATTATATTATTGGCAAGTTCCTTAGGCTCTGCTGACGATGATAACAATCTATTTGCGATTGAAATTCTATTCTGCATAGCATTTTCTATATATGTTTCCGCTACTGTACTAGAACGTCACTCCTCGTGTCGTTTAATGGTGGTATTGTCTGCCCCTGCCTGTGGACTAAAAAAGTGGCGGAACAATGTCTAAAGCAATGTTGTTGACGTCAACCACTTGGTTAATACATTTTTCCCAGACATACTTCACAAAAAAATCTTTAACTTGTAGTAATTAAATATTTGTCTTTTATATCATCGATAGTTTAGCAGTTCATCTCTTCTCAAAGCTCCACAAACACCAAATACTAAAATGACTCGAAAAGCTATCCAAAATTAATTAAATCGATCGATTTAATATCTTTTATGTTAACTAATCAAGTGTTTATTGTTTCAGGTAAGCTTTCCTGATAGAATATATTGCAATTATTGGTAAGTTACTGCAAATTTATTAACGCAATTAAATATTCCGTGATCATTAGTCTAGTATATCGAAAATTGCAGATTTTTGTAGCAAAAGTAAGAATATTTTTTAAAAATAAATTTTGTTTCGCTCTGCTTCAATTTTTTAATATATTATTTAGGGTAATCCGTTTTTCCTGACTCACTACTGGCATTCAGGAATTTGTAAAACATACAGGATGACTCAAAAAAAAGTTGCTTCTTTCCATGCCATTACTGAAATATTGTGAAAAAAGTAAAATAGCTATTTTAGAAAATGCCATGTAGCTGAAATTTAGTATAAAGTAATATAAATATACAAATCGATTTACGTTGATAGAAAATTTCTACAGCCATTAGTTTCAGTAATGCAACACTAAATTGTTTTTTTTTTCTCTTATAGACGTTATAGTGGATCTTGACAGTAACAGATGTTGAATAAAATTAGAAACACGTCAATATTTTATTTGAAGACTATCAAATAAAATTATAGAAATTCTTGACGTAAAACAAAAATCAATATTACCAAAAAAAAAAAACACAAATATTCTACAAATTCAACATAAATACTTCAAAGTGACGCCCATTTGCTTGCACACAAAGCTCAGCACTTTATCTAATGTTGTCCATAATGTTTTGAATACTTTGTAAAATAGACTAAAAACTCTGTGGCATAGGTCTTCTGTATTTTTAGAGTCTTTTCACACGGGCCACTGTGCAGCGCTGCCGAGTGGAGCCACTAATTTATGGTTGACGTGTCGGTGGGAGTCGGCAACTACGCGCCTCCGTGGCGCTGCTAATTCTGAGGCGCGCCCGTGTGAATAAGTCTATATAAAATAATGTTTCGTCAAAATGGATCACTCACCTGCGCTTCCGAGAAGCTCTGCACGGTGGCGCGTGTGAAAAGGCTCTTAGAGGGACATGTAATAAATTTTATCTTTCCGGCAATCCTACAGAAAAAAAAATATATGGACTAAAACATGTAGACTGTGGAGGTCAAGCAACAGACTTATGAGTGACAATTAAAAAATTTGGAAAGCCTCGATTTAAATTTTGGGACGTCATTGTAGAATTATGAACGCCTGCGCCATCTAGCTGAAATATTTCTAATACCTATAATGTAATGGAAGATTGTCAGATCATTCTTAATTTCCATCCCTGAAATATATAAATATCTTTCATAAATAAGTAAGGTTTCGAACAATAAGAACAAAGCTTGCAAATGTCGAATCTGTCAAAATAAATATTATTGTTCAAATAAAAGAGTAGTGTCGCATATTGATGTATTTGTAAGTTAATTATCCATCTATTAGTGTCATGGTTCAATATGCCACCCATAAGAAAAAAAACAATTGAATAAAAACTGTTGCAGAAATTTTTTTTTGACGAATATCGATTTCTTCGTATCTTCTTATTCTTCTGTACCATATTTCAGCTCTTTGTATTGTGCAATTATGACGCTAGATGACATTTTCTAAAATTATAATTTTTCAGTATTTTTTTCAGAATATTATCATTAATACTTTAATTGGATCCACCCTGTATATTTTATGGTTTCTCAGATAGCAATGGTGACCATAAAAAATGACCACACTGTATCGTTTTCTCGGTTATACAGGGTGTTAAAAAAAGAGTGTAAAATATTTCAGGAGGTAATAGTATGAACCAAAGCAGAAAAGTCTTAATAAACATGGGTCCGCAAAGTAACGGTAGCGGAGATTTGGACCACTATTCGTTTTTCAAACATTTTACTTTATTAGGAATAAACCGACAAAGAAAGCTTCTAACAAACAAAAAATTAAAGTTACAGAAGATGTTCAAAGTGCCCTCCGTCCATTTCCAAGCAGGCACGACATCTTCGTCTCAACGATATTCGAACTCTTTCGAAAACACCCTCCTTGGTTTGGATTTCTTGACACTTTTGATTAATCCGTAGCTGCAGCTCTTGCAGGCTATTTACAGGAGCACCATACACTAATGTCTTCAAATAACCCCATACAAAGAAATCTAGAGGGTTCAGATCAGGCAATCTTGGAGGCCATAAAACAGGTCCGGCCCTTCCTACCCATCTATGTGGAAAAGTTTGGTGTAAATGCCCTCTAACGGTCATGGAAAAATGAGCTGGAGCACCATCATGCTAGAACCATATTTGTTGCCTCATATTCAAAGGAATGTCTTCCAAAAAATCATACAGTTTGTTTTGCAGAATGTTGAGGTAAGCAGCGCCTGTTAATCGGTTTGGTAAAACAACAGGACCTAGAAACCTGTCACCTACAATACCCATCCAAATATTTCATGAAAAACGTGCCTGATGCCCAGATTTTATTAGAACATGAGGATTCGTCGGCCCAAATATGCGTATTGTGAAAATTAAATACTCCATTTCATGTGAACCCAGCCTCATCAGTAAAAAGAATGTTTGCAAGAAAACGAGGGTCTTTAGCATCATGACGTAGAAACCAGCGGCAAAAAATCAAACGTGCTTGATGATCATTTACTGGATTTAAGGCCTGTACTCGTTGCACATGGTATGGATAAAGCAGTTGCTCGTGAAGGATTCTCCAAACAAGAGGACCACTAATTCCTACCTCAGCTGATATTCTCCGCACACTCGTACCTGGATTCTGCTCTACCAGTGCTAGAATTTCTTCTTCTGCTCTAAAAGTTGATACCCACCTTGGCCTTCCGGATAAATGGCACTGTTTGCTCAAGAAACCGGTATCACGTAATCTTTGGTGAATTCTTCCAAACATGCGTTGTGATGGAATTTGGATTAGCGTCAACATAAAGACGTCGCGCTTCGGTGGCATTTCCATTAGCACGACCATACATTAAATGCATGTCTGTTAATTCTGCGTTAGAGTAACCAGCCATAGCGAAAGAAAACTTGTGCACTGAGAACAACTGTCAAATACGTACTGTTTATTTCACTAAACATCAACCAACTATTATAAGAAAATACAAAACGTTTTTGCAAAAAAGGGGCTAAAAAACATAAAACATTCCATATCTCCGCAACCGTTACTTTGCGGACTCATGTTTATTGAGACTTTTCTGCTTATTTTGGTTCATATTATTACAACCTTAAATATTTTACACTCTTTTTTTAACACCCTGTATTTTCGAAAAATTACTTTATTTTTTATTTAAAAAGGAACAAATGGAAAAAATGTTATTCTTTAATTTTAACTTCTTTGCAATAAGAAAATTCATGCTTTGTCAACTTTAACTTTATATTATTTGTACACCATTTAAGTAGTATTTTTTCAAAAAATATGATATGAGGGTGTAAAAGTTGAGAAGTAAGAATACTCTTCGAGAAATAAAAGTTCATAAACTAAAATTCGATTACGGGATCTTAGAGAGTTCCCACAATATACTTTCCCAGTCACTAAAAAGTGTAACAGAAAATCCAGAATAATTTGTCACCCCGTGACCTATATATGTCCCGAATTCTGACGTTCCATTTTATCTGCCATTTTATAAGAGACTTAATTTGATTTCTACCTTGAGGGGCGCATCCGTATTGATAATTTATCGACAGAAATTGTGAGTTAAATTTCTCTTATCTAAACTTACAGATTTAGCAGTCATTTTCTGTCTGTAATAAAATTAAAATTTGTATTGCTTTGGGATAAAATGTTTATATAACTTGAGCGTATTTCTGTATATGTAAACGTAAATACACTTCTCTTACTAATATAAATATATTCATTTCTGTAAAGTAAATAATTCATCGGCCAAATATATTTAATGTATAAAATTCTCGTGTCACAGTGTTAGACGCCATACTCCTCGGAAACGGCTTGACCGATTTTTATGAAATTTTATATGTATATTCGGTAGGTCTGAGAATCGGTCGTAATCTATTTTTCATACCCCTAAGTGATAAGGGTGGTCCACCCCAAACAATTTTTTTTTATTTTTTTGGTAAAAATTTTTTATTTTTATTTTTTTATGATGTGGCATTAAAGAATACATACAACCCTTAATTTTCACCCTTCTATCACAAACCCCTATTTTTAATAGCCATTTTAGTAATTTAATCATTTTTAACCCTGGTAGATAACTGATCGATTATCACTAGATCAGTTATCCCCGCCAGGCGTCTACCGGTGTCACTTCTCACCACAAACCTAGAAAAAAATGTAGAGAGCGTCGGTTCATGATATATGTCACGTGACAGGTGCCGCGTTTTCTAGGGACCGAAGGTCCCGAAAATTGATATTTTATTTGCTTTATGTTGGCGGTTGTGCAAATATGATGGCAAATATGAAATTAACTATCTTGCTGTCATTTTAAATGTCATTAAAGAATGTGACATCAATGTGAGCAATGAGATTCACGCTACAATACAACCAATGTAAATTGGTATAAAAACCAAGTTTTAGTGATTCTGGACCTTTTAGGGCAGCCATGAATTAGCGGTCGCCGGCAATATGACACTGGCACAGTCTATATTTTTTTTAAGGTTTGTGCTTCTCACCCAGTAAACAGCACAGAGTAGGGATGAGATCGAAGCCGACTACCAAAATATTCACTACAAATAGTTCATATGGCAAAACAACGTTTACCGGGTCAACTAGTCCTTTTATAATATTCACTCATTTCCGTTATATTGAAAGTCTAATTTGATAAATAAATATTGATTTCACATTGTACATTTTCCTGTCTTCTGAAATTTTTAAATAATATTTACATACCCTGAAAATATTAAATATTTCTGAAACTAATTATTATAACAACGTGCGATCATCTACACTGAGAAAAACCCTTCAACTACTATGCTTTTATTTGATAGCTAATAATTCAATTTAATTTCACAATGAATCCATATATTCTGTTCTTGTTGCACCATCATTCATTCATTCATTCATTAATGCTTATGACCGTCATCATGCTAGTTTGTGCGCATGAGTTAATTTGATATTATGTGTGCGGGTATGGTCGGCTTCTATTTATGAATTTTGTGTTTATACAATTAGGTATATAATTTTTGTATGATTTTATGTGCCTGTCTCACATTAACAATTCAGCTATTTTTATATTTACCTATTGGGCATAATAACCTTTGGCTCTGCCTTTATTGTTAATAAGTAAGTAATTATATTAATAATTATAAAGATGTATTTGACAGCATTACATTGATCTCAGTTATAAAGTAGTCAGAATACATAAATTTGTTTTATAACACGGTAAGAACTGAGTTGTGATTATAATACATACCTTAAATTTGTTAGTTACACACCTAATTTCATTCTACATAATGTTATGTTTTTATATTTTTATTTTAAAATACCGTTATGTAATTACATATTTTATCTTTATTGTAGATATGTCTTTATCTTGTATAAATAAGTAAGTAAAACAATTGTTGAAAAACATTTTTGTACTCTGAACTTTGATGTAGCAGATTGATGTTAGAAAAAAAATCATGTTCGTCTATTTTTCAAAAAATATATAACTATATAGTATAAAAAGGATCATCTTGGCATGTGATCTGTATAAACAAATATTGTTCAGTAAATACCTTATAGTTTGCTTCTTATACATTGAATAATATGCTTACTTTTTGGAGTTTTGTCGTTTTTATCTCTCCTAGATGAATATGCACTTAAGTTATAGAGTACTACTATAGGAATATAGCCTGTTCAGTAATTAATGCATACAGCCAACCACAAAACATGTTTTGTGCAGTCAACTAACTCTTAATGTACAGTTAACTTATCCTTAATGTACCAGGAATACATTTAGTTAAAGATTTTAATAATTATAGTGAGACAGTTCAGGTACTCAAGCAAGACATTTTTGTCATTTCTAGCAAGTTTAGATAAAAAAACCATACGCTTTCAGAATTATCACTTGTTTTCACGACAGTTAGTTGAACAAAGGGTTGCAATCTTATCATATTCTCAAGTAAGGACATTCTTACTTTTCCTTTTCTCAAGTTCATATATCGATACTTTGTTTTAATAATTACATTTTATTATGTACTTTACAATTTTCACTAACTGGACATTTCTAGTAAAAGTAAAGACGGAAGGATACAGAGGCTGTAGTAAGCACAGTCGTTCTGAAGTAGAAACAGATGGCAACCCTAATTATATACGACAACTATTTTCGACAAAAACTGTAGAATATAACTAATACCTTTATGAGCTACATAAAATTAGTGGATTTTATTTTCATTTGAGAACCATCAAGTTGATATTACAAATATTTTGAGACTTATTGATAAATTTCGAATTACTGTAAGTGCTCTATTAAGAAGGTTATTACACATAATATTCTGAACTATTTCTATTGTTTGATATTTATTTTAAAGATTAAACTGCAAATATAACTTTGAACATTGTTAAACGTATTATAAAATTCTCAGGAGAATGTGCTAACAAATTTAAATACTTAAGCAAAGATTTAAAAAATTAACACCAAATATCTACATTCTTCGGCATTTATTCAGGAAAACTTTTGCCGTACTGAATGAATTCTAAGTTAAATTTAAAATTTTAAAAGGGCAGAGTTGTTGAAATAATTTTGTTGAACTATTCCAAATTCTTGTTTTAGAACTTGTAAAACAAAAATGTTTTAAGACGAGCATACTTTTTACTGCGAATCAAATTACGTTACATGAAAATTTAATGAGAAAGTTACGTAAACAAGTTCTGTTGAATTAAGTCTTAAATGGAAATTAGCTAATTGCTTCAGTTCCCTTGATAATAATATACCAAGGCTTACCTAGAAATAAGTTACCTACTAACGGTTGTATTGAAAGCTTCCTAATATATTTAATTTCATATTA
Source organism: Monochamus alternatus (assembly GCA_037114965.1). Lineage (NCBI taxonomy): Eukaryota > Metazoa > Arthropoda > Insecta > Coleoptera > Cerambycidae > Monochamus > Monochamus alternatus. The sequence continues at coordinate 23,193,096 of CM073430.1, forward strand.
TTTATTTATTTATTTCATATTTCATAAACGTTTATGAATATATTAAGTAATGATATTGATTATTTATTGCATACGTATTTTAAGTAGCATTTTATCCAATAATGTTTAAACACATATTAAGTAACAGTAATAGTTATAAATATTGGTCCACTAGATGAAACCAATAATATGTTATAATATGTTAATAATAACAAATTCTTACAAATATTGGGCCACTGTTTAAATATTTTGCCAATATTGGTCCATAAAATGTGTGGTACCTGCTTCTTCAATATTGGCACTCAGGGTTAACTATGACTAAGTACAAATTTTAACCACATGAGCTACCTGAGACTTAAAACACAAGAAAAAAAATATTCCAGAATTTTAACCCGATATTTAAAAAATGGGACAAAACCCTCTTTTCCTGTGGAATGTCGGCGTCTATGATAAGCATCGACCGAGTTGGCTTAGATCCATAGGATCCTTACATTTTTCAACAATATCAACTACCATGTTGTCGTTTTTTGCAGCGTTTCTAAATGATGAAACGACAAAAATGAACATTCTTATTAATACCTGATATATAGATAATAATTAATACACTTAGGTCTTCAGTATTTTTCATTTGATTTTCATTATTTCAATACAAATTGGCAAAACTGCATTTTCACTCATTACAACCACTCACTACTGATAAAACACACGTACCGTCAGTACAGTTAGATAAAATGCCTATTCATTATAAGAAAATCGAACGAAAGGAATAGGTAATTGAATTATGTCATGACAGCGAATCTTACCGTTGTCTTGCTGATTGCCTACTCTGTAAACTTTAAACGGTCGGCGGACGGGTCGCATAGGCGGCGTTAAATCAGGATTTAATATAATATAAAAAAAAATTCACCTTATAAATATGTTTGGATTTTTTTAAGGGTGGTTCAATTAATTCTTAAATAGATAAATATGAAATTTCAACTTTGATACCATGTCTCTGCCTCTTTTAAACTGCTCCACAAAAGTTAAAGTTCACAAATCTTCAGTTTCTTTTAATATTTTTGGCATGCTACCTTGAATGTTTACTCTTCACTTCAATGACTTCCTGGCAACGCCTCTGTCTATCAGGTTGTTGAAGTAGCCTTGATCAATTTCTAGCCACAGGCGTGGTAAGAGCCCTCTGAGTTCCTGAAGTGTATGTGGATGTGGTTGATGCAAATCTAAGACTCTTTGTAGTTGGTCTCACGCGTGCTCAATAGGATTGAGGTCTGGCGAAAGAGGCGGCAGTGCCAACTGCGGAATTGTAACCATGAAGTTCCAAAGTATCGGCAACAATTCTCGCGCGATGAGGTCGCGCATTATCGTCGAGAAATAAAAAAATTGGCCCATGCAGCATAGAACAAAGCCATCAAGCACCAACTCTATATGTTCATTAAAATAAATGTCTCCCCAAACAGCAACTGTACCACCGAAAATCGTCCATATCTCGAGTCATCTGCGAACAATACCGACCGTTGATCATTCCAATTCACGTATATCTAGGCATTATTGAAAGCCAAAATTTTTAGGTCTTGAATCAGAGACTACATAAACTTGAAACAACGATAGATCCAAAATTCTTAAAAAGACCAAAGATAAGAGCTAGCTGAAAACTGAAAAAGTCACTCAATGATGAGCAAAAAAACACTCATATAAGCAAGTAAACATTTTATTTATTATCTAGAACCATTTGTAAAACAAAAAATATCGACTTTTAAAAGAAATCATGATATTTGTGAACTTTCTTAACTTTTGTGGAGCAGTTGTGGGTAGTTTGATTAACTCATTATTGTCATGTGACAATTTTCCTACAGCCTACGCATACACCATTACTCAAGGGACAATCTGTATAATAAAGATTCAATATATCGAAAATGTATTTTTAATGAAGGATTAAACGTTTAATATAAGAATAGATCTACTTCTACCTTATAGTCAAAATAACTTTTTTCTTTCAAGGAAATAAAATAAAGTTCCCTTTTGCCCTATTATAACATTTCTGTGAAGCCGCTTCACATGGCTCAAAATAAGGACAGAGAACGTTCCAAATATAACTGAAAAGCCTGCAACTGTTGAAAATTTTCACGACACATATGTTTCCCGGCTAGCGTGGGACACTCATGCGTTAAAGAACACTTTCTATGCATAACAGAGTCGCAAGGTCTGGCAAATTTATTCATTTATTCGAACTGAAATTTATCACAAACGGATCGGGGAATTAATTACTTTGAGCTATTATCACGCATGATCGTTTAGGAAAGTAATAACGTTCTTTGCCTTCTAAAATAGCAGATGTTACACAAATGAAATGTAGTTGATTTTTTTAACAGATTGCTCGTAAAATTGCAATGAAGCATCTGTGCAGCCCAGTTACCTAAATCTTATGAAGTTGAATATGAAGGATGAGCTTCATTTTGTGCAATATAGGAGATAAATGAAAAAAGTTATGAGTTTTTAAAAAGATAAATATGGCACCTTTTATCTTATGCCTTGAAGTAAAGAAATAATTAACTTGTAGTAAATGTAGCTGAATTGCATTAGTTTAATTTAAAAAAATGCTGTTGTAAATGTATTATTAATAATATTATAATAATTATTTTTATTTATGGGACATTCTCCAAACATAATATTTATAGAGGGTAATGCAGGGCATTTCCGAATAACTTATTTTGCATTTATATACAAGGTGCCCGGGAAAATGTGGGAAATCTCTCGGGTGCAGACAAAACATGAAAAAATAAGATGACAAGTTCACCATAATTTTTTTTCCTACAGGCCCTCTCTACGGAGATACGTATCACTGAAGGACACCGCCGGAAATCGGTTTTTCTGAAATAACTTTTAAAGTAGTTAATATAATTTAATAAAAAATTGATATGCTGGACACTAGTAAAGACCTCTTAAAATAGTGTCCAGGGGCGGACTAAGCTTTACAACTTAATGCTTAAATTTTTAACACCTTGTATGATAAAGACTTTAAATTAATAATTCTGGGTAGTATCAACCTTAGGCTAAAAAAAAGATCCTGTTGTTTATTTTTGATAAAATGAAACGGTTACAAGAAAAAGTTCGTCCTATATTCGCATGTTGAACTCTCTTATAAAGATTTTCAATAATTTCGTTAAGGTGCCTTCTGAGACACCACTGCGTATTTTTAAATTTTGTATTTTCAGGATTAAACATCTTAAAATTTAACTGTCCCGTTATTTGATTGACTTTCGCACTTTGTTGTTGACAAAAGAAAAATAGAAATTATGGTCCTTTTTATTAAAAATAAAACATGAATTAATTTATAATTGTTTTTCTCGTAAACGGTACATTAAAAATGTTCTATTATTTATTCCTTTCGTTCGATTTTGTTACAATAAATAGGCATTTTATCTAGCTGTACCTACGGGAAGTGCGTTTTATCGGTAGTGAGTGGTAATAATGAATGAAAATGTTGTAGTTTTGCCAGTTTGTAACGAAATAATGAAAAACGAATGCAAAATAGTGGAGCTAACTGGATTAACTGTTACATACCTATCTATCAGGTATTATTACTAATAAGAATGTTAATTTTTGTCGTTTCTGCATTTAGAAAAGCTGCAAAAAACGACCGCATGGTAGTAGATATTGTTGACAGATGTAAGTTTATCTATGGATCTAAGCTAGCTCAGTTCATACTTATCATAGCCGCCGACTTTCCGTAGGAAAAGGTGGTTTTGTTCCGTTTTTTAAATATCAAGCTAAAATTCTGGAATAATTTTTTTATTGTCTTTTAGGCCTTCCTGAGCACGTTGGTAAAATTTTTGTACTTAGTCATAGTTAACCTTGTATATATCGTTGTTTAATTATGGGAAAAATTAAATTATATATACAAATACCTAAAACCTAAGTAAATCCTGCTCTTTATGTCTTTATGGAATAAAATTTGACGTTAAAAATGTTTCTCTCTGTGTAAAGAATTTAAGTGATTAAATAATTTGTCGCCAAAAGAGATAGGAGTTCACCTGGAATAAGCGTATGGAAATTAACAATGGGGTCAGAATTTAATTCACACCAGAGTTTATATAAATGTAATTAGAGCTTTAATTAAAGTAAACACATCAAAAGCATTTAGCTTGATATTAAACGGACTTCTGTTTATATTAAATACATATTTTTAATTCAAATGTCAGATGCTATTAGTTTCCATAATTGAATTTTTGTAGAAAAAATTATATAAACACAAAATCAATTAAGAAAATGGAGTAATTACCTTTCTTATTTGTAATATAATTTATTGAAACTCTTTTATTCCATTTCACATTTGCTTTATTCAATACTTTATTGAAATGTTGCTGATAAGACTTGACATACATACAAACCGAAATTTTAGGAAACAACTACTATGCGGGGTAATGCCCCGACCAGCATTGAATTACACCTGGAAAAACTGCAGCAAACAGCCAACGTCATTCTAAGCGGCCCACCAGACATACGGGCCTATGATCGAACACATCCAGTTAGCATTAACAGGCCTGTTAACGGTAACTGGTAGGTTAATCAGAAATTCGTATGATTGACACACTTGTCAAGTTTATTTTTCCCAGTTACTTAACTTGAGAATGATCACGTGACCCAGTTATGAAACTGCTTGGAATAACCTGCTGTTAAATGTAACTGGAGCTTTTTATTGGTCAGATATTTTAATTTTATTTCTGGCAATTGACGTATGACATTTGACATATTAATATAATGTATCATTTTATTATTATTTGTCTATAGCACAATTCAGTATCAATTTATTGCCATATCATAGTTTTACATAATTAGTAATATACGGTATTAATAGCTTGACAGGAAATACAACCTAAAAAAAACTAAAGTTTGTTCTAAGTGGGATTACAATTTTATACAATTAAGATTGCTATTCTGAGTATGATAGTGTTACCTAGTTTTACCTAGTTTTTAATTATTGGTAATAATTTAGATTCTATAAAGACTAGGTATAGGTAAATAATACATTTTATCTTTTTTAAATATTATTTTTATTAGATAGTGATAGTTTTTGACAATAATTTCTAATGGATTACTATTAATACTGATATGCTGCTGATATCCTCCTATAATTATAATATATTGCAACATGGATTCCACGAAGGCGTAGTAAATTATAATTAGCACAGTAGCACAGATCGCATTTTTGATTACCCACGTAAACTGTGTTTAAATATTGAATATGTGCATCCAGGTTTTACTAGTTTTTGATCTTGATGAACTTTTCTGCTTTTCCTTTTTACAATCTGCTTCCACTCTGCATGAATCTAAAATAATTTAAATAATAGTACCAATAAGTTAATATGAAATATTTCACTTACCTAGCACCACTGTTGGAATTTGTTTGCGGTCCATAAACTAAAGAATTTATATGTACTTCAAAAATTGGCCAAAGTACCTACTTATATTAACATGCGTTGGGTTTACTTTGCTTCCCAACAATATTTTCTTACAGTTAATGAAATTTAGCATTTCTTCATATTGGCATTGGTTCATGTTCCCTAAACTTCTTGCCTCTTGTAGCCACTGTCAAGTAACTATGATTTAAATTTTGGCATATGAGGGTTATCTGGCCATAATAACAGGCACAGATAACTGGTTGTTCGATCATAGCGATCTTTCCATTTCGGTTAAGAGCTCAGTTATGCCCACCCAGTTATCGTAACTTAACTGTCATCGGTTACGCTAACCTGAACGTTCAATCATAGTCCTGATATACCGGTTTCGAACTTATTAGTTCTCATCAGCATGCCATAGGTGACGTAACTAACGAATAACGCGTTTATGCACTTGTTAGTAAAAAAATTAATATATCAGGTATGTAGGTATGCCTCTGTGAGACTTTATGTATACACAGACAAGGGTCATGAATGACTAACACTTTTTTGTTCCATATAAAAATATTAACAGTCTCTCAACAGTATATTTCTTGAATTTCATACTCAGATAATGATGTACCAGACATTGTTTCTGCTGTTCTTGTGCTTTAATTTTGACAGATTCTAGTGCTGACTTATCCACAATTAAATTACATCAGAATTGGAAAAGTAATACGGTTGCTGAAAGTTATACAGAAAATTATATTGAACAGAAAAAGAAAATAACCTCTTAAGCACCTCTTGAAGACACTATTAATAACTATGTTGAAATACAACAAGAAAATTAATCAATTAGTATAATATGATATAAACTAACAAACTGTTTTCCTATTATAGTAAGTTCTAGTTCTAGATTAAATTTTTGAATAAAACAATTATTTCTTTAACTAAAGCTTTCATAGTCTTCATTGAATCTCTGTAATCAACAATTTTCACGTATACCTCGACATACTTGGAAACAGTCATTTAACTTTGTTAATTGATCCATTGTTTAAGTTCCATATTCAGTAATGAACGACCTTTGTTAAACCTCACGTTATTTCCTTATTGTAATCCATTCTCATATTATGTAACTAAGCTCATGGAATATACTGCTTGATTTCATAATACATTCTAGGTTTCTATTAAGTTACGGAAATATATACATCAGTTTCTGTCTACCAGTGATATCGTGTGACCGCTGGCTTAATATCACCACACTGCTTTAAAGTTTAGAGTTAGCTAACAAAATTATTTACTATATTAATTCATTTAATGTAGTTTTATTAGTGAAACTCATACATTGCATACAATTTTAGATGAATAGAAACAATTGCATCTGATACTTTTGGTATTTATGAGAAAACATTAATTCAATTGATAAACTTATAGTGGTTATATTGAAATTGTTGCTTAATTATATAGTTTTTTGAGATTTTGTAAATTACTTGCAGTTTGTTTGAGTTATCGGATGTCGCTAGACCTATTTTTCTTTTCAAAGGAAGTCTGAAGAAGAAACTGATGAGGATGACGATAATAATGGTGAAGATGACAACGATTTTGACAATAGCAAGCCAATGACGAATATTTTGGAAGTGGGCATGATGGAATATTTTGAAAAAATGATGCAACGGCCCCGTTTATTATACCTATTTAATCTACTAACTTTTTTGTTTCATATAAAAGTATTAACTGTGTCTCTCAACAATTTATTTCTTGAGTGTAATCCACAGAAAACAATATAATAGACATTGCTTCTGCTGTTCATCTGTTCCAGATTTGGCAGATTCTGATGTTGACTTATCCACATTAAAATTACAGAAGAGTTGGACATAAATAATTCTTCGCGTTCATAATATCATTTGATTTTCTTAATTCTTGATGATCTAGTTAAAACAAAATTGAACGGTATGACAGATTTTGATCAGTTGACCATAGTACTCGTATATGCTTGAACGGAAACAGCAAAAATTATCATCATCAATTAGCCTGCCAGTAGCATCAATCATTGTTATGCTAAATTGTTAATGATGAGAAAAATGCTGCCTTATGCCAACTACAGAAACAGTACAGAACGAATTTCTAACAGAAACGCACCTCTTAAAGCAAAAGTTGACAGTCATCCACGTAAGCTGACATTGTGTCTAGTTAAACACTATAAGTTGCTAAGAAAAAAGAACGAGAAAACATAATTGACTGAATTATGCAGCTTTATGTTTACAGAGTATACTGAGCGGGTCAGTTGGGGGTAATTCTGTATTCACGCTGTTCTTCCAATTATCATTTCGTTCGTCTATTCCGCTCTTTATTGAACATTGCGGTTTGATAACATTTAAGATAGATAGTCCTTTGAACCAGTTGACATTGGTTATATAAGCTTCGCTATCATACATCTAACGAAATTAAGTACGATAGCATACTTCATTAGAAGTATAGCATATACTGATATCCATAAAATAGAAAAATTGAAATCAATCACTACTAAACCATTGCGATCTTACTGGTATATGTTATGTATTATCGCAACTGGGTGCTACACACCCAGCTCAGCACTGTGGATTTGCCTTTCATGAATCCATGGTGTTCGGGAGCAACCAGGTTCACGTTCATGAGCCAATATATCAACAATTTTAGAAAAGTTGAACAAAATTGCAATGAGCCTGTAAGTCAAGCACTTAGCAACCTAGTTATTATTACTATTAGTTTATTTCTGGAAAAGTTTAACACATACTGAATACAATTGAAAAAAGAAAAACAACAAGGATAAATAATTATTATTAACAGAAAATTAAAATTTAAGGAAAACAATATCAGAATAAATGTTCGAAGTGTTCTCCGTTTTCACGAATACGAAAATTTAGGATACTAGCTGCTTGACTTTGGCGTACTGTGCCTGGTTTTTCTCGAAAACGGGCAATTTTTAGCAATTCTTACAAGAGCACCTTTTCTGTTTAGAATAAAATTATCCATAACAGCAAGTGATAAAAGGGACAAAAAGATTAACCTCGAAAAAGTTAGAACCTAAAACGATGTAGTCAAAAATCAATAACTACAGAGCATTTAGCATCCCCAGAATCACCGCATAACAAAATTTCAGTTCATTCGGTCGAATTTGGTGAAAGATAGGGCCGAAACGAGATTCTAAAAAATTATTTTCTGTATCTTGAAAACAGAAAAAGATACGCCCACAAAACAAACAAATTATAATAGTCTGGTTTTCTAACCGTGTGTTTTGAAGCGCTAGTAATTACCCTGTAAATGTACAGTGTTACGAAAATATAATATAGTAACTTCAAATTTGTCGCAAAAGAGTGATATTGTAAAGGTGTCTTGAAATTGTATACCTGGTATTGAAGGCAGGCGCAATCTTCATGTTAAGGAGTTTATGAACTCGATGAGAGACAGAAACTGGGAAAACCAACGCAACGTCTCGAAAACTGCGTGACTTCAATGCGTGCGTTCAGCTAATAATACCACAGATTAAAATAGCCTCAGTATTTATTAACTCATTTTGCAACTTTTATTATCATTTCGCTGTTAAACTTCACCTTTAAATCTTCGCCTAAATTACTTCAACTATATACAGGGTGTTTGTAAATAAGTGCGAAATATTTTAGAAGGTGGTTGCGAAATATGCTTCGTTTCCGTGTGTTTCTTTTATTTTTTTATTTATTTTTATTAATTATTTCAAAGAGTTTTAAAGAGTTTTATTGACTCGAAATTTGGAACACGTTTTGGAGGGATAAATGTGCATTTTTTGCCAATGGATTCTTCATGTAATCTTAATTTTTTAAATGGCGTTTTGTTTACTGACGAGGATGCTGTACGAAAATTTTATAACAATCACTTATGGACTGATGAAACCCCACATTGATATTTTCAAGGTAATTTTCAACATCAATTTTCAGTAAACGTGTGACTTGGAGTAGTTAATGATTATTTAATTGGTCCATATTTCCTCCCATTACGATTAAATGGCGAATCTTATCATCATTTCCTACAGAAAGAGTTACCTGCTCTTCTTGTAGAAATTTCTCCTCAGACAAAATTTATGGTTCATGCACGATGGTGCTCTAGCCCATTTTAGCATTAATGTACGTCAGATACATTATATCCAAATCCTTGGATAGGTAGGGGAGTTACGCAACAATGGCCAACTGGCTCTCCGGATTTAAATCCCTTAGATTTATGCATTTGGTTTTTTTCTCAAGTCATTATGTTACTTCGGTCCTGTCGAAAATGTTGAAGACCTGAGAAATTGAATTAAAGCCAGCTGTGAGATAATAAGAAATACAGTAGGACTATTTCAGCGAATACGACAGGCGTCGTAAGGCGAAGAGTTGACTCTTGTATCATTTGTGAGGGAGGTCATTTTCAACATCTGTTATAGCTTTGCGACTATCAAATAGTACATTATACTATAAGGGAGAGAAATGCGTTATTTTGGCAGAGGTGCAATTTGAAGCCCGAGTTCTACAATGCACCGAGGACAAAATAGCATCTCTCCCGAATGGTATATACTATTTTTTCCACGGTCTCATTAACTTAAGAACACTTATTTTGTCATTATGAAGTAAGTAGCACCAGAATTATTGTATTCAGATTTGAGCATTTATTTAGTAGTCGTTGAGTTATTGTCATAACTACAAAATAAACAAACAAAAAGAATTGTCAAATTAAGGTGCTAGTTTGGTTTAGTTTAAAGTTTGTTTAGTGCACAATGAATAATTGTGAGTCGGAAGAGATTGTGGAGGCTGCAAATATTGCAATAAGCAATTTGCTGCCTACGAAGTCAAGATCTTTATACGATATAGCCTACAATCGGTTCAAAAAATGGTGCGCCGAGAAATATGTTCAAGTATACAGCGAGAATGTTTTGTTGGCATACTTCAGTGAAAACGCAAAGAATTACAAGTCTTCCACATTATGGGCGCAATATTCTATGGTTAAGTCATGCTTGATAATTTACGACAACATAGATATAAGCAAATTCCCCAAGCTGATCACATTTTTGAAAAGAACCGGTGACGGATATCAAGCGAAAAAATCGAAAATATTGACAAAGGGTGAAATCGACCGTTTTCTATCAAGTGCAGATGACAAAGAATTCTTAATGATTAAGGTAAGATTGCTTTTGTTGTTAGGTATTTGAATTATTAAGTATTTTGATTTTTTATAGGTTGGATTAATTCTGGGGATTGCCGGCGCTTGTCGAACTGATGAACTAGTCAATTTAACTGTAGATGATACTGAGGATGTAGGCTCTTCCTTGATTGTAAACATTCCAAACCCTAAGACAAAGATTCCACGAACCTTTCTGGTTACCGATGTGAAAAATATGCTTGAATTGTTTCGAAAATACCTGTCCCTTCGTCCTCCCCACGTCAAGCATAAGCGCCTTTTTTTGTACTACAAAGCAGGAAAATGTAGTTCGCAGCCAGTTGGCAAGAATACCATAATTTAAAATTACCTGATGCTGCATGTTATACTGGTCACTGCTTACGAAGATCTTCTGCGACATTACTGGCAGATGCTGGTGTGGATATCACGATAATAAAGCGTCATGCTAGTTGGAAATCAACGACAGTCGCTGAGGGTTATGTGGAGAACTCCATTGACCAAAATTGCTAACCAGGTTTTAGTAGGTACCACTACTAGCGCAATCACAAAAACTGTAAATGTAAGCGAAAGTAATATTCCTTCTAATATTAATTTTGAAAATTGTACAAATGTAACATTTAAATTAAATGTCAATAAATAACTTCAATGTTATCTTTTTTTTCATGAAAAACGTTCTCCATAATGTAAACTCCCTTGGGAGCATTATACTCCCTTGGGAATAATCGACTACTTCTGTTTTAATTTAGATGTCACTCCCGACCGTGGAAAAAAATATTTTTGTTACTATTGTTTTGGTTTAATGTTTCTGTATTAGATAATAAATTTTTTGAAATGTTCAAGAGAAAAAAAATTAAAAGAGGTTGTGGCATTCTCGCACGAACGCCACTGGTGCAAGTAGAAATATTCGGATTATCCCAAAAAATGCATATTTACCCCTCCAAAGCGCGTTTCAAATTTCGAGTCAATATCTTTAAAACTCTTTGAAACAATTAATAAAAATAAATAAAAACACTGTATCTCGGAAATAAAGTATATTTCGACCTAGGTTTTTTTCACAAAATAACTTCAGAAACCACCTCCTAAAACATTTCGCACTTATTTACAAATATCTTGTATACTTCCGCTGAATAGCACCAAGTAAATATGTTTGTACCTATATGAAGTGTTATTTGTTTCAGAAGAAAATAGGATGATTGTTATACACTGAATATTTGGTAATAAATTTATAATTTTTAGAAGTTTTTAACTCTTCATTCTTTACTTTTTTGATTATCGTTAAGGGTTGGGGAGCATTCCTATTTTTCTGCTTAGCCCGACGGATCTGAAAGGTTATTACTTTCACTTGAATTATTTAGTAGGCTATTCGGACGCTTTCATTTTTTAAATATTCCATGAACCGTAACTCCATTTTTTATCTCCGTTCATTAATTTCTAGTTTTCCTCTCTGAAATAGAAAGCGCTTCCAAATAATACAGTATGCGCAAAAAGTATGCAATAAATTCAATAAAAACGAAACAATTATTTTTTGGGAAAAATCCTGGCACAGATCGATTTTTCATTTAAAAAATACATATTTTAGCGTAAAATGCGATTTTCAAATGTCATTTGTTTTAGAGTAATGACGTCATCGATTTTTTTTTAATGGCAACACCATATTTTTTCCTTGATTCTAAAAGATCGTTTAATTCTCTATCAGACAGTACTAAAATTTTGCCCTGTTACATAGGAAAGTTTTCGAGTAAATGACGATTGAATGTTAGAAAACGTAAATCAATTAAAATAAAGCAAAAACGTTATCAAGTTTAATTCCATAGTTCTTTTATGGATCACGTAGGTGAAAATCTTTGCAAAGTGTCATTGTCACACCGACTTTCTAATAAGTATTGTAAGCGACATAGAAATTATTATTGAATTTAAAGTATTATTTCACATTTAACTGTTATTCAAAGAATTGAAATTTTAATTCTTATCGGATGCGGGAATATGACTAGAACTCAGCAGGAAGTTTGCGATTTATTTAATGAAAAATATCCAGTATGGTGGATAATCCTCATAATTTTTCACGATTGGTTGCTTTAAACAATGACACTAGTCAGAGCACAGTGCTACGTATTTTGATGAAGAAAAAATATCATCCCTACAAAATTCAACTTGTGCAGGAACTCAATGAAGATGATCCCAATCGCCATATGGTATCGTCAGGAATGTCAGGGTCATTATCGTTAGGAAAAAATACTGCAAGGGCTGGAACAAGGTCATTTTCTAGAAACTCTAAATATCTTCGTCAAAGAAGAAAGGTCCTACTATTCTGTCGTCAACTATTCCAGCCCACACATTTAATTTCTGAGGGTGTTGGGTATGTGCCTCTGCTATCCAATGAGGATTTTCCCGACTCCAATATCTGCAGGTTTGACGGTTTACTGTACCAGTCAGACAAAATGTGGCCTCATCTGAAAAAAGTATTTGCCGGTGTAAATTTCTATTTCCTTGACATAAACCCATTAGAATTTCGCAAAAGTGTAAGCGGCGATTGGGATCATCTTCATTGAGTTCCTGCACAAGTTGAATTTTGTAGGGATGATATTTTTCCTTCCTCAAGATACGTATCACTGTGCTCTGACTAGTGTCATTGTTTAATGCAACCAATCGTGAAAAATTATGAGGATTATCCACCATACTTATCAAAATGTTCTGTTTCTGATTTTCATTAATGCTTGGACGTCCAGGTTTTGGAATATTTACAACATTGCCAGTTTCTCTAAATTTAGACTCTACCTTACTGACTGTTGATTGGCTGATAGGGCGATCTGGATATTTTTCATTAAATAAATCGCAAACTTCCTGCTGAGTTCTAGTCATATTCCCGCATCCGATAAGAATTAAAATTTCAATTCTTTGAATAACAGTTAAATGTGCCATAATACTTTAAATTGAAAAATAATTTCTATGTCGCTTACAATACTTATTAGAAAGTCGGTGTGACAATGACACTTTGCAAAGATTTTCACCTACGTGATCCATAAAAGAACTATGGAACTAAACTTGATAACGTTTTTGCTTTATTTTAATTGATTTACGTTTTCTAACATTCAATCGTCATTTACTCGAAAACTTTCCTATGTAAGAGGGCAAAATGTTAGTACTGTCTGATAGAGAATTAAACGATCTTTCAGAATCAAGGAAAAAGATATGGTGTTGCCATTAAAAAAAAATCGATGACATCATTACTCAAAAACAAATGACATTTGAAAATCCCATGTATTTTTTAAATTAAAAATCGACCTGTTCGAGGATTTTTCCCAAAAAATAGTTGTTTCGTTTTTATTGAATTTATTCCATACTTTTGGCGCATACTGTATAATCGGTTATACATTAATTAATAATGAAACAGTTTGTTGTATTCAACATAATACAGGGTGTTCTATAAGCTCTGACAAGTGAATAGCTGGGTTAATTTCAAAAATTTTTTTTATATAGGAACATAGCCTCGATTCGTTTTTGTTTAGAAGTTACAAGCGTTTTAAAAAATATAATTTCATATTTCAATCAAAATTGCCTGAGTAGTGGTTGATGTAACAATAATTGTTATTTCTGTTTAAACATTAGTTTAACAAATTAACAAATTAACAAATCTTAAGATTATTTGTTTGCTATTGTTCAAAATTTCCACCCTCGTCTCGTCACATCGAAGTGAATCCATCATCAAGTAACCAGCGACAAAATTCTAATAGCTGAGGAGCATTTGCAGCATGTAACGTTTATACACAAAACTCGATTGAAGGATACTTGCTAGACGCCGAACACTAATTGAAGAGTTGTCAAAAACAGCATCTGTTATATCTTCTTCATTTTCTACATTCACTTCAGTAGGGTGATTGGCCTTTTTAGAACAGATTTTCCTTCTTCTCGAAATGATTGAACGAAATGATGCAATAGAAGCTGTATGGGCAGTTTGATGTCTATTTGGGCATCTTCGTCGATATTTGTAAATGGGCATTGGAATGCCCATTTACAAATATCTGTATACTCTTCAGTTGTAAGTAAATGCATTTTTTTAACACTTAACGTAGTGTCAAATGAAGAAATAAAATGACACAAATAATAATTATTGTTGTTGCAACCATCATTTTTATTTATTTTAACTTTGAAATTATCTTTTTTTTGTGGCTATTTAAAATTGTTGTCCAAATTTATAACATTAAATGTTTTGAAGTTATGCAAAAAGAAAAAGGTTAATTTTCATCGTCTTGTCTTTTAACTATCAGCCACTCACATAACTACATTTTACTGATTTACTTTATAAAATATTCTATTAATACTTCTATTAGTATCTCATATTTGTAATATACTATATTATTTTATTTCTACAAAAAGTATTAACTATAAAAGAAGCTAAAATTATTTTCTTTTTAATTTTCATGATATATATAATTTTGAAATTAATTCATTAATTATTAATATTATAAGCAAAAAGGTGGAAATGAAAAAAAAACACTGGGCCACTAAAGTTTAAAAACTGATCTTAAACTTCTTTTTTTTTCAATAAATATTCTTGCAGAAAATAAAGACGTTATTACAGTTACACGGAGCGTTCGGAAACGATGCGTTAATATTCCGAAAAGTCATTCTACACAGAATGTAAAACTACAGTCACAACATTTTTCCGAAATCTCAAAATATTAAATAAGATGGCGGCTTCTTATTATGTATGTTTCAGTAATTTAAGTAACTGTAAAAATGTACTTGATCAAATAAAACAATTTTATTAATCAGTTTGGAATACAAAAAAGTGTAAAGAAATAAGAAGTGAAGATAATACAATGGCGCACATGATGACCTGGTAAGTTTCTATAGCTGATAATTTTTTATTTCGTAGCTACTGTCATACTAAATATGTACATTCAATTTGGTTAAATTATTTCAAGCGGTTTAGATTTTTTTAAATTTTTTTACACGTTGTAACTGGACAATGGCTGTCCTAAGAGCCTGCATATAACAAAAAACCCTTATTTTTGGCCATAGGCCATACTTAAGAAACACCCTGTGTTTGAAAATTGATTTAAAAAAAAATAATTGAATTTTTGAGAAATAGATGATGCAGTGGACTATATCGAAAATTTGGAAATGGTTTTGTTTGGACCTTACCTTCACTGATGAATGCAACGATCTTGAGCAGGTTTTTTTTACCAGAAAATGAGAGAGAGAGAGATACTATTTTTCGTCAGGCCTGCGCGCGAAGGTCCGTGTTTCCATTTCCAAAAAAGAACCGCGAAAATATTTAGAAAATGTGAAAATACAATAGAAATAGAAAAATACAACATTATTTACAATAATTATTGCTCTAATAAAAAACAAAAAACGAGTTATGAAATTAATTAAAAGAAAATTACACTAAATATAGATTTACAGGGTGAAGTCGGAACACCCTGTATATTTTTTTCGCTCGCACAACAACGGTTTGCGTGAATAACCCTTTTCAATAGCACTACAAAAGACAAACAATAATAATTACTTTATTTCCATTAAATTTCAAACATTTATGTTTACGTCCTCTTATCGCTTCTTCGCGGTTTTAATAAGTATTATGTTACACAGCACATGATGAGGCAGAAATATGTTATTTAGTTTAGGCTTACCAATTTAATGAGTTTTCAATTTAGCTACCAAAGAGAAATATTTACGAGCTGGATTAAACCAGTTGCAAAATATCATATTTCAGAAAAGGGAGAGAGCATTTTACTGCTTGGAAAGTATTTTCATATTTTTCGAATATCTGTACTGTACACGGTAATTCAGAAATACTAGGAAAACAGTTGGGTATATAATCTGGATGAAAAATTATTTAACTGGTTTTTTTTTTTTTTTCCCAATTCCAATTTTTGGGGGCTCTGAAGCTCCTTGAAATTGGGCCTAAAATTCTGTTTTTTGCAGATATATCCGAAACCCCCAAGCCGATTTTAATGAAACTTCGTATGGGTAGTAGATAGTCTATCCGAACATTATTAACAAAATAGTTTTGTCAAGTATCACAGAGGGCATTAGTTATGCAAAATGCCACTTTTTGCAAAAACTTTTATTTCTACTTTCCTCTAAATACTTTACCAGTGCAATAGAAGCACTGTTTGATTCTACACAAAAAAAGTACTATTTACTTTTTTTCAAAGAAGCTTATTTTTCCAAAAAAAGTTGCTAATGCTATGGTACTACCATTGACAAACTTAAGAAATTATGAATGCATACAATGGAAAAAGTAGCTGCGAAGAGAATTCAAACAGATTAAGTAACAGATGTCGTTTCCTGATTACGCTGTGACTTTATTTTTTTCGAGGCATTTAAAAAATTACATAGTTTTAAAAAATTTCAATTATTCGTTAATTTGCTAAAGATAGTACCATAAACCTACATTTTTTTGTAGAATGCCAAGTCTTACATGAAGAAAACACTTGTTTTAGCAATTAGAAAAATATTCGTCTTGTGATATATTTATCAATTATACCTCTACATCTTGTTTATGGATTTTTCAGTTGCATTTGCCAATGGTCGCACTACAGCTTTAGCAACTTTTTCCGGAAAATTAAAATTCAATTGCATCAAAAAGCAGGTACTTTGCATTTTCAACAATTTTACGATTTAGTCTTTAGTCTGGCATACCGTTCTGTTCAGAGTGTAAGGGCTAGACTTCTGATACAGGATTCCATTAGCTTTCAGGAAACATTCAAACATTCAGCTTTGATTTTCTTATTTATTTGGGTTTCAGCTAAATATTTAGTGTTTGAAGCTACTTAAAACTTCATCTTTAGAACAGTCAAATACCATTGTGCTATGATCGTCCTCGAAAGTTAAGAAATACTTGACTCCACCAATTGATTTGGTTTCAATGGAACCACATACATCTACGTGTATATTCAAATAATGACTGTTTATATGCCCAAGTATTCGCTGCTACTTGCTGTGCCATTGATGATGATATCAAACAATTTTCAGTTTATATTGTTTATCCTGTAGACACCATCTTTTAAATCAGCTGTGACTATTAACACTCTTTGCACATTATATATTTGGCAACAATCAGAGTTAAATTTAACAGCATTTCCATTTTTAATCAATCGACTTACCAACAATAAATTTTTAGTCAACTCCAGAGCACATAACACGTCTTTCACAGTCATTTCGTATTGGATTTCACCAACAACAGTTTCGAGTTTCACATTTCCCAAACATACTACCTGTATTTTGTTTTGATTTACTACCATTATTTCAATGGTCTCTGTATTCGTTGGTCGCTGCTCAACCCAGTCTTCATTCGTTGTTAAATGAACACTTGCATCAGAGTCCACATACCAATCAGTCTTTTTAAATTGCCACTTAAAAACACAACACTAAAAGCATTCGGGGACTTTTGTTGCCTAAATTCCGAAACAGCAAAATTTGGACATTTAGTGTCCCATCTGCTTGCATTTGTAACACTTAATATCTTTCATGCCTTTCTTGGTTTTCATCGTGTTACCAACTTGTAGTTTACCGCCATGCCATCTTTTGGAATGAAATGCATTAGCGGCAACATTTCCATCCATCTCCAATAATATGGTTTTGATAGCATCCATAGAGATAGGTATTTTTTAATGTTCGATCGCCATTATCATAGGTGAAAATTTGTCAGGTAACCCCGCTAATAATAACGAACCAATTCATTCATTATCTATGTTGAACCCTGTTCCACGTAACTTTTGCCCGGTTTCTACTATCTAATTTACATAGCACACATGTATTCACAGTTTTCTAGTCTTGCGGAAATTAAATTTCATAGCAGTCCAATTTTTCTAGCGAAGCCAGAAATATCAAACAACGATTTTAACTTTTTCCACAATTCCATTATAGTTCTCGCTTCCTTTATATGCACGTACAATGAGGTATCGATGATGTAAGAATTATTTTTGCTTTTGCCTTGGAGTCTGCCTCTACAACCTCCAATACACACTTTGAAAGTCATTCAAGTACCGAAAAGTTACTATATAATCCGCGGCCACATGCATTGAGCAGAAAAAAAATTATCAACTTGTTACGCTCAATCGCGGGACCTGAAGAAATGAAACGCTCTTGTTTGAATTCTCACTGCAAACTAATTTATTAAACAGGCAAAGGGATGGTTTATGTTTACAAAATGCACAATCTCTTCTTTACCTAGAAAACGGTCACATCCTATTACCAGATATCAATGTTATCTATTTGGGCTCATTTTAACAATTTCAAGAGGCCGTAGGGCTCCCAATAATGATATATTGGAGAAACAAAAAATACATAGTCAAATAATTTCTCACATACATTCTGTATTAATTTTTTTTCCTAGTATTTCCGAATCACCCTGTATAAGTCTGGCGATTATATCTAAAATAAGGATCAAATATTATTAAAATAACACTAAGGTTACCAGGACATTTAAAAAAGTTTGTTTGGGTAAATTAAACTGTCAAGTTGATTCTAATTTTCAAAGATTTATTCAGGTGATGTAGTACATGGTAAGAACTTTTAAATGCAATTTACGGAAACGGCTGAGCTGGAAATTTAGTTCAACGTGGTTCATTGCTTCTGTCTGCGAATAAATTCTATTTGCTCGTAACTACTACGACTTTAAAGAAGTTTAGTTAACCGACAAACCATATTTTTCAAGTTGTTTTAGTAGATATTTCTAGTCTGTCATATGATTCTGATCCTATTTTCTATTCAATGTTTCTCGGTACTCTTATGTATTGCTTTTATAATAATAATAATAATAATAATAATATCTCTACCCCTCATTCTAATCACAGGGATTAGCCCAGAAGTCGGAGACTTGTGCGGGAGAGGGGGCGGCATATTATTATTAAGCAGGCCGCATTCGCGCCCAGGAACGACTTACGTTGGTAGGCCCTAACCACTATTCAGTGCAGGAATGAGGGAAACCTGGAAAACCTCATTAATTAGGGGGGTAGTCAAATATCAACCGGTATCAATCTCTCACATTGACCCAAGCGAACATTCTTCCACCCTACCATACTCGCAGAAAGGGAGCCAAACCTCTCCACGAATATAGCTTATATACGGTCTACCGGCAGCTGGGCTCGAACCAACACCGATCTAGTCACCTCGATTCAAGTACTGACGCCTTAAACCGCGCGACCACTGACCATAAACATTGTCAAACCCTTTACATTTTTCTCTGTTATTCTTTGACGGATAGGTAACACCTTCAACTTTCTATAAAACATTTTTTCTAATTTTGCCAAAAAAAGTAACATCTTTTGTTATCGAAACAAGTGTCAAAACGGTCTACTTTATGTAACTGCTTACAGTGAAACCTGTGACAAACTGTGAAAATCATTATGCAACTGGTTACGAAAAGTTCGTTATGTCACTAGCTGCAAAAAAGGATTAAACAAAATACAACGAAAATAATAAAGTAACAGTGGATACAGTTAGTGAAACTAATTCCAGAAGAAATCTTATTTGTTGAACTTGCAGTAATATTCCGTGATATGTTATTGGTATTGCTCGGTTCTCCAAGAGTACCACCGGAAATTGCTTTTTAATTTTCTATAGAATTTTCAATAAATCTTTCTACAACAGAATTTGACTTCCAGCCGCCGTGTTGTTTTATTTTCAAAATATTGGCACCAAAATCTGCAAGTAAAGTGGCCGAAGATCTTCTGAAACAGTGCCCTGTGAGTAATGCACAAATCGGCAAACCAATCATTTGATCAATCATCTTTGGTAACTGACCAATAGTATTAATTCCTACTATTTCCTGATAATGGGTTTGTTCCAACAACAGCAAGGATCGATTCCGAACCGTCCAGAACTAGTCAGTCAGTTTAGTTGTTAATATACTTTCGGCGAATACGACGCAAGGCGGAGTTGGTCAAACATTTCTGACGGTTCTGAACCAGTTTTCGACGGCTGTTGGAACAGGCCTAATAATGTCAACGAAGTTTAGTGCTTCTATATTTCCCGGGGTAATTACAAATTCACGAATTGCTCTAGTTTTTGTATTTGGAATATTTACTCGAAAATACGTTTCCTCATCTGCGACATCTTCAACACGTAAAAATGTTAGTTCTGACTTCCGACATGCACCGGCTATTCCCACAACAAATTAATTAATTATTAGTTACCTTAGCCATTAAAAAATTATTGTCATCCACCCCCGTCAAAAATTTCGCAATATTTACTTTTGAAAAAACGTTTGATTTCTTAGCGTCGTATCCATCGGACTGCCTTTTCAAAAATTCTATCAAACTATTGTATGTTTTCTGAATAAATGGCAGCGTCTATTAAATGTTAAACCAAATGACAATAAGAAATGTGACCTGAGTAGAATCCTCTGGAGCCGTAACTGGTAGTGAAGGAGGATGGTAACGTCCCGGTCGAGACCTGGTACCCCAGACCACGTGGAAGTTTGTGGAGGTGAGGTAGTATTGAAGCTTCTCTGGTAATTCTCTACGCCACAAGCAGCGGGTATGGTAGAGGAGGGCAATAGATAAAGCAATATTGAATGGGAAACATGCAGCATAATTTATGCCCATAAACGAAAAAGGCCTAAAAATGAATGACTTGCTATAGCTCAGTACTAGTAAAGACTTGCGCTTGACTATAAAAATACCAGTACATACCTTTGCGATACTAGGCGGTCTTAAAGAGGTACTCTGTTGTTCAATCGAGAATTATTAGTTGCTATGAATCCCAAATTGCAGGAAATCCTTCTTGGATATCGATCAGTACAAATAATTTCTATATTTATTCTAAGATATAAAATTTACAACAGCGTGCAGTTTTTCAAAACTATTCATTCAAGGACAAATAGAACACTTTTTTCGTATCCGGCGCAAAAACCGTAGAAGAAGGGTAGGGGTTGGAATGTTTCATTTTGTAAAGCTTAAACAAATAACATATTGTAAATAGGCTGAGTGTCAGAATTTTAAGGAGGAAGAATAATTAAAGAAACGAAATAGTAATAAAGCAATTTAAAATTAATGCAATGATATGATTTGACATATGGGAATTAAGAGAGCATACATTCACTTTTTAGTTATCTAGAAGCTCGACTACGTTGTTTTTTTATTGGTTTTTTAATATGATAACACATTTAGTGAATTTTAATAGATAACTGTTCTTTAGGACGTTGGAGCTGAGTAACTCATAACGAAACCGTAACAACATATAAGCTGTCATTTTAGGATGATGAAATTTTATTGCGTAATGCAAAAGTCGTCATATCTGAAAAGCTCTTGCCCTTTCAAAATATAGGTCTTGCTCGATCTTTATTGCAGTTTTTCTGCAGTTCTAGGAAATAATTTTCTGATTTATATGGTTACCTCCATACGAAAAAATTCTTAGGCTAAACTATCAATTTCAAACTACCTTCCTTCTCTTATTCTTGATTATTATTGTTGAGCTTGTAAAATATTATTATTGTTAATTATCATATTCACTGAAACCTTTATTTTATATGCTATGCTGTTTCTTACTTCAAATTTGTATTTTTTGTAATTTAGTTTTCGGTGTACATTCGAGTTAATGTGTTGATATCTTCTATTGCAATTGCTAATTGATGACTGTAAAATAGGTGCAAGGGCTTGCAGCAAGCCATTGCAAAAATAATTGCGTACTGTAAAGCGGTTTTTAATAACTAGAATGCATAATATATTATTCTTATATACGCCTGAAGATATTTTATAACATAATAAAAATATATCAAATATGTTAGTTTATTTAATTATTTTAATATTTTCTAGTAAAAATACGACTTTATTTGTCGTACTCTGATATTTAAGTATGTTGAGCTAGGTCCAAAAACAATTTTAATCCTGTTATTGAGAATGGAGCTACTAAATTCTCCTGCTGGCACCCTTTCAAATTCTACTTGTTGAATTTCCAATCACGTGCCAAAATAACCGTAAAAGTTGTTATTAGAACAGCGTCTATACTATATTAACTGGCTAGACACAGAGCCTCGGATTTTAACTGGCAAAGGGTGTAAGTTACTTACACCACATTTACCTTTGCTGTAATCTTCGGGCCTCGTTCGTAGACGGGTTACGTGGAGAAAAGCAGCGGGCTGATTGCCAACTTATTGCGGAGACTAAAATTGTAACTGTTATTCGAGATTATTAACATCCAATAACTTACGTGATAGATAAAGATTTTTATTTCATACTTATCAAATATGAAAACCAAATTTTGTTGGTTTACCATGGATATATCAACTGACAAGTTTGTTAATAAAGGTTTATCAATGTTGGCTTACTTTCAACATTCTAGTATAAGTGATATTGAATTATTTTTCTTACAGTCTGAATCGTACAGTCCTAATTCCCTGTGGACTAAGTGGTCAGTATTAAAATCAATGATGACAATTTATAATAATACAGATGGGAGAAAGTTTCATGAACTGGAAGCGTCTGTCAAAGGAATAAACGAAATGAAACAAATAATAATTATTGTTATACCAACCATCATTTTTATTTTATCAGATTACTGTGAAATATGAAGTTATATTTTCCAAAATGCTTGGAACAATAGAAACGAATCGGACCTTTGATCATATAAGAAAAACATGTCTGACATTAACCCAGCTACCATCTGCCAAAGTTTGTCATCGATCTTGTAGAACACCCTGTATAGCAAAAAGGGGAAAATATTTTTTCAGCTTTAATGCCGTGTAAAAGGAAAAGGAGGCAATAATTGAATAAGGCTTATTGGTGCAATAGCTATTATTAGTGACACCATGTGCAGTTAATTTTTTTTTTCTATCCAAAAAAAACATCTGCCAATAGAGTGCGGATAAAAATGGTTTATCTGGAATTTAATTTTCAAAAAGTGGAAATAAATAAAAAATAATACCTTTAGGCTAATTAAATGCTGATTTTTGTTGTATCTTTTTATTTTTTCCTTTGCATAAATTTATTATATTCCAGTTACACCGTAAAACTCTCTAATTGCTGTATATAAAATTGTTATCTCTCAACAGTCACAGAATGTTTTCAAACAAACTCTCCATTTACGGTTACCCCAAACAAGCATTAATGAGGTGTTTGAGGTAACCAAATTTTTAATTGTCGCCCCGGGATCAGCGCTCAAATTCATTTTATAATAGCGCAGTTGTGCCAGAAGGGACTTTATTCATCACAATTCCCAATTATCAGTTTCAAATCAAACATAACCGGAATATCGATGTGACTATGAATTTTGCTACTGTTGCAGATTTTTATCCCTTCTAGCACTATCTTGACTAAAACAAGTGTCTTCCTGTCGAGAACTGGAAGTGGAATCTTCAAGTACGTGCTTGATTTAAATTTTAATGAGAGGGCGTGCTATACAAGATTCTTTGAGATTAATAGGTCAATTGTAGTAGAAAAACTAAATTTATTTAGTAATTTTTACAAAATGCCAAAGTTTCGGCCATCTTCAGGGCTCTAGAAATGTAAATTTATTACATAACAAATATAAAATTACAATAAATTAAAACGTAATGAAGAAAAAAAAAAGACAAAACACGTTGAAAATTATACAGGGTGTCCGGAAATGATGAGCAAAAAATTCAGAGGATAATTCTAGACTGAAAATAAATGCTATACTCGCGACAAGAATTCAGACGACTTACGTCATATGAACAAATGAATAATTTATTATATTTTCATCAAAATATTTAATAAACTGCAACTGAGAGTAATAAAACTATATACTACACTAATAGTTTGCATTATATATTGCACTAAATTGCAAAAAATGATTATTTTTAACGCTACCAAATATCGAAAATTACGTTGACAATAAAAACAAATGTGTAACGTCAGCCGTGACGTAAGATGTCTAAATTCTTGACGCGAGTATATCTCTTTCCAAAACTGATTATTAGCGGAGTTACAGGGTGTTAAAGTTAAAATTTTATTTTCGATATTTGGAAATAACTTAGGAAATCCAAATAATTACATACAATTTTAAAATCTGGGGTTTTTGCGGATGAGAAATTCAAATATATTTCTAATTTTGACGTCACTAGTAGAGGGCGTCACTTATGGCACATCATGTTTCTTATTTACAAATATCTACAATGAAATTTTAACTGTAACACTCTGTAACTCCGTTAATAATCAGTTTTGGAAAAAATGTTATAGAAAGAGGTAGCATTTATTTTCCGTCTAGAATCATCCCCTGAATTTTTGCTCATCATTTCCGAACATCCTGTATAATTTTCAATGTGATTTGTTTTTTTTTCCTTCGTAACACATTTACATTTCTAGAGCCCTGAAGATGGCTTAAATATAAGCCGAAACGTTGGCATCAAGCTAATATATATCAAATCTGTGTCTGTCGAATTGTTCATTAGCATACCTAGTTGTTTAGTATCATAGAGCATACATATGACTTCATTGATAGGAATTGTAGGAGATTTGATATATATTAGCTTAAAATACATTTCTAATACTGTAAAAAATGTTACAAAAGCTAAAGAATATATGGGTAGATATTGTGGGTGTAATTCAACGCTGGTCGGGGCTTTAGTCCGCAGAGTAGTTAATTTAATACAATATTGTTAATACCTAAGAATTTATAAAAAAAACATTTCTTTACGAAAACTTTTACCATTGTTAACGTATCGACTTCAAATTTGTTGTAATACGTTTGAGCTATTTTAGTGTATCTCTATTGTAAAGAAATTGCTGTAACTTTTTTTACCTGTTGAAAAAATTCGGTAAAATTATAATAGTTTAGAGTTTTTGATTGAAAAATGTCATACCTCATAGAAAGTCACCATTTTTTATATACTTTCATTTAAAAAATTAATACACATACTACTTTTTATTTAATACAGTTTTATATTTTACAAATTACAATGCACAACTTTAGAAAAAACTAAATATGAAACACCATAATAAATTTTCGACGTGATTACCATTTCCTTCAGTATATAGATTTATTTGTTTTCGAGAAGATTGTCTAATTTTAAAAAATGGAACGTCATTTTTAAAGCATTTTGAAATTTTTGCCGCAATTCAGCTCGAAATGAGAATACTTGAACTAATTGATAAACTTTTTGGTACCTATATATTGTAATATAGTGACCTCTGATAGTTATATAATATATAGAAGTAATTAAATTTGAATAGTGACAAGTAAACACATTATATTCTTAAAGTTAATATTTAAATTTTGATAAAGTATTGCCCTTAACATTTTGATATTTATTTTGTCTATATAAAAGTGGCACACATTAGAATATTGAAAAATTTCCTCCTTCCTTAAATTTAGAGCAGTTATTCAAGTCTTTTCTTTTTCATCTTTAGAAATTCAAAATTATAATGTCACATTTTATTTTTATTTCCAATTACATTATTTTCTTACTCACAAATTAATAATTATTAGGTACATTTTTATTTGTACCAAAAGTAGTAGTAAACAACATTATATTAAATAAGGCCCTGGTATAGACGTGCTATGGAACTATACTACAACTATACAAACCAACAATGTTAGTAAACCATCAAATAAGCGGTAATTTGGCATTATTCAAATTGTCTGTGATTGCTGGGTGAGAGGAGTGGGACATTGGAAGGATTCGCAATAGCCTTTGGCTTATCTGCCTCTTTCTAAATCTATGGAAATAAACAATTTTGTCAGTGTATAATTCAGACTTATATGATGACGGCAATTATATATTCCCATGGAATTATTTGCAGAACCGGATATAACAGATTCCCCCCCTTAAATTTAACAGTTTGAACATCAACAAGAGTAATGGTAATGAGTTGGGGCCAGGCCGTCAATTCATAAAGTGGAAAATTAAGAGCGTTAGCGTGAATTAAAGTCATCAACCAGATAATTTCGCAGATTAATTATAATTTTATGAAATGTTTCATTTGCCAGGAAAAATATCCGAAATACCTGCGGCAAAATGGGCTGCGTCACATTAAATTTATGTAATGGTACTTAGTCTCGCATTGACATGGATATTTACTCTGCAGCGCTGCTGCTACGTCATTAGCTAAGTTGAAGAGAGTACAGAATTATGTCATGGATTGGGAAAAACGTATTATCATAAATACTTAAGCCGCTTAAGGACGTTGCGCAATAATATGTCTATTATGTTTCTACTGAAATACAGCGTGATTAAGAACTTCCAAAAAACTTTTTTGAATGTACAGGGAACTCTTTCAAATACAATTTTGCAAAAAAAGGTAGTTCTAATAAGGCGGCACAGCATGCAATCGGACAAAAAATTTAAAGAAGTAGATAACATTTCATAACACCTATTTTGTGCATCAAATGCAACTGCTTTTGCAGCTATTGTTAATAATTTTTAGTATAATTAATTAGGGGTCTTAATTAATAAAATAATTTGACATACCTGGTGTTATAACAACAAAACTTTCTACAAAACGCAAATGTTTCTTCTTCTTGTCCGTTTCAAACTCATAAGTTATTGGCAGCAGCTATGATACATTTGTTTAAATCATCAATAGTTCCCACTACGGTGCTATACGCTTCATTTTTTAAATATCCCCACAAAGAGTCTAAATGATTTAAAGTCAGGAGATCGTAGCGGCCATGGTACCGGTCCTCCTCGTCCTATCCCTTGGTATTAATGCTTAGACACGCTATATATGTATGTAATTGAGCTTCGTGTATGATGCGCCATATTGCTGCAAAACGCCGTGGACGTGGAGAATTCCGGCTGGTATAAAACGAACAAATTTATCACGGTTCTTTGCACGTCAAACAAAATTGATCAAAGGAGTGATGTGACACCTAGACCAAGAAATATTTTGGAAATCAAAGATGGGATTCGCTTCTTTAACTACTTGATATTTGAAAACTGCTAAAGACGTGAATCTATCATGTAATTTCTAATTACTTAAACTATACCCAACCGCCAAAAAAATCAACCATTCTAGCAAAAGCAGTAGGTAGGTAGTCTATAGGTGCTGCGTATCTGGCTACGTCACAGCGTATCAGATCATTCTCTAACGACGAGATTTTTTTGTGTCTTAAGAAAATAAATACATAGGTATGTCGAAATTAAGTGCTAACAAACAACTGTCTGTTCACCATATTAGAAGATTCGGAAGAGTAAACAAAATTTCAAGATAGTCGAGGTGAAGCACAGTTGGAAAATATTCATTCCAATTGTGGATGCTATAAAAAAGTTACAAAAAACTACATTATCATTAGATAAATCACTACATACACACATACTACATAGTAGATATACAAACAGTACCATATGCCTTAGTAATAGCCCTTCCACGGATTAATTAACTGCTTTTACAAATTACTTCAAATATGCACCTATAACGTCATTAGATGTTGAACAATCGTTTTCGTCATACAAAAATATTTTTTCTCCGTTGCGACATAGCTTAAAGGATCTACTGTGAAAACATATGTAATCTTCCAAATATTTGCCAGAGTTTTAATACGGAAGCATTCCACAAAAATATAAAATTATTTATTATAAACGCAATAGGTAATCCACGCGCGGACGCCCCTGCTTTCAAACTCAAATGTTGAGCCTCAGTCATTAGTCTTTAAAATTGACAATTTTCGGGAAAATAGCTTTTCAACAATCAGCTGTAGTTTATTGTACATTATTTTAATGTAGTAGGCGCCAAAATTTCCTTGCAAATTGGATATGTTGAAGGAAGATTGACAAACAATAAAACCTGCACTGGTGTAAAATGCTTTTGATAGTATTTTGCAACATGCAACGTTTATAAAATGAAAGTCATACTGATTCTTGCAGCTCCAAATAGTCATCCTGAATTAGTTTCTGAATAATCCGCAATGTGAACAAATTTTTCTTATTTTTTTCTATAAATTCCTAAACAGATTTTTTAAATTGTTGATTATCAGGTTGCAGTCATCCCAAATATTTTCGTTGCCCACATACATTGAAATTTAATTACCAACAGTAGTAGTAGTAGTAGTAGCGGGCGGCAACAGCCTAGCAATTAGGTCACACGTGGCTCCTATTTGCCTACAATACCATCTCATCACCTCTCCACTGTCTGCCCTCAGCTTTCTTCAAACCTACTCGGCGCCCTGATGAACGCCAGGATCTTGGTCTATAGTAGGCCCCTCATCTCTTCCCTTCGTAGCTCCTCGACGCCAAAGATCCTATATCTTAGTGTTCCAAGGGCCGCGCAATATCCTAGAAAATGGATAGGGGTCTGCTCTCCCTCTCCACATTCCGGATATAAGGGATTCTCCTCTATACCTAAAAAGCTCAAATGCCTTCTGAGTCTGCAGTGGCCTGTCAGGACCCCTACCATTTATTAGGTTCATTAAAGAGTTATGGGCCTGTCCCACATTCCTTCTCCAATTCCCTCCTAGTGTTTGATAGGCCCATTTATTAAGGGCACTATTATTAATGCTACCTCGTGTAATTCTGAGAATGGTTTCGGATTCCTGGCAAGGTGCCCCAAATCCAAGACGAGCTAATAAGTCAGCCCTCTCATTACCGGAAATTCCTTTATGGCCAGGAACTCAGACCAATTCTACCTCCCTTTATCTGGCCAGGGACTGCAGGACATCTCCACACTCTTGAAAAAGACTAGATCTCGTTCTTGGAGAGATAAGGGCCCTGAGTGCAGCCTGACCATCAGAGCAGATGAAGATTTTCTCCTCCACGCGACTTCTTACTTCTTCCTTGCCTGCTACTATCAAAATAACAAAAACCTCCGCCTGATAAACCATGGAGTATGTGCCCAGTCCAATTTTCCAGATGTATTCCTGCCACAGAAATCTCATCTCCTAATTGGAACCCATCTGTGTAGCATATCAGAAATCCTGTGGGAAGCATGTCCTATGCCCTCCACCACCGTTCTCTTGAAGGGAAGGTGATGGTATACTCCCCTCCCAACCTTAATTTATCCTCCGATTCAATAACCCTCAAAGCAGAGATTGGGATCTCCATTCTGCGCCCTGAAGACTATAGCAACGTGACCATCCACTCGATCTTCTGCCTTCTGCCAACAAACTTGCATCCCTTATCCTCAGATAGATCGCCATCGCCTCCTTTACAATCCATGTTGGGATAAAACTTCCAGAGCGGCAGTTGGAGTTGTCCTCATCGCCCCTCTGATACCTAAGCAGGCCAGCCCTTGAATACTCGACAACACCTTGGAAACAGTCACCCGACCCACACTCGGCAATGCCCCATATTGTAGCCTCTGCCTGATCACAGCCGTGTACACTCAGTGAAGTACCCTTCAACGGAATTGCCGACAAATAACAGTCATCCTCATTTGTGAATATGAAAAATTATTGTGTTTCAGAATTTTTCGATTTTATAAAGTAATTGGTTTTAACCAAAACAGGATAAATGCTTTACATTTGGAAATACTTATTAACTTTAACATAAATTTTGTCTAATAATTGTTAAAATGTAACTAACTATTGGTGCCTACACGTTAAAATATTGTACAAGGAACAATGCAGCTAATTGCTAAAGAGGTATCTCAATGGCCAATTTCTAAGACTAATGACAAGTATACATTTTTCATCAAAAACATTGTAGAATTAAAAGAAAAAACATGATAACGTTAGGGCCAAAAAAGTTATGGTCACATTTACGTCACAAATACGGCGCATGTGGCGCCCTTTAGGGAATTCGTCGAAATAGTTTATGATTTCTCATATCCGAAAACATCTATCCCCAAATTTTTCTGAGTTGAAAAAGACAGTATAATTATTACAAAAGTGACTTTTCAAATATTTTGATGTATAAAATCTAGTATGTCTCCTCTGTTATAAATTTCTTATTAGATAATAGTATAATTCTACCGGCACCCATGGCTATGAACTATACGCAGTATTATTGAGATTGTAAAGCATTGGCAATATAATCTTACATAGCAATCGTATAGATGTCTATTGTTTTACTTTGTTTCTCCTACGTAAAAGCAATGGGAGGACATGACATGACAGTACCCTGTTTGTCCGAATTTTGTTAAATTTGCTTTGGGAAATTCAACAAAATTCTGTTAATTTACAAACGGGCCTAACGAAGTGTTAAAAGTGCCTGGACTATTTCAAAGAGAAGTATTCGTCGTGACGTGAGAGTGGACGAATGGAGAACAGAGCCCTTAAGCTTGACCGTAATTAGAGAATTACACAATTGTTTGATGAAACTTTTGTTTGTGGACCGTTGATTCTCCGCGAATAATTTCAGCTGGAACATATGCTGACGCTGCTCTCCCTACATCTTATATTCCCACCGATTCCGTACAGTTCTGGTGATACATCAAACAAAGAGAATACAGTTTTGTGCTGATGCCCTTTCTGAAGTTTATAGGATGTGTTAAACCAAAATCTAACTTTTGTTTGAAAACAACAGGATATCATAAAGTGTGAGGGTTTATTCGATTGTTACTTCTAAAGCAGCATATCAAACCGAATTTATTGCTACTGACACCATCAATTTAAAAATGAAAAGGGTGTTATTTAGGAATATGGTTCAGAAAATGGTTCCTTAGGATGTTTTGTACCAAAAAAAAAAAAAAAAACAGAATATCACAACCCAGCCCATTCTAAATTGTCCGAAATCTCGACGAAATCAGGTCTGTTCAACGGTAAAGTACGGGTAAACTTGAACAAGTATTTTTTGGGCGTAAGATCATTAAATATATTATTCTGAAACTTAAAACAAACTACAAACAGCAAATGGGTGTGGCATATTTAACTTGGAATTTCGTATTTTATAACAGCTACAAAAATATTTGCAAAACAAATCTTATAAAATAGCATAAGTTACAAAATCATTGTTTATACAGCAACTATACAACTAAAATGGGGAAGTTGCATGAATTTTATATTGATCTGAAATATATTACAGAAAAATCTTTCAAACATATTGAAAGGTCAGAACATGTGTCTGACGGCAATAATCACTTTATAATTAAAATATTAACATTAATAAATTGTCATAGAATGTCAACAAAACCACGTGATCGAAACGCAGTATCATTGATGTGACGTCAAATGCCAGTACGCCGTCTTGCTTATGTTATGGCGATTGTGACGTAAATAGGCATTTGTTTCGTTTTTCGTGACATTTCTTTTGAGTCATATGTATTGCAAATACTGCGTAAGGTAGTGCTGTTATAAACAAGGTTCCCTGTTTGTGTGCTGTGCATATTATTTATATTTACATTTACCTACAGTTAAATTTAAGATTTTCAAAGATTTCTGTATCTAAAAATTTGTTGGATAGACCACTTTTTTTCATTATTTATTCATACTTATTTCCAATTACTTAACCTTACATTAAAATGGGCTTCACACACATACAACGTAGAAATGCTGGAGAGCTTTACGTTTCTTGACTTTCTTGTTTCGTCGCGATTCATCCACCACATTTTTCTTGTCTTTTCAATTTTTGGCACGGAGAATTTTTTTTTATTAGGCACTGTATGGGAAGTATTTGTGCATAATGGCACAATGCAATATTTCATTCATTTCCCAGGTATTAATGCACTTTCTGTACTCATTTTACAATTTTCAACACCAGTCTCTGTTTAACACAATAACACTTAATAAATGTCACAATGTCACAAACGACAAACTAACTTTAACGTATGTTCTCGTACCTCGTACTGCGACTGCGTTGTTCAAAAGCACATAACAGTGTTTTGTGGTCCAAAGCACACTAAGCACAGATTATACAGGACACGCGCAACTGGCGGTTGACGTCACAGGTTTTCAATATGGCGGCCACCGTTTTGTAGGGGCGTGGCCAGACTAAAACTTTAAATACCGTTTTTGGGCTTATTTTTCCACGAAATTGTCTGGGACAAACGCTATTTCGATTAAAATAATACATTTTTTCATCTCTACGTATTTGAAAAAATCATGCAATTTCCCCATTGTCACTGCATTATAAAGTTGTTTAATCATTGGTGAAATTTTGTCAGATCTGTTGGAAACGATTAACAAATTGTTATATAATAGCAACAGATCAAAAAACCAACAATTTTATAAGATTTTTATTTTGGTATCTCTAATAATAAATTGACATTTTGATAGCATAAAATCCATCAAGAAAATTAAATTATTTATTAACTGTATCGTAAATGTATGAAATAGAGAACATCTCCGTTTAATCATAATGTCTGCAACTGGAATATTATGTATATTACCCAGTATTATTTTACGCGTTTTACTGCATTTTGTGAGAGTAATTTTTATTGCGGAGAAAGTTTTATTTAATTTCAAGGTTTTTGTTGTTAAAACTAGCGTTAAAAGCATTAAAATCATCATAACTTTCAAAATTGCCTTCATTATGACCATTTAATATTAGGAAACTGACTAAATTTATAATATTTTTATAGTTATACACCACAATGATTTTCAGCGTTATGTCAAAATGGCTTCCGTTTATCAAATGATTTGGTTGTAAAACCAAGGTTAAATGACAAGTAAGCTAATTGAGTGATTTATATTAAACACTGTAAATTATGATTGTATCATAACAGGACCGTATCATATTGGTAAATAACATATAAAAGGATTCAACATTACTGATTTTTTGTATATCCGATACATTTCATTGAAACTGGTAAGATAAAAGAAGGAATTCATTCAAATTTGAAATAAGTCAACATTTCTTGTTTGATAACGTTTCTTTACTTTGCTTCTAAATGCGACACTTTTTTAATTTTTTCCAGTGGCTTAACCTTACGTATTTATTCTTATACAAGAGCAAGAGATAAAACTAGATTTCTACTGTTCGCTATGGCACCAACAAAACAAGGCTCTGCCACTTTGCTGTTTGGAATGGTTTTATTGAATGGTTTCTCGATGTAATTTTGAGTCAAAATAAACGTTTTTTGTTGTGTAATACAGCAATATGCTCTTAGAAGTAAAATTGTCTCCAAGTATCATGTAATATGTCTAATAATTTTATAGGTTGATAACCCACCTCTAAGAAGCAATTATTATAAAAAAAACTTTTATAGTGCTGTTAGAAATACTACGGAATAGTACTAAAAAATATTATAAAACACTTTAGTTTTATTACCTAAAGTGTTTCATAAGCTTATCGCAGAAATGTTTATAAAATAGTTATATATTTGCCTTATAAGCTGTTCTATTATTTAGCTGCCAAAACGTTCTTGTGATTTTATAAAATATTTCAGTTACTGACAATAAAATAATGATATCTACTAGCTGCTGTAATAAAACAAATATGTATTTCGAAAGCAATGCGGCAATGAAACTTTTTTTTCGTATAACCTGAAAATTATACAACTGTTTTGCTGATTGGGATACAAATGTGAAATTAACAATTAACCCTCCCGATGTAGATATATTATGTGAGGCACAAGCTGTGGTTATTGTAACTAGTTACTAAAATAACAGTTGAAAGAATTAAAATGCCTTGTTACTTTTGTTTTTGTACTTCGCTTACAAACATTACAAAATGGGTGAATTTTAGTATCTAATCAAATCAAAAATCTATTTTGACCTTTATTTTCTACCCTATAAATTTATCTACATATTTCAAGAACACCCCCTCTTTTTACTCTAGTGAAACGAAAAACGAAGCTATATTTTTCTGTTCACATATCTGCAAAATATACAGAAAAATTTCAGTTATTGTAACTGCGTAGTTTTCATAACTAGAGGCCACAATACATTTCTGTAAAATGAACAGCGAGATTGAAAAAAGAAAGAGCAGGGGGGGATGACGGATGACTTCATAATATATTAAAGTACGTTTCCCAACAAATTGCTTTATTAGAGTTTGTATTTCAGGTTTATCAAGTTAGGAGAAAATGTCACCGTTAACGACGAATCAAATATAGCCATCAAGTACGTCTACATCCTATTTCAATTTTAAAAGCATTCGTAAACCACCGTGACATGCTTGGAACATTTTGGCTTGCTCATAATTTATGAGGCTAAAATTTGTCTGCATTTGTGATAAGTACCGGTAAAATATTCTCGCCTTCATGGACAAATATCTGGTTCGTTGCATGTCACACGTCTAACATTATTCTAATAACAAAGATATCCAAGAACAGAACGTATTACTGTGTATTTTTCGGATGTACTATGTCCACATTTTAAGTCTATTAGCATTGGTTTTCCATTAATATGGGTCCAGAATACTTTGTAAAAGGACATAAGATTATAAATATGTACTATAGTCTGTTTGGAAATGAAAGAGAGTAATAAAACCCCGAGATAAGAACCGGCCATGGACGTGGTAATATTTCGTTTCAGGTAATTATCGGGTAACACCAATGCTAACAGGTAACGCGTGTACATTAGTATATTTTACTGGATACATCATAGGTCAGAAGCCAGTGTATTGTGACAGATCAATAGAGCTGAATATGCGAAGACGTGCTAGTGCAGTAGAGTAAAATTCGACTTGTGTTTAGTGACTATTGTGCCAGTGGTTATAATATTGTTTGGGTAAAATGTCGAGCTTATCAGACTACGTACCTGCTAAACGCGTGAAAAGATGTGTGCTGTCTCAGAATGAGAAGATTATTATATTAAATGTATTTAATGCATTGAAATATCAAAATCCTACCAACAGTGTTGACGACATCGTGGAAAAGTGTTCCAAAATGACAGGGATTGGAAATACGACTATCTACAGACTTTTAAAGGAAACAAAAAATGAACAAGATACTGTAAATCCTCCAAAATCATCTACAGAGAGGTCAAAAGTCCTTATTCATTCGCAGAAAAGTACACTCATTTTATTTTAAAAAAGAAATACCAACGCTAAACAAAATTTTAAGTGAACTTTCAGAGGACAACGATTTGCCAAAAATCAGTAGAAGCAAATTATGGGCCGTCTTACGAGAGTGGAATTTTTGCTGGGAAAAGCAGAACATGAAGTCAGTTCTTATCGATAAAGATGAAATATTTGTTGGCGAAGATCATACTTAAGATCAATTAGAAAATTCCGTGACGAAGGGAGGAATATTTATTACCTAGACGAAACTTGGGTCAACGAGGGATATACTGTAACAAAAGTATGGCAAGATAATAATGTAAAAAGTTTTCGACAAGCATTTTTAGATGGACTTTCAACAGGGTTCAAGGCACCTTCAGGTAAAGGGCGAATATTAATAGTGACACATATAGGTAGTGCCAGTGATTTTGTAGATGGCGGTTTGCTTTTATTTGAATCTAAAAATACAGGTGACTATCACGA
The DNA here is from genome assembly GCA_037114965.1 of Monochamus alternatus. NCBI lineage: Eukaryota > Metazoa > Arthropoda > Insecta > Coleoptera > Cerambycidae > Monochamus > Monochamus alternatus. Next base: position 23,228,820 of record CM073430.1, read on the forward strand.
AGACATGAACGCAGATGTTTTCGAAGAGTATTTTACACAGACGCTCGATCTTATTCCTCCGGGGGCTATTGGGGTATTGAATAATTTTATTTGAATTACTAAAAACCTTCTTAATCCGGTTATGATGCTTAAAGTAGCATCTAGTTTTGAAAAGCTGTTTTTATATTGTTTACTTATAAGAGAAATGGACCGAGAAATTGAAGCGGTATAGACAAAGACGGATTGTCGGGATTAAATTTTAGCTACCTGCATTTAGTATGGTTCGATCATACAAAGTTTTTTTAAAAGTACTCCTCATCTATACCGATAATACATAATATTAAAATATTTAATATAAGCACCAGTACTACATTTATTTACGATTTGCATACATAATAAGCTTTTATTACTCTCTTTCATTTCTAAACAGACTATACACAAAAACATTTTTATAAATAACTGCTTAGATTTAAAAGAAACTAAAAAAAATTGATTGCAGTATAAATAATAAATAATAAAGAAACAGTTTGACTTTTCTTTTTCAAAAATAGGTGATTAATATTTTATGTCTAAATCATCAAATACGTCAATTGTCAAATTTTTCGAATTTCTGCAGAATTGTTCTCTGGAGAAGTGACATAATTTCTGGTAGTTTTTGTTTAATTTTACGTTTGGTAACTTGAATTGAGGAAGGCGATAGCGAAATTAAGTAAAGTTTATTTTAGTATTTATTTTGGAAGTTTCATACAGACGCCATATTGGTCTAGTACAACGGTCGGCAACCAGCGGCTCGTGAAACGTATTGGTGTGACCCGCACGCACGTGACGGACGATATCGTATGCAACGCAGTGAGAACGTTGAGGGGAAAAGAAAGTTCTAAAACAGGTTTGCTGATTTCAAAAAGATCTCAGGTAAAATGGAGATTTTCGAAAACCCCTTTGCAATGGATATCGATAATGTACCAAGCGAATTGCAAATCAACGTGATAGATTTGCAAAGTGATATCACACTTAAAATGGCTTTTATGGAAAAAGTTAACTTGGTAGATTTCTATGGGAATTTGCCTCTTAAAAATTACAGAGTTAAAAAGGTTTGCTCAGAAAGTAATTACTATGTTTGGTAGTACATATATTTGTGAAGAAACTTTTTTCAATTTTGAATTACCAAAAGAACAAACACTGTTCTTGGTTATCAGATTCACATTTAGACGCAACACTACGCGTTTCTACTTCAAAAATACAAGCTGATATAAAAAACTTGCAAATCAAATACAGTCACAAAAATCTCATTGATTTTATTAACTGAAATAAATATCACAAAAATAAATAATTAGCGTTTTATTTTTAAAACAAATATTTGTACCTACACAAATGTTATAGGTATGCTGAGATGGCATGGCTAAAGTGTGGCCCGCACTAATCCTTGCGTAAAATGTTTGGCCCTCTTATAACAAAAGGTTGCCGACCCATGGCTTAGTAGATGAAATCAAACGTAGATAAAACCTTTTAAGAAAATAAATAAAAAACAATTAATGCTACCTAAGAAGCATTGGATCTCGAGCTTAGATAACAGTGATGATAATAAATTTAAAGTTTTTAAACTTTACACTTGCGGGAAGTTTCATGATTTTGAAATACGTACAGAAGAGATAATGTATTATTTTAATCGAAATGGCGTTTGTTCTAAACAATTTCGTGGAAAAATTGTATTTAAAAATTTTGTCTGGCCACGCCCTCACAAAACGGTCGCCGCCACAGCATACCCAACTAGCAAAATAAATTTTATAAAGGTTGTATAAATTGCTATAATATAAATCTTATAGAAGCTTCAAATTCATATAACGTAGTTAAATGCCTTTATACGATATTTATAGAATCGAAAAGGGCCCACTTTTATAAAACACTTTGGTAATGTAACAGTTCTATAAAAAAATGTATACAACACTTTTAAAACAATTTTATACAGCAACTATAAAAACGTTTTGTAGTCTTTATTTAAAGAAACATTCTATTTTTTAGTGAAGAATATTAGAACAAAATCATTTTAAGATTGGTGTATAACGCAGATTCATAATTATTTGTACTTATATTTAAAAACGGGGTCACTCAATGGCGATCATTTGTGTAGATGGTAGATAGGTTTAATACTTACAATATTATCGTGTCAACAATCAGTGTATCAACAACGAAAATTTTATTGCGCCGCAAATTTTATTGATAAACTATAGATATGTTTGTGACAAAAAAATTATGCGCTTTAGTTTAGACCACATTTGCTTTAAAATTATAAAAAATAAATTTAAAAAATATTAAAATTATGCTTTCTTTAATTTATAATAGCGTTGTGTAATTATATTTAATGATCTTGTTATAAAATAGTCTTTCAAAAATAGCAAAATTATGTTTTAGATATAATTTTAATAAGGCTTTCAACTAATTTTCCATAATGGCGGCAGTCACTGATCCAACCAATCTTCATTTAAAAATGGCGACTTACAATACAATGATTTTATTCCACATAGAAACATAACAAAACATTTTAGTGTAAATTAGAACTATATACGATAAAATGTTTTTATAGTCTTAAATATATTTAAAAATGTGTGTGCACAAGTAGATAATGTTTGTATCGAAAGAAGTTGCCAAGTTTTATAAAAAAAAATTACAATTTTAAAATATTATGTACTATCATTCATTACCTATATTAATGGTGTTAAGTATTATTAGTTAATTATAATAATAGGTATTTAATTTAAAACTAACCTAATTATTGCATTACCAAAAAATTGAATCATAGTTACTTTCTCGTACTGATTTTTCGTATTTTTTCGCAGCCATGAAGCGTTTTTAATGTGAATTCTCGAACATGGACACTATCATTATTTATATAATAAAACCTATAAGTAAAATTGAACGTCGGCACGTTTGACTGGAAACATACATTCAAGAATTTGTTTGTATTCTTTCTTGATGAGTACTTGGTAATACACAATACCTTAGGAGTTCAAAAACTAAGGTTAGGTTTGGAATTTTATTATGCGGTATATACAATAATTTTGTTTTCTCAAGTCACAATTTTATTCTATAACATATTTATAAAACAGGAATATTTTTATAGATTAAACACAACTATAAAACTATTTTATAAATAAGCGCATTTCGAGGCTAAAAAATAATTTTATTAATTTCCTTATATATCCTTAATAAAACACGTTTATACAACTATTTTATAAGATTATAATTAGAAGTCATTTGCCTAAGTACACAACTCTTTCACAATATGTTTACAATCCTTATATATTTTTTTTTTAAATGTTGCATAACGTATTATAATACTTTTATAAAAAATTTAAAGAACCGAAATTATTTGTTCTATAAAACACGTTGTAAAAACTATTGTAAAACAATATTACACAATTACTTTCTTCAGGAACAAAATTATGGTAATTATTTGCTCTATAAAATCAAACTGTTCGTTAAACAACGCAATTCGATAGTTATAAAATAATTCGCTTCTTTTAAAGTTCCATTTTGCTAGTTGGGTAGATCTGTGACGACAGACGCCGTTCGCAAGCAGCGTGCTTTAATTCATATCTGTATATCACCTGCTTTCAGACAACGCAGTACATACGTTTATAAGAGTTAATTTGCGATATTATTAGGTGTGTTAAATAGAAATTGGTATTGAATAAAGTTCCAAAAATCGTGCCAAAAATGAAAAGGAAAGTAGGTTGTAAGGCGATGAAGCGTAACGAAAGGAAACTATTAATCTCTTCAGAATTGCAACATTTTTGCCGGTAAAGACCATTTTAATGTTAAGTTTTAAGTGGAAATACAGATAGGTTTAAGTTTATCAAAAACATTAATATGTAAAGTTGTAAAATGAATTGAACTTTTCTATTAAGCTACCGAATGTATAGATTTCATTTAGAAAAGCAACTTACATTTTTTCTAATTTATTGTATTCAGCCCTTCATTCCGATTCTAAATAAAATGTTCTGTATTTGCTACTACAATTTACATGATGTAGAATGTTATTTGAGGCATTTATAAAATTTCTCTAGCTGACTTCATTACATTAAATTACCTGTTTTATTCTGAAAATATAATAAACAAAAGTAATAAATGAGGACTTTTTTAGAAATGTTTAAAGATAAATTAATAAATGTTAAATATCATTACCTTTTCTTATTATTTTTAAAATTAAAGCACGTAGTTTAATGTGAAATTAGAAGGATAATTTTATAAATCCCACAAGTAAAACCAACTCTCTGGTACTTACATAAGAGCATTGTCGCTGTAATTGTCACGAGCGGATCTATATTGCAAACAAAGGAATAAGTTACGTTTGACAATACCTACCGCAAGTTTATCACATCACCACTAATAATTATTGCATTACCTACACAGTATCCACACTCTGTATTCATGACCCACAAAAATACAAGAAATAAACGCCTGTTTACATCACCAATACCGTAACCTGCACCTGTACCTACGGAAACAAACCGCGCCAAACGGCGTGTAACGGCACACCAATCCTATCGCCTTTTCGGTTACGTAGTTTTGTTTACATTCCATAGCAATTTATTAAAGTTATTATTTTAATTATTATCTGATGATTGCCGCCAGACACATATTCTGATGTTTTAATGTGTTTAAAAGATTACCCTTTCATATATTTCAAACCAGTATAAAATTCATACAACTTCTCCATTGACTTATAGTTTCATATATGGCATAAACTAATTATTTTTTTTAGTTTGATTGGGTTTTTGCCACACTTCTGAAAAAAATAAAGATTAATTAAATACCTTGCACCAAACGGATCAGTCAAGCGTTATTTTTTAAACTAACTTTGCCTAACCAATATATAAACTAATTATTTCATTACTCATATCTACATAACTAATTATTGTGGTACTATTATATCTTTCACAAACTGTAGCCAATGTCGGAAGAGTCAAATTCTACAAAAAAGAAATCGAACAAATATGTTGGCATAGTTCAAATGCCTTGGAAATCCATAATTTATATTTTTACTTAATAGTAATATCCTAAATCGTGGTAGATACACCAATTTTTAATTATATTTCCTAATCAGCTCATGTAAATTTTTAAAATAATCTACATTTTATATTTAGAAAATATAAGCTCCTAGAATATATTGAACACGAATATAGGGAAGCTCAAAGAACTCTTGGAGAATTAAATCAATCACATGTTCAATAATTCATTAGATAAATGGTTTGAGCTGTATACTTTCACTTCCTCCTCTATTTATTTTAACCTGCCTCCGTTGATGTGGAACTTGAAGAGTTTGGGATGTGATGGAAAACAAGGATCGAATGATCTCATTAATTCAAAAGATACATTTAAGTAATCGTCTGTGTTTATATATAGTCACCGATACGATATTTCTTGCAGAAATTGACAACCATTAAATAAATTGCTTGAGATCCGTTAGCTGTTTATTTAAGTATTTTATATAACTCAATACTGAAACAATAGCTGTCCTTGAGCTAAATAATTTTAATTATGATTATAAATATTTATTTTCGCACAATCGTTCTGAAATATGCACTTACTGTCATTGTTGACACATTCTGTAAGTTGAATATACAACACTATGACTTGTTTCCATAGAAATAAAAAAAATAGTGTTGTTTGAGTTCATAACAGTATTAATGCGGTAAGTAAAAATCAGTAATTCTTTTCACCAACAAATACTGGGCTCAATTATTGTAAAAATTAAAGGTACAATTTGTACAATTCTTAAATGTAATAGTTTTTCCTTCGTTTTTATCTATTGCTTTTACAGTAATTGAATTTTCTGTATTACTTATTGAGTTAGATATGTTAGGATTAGAATAAACTTCAGTAGTTATGTCTTCAAACACTGGAATGGAGTCAAATTCATTGTCACTGCCGCTGTTGGTATGTAAAAACTTATCAGAAAACTCTATTTTCTTTGTTAAAGACTCTGCAACATATCCTTCAGCGACACCAGAAGACCTAAAATTACATTTTCTGTTAATCAAATAATACATGAATGCTATCACTAAAATCTCCAGCCCCCATGGCGGTTGACAGCCATAACATCAACTCCAGTATTCCCTAACAAAGTCGTCGACGTCCTTCTAAAAGCATGTCAAAAGATAAAAGTATGTGCATAATTTCAAGTGTGTATCTTACAAAACATTATTAACTATTATTAACAAAAATAGTTTCTTAAAATGTAACTTTAACACCCTGTATATTGAAACAGGGACGCCCAAATAAAAAATGGCATAAGGAAAGTCGTATTATTTTTGTCCAAAGAATAATACGAATAAGAATCCTGTATATCTATCTAACGATGTCTACTGTTTACTATGGATTGGGGGCTGTTTCCCACTACCTATATCATCAGAAATTATAAGTAATATTTATAAATAATTCACAGTGGCGTTTGAGGTTTTATTTTCTGATGAATGGACCAAACTTAAGCGACGTTTAACTCTAGTGGTTTTGTTGGATCTGCGGTTTTAGAAGAGAATCTAAGTTGTTTACAGATAGAAATTCATTGATCTTGTAAAATAAACGTCGGTTTACGATCGCCCAACTTATAAATTTGGATAAATTGATGAAAATGAGCATGTTATTAAAAAAAATGTAGGGAACCATTTTCGCTACAAAACAAAAAATATTTCTACATATAATCAGATTGTTGACACAAAATACTTTTAGCAGAGGAGCACAAAGCCGATGTGTTCACATTATCATTATTATTTTATATTGTATTTTTGGGTATTTGTTGTTAAATATATTGTAAAACTCATCGTTCCAAAAACATTAAAAAAATTTCTCTTATTATTTGGTTCGTATTGATTTTGCTAACCATGCATTTCTAGCGTAGCTATTCAGAGGGAGTTAAAAAATGTCTTTGAACTTACTAATGCGGACAATTTTGGAAAAATAAATTTATCTAAGACATAATTTCAATATTATCTTTCTAGTTTTCAGTTTGTATTCAAACACTTAATAATCTGCAAACTTTAATTCGCAACTAGTATTTAATTGACATAATAGTCGAAGCAATGAACTAAAAAAGTTCTAAAACTAGTTGTGGTGGACGGATCGGAATGCGATTTTCTGCATTCTCTTCCAAAAATTATTTGTAAAAAATGTGGCGACATGGAATTTCTGACAAATCGGAAATTGAATTGCTGCAGCCAAAAATGCATTCAATAAATGCATTATTTGAGAGACCTCTTGGCAGATGTTAAAACTTGGTAGGTAAGTGTCAGATCTGGCTCAGATCGGGTACTCGGGGGTTTTCGAGGTCGCTGATCATAAATCTGATGTTAAAGTTAACCCCCCGAACACCTGGAGCTCAGGTCCGCCGATGAACGTCATCTCCGTGGGACCCTCCCACAAATCACTCGGGAAAGAAGAGATACTCGGCGCCCGGGGTTTTTTTGGGTCGCTGAATCCAAATCTGGCATCGGCGAACACTCCACGGGCACCTGGTGCGCCGGAACCTGGACGCGGACGTCATCTCCGAGAATTTTCCTGAGAAGAGTGCCAAAAACCACCCGAAAATCATAATAGGGGCGTTTTGTGGGGCATTCAATCCAAATTTCACATCGGAAACGACCCTCCGAACACCTAGTGCACCAGAACCTGACCCTAAACGTCATCTCCGTGGCTTTTCGTGACACAATCAAAAAAGGCTAACCAAAAATCGTTATGAGGGTTTTTTGGGGCGCTGAATCCGAATTTCACGTCGATAACGACCCCCTGAACCCCTAGTGCATCGAAACCTCACCCGGAACATCTTCTCCGAGGGGTTTCCATACACGATCGAAAAAGATGAACCGAAAATCGTTATGGGTTTTTTTTTGGGTCGTTGAATCCAAATATGATATCGGCGAACACTTGATGAAGAATTGATGTTATTCATTGTGGGAGGGTCCCATGGAGATGACGTTCATCGGCGGTCCTGAGGTCCAAGTGTTCGGGGGGTCAATTTGAACATCATATTCGTGATCGGCGACCTCGAAAATCCCCGAGTACCCGATCTGGGCCAGTTCTGACACTTATTTACCAAGTTTTGACATCTTCCAAGAGGCTTCTCAAATAATGCATTTTTGAATGCATTTTTGGCTCAAGCGATGCAATTTCCGATTTGTCAGAAATTCCATGTCGCCACATTTTTTACAAATAATTTTTGGAAGAGAATGCAGAAAACCGCATTCCAATCCGTTCACCACAACTAGTTTTAGAACTTTTGGACTTTTTACTAGTTTATTGCCTCGACTATAATGGCGATCTTTTCCTTCATTATGTTAAGTGAAATAGTAATACCTACATCTAAAAGATATTGTCGAAACAGAATATGTAATAATGACATAGAATCTTGAACCAGGGTATTATTGATATGGAGAAATCCGAATCTGAACTTAATTTTTCGATATGTTATAGAGGGCGCTAGTTATGCACTGCGGTGCAGTTATTTTTCATCATAATATTTTTTAGATTAAGCCCTAATTTGATGATTATTATTTTTAAAGGAAAATGTTATACCTATTTGACATTGGTAAACCGTTCCGGTTTCGAGATATGTCATCTTAATCACTCGATAACGTTGGGTGTTTTCCAATCACAGCTAATCTTGTCTTGTGAAGCCGATGCTAATGGCAGTAAAGAAAACCAATGTGACTTCAGTTTCCAAGTAATTTTGTTACTGCACCCTTACATTACTCCGAGATATTTTAATTTTAAAATGAGGAACATATGAATTGTATTTGTGCTCATTGGAGTCGGTTTCCTAAGGAAAGCCTGCTTAGGTTAGTGCTGGAGTAATATTATTAGTATTTGTCGGAAAGCACGTGCCGGCATCAAATGATTAAGGTGGGAATATCTCCATACCGAGGCGGGTTATCGATATCAAACACCTGTTTGATATCGATATCTATTTATTTTCACGATGTCTACACTACAAAAAAAATCTATCATGTATTTAAGTGTATTACTGTATTTAAAATTTTCAGTTTCAGTCAAGTGTATATGTAGGTATTAATTAAGTAATCCTACATTTGATATAAATATTTACATTTTCTTGACATCAAATCATTCCATTCAACACTTTTGTTCTTACAAAGATCTGCACGAATTAAAATAATTAATACTTTGTAATAAATGGCACATTTTAAAATTAAAATACGGCTATAGAACAAAATAATAATATTTATACAGTATGCGCCAAAAGTATGGAATAAATTCAATAAAAACGAAACAATTATTTTTTGGGAAAAATCCTCGAACAGGTCGATTTTTAATTTAAAAAATACATGTTTTAGCATAAAATGCGAATTTCAAATGTCATTTGTTTTCGAGTAATGACGTCATCGATTTTTTTTAAATGGCAATACCATATTTTTGTTCTTGATTCTGAAAGATTGTTTAATTCTCTATCAGACAGTACTAAGATTTTGCCCTCTTACATAGGAAAGTTTTCGAGTAAATGACGATTGAATGTTAGAAAACGTAACAATTCTGAGGTATGTAAAATAAAATCCAATTAATTAAATTTTATACTTAAATTAAATGTTCGAATTGCCATCCACCAACTTCTTAACAATGCGCAAGTCTGTGAAGAAACTCTTCTTGTACATTATGAATGATTTCTGGGGTAACTCTGCGTATTTCGTTTCTAATGCGATTTTGAAGTTCTTCTAAATTACGTGGTTTATTAATGTACACTTTTGACTTCAAGTATCCCCATAAAAAATAGTCAAGAGGTGTAAGATCTGGCGATCTTGCAGGCCATTCTATAGGTCCGCGTCTGCCGATCCACCTCCCAGGAAAACAGTTGTCCAAAAAATCTCGTACATATAGTATCGTCAGGAATGTCAGGGTCATTATCGTTAGGAAAAATTACTGCAAGAGCTGGAACAAGGTCATTTTCTAGAATATCTTTGTCCTGTAAGGGTTCCTTCAAAGAAGAAAGGCTCTACTATTCTGTCGTCAACTATTCCAGCCCACACATTTAATTTCTGATGGTGTTGGTATGTGCCTCTGCCATCCAATGAGGATTTTCCCGACTCCAATATCTGCAAGTTTGACGGTTTACTGTACCATTCAGACAAAATGTGGCCTCATCTGAAAAAAGTATTTGCCGGTGTAAATTTCTATTTCCTTGACATAAATCCATTAGAATTTCGCAAAAGTGTAAGCGGCGATCGGGATCATCTTCATTGAGTTCCTGCACAAGTTGAATTTTGTAGGGATGATATTTTTCCTTCCTCAAGATAGCACTCTGACTAGTGTCATTGTTTAATGCAACCAATCGTGAAGAATTATGAGGATTATCCACCATACTTATCAAAATGTTCTGTTTCTGATTTTCATTAATGCTTGAACGTCCAGGTTTTGGAATATTTACAACATTACCAGTTTCTCTAAATTTAGACTCTACCTTGCTGACTGTTGATTGGCTGATAGGGCGATCTGGATATTTTTTACTAAATAAATCGCAAACTTCCTGCTAAGTTCTAGTCATATTCCCGCATCCGATAAGAATTAAAATTTCAATTCTTTGAGTGACAGTTAAATGTGCCATAATACTTTAAATTGAATAATAATTTCTATGTCGCTTACAATACTTATTAGAAAGTCGGTGTGACAATAACACTTTGCAAAGATTTTCACCTACGTGATCCATAAAAGAACTATGGAATTCGAAAAACTAAACTTGATAACGTTTTTACTTTATTTTAATTGATTTACGTTTTCTAACATTCAATCGTCATTTACTCGAAAACTTTCCTATGTAAGAGGGCAAAATTTTAGTACTGTCTGATAGAGAATTAAACGATCTTTCAGAATCAAGGAAAAAAATATGGTGTTACCATTTAAAAAAAATCGATGACGTCATTACTCGCAAAAAAAATGACATTTGAAAATTGCATTTTACGCTAAAATATGTATTTTTTAAATTAAAAATTGACCTGTTCGAGGATTTTTCCCAAAAACAAATTGTTTCGTTTTTACTGAATTTATTCCATACTTTTGGCGCATACTGTAGATGGTATTATAATACAGTACCTGAAGTGATCAATCCCAAAACTATAGAGACACAATTGTAGTATTATTTAGTACAAATTGTATTTAAAGTAGTCTGTGCAGGTGGTCGTCTGCAAAAATTAAAAAAAACTTTTTGTGGGACCGTCAGGTTCAGCATGTGATTTACGTTTGCCTCTGTCGGATAAGTCGTCGGTTACATTACCCATGGCATACTGAGGACTGAGGAGAGCTAACAAGCTCGAAAGCAGTATACGTCTAATGTGCCGCTAATGAATGACTTTGGCTCTTAATTCTTTCAAGTGTTTACACATATTTATTTTACAGATGATAAAAATATATGTTTTCTGTAACCTTATATAAATAATTAAGCACTCTGAAAGGAAAACAATATATATTTAAAGCAAAAATACTAATTATGTACTCCAGTTTGAATTTTTCTTAATGCAATATTATTAATTGCTTTATTCAAAATTATTTAATATTATTTGAAACATTTGCAGTAATTCTTTCAAATCACTTACAACGTCAAATAAAGAATCCATTATTTTACTTTCAGCATAATAATTGTTGTCTTAAGTAATTCTTATTGTCTAAATAAAACAAAACAATTCTTTACACAAATGGAACTTTTCTTATATTAATTATATTAGTTTTCTTGATTTCAAATAATTTTTATTTTCAAAATAAAAATATGTGTTCTTAATATATAACAATAAGTAATTTTTTCAATAAAGTATTACTGTACTTCACGAATAGTGAAACTAAGCTAATTTTTGAATAATTATCAATTTTGATATTAGTATAACTTAACTTTTTTCCATGTATAATCTATCATCACTTTATGACCCTTTATTTCCAGACTGCATGTAGCATGACCCAGTTAAAAAGTTTTGTGTATATGTGTTTCAGCCTGAATAATTTAGTAAATTTTCAATATTTACTACGCTGTACATTTGTCGAAAACAGAGAATAGCAAAACAGTATTTGATATATTTTTGCAAGATGTTAATTAGAAATGACCATCATTCAGACCTGATGTCCATATTCTCAAAATCTGTGACCTTATCTTCTATTAGACGCCTGTTCTATGATTTCAACACCAATTTCTTTCGAAAATATTCAAAGATATATTTTAGTGACAAAAATTTTAAAAGAAATACTTAAAAATAAAAAACTGATATATATGATTTCATTTTTTATTTTTAATAGCTTCATCGTTTATTTGACACTGTATTTATACCACGAAATATAACAATTCACAAAAAAATTGAGAAATATTTTTTTGTTACTTTGATTTAAAATTTATCAAAGAGAATCACAGATTAACTCACAGAAAGAATTATTTATCTCGAAAGTTCTAGAACAGTACAATGCTCAGGGTGGTATTAGCATAAAAAAGAAATGCGGCAGGGGTAAAAATAAAATGCAGCCTTTCGCTTGTGTAGAACGCCAACACCAGAAGTGATGTGTAAAGCAGCAAATGGGAAATTATGCAATAAAAGAGAATTAAATATAATCCTAACATATGCGCGGATCATAAATGTCACTACGCAAAAGTCCTGTAAAACTCACAATTATTTTTCATATATAAGAATACAGGAAATGGATTGTGTAATTTTTTATAAGCGTAGGTTATTAATTATTTGATTATTAATATTGTGTATTATTATTTTTAAAACAAAGAACAGTATTTATATGTTAATAATAAGTCATAATACGTACCTACAGGATGCAATGTATATAATGTATAAAAAATAAACTTCAATTTTCAGAGGATATTTGTAATAGACAAATCTTATACGAAGAGTCTAGTTTGCGTTTTTTTCATGAAATTTAAAATTTCAATTATCAGTGAAAAATTGTCACTAGGACGGTCTTGGACTTAATAATGAAATTTAAAATCAGGCGATTGCATACGTTTTTGACACAATGTTCATAACTTTCTTTTATTAGACTATATTGACCTAAATGAGGTTAATAAACGATTAATAGGTATTTAGTTGGCCTTCATTGTCGTTGAAAGAGTAACCTTTAATTTATAAAAAAAACGCAGATAGAAATTCTTCGTATGAAACTTCTGTATTATCGTCAGGAAGATGTTATTTTTGTGGATTATCCACTCTACGCCATGTATACATTTATTAATATATACTATTTTTTTATTTTCACAAAGCCTACGTAGGTATACAGAGTGTTTTGAAAAAATATGTCAAAAATGCAGAGGCACAGTCTATTGTCATCTGTTTTACAGATACAGGGCGTCAAAAATAATTTTTTAACCAAATTTGAACAATATGAAAACTGGAAATACGGAATTCCAGGAAACAACTACTCTGCGGGCTAATGTCCCGACCAGTATTGAATTACACCTGGAAAACGATATATAGTCCTAGCAATCATTGGCTACTCCATGGTGGACTAACAGCCACAGACAGGAAGCGTTCTAGATCACAGTAGAAAACCATTGGAAGCTATTAAGTATTTTGATTTTTTATAGATTGGATTAATTCTGGGGATTGCCGAAGCTTGCCGAACTGATGAACTAGTCAATTTAACTGTAGATGATATTGAGGATGTAGGCACTTCCTTGATTTTAAAAATTCCAAACACTAAGATAAAGATTCCACGAACCTTTCTGGTTACCGATGTGGGAAATATGCTTGAATTGTTTCGAAAATACCTGTCCCTTCGTCCTCCCCACGTCAAGCATAAGCGCCTTTTTTGTACTACAAAGCAGGAAAATGTAGTTCGCAGCCAGTTGGCAAGAATACCATGGGAAAAATCCAAGCGTAGTAGCTTCGTATTTAAAATTACCTGATGCTGCATTTTATACTGGTCACTGCTTACGAAGATATTCTGCGACATTACTGGCAGATGCTGGTGTGGATATCACGACAATAAAGCGTCATGCTGGTTGGAAATCAACGACAGTCGCTGAGGGTTATGTCGAGAACTCCATTGAAAATAAGACCAAAATTGCTAATCAGGTTTTAATAGGTACCACTACTAGCGCAATCACAAAAACTGTAAATGTAAGTGAAAGTAATATTCCTTCTAATATTAATTTTGAAAATTGTACAAATGTAACATTTATTTTAAATGTCAATAAATAATTTCAATGTTATCTTTTTTTTGCATGAAAAACGTTCTCCATAATGTAAACTCCCTTGGGAGCATTATACTCCCTTGGGAATAATCGACTACTTCTGTTTTAATTTTGATGTCATAGAAACTGATTTCTACTCCCGACCGTGGATAATAATATATATTAAGATTTTCGATACCTTTCAACTTGTTCTACATGCACTGAATTTTGAATACTTATTTTAGCAACACCTTGTATATCGAAACATATTCGTACATTAGTACTACTACTATTCTCTGATATTATTATTAGCTGTGTTATGTAGGTATTCCTAAATATGTAACACTGAAATCTATTTTCTCTCACGCTCATAAAAAATAAGAATCCGGAGGTTTAAAAATGATCCCGTTTTAAAAACGAAGGCAATAGCGTCACCGCTACAGCTCTATCATCACTCTGGTTTCCACTCTAGTAAATATTTCAAAAATTTATGACAGTGTGGAATAAGCGAACGGGTGAATCGCCTCTACGTGCAAATAACATGAATATGTGCGCATTTTCTTTAATAACAACTCAATTTTCTGGTTCTTTAGTTGTGGAACTATAAAATATTAATCATGATTGTTGAACATTAGATATACCTATATCATTGATGTCACTCACTGTACCGATATTTTAATAAATACTTATCTAATGTTAATTATGTTAATATAGCTACTTAAATCATATTATATCATTTCTTGATAAACATCATATGATCTTTGATAATCGCCATGGTTTTCTTGCTGGAAAGTCAACATCCACTGCAACTATATTTGTATAAAAACATGCTGAAATATATTAGAGTCGGTGAATGTCCTGTTGTGGGTTTTTTTGTGACCTCAATGCACTTGACTGTGTTAAACATGATATATTATTTTTAAAATTGTCGTTTTATGGTACTGATTTAAATTGGGTTAAATCACTTAAAACCAATAAAAGAAATTTGTTAATATAATATATTATAAAGATGGAATTGTTAAAAAAATAATTCCGAAAGTGTTTTTCTTAATTTAGGGATGCCACAGGGCTCAATATTGTACTGTTCTTACTCTATGTAAATGATTTTGACTAAGTGTTTAATGATGCATGTTTAACAATATATGCTCATGGCACCTCTGTTTTGATTTCTGAGAAAATAGATAAAGCGTTAGATGCCAAATGCAACAATATTCTTAATAACATCCCAATTTGGTATGCAGGGAATTCTCTGTATTTTAACAGACAGTATGTCAATATAAAAAGTGATAAATAACTGTAAAAATGTCCAAATGTACAGCAGATTGAATTTTGCTTGTGAATTCGTGGACTGTACAATGCTCATGTTGTCTCGTCTAATAGTTTATTAGCCTTATATAAGTTACTAAATAATTTAATAGATTTTCCTGAGCTGTCAATCCTACTTTTTTATGTACCAGTTAGGGATACCTGTGTTTTGTTCCTTTTTTATATTGACCATAGTAGAAAGAACTTAGACCTAAATTTACAATTTCATCGGATATGTAGGAATTGCGTCAGATGCTGTTTAAATATTGATATTTTTAATAGTTTCATAAGTCATTTTAAGCGTAATATTAAACGTATTAATGTACTGTTAATTTAGTAATACAACTGAAGTGGTGTAATGTATTTGTATTAGGTCACTTGTAAGCATGCTATGTACTTGTTTATTATTGCATCTGTGGTTACAGTTTAGGGCATTTAGCCTATTTATATCCCAAACTTTGTAAAATAAATAAATATTGATGGTAATTTGGCAGCTGAAGCGAGGCCACCAGCGATTTATTTTTTTAGCGTAAATGTGTATTTAAATTGTTTATTATACGCGTAAATTAATGACATGACTGAATAATCCTGTATATTGAATATTGGGACATCTCGTGTAAAGTGAACAGCAATTATCTCAATACTTTATCAAATAAGAAACTTCTGAAATGCTGAGATACACCTACTCCACAGAAAATCTTTGCCGGTAAGTGGCAATTCTTTCGGAAGTCAACAATAGCTATTTACTTTTCGTCCGTTGTCATTTTGTTCCTATAACGCCTGTGCACTTTGTGTTTGTCCTGAAATCATGCTCCAAATTCGACCCACGTATAAGTGGAATGGCTGCTCTTGCATTTAAATCGTTTTGAAACTTCGTTCCTGTGGCAGTGAATGAATAATGAACAAGTTAAGCCATCAAAATAATGTGGCTACTTTCTGTGTTCTATGGCCTGACATTTATCTTTTGAAAAATGACTCGTTGAAGAGATCACTTTCATTATATTCCCCCGAAGGAGAGTTGGGGTAAAATTACCCGAAAAAAATGAGCGGGGAAATTTTCGATTCAATTTTAATTAATATAAATTTGCTTGGTGTTAAAACGTCTCGTCAATTCTCGCTGATTCTAACATTTTCTCTTTATATGAAAAACACATACATCTAACTAATGATAAATGTAATATTTAATATATTTTTTGTTTTATTTATTATAAATATGCAGGCTGTCCCACAGAGCAGGGATGTCCAAAACATTCTAATTTAACCAAATTTACTGAAAATGCAATTAGCTGACTTCTATGTACTACCAAACAAAAAATGTATTTATTTATTTGTTTTATTTTACACCATTCAACAGTTACAGAATGTGAATCACATACAAAACAAGAAAGATAAAATTGAGATAGGAATATCTCCTAATATTAGTTCTTAGTATTGGCAAGTAAAAATTGTCTTCAGTTTACCCTGGGAACATGAAAATTAAGTATATTTAATAAATCAGTTAAGTTATTTAATAATTTAAATAAAAACACTAAATAAGCAATGCTACCTCTACGTCTGTCTTCCAAAGATTTAACAGAAAACTTCTGTAAAAGCTTATTCTGGGAAATATCAGTTTGAGGATAAATTTCATTATTTCTAAAAGGTAAAAATTTGAACGTTGAATCGATGTAACTGTCAATATCGGGCCTATGATCGAACACATCCAGTTAGCATTAACAGGCCTGTTAACGGTAACTGGTAGGTTAATCAGAAATTCGTATGATTGACACACCTGTCAAGTTTATTTTTCCCAGTTGCTTAACTTGACAATGATCACGTGACCCAGTTATGAAACTGCTTGAAATAACCTGCGTTAAATGTAACTGGAGCTTTTTATTGGTCAGAAATTTTAATTTTATTTCTGGCAATTGACGCATGACATTTGGGATATTAATATAATGTATCATTTTATTATTATTTGTCTATAGCACAATTCAGTATCAATTTATTGCCATATCATAGTTTTACATAATTAGTAATATACGGTATTAATAGTTTGACAGTAAATACAACCTAAGTTTGTTCTAAGTGGGATTATAATTTTATACAATTAAGATTGCTATTCTGAGTATGATAGTGACCTAAATGCATATTAACAAACAAAAAGAAATATATTATTACCTAATATTATTAATAATTAATTTATGAATAGGAGAAAGCCACAATGACAAAAGTTAGGTACCTAGTTTTTAATTATTGGTAATAATTTAGGTTATATAAAGAGTAGGTAATATAATAATACATTTTATCTTTTTTAAATATTATTTTTATTAGATAGTTATGTGTTTTTGACAATAATTTCTAATGGGTTACTATTAACACTGGTATGTTGTATCCTATACTATCCTCCTATAATTATAATATATTACAACATGGACTCCACGACGGCGTAGTAAATTGTAATTAGCACAGTAGCACAGATCGCATGCCTAAATGTACATTTTTGATTACCCACGTAAACTGTGTATAAATATTGAATATGTGCATCCAGATTTTACAAGTTTTTG
The DNA here is from genome assembly GCA_037114965.1 of Monochamus alternatus. Classification (NCBI taxonomy): domain Eukaryota; kingdom Metazoa; phylum Arthropoda; class Insecta; order Coleoptera; family Cerambycidae; genus Monochamus; species Monochamus alternatus. The sequence goes on from CM073430.1 coordinate 23,246,805, forward strand.
ATCCTGATGAAGTTTTCTGCTTTTCCTTTTTACATTCTGCTTCCACTCTGCATGAATCTAAAACAATTTAAATAATTGTATCAATAAGTTAATATGAAATATTTCACTTAGCTACCACCACTGTTGGGGATTTGTTTGCGGTCCATACACTAAAGAATTTATATGTACTTCAAAAATTTGCCAAAGTACCTACTTATATTAACATGCGTTGGGTTTACTTTGCTTCGCAACAATATTTTCTTACAGTTAATGAAATTTAGCATTTCTTCATATTGGCATTGGTTCATGTGCCCTAAACTTCCTGCCACTTGTACCCACTGTTAAGTACCTATGATTTAAATTTTGGCATATGAGTGATGACAGATGACGTACGTTAAAGAATTAACTGCCATGACAGGGTTTTCTGGTCATAATAACAGGCACAGATAACTGGTTGTTCGATCATAGCGATCTTTCCATTTCGGTTAAGAGCTCAGTTATGCCCACCCAGTTATCTTAACTTAACTGTCATCGATCACGCTAACCTGAATGTTCAATCATAGGCCTGATTATATTGTGTTACATAATTTGGACACCAAACAACACAAACATATTCCAATTTCGACCTAACTAAAGTTCTATACAGAAGTTTCAATAGATTTATACGTGAACTTGTTTCTAATCATAAATCCTATTTATACGCTTTTGTTGTAATATCTAATATGTGATCATTAAAAGATAATTTATAATTACATAATTCTCCTAGATCTCTAAAACTTCTTTTCCCTCAAAAAATGATTATTAATGTTATAATTAAATTCGATAACATGCTGCTTATTAGTAAATGACACACTTTTCAGAATTTAAGAATAAATTCTTTACTCTATAACAATCACAAATGAAATCTAAATTCGGCTGGAGCAAGAGACAGTCATTAATATGCTTTGCCAAATATCTTTTTGAGGTCATCGGCATAGAGTAAACAAACATTAAGTTACTAATATCGTTTATAAATAAAACAAATAATAATGGGCACAAGATTGAGCCTTGAGGGATTCCTGAGAATGCAATCATTTTAACATACTTAAAACAACGAAAATCATGCTGGATTCTATTAGTTAAATGGTATCTAGTCAAATGCAATAGATCATAAAATCCAAATGACTTTATTTAGCAATAGAACATGGTCAACTCTGTCGAATGCTTTAGTAAAGTTGGTATAAATTATATCAGTATAAAACCCATTATCACTTATATTGTAAATAACTGTTACAGGCTACCAAGTCATTTAGAATATGAAGGAAGCATATGTTCATCTATTATATTTTGTTATTTTCTACTACTTTATACACCTACTATGTGCCAAGTCATTTAGAATATGAAAGAAGCATATGTTCATCTATTATATTTTATTATTTTCTACTACTTTATACACCTACCATGTGCCAAGTCATTTAGAATATGAAAGAAGTTTATGTTCTTCTATTATATTTTATTATTTTCTATACACCTACTATGTGTTAAGAAAATCGTATACGGCATTATAAACAGTATCAGATCCCATAAAATTCTTTAAAAAAACATTAATATTTAAATTTATTTAAATTATTAAGCATTTTTGGCGAAAAGCGAGAAAAAACGAATTGATACAATTCACTATCTTTAAATGAGTATCCATGTTTTCTAATGTGTTTTTCTCTAAAAGTTCAAGGAAATGATTCAGTTTCCTGTTTTTCTTTTTTCTATTAAACGCCTTTTTAGTATACAGAAATGTAGTTGTTTCCAAGACTTTGATAGATTCATATTTAGATAAAGAGTTTTTTTTATGTACTTATTTTATAAAAGAGCCCATAGAGGATATGAGAGAAAGTATATATTTTATTGTAACAAAAAGCATTGTTAAGCTTACTGTTAAGATTATGCTTATGACAAAAAAAATAAAGTGCCCACGGATGGACCAAATTATACCTGTGAACGTCTTTATTTCACATTTTTTTCCAAAAAAGTTATTTTTTCAAAAAACTTTTGCTTGTATTGAAATGTGGTAGAATTTTGTCCGCAAGATTTGAAGTTTTGCTATTGTCAAACTGACATGATTAAAACAGTGTGTCAAAAAGAATAAAAAAGTCTACAAAGTTTACATAGCAAATTGCATTTGAGAGAATAAGAAAGTTTAGTAACATAGGCTACATAGTATATCTCATATGAAAATATCAAGCGAAATCGGTATCATGATGAAAATAATTATAGCTAACCCTACTTGCAGATAATTTTGTCAATAGTAAAATCACAACAGCTATTATTTTTATCGGATAAATATCTCTTTGTAAAATTAAGAGAGAATTGCTATCCTTATATTTACCCGCATTCAATTATATCATTCCTCACATCTTTATTTAGAAATCCATCACACTCGTATAGTGTTACATTATCATGATTCACATTTCCTTTGTTTACTACTTAATCTCTTCTTTAGCTTGCTTTAATTCAAACGTCACTGATTTGAAATTCAACAGTTTACTTCTATTATTCACAGATTTACGTGAAAATAGGCTATCAACACCAGCCTTTGTTTAAATAAATGAAAGGGTATATAATCAACTTAGCGGTTTGAAACGATCGAGACACGAAACATAAGTTTATTTGAGATTTTTAAATCATTGTTTCCTGTCGGAAATTGTTTATTTTAGGTATTTATTTTAATAAATTCTTATGTTTCAAATAACACACATATTCTTGTTTCTCAGAACAGAACAATATTTAGTTTTTAAATGCAATTTTTAACTTTGAAGTTCATTTCAATGAATAATTAATTTATTTATTTGTGACCAATATCAAAAAGTCTCTATAAGAATCTATAGAATAAAAGAATATAGAAGAAAAGAATAGAATAAAAGAAGAAATAATAAATTACATCCATTGCTAAATAAACGTAAAACTTCAAAATTGATGGGAAACCACATCAAATCAAACATTTTTTTAGATGTTACCAATTATCTCCAACTTACAGGTACTTGAGATGCACGCAAATATAAATAAAGCTATTTTTCAATTTAGCAATCGAAAATTTTATTTAATGTAGTAGCATTTCAAAATAAAAAAGTATTTTATAATTATAAAACTTTAATTAATTTTTAGGAAAAAAATTAACGATGTGTCACGCTTCAACTATTCTACGGAAATAATATTTTATAATGATCCCGCTAGAAATGAAGCATGCCTAACAACTACTTCCTGAACATAATGTATTTATTTTATATTTCATACCCGTTGCAGAAGTTTGATTTGCGGTTTTATTTCAATATAAAAAATACAAAAATTATTTATGATTTACAAATTTAAATAAATTGTAGGTAGTAAAGTTGTCAGTAGTTCTTTTTACAAAGAAAGAATTTCTACTAATATTAATAAATTAGAGTATAGTATATTACACTATTAGAAATTTCGGATTTCCCACAAAATCAAAGGTGAGGTATGAAAAAGTCTATGATGCCTTCAGGAAATGGTTGAATGAGAAGAAAGCGAAGATATCTGAAAAAACTTTGCTGGCTTATTTTGTTCAGAGAAATTTAAGATTAAAGTCTCCGGGAAGCTTATAGGCAAAGTGCTCTATGCTTAATAGTACGATCAACTTAAATAATGGTGTCGATATATCGCAATTTAAGAAGTTAGTAGCATTTCTAAAGAAGAAAAATATTGGACATCATGCGAAAAAATCAAAGGTATTTACCAGAGAAGAGATGAACAAATTCCTGCTGGAAGCCCCCGATGAAACCTATATTATGATGAAAGCAGTGATGATAATAGGCGTCGCTGGGGCTCTTAGGCGTAATGAACTTATGAAGATGACAGTTGATGACATTACGGATGAAGGTTCAGTTGTCATTGTTAAAGCCTGATACCAAAACACATATTAGTCGAATTTTCACAATCACTGACAAGGCCAATGAAAAAGTCCCTTTTTTGACGATTTTACGAAAATAAACAGGCTTAAGACCTAAGGAGACTAACTCGCGTCGATTTTTCTACTCAGTTCGTCAGGGAAAATGTGTAAATCAACTTGTGGGTATAAATACATTGTTGCAAATACAACAAAAAATTGCCGAATATTTAAAACTACAAGATCCAAAATCCTATATTGGACAAGCTTTGGAGTTGATGTTATGGCACTCAAACGTCATGGGGGCTGTAGGTTTTAGTGATAACATTAATGTATTATTTGACTAACAGAAAATGTAATTTTAGGTCTTCTGGTGTCGCTGAAGGGTATATTTCAGAGTCTTTAACAAAGAAAATAGATTTTTATATATTTTTAGGTATTAATAATATTGTGTGAAATTAACTACTCTGTGGACAACCCCAACCAGCGTTGAATTACACCCACAATATCTACCTTATATTCTTTATCCTTAGATTTTGTAACATTTTTTACTGTGGAAACTCGAAAATTCAACCAGAATAGATGAGATCTGGCTTATTTTTGCATTTTTAGGATTGCTTCTTCAGGTAGCCTCCTTTAAGTTGAGTCAAATATCTAACTATAAAAATTATTATATAAATTAAAATTATTTGAAATTAAATATCGACAATGACAAAAGTGACATTAGTCTGTCAATGTGCTGTCAATGAATTAAATATGACAATACCTACTTGAATAATGTTTACCCTTTATGTAAAAGTTTTTATATATTTTTAAGTATTAATAATATTGTGCAAAACTAAGTACTCTGTGGACAAAAGCCCCAACCAGCCTTGAATTACACCCACAATATAATAATAATATCTCTACCCCTCATTCTAATCACAGGGATTAGCCCAGAAGTCGGAGACTTGTGCGGGAGAGGGGGCGGCATATTATTATTAAGCAGGCTGCATTTGCGCCCAGGAACGACTTACGTTGGTAGGCCCTAACCGCTATTTAGTGCAGGAATGAGGGAAACCTGGAAAACCTCATTAATTAGGGGGGTTGTCAAATATCAACCTGCATCAATCTCTCACATTGACCCAAGCCAACATTCTTCCACCCTACCATACCCGCAAAGAGGACGCCAAACCTCTCCACGAATATAGCTTATATACGGTCTACCGGCAGCTGGGCTCGAACCAACACCGATTCAAGTACTGACGCCTTAAACCGCGCGACCACTGACCAACCCATATATCTACCCATATATTCCTTATTATTAGCTTTTGTAACATTTTTTACTGTATGTTAATATTTATTAACACCACATAATAATGAAAGTAGCAATAATATATAAATTAATATATTTTCCTGCAATAAATAATTACAAACAACAACAAAAGTTGCGAAATTCGTGCAAATTTAATTGAGAAAAAACAAAAGGGGCCAAAAACCGGCCTTAGAGGCCCTCCTCCTTTGTTTTGAGCTTCCATGACAGTTTCATGATGAAAATTACAAAATATATTATAGCTGAGAAAATTTATTAAAAGTAGAGATTTCCCACCATTATATAAATCGCGCAAATATTCGCGAATTTCGCTTCTATAACATCAAGGCTTTAGAATACATTGAACTATATCAACAGGAACTCGCGGAAGTAATGAATCATTACCAAAGAAGATTAGAAAAATGTATTCAAGTTGAAAGAGGGGTAATATAAAATTTAAAGATATTTGGTTATTTTGTAGTTTTTTGTTATGTTCAGTTAAATTTCTTTTACCCTGAATTAACTAGGCCAATAAAAATAGTATAATTTCAAAGCCATAGTACACCTCTATCGAAAGAAAAAAATCACGAAAAATTGTATCCTGTTAATACAAGGTGCTTCCAAATATTGGTATTTTTCGAAGTTTGCACCTAAACTATAAACACTCTGTATAAGATGCAACTTTGAAACTTGGTACTAAGAGTTTCGAAGCATGGCTAAATCGATTGGACAAATATATATATTTTTTTGTTAAAAAAATGCCTAATGGCCATGTAAAGAGCATAAATAAAAAAAATGCACATCACTGTGTAGAGCTTTTTAAGTGTAATATATTATAAAAAAGAAAAAATTAAATCGAATGTTCCATTAAAAAACACTGATTTTTTATTTATTTTGATCAAAGTGAAACATACTGTATATATTCTAGGTAAAATTTCATCTTGAAAGATATAGCAACCATTTTATTTTTTTTTCCGAAAGCTCATTTTTAAAATACCATGTTTCTTTCGCATGTTTCCATTATTTTTCGCTTCGCAGTTGTACTTCTTTGCCACTTTTTATTCCACTATACATGTACACTACTCACGCACATTTTTGTTAATAAACTACATATTTCAACCACATACACTCTTATTTTGATCTCGCACCCTAATTCCGTCATACATATCATCATCTGATACTCCTCACTTGTTAAATTCGGACGTTTACGAACACAAGGATCCGGTAATTCGTCACAACCAATAGATATCTAACGTTTCTGGTGCATGCGCATTTACTGCAGCAGAAGCTGTAATCGGATATGTTCTCAGAGATATGCGGCACACGACTATAGAAAAAATATACAGACTGTATGTTTCTTTGTGTCAACTGCTATAAATTGTGAGCGGTTTTATAATATGAGTCACTCTCTAGAATTTCGACGGTTGAATATAATTATAATTTTATATAATTTTCCTTTTTTATATGTAATATTACGTCAACCAAAATTTATTCATGTACCTTTCAATTTAACCTAATTTATTTATTAGATACTATATATAAAATATATGGTATAACTGGATATATCGGACGATTATTGTTTACCTATTACTTGGTATATCGTTTATTAAATCATTATGGAACATTAATTAAATGATTCACATGTAGCGATGTCTGGCGTAGATGTAGAGTAATATTATACTCGTAATTTAAATATTTACCTTCCAAGCAATTTGCGTCGGGTACATAATAAATATTAAAAACAAACGGACCTAGGAAAGAATCAGGATTATTTAATGTATCTTAAATAGTTTAAACTTTGATGGGAATTGCATCGATGCTGGCACAGTATTATTAGAGATTAGTTACTGTTTGCTTTTAATTTAAAAATATGTTGGTTCAATTTCGATGAATATAAAACCTCCCCAGATGCATGAAATAGATTGATATATCAGCAAAAGCGCTGAAGGAAAAATGAAAATTACATTATAGGACGTCGCTTCTGAGCACTGCTCTTCCTGCTTTCCCTGTCTTGACATCATTCCTGTATCATATTATATGCTTTATTGGCGGAAACAGTAGGTACACATGCAGCCATGCTTCGATATTTCAGCGAACAATATTTTACTACAGTATTTTAATCAATTTATGTATGTTTGAAATCAGTTAATATGCATAATAAATGTATGTAGATTTATGCAAAAAAATGAACTATATCAAATCCGTATCCTTATCCTTATCCTTATTTTCGAAGTGCACAAAAATGATTCATCAATATTCCTAAAACATTATTTCGAAAACTTAATATTAGCGAAGTTACAGGCTGTCATTTTTTTACGAATTTATTTATTTATTTATTTTGTGACGCCCTTTTTTTCTCTTTTCCCTCTCTCTTTAGAATCTTTCGCGTGTATCCCGATTGCGAACGACTATTTGTAATTTTCGTAGCGCCGGATATGACGTCACCAGCGTCCGGTTCGGCCGTCAGATTTGTGACGCACCTTCTCGGACTAAATTATATTGTGTTGCGGTGTTCGGCGGTTGTAAGTGACGTCACGGAGACGCAATTCAGGATATCTTTTCGGTCAGTCTCGAGCGCCAGTTTCTCTATGTTTAACGTGGGAGAAACTCCACGTGAACTCACCCTCGGTTAGAGTAAGTACTCGGGCAGCTACAGTGAAGAAAGTTAAATTCCAGGGGTCTGTTGTATTTCTTTTATTCCCAGAGATCAACAAAACTAGTTTTATCGGTGTAGTGATAGTTTTACTTTTCAAATAAACAGAATTGTCAGTGTAGAACGGTAAAAATCTATTTAAGTTCTTTTTTGTTAGATCGGAATTTTATCAAAGTTACTGATATGAATGAATACGACACATTCTTTCTTTAACAAATTTATTTGATGAAATTTAAATAAATAATAACCAGTTAAATAGTAATAAAGACTATATGAATTTGTCTTTAAATCGGATGCATAATTTACAATTATAAATAAATAAACAATCCTAAAATCAACATGCTAGCTAAATATATTTTCTTACAATTTTCAAACAGAATATAAAACGGTCTGTTTCGGTGCTGAAAGAAAATATAAATTAACTACGAAATACCCTTAAAGTAAAACATACGGCATGAAATACTTTATTGGCAGAAAATCTTTACAAACAAAATACGGACTTAACTATAAACTTATACCTAGAAGACGGTTCCAGCGAGGTTCTGAAAATAAAAACAAAATGTATGGATTTAGCAAAAATCTACTCTGAATTTATTTCGGCCCTGTAAATGCGAATAGAAAGCATTAGTTAAAAGCGGTTTTAAATTAACTGTAGCCAAGGAGAAAGCGCAAGCAGTGCAGAGTAACAATATACAGCAATTGTTATTAACAAAACAAGTAAGCGAACAAATGGGACGGTTTTGGTCTAACGGAAAATAACGCAGTTTTCGGATGTCTATCCGGAAGGATAGAAATGAGTGCACGCGGTGTATCTCCCTTGATGGCGGTGTTGTGCACAGCCAAACCACCTCGGTGAGAACAACTTGTACAACTGTACAACTTAGTCACCAACGACTCCTTAGTGCGGTGTTGTTCACAGCCAAACACTTCGGTGTACGTTCGGTGTACCAAAACGGCGTATATTAGTCGTCGGCGGTGTTGTCCACAGCCAAACCGACAACGAAAACGTCGTAGGGCTCACTGGCGTTTATCACTCGCCGGCGGTGTTGTTCACAGCCAAACCGGATGAGGACAACGTCGTAAAACGGCAGACAGTCGACGGCTCGGTCAGGTAGCGGTGTTGTGCACAGCCCAGAGAAATAGAGGAGGGGAGAATGAGCGTCAAGATGCGCGAACTTAGTAATACAGGAGGCTGCCATTTTGAATTCATATATACGAGGGGGATAGATATGTTATTTTACCAGGTTTTCAAAAATTTCTATTTAGAAACATGTTAAATTTGAAATGAAATGAACATGAACAAATATCTACTTTTGACATTTTCAGTTACAGATTAATTTTCATAATATATATGCATGAAAAGTTATATTACACAAGATTTGTGCAACCTTTCACAGCACAAGACATATTTACAGTCCAATAAAAACGATACTAACACTAACTACTATTATTATTAAAAAACTAATAATTAACTAAACTAACACTATTATTAAAAATATATAAGTATAACTGAATAAAAAAACACCTGCTGCCGCTCTAAAATCCACAAAATATAAAACTATAACACAAATTCACACTACTCGCTAGTCGCCAACTCCAACAACATGGAACCGGAACTTGACGTAATTTAAGCTGTGGTAAAAGTGTGACGTACATGGCTTTCAAAATAGCAGCGCCCGTAGCGTCCTAGTAAAATGTGGATGGGCACTCGTCGAAGCTCGTTCTCCCCTCTAATCACCCATAATAACGCCATTATGAAAATTAATATGTATCTGAAAATTTCAAAAGTACATATTTGTTCATATTTCATTTCAAATTTAATATGTTTCTAAATAGAAATTTTTGAACGACCTGGTAAAATAACATTATCAATCCCCCTCGTATAAATATCTCCCTTCCTCTATTTCTCTGCTCGAAATACGAAGCGTTCAGTCTCCCGTCCGACCGTTGTCTGTAAATATTTTGTCTTAAAAGTGTGACGTACATGAATTCAAAATGGCTGCGCCCGTAGCATCCTAGTGAAATGTGGATGCGCACTCGTCGAAGCGCGTTCTCCCTCTCCTCTATTTCTCTGGCACAGCCAAACTACCTCGTCCGTCAAAAGTACAAGCCAGCCCGTATGAGTTCAAAAACACCCAAACGGCGTGAAAAGGATAGGATTCAGAGGAAGGTAGATTGCTTACTTATTTCCTGGGCACTGCTGGGCTCTGCGGCTTCTCCTGGCTCGGTTGGTCTTCTTGGGCTGATCGGGAGAACTTCTGGAACTGGTTCTTCGAGAGATGTTTTCCAACAACTCTCCTTTTGCCTTTCGGTTCCTCACTTTTGTTAACTTACTCCCCACCTGACAACCACAGGTCACGGTGGGAGATGAGCGTGCGGTGCGTGTTTTCGGAGTAGGGCATCGACGGTTTAGTAAAAATTAGTGCCTACTGATAAAAAAATCGAGCGCTCGCTGGACTTAATTTTAACAAAATAAAATAATATTTTCAGAAAATAAATTTATATTAGGGATGAACCCAAGTGGTTCATTACAATTTTTCCCATTTTCTTCTAATTTTTAACACACTTATCACTAGTGTTCCCTTGGATCTACGTTCTTAATTTTACGCATATTCTCCAACCAAGGCTTCAAGGTCTTGGTCTTCAAATAATGACTTAGAATTATCTTGTTTGAAGATTTTTATAAATTTGAATAAAACTTGATTAAAGATCGTCAAAAAATCTGTAAGAGGGCCCGTTTGTTATATCACGTTAAAATAAATTATTTTCGAGGAAAACAATTTTAAATATACAAAAATGTATTTTAAGTTAGTCACATTATTTCTGTTATTGTAATAATTTAATTTCAGGTAACATTTAAGGTTCACAAAAAATGTTCGAAATGCTGTCCTGCCACTTCAATATAAAAATTAATTCATCTCCGGAAGTTCCGACGTGAATATACCATTCTTTAATTTTGAAAATGAGTTTGAATGCGGCTATTCATTTAACGCAAATGAATGTTTAGAGTCGTGTTCCTCGAAAATTGGTAATTTTAACCTGATATAACTATAGAACCATTTTTAAAGATATTTTGACAATTTTTAATTACATTCTAACCAAATTTATAAAAATGTTCGACCAAAAAAGTATAAGTCATTATTTGAAGGCCAATGACAGTTTAGACCCTTTGACGTTGGGCGATATGCATCAAATTAAGAACGTGGTTATTAAGCTAATGATACGTGTACAAAATTAGAAGAGTCGGTGGATTCGAAAAAAAGATATTACAAGAAATCATAACAAATACACCCTGTAACACCACAAATTTTGAGTTTTCGCAAAAATGTTATAGAGTTTTGTGTCATTAATTTAATTTTTCATGTAAAATCACCGGCCCTTTCCCCGGAGTATTGACACATCATTTCCTGACACTCTGCATATTTCTGAAATTTTAGATAATAGACAACGAGTTGACGTAATATTTAGATATTCCCGTAAATTACTTGGTCAAGTGATTTACTACACTACTATATCATTTTTTACTGACGAAATTACTTCGGCATAGATATTCTAATTTCCTGATTATTTTTTTTTGAATGGTACTAATATATACAAATAAATTTTACTTTTCGTTCTTGATTTCTCTTCTCAGGTGCGCCCCAAGGTTCTAATTTCGAACTGCTTTTGTTTTAACTTTTTATTAATGATCTCCCTCATGCAATCTAGTATTAAAAATTTGCAGATTATTTCAAACTATATTCTACAATAAACTATCTTTAATTATTTGTATCTTAAGCCTTGTATCAACAGTGTAGTTACTTGACGTGGATGTAATCGTGTATCGCTCAATATCTTCTCAATTATTATTTATGACTTCTCTAATAATGTTATTTTAAGTGTACTCTAGACCTATGACTTTATATATTGTTACTACAGGGAATTAAAAAATGTGAGAGCACTTAAAAATTCCATTTTCCTTACTTGTCAGATTTAAGGTGAAATATGGATGTGAGCCCTTTTTTAATCAGTTTTTGTTAGGTTCACCGATAATATTGTATGGAACTATCTCTGCGGACTATTATCTTGACCAACGTTGAATTACAACTACATTTTTTACCCGTATATCATTTTATTAGCTTTTAGTAGTATTTAAGCTAATTTGATTAGTTTTTCAAAATACTAATTTGGTAATTACTATTGGATCTTACTTTTCGACTATTACTTAAATATTAAAAAAAAACATTATTATACAATTTTTTAACAATATGTTTTTCCTAAGAAACATCCTGTATTTTGTCGACCAAGAACACCACAATAAGATCATAAATACTATGCGTGATAAGAGGTCTTCTATAGAGAAAAAATAGCCAATCTAATGTTGCGTCATATGTTAATAATTGTACCTGTACCAGCTGTACTTTTAATAAATAAAGAGTTTTGTTGTGTTGCGACTTATTTAACAAAAAGCCCACCGACTTTTTTTAAAAAAGCAGATATTTTGACGTGAGAATTTTCGATTGAAAATTAGGGTGCTTTTTCGATATTAAGTCAAAATAAGGTGCAAAAATAAGTATTTTAAATAAAAAAAAATTACAGTGTCTTTGAGACATAAAAACGTAAATTTTCACCAAATCTCGTAAAAAAAAATTTTTTGTAAAAGATAAAAATAAAAAACCAAAAACTTAGTTATTTGAATTTTTCACATAAATTTTAAGGTTATGTGGAAAAAGTGTAAATATAAAAGTTGTAGATCTTTTTATTACCTACAACTTTGCTATTTAACTTTTTTCCATAGGACTTGTAGTTTTGCCAGAAATCGAGGTAAACCGTTTTTTACCCTTAAAAACTCACCCCCTTCCACTTCCCGACCTCAGATGGCCCGTAAATTATTTTTCCTTTCATTTTTGTTGTATTCTCTTTCTTTTTCAATGGGTTTCATCCTACTATTCTTTTTTTTCACTTTTCACCATATTCAAAGGCTTCAGCACTGGTCTAAGAATCAGTGTCCTTGGAATATTTGTAGCTGAAAACTAACCCAGAAATCGTTCCATCATTGACAACACACATACAAAACAAGCCATTTTTAATTGTTCTCCTAAATGTGATCATTCTAGATGTTTTGAAGTATTAATAATAACTACTGATCTAGAATGATGTGACAAAACTATGTCTTTGGCTTAAATATATCTCTGGCACGTTACCTTAAAGGCGCACTCTTTCCTAATACTATTATATATGGTACTAAAACAGTCCTTCTCATTTATACCATTGTAGTCCCATTGTTTACATTTAATCGTTCAAGAAATAGAACAAGTCTTGTGCCTGGCTCCTTCGCCATATTTTACATAATTGAGGCAAAATTTAATAAAAGCAAAATTAGATACCTTTGTGTATCTTCAAATAAAATAAAGTCTCATTTGTTATTTTCAGGATTCTACGTAGCAAAAATGATATATAAAAAAAATCCATTACAGTAGAATATCAAATATTTGTATATCATTTTTTGAGGAAAATTAAAAAATAATGTTTATTAAACCGTTGAAATTGCAATGTCAAAGTAAAATTGTTTGTAGGTATCTCAAGTTTTTTGTGTGACTTAAAATACATATCTTAATATTTTGTCTTTATATTGATTTTAATGTTCAAATCCTGTTCCCCCATTGGTAACAAATAATACTTAGTATAAATTACGTTTCTACGTTTAAGTAATTTTTTTCTCAAATAAATGTAGTAACTATATTTACTTTACACATTATATAGACGGAGTGTTTTATTTGATAATAGTCAAACATAAAATTTCAGTTGGTTGGTCACAATAAGTAGGAAATAATAAAGTATGTAAAAATAATAATTACTTTTTCATATTAAAATCACTGAAAATAATTAGCATAGAATGAAAAAGTTAAGCTAATGATTTATCTAATAGTATGAAAGAATTATCCAGTTCTTTATTTGACCCTTCACTTACCTTTACAACTAGTGTCACCAGCAACACTGCTTACGCGATACTTTCGTGATAAAAAATATGAAAATTAGGGCACAACAGACACGCAATTCAGAACCTGAACACATTTTTTATAGTGCTCGTAGAGTATGTTAATTTTTTAATATATTCATACATTCAATATTTCTTAGTATTTTTAACTCACAAATAAGGAAACTTGTTGCTTGGAATATATAAAGAGTACATTTTCACATGATGTGAAGCAAATAGGTATTTACAATTTTGTGATAATGATATACGAACTTAATTGAAAAATGTATTTCACACAAAAACTAGTACAAGATTTATTTTAAAGGTGGTGCGTCTAACTTTATTGGTAAATATGATAAATTTATTATCTATTTTATTTGTCAGTGTACTGGTAATATTTTCACAATTTAAAAAATCACCAAAAATTTTAACATCATTCTCTTACCCAAGTTTCAAAATAGCAGAAAGTGACTAATTCAAAGCATGTAGATGAGTACGGTAGGTGAGGATTACAGAAGACAAGAGTACATAAATGCAGTACTTGAGAAAAGTCAAAGAACATAAAGTTATTAAAAATTAAGTGAACCTAGCACTTTAATAGTTACTTTAAAAAGTTTTAAAAAATCATTCATGTTATTCTCTCTACAATTGTAGACTGCAGTCCTTTTGTACGGCGCACTACCGCCCACATACACTTGATGCGCTCTCAGCGGATACCACACCTCAACACTTATAATACACTGCATTATACATACGCATTATACGCTACTAATACTTGCACTGCTACTTAAATGGTCAAATATTAGCAGTTTATTATACACAACACTACGCTTCCTGTACACTAGAGTATATACTTATACTTTACTAATCACTAGCTAGATTTGTCACTATCACGGGCCCTTCATTTATTTTTGTTTCATCCGTGTAATATATTCTTCGATTCAGATTTCGAGCTTCTAATATTTTTCTTAAGTAATTTTTTCGACATGTCACTATGTCATTTTTTTCTATGAGCATACACTTTTGATGACGTTTTATAAAACGGTAATTTAGGTCACGCATTATTCGTGAAAGCGATCAGATATTTTAGGCACAGTTTTATCAGGTGAGGAAGCAAACAATTTTTTTTATTGTCGGAGGTTCAAGTTTAAAGTACCACCCATGAATTGTTCTACAAATCGTGTATTTTGTGTCGTCATCAACCTCTATCTGCCGCGAATTTCCATTATTTTTCATTTCGCAGCTGTATATTTGATATTCTTTATTGCATCTATACTACTCAGGCACTTGTGTTAGTGACCTACACCTTTCAACTGCATCACATACACTCATATTTTAGTCTCGTGTCCTATTCCCTCATATACGTTTTTTATTATGATATTTCTCCCTTGTTAGGTTAGAGCGTTTACAATTTTGAAATCACGCTGTATAGCTCGAATTTTCAATTAGCACCAAAGTAACACTAACCAAGACTGGAACTTTCAAACAGTAACTATTGGTGTATATACTCAAGGCTATTACGCAACCGCCACCTTTGCTACTTTATTGCATAAAAAACTTCATACAACAAAGTATCAATCACTGCCACGTATTTTCAAATACATCTGGTTACTTTACAGTAATATGACTTCTAAGTAGCTTTCTTGGTTTTGGAGACATCTCAGTTACCAGTGGGATGACCTTTAAGTTAAGCAACAGAACAAAAAAGTGTCAAATGATTGCAGCAGGGACTAACTTATGCTACTAAATATGACTGCAAAATTGCAGTCACCTTTAAGTAGTTTTGATGGTTACCTCAACGTTCAGGGAACCTTAATAATTGTTCATTTAAAGTCATAGAACTTGTAAGTAATATTTATTAGTTCAAACATAGTTATGCTACGTTATCGCTACTTGTAGAACTATTTAGCAACATCAGGCACAACAAACACAAAGTGTGCATAATCTTTTAAAATTCACCATAAAGTGAATTTTACCATGTAGTTTGCCAAAGCAAATATTTTTAATTTAGATGCTTGATTAAAGTTGAAAATTGATTATTACAAATAGCGAATTAGTTAAGGAAGAACTTGCTATGATCTATTAATACATTTAAAGACTGAAATTACTACTGGTACAGGATGCAAGTATTTCTTTACATAGAAAATAATGCAAATATTTATAAAATTTGCAGGAAAAATTATTGTTAGATATGGCTAATGGAACTTGTTTACTGAAGTGCTGAAACATCGGTCATTAAACTTGTATACATTCAAGTATTTTAGGTATACCTTACCATTATACTTGGTAATAAAAACATGCATATCCACAAAATTGTAAACACGCACCAACCAGAAAAAGTACCGTGCAGCCTGTAATTATGATTTTAACGTTTATACGACATATAAAAATGTTTGTAAATGACTTGAATACGCTGCAAATTACCTAGTAAACGCAACCCCGTCCTACATTATTTAATTTAGGTTTCGTAATATTAGCAAAGTTAAATATGTCAAACAGAAGAGAAAACAACCACGTTATGCTAACATTACACAGACCACTGTTCGCTGTATAGGTATTAGTTTGATGTAAGTAGATATGACAGATATTGTAAAACATAAAGTTAGTAAAAGAGTTTGTATAATCTCAATAAAATGTTTTAATTCATGGAAAACTACAAATTGACCTACACTGATAAAAATTTTCTATAATTTCATATAACTAGCAATTTGTGACTAACGTAAAGTTATAAAATTACATAATAACTTTGTAAATGAAATAAGTGCACTGTACTATTACAGAAATAAAGATGGATAAAATTCCATAATACATGTGTGCATGAAGTTCTCCCGTCACTAATAGAGCGTGTTCTTTAGATTATTTTTTCTAATAAAAAAGTTCAGGTGAACATGTGTCCCATTCACTTTATTTATTAAGCTATACGAATTTGAAAATAAAATAATTACAATTAATTTTCTAACTCAACTTGTAATCTGGAAACCTAGGTGGCCAAATTTATGGCCCACTTCAACTGATCTAGCGACCAGGGTAATGCTCGTTTAGGTGAACAGTGCCTATTATTATGTGATAAATTTGCAGCTATTATGCTAAATTCTGTCGTAAATTTCCAATGCTATAATTTTTATTAATACTGTTGTTGTAGACATATACAAAGTATGTCGGCAGATGAGGTTTAAAAGGGGAAAAACTCCTACTTTTAATGGCATAGTAAAAAGTTGTACATTGAAAATATTCTGCTTCTTAAAAATGTAGAAACATACAGGTTGAGGTGAGTCAATATAATATGCAGGATGTCTCTTGTTACAAATTATTAGAAATACAGTAGATTTTAATATTAGAATAATACACTATGCGAATTAAGAAATACATTTTTATTTCTAAGTAGTTGAGAGGCCTTGTAAGGAGCAGAAATAACTTCTGTGAAGTACCATTTTTTTAGTAAAATTTGTCTATCCATCCTTTAAAATGTATATTATCCATATCCCATACCCCATATTTAAGAACCAAAACTTTTCCAAGTCGTTGGAAAGAGGCCAGGGTTTGTCCTATATTTAAGAGTGGCGATAAGTCACAAGTGGAGAACTATAGACCAATATCAATAATTTCTAATTTTACTAAGATTTTTATAGCTATAGCTCTTTATAATCGTATCTACCTTTCCGTTCGTAACCTAATTTCTCCATACCAACATGGATTTGTTGGCGGCAGGTCAACTGTTACTAACTTAGCTGTTTTTCCTGAATATGTCACACATGTTTTAGATAATAGAGGTTAGGTAGATGTGATATACACGGACTACTCAAACGCTTTTGATAAGGTTAATCACAAAGTTCTACTTTATAAGTTGGCTATGACTTTTGGCTTCTCTGATGACTTGGTCGAGCTTATTAAGTCTTATTTATATAACAGAGTACAGTTTGTTAGTTATAATGGATTTGATTCGATTAATTAAGTTGCAGCTTCTGGAGTACCCCAGGGTTCTACCCTGGGACCGTTACTATTCATTTTATTTATTAATGACCTTAGTGAAGTAATTAGTAGTACAAAGTTATTATATGCAGATGATTTAAAAAAATGTTCGTCTATTGCTAGCTTGGATGATTGTTATAATCTACAGAGACAGCTTGATGAGGTGCAGTCTTGGTGTGCTAGAAATAAGTTATATTTAAATACTGCTAAATGTAAAACTGTAAGTTTTTCTAGAAAACTATCTACTTATGAATTTAATTACGTAATTGATGATCTACTATCTCGTTATGACTCTTGTAAGGATTTGGGTGTATTGTTTGACAAAAAATTTTCATTTTATGATCATGTAACTATTAAGACAAATGAAGCATTTACATTTTATGGATTTATTCTTAGGAATTGTAAGCAATTTAAAGACATACAAGCTATTAAAACTTTATAATACGGTTATGTACGTTCGAGGATAGAGTATGCAGTGCTTATCTGGTATCCTTTTTATAATATATAAAAGAAAATTGTGGAACGAGTTCAAAGAAAGTTTTTAAAATACTTGGTATTTAAGAATGATGGAGTTTATCCTGAGAGGTATTGATTACAATAGTTTAATTAGTCGTTTTGATGTCACTAGTGTAGAGTCGAAGAATATGTATTTCCGTATCTTTTTTATATAAAATCATAAACAACCTCATTGACTGCTCAGAATTGCTTTCTGCTGTAAATTTTTATGTACCTAGGGTAAATTCAATAGCTACGTTAAGTTTTAAATGTGATACCGCAAAAACTAATATTTTATTAAGGTCTCCGATATGTATTATGTGTGATAACTTTAATCGGTTAGAACACCCTTGTGATATTTTTGCCTGTTCATTGAATACTCTTGTTAATCTAGTTAATGAGCAATACAGTAAACTTTCTTTTAATTTTTTTTTATGTACGCAACATTTTTGTATTTTAGGTATGCGAATATTTCTTGTATTATTTTTTTTTATTATTTAGTATTTCTTTTTATAGTTAACTTTCTTTTTATTTTATTTATTATTTTTTTTATGTACTCAAGATTTGTATATGGTACATGGGAATGTTTCATGTATGAATTTTTAATTTATTATTATTTAAGTGTTAAATTGTTAATTTAAGATTGGTTTCGTTAATATATTATTATATATTAAGAGCTGTAGGTTACTCTCGCTTGCAGACTTTACTCGAAAATTGACCAGTTTACCGCCACAAAGGCTTTATTTGAGAGCCGTGCAGCGCCGAACGGCTAAACTCTCTACGCCTTTGGCCGTCTTTCTAGATTCCCTACAGTGTATTTTGATGCCGATTTTTTCGTGTTTTCCTAGCTAAATTTCCATTTTCCTGAGGCTGTTCGGCCAAAAACGGTGTATTTTTTGATGTGGAACGAGGATAGTTGAGTCGGTTACGCCCCTTTATAGAAGATAGCGATTTTTTCGAGTGGAACGAGGATAGAGCGAGTAAGTAACGCCCCTTTCTAGTCATTCGACAAATGGCAGACGAAATGCGTTTTACACGGCATAAACTTCAGAAATGTCAAACTAATTTGTTGTTGTTTAGGTTCTTTTGTAGAAATTCAACAAACGTCAAACGAAACGTCAAAATGAATTAAAACAGGTTATGTGTTCTGGAACAATTTTCGGGCCCTTCCAACTACAAGAAGTTGTTATTGTGTTGTCTGATATATATCCTTTAGTGATTATTTTATAGTCCAAAATCTGAATTGGTATCTTTAAAGTTTCAGTCAACTACGAGGCTCACCGCCGACCAAAATCACCGAAAAATCAAACGTATGCTCCGGGGATGACATCTCGGTATAAAACGTAGCAAATTTGGAAAAATGGACCAAAAACTGTAAATTTGAAGTCTCTAGAAAGTTTCCTGTACCCGAGCGCTGGGGTTTGAGGTCATTTTTACATTGAACTTTGCATAAATACAAGGGCAAATGAGGTAAAAATGAGCTAGACAATATATCGGTAGTCATTTCATTGTCGTATCGCTTCAATTATAGGGTAATTCAAAAAATAAGCAGAATAAATATTGACAAAAAAATAAAAATTCCAAATTCGAGGAAATTTTCGGTTTTTTCGCTTCGTAACGGTTGCCGCAAAAAAAACTCAAAATTAAGGGAATTAAAAATTTTTTTGATGAAACTTCCATCAAGGATTTATTATGACACTATCTAACGGAGCAAATACAGAGTGTTTAAAAATAACGAACCATTCTCTAAAAACCCTTTAAATTCATGGAATTAAAAAAAAATTGTGATGAAACTTTTAACATCACATAAAAACGACTCGATTCAATATTTAAAATACAGGATGTTGAAAAAAAATTAACCAAACTCGAGAAAACACTAAAAATTACCAAAATATGCCAACCACTCTTGGATTTTGGCCTCCATAGAGTTCAATCAAAGTCACGTTTACATTTTATTATTCACAAGCGTAGAGCCGCACGCAGTAATGGAAATTAAGTAAAAGGCACTACGCAGCGGTGGTTACGACGCGCGCAGCGCGGTCAGAGGGCTTTAGCCCGAAGAAAGATTAAGTCGGCGATAGCCGACTTGCCACCTTTCTAGTAATGTGTATTAAAAATGATAAAATATGTAAATAGAGCATAACAATAATGTATGAGTGTATAACATAGGTATATCTCTTTTATCTACTATCAATATATAATATCAAATATTCCATTACAGCATTACATTATTACAGCATTAGTTCGGTAAAATGTCAAATTACTGAACTAGTGCGATAAAATGTTGCAAAAAATCTTAGCAGTTATACATAAATTCAAGTTAGAATTAAATTAGGACTCACTAGCATACATATAATATATTTTAATATATCACGAACATGGTTTACTAACATAGCATTCTATGTAATCGTAATATTGGTTTTATAGCAAACGTAAAATATTTGTTATACAGAGATACGGGACCACTCCGTTACTATAATATAGGTTTACAAGTGTGACACGCAAATCATTCACAAAAATGATGACATGAAACAACAATATCTGGCTTAAATCTCTTTCCGACATAGGCCTGGCGCATTCGCCATTTCTTAGAAACCTAATAAGTAAAATTTAATTTGTGTCTGTGGCATAATTGACTTATAATTATATTTCAAACACTAAGTTAATGTGAAATATTTACGAATTTAATATCATATCGCTTTTAATCTAAAATCAAACTGCGCCTAAGAGCTATTCTCAGAGTAATATATTTCTGATGAACAAAGCGATATCTGTTACATATTTTTCCCCTTCATTTTCCTTAATTTATAATTTTAATTAGTCTGGAGTTGAGCGTGACTCCTCAAGGCGACCGGCAAGCTTTGTATAATTTTAACAAAGTGTGGTACAAAAAACAAGAATACCTCACCAGCTGCTGTGTGTAATCTCCATGAAATATTTAATACGCATAAATCTGAGATGACTGAGCAGCTGGTACAAGAAATTAGTCGAAATTTGCCTGCTTCCGTTGTTCTGTTTCTTATATTATTCCATTAGTAGTCGGTCGGTGGTCGAGAAATTGAAGGCGTCAGTATTTCAATCATGTTTGTTAATCGCATGGGATCGAATTGGTTCGAATTTCGCGGCTGGTAGATCGTAGATCAGCTACACTGGTGGGTCCTGCCATATCCGAAGAGAGGGTTCTGGTAGGATGGAAAAATGTTGGTTTGAATCAATGTGAGAAATTGATACTGGTCGGCGTTTGACCATCCCCCTAATTTATGAAGTTTTCCAGCTTTCTTTCATTCTTGTACTGAATGGCGATTAGTCTAAGAACGTAAATCGTTCCTGGGCGCATATGCGGCCTGCTTAATGTTAATATGCTGCCCCCTCTCCTGCGCAGGTCTTCGACTAAAGGACTAATCCCTGTTATTAGAATGAAGGATAGAGATAATAATTATTTTCCAGTAAACCGATATACATAATAATATATAGTATTTCAATGGTATGACACCTTTTGAATACATACTTCCTCCATTGAAAACGACACTTGTGAAAATAGGTATTCTATCAACTTTTAAATTAAAAAAGAGCCGAAATAAACCTTTTTTACACATAAAAATAAGTAACAGTTTGTTTGGCAATAAAGGAATTCTATATGATACATACTTTGGTAATTAATTTATGCAACAGAATCAAGACCATATTTTATGACTATAATATATTTTTTTCATAACAGAAGAGTAACCTAGGCAAGAATGTATAGTTAAAAAAGGTACTTGATCAAAATATTTGTTATATAAAAATATATTACCTAATAAAATAATTTATTTATTTATTTTTTAAAGCTTAAGGAAAGTATGACAGATACTCATTTGTATGTTTTTACACTTTCAATATATTACACGAAGTAGTAGAAAAAATATACAAAGTAAATCTTTCCATATCTCCACAAAATGGAAGTTTTCCGAATACTAACCTGATGGAGTTTTGGAATATTCAAAAGTATATCCTAAATTTCCAGAAATCTTTAAAAAAAATATATGACCTATTCTTAGTTTTATTGAAAATTTACAGTTTATATCTGCAAATTTTCATTCAGGACTCTTTTTTATAACAGTAATTCCTTACTCGACTTGGCCGCCGACTCTGACCTATTATTAGTTTTACTGAAAATTTATGGTTTATATCTGCAAATTTTCATTCAGGACTCTTTTTTATAATAGTAATTTCTTACTCGACTTGACCGCCGCACAGTGGCGCAAAATGCCACTGTGCCACTCAAATTACTGTACACCCCTTAGGGTTGGGCCGTTTGAGGTAATTTTTTTTTTAGAATGTTTGTCATAAAATTCCCTATCGATCCCTCTTTCTCAATTTTCGCTTTGGGTCTTCATTTTCGCGGAATTTGACTCCAAAAATGGGTTTGCATGGAAAAAACTAGATTTTTCCTACAAAAATGACCCTACGGAACACGATATTGAGATTTTGCCGGACTTTTTTATGGAGGAATGCTCGTCTTGGAAAGCCCTACAAGACTGTCCACTTATATTTCGGAGAAACTTTCCGTTGCTCTTAAAATGGCCACAATCATCCAAAAATTTTCACATATCAGAAATCGTTCTACTGAAAACTGGGAAAGTATTGGAAAAAATATCATCTCACAAAAATTATTTGTACATATTCAAGGAATCCGCAAAAAATGTTTCAGAATTTTTGTACACATTTTTGGACATTCACCAAAATGACCACAAACAGAGATTTTCCGAAATTTCCCGCAATTCTGAAAAAGGTCAGAAAGGTTCCATAAATGATTTTGAGAATTCAATTTTTTGACAAAAGTGGCCATTTTGGATACAATAGTTCTTTGTTAATGAGAACTGATTGATTTGTCCTTGAACTGTTCGGATGGAAATGTATGATAGTGAAAATTTCTCCCCGAAATCTAAGTGGACAGTCTTGTAGGGCTTTCCAATACAAACATTTCCTCATAAAAAAAGTCAAGCAAAATCTCAATCTCGTATTCCGTAGGGTAATTTTTGTGCCAAAAATCTAGTTTTTTCAATGCAAACCCATTTTTGGAGTCAAATGCCGCAAAAATGAGGACACAAAGCGAAAATTGAGAAAGAGGGATCGATAGGCAATTTTATGACGAACATTTAAAAAAAAACCAACTCAAACTGCCCAACCCTAAAGGGTGTACAGTAATTTGGGTGGCACAGTGGCGCTTTGAGCCACTGTGCGCCGACTCGGCCTTTATAATTTGATATTAAACTCTATATGTAGGAAAAGAGCGGATTAATAAGAATGTGTTCTAAAAAGTTAGGTACTATTATAGTTATATAATATTTCTATATAAATACGTAATTATTTAAATACAAGATTATCTGCTTTAACTCTAACTTAATCTTAGTTTGGTAATCCTTACAATAAATCAGATTTCGAAAGTATTACTACAATGGAATTTAAATAAGGAAAAAGTCATATTTGTCCGTTGTTTGTATGTTTTATTTTGATATTAACGTGTTGTATTTTATTTTTTATTTAAGAATTAACCAAAACAGCTTATTATTATTTTCAAGGACTACTTGGAATTCTGTTTACTGTGAAATTTTACAAAAGCTCTTTTTTAAATCTAACTACGGCATTGGATTGAGCATACCCTAAAACGGTGGTTGTATACCAAATTTGATAAATAAATATTAATAATTATTTATATCTAATACCTAATTATTATTAACTTATCACGTTTTTAATTAATTTCTCATAGCCATATTTTTTTATGAAATTATTATAAATGTCAAATGAAACCTTTATTAGAATTTTCATAAATTTACTTACTTCATTTATATCTTAAATATCAACTGAGTTTGAATTTACTTTTAGTTACTAAATTGTTATACAAGTTGCCGTGACTTTTGTACATAAAGAGGGATTACAAAAAAAGTGTTACATAAGTTAAACAGGTAACTTTATCAGAGTACTAAAATATTCTCATCAAACTTTTGGTTCAATTAATAAGTTGCTATTGATTATCGATGTGTTTAGTAGTAGCAAAAAGCCTTTTAACGTAATTTGTTTTTTTGTGTCAATATTTAGATTTCCTGCAAAATTATGCAAAAGAGCCTCATTCATTAGCATGCGCGGTTAGTAAGATGGTTGGCACTTTTTTTTAAACTGTTTGCTACTCTAACCACACATTGACGAACCTTGTGTCACAACAACGTATGACACATTCAGTTTATCATTGCACTGGAGTCGGGAATCATTCAGCTTGTCACTAGTATTTAAAAAAAAAATAGTTATTTATTACTTTTGGTTGTTATTGCAAATGACTGTAAAAAGGTTAAAAAGATGTGCGATAACTTTTATTTAGTTCCAAATGTCCATTAGACAGCATATTTGGTATCAAAGAATCACAAACTGCCATCAAATGCAAAATACAAAAGCTATGTGTGTGTGTACGGTCTGAACTTTACTTTTCTTACTCAAAAACTGCACGAGATAAAATATTCTAAATTCAATAGGCATGCAAATATATTTTCTTTCAATAGAAATAGTTAATCCCACAAAAATATAATAAATAATATACAGAAGGCTTATCATTTAAATTATTAAAGTATTAAAATATATTAGTCAGAGCAACAATAAGGACATGCACATTATGTACAAAATTGTCTTGTATGAGACAAGTATACAATTGTACACTTCCCAGACTCTATCATTCCTTTTGCATGCACAGTAACAGCGTCTAATTCTCGATCTGATAACTGATTTTTTTACTGTATTAGAAAGATATTTTAAGCTAATTATTAGCTTAAAATACCTTTGTAAATGTAAATTGTAGGAGATTTGATATATATTATATTTATCAAATCTCCTACAATTCCTATCAATAAAGTCATATGTATTCTTTCTGATACCAAACATCTAGGTATGCTAATGAACATTCCACAGACAAAGCTCTATTCAATAATTATCTAAAAAAATTAATCTAGCTAAATTTACTAACCTGGTTTAATGAAAACATTCTATAAATATATAAGTTCACTTTTGAAACTGTGGAAACTCGAAAATTCAACCACAATAGACGCGATATGACCTATTTCTGCATTTTTAGGATTTCTTCTCCAGGTGGTTTCCTTTAAGTTGAGTCAAATACCTAGCTATAAAGATTATTATACCAATAAATTAAAATTATTTGAAATTAAATATCAACAATGTCAAAAGTGATTTTAACCTGTCAATGAATTTAAATTAAATATGATAACTACCTAGTTAATTAATATTAATTTTTCAGAAGCTAGTAATAAAGAATATATGGGTAGATATTGTGGGTGTAATTCAACGCTGGTCGGGGCTGTAGTCCACAGAGTAGATAGTTTCACACAATATTGTTAATACCTAAAAATATAAAAAAAAAAACAATTACATAAAGGGTAAAAAATTTTGATTGTGAGTGAAAATGATTTAAAAATTCACTTCTGCACGGCACTGGAAACTGGTCCACTGTAAAACAGAAAATTGAAATAAATTCCCAAGGAAAGAAATAAATAACATTCTATATTACCTATTTTATATAACAAATTCAACTGCTTTTGCCTCTATTGATGTTAATTATTAGTAAAATTAATTTGTGGTTTTATTTAATAAAATAGTTTGACATGATGCTATAGCAACAACATTTATCCTCACACAAAGGAGTCCGAATGAATTAAAGTCAGATCATAGCTGCCATAATACTGTTCCTCCTCGTCCAATCCAATTGGGCCTCGTGTATGATACGCCACACTGCTGCAATACGACGTGGACACCATGAACCTCCATCTTTTCCACGATACGGTTTTTAATTTCCCGTTTCACGCTCACGTTGCACTACACTTGCAGTTACTACATACCGTGGTAAAAGTGGATGTATTTGGCACATGTTTACCGGGAAATCGTTCTACTAAAGCATAAATTCACCATAAATTAAACCCATATCTATCAGCTCCCAGTTGCTAAACACGTATAGTCGAGGCAATGAAGCACTAGAAAGGCTAAAAGTTCGGAACTTTTGGCACAAAGACGGATCGGAATGCGGTTTTTTGCCTTCCAAAAATTGTTTGTAATAAATGTATCTACTTTGTGTCTTATACAAACCGGGAATTGCATTGCTGCAGCCAAAAATGCATTCAAAAAATTCATTTTCTGAGACGGCTTTTGGAAGATTTAATAACTTTGTAAATAAAAGTTACAACTGGCCCAAATCGGGTTCCCGGGTTTTTTTTGTGTCGCTGAATTTCAAATATGGTATCGGCAAACATCTGGTGCACCGGAACCTGGACGCGGACGTCATCTCCGGGAGTTCCTGACAAGATTCCCAAAAACAACCCGAAAATCATTGTGGGTGCGTTTTTTGGGGCGCTGAATCCAAATTTCACGTCGAAAACGACCCTCCCAACACCTGGTGCACCGGAACCTTTGTCTTGACATCGATGTCATGAATGAATGCCATGAATGTCAATGAAATCTGATGTCTTAGAGACTGACGTCAATACTGCAATAACTGTGTGGAATTGTTGATTCTAGTTAAATTATGTGAGAAGGAAAGAAATCAAATGAATAGAAGGTCAATATTTATGTATTTGGCGTTTCAAAAATTTGAATTGATTTCAAATCAAATACAATTTAACTGTAACTTTACCTTACCCCATTAATTAATAACTTTAATTTTTAAATACGTAACTAAATATCAAATTCTTCATCAAGTGACACATACTGTTCATTTTCGAATTTTACAGAACCGGATCAACTTTTTCGAGAGCCCCTGGAGAGAGTTACACATCAATGAATGTGTCAAATTATGAGACCAGGTGACCGCAGGTACGTTTTCGGGGTGAAATTTGGATTCAGCGCCCCAAAAAAAAACCATAACGATTTTCCGTTTGCCTTTAGCGATCGTGTCTGGAAAACCGTCGGAGACGATGTGAGACGATGTTTACGCTCAGGTTCCGATGCACTAGGTGTTCGCGGGATCGACAATGATTTTCGGGTTGTTTTTGGCAATCTTATCAGGAACACTCTCGGAGATGACATCCACATCCACGTTCTGGTGCACCAGGTGTTTGCTGATGCTCAGCGACCCAAGAAAGCCCCGGGTGCCGAGTTTCTCTCCTTCCCCGCCTGAATTTTGGGAGAGTCCCACGGAGATGACGTTCTTTTCAAAAATGCAATCAGCTTGGGGAATTTGCTTATATCTATGTTGTCGTAAATTATCAAGCATGACTTAACCATAGAATATTGCGCCCATAATGTGGAAGACTTGTAATTCTTTTCATTTTCACTGAAGTATGCCAACAAAACATTCTCGCTGTATACTTGAACATTTGTCTCGGCGCACCACTTTTTGAACCGATTGTAGGCTATATCGTATAAAGATCTTGACTTCGTAGGCAGCAAATTGCTTATTGCAATATTTGCAGCCTCCACAATCTCTTCCGACTCACAATTATTCATTGTGCACTAAACAAACTTTAAACTGAACCAAACTAGCACCTTAATTTGACAATTCTTTTTGTTTGTTTATTTTGTAGTTATGACAATAACTCAACGACTACTAAATAAATGCTCAAATCCGAATACAATAATTCTGGTGCTACTTACTTCATAATGACAAAATATGTGTTTTTAAGTTAATGAGACCGTGGAAAATATAGTATATACCATTCGGGAGAGATGCTATTTTGTCCTCGGTGCATTGTAGCAGTTGGCAGAGGTGCATTCAAATTGCATCTCTGCCAAAATAACGCATTTCTCTCCCTTATAGTATAATGTACTATTAAATTCCATTAGATTTCAGTTGTGTTACTTTTACATAATTTTATTATTCTAGAAATACTGTAATGCACACAAATGCATTTCGTAAAACCTAATACAGAAGTTAAATAATATTATACAAAGTTTGCGAAGCTCACGTCACATAAAATTCGATACGTGTCAAGACTTCCAACTTCACATCCTCTCCGAGTTAGTTCAACTTTAAAATGCGTTTTTTTTTGTTTCAGTGTCGGACTTCACGCAGCAGTTGGGTCAGATGTATGAGCAGCATGCCGAAGAATTACAAATGCTAGTAGCCAACTTCCGGAAAAGGAATGGAGAACTTAGGAAAGAAAGGTGAAGTTTTAATTGCTTTCATTTAGATAAAAGTTTCAGTAGTTTGGTGTACTTCACCACAAAGTAAATGACCAAGTATATTAAAATGCATAACTGTAATAAGAACAACTGCATAATTAGGAAAAAAAGTAATCCTCAATCTCATGTTTAATTTGTATGCATTTAGGCTGATTTTGTGGTACGTTTATAATCTGTAAATCTTTTTATTTATTTATTTATTTATTTATTTATTTACTCTTAAAATATCCAACGGGTATAACCCACTTAAAGGATAAGTAGTTAAACTAGAAAAGTTACAGTAAGAGAAAAAAAATACTTATAAAGATACCTACATATTAAAAATCGATTGTATAAAATAAAATATAAGTAGTATAAAAGTCTAGACAAATAAAAACAGTTTAAAATCTAGTAAAAATAAAAAGTAATATATATGAAAGTTAAATTGTCAGATAATATAAAAAAAACATAAGAATTAAAAAACAAATAAAAATTACTAAACAAGATAAAAATGAATAAAAAGAAACAAGAATATACACACCCACCTATTGAAAATACTTTTTTATATCACGTACACCACAAAAGTTAATGTCTAAACCCTCCATATTATTGCTATTGTTCAGCATTTGATACAAAGGCGACTTTAACAACATATTTGTACGGGCAAAGGGTAACATAAACAAATCACAATTCCTAGAGATTAGAGAAATAATAAATCTTTGGTAATGCATTCACATCTAATTTTAAAATGGATTATTTTATATAATAAAATAATACCATGCATGGTACGTCTACTGGCAAGACTTTGTAGATTAAAACGGGCACAAAATAATTCCTGTGGAGTACCTTGAGTAGGATAAACTCCATCTAACATATATGTGGCAGATTTAAAAAATCTTCGTTGGACTCTTTCCAGTAATGATGTATATGTAATATAAATTGGATTCCATATAACTGAACCGTATTCAAGTTTGGATCTCACAAAAGTTGTATACCATAATCACAAAGTAGACTGATTTCTGAAATCTTTAGAGTTTCGTAAAATATATCCCAAACTCCTGTATACATTGGATAAGGAACTGTGGATGTGCTGTAAGAAACTCAACTGAGAGTCAAAAATAATACCTAAATCTTTAATGCTATCAGGCCTCTTGAGAATGCTGTCTTGCAACATGATAGGTACTTTTTTTCGATGGAACAACATAACATTACACTTGCTGATATTAAGAGGCAACATATTTCTGCTACACCAGTCGTTAAATGAAACAAGGTTATTCTGAAGATTCTCACAGTCCAAAACAGAGTTAATTTGACAAAATAATTTTACGTCATCAGCGTATAATAGGTATTGCATATTAAGATTCTCCGCAATATCGTTAATAAATATATCAAATAGAAGAGGTCCAAGTATGGACCCTTGAGGAACACCTGATGTTTGGAGAAACGTGTCAGATTTGAATCCACGATATTGCACATATTGGGATGACAGAGGTATGAATGAAACAATTTTAATAAACCAGTACAGAGGCCTACGTTGTTAAGTTTATTTAACAACTTAGAGTGGTCGAGCCTGTCAAACGCTTTAGAGAAATCTGTATATATGACATCAACTTGACTTCCAACATCGAGAACTGCAGAAATGTATTGAGTTTTACATAATAAATTAGTAATTGTGGAACGACGTTGAATAAACCCATGCTGTTCGGGAATAATAATATTTGAGGTATGATATGACATAAAGCTGTGCAAAACAAATTCGAACACTTTACAAAAATTATTTAATTTTTTTAATTAATTATTATTTTTTGCTCCTTTATTTTTCGACAGAATCACCTCATTTTTTAAATGTAAGTCTATTTCATGTCTATGGATTCCTCGCATTAGAATTTTGATAATTTCAGGTGAAAATTTAAAAAATAACTTGATCTTTGTTTTTCTTATAAGTCAGCGGAAACCCAGCCACGAAGAACTCATACATACATTTTTCACGTGTGTCCTGTTTCAATATACAGTGTGTTTCAAAAGACATAGCGATATTGCTAGGGTTGCTAAAACATTGAAAAATAAGTGAAGTTTGCATAAGAAATGTATGTCTAAGAGCCACTAATTTTTAAGATAAAAGGCGTGTAATAAAGTTTTAA
This sequence comes from Monochamus alternatus, assembly GCA_037114965.1. NCBI lineage: Eukaryota > Metazoa > Arthropoda > Insecta > Coleoptera > Cerambycidae > Monochamus > Monochamus alternatus. The sequence continues at coordinate 23,277,300 of CM073430.1, forward strand.
AAACTTTTATATGCAATTTGTTTAATGACCATCAGATTTGATTGAAATCTGACACAGGTATGTTTTTGGAAGAAGTAGAGGGTGCTAATTGCACTTTTGTTGGAATTTTATTCTCTATTTTCTTAAGTTGGTTTTTTTCATAGTATGCCTTATTATATCATGTAAAATTTCACTTTAAATCAGAAATTTACTCTTAGTAAATTTGTTAAAAATTCACCGTTTTCAAGGCAAATGCAAAAATCTGTGGTAAAATGTAGCATGATTTAGAAAATATGTTTTCTCGAAACTTTATAGCAATAGTGTTACCATTTTCCAATAAGATTTGCCAACAATGTCAAAATCAATGGTGATTTAGACAGTTGTTGAAAAGTATTTATATTTACAATTTTTTTATTGCGTAATGTCATTTATGGATGGGAGGAAAAAATGTATTGCTTTGCAGCAACAAAACTAAACGCTGGTTGAGCCGGTAAGAGACTTTCTTCGGGTAAATTCACTTGTGCAATGAATATTTCATTCTTATATTCTTTTATATATTATTTAAATCTATTTGATTTATAATAAGTACCGAACCACTTTGCACTTAAAACTATATCTACGTAACACATCTAAGGTAAAATAAAAAGAGATATTCCTAATTATACGGAGTTTTTATTTAAGGTAAGCGAGGTAAGCGCGGTGCAATGTGATTAATAAACCGGTGCTGCATTGTTCTATCAGCAAGCAAATCTAGATTTACACGTCCAACGTTAAATTCAATATGTTCCATAATTCCCAAATTAAATTCCACTCCATCCATCTAAATTGTTTTGTACATAAATATTATGCAAAACAACAAAATATATTTTTATAATTTTCATTGAGGTATAACACCCAAATCTATTTTCATATCCACAGGACGTGATAATTGCAAGTGGAATAATAGTTTTAGTCAATTAACATCTAAATTACAATAATTATAAGCTTAGTGCTTTTAGCTGTATGTACTGCTGACATAAGAAAATATTTCTGTCACATATTGCTTTTTATATCACAAATAAATAACAAAAAACAATATATGATACCTACTTTGACTTTTACATTTAATATTATCTATCAAATCATTTATCAGGTTACCAGGTTTACCAGGGTCATTTTACCAGACAATCTAACCATTTTTTTATAGTACAAATGAAACGCGTGATATCTCTTATTCTATATTTCTTGTATTGCTACTAATTTGTGCTTGATTTTTTTAATTTTTCTATAATAAATACAAAATTTGTTTCTGGTTATCCGTGATATTTATTTAATATATGGATGACAGATGACAGATATTTTATGTTTTCTCTCGTACGACATCTAAAGTCGAGTGGTTGAAACCTTCGTTGCAAAAGCTACTAAAAATTTTAGAATACAACATTCGAGAATAACAATTTGAAAATTTTAATAAGAATTATCAGAAAGTCGTATACGACATATACCGATAGAGATTCGAGAATCGGGTCCCTGGTATGTTGATTATTCTCTAGTTTTATTTGTAATTTATTTTTTTAGAGAATATTGTAAACCCAGATTTTATTCTGCTCTGTAAATGTAAACTTATACAGATGTGCAGATGTTAACTTTTGAGGGAATATTTTAAGAGTGCCACTGAAGTTAAATGCTCCCTAATTCTTATACTTTTCTGTAATGGTATGGATGCAATTGTTGTTCTTTTGGTATTCTCCACACGCTAGAAGATGTCGTGCTTATGTGTAGAGAAATTTTTCATACGCTATTGGTTGGATCTTCAGAGACCAAATCTAAAATATTTGAATATGTTTGATCAGTCTATCGAAATTATTTTGTTTAGGTTTAACGTCACCAGTGCCTCGACAAACTCTTTCTGTTTTTCTATTCGGCAGCTGCTGCTCAGCAAAATTTTCAGGATAGCATCGTATTGATGCTACAGCACCCTTAAAATATTCGCCCAAAATTCAGCATCTGCACATCTGCACTGCTGATATAACGTTCGATGAGTATTATGTAGTAGCACATTACAAATACTGAGCAGAATTAAATTTAAGTTTACAATATTCTGTAAAAGAACAAATTGCTATTCAAAGTAAAGATTAATTAACATACCAGAGTTCCTCTTATGTAAAATATGACATGTAAATGGAAGAGTTCGGAGTTTGAGACATACACACTTGATAAATAAGTATACTATTACAGAGATCGCCTGGCTGACTATAATACAAATTGACATTTGCATGCTTCAAAAGGAGTAGCACAAATTGAACTGGTCAAGTAGCTACAGTTAAAATCACCACGTTTTGCATAAAAACCACATTGGTAAAATGTTTACCTCATGACGGAAATAAATCAATAAATTGCTAAGAAATCATAGGGCCAAGTAGAGTGAGCTTCTAATTAAACAAACCTCAACAAAGAGGAGAAATAAATGCAATATTAATAAGTTTCATCCAGTAAATTTTGAATTATTGCCAAAAACTACGGCAATTTGGTATTACAATATGCCACTAATTAATTGAATAGTGAGCTATAAAAACAAACGATCCGGTAGTTAAATAAACAAACCCGCATCAGGTCCGTTATATTTAGAGTGAAAATAGTTTGATAGTAATTTTTCTAATAAAAAATAATTTTATTATGATGTTTGATTTTTTATATTTTTCTTAAATGCATATTCTTCCTATACCTTACATAGGTATAATATAATATATATTTATATCTTTGTAATGAGATATATTCCAACAGATAAGTAAACCGCATAAATATAAATATATATTATAGCGTCAGTGCGTAACGTTCTATGCATTTTCATTACAAGCCATATTTTTGTAATATATCAGATATATATATTATAGCTTACCGTCCGTAACCGGTTTTACCTTTTAAATGCTTATGTAGAAGTTTCCCTGGGCGCCTTTTTCTTATAAGTCAGTTTATTTGAAACATGATATCTTTGTCTTTTAAATTTTTGTTTTTTATATGTAAAAAGACTTTACTATTATTTCCTTTAACTAAATATGAGTTGACTCTTTTCTCATTGGTTGATTCACAGAAGATATTTTTTTAATTGTTTAAATATAAATTATTATTTAAATAAAAAATATATGATTTAGCAAATTAACAAATATTTTTAAATTTTGTTTATTAAACCTATGTTTATCATGTCTATCCTTACAATTAATGGCAATATCTCTACACATACTTTACAATCGCTTCAGTTCGCTTTACACTTAATTGTGAATTGTTACTTTTTTTAGTTCACTTATTTGAGTCTTCACTATCGTTTTCACTTTGTCTTTGTCCTTTTATTTGCCTTCCTATCTTCCTTTATTGTGGATTAATATTTTTTGTTCTTCATAAAAATTGTAATATATCTTTCTCACTCTTATTTATCGTAATATAATTTGCTTGATGAGTATTTATTTATTTTTAAATTCTCCTCGATATTTCTTATCTATCATTAATCAATGTTTTTCCCCTTTGTTACTGTAACCAAAACCTTTTTTCTATCTCAATATACTTTTCTTCTTTTTCTATTCTATTAATACATTTTATTCATACCCATCACAACATTTTTTATTATTTTTTTATTTAATTAAAATTTTATCATTTAAATTTATAATTATTAAATTTTATATTATCCTCTCTAAATTTTTTTATTTTACTTTATTTAATTCGATTAACATAAAAGAAAATTGTTTAATCTATCTTTCCTGTGAAATTTTATTTTAATATTATATTTTTTCTGTACAATTCAAACCATGTACATATTATACAATTAAATTTACCCAATTCTCTTTCTAACTCAATTTATATTTTTTGATGTGTAATCTAATAAGACTGCTGCCCATACTTCTTTTTAAGGAAACCTTATATCTTATTAATTTTCTTCTAATACTTGTTTTAATTACAAAAATTAAACAATATTGTAGCAATTAAATGCAACATCATATTTAAACTTTATTATTTATGTGTACCTAAATTTTTTTACAAAAATCTGCTGAAATAAATACCAATAATAATAAATATTTATTTACACTTTAAATATTATACAGTTATTGTTTTGAAAGGTTAACAAACGTTTATGGGATTAGAAAACAACACAATACGCATGTAAAAACATGAAATAATTTGTCTGTATAGTAGTGTTCTGTATAGTTGTAATCCTAACAAAACATAAACCATTTGAATACATCAAAATAAAAAAATGAAAAGCAAAGTATCAAAGGGAACTGAACAATAGACACAATAACTGCGTCTGACTACTAAGGATTTTTTTTCTGAAAATAAATATACCTTTTGCTCATAAAAATGTAGAAACTTAACAAAATATTTGTATATACTCAGTTGAGAAATATGATATACCTACCCTAACAAATACAAATGATAAATTAATCTTGCAGAAATTGAAATATTTTATGTCACTACTGACAAAGTAATTTACATTTTTAATATTTTATTTTCATTTCCTATCTACTAGATGCATTTTATACCAGATGTACAGCATCCTTACTGTAAAATCAATATTCCCACGTCAAGACATTTTATCACCCAAGAAAAAGTAAATTACAAGCGCTTGCTGAAGGAAGTTTCATAAATTCTCTGATATAAGTTCCAACATAATGAAAATTGCGTAATCGTATAGGTATTTTCACACATTTATAGTGTTCTACGAATCATGAGTAATACATCAGATTGTCGTTATTAAGAAAAATTAATGTGAAAGAACAGTAATTATGATAAAGGCATTTAGTGGTAGGTATATCGACATTTTACACACTTAATGAAATTTCTAATTACATTAAACTACTTCACGGTACTTTATTTTAAGGCAGCATCTCAACGTAATTATTTTTAATGCTTCTATGCTTGGTTTATGTAGATTTTTTCGCGTACTTTTCTACGATAATAAATTTTAAGTTATTCATGAACTTTCGAAAGTACACTTAATGCTTCACTGTCATAAAGTCGCCAAACTTCTTAATTTAGTTGACAAAGTTTGACTTGCTATAAAAATATAAATACCCTACATATAGCACGGTATAGAATTATGTTTTAATTTAGCACGATTTGATGTCTTTAACGCTTTCACTATTATTAGTTTTATTAAAAACAATATTAATAGAAAACAGTGATCATTAGCGGAGAAAATAAATATTGCATTTCTATTGTAGCTAAATACTTTATTTAAAGGACATCCAGCATGTATACTTATTTTGAAAATCAAAGTTTCTTGAATCTAAGTCTAATTCTACTGAACTAAACTAATTATAAATTCACTGCCACTTGAATGAAAGAGCTCCGATTCTGTTTTATCTGTTTTCATCAATTATTTATAACTTATTATGTAAAACTGATACTTTAGAATGTCTACCAATCGGCCACTGTCGACGATCAATGGTCGATAATTTCGTGTCAGCTCCAAACGGGACCATAGCCGATCGAGAGTAACCACCACTGTTATCAAATTCATTATAAAGTTCCATGTTTTTCCTTTGTATGCAAGAGTCTTTTTAATTTTCAGATTTCTAAAAGATTTTTAAAAATATCCAATGCTTTCTTTAAATGTGCTGTTGATGTTAAAATATAATACATTTTTTTGGCAGGGTGGTACACTCCTGTTTTCTAGGTGGAAATTTCGGAGAAAAACAGAAAATCGAAAATCAGAGGGAAGTTAACCCTTACATACATACATGCATAAATTTCGATCAAATAAAAGCAGTGGTCTAAAAATCGATACTAAATATATGTCAGTTTGTTAGGCAAATAGAATCACAACATATATCATAAGATCATATCATTAGATTGTCCATTATTATGATTAATCTATATTTATTAAATTTTGATTAAATTGATTTACTTATATTTTTTACATAATTTTCTGTTATCATTTGCTGTTCGAAACTCCTCTCAGCGTGCAAGATTATTATTGGTTTCTGCTCTTAAAGAAGAATATGAAGGCAGGTTTGGCCAAACCATATCAAAATATTAATTAATAGTTTATTTTTGTTCGTAATTATCCAATATGCCATTATGACTATGCACTAATTCATTTTCAATTATTTTAAAATTCATATTATTTTAATTTAATATATAATTCTGTTAACTATTTCCGTCAATTAACAAAATTTTTGGTATTACATTCATTTTCAATTATATTAAAATTGATGTTATTTTATTTTAATACTCAAAGTGATAAAACTTTGAATAGATTGTTCGACCAACGTAGGATATAATAATTGTATGTTTATAACAAAAAGTTAATTTTTACCCATAGTTTTGATAAAAATGTAATTTAAATTAAAACTATGTTTCCTCCTAATTTCGAATACTAAAATGGACCCAATTTCAAGTATCGGAAATTAGGTAAGTAGGTATCCAAAATTAGGATATCTAAAAAAATTTTTATTTGCGAATTTAGGATACTATTTTTGTAACTACAAATTTGCCATTTTTCTTTTTTTATTTTTTTTTAGCTAAATTTTCTTACTCAGTGCAAAAATGATGTGAAGATATATTACAATACATGAGATCATACAATTTTTTTAAATTATATTTAATTATGTGTTTTATAGCTGATTCAGAAAACCTCTCCGAAATTAAGCTACTATCCTCTACCATAAATTTAACTCCGTTTTCCAAACTCTAAAATAAGACAAGAAGTCTATATGAACATGATTCGTAAAACAGTTAGTTTTCGATATAGAGGGTGTGAAATTAATTTTCCAGGAGCGGGTAAAACAAGGGGAGTAGTGTTTAGTTATTTCACATCAAAAATGAAAACTCTAAAGATTTTTATATAAAAAATATTTTTGTTGTAATACGATGTCGGAAACAGTTTTTCGTCAAAAATGGATTTTAGTGTCTCGGTGCATGCTATTTGATTCAAAATTTATTGGACTTGAAATATAGTGAACTTTTAAATTAAAGAAAAGAAACAGTTTTGACATACCCGTACATATAAGCATTGATTATTAGATCGTGTGGTTTTTAATTTTTACCATAACCATTATTCACTTATGATTAATGATTATATACACTCCTGCCAACAAATTTAAATTGTTCAATGACAGTATCGGAAATGAACTAATAAAACAAAAATTCTCCGATGTTAGCAATTGAATCCGAATCTCCTGTGTGAAATCCAACCACTGCCCATTATACCATTTATTTTACTAACTAAAGTTATATTTTCTCATAAATGTCAAATTTGAAAGTAAGGTGTTTTGACAGTTTTGAATTGTGTGTTATGTTATGCGTCATGTTCATGTTAAGAATGTTAAAATAGGTATTGTATAATTTTTCATTCTACTTGCTTATAATGGCTGCAATTCACTCGCCTACGGCTCGTGCTGCAATCTTCACTCTCGTTAGTTACAACCATCATTATATGCTCTTTGAATAATATACTATTACTTAGTGATAAACAATTGTTGCGAAAAATGAATAATTTTTCAAACGCAAAATAAATGTAAATTGTAATCATCGTAATTTTAGTAAAAGCTACCGTAACTTAATTTTCCAGCTCCATAGTATTTTTTTTAAAGTCACGGCTGATAGTAAGAACGTTTCAAAAATGTTCAAACTTTTTGTGTATATTTTTTTCTTGACAATTTTATAGCAATTATATATATTTTTTAATATTTAATAAAGGCGTTCACCATCATGTTTAATATTATAAGTGTACAAAAAAATGTGGATATTTTTTAAGCACTACCTCCCTTGCTTTACCCACCCTTGGACGAATGTGTTCATTTCTCTTAAAATTTCTAAAAAGAGCATAAAAGTTACGTAATTGTGCTAAATTTCATTAATTTATATCTACGAATTTGCAAAATACTAATTAAAAACCGTTACCAGGAACTAACTTTTCAGACTCAGTACATCGAAAACAAAGCGTTTCAAGATACACGTTTATATATAGTTTCTGCCTTATTTCGGAGTCTAGGAAAAATGCAGTTAAATTTATGGTACTACTTTTAGAATTGTATAATTTTGTTAACTATTTCTATTAATTATAGTATATTATGCCACGATCATGTAATGATGGTTATTAATACACGAGCATTAACCGGGATACGAAACGAGTCGAAGGCGAGTTTCGTATGGTTTATGCGAGTGTATTAATAACCATTACATGAGAGTTGCATACGCTATTTTTTCTACACCCGATAAATAATCAAAAACCATAAATTTTATATTTTTATTGAACACAATAGGTAACAGTAATTATTCGTATGAACTGCATTTTCTGCTTTCTCCGATATGTGTGGAGGAGTCGATGGTAATTCTTCTATATCGCTGATATCAGACATTTTGATAAATTATCGAAGTTTAGCTAGGTATCTACGAAAATTTAATACGTACTGATTTTGACATGTAAAATAATTACATAGGAACCTAGGATAAACGTCAAATGCACAGCATGCTTGATTGAAAAATTATGGGTCTCTATTGATTAAAAATCTGTATCGTAATGAAAAATCTGTATCGTAATGGGTATCATTATGAAACGGATTATGGGCATATAAGTGCATTGTTATAATACGGGTGTAGAAAAAAATATTTATTACATTTCTTTTTTATTACCTATCACAAGGATCATTTACTTTATTACACAATATCGAACTATAGAAATATGCTTGTCTTGAAAGCAGTCGGAGTTAAAGGAGGTAGATAAAACTTTCCAACTTCGTAAAGTAAAAGCTTTTAATCTTAAGAATTAAATAGTATTCATTTCTAAATTGTAATCAAGTTCACTCATCTTAATTTTAGTAAAAGCTGCTTTAACTTTATTTCCAGCTCCATGGTATTTCCTCTAAAGTTACGGGTGTTTGATATCTAATTCAATATAATAACGATAATTTTGTTATTAAACTAGGTGACCCGGCAAACGTTGTTTTGCCATATGAATTATTATTCTAGTACATATTTTGGCAGTTAAATAAAAAATAACTTATTGTAAGTATGCGGAGATGTGGTATATGACTAAAAGAGGAATGGAGCACTGTGAATGATATGACAGCCTATAAAAATAACAAAACACGAAACATTCATTTTTTGAGTTATTTCGCGTGCCTGCAATTTTACTTGTTTGACGGCCCAAATTAGCCCTGTATGCCTTGTTGGCATTGTTCAAAATAGCCATATAGTAAAATAACAGCCATTGTTGGCGGGAGCTCGTGACACGTGTTGCGTACTTTTGAGGTTATGTAGATCACTTAATTAACTAATAATGAGAACTACACTTAAAATTAATAATTTTATTATCATTGATAAAATAGGAAATACATAATTATGGCTTGAGAATTACACTTAGAAGGTAAAATGATAATTGTAAACATCACTACTGCGCTCGATTCATACACAATAATAATGGTCGAAAACTGTGTAGGGAGTGAGAGAAGGCTTATTGTGTGAGAGAGACAGGACACCGACTTCGTTCTCATCCCTACTCCGTACTGTTTACTGGGTGAGAAGTGACACCAGTAGATGCTTGGCGGGCTGATCTAGTGATAATGGATCAGTTATCGACCAGGGTTAAAAATGATTAAATTACTAAAATGGTTTGTGATAGAAGGATGAAAATTAAGGGTTGTATGTATTTTTTAATTCCACATCATACAAAATTTTGTCCAAAAAATAAAAAAAAATTATTTGAGGTGGACCATCCTTATCACTTAGGGGTATGAAAAATAGATTACGACCGATTCTCAGACCTACCGAATATACATATAAGTATGGCGTCTAAAACTGTGACACGAGAATTTTATATATTAGATATTTTAATAAGGAATGCCAAAAGAAACCAGTCTTCAATACATAATACCAACGTTTCAGCTAATATACAGCCTTCTTCAAAGTTCTGTAGTTAATGTAGTTCTTCTATATCAAACTGAGTCTTTGTATGAGTAGAAACCAATAATTATTTGAATGAATGTTCTATGTCTGAATTGACAAACTATTGTTTTCCTGCTTCTTTAATCATTTGTTTGATTTCTACTCATATGAAGACTCAGTTTGGCATAGAAAAATTACATTACCTACAGAACCCTGAAAAAGGCTGTATATTAGCCAAAACGTTGATATTATGTATGAATTTATTTATTTTACAATTATGCCTGTTAACAATCAGAAATTGTATAGCATTAGTCACAAATAGACATACAAAAAAAGAAAGAAATTGAGGAGAGAGAACAAGAACTTATCCCAAGCAAAATATTCAGACAGTGAATATAAACTGGACATGAAACTAGGTTTAAGGATGATTTGAGAACGCCTAAAATGAATAAAACAATTGGTCAGAAAAGTTTTATTTATTTATCACCCAGAATATATAATATTGTACCAAATCACTATAAGATTATTACTTCACTACGCCTCTTTAAATTCTGGATTAAGAAATGGATATTTGAAATGCCCCGGAAAATCTTTCATACTTTCAGAGTAATATTAGCAACTGCAGCCGTATTAATTGCATATGTGTTTTTATATTGCTATTTTGTTTTTATTTTTAGTACTTTTTATTTTAGATATGTAAATTTTAATGTATACAAGTTTACTTATTTATATTTTGTTTATCTATGTATTTGTGTGTGTGCATGTGTGAGATGTGTATGTTCATAGACCATTTATGTTTGTAATTATATATCATGTATAATGTAATGTGTTAATGATGTAAGTATTTTAGTGTTATTAAACTGACATGAAAGTTAGCCTACGTGCAGGTTTTCCTTTGTAGGTCTCTTTTGTGTTGATTTACCTATACTATTACTTTTTTTGTTGTACTTATTTTACTATGGTAAATAAACATCTTAATATATAAAATTCTCGTGTCACAGTTTTAGACGCCATACTCCTCGCAAACGGCTTGATCGATTTTTATGAAATTTTATTTGTATATTTGGTAGGTCTGAGAATCGGTCGTAATCTATTTTTCATATCCCTAAGTGATAAGGGTGGTCCCCCCGAACAATTTTTTTATATTTTTTTATGATGTGGCATTAAAAAATACATACAACCCTTAATTTTCACCCTTCTACCATAAACCCCTATTTTTTAATAGCCATTTTAGTAATTTCATTATTTTTAATCCTGGTAGATGGGGAGATAACTGATCGATTATCACTAGATCAGTTATCCCCGCCAGGCATCTACCGGTGTCACTTCTCACCACAAACCTAGAAAAAAATATAGAGAGCGTCGGTTCATGATATAGGGACCGAAGGTCCAGAAAATTGATATTTTATTTGCTTTATGTTGGCGGTTGTGCAAATATGATGGCTGCATTGCAATATGAAATTAACTAACTTGCTGTCATTTTAAATGTCATTAAAGAATGTGACATCAATGTGACCAATGAGATTCACGCTACAATACAACCAACGTAAATTGGCATAAAAACCAAGTTTTAGTGATTCTAGGACCTTTTAGGGCAGCCATGAATTAGCGGTCGCCGACAATATGACACTAGCACAGTCTATATTTTTTCTAGGTTTGTGCTTCTCACCCAGTAAACAGTACGGAGTCGGGATGAGAACGAAACCGACTACCAAAATATTCACTAGAAATAATTCATATGGGAAAACAACGTTTGCCGGGTCACCTAGTTGTTTTATATTATTATTATTAAACAGCGATTAATTAAATATTTTTTTCAGTTTCGCTTAAATAGCGTTTGCCTTTTCCACGTTTTTAATTCCTCAGGTAATCGGTTGAATATTCTAACTTCTAAATAATTTGCTCTTTTTCCAGAGAAATGCAGTCTAATATAAGGAACCCGTAGCTTTTTTTTTCGCGTATTAAAAGAATGATAATCACTGTTTAGGCAAAGCTTATCTCTACAATTAAAAATATACAGACACATTTTGAGCAAGCGTTTCTATCTACATTTTCTACTATAATCATAATTTCCCTACAGTTCATATTACTGAAGTCGTATGTCCCCTACCATATCCTAAAGTGTGTAACCTTTTTTAAAACATCTCGTATGTTTCCAGGCCCGCTTGCCCAAGTTCTTTATTCCATACCTGGGAGACTCTTCTGCAAGAGGTGGAGATCGACTCCCAGGCTCTAGGAGACATCGCCTCCATCCTTGGGAGACAAGTGTCACGTCCGCTACTAGAAAGGTCCTTCCACAGGAAAATCCAATCCAGAAAAGTATTCACGCAACGAGAGAGTTACGAGACCATCATTGCCAAAACGGAGGAGAAACTGGCCAAGGTAATTAGTTTATTAGTGCACATATAATTGGAATATTTTCAGGCTCGCGTCAAAAATATAATTAACAGGGACAGCACATGGTTGTGTTCTAATATTGTGTCGTTGTTTACGATCACATATGTAATGTATACCTACTATGAATAGAAAAACTGCTTTTAAACTACATATAAATATTGTCACGCGGAAATATTAAACTGTAAAGTGCAAAAGTGTAGAAAGAAAGTACGAAAGGCCACATTTTAAATATTTTCTTTTTGTTACGTAATTTCGAATTCGAGCACCAAATTTCGAGTTTCGTGTTGAAACTGTAATTTTAATGTTTAAACTTGAAATTTCGTGTTGAAATTCTTAATTTCGTGTTTAAACATGAAATTTCGATTTTGAACACAAAATTTCAAGTTTGAATACAAAATTCCGAGTTTCAAAACAAAATTTCGATATCCAACTGTGTCTGTGTTTCAGCTATACTCTACTGAACTAGAACTAATTATAAATTCACTTCATTCACTTCAGTGGCATTAAAATTCACTATAAATGCCAGTTAATTGAAAGAGACCCCATTGTGTTTTGTCTATTTTGAATTTCAACACAAAATTTCGACAACGAACACGAATTTTGTGTTTTAACTTGAATTTGATTTCGAACTCCAAATTTTGTTTTCCTAACTAACTAACTAATTAACTAACAGAAAGAAAATTTTAAACCGTGGCTTTTCTACGCTTTCGTAGTAAAGGGAAATTCCTGTACCGGTTTTCGATAATTTTGTTACACCCATAATCTGTATCATTAATCATTACATATTAATGGAGAATTTACTTTAGCCGATAATTTTCCTTAGTAAAGTTTTGAAAGTTTCAGATCATTTTAATTAGCATATTTACTATAGTTATGAATTTTATATAGTAATTTTTTAATGGTACAAGGTAAATTTAAGAAGTAAATTTATTCACTTTGAAATTTTCCATAACAACTGCCTGATTAAAGACATTCAGTTATTAACTGTTTTATCCGAAAAATCAAAATATGGAATAGCAGGAAGAAATTTGGAAATTAAAATTGAACATGAATAAATATAGGGAGTATTCAGTAAAGACTAGACCATAATTTAAGGCTAGCTTTCTCGGACATAAATTTATCAATTTACCTTTGTGCAATTTTGCTTCCTTAAGAAGTTATAAGCATGAGAGAATACATCTTTCTTGTTATCCCAAATGTGTGTTATTGTAAAATAGAAAATAACTTATTTTATCATGAACTGTGTGATATTAAGCAGTGTTTTCAGTAATATGTTTATTGCATTTTATATTTATGTTTATTGTATATACTGCTGCATATTTGTCTTATATGTTTATCCAACTTGGGTAAAAACCATATTTGTTTTACATTTTTCTATTGTTAGTTTTTACTATTAATAGTTTTTATTGTTTACTTGATATTCATTATTCTTGTTTCCTACATTTGTTTCTTATGTAACTTTCCTGCAATTGGGCTTTTCCCATTGGGTATTTCATTTCAATAAATAAAATATTGTCTACTATACCGTAAAACATTTTGAGTAAAATTTCACTCGACACAAAACACAAATATGTTTATATTTTTACGGATTATAAATTATTACTTTATAAATATTTATAATAATTATTATTACTATTAATAGCATTATGACTATAACAAATAATTATAATTAAATTAATAATAATAATAATAGATAATAATAAAATTTTTATAAACAATTCTCATAAAAATTACAGTCTATAAAAAGAAAACCTGTTTGGTTGATGCACAATATAGGTTTAATGGAATTGTGGAACCAACCATAACAACAATAACAATAAAAATAATAACTATTGTTATTATTATATTATAATATTTATTACTACTACTAACTACACAATACTTGAAACAAAAGTTTGCTGTAACAAGTTGAATAAAATAAAGGTTGAGAATACATTTGTAGATAATAACATGACGCAGTATGTAAATACGTTTTATTTTATTATTAAACAATACATTATTTCTAAATTTAACAAAATATGTACTTTTGTGTCATAAAATAATCAGTGGTGTTGTATGACTGATAAAGTTCATGACTGATAGCTCTTTATTGGATAAACTGTTTAAATCAATAATTTCCAGATATTTTCCAAAATTTTGTAGCTAAGTAGTTGAGGATCAAATGAAATGGTAATCATGTAATGACACGCACAAAATAGGTTTTCTGAAATACAAAGTAAATTAACAATTTTTTTGTATCGGATGAAGACGGCTCTTGTTACTTACCTATTTCTACCACAATTTCATAACACAAATTCTCACTTTCCAGTTTATACTATACTTTCGTATGCAAATTGTAATTCGAAAATGTTTTTACAATTGCGGTCCATGGTCCACGATCGGGTTAGAAAAATACACTTATGATTATCGACCACAGACAACCATACATAGCTAACTAAACAATGTGTAATACCTTCAACGGTTGGTGTTATTTTTACACAATATGTCCTCACTCACACATATTTTTGTTTCTCTAACCAACTACTGCGTAGAGAAATTAATTTCTTTGTTAAAATCTTAAATTTACTCAAAATTCAACACTAAAATAATTCACTCATAAATGAGTTTGCACTTACTCAATATTATTTTTTACTGTGTACGGTTTATCAATGTAAAAAACACTGTAGCTTCTAAACAAAGAAAGATCGGACAGCACGTACGCCTACTTTTTATTGCCAAAAAGCTAAAGAATCACTCTGTATATAAACAATTCAATAAATAAACTTAATAAAATCAAATACATTTTCTTTAGCTACATTACACGAACTTGTAATAGAAATCTTCCTTAATAACAACAATCCAGTTGAAGTCAGGAAACGGCTGTTGCCAACAAAGTTATCACAACCATTTACATTATCCTGGGAGAATGAAGTATCCCTACAACACTGCTTTAAAATGAGCTGAATGTACTCATATCAATCCTTATTAACCTATATAGACCTAGTCTGGCATAGAATTACATGCCATTTAGCTGGTTTGCAAATAGAATAGGGTACATATCTTACTATCTAGCTTACCCGCATTCAAAATTAAGGACTATCCGTGTAGAAGATCGCGCAATATCTAATTAACAATGAAATGGGGGTAGTTATATTTGTTGGTACCTATTGAATGGTACATTATCTGAATTTACTCATAGTAGGTAGCTAAATTGCATGTTGATTATAATATAATTGGTTAAGCTGGTACAGCAATTAGAAGCAAAATAATGCTTTCTTATGGAATTATTGCGTTTAGAAGCTATGGTTGTTACTAATTGACTTCTACCTGTCGGATTTTAGACAAAATCTTACACTTAAGTATTTAAGAGCGATTATGTTAAGCAATAATGTGAAGACTTTCACAGCTAGACCTTGAATGAATGCCACATTACATGTAAGGACTGAGGATAATGGCAATTTATAAGATTAATGGTATCTGCTAAGTACTGTAATGAAACAACTAAATTGTTTATATACCGGATGTCCCCCCTTAAGGTCGGCTAGAGACTGTACCCTGGAAACTACTTGCCCTACAGTTTCCGGAAAAATTATTGATACAAAAGTGACCCCCGGAAGTCTATTAAAATTATTACTTTTTCAATTTTTACCGCTAGATAGCGTATTTTTAAATCCAAATATAAGATTTTCCCCATAAAATCAATAATAAAGGTTTGTTATGTTGAACGGTCTTATTGACATTTTGCTCTATCTCTTAAAGCAAAAGGTAAGGGAAGTGCAGAATCGTATTTCAGGAAAAGTTCGAAAACTTCCAACTACGTTAAGGCTTACGGCGAGCGCTCTATCAAACGATATATAAGGTCTGTTCCAACAACCGTCGACAACTGGTTCAGAACCGTTAGAAATGTTTGACCAACACCGTCTTACGTCGCATTCGCCGAGAGTACATTAACAACTGAACTGACTGACTAATTCTGGACGGTTCGGAATCGATTCTTGCCGTGTTGGAACAGACCCATAGTTTTCGCTCAGTAACTCCATATGGATAATGATAAAAATATGCGGTTTTTTTAATAGACTATAAATATTATTTTACGTCGACGCTGTGTTTTGAAATTTTGAAAAAGTGTAAAATTATTTTTTTTAAATGAATTTTGCATATTTTAAAAATTTCAAAACACAGCGTCGACGTAAAATAATATTTGTAGTTTATTAAAAAAAACCCGCATATTTTTATCATTTTTCGTTGAGGAGTTACTGAGCGAAAATTATATCCGTTTGGATCGAGCGCTAACCGTTAGTCTTAACCGATTTTAGCTAGCTTTGTCTTGTTTCAAAGCTATTTAATAACCGAATCATAGTGTGTAATAATCTGTTCTGTTTAATCCTGTACCGCCAGATGGCGTTATTTGATATATTTAGAAATCCACTAAATTTTCTATGAAAAGTTAAATGGAAGACTACTTCTTTTATTTTATGTTTCAAAATTAACATAAACTGGAAGAAGCTATTATTTTCCAAACGTTGGCTGACCTTAGCGGAACACCCGGTACTATCAATATGTAATGTTAAACATTACAATATTCACTTGAATGTAAGGCAAAAAGGTTTGAAATGTTTTTTTTTGGTGCGCTAGCGAGAATTGCTAAAGAACACACGAATTGAGAGCACACAAAAATAAACAAATGTGGTGATTATAAATATATTGGATAAATTATTATCACCCATCTGTTATTTTGTTCAGTGCGAAATCTAAATTTACAAATAAATAGCAACACGATTAGGGCCGCACGTCACCTAGGCCTTTTTAGTTTATTCTCAAGAAATAATTACTATGTCTCTATATATAGGATTTATATAAACTCTGGGCAATATCAAGTATACCGGTTGTCCACTAAATATCATTCCATTTCTGACTATAAGAACGATATAAGAAGTTTGAAACCGCTAGAAACCTAAATGTTTGGTAAATCATTGGATTCTAGACTCACCAGCAGCATATTTGAATTTTTACGTCATCCAATTGTTAAGCACGCCAAGTAGTCGCTGTCTTGCACCAACAGTGGTCAAAAGGAAACCCAGCTAAGCTAAATTTATTTATATATATTTCAAAACATTTAATTTAATCTAATTTAACTTAACACCACCTCAATTCAATGTATGATATTTCAATTAGAATTAAAAATGTATACAAACGTACACGTATGCAAAGAGTAGACAGTGGTTTGAAGTTATACTGTCTAATTGTTGTGTGTAAT
Organism: Monochamus alternatus; assembly: GCA_037114965.1. NCBI lineage: Eukaryota > Metazoa > Arthropoda > Insecta > Coleoptera > Cerambycidae > Monochamus > Monochamus alternatus. The sequence continues at coordinate 23,294,770 of CM073430.1, forward strand.
TTAGTTGTCACATGTCATATAAAATTTAGCCATTAGTACTTGAAATATTCCTTACACGCTTTGTTTAAATTTTTAATATTTTAAATTATTCTCATTATTTACATCATTATTCAATTGCATTAATCAATTCGATGAATTTGCTATATATGTGTGTGTTTTTATGTGTCCTAGTAATATAAGTTTCAAAAATCAAGTCTCTTTTTTAAATCCACAGAGTATAATAATTACAAATTTATTAGTTTAAGTAATTACTTTTAAAACACTTTTTTTTTAAACTAATTGGCGCCCCAACTATGCAACTATAAATCTATTATAACCCATGGCCCTAATGCTCCAGTACTAATCAAAGCTAGCCTAGCCCACTTACGATATTATAATCTTCTAATACATAAAATTCTCGTGTCACAGTTTTAGACGCCATACTCCTCGGAAACGGCTTGACCGATTTTTATGAAATTTTATATGTATATTCAGTAGGTCTCAGAATCGGTCGTAATCTATTTTTCATACCCCTAAGTAATAAGGGTGGTCCACCCCAAACAATTTTTTTTTATTTTTTGGACAAAATTTTTTATTTTTATTTTTTTAAGATGTGGCATTAAAAAATACATACAACCCTTAATTTTCATCATTCTATCACAAACCCCTATTTTTTAATAACCATTTTAGTAATTTAATCATTTTTAACCCTGGTCGATAACTGATCCATTATCACTAGATCAGTTATCCCCGCCAAGCATCTACTGGTGTCACTTCTCACCCAGTAAACAGTACGGAGTAGGGATGAGAACGAAGTCGGTCTCCTGTCTCTCGCACACAATAAGCCTTCTCTCACTCCCTACACGGTTTTCGACTATTATTATTGTGTATTAATCGAGCGTAGTAGTGACGTTTACAATAATTAATTCACCTTCTAAGTGTAATTCTCAAGTAAATTTATTATTAATTTGCTGGGTATTTATTTCCTATTTTATCAATAATTAATAAAATTACTAATTTTAAGTGTAGTTCTCATTATTAGTTAATTAAGTGACATAACCTCAAAAGTACGCAACACGTGTCACGAACTCCCGCCAACAACGGCTGTTATTTTACTATATGGCTATTTTTTTGTACAGTGAGCAATGCCAAGAAGACATAAAGGGGCTCATTTGGGCCGTTAAACAAGTAAAATTGCAGGCACGCGAAATAATTCAAAAAATGAATGTTTCGTGTTTTGTTATTATTATAGGCCGTCATCATTCACAGTGCTCTATTCCTCTTTAAGTCATATACCACATCTCCATACACTTACTATAAGTTAGTTATTTTTTATTTAAGAGCCAAAATATGTACTAGAAATAATTCATATGGCAAAACAACGTTTGCCGGGTCACCTAGTAATATATATATTTGCATTTTGAAAGAGTATCACCATCTGTTATTTTTACTTCTAAGTTTGACTAACTATATTATACATATATAAACAAGGCTTCAATGCAATATATTTACTTTCCCTGTATACAAAACCGCCACTAAGAAAATATATCAACCATCTTTTATGCCACAACACTTGAATAATTTCTTTATATTTTTCTCTCTATTGTTCCAGTGTCGTCAAGAATACAAAAACGCTTACTTGTCGTACTTGGCTGCGCCATCCACTGAAAGTCTGAGTGCGTATTTCAACACGCACAATGCCTACATTCAACAATTACACGCAACGAACGGCATGATGGAGGAATATGGAAAATGTACTCTACCGTCTTTACTGCAGGTAATTGGTGCTTATATTTCCTTTTCAAGCGAATTAGTGCACTGCTGGCGTTCTTATTCTTTTCCTCGTTTTTTTCCAGAATTCTAATATTCAGGAAGTTCATAACATGAAAACTCTGTTAAAGAGTATGTATAATTTGTACACTAATTGTTATTTTGGTAATTCTGGTGATGATAAAGTATTTGTTTGAGAAATGTTTGTACAATATGCATTTGAAATGTATTAAAAATAAACTACAGCTTCCTGACGATATTTGTAATTGAAGAGTCTTATACGCAAAGACAAAAATTTGCGTGTTCTCATGTTAACTAAATTTCATAGGCAATTTGCATATTTTTTTAGTTTATTACCAAAATATTATTCAGTTCATTTTTGTGTACTGCGTTAGTTTTATGTCATTCTCTGCAAGCGGTAATAAATTAATAGATTTATTACGTCTTTCCCAACCAAAAAACGCGAGGAATATAAATGGCAATTATGTGACGTCACAGTATGTGAACACGTCATGTTGTTTTATATGCCGTACATGAATGTCAAAATCGAACTGTCAAAATCAAATTATTATTTGTTTATTGGCACAAACCTAGAAAAAATATAGACTGTGCCAGTGCCATATTGCCGGCGACCGCTAATTCATGACTGCCCTAAAAGGTCCAGAATCACAACACTTGGTTATTATGCCAATTTACGTTAGTTGTATGGTACTGTGGTCACATTGTTTAATGATATTTAAAATGACAACGAGTTAGTTAATTTCATATTGCAATGCAGCCATTATATTTGCACAACCGCCAACATAAAGCAAATAAAATATCTATTTTCTGGACCTTAGGAAACGCGGGGCCTGTCACGTGGCCTATATCATGAACCGACGCTGTCTATATTTTTTTTTAGGTTTGTGTTTATTGGTGTGAATTGCGTATAATATCCATATAATTATAGTAAATAATGGGAACAGAGAATGGATTTGTTAAAGGGCAATCAGATAACCCGCTCAAAATTGACTCATTGTCAATGTTTTCGTTTCTGAGAGAAAATCCAAATTTTATGGTGAATAATTTCAAAACGTCTGCGTTTTGCATCACTTTGTTGCTTAGGTACCATTTTCTCCTGACAGTTAAAATTATGGGGTATTACACCTTTTTTAGTTGTAGTCTTTGTATATTCCCATTTAATTTGTGCTGCCAATAATTATCCATATCTTCTTCCAACTATTAATTTTAAAACACACATCATCTTTATAATCTCTGAATAAAATGAAAAATGACTTGAATGACGGTGAAATGATCCTCGCAACAATATAACGCCGTTGTGCTCGATAGTGTTGCATTCTCTTTTTCGTCTCTATTCATTGAAATGCATCATTTCTTACGCATTTTCTCATTTTTGGGAACTAAGAAGTATGTTTTTTCCGGAGTGGTTACTGTAGTTTTTTCCACTTTGGTACCACACAATACTTATAAGATTTGTGTTTTATCGGTTCCATCCCCTTCAGCAAATTTATGTTATAATGCTGAACTGGACACTGGACACCACACAGAGACCACAAAGTTCTACGCTAACAACAGATTACAAATTACGGAACGAGTTCGATAATCGATTTAACTAAACCTACGTCGATTTGACAATTTGACATGTGTCACCAAGGACGTTTCCATATACTGTGACGTGGACCAACTAGAATGTTGCTTCCGAACTGGATGAATACTGTTCTAATTTAATAATTAAATTCAAAATCAGCTGAAATAATGTTGATAACCTTCTCTTAGTATTAGATTGCACTGTCCTAAATACTTTTTTATTACACTAATCGAAAGTAATTTATCGGAAAAGCTTATTGGCAAAAAAAAATGATTTTTCTTCCTTCAACTTCAACTTGTCGTTGAAATAATGTTCTGTATTCTACCATTTATATGATGAAAATTTTGCTTTGACTTCGCTACATTAAATAATCTGCTTATTCTGAAAACATAATAAACAAAAATATTAAATAAGGATTTTTAAAAAATGTTGAGGAAGAACTGAAATCAGCAGCAAATACCAATATAAATTTATTAAATTAATACCATGTTGAATATCATTATTCATTACTTTTATTTATTATTTTTCAAATTAAAACAAGTAGTTTAATGTGTAATAATTTTATAAATACCTCAAGCAAAACGATCTATCTGGCACCGACCCAACAGCATTGTCGCCGTAATTGTCACTAGCTGATCTATACCTTAAACAAATGAATCAGTTACGTTTAACAATACCATAAGTTCATCACATCATCACTAATAATTATGGCATTACCAACACAGTATTTGCACTATACAGTGCGTACACGTGTCCATAAAGTGACGGATAAATTCATTAATAGCTAAATAAGCAATATTATTCAAAATTCCCGAAACAAGTCGACTTTTTATTTAAATTTACTGTCTTTACAAATAATAATTTAATATACAGGGTGACCTATCTTCGAGTAATGACTTCATGACCGGGTTTTTTAAATGGAACATAGCATTTTTTCCCCATTTCCCTTATTGAACTGATTCCAAGAATGTATCACAAGTTGCTTAAAATTGGTACAGGGAGGGCAACAATACCAAAGGTGTTTATAAAAAGTCAATAGAAAGTTATACGTTACTAAATTCAGATACAATGCTCCTGTCAAATTTTCATCAAAAAAATAGTAATTCTTACAATACCTCCCACACATTGACCTTTTGTGCTCGTTGCGTATGATATTTTTGTACCCAATGCGTCAACGTCGTCTTCAGCCAATTCATGACTCTAAATGTAAGATCACTAATAAACATGTTTGGAGTGTTTTTAATAGTTTATCAAAGTAGATGTAATAACGATACATAATTTAACTGAATTTTTTAGTACATTTATTCATTTGTAAATAACTTGCAATTTTGGTATTGTTGCCCACCCTGTACCAATTTGGAGCAAATTGTGATACATTTTTGGAATCAGTTCTGCAAGAGAAATCCGGAAATGGAGAAAAAAAATGGGGTGTTCCGTTTAATAAAAACCGGTGATAACGTCATTACTCGAAGGTAGATCACTCTATAGGTATATTAAATTATTATTTGAAAAAACAGTAAATTAAAATAAAAAATCGACCTGCTTCAAGCATTTTTTAGAATATTTACCTAATAATGGATTTATGCGTAACTTATGGACGCACTGTATATCTATAACCTACAAATGCCACAAAACTCAAAAATACAAGAAACAAATGTTTACATCACCAACATAGTAACCTGCACCTGTATCCACAGAAACAAACAGCACTGAATCGCGTGTAACGTCATACCAATAATATCGCATTTTCGGTCACGTGGTTTTATTTACATCTATGGTAATTTATTAATGTTAATATTTTAACCATTATGTGATTATTGCCACCAGACACATGTTATAACACTTCCATATGTTTGAAAGATTATCCTGCAATACATTTGAAACCAATATAAAATTCATGCAACTTCCCCATTGGCAATTTTAGAAACAAATAATAATTCAGTTTGAAATTACTGCTTTACATATATTATTTATTGCAAATGATGTTTTCCAGTACACCATCTATCTACCGCATTCTGAAAGTACTTTGGACTTATGAGAAATAATTTAGACAAGCAAAATTAAAATTCGCGCCAGTGGCATAAAAGGCGTAATGTAATGAAAAAGGCCATCGAATGTTTTTTACGAAGTTAGTGCCTAAAGCGTATAATGATAATGAAATGACATGTCGGTGTATTCAGCCGCAATTCGCCGGATCACCGTTTAAATTTATTAGTAGCTGCCATTCCCTTGTAAGTACCCCATATTGGTTTAGAACATTTCCAATTCATTGGATGCCATTAGCAATCCACTTCCGTGGGTCAAAGCCTCATTATCCTGAATTGACATACCTCTTGCTCAATACCCTCGCACACGTAATAAAGTTTGATGTCGGCGTCATGTTCGCTGCACTGCAATTTTTCGCGGCCGTTTCCTTATATTGATTTTTTATTAGCGTCCGGAAGAGTAGGCATGGAAAAGTTTAAAACTCGGAAGCGTCCAAAAACAACCCACACACTTTTTATCTACATCGCCGTAATGTTGAGTGAAAAAAATATTTTTCTGTTTTTGTAAATGAGAATTTATTATACCTATTGGGGTACTTTATTTGTGGTCAGAATATTTTTTTTTCTCAAAATTTAATACCATCTATACAACAATAGTTATTCTACACATCTTACATTTAAAAGAATTCATTTTTAAATTGTTAGACTTTTTACCATCTTTATATCTAGAAATTTATTAAAGCTTTTAAACCTAAGTAGAATGGTAAATTTAAAGATATTTTATACTAAAGAAGGTAAAAATGTATTGTCGAGTGTTTCTATTATGCACACTTTTGTTCATTATAAAATTAGATTTGTTATTAAAAACATATACAGATAGTTGAAAAATAAACAAAGATACAATGGATAAAATATTAAAATTTTTAAAAACATATCGACATGACATATGGCTGGAAACTCCCGCCATATACTTTAAAATTCATTTTTAGACAATAAATACATCCGGCGATAAGGTGTAATTTCCCCAGAGGACAATCCCGTACTTCAATCTTGAACTAACTTGAGCATGGTATACAGTTGTCAATTGTGATAACGTTAACATATTTGTTAAATTTTTTATTAAGTAACAAACGGAGTTTGGATATCAGCTGATAGCAATGAGTTTTCCAGTTCAAACATTCACCGATCGTCATTCACAAAATTTTATATCCCTCTCCCAGTTCAAAGTATCGTTACCATTTACAGTCACATTAACTCTGTGAATGCCAATTGTGAAATCTTATTTCTTCAGTCTTCCTCGTGTTAAGATAAAGGTCATTAGATTCGTACCACGCACTCACCACATTGAATAAGGCATTGGTATTGAGCCTTAAGGACTCGTCTGAGTTATCACATATTAATAATGATGTGGCGACGACGCATCAGACACAACTTCATCAAACTCGTATAAAGTAAAAAGAAAACTGGACCCAATATAGGCCCCTGAGGAACACCCATATTAATATCCAAATGTTTAGAATTAATTTTCGACAAAACATTACCACCTGAGTAAGCAAGACCGACATATTGTTTACGTTCCCTCAAAAAGATGCAACCCAATCATTGGTAACAGTTTGTCATGGTTGACACAATCAAAAGCCTTACTAACGTCGCAGAATATACAAATGAGGGACTCGCCCGCTTCAATATATTGAACCACTCTGTAATAGAAATCAAGCAGAACAGCACCTATCCATTTATTAACCTGAAAACCATGATCTGAAAAAATTTTATGTTTTACAAAAAATTTTAATAGCCGTTCCAGATAAATCCTCTGAAAAAAGCAGGCGGAACTGTAATAGGTCTACATATAATTGTGGATCACTTTTCTTATAAATAGTAAATATTTCAAATAAGATTATTTCGAAAACCGTTACTCCTAACGACTTCAATAAGGTATACCTTTTTCAGATATAACAGGTAGGAGAATCGATTGTTTCAATAGTCAGATGGATACACTAAGCAGCAAAAGTTCTGCCATATAAAAGAAACATGGTGTGCCACAAGTGGCGCCCTCTACTAGTAACGTCAAAATGAAAAACATATTTGAATTTCTCGTCCGCAAAAACCCCCGATGTACAAATGTTATGTATATATTTGGATTTCTTAAGAATTTATTTACAAATATCGAAAATAAAATTTTAACTTTAACACCCTGTAACTCCGTTAATAATCAGTTTTGGAAAAAATGTTATAGAAAGAAGTAGCATTTATTTTCGGTCTAGAATAATCCCCTGCATTTTTTGCTTATCATTTCCGGACACCCTGTATAATGGCAATAATATACATCCAGATAGAGTACGATAAAAGAAGAAATGCAAAGCGTGTTGAAAAAAATCAAGATACACCATTTTGGAAAACATATGTAAAGTTTTAGCTGGTACATATTACAAGTTACCAGCAAATACATTAATATATAGTTCATGCCTCAACAATATCTCATACTTTCCGTTGTCAACAGTAGACGTTGAACAGATTTTTCCCTACACCAGTTAATATTAAGTGATAAACGACGCCGTTTTACTGCAGAAAACTAAGAAAAGCACGTAATAATAAGTTTTAACCACTTCCATATGCCCGGAAACCTTGTCTCAACATTAAGGTTTGTCGAGTAAGTGTATTTTATGTGTGTATCTTAATTTGAATAGGCATTTTATCCTCCACTTAACCTTAGTCTCTGGTAATAGTACTATGTTACAACATATTTTTTGTGAACATGTGTATTCGTAAACTGACTGCGGTCCTGTTAAATTCCTCGTTCCACTATCACTACTCATAATCGACCTACGATGATGATATTATACTTCATTTATTTGCTATCAGAGTCATTCCATATAAAATAGTCTGAAAATAAAAAAAATAGTTGCCGACCCATTTTAGATTTTGGTGTAACTGGGAAAAACTACTCTAGGGTCCACAAAATTTACACGAGTTTCATTTTTACAAGCGCTTGGTTTCCGCCTATTTAAATAAAGACTCTTAATAATTGTTATTTTTAAGCTTTATTAATTTTTGCTGTCAAATTTTTTAAAGATATTTGGATGATCAAGACGTAATTCAGAGTGGGATAGATAATAGTTTCAGTGCAAATGAAGATAATTGGCCTTTGAATAATAGCAGCGTGCTGAAAATGAGTGTGTTTTAGTTATTTTTCGTGAATTTCAATCGGCTCTAGCGTTTTAACTGTTGAGAGTTAAAAATGTATGCTCCGCGGGAATTAAGTATACATATCATAGACAAAATTCAGCCACAAGTTGACCTGAGTAGTCCACTCTTTATAGAAGAAAACTTTGCTTGAAGTTTTGAAATTTTTAAAAATCCCAATATTCAGGCTATGAAACGAGCGTGTTGACTGCGAGATAAAAATCTGATACTCACAGAATCTACTGTTGTTACCTTCAACTTTAAATCACTATATCACTTGTTTTGTTATTTTCATGTTTAGTGCATGTACGAGCCGTTTATTTTACAGCAAAAATCTGGACGTTTTTACTAATGAATTAAAATTACTTACCATCAAAAATAATTATAAATATGAAAAATATTTCAAGGTTTAATAAAGTTATGAATATTTAGGGTGTAAAATTATTTCTGGAAGTAATTATCATCGAAAATGACAGTAACTGTAAACAATTTTTCAACGAGAAAATTATGTACATGCACTAAACATAAATTTTTTTTTACTGTTTTAGAAAGGTATTTTAAGCTAATATAAATCAAATCTCCTACAATTCCTATCAATGAAGTCATATGTATGTTCTCTGATACCAAACATCTAGGTATGCTAATGAACAATTCCACAGACAAAGCTCTATTCAATAATTATCGAAAGAAAATAATCTAATTTACTCACTCTATAAAAATCTAACTTCACTTTTTTGGCAGTGGGAACACAACAAATTCAACCACAATAGATGAGATCTGACCTATTTCTGCATTTTTAGGATTGCTTCTTCAGGTGGTCTCCTTTAAGTTGAATCAAATATCTAACTATAAAAATTATTATAAAAATTAAAATTATTTGAAGTCGACAATGACAAAAAAGTGACATCCTGTCAATGAATTAAATATGACAATACTTGGTACTACTTGGTATCAGAGAACATACATATGACTTCATTGATAGGAATTGTAGGAGATTTGATTTATATTAGCTTAAAATACCTTTCTAAAACAGTAAAAAAATGTTACAAAAGCTAATAATAAGGAATGTATGGGTAGATATTGTGGGTGTAATTCAACGCAGTTTGGGGCTTTTGTCCACTGAGTAGTTAGTTTCACACAATATTATTAATACCTAAAAATATATAAAAACATAAAAATAACAAAACAAGTGATGTAGTCATTTAAAGTTGAAGGTAAGAAAGCCTGAATATTGGGATTTTTAAAAATTTCAAAACTTCAAGAAGAGATTTTCAAAGTTACACCAAAATCTAAAATGGGTCGGCTTTGCCAATTAGACGATTTCAAATAGAATGACTCATCAGCAATCCAGTTTTTTAATATTCTGCAATAAAGACGCACATCCTCTAATAAATAATATGTGAATAAATTTAAAAATTTAATAAATACTATCGATTTGCTAAAAGAATCCATATTTGAAATAGTGGAATTATGACTGAAATAATTAACATGTAAACAAATTGTTATTGTAGGTAACTATATAGTCATTTACAGCAATGTATTTGATATATGCTCGATAAATTTCCTGGATACGGATATATCAGATACATTGCGTTTAAACGACATTAATATTTTGAAAACGTGCTGTTGGATATCACAAACGTATATAATTCCATTATAGGTCGCGGCTAATTACGTATTTGCTCCAATAATTTCATTCAATTAACAGTATCGCAAATGTACCTTTGAGAAGAAATTGATTTTAATTAACTAGACTAGAGAATATCAGCTGGGACGCTGAATTTCTGCGCTATCTATTTCACATGAGTACCTCACTTGAAACGTTGTACTAATGGAAAATGAGAATATACGGAAAATGTCGCCGAATTCTGAAATAATTATCTCAGTCAATCATACAAGCCAGCTGCACCATTTAAATTATTTCTCATATTAATTGGTTGCTGGTGATCTTGAATTATGGACAGTTTTGTTCAGTTTAATTAGTATTGACACAAAATATAATAAAACTGTAATAATAATACTTTCAAATTTAACTTGAATTTGGCATATGTTGTTACTATTAAGGTTTTATTAACTAACATTTCTTATAATCTGTACAGTGTTCCTTGTAACATACTGACGTGATACTAGGTACCCTTTTTAAGAGGATATACAAGGTGTTAGAGGTTTAACTGCCATCACTTCAATATATCAATGTTGAATTTTACGGTGATTTTTTTTTAGAACTTTTTGCAAGTGATACTAGTAAAGATACAGATCGTCTAATAGTAATTGGTGACTTCAATATACCGACATATATTCAACATTTGCAAAATAACAATTATAGTAATAATTACATTGTTTCAATTTTACGGTTTTGTAAAGTATTTAACTTTCCTCAGCATAATCATGTTCTCAATATTAATGAAAGAATTCTGGATTTGGTTTTTAGTAGAAATTTGGTAAAAGTTGATAAATGTTGTGATCCCTTATTGCGTGTCGATAGCTTTCATCCTCCACTATCAGTATCTTTGAATTTAAATGTTAAACTTAAATCTTTTCCAATTAATCCGTCTGTAAGTTACAATTTTCGTAAGGCTAATTTTTTAAGATTATATGAAGATATACAAAATGCAGATTTCACTCCTTTATCATCCTGTGAAAATATAAATATGGCTTGTGATCAGTTTTACTATATACTAAATTCGATATTTTCAAATAGTGTTCCTCAAACAACATCAAAGAAATCTATCCCTCTTGGTTTAATCGTCAAATTATTCAAAATATAAAGAATAAATCTAGAATTTGGCGTACATATAAAAGCACAGGCGATGAACAGCGTCTACTTGTGTACAGAGAATTAAGAGCTTCTATAAAGCAGGACATTGATATTGAGCATGAGAGGTATATTACAAAACTTGAAAGTGAATTGAAAAATAATTCACAATTCTTTTGGCACTATATTAATGAGAAAAGGAATTTAAACTGTATCCCAGATTGTATGGTTTATCAACTTGACAAAATTAGTCAACCGCAGACTATTGTTAACGTTTTGCTGATTTTTTTAATGATTCTTATCATTTGTCTTCCAAATTTGCTGTTACTGATTATGTCTCTTGTAGTGTTCCTTGCTTGTCCGTGCCTAATATATCCGAAGAGTGTGTAGCTAGAGCACTTAAAAAACTTAAACCTAAAAATACTTAGGGTTTTGATGGTATTCCTGCGTTTTTATTGAAAGACTGTGCTACAATTTTAGCTTATTCCCTTACCATTTTTATTTAATTTATCACTTAAATCTGCAACTTTCCCTGATGTTTGGAAAAATCAAAGATTATTTCGGTGTTTAAAAAAGATAATAGAGAAGTTATAGAAAATTATAGAGCTATTGTTATTTTAAATAATTTCAGCAAAGTTTTTGAAACAGTTATTCATGAGATCCTCTTTAGTCATGTTAAATCTCAAATTAGTATTGATCAGCATGGATTCATGCCCGGTCGGTCTACAGTTACTAATTTACTTTGTCTTACTCAGTTTTGTTGTGAAAAAGTTGAAAATGGAGGCCAAGTTGATGTCATTTATACAGACTTTTCCAAAGCTTTTGACAGGCTGGACCACGGTATTTTGTTACGTAAATTATCTACTTTTGGATTAAATATACATTTTTCTGAGATTTTTTAAATCTTACTTATATAATAGACGTCTGTCAGTACATTGCCGTGGTTTCAGTTCTGCCGAAATAGAAGCGACAGGAGTACCTCAAGGTTCTGTACTTGGTCCTCTATTGTTTAACGTTTTTGCAAATGACATCACATGCGATCTATTTTGCCGCTCATTACTGTATACTGATGACTTGAAATTATTTAGGACAATTGAATCTCTTGATGACTGTATTCTGCTCCAACGTGATATTGCAATGATTAATCAATGGTGTTTACATAATAATCTATTTCTAAATATTAACAAATGTAATGCCATGATATTTACTAGCTCCTATTAAATTTGATTACACATTAAACAACCAGAAACTTAACTCTGTTATGGAATATAAAGATCTGAGGTTCTGTTTTTCATCTAAATTATCTTTTACTGATCATATTGACAGCATGGTATGCAAGGTTATCAAGAATTTAGGATTTATAATACGGAATAGTCATCAGTTTGAAGGGCACGGTACGTTTATAGTATTATATAATGCATTTGTAAGCTCTAATCTTGAATATGCTTCTGTTATTTGGAATCCTTGCTATGAATGTCGTTTAAAAAACATTGAAAGACCCCAAAGACAATTTGCTACTTATAGTTTAGGTATGATGGGGTATATCCTCAGTTGGATTTTCCAATGAACAATTGTTATCTAGATTTAATATATTTGAATTGTCTTTGCGTCGTAAATATTACTCCGTAGTTTTTCTGTATAAGTTATTAAATAATTTCGTTGATTGCCCGGAACTTCTTTCTTATATTAAATTAGCACCACCTAATTTAGTACCGCGTTTTCGTTCTTCTATGTTTCACATTCCCACATGCAGGACTAATGCTCTTAATAATACTCCAATGTGTTACAATTATTTCTTTGTGCATAATACCTTAAATTTATTTTTTTGTAATGTTGAAAATATTGGAAATGCATTTTTTAATTAATTTTAATATATATGTAAATTTTGTATACCCGATTTTATTTTGTTTGTATATATTTGTTATTACTCGTTTCTTTTTTCCTGTCCTGTAATTGGATTCTGTCTGGACAGTGTATTGCAAATAAATAAATATAATAAATAAATAAATAAGATAGATACAGTATAAATTAACAAAGAAAGTTCAATACTACCAGAACAAACCTCAAGCCCTTCTTAACATAAGTCGAGATTTTTTTATCAAGGAATTTCATGAAACGTGGCAACAGTGCAAATACACGCTGTGCCAGACGAAAAGTTTGTGGGTTGCCTACACGTGCTAATTTGTTTTTTAGTGATGCCAAAAAATCCAAAGATGAACAACTATTGTGAAAATTAATTAATTTAGTTTAGATAACTGCTTTGCAATTTTATTTTTGATTGGTTCTGATTTCTTCACTTGCATAAAAATATCTTAAAATTATTTTTATATACTTTGTTTCAGGAAATGGAAGAAATCTATAGTGATCTGTGTTCAACAGTGACTGATGCGGTACTACAGGGTGCAGAAGTAGTTTCCAGTAGGGTAAATATAACTTTAGATATATTAATTGATTAGTTTACGAGGTGTGGCAATTAAGTTCCGGAAATTTGTCAATGAAAAAAGAAGTAAATTAAATGTCATCAACATTTTATTATCGACCTTCACAATATTCTCCCTCTAACTCTACGCAACGATTCCAACGTTGCTCCCACTGATATTTATGTTTTAGACATGTTAATTTTGTTATAGAATTATTAAACACAAGGAATATTTGCTGTAGTGTATAATAAATATAAACAATAACAATTTAATAAACTTTAATTTCCGTCATACTTGCATTATTTACATATTTTATTTAATTCACTCATTAACATACACATTCCATGAACTTTAATTTTATTAAATAATTAAACGAAGTACAGAAAGTTAGGTATGTTCTTATTTATGGCAAAGCGTAAAGTCTAATGTGTTCTAGCAAAATTTTCCTCGTCTCTCATCTACCTGTCGTACGAATATAATCTAATCTTGGCATCTGGCTTCTTCAGTATCTTATCGAATCTTTTAATCAATGATTAACGTAATTGTCTATGTCAACCTGCTTCCATTAACAACACTTTGTTTTCTAGGTTCTTACCTAGAGGTGAGACGAAATATTTTCGTAGACATTTTTAATTTCTGCACACAACAAATGAAATGAATATGTTGATATTCATTCTGTTCTCCTATAAATACTGAAATATGTTTCTTCATCTCTGTTCTTAAAAGTAAGCCCCCAATAGCTTGTCCATCTAAATCTAATTAGGTAACGATAATCATAGCCTTTGCGTAACTGGGCTATTTCTTATAAATTTAACCTCATAGTTCTTTGAAATGAAGTAGCTAATATGAAACATAAGTACAAGAAACTACAACTCGTATATTCAATGTAAAAAGGTGAAAAATAAAATGCAAGTGTACTAAGTACACTGATATTTTTCCTTCGTCTTTTCTCTCAATTCCCATTAATCGTTATACTTAGTACTTACACATCTCGTACTATCAAGCTTTTTATTGTATGAATGTAATTTTTAGCACACCTAGATATGGCTCGAAATTTTACTCACATTTGATGAGTAGTTTTTACAGATATATTTTTGTAATACTGGAACTGAAGGTTTCACTCAAGGAATCCATTACATTTTTATCTATGATTGTTTCTAGGCTTTAAAACATTTTTGCCACTTGCAGGTGAGATATGAGTTGTTTCCTGCAGTATTATTTACAGATTTTTGCCACTTGTTGAAGAGGTTTTATTCATTATTTTCATTATTTGGAACTCTAGGTTAAGTTTACATATCGTTCGGGTGTTCGGGTCTCGAGACTCTCGGGCTCTGTCTCCGTCTGCGCTCTGCAGCCTGCAGCAATATTCACAGTAAACAACAGTAAAGCCGCAGCGAGTCAAGAGCGTGACGTGTTCATAAATTTAGTTTTCTGCTCGTAGAGATTGTCCTTTATCACTTTTATTATTTCTGAGAATAGTCGTATTATACAATTAAAAAAATAATGTTTCACATAGTTTCATGCCAAATAAAGCTCAGCGTATGCGAACAGCTAATAACCTCTAAATTCCTTTTTTGGAACCACCCTTGGTAATCCTTTGCAGTTAATCTGTTCAGCACCACGGTTACAGATTCTTTGACCTCCTGTAAGCCACCATGATGAGTTCCCTTGAGATCCGACTTCATCTTTTCCGTTCACTGTCTGTCCGGTAGGAACAGATTCACGGATATCGAAAAAACGATCAACATTGCCTTCAGTCGTGACTTGGACATCCTCGCTTTCATTGGCCGCTCTTCACCCTTTTCCACTCACTGCTGACTTTGTTTACAGGTCTCGGGGTCATACTCAAATATCCAGGGCACGCAAAAGTCAACATTTGCGTCACTACGAGAGGTGACGGGAATTCCTTCACGTGGATCGTCTTCTACCGATTCACGCCTCTTCTTGAACCGTTTTGCCCATTCAAACACGCGTGTTTTCGACATGCACTCGTCTCCATACACCACCTGCAATTTTCGAAGGATTTCCGAAGGTTTTTCGCCAGATTTCACTAAAAATTGAATCACAACACGTTGGTTGTAATTTGAGTCACTCATTTTCTGACGTCACTAAAAAAGTTACTTCCAAAAAATATACATATAACACAAACAAAACGTGCTATCTACTTCAACTTTGGACTGAAACTAAAAGGAAGGTCCCCCCTCTCTAGAAAAATATTGACGAACGATGCAGTGTTGCCAGTTTCCGAGTTATAACTAAAATCCCGAAACTTAATTGCTACACCTTGTATATATTGACTGTTAAGGCTAGCATTTTATGAATAAAACATGCATAAAAAAAATCCATTCAGGAGATAGAGGATCTTTTCACTTTGGACCTTCCACCATAAAAAATACGTATAATTTACATCAATTCAAGTATTACTAGTTCTTTGAAAGAATTCTGCATGACGTAATAATGTTTGTAATGTCGTGTACAGTTTTCTCATTGTGCATCTGACGTGTAAATGCTATGATGAAACATATATAGAAGATATATCTTTTTTGCTTATTTTAAATTAGCCTGTAAACTGTTAATACACTCTGGAGAAAACTTGTACTGTACTTGTAAATTTTTTATTTGCTTTATTTAATTAAATTTGTATCATATTTAGAAAAAGATATTTCACTATTCTCCCAGGTATACAGTGCTTTCGAAAAGTAACGAATAAATTCATTATTTTTGAAATTGAGAAGTTTTCGAAAAAATCCCCTGGCACGTCGATTTTGTTTTTAAAAGAGGCACTTTATGACATAAGATCCACATTTGTGATGTCATCGTTGTTCGAGATATGACGTCATCGACAATTTTTGTAAATAGCAACCGCCAATTTTGACCATGCCATTTGAAAGAGCGTGTCATTCTACATACAAACATCATGAAAATTTATGGTGTTACATAACAAAAATTTCAAGAAAATAATGTTCGAATATTTTAAAATTTAATTTATATTCTCATAACAAAAATTAAAACTGCAAAGATTTGTACTTAAAAAAATACAACATGGAATTTAATATCTATTGAACATAAAATATAGTTGGCCTTTAAAGGAAAGAAAACAAGCAGTTTTGAGATTTCGATGCATATGAGCATTGATTGATTGTGGTTTTTTGTTGTTACCATAAATGTTTTTAGTTATAAGGGATAAGCAATTATTACGAATCATTTTTCAAAGGCTGGATACACATTAATAGTACTTCAAAAATGTTCAATCTTTTTTGTGTGCATATTTTATAATTTCATAGCAAAATGAAAACTCAAAAGATTATTTACATATAAAAGATATATTTAATAGAGATATACAGGGTGTCTGTGAAAAGTTGGGAAATCTCGGAGCTGGAGATACTGGTGATCAAAAAAGTCGATTGAGCCAAATATGCCTTATCCGAATGTTGCTGGTTTCAAAAATACAGGACGTTCCATGCTAGAATTATATTTTGAAATATCTCAATAACTTTGAAACCTGTCGGAGTATTAAAAAAAATTGGCACAATTATGTTTTTTGGCACAGCTAATAAGAATTTTTAACTAATTTTGACGTCACTAGTAGAGGGTGCCACTTATAGAACATCATATTTATTTTAAATGGCAGAACTTTTTTGCAGCTTAGTGTATCCATCTGACTATAGGTTAGAATCGATTTTCCTACATGTTGTATCTGAAAAAGATATACCCTATTGAAGTCGTTAGGAGTAACAGTTTTGGAAATAATCCTATTTGAAATATTCAGTGCACCGATTGAAAACTGTTATCGTTTCGGGTAAAGTGTCTTTTCTACTGAAAGTACAGCAGAATGTTACATAAAAAAGTTATTCAGAACGGTAAATTATGGGAACTTGCAACATTTCAAGAAGATCGGCGAAATTTAATTTTGAAACCATTTTTCAATAAAGCACAAAGATTTTATCAGAGCAGGCCGATCTTTTAGAAATTTTGCAAGTCTTCATAATTTACCATTCAGAACAACTTTTTCAACTAACATTTTGCTGTATTTTCTATAGAAAAGGCACTTTACCTGAAACGATAACAGTTTTCAATCGCTGCACTGAATATTTAAAATACGATTATTTCAGAAATGGTTACTCCTAACGACTTCAACAAGGTATACCTTTGTCAGATATAACAGGTAAGAGAATCGATTGTTTCAATACACAGATGTATACACTAAATAGCAAAAAAGTTATATATTCTATTTAAATATTTTTCCTTAAGTAGCAATTTGGATTATAGGGCCTTATACACACCTATTTGAATTTGAGATTTCATCTCAAAATATATTAAATGCTGATAAAATGGAAAAGGGAATTTTATATTGAGATCGATCGGTAAATATATTATTATGGATATCAGTGCCAATATGATGAATATTTCATGAGGATAAAATGGAATTATGTGATATTTATTGCAGGAAAATGGTTTACGTTGTCAAAATTTGATAAGTCGATGGCACAGGTTTTGTAGATGGACTAGGGATTTTCTGTTGTAAATTTTTTATAAGAAAAATATCTTATAATAGTAACACGTACCAAAGTATAGTTGTGGCAATAATTCAAACGACTTACGCCACGACAGATATAATTGTATTTGTTCTCAACAAAATTTTCGATAGTTTGTCGCGTTAAAAATAATTATTTTTTGCAATTCAGTGCAATATATAGTGCAAACAGTTAGTGTAGTATATAGTTTTATTATTCTCAGTTGCAGTTTCTTAAATATTTTGATGAAAATATAATGAATTATTCATTTGTTCGTATGGCGTAAGGAAAAATATTTTACTACGAGCGCGAATGAAGGAACAAATAAGAAAAATGAACATTAAACTAATAATAATCATGTATGTATAAGTACTACCCAATGAGCACGCATACGTTTAAAAAATATTAAAAAGTAGTTGAAAATCAAAGGCTGAAACGTCAAAATGTCACGCGAAAAAAGTTATTATTAACTAAAAATGTTTTTAACTAAAAAGAAACGTTTAAATAACATAGGACTATAGGACGTTTTATTAAAGTTTTGATAACGTATTATATAAAATATTTTTCAAATTATGGTAATAATTCAGTTATGATTAGTTATATACAAAACAGCGGAATTTCGAGAAACAACTACTCTACGGGCTAGAGTCCTAATCACTCGATGAACCAGCAGTGAATTTACATCCAGAAAACTTATAACAGACAGCCAGGTCCAGAGAGTCCAGGTGCAGGTGGGCAGACATATACCGATTTCGAACTTGTTAGTTACTGTACTTGATCTTAAATCTTCTTAAAGTATATACCTGTTTTATATACATCGTCACAACATTACCAGAAAGTATTTTATTTCGGTATTCATGTCTACCTAAAGTTCAAAACATGCGTTGTATCAAAGTATTTTGTACGTTTTATTTTTATGTTACTAAAAAGTTGTGTAGAAAACGTGTTAACATTTGGATTTGGAATACGCTTAGTACACTAATTTTACATATGTATTTAATTCTACGTTTTATAAACATTGCACTTAACGCAAGTTAAATATTATTACAATATAAACGTATATAATACATTTGAGTACAGCAGTGTAATAAATGTTATAAAAAAAAACGTAAATTTCGAGTGTTCACTTCAACTCTATATGAAATGCTGAGCAGCTCAGTCGCGGCGAAGCATTTGCAGAGTCACCACTGAAGAGCGGGGAAACGTTTGGAAGCATGCGATGCGATTAATATTAAAGGTGAATAAACAGTTTACAGCATTTTGCAAATATGTAACTGAATTTAACTGTTATAACCTACCGTTTTCCAAGGTGGTTTGATTTGAAAGACGATGAAGTTGAAGGAGCGCTAAAAAATTTATTACACAAGTTTTCTTTTATTTTTCCGATTCTTCCAAGTATCCTTCAGCTACCAAAATCGAACCTTCTAAGCGATTTATGTTTGTAATTTCCTTCCTGGAATCAGTAAGGAATGTTTCCGAGGAACACCTGAAACTATGATCTATCGTTCAGGACTTCGAATACATTAATAAGCTGCTATTTCGGAAGAAATTTATTCAAAATTGTTGATTCTAATGCATTTTTCCTTTGTATACTTAATAAAAAAACGACGATGTAAATTGATTGCAGGTCGCAAGCTTGCATATGTTCTGTACAATTTTAGGAAAGTTCCATTGTATACTTCTTGTGATATTATAAAAGATCTTGCTGAATAATTTTAAGAGTCCGTTATTTTAACTATTATGGGTTATGTTTGTCTTCAATATTATCAACAGTTACTTATGTAAGTTCCACCCGATTACAAGCCTGCCACCGCCAAAACCAAAAATGGTAGCCACTTTGATCATGAGGTACGTTTCATCTAGTGTTGTTATCACGTTATCTGATATATATTCTTTTCTATACTATTTATACTTCAGCTTTTTGTGGCCGCCAATATTTTTCCTACATTCCTGGCGAAAGTAGAACTTTTTCGCATTAGTGCAGTAAAGTACACTTTTTGCACGATTCTTGTTACATTGTACTGTAGACCTTCCGTATTGTTGTGACAATGTTTGTGACCAATGTAATTCAGCGGATGCAGGCAGCATTAAGCAGAAAAGTTTGCGCTAGATTTTTCTCAAGGTGTCTTTGAATACTTTACTAAATCATCGATAAAAATTTCTCTCGCTTCCATAACTACATGCAGTTTCGATTGTAAATATTTTTTGATATAACCTTTCAAATTTTCAATCAGTTCAGTTTGAAGGTTGAGTTTGTTTTATTTTTCATTTCTCTTCATGGTAAACAACTCATAATGAGTGAGGAGTCTCTCAATGATGTTCTGACAGAGATACTGAAGGCCGCTAATGATGCAAGCAATGCATTAATTCTTGCAAAATCAAGATTTCGCTATAAAGAAGAGCTCGTTGCCTTTGACCAGTAGCGCATGGAGAAGAACACTTCATCTTTAAAAGAGGAGATACCTTTTTACCTATTTCCACGATATTGCAAAACGTAACTCCATGGTCGAAGTATTCGATGTCGAAACTATGCTTCAAAGTAAGGAGGACATTAGAAAATACCTTCAGCTAACGGCATATTTGAATAAATCATATGTTGGTTACAAGCCAAAAAAAGCAAATGTGTTAGAAAGAAGGGAAATAGAAAATTTGAGTCCTAGCCCTCACGATTGGTTTTTCTTATTCTATAAAGTGAGTAAATGTACTAACCAATGTGTGGGTATCACCAGCTTCTGGAAAATGCCATTTAGCATCACTAGTTACTTAAGTTTCCCAAACCCTAAGCGATATAAGACACTGTTCTCAGCGCTCTTCTGCCATATTATTAGCCAACTCCGAATCCAACATTACAAACATAAAATGACATGATGGGTGGAAGTCCACAGCGGCAGCTGAGTCATACATTGAGTATTGTTTATATAACAAATAGAAAATAGCCTACAGCATTCTCAAATCCCTTATCAGAACTTCAAAAGAACCGGACTGCAGCACGTAGTATATCAACAGTAACAGTATGTTCCGTGACAGAAGAACAGCATCTAGCAGCTATTCCCTCATCACTGAAGTTACAAGCTAATCATGTAGCACATACTTTATCAGCAGTGAATTTCACAACTGAAGAACATCCTCAAGCCGCCATTGCTTTAACACTGAGTTTACAAAATATATTAGTTTAAATAATTACTTGTTAATGTTATAAATTGGTAATTAAAATAAACTGTTTTGCCTGATTAGAATTGTCACGAATGATGATAGGAAAAATATTGTACCTAACATGTGCGGGAAGTATATTTTCCATACTTGATTGCTATAATTAACTATTTATTTTTTAAGAAACCCACCACTTTATTAGAATTTACTAATATCAATGTTTTGAAATACTTTTACTATGCTTTTTATTATGGAGTAACGAGGCCGTAGTCATCAAAATAGGCTAAAAATAATTCTGTCAAATTTTTTGCTTATTTTTCGTTGCATCAGCTTAAGGCCCTCTACAGACTATGCGTGAATTTGCGATTCGTTATGCGCGATTCGTGATATGCGAGAAATTCGCGAATAGTGTGTAGGGTCTGGGTTAAAAATCCATTCATAGAAACCCTACATACGATGCACGAATTTCTTACAAATCACGCATTACGAATCTCAAATTCACGCGTAGTCGGCAGTGTATACTGTTTTTCATATATTTATTTTGATATATCGAGTAACAAATTCAAATTCGCCTTACCAGAATCATCTGGATGCATGCGGCAAAGTAAATCTTCAGACACGTTCGTAGACAATCCCATTTCACTGTTTATTTAACATTTTACATATAATTTGAGTTACAGAAACAACCTATTGTAATACTTTGAAATATATACATATTTAGTCCTCATGAAAATATATACTTATATTCTCAAATATTAACAATTTTATATTTCGATAAAATAGTATATTTCTGAGCTGACCTAAAATTTCGTGAGCAAATTACATTTGCCAGGCGCTTGACGTCTTTACATACTGTCGATAGTAAAAATTTTAAAGCGCCCATAAAAATCGTGATGGTTATCCATCTTTATTTGCAATAAAATGGTTCACTTTGACCACACATGTTTCAGGTAGTTGCTGTAATTACTAATAGTAGCTATATATACTAAATTTTATTGATCATTACTCATACCAGAGGTTTTTGATGAGAATTATCAAAAATAAATTTAAGTTAGACATAGTTAACTTGATTGGTTGACGTGTAAACAGTTCATGAGAAAATAAATCTTTAGATTTGAATTATTCCGCAAATATTATTATATTTAAATTAACTTGATGTAATAGCCTATAAAACTTCGTTCACTTATAAACAATCCATCACTTTCAAACGGTGATAATGAGCAGGACGGTATGTTTCATCTATCATTAAATATCAAAAGTGTGTCAAAACATCAAGTGCACATATAATTAGTTCCCAAAGGTTAAGTATTATAAAACTCCTGTATAAATAATAGGAAGATGTGTTACATTAAATGTAAAAAATAAAGAATTGAGTGAGTGCCTTAATCTGGCCATATATTAAGTTGTACTAAAACAAAACATATTTGACTTAACATTTTTTTTCTCTGACCAACGATAACAAAATTATGGCAATAAACAGGTTTTGGTATCTTAGAATTGATGTGTATTTATACATAATAATTACAAATATGTACTAGATGTACCTATTTGTAACGTAGGTACAGTAATTACTGTCCTTCCACAACACAGAATAATAGTTACAAGTGTTTAAAATTACTTTTGTTCCTTCCAAAAAAACGTTTATCGTTACAAACGTTTCGTAGCCAGAGTGTTTTGCTTAGATCCGCCGTAAATTAACATTAACAACAGCTGGTCATGATTAATACACCGCAAAAAAATAATTACACATTTTAGCACAAAAGAACACAATACTGTGTTAATCGAGGTCCACACGAAATTCTGTATATATTTACACATTTCTCTGTATTTAGCAGTGTGTTAAAGGCCTAACACAATCCACTGTGTTAATATAACAAATATCATGTGTAACTTTTACACATTAACATGTTAATTTTATTGTATAATATGTATTGACATGGAAGACTCACCTATGTTTTTAATTTGTTAATTATGTTCCTGTTTAATGATCCAGAGAAATAACTTTTAATAAATATAATTTTTGAAATACTTTTATTTTGACATTTTCTAGAGGTTCTGCCTATCGTCGAGAATGCATTGAATATAGCCTGGAATGTTTTATTAAACGGCAGAATATATGTATTAAAAATTATAATTTCAAAAGCAATCAGGAACATAATTAACAAGGTAGGTGAGCTTCCGTATCAATATAAAGAATTTTCTGAATTATGATGTAATTACAAAATAAAAGATATTTTACTTTTTATGATTTTATTAAAAAAATTAAATTCTGTTCAAATGGACAACAACCAAGTCTAACAAAATATGTATGCATTAAAATTAACAGTACAGTAATAGTACATATTCTAATAAGGGAGTAATAATGTTCTAGTAAATCATAAACAATGAAACAACAAACAAAGATGTATTTAGGCACTACATAATAGGAGTTTACGAAAATTAACTGGTAGTGATCTGAACATAATATAATTTTCTTTCTCTAAAGTTACAAAAAAGTTAGATTAGAGAGTAATCTAAAACGTCAGAGCAAACTCCTAATATTTTTAATAGTTGTATTCTAATTAGTTTTAGCTTTATTACAATTATCAGTAATATTTGTTATAGTTAGGTAAGTACTTACCATTTCCCTTGATTAAACCTCAATTTAAATTTAAATATTTTCCATTTGAACACAGAGTGAACGAGAGGTAACTGTACACAATACCGCTACATGACCAATATGGCGTTGCGACGTGTGTTGGATCAGGTGATATACTGCAGCTGCGTAGTTGTGCTCAACCAGTCAGGAGTAGAGATACAGAACACAATTAAGTTGTGTGCGTGTTAAGTTTACACAAAATGGTGTACTTTTAACACACAACTGGTAAATATTGCACAAATTCAGTATATTTTATTATACTACTAGTAATTTTAACACATTTTGTGTAAAGCGTACAAAAAAGCCATAGTGTGTAAAACTATTAACACGGAATTTTTACACATCCTAAATTACACACTGGAAATTC
Organism: Monochamus alternatus; assembly: GCA_037114965.1. Taxonomy (NCBI): domain Eukaryota; kingdom Metazoa; phylum Arthropoda; class Insecta; order Coleoptera; family Cerambycidae; genus Monochamus; species Monochamus alternatus. Next base: position 23,319,119 of record CM073430.1, read on the forward strand.
TCGCTTACACAGCAACTATTTTTTACAGTGTATAAATTGTTTAATTTTTATTTATGTACACTCACAAACTTCAAAGAAGCACTAGCTATATGGACTACTATGACCAATATTACTTTTAGGTTACCAGCAGCAGCCTGCAGTCTGACACATTGCAGCGTTGTCGAACGTTACAGTTTCAACGAGTTTCTCGGAAATCTCAATTGCTTACTTCATTATTACTGATCCAAAAAACAAATTACGTTACGGGCGCTTTTACTTAACCTTAATTTTACCTTAGTTTGTAAAATCTTAGTATAGTTTTGCATATTATTGCAGTTGTATTTTTATATTTTAAATGTATTTGTAAACAAACTATTCGTTTTAGACATTTGTTTTACAACAGTTTTTTATTGCTTTTGGTCAGATATATTAGCCCGTAAAATTACAGCACTCATATTCCAGACACCCTGTATATAGTGTTGGCATCTTGTTTTGATTTTTCTTGACCTCGTCTTGGTCTCGCGAAACTGGACAGAACAAGACCAAGGCAAGCTTGAATTACAAAAAGAGTGTTGCGAGAAAAGGCAAGAAACATTGCAAATTTAAGGAGTAATATTTAAGTGAACAATAGCTGAAACAATAAATATTGCATATAACCTCTTAACCTATACTCATAAACTTGGGAAATTAAAGCTGAAGACAAATGGCGAAAAGTGAAAAAAAATATATATTTTTCAGTTATGAAGTTAAAAATTTATTTCAAATAAAAATAAAAGAAAGTGAATTTAAAAAAATTTAAAATGCATTAAATTTGTTATAGTAACTATTCGAAGTTATTTCCGCGCAAGATCACCGAGCTTTTATGTAACACCAAAAATAAATGTCAAGCGGATTTAGGTCGAGCGGTCGAGGGTACCGCCCAATTGGACTACCTCGGTCTATCCATCGTTCGGGAAACACATTATCCAAATGTTGTCGCTTGAGTCGCGTAAAATGTGGTGGAACACCATCTCGAAGAAACCAGATATGCTGTCTAATGTTGATATTAACTTCTTCGAGGCGTAGGTACCGGTAAATTATTACCCAAAAATTGCAAATAAAAAACACCGGCTAACCGATTTTCCAGAATGAAATGGCCAATGAGTACTCCGGTCATAATTCCAGTTCATAAATTTACTGTAAGTTGAGTGGTACTGATGTAACAACCACTCAAAAAAAGTTCACTAGGTAGATCCGGGGAGTAAGATTTGTACCGGCTGCACGTTATATACACGGTGGCCAGATGAAAACGAAACAGAGCCATTTTCAGAAACTGCGTCAAGACTATAGAAAAACACTCAGACCCGTCAATTTTAGATTAAAGGGGGACATTCTTTGCTGGTATTTTTGACTCAGCCACTTTCACTCCCAAGTAAGGGTAAGCATCACCCCAAAATATTTAAATGGCATTGGGGGTTGAGTAATTTTTATTTTGAAAGCTCTTACATTTCTCTTTACAACAGATTTAAAATTTTCTAATTCCGCCCAATACTTAATAAGAATTTTGATTTTAAAGTTGAAACTTATGTACAAACATTAGTAACGATAAAAATGTCACTCATTCGGGTTAAGTACGCCACTGGTACAAATTTAGTTTTTCTTGCGTTATTTTGGTTTTTGGCGATTTGTTATCACTTTCGTAAAAAAAGCAAACTATTGTAAAAAGCAGAAATGAATACTATACACAGACACACACAACGAATGTAAAATTAGTGGATTCCAAATTTATTTTCTAATATCATTTGGAAACGTTGGTTGGTAGTTTATTTAATTGTGTTTTTGAAAATTATACACTATGAGGTATTCCGCAATGGAATAAATCAAGGGTAGATATCATTTCGCTTTACTTTAGGAACAATAAATGTGCGAACAGAACAACTCAGCTATTTAATGAACGACATCAAGATCGACATGTGAGGATGGCGCATGTTCTAAAGTTAGTAAAAAAATTTCAAGAGACAGGGAACGTAGCCAATAAAAAACGAGAAATTGAAAAACCTATAGTTAATGAAGCTAGTGAAGTTGCAGTTTTGGGACAACTTCATCTGGCTGGCATCTGTGTCTGGGATCAATCGAACTAGCATACATTCCATCTGTACAAAAAACATTTAGTCCAGGAACTTGACTTTTGAACTGGGCTGTAAATCGTTACAATTGCCGCTATTGGTCAGATTCAAACCCAAGAGTTTTTCACGAGGTGCATATACAGCAACCGGAAAAATTAAAGGTATGGACTGGAATTTTCGGTGACGGACTGGTGGGCCCTTTTTTTCTACCTGGTAATTTGACTGGCCAAATGTATTTGCAATTACTAGAAGACGCTATTGACCCTGCCTTGACTGATATTTTTCAACAGGACGGTGCTCCTCTGCATTATGGGTTAATTGTCCGTCAGCATTTGAAGCAACGTTTTCCATGGAATTGAATTGGGAGAAGAGGCAGCACTGAGTAGCCTCCACGATCACCGGATTTATTGCCCCTTGATTTTTTTTGTGGGAATACCTGAAAAGTAAAATCCATAAAACACAGCCAGCGTCGCTGCAGGTTTTCCGTCAAAGGATCGTCGACGAATGCCATCGAATCATCGGAAATGCTCCAGAATGTGTGCGAACGGTTCGAACAAAATCTTTATTCATGTATGGAAGCATCAGTTTGAACATTTAGTCAACTAAACAACTAAACATGATTTAAATTTTAAAATGTATATTTTTTTCAAAGTATTGGGCGGAATTATAAAATTTCAAGTCTGTTGTAAAGAGAATTGTAAGAGCTTTCAAAATAAATGTTACTCAATGTGCAAAAGCACTAATACATAGTTATCTTACAAAAGGAAAGATGGACCCGTCTTTCATTAACATTAACATTTTGTGTTTAAGTAGTAGTTGAATGTGTGATTGAGTGTGCAAAGCAGGTAGTAGTTGAGTGTGCAACATGAAAATGTGTATATAGTTCGGGGAAAGAATTATTTATTTCCTGAACTGCAAAGAGATCATCGATAACTCTCACGGTTCGACATTATTTATTTATTTATTTAGTATTACAGCTGCCCAGACGGAAAAATTCCAATTATAGGGCAGGAATTGCAGAAAAAAAAGGAAAAATATACATATATAAAAAACAGAAAACAAAAACAGCCACAGATATATACAAAAATTATTTGACGTTATTAAGTTAATATACAAAACGAAAAAACAAACTGTAAAGATCAATAGGAATAAATATAGTAAAAAGTGAATTGAAAACAAAAAAAATCAGCTATACTCGCGACAAGAATTCAGACGACTTACGTCATACGAACAAATGAATAATTCATTAAATTTTCATTAAAATATTTAAGAAACTGCAACTGATAGTAATAAAACTATATACTACACTAAAAGTTTTCATTATATATTGCACTAAATTGCAAAAAATGATTGTTTTAACGCGACCAAATATCGAAAATTACGTTGACAATAAAAACAAATGTGTAACGTCAGGCGTGGCGTAAGACGTCTGAATTCTTGACGCGAGTATATAAATAATACAAACTATAGTAGTACGATAAACGTAAGATTCAGCTCCAAATCTTATAGCATTAGCAGAACAATTAAAAATATCAGAGTGATATTTCATATAATTAGTACACATAATATTGTGAATGAGTAAATTTTTAAAACGTTTGTTCTAGAAATAGGCAAATAGAAATGTTAAAGTAAATATTACTCAAAATGTCCGGGCAATCTACCATGTTAGATAAAAGTTTATATAAAAAAAGAACAGAAAAATAAACACGACGAGAGGCTAGGTCATTAAGGTTAAACCTGGCTAATAGATCAGACTGTGGAATGCCACGAGCTGGACAAACACCATCTACTCTATAACTTAAATATTTAACAAATTTCCTCTGAACATTTTCCAAGCTGGGAATATGGATATCACAATTGAGGGTCACAGACAACTGCTGCATACTCCAATTTAGGTCTAACATAAGCATTATAAAGTAAAGTCAGCGTAGACATATCAGAAAAGTATTGAGCATTTCTTATAATAAAACCTAAATTTTTATAAGCAACAGATATTATATGATTGATATGCGGTACAAACATTACTTTTGAGTCAAATATAACACCCAAGTCCTTAAATTGAATGCATCTACTTAGAACAATATTATCAATATTATAATGGTATTGAATAAGGGAGACTTTCGTTGTAAAACTCATAATATTACATTTCGATAAATTCAGCGACAATTTATTATCTTGACACCACAGATTAATTTTGGAGAGCTGTTGCTGTAAAACAGTTAGAAATACAATCGATCGATGCAAATAACATCATGTCATTAGCATGCAACAAAATTAATAAACAAAAGAGGGACTAGAACTGATCCCTGCGGAACCCCAGATGTAGCCACCACATTAACCGAATTAAAGCCACGAAGTTGTACATTTAAAATTCTATTACTTAAGTATGAGGTAAAACAGTTAGAAAACGAGTTGATAAACCTACGGATGATCGTTTAAGTAACAAAAGGCCACGATCGAGTCTATCAAATACTTTAAAGAATTTGTATAAATAGCATCCGTCTGACTACCTTTATCCAAAGAATTCGAAATACGTAATATCGATAAGGTTTGTTGTTGTGGATCTGCCAGAAGATCAGATTAACGTGACCAGATATAGAAATTGCAGGTCATAATTGTACCTCGACCGGCACGACCTGCTCTGACGGTTGTTGCAGGTGGCGGTACGTGCTGAGGCTGGTCTAATGTTGTAACATTAAATAACATGGGTACCTTTATGCGAGCAGGCTTTTCTAGTCCATGCGTGATATTTTACTCCAAAGAATACTTTTTAATTAATTTAATTATTGCTGAATTTTACCATATTTACCTACGCTTGGTGAAACCTTAGTACGGTATTGATTTATATGAACTACTACTAATTCTACTAGTAGATTCACAGTTTCTATTTTTATAACAATTTAAGTACGTTTTAAAAATATAAAAACATAACTTCCGAAAATAATTTTCTGGACATGTATCACATACCTTAACTTTATAGATAAATAATCAGTCAAGTTGAGGCATGGCGTCAGAAAATTGTACGTCACTCTGTGTCAACGTGTTCCTATACTGACAATGTATTACATATACACTGTCGTAATACTTAGCATATGCGCCTGAACGACGTGCTTAAGTTCGCCAAATTACATTGGCAAAGCCCTGAACATTGGAATATAACATTCTCTATAGAATAACATAGCAGCAAAAATTAAATTAAAGCTTTGATCCCATGACACATTAATATTAAATTTTATGCAATCTACGGAAATAATGCCAGCAAGCTTTTTGAAGTTATAGTGTAAGGAATTTAGTTTACAATGAATGTACATTTTAGTTTTACTATGCAGCAGCTTCATTTAATTTAGCTCATGGTTTGGTATTAACACTTGAAATATTTAAAGAACTGATAGTGTAACGCTAGATGTACAGGGTGTCCTTAAAATGGATGTATCAGCGAGCCACTCTACATTCTTATAATAAAAATACGATGATTTATATCAATTTACCTATATACAAAAATCTGTAGCAATGACTTGGTAAAGTTCTGCTGATATATTCATAATAATTTGCGGTAGGGTGATTTTTATAGCAAATTTTGTGAATTTTGGGGATAGGTGATGTAAATGTATTGAACACAATTAACACACAAACGTTTAACTTATATGATAAAAAACTGACTATTACAGTTATGTTTCTTACGTTGAAAATGATGTAACCGGAACTAATGCAACAGATAGTCAGTTGTTTACCAAATATTGAAACTTTCATTCTGATTAAGATAATGGAAAAATTGTAGCTAATAGTCATACCATAACTGTCTTTAACTATCATAAGTTTCAAAAATCGCTTATAAGGCTAGCTTTATATCTACTCTACTCTTAGTAAGAAAAAAATAATTTTTAAATGTATGGTTCAAAACAGTAACTTTTTATATTTTCACATAGTAGGCACTTTCGCGTTCTATCATTTAATTTCTTGCTTTTCTTTTCTTGGTTATGCTTGACTTTTGTATTTCATTCGATTATTTTACAACCATGAATCAGCATGCTTTTACTAACAGTAAATATGCCGATATTTATTTTATTTATGGTTTCTGTAACGAAAATAGTCTGACGTCTCAAAGAGAGTATCGGCCATGTTTCCTTGATAGAAGGCAACCTTCTGCAAAATTGTTTAGGGATATTCATACAAGACTGATGTAATCAGGAGCCCTATCTCCAAGATATCGTGAATGTGGTCGTTCAAGGAGGCGTAGGCATGATTTAGACGAAGTAATTTTATGATTTTTTAAGGTAATCTTGCCGCGAATGCAAGAAGAGCATCTGCTCATTTTGCTCATACTTATGTGGTTTAAGGAAAATGGATTATATCCTTACCATTTTCAAAGGGTTCATGGTATACTTAAAGAAGATCATACCGCCCGTCTTTATTTTTGTCGCACAATTCTTGATTGCCAACAAGATAATTACACATTCGTTTAAAATATTTTATTTACTAATAAGGCTTGTTTCCATATCACTTTAGCTCGTCATCAACACATCAGTGAATATTTGGTACGGCATTGTTGGCAATCACCTTCAGAGACCATTCTTTCTACCGAATCGATTGAGAGGTGTTGAATATCTAAGGTTTTCGTAAAATTATTAGATTTGCTAGACGATATTCCTCTTGAACTACGAGCACACATGTGTTTTTACAACAGCTCTTCCACATTATGTTCGGCAAATGTGGGATTTTTTAAATCGATAATTCCCGGGAAAATAGATTGATTGTGGAAATGACGCGCCCATGCCATGACCACCTCGTTCGCCGGATTTAAATGCGGATGATTTTTGTTTATGAGGCGACGTAAAAAGAATGGTATACGCTCGGGTATACGCTACACCTGTGACTATCATTGAAGAGTTGTGGCAACGTACTTGTGAAGATTTCGATGTCATACGAATTCAACATGAAATTTTTCAGCTTGTTTGATTCATTTTCCTAAGAAGATTACGTGCCTGTATTTCTTTCCAGGGTGGACAATTTGATTCGTTGCTTTGCACTCAGAATTAAGATTTTTTTTTATAGATTTTATGATTTAAAATTTGTAGGCTGAAAATGTTACTTTCCAGCTACACAGCTTCAAAAGCAAGGAGATGTGGACTGTTTTTCTAATTTTTATTTTAAGAATGTTTACTAACTAAACAAAATGTTGGGAGTACTAGTACAGAGCGTACAACATTGCTGCTCTAACATTTTTAAGCTACTGTTCCTCTGCTCCTGCCGCGGTGCACGGAGGGACACCCAAAAACACGACCTTGGCAGAATCCATGTTGTCATGGAGCACAAAACAATGCCACCACACTAGACAGGGCCGTACGCAGGCCACGGGCGCGCGCAATACACAAGTTGGATTTCTCCAACAAAGTTATAACCTAAATTTCAAAATAAACATTTATTTTCTTTACTCTTTTGCTGTTTTTGTAAGTAGGTCCCTTTAAGCCTGCAAACTATTTCCACTGCAGAAAGTGACAATCATTACAACGAAACTGTCACCATGACATACGCCTACTATGTGAAAATGCTAAAATTATTTTACTGTTCTGAACCATACGTTATTTAAAAAATTATTAATTCTGACTAAACTACGTAGAAATCGAAAAAAGTAGAGAATGTTTTTGTTTTAAAAAGTCTAATTCAATAAAAAATAATATTATTTACTTGATAATTCAACGGAATAAAAAAAATCGAAAAATGCCGAAAAATGTTAAGTGACATATTTATAACTGATTTTGAATAAACTTATGATAGTTAAAGAAAGACCCTTATAGTATGATTATTGCCTACAATTATTTATCATTCCTTTATCTTAATCAGAAAAAAGTTATTTAAAAAAATGTCCAAATGAGAAGACCTTTTTGGAGGGCCATATCACAGTAACATTGATCCGGAGGACCAATGGTTATATGAACGTTTACTTTTTTGTTTTACTTTTACCTCTTTAAGTTTTGTACGAATTTTTTTATACACCCGTGTATAATCCTGCAGATGTCTCCTTAATTCCGCAAAATAAAACAAAAACTTTCTTAATGTTGGTGGAGGGTCATCTGTTTCCATTATTTAACCCAGTCTCCAGTGGCCTATTAATCACCTTTAATAAACATCACAGACGGCCGCTAGGATTAATGTAGTTTAAGTTACATTAACTCTATTAAATAACATGAAGATAGCACCCTTAATGAAAAACAAATTTATTCTCAAATGATAAATTAATGTCACTTTTAAGGAAAAGTCCATTTAGAGGTGGAGATAGTGTCGTCAGGACATAAACATTCATTTTTACCGCTGTTGGTTATCATAAAAAGATAACTTTTGCCTGGAAGAAACGGAATACTTCCGTAGACATTTCTAGAAGTATAATTTTCATTTTCATTTAAAATGTTTATCTATGCTGTGCTAAAGATGATTATGATTATTATATATATTGTATGCACAAGGTGTTTCAAAATGATTTGACGTTGTTATGGGGAAAATGAACAATAAAAATATAGAGCATCACTATTATTCTGCACATTTCAAGTTATGTACTACTGTGTCTTCTATAATATATTATATTATCTATCCAGAAAAGAAGAGAAGACTTTTTAAAACAAACAAGTTTGACATTTTACATTATTAGAAGCAGATTTGCAGTAACCCTTGAAAAACGACCAATTTAAATCACTCTGTACAATCTATAGCAATAATGGCAATATTTAAAATGAATTTAACGACTTATTTTGTACTACTGACGTATTAGTAAGGAAACTCTCTTTTAATTTAGTACTTTCAGTAGTTCAGAAATTGTTCTTAGGAAGACCATTATCAGTGAAACATATTGTACATACACAGCTTAATGTGTTTGAAACAAGCTAGAAATATAGGTCTAACAAGCAAATTTCGGGCATGGATTTTATATAATAAGAAAAATAAAGGGCTTTAATCCAAACATAATTAATGAGGGCAAACAACCCTCTCTAAAATACTAAGTAAATGTATATTTTAGGTTGTTTTAGTATTAGTGAGGTACAAACTTATAATTATCTGGAACATTCTCATTTATTTAGGTATTGAAGTACAGATTTTTAAATTTCATTATCCTTCTGCTTCTTATTTCATTATACCAACTAAGAAAAACTTATGTCATTCAATTGCAAAATAAAATATTGCATCAGCTACATAAAAATAACGCAAAATGCATTTATCAGTTCACTAATTATAAACAAAGAAGGAGTTTGACTTGGACAACCAAAGTTTTTCATAGCAAGACAGTAAATTGGAAATTGGCATGCTAAATTTGGTTATTTTGTTTTCAAAAAACCTGGCTCCATGTAGATAAGACCAGGAAAACATTAAAAGTAAAGAAAATAGTTACAGGTTAGAAATCTGATTATCCAATCTGAATAAAATTCAAACAGTAATTTATTACCAAATTACTTACTTTTTATTTTTTCACTTGACGTAAAATCTACAAAAAGTTCTTGTTGTTTATAGAGATTTTTTGAAATGGGTCAATTAAAATCCACATGAATAAATGATTTTGAATTGCAAATATGTATTGCTCTTCGATATAACTTTACATACAACTTTACATATAATACATTCATTTACATTGATGATATTCCTTTTTTTACTGCTTTTATTCTATAATTTTAGTTGTCTATAAAATGGTCTATCACCCATATCGTATTCTGTCAACCACACTTTTCTATGTCCATTTTATTGTGAATGTGAATTCCGAACTAAGATATATTTTTGTACGTGGTATTTTTTTCTACTCTCTCTCTCTCTCTACTCCCTAATGTAATTACATAAAACAGTCTTGGACATAGAATAAATTAAATTATATATTTTTGCAATGACCTTATTTTCATGTTCAAAATTTTATTTCAACTTAAAGTAATTAATAAAACTCTACTTGAATAATATCTATTTTGAAAAAATAAATAGTTTCTTGCAAATACCACCTTCTGATGGTTGATATTCTGATCCTGAATCTTTTAAGAGCGCAGAAATCGATTCCTTTTAATTCATTATTATGTTTGAAGTATTAAAAAAATTAAAGCCTGTTTATTTACCTTGTTCACATCGCAAAATATTGATTTATACAAGGTTAACTATGACTAAGTACAAATATTTTAAGAGGAGACAGAAAAAAATAAGAATTAACAGAATTTCCTTTAAAAAAATTTCCAAACTTATTTATAAAGAGAAAAATTTTTTTTCGATTTTATATTAAATCCTTATTTAACGCCGCCGCAACCGTCATGAAACAGTCGGCCACAGTCGGCAGTCGGTCCAGTCGAGTCGGCTCGCTGTCATGTTATTTTAATTCCTGTGTTTACGTTGTAGTTTTGTGTTCTTCAGTTCAGTTCAGTTTTTAGTGCCTTATTTTAATTTTAAACGTTTTATAGTTAATAAATAAAGGGATATGTGTCGGGTACAGATATTTTCCCACAGTATAGATCGCCGGTTTGTTTTTCTAGGTTATGGGACAAGACTATCGCGGGTATTAAACGTTTTCTGTTATCTATTAGAACCTACCTACTCATCCCTTTCTTCGATTTTGTTATAATATATAGGCATTGTATCTAACTGTACCTACGGGAAGTGTGTTTATCAGTAGTGAGCGAAAATGTAGTTTTACCAGTTTGTAAACAAATAATGAAAAACGAATGCAATATACTGGAGCTAGATTAACTGTTACCTACCTATCAGGTATTATTACTAATAAGAATGTTAATTTTTTGTCGTTTCTGCATTTAGAAACACTGCAAACGCTACATGGTAGTTGTTGGCAGATGTAATGTCAACTATGAATCTAAGCCATAAGCCATCTCAGTCTATACTCATCATAGGCGCCGACTTTCCGTAGGAAAAAAGGGTTTTGCCCCATTTTTTAAATATCGAGCTAAAATTCTGGAATAACTTTTTTATTGTCTTTTAGGGCTCCCTGAGCACGTGGTTAAAATTTGTATACTTAGTCATAGTTAACCCTGTATTAGTATCGTATTATAACTGAAGACAATTTATTCTGTCCCACATTCGCTTGGACTTAGAATAGTATAGTTCAATCTTTAACAAGGTTGCATAGACATACAATAAAGTAGTCCTTTCGATTATATAAAACAAACACAAAGAATAACTTTATATAAACATGTTTATTTCAGAAAAACATGGACAGAATAATTTGGGTCAGGTGACGATATATCAACCAAAGTTTCATGATAAACAATTAATCTCTAAGTTTGCATTTTGCTGCTTTTCCTCTACCAACAGAATTGGGATTTCATCTCTTAATTGATAAACACGCTGTAGAAATTTGATACATTATGTCCACTGCTGAATGCTGTACACTTATCTCAAAATATAGAAGAACCTTAATTTTAAATATCCCATTGTCATATGATTCGCTACAGATATAACTATTGTTGGAATATGCTTAGAAAAGAATTTATTTCTTTGACATTAAGGACTTCAAGGTGTTTATCTTACCAACGTTTGTAAGCTTTGACATCTTCCAGGTTCTAAAGCGTCATTTGTGCACATTCGAAGAGCTTTCTCAATATATGTACAGAGCGTCCCCCTACTTGTTGAATTATTGAAACTGCTGCAGCTTTACCTTCTATAAATTTGCAAAACAATTGCTGATATTACGCCTGAAAATGGAATGTAAGCTAAATAACAATCCTTGTTATTTTTGTGCAGTATCATGTAATAGACAAATGAGCTGCAGTCGTTTAGCATCAGGATCTCAAAACATGTTATAATATACAATTTGAACTCAACCAGGCAAAATAAATTCTTCATCAATGGTGTGAAACTTGTAGCGTCTAACTATTTGGTGGGTATCTGATAAAAGCTAGTTAATCATTTGCTTTACAATCATGGCCTTTCTGAAAACATATTTTTGTTTTTTATTACCAATAAAAAGTTTAGAGATTTATTACCGTACGCACCATGGATTCTTACAGTCACGTTTCGTTGTCTCGTTTACTTCCATGTGAACTCATGCAAAATTTAAACATTCATCATATGGACGTTGTTACTGCTTTCCTTCATGGAGACCTTGACGAGGAAATTTATCTCCAGCAGCCCGAAGGATTTGAGCATACGCTTAAGGAAGGACAAGTTTGTCGATTAAAGAAAGCAATTTAAGGCCTAAAACAAGGAAGTCGAGCTTGGAACAACAAGTTGGACAAAACACTGAAAGGTATTGGCCTATTACAGTCTAATTATGATCAATGTATTTACTATTACCACCATGAAAATAGTATAATTATAGTCGCTGTGTATGTTGACGATTTACTAATATTTACCAACGACCAATGTTTACGACAACATGTAAAAAATGAGCTGGCTCAACCGTTTGAAATGAAGGACCTTGGCGAAGCTAGCAATTGCCTGGGAATTCGAATCACCAGAAACAACGACGAGGGTAAAATTTGGCTCGACCAATCACAGTATATTTTATTACAAGACCTGACTTAGCCCACGCAGTCGGGACGGTGAGCCGTTTTAATTCAAACCCTGGGAAGGAACACTGGACCGCAGTTAAGCGAATATTACGCTACCTAAAAGGAACGATTGATTTGAGATTGGAATTTCGTAAGGATGCTGAACGAAATATTATCGGTTATGCAGACGCAGATTGGGCCGCAGACATCGATGAACGAAGATCAACCACCGGATATGTCTTTACTCTACAAGACGGCGCGATCAGCTGGAACAGCAAAAGGCAAGCAACTGTCGCCCTGTCAACAACTGAGGCCGAGTACATGGCCCTAGTGCAACACAAGAGGTCATGTGGCTTCGAGGAATAGCAGGTGAAGTGGGTCTAGACATCACCAAACCAACTGTGATTTATTGTGATAATCGTGGCGCAATTGATCTAAGTGCAAACGCGAATCATAGTGCGCGCACCAAACACATAGACACAAAGCATTATTTCGTGAAAGACAAAGTCAAAAATGGACAAATTACCTTGGTACACATTCCTACTTGTGAGATGCCGGCAGATATGTTAACGAAATCTTTAACCGCCACAAAAATTTATAATTGCAATGTTAAATTAGGTTTAAGATCTGTTGCAAATACTGTAGATAATACTAAATCAAGTGAGGGTGTTGGAATGTGATTTAGATTAGTTTATTCCCATCTCTCATACAGTTTGAATTAGGCGCCCTTCCGCCATTTTTGTATAACAGTTTCCTTTTTTGTATAAAACTGACAGTTGTTAAAAAACATATTAATCTATGTTGATATGAAGACGACCACTTAATAAACAAGCAATCTCTGAATATATAATCTTTTATTATCACTGCAATCCATCAATTATAATAATTTATTTATTTCTTTATTTATTTGTTGAAAGTTCTCTAATGAGCAGTATGCCTAATTGCAAGAGATACCTACAAGCGTATAAATAAGTAGACATAAAGATAACATATGTATATAAGTAAATTACCCAATTAAATTTAAACAAAATATATTACATTATAGATAATACTCGGTTCAGTCACATAATAATAAAAGCAATTTAGCTAAATGCAAAAAAAGTTTAAAACATTTTTGAAAATATTTAAACTTAATGAAAAGTTGAGGTCAAGCAATAAAAACAATTTAGTAAATCCAAAAATGGTTTCATCTTTCTTTTAATTTATTCAAAATTAATGAAAAATCCAGGTCAAGCAGGTGATATAATTCATTAATTAATTTTATCATAGCTAGCAATTGCGTGGTATGAGGTACCAATACATGAAACAGGTAAACCAAAATGAAGCACAAAAAGGTAAATACGATAAAAGTTTTTTAGAATCTACCAAAAAATTTATAAGTTTATAACAAAAAATAATAGCAATTCGTAGATGCATAATTCTTATATAACGATAATTAGGATAAACATTGTGAGTAGAAAAATATAGATAACGCAAAAATTTATTTTATACCTTTTCCATATTGTTAATACGCATAAATGGTTGCGCAAACCATATTATAGAGCCGTAATCTAGTTTACATCTCACTAACGTAAAGTAGAGTTCCTTTATGACTAGCAATTACGAAAATATTTACTTTGTCTAAAAATTAAACCTAATATCATATACGCACCTTGAACAATTCTATCAATATGTTTAGTTTATAGTTCAATTCAACATTTTTTTTTATATTTAAAGGTAGATTGTTACGACAGATACAACTGTACAGTTCGAAAAGTTGGCAATTGCTGGTTAAATTGCCTGATAAATCATTTATAAAGAGTATATAAATAACAAGGGCCCTAATTTAGAACCTTGCGGAATACCTGAGATGGCCGTGAATCTATTAGTAGTCTTATTCTTTTACTTAACTGTACACTGACGATTACAAAAATATAAAGCAAAAAACTGCAATGTATTTCTAGTGAAACCAAAACGATGCAGCTTACTCAATAAAATATCATGATCAACTTCATCAAAAATGCTTTTCTGAAATATATTATTATGTAGATTGTGTCGATTTGAGTATCTTTCTGAAATGCTAAATTTATATCAGTATTGAATTTCAGCAAGTTTGTAATAATATACCTATTTGGTACAAAACCATGCTATGTTTCAGTGATATTCAATTTTATGTGATTCCAAATCATTGAATGCATGATATGCTCAAAAATCTTAACTGATGCACATAAAACAGAAATAGAGCCATCATTTTCAATGAAGCTTTTATCTCCATTTTTTAAAATTGATGTCACAAGCGTTCACACAAATGGAAATGTATGAGTTTTTAATGAGTCGAAAATATTTAATAAACGTTTATGGAGCCATTCTAAACAGTATTTAATTAAATACGGTGGAATACCATCAACGCCCATTGCACGCCTTGGCTTTAAATGCTTGACAGCTTCAATAAATTCATCTGGTGTTATGGCATATGTGCTGAAAAAATCCAAAGTTTGATCATAATATGTTAAACTATCAAAATCTGTTCTATACGTCGGTGATGTTTCATTGTATACTTATTGAAAATATCCTATCCTATCCTATCAACAATCAATCGTTTAATGCTTGTTCTCATCCAATTAAAATTTTACATCAATAATGAATACTAATGATATAAAAAATAAATAAATTCGGGCATAATAATCAAAGGCTTCTAAGTTAGAAATAATGGATCTTATTGGAATACATTTCACGATATATCTATTAGGTTTGCCATCGACATGATGAAGTGGCATTACGTCGATTCGGTTTCCTCATCGGAACTCAATTACTGCGAGATGATGGAGTGGATTATGAGACTCAAAATCACATGTTTACTTGATACATCAATTAAGTGATAGGAATAGAGGAGATTAGAAACAATGAAAAAATTGTAAGTGGAAATTCAACCTGTGATGAATATCAAGTACAATATTTTTCAAATAAAATGTTTGGATGTGTTTGTGTCAGTATAAAATAATTTTATATTAAGTACTTATTAGTATATATTGATAGAATTATTCTATTATAACGTTATTTGACAACGAAGTTTTGCAATGATTCCGAAATTGTTGAGTTCAGGCAGATATGCAGTGCGGGAAAACCACTTTCCGCACAAGTTAAGAACAATATTTTTTCTTCGGACCCGAATAAAGAAACAAATTAGAAATCTGAAGTTGCATTTAAAGAAAGCAATATGTGAACCTTAAATTAATAATAATTATGTACCAGTACTACAGTAGGTACTTACAAAAACAAATTTTTTACTTATTTTATCGCCAACCGTCATTACCATAGCGATTTCCGGAAATAGACACTTTTATTTTGCTATAAAAATCAAGCATTTTGCCTGACGCATGTATTTATCAACATAGCCATTATACGACATTAAACAGAAATCGTTTGTCGATCCCCAGTAAAATTTGTGTCGCGAATCGTGTTTCGAAATTCTACAAAATCAGTCGAAAAATACAATCGCCAATATCCATTTTTTTTAATTATAAAATTTTACGGTTGCGAAAAAATATTGTATGTACCACGTCAGTAAAGTGTCTTTATCGAATTCGCCTTACTCTGCTCATAATCTCAGGTTCGTTCAATAAAGAATCACTTTACTGACTTGATACATAAATAACTATTATTATGTTAATATTCCAACAAATCCAAATTTGTTGGAATGGTCCAGTAAAATTTGTGTCGCGAATTATTTATAGACAATGATGGAAGGACACATTAAGTGCACGACGCCTGAAATTCGGGAAAAAGTCGTCAGAATCGTGTTTCAAAATTCTACCACAAAATCAGTCGAAAAATACAATCGCCAATCTCCATTTTTAAATTATAAAATTTTACAGTTGCGATAAAATTTTGTATGTACCACGTCAGTAAAGTGTCTTTATCGAACTCGTCTGGCTCTGCTCATAATCTCAGGTCCGTTCAATAAAGAATCACTTTACTGACTTGATACATAAATAACTATTATTATGTTAATATTCCAACAAATCCAAATTTGATTTACCATCTGCTTCTGATATTGTCTCTGCAACAACGCTGTACCTTTGTTAAACGTATGAGAGCCATTTGTCAAACGTAAGATAGCCAAATTAACCAAAAATCAATTGGTTGTTATGACCAAATACTTGACGCAATTTTTGAACCATGTTAAACCGGTGATATTGAAAGAATAACAAATTTTATATCATAAACCGAATAAAACATACATAATAATTGCTTAAAACAGATAATGTCTGGCATAGCTTTAATGTAGATTAGAAATATTTGTTGGAGCTTTCAAAAACAAATTGCATACGGAAAAATTAACCTTCATATATGCTCATTGAAAAATAAAATATACAAGGTGCATATCAATAAAGCAGCATTAATCATATAAATGAATGTAGGTACCTATACTTAAAAAAGGATATATTCTCCACCCGTTACAAAACTACACGACATTTTTTGACTGTAAAGAGTCTTTAAGCTTGATATCCCAGGAGCTAAAGTTGACACATTTAATCCTTAAATTAAAGTGCTCAATCACAAATTAATAATTAAATGAGGGATTTCGGTTGGAGAAAAAATAGCATGTTTTATTCTGATTAAAATTATCTTTTTTGTCTCGCAATGTTGCATTCGCTCGACTACGCTACGCTTCGCTTTGAAAAAAATATATTTGAGGTCTTAACTAACGTTAACAAATAGCTCTATGAATTGATTTTTGCAGGATCAAATTTCTATTTTCGTTATCAAGTTATTGGACAGAGAAGTTTTATGTGAATGACCTTGTATACAGGGTTAACTATGACTAAGTACAAAAATTTTAACCACGTGCTCAGGAAGGCCTAAAAGACAATAAAAAATTATTTCGGAATTCTAGCTGGATGTTTTAAAAATGGGGCAAAACCCTTTTTTCCTACGGGAAGTCGGCGCCTATGTCGATCAGTCATCGTCCATATGTCAACTACCATGCGGTCGTTTCTCACAACGTTGCCGAATGTAGAAACAACGAAAGTAAACATTTTTATTAATAATAATACCTAAGTACCTGATAGATAACGGTTAATCCGTTAAGCTATAGTATTTTGCATTCGTTTTTCGTTTCTTCCTTCCAAACTGCCAAAACTTCATTTTCAGTCATTACAGGTCCGTCAGAATTACTCGCCACAAAATACACAGCAGTTAATAAATTGCCCATTTATTTTAAGAAAATGATGATGATTGAAAGAAATACTAACAGAAAACTTCGAATACCTACACCCGTGGCAGTTTTTCATTTAGAAAATTTTATCTGATAACTGTAACTCCACTGCATTGCTTTCAACTCTAAAAAATATGTCCTCGTACGTTTAAAGAAAATTGTGGAAAACTACACATGTCCCAATATATCGCAACTATCCATTATTTAATAAATAAAACATTTAAAACTGAAACTGTCACTAAAAACGGAAAACTAAACAATACAACCGTTCAGTCTTTGGTCCGGCACCAGCGAGAACCTAATATTCTTCAGATAAATATTTTTATGGCAATCAATATAATCAATATTATATTCTTTTGTGTACAATCGTGGGTTATCTTCATCCTAGTATTGTTTTGACACTTCCTCCGTGATACGAGGTTACATGCACATAGCACTTGTCAGTCGATATAAACCTATGCTGTGTTGTTGGTTGCATTGTTTGTAATACTCTCCAAATGTCAAACAGCAGTAGTGGTCAGAAAAGTAATATTACAGAGCACTGTAAACGCCTCGGGAAATTTAAAATAATAATACTTACTTACTTACTTATTATATGAAAACATCGTCGATTATTGTTAATATCGTTACTATTACTAGTATTATTATTATTTAATTCTATAAGTTAAAAAATGGAACGAGCTTTAGTGCAGCGTCGGAAGATCCGTCAAATATCGCAAATATTTTGATATTAGTTTTCAGTATTTGCTTTTCGCACATTCAAATTCGTGTAATCGCGGAAATTACGGATATGGTACTAATTTATGGGAAGTGTGATGAAAGTGCATATCGTGCAGCAGCAGAATATCAAAAACGTTTTCCAAATATGTAGATAGAATATGCCAAATCCTCGTACATTTGTACGAATTGTACAACGTCCACGAATGTTGTTTTACACGTGCTGCAGTTTTAAATACGTATGTACCTAACTTGAAAATAAAAAAGAATCAATTTCATTCTTTTTAAAATTCCTAAAGCATTTTTAAAAGTACAATAATAGATATACCTACAGAAAAATAATATTTTTTATTTATGAAATGGTCGAGGGAAATCAAGAGGTCCTCAGCAAGTACAACAATTTTTACAACGACAAGTTATAATGTAAACAAATTAGAAAACAGAAAATAATTCAACTTTCTTGAAATCTCCAAATATCGGTCCTGGAAGTATCAGTAAGGTAGGTTTTACTCTCAGTGCTACCATATCGTATTTCTCATTAAATAATCTAGTATTTTGTAAACAAAACTTTCTTTAAAAGCGCCGTAAATCGTTACACGTGGCAACGCGGTGCTCTGTCACTACCTTTGACAACTTTGACTTTGGCAGAATATACCCAACCTCGCAGCTGACAGGCGGAATAGTCGCCGAGAAATTAGGGGTTAATGAGGTTTTGAAAATCATTTTTTTTCGCTTTATAAATAAGTTTGAAATTTTTTTGAAGGGTGATACCGTTAATTCTGAATTTTTCCTTTCCCCTCTTAAAATATTTGTACTAAGTCATAGTTAACCCTGTATATGAAACAGCAAAACTGTATTCGTATCATGATACGTGTTGACATTACCATTTTATTAATACTGTTATAAAGGAAAGACTTTATAAAAATGTTACAGCAGTAAACTGCAGGAAAATATACAGATGGTAATTGTTTTATATCGACAGTGCAATTAAATAGAAAATGTTGATAATAGACCAGCCTTTTTGCAGATTCTCTGTGTTGTGCAGAGCCAGAATTTAACCAGACATTAAATCGTTCCAATTTCGAAACCCCGTTTGTAAAATCTGTTAGTTCGGTGCATTGAACCTTATTTGAGTTCCTTTATTTTGTAACTTTATTTCAACTTACTGTGGCGATATGTCTATTCTCTCTCTCCATTTGTCTCGTTTAGTTAATAATACTGAACAAACTTTAAAATTTATTAACTAAAATAATCTGTCAATACTACAAATTAATAATATAATATGTGTTTATTTTTGTATTGATCTCATAAAATATTTAAAAACATCGAATAAATTCGAGTTCTTCACTGCAGTTTTGATCAATCTTTGAATACATTGATTAAATTCGATTTCTTTAATATAGTTTCGATTAGTCTAATACAGTATGCGCCAAAAGTATGGAATAAATTCAATAAAAACGAAACAATTATTTTTTGGGAAAAATCCTCGAACAGGTGGATTTTTAATTTAAAAAACACATATTTTAGCGTAAAATGCGATTTTCAAATGTCATTTGTTTTCGAGTAATGACGTCATCGATTTTTTTTTAAATGGCAACACCAAATTTTCTCCTTGATTCTGAAAGATCGTTTAATTCTATATCAGACAGTACTAAAATTTTGCCCTCCTACATAGGAAAGTTTTCGAGTAAATGACGATTGAATGTTAGAAAACGTAAATTTTATCCATAAAAAAGTAACAATTCTGAGGTATGTAATAATTTTATACTTAAATTAAATGTTCGAATTGCCATCCACCAACTTCTTGACAATGCACAAGTCTGTGAAGAAATTCTTCTTGCACATTATGAATGATTTCTAGGGTAACTCTGCGTATTTCGTCCCGAATGCGATTTTGAAGTTCTTCTATTCATACTTTAAAACTCTAGAGTGAGTGCGAAGGGTACCCCGGTTTTCTTCTTAACTTTGGAAAAAATGGAATATGAAAAATATTATTTGTCTTTTCTACAATTTGTTTCTCTATGGCACTCCGTTTTCCTGATACAGGGCGTTCAACTTTAAAACAAATTTATTTTATTTTTTATCTACTAAACAAATGCATATTTTTTTCCACGGTCGGGAGTAGAAATAAGTTTCTATGACATCAAAATTAAAACAGAAATAGTCGATTATTCCCAAGGGAGTATAATGCTCCCAAGGCAGTTTACATTATGGAGAACGTTTTTCATGCAAAAAAAAGATAACATTGAAATTATTTATTGACATTTAAATTAAATGTTACAATTGTACAATTTTCAAAATTAATATTAGAAGGAATATTACTTTCTCTTACATTTACAGTTTTTGTGATTGCGGTAGTAGTGGTACCTACTAAAACCTGATTAGCAATTTTAGTCTTATTTTCAATGGAATTCTCGACATAACCCTCAGCGACTGTCGTTGATTTCCAACCAGCATGACGCTTTATTGTGGTGATATCCACACTAGCATCTGCCAGTAATGTCGCTGAAGATCTTCGGAAACAGTGACCAGTATAACATGCAGCATCAGATAATTTTAAATACGAAGCTACTACACTCGGAATTTTTTCCATGGTATTCTTGCCAACTGGCTGCGAACTACATTTTCCTGCTTTGTAGTACAAAAAAAGGCGCTTATGCTTGACGTAGGGAGAATGAAGGGGCAGGTATTTTCGAAACAATTAAAGCATATTTCCCACATCGGTAACCAGAAAGGTTCGTGGAATCTTTGTCTTAGTGTTTGGAATTTTTACAATCAAGGAAGAGCCTACATCCTCAATATCATCTACAGTTAAATTGACTAGTTCATCAGTTCGACAAGCTCCGGCAATCCCCAGAATTAATCCAACCTATAAAAAATCAAAATGCTTAATAATTGAAATACCTGACAACAAAAGTAATCTTACCTTAATCATTAAAAATTCTTTGTCATCTGCACTTAATAGAAAACGGTCGATTTCACCCTTTGTCAATATTTTCGATTTTTTCGCTTGATATCCGTCACCGGTTTGTTTCAAAAATGCGATCAGCTTGGAGAATTTGCTTATATCTATGATGTCGTAAATTATCAAGCATGACATAATCATAGAATATTGCGCCCATAATGTGGAAGACTTGTAATTCTTTGCATTTTCACTGAAGTCTGCCAACAAAACGTTCTCATACTTGAACATTTTTCTCGGCGCACCACTTTTTGAACCGATTGTAGGCTATATCGTATAAAGATCTTGACTTCGTAGGCAGCAAATTGTTTATTGCAATATTTGCAGCCTCCACAATCTCTTCCGACTCACAATTATTCATTGTGAACTAAACAAACTTTAAACTAAACCAAACTAGCACCTTAATTTGACAATTTTTTTGTTTGTTTATTTTGTAGTTATGACAATAACTCAACGAATGCTAAATAAATGCTCAAATCCGAATACAATAATTCTGATGCTACTTACTTCATAATGACAAAATATGTGTTTTTAAGTTAATGAGACCGTGGAAAAAATAGTATATACCATTCGGGAGAGATGCTATTTTGTCCTCGGTGCATTGCACCTCTGCCAAAATAACGCATTTCTCTCCCTTATAGTATAAATGTACTATTTCCCCAAACAAAATTAATATTTTCCCGTGAATAACTAATAATAAGTAAACGTCTACTTTTCGTTGTCACTGTCAAGCAAAAAACCCTACTTTAATTAGTGATCCTAGATAAAGTAAATAATGAGTTATTATTTATGTTTCTAGGCAATGGAGCAATGCAGAAGATACGAAGGCTTGGTGTCCCAGTGCAAAGCAGTGTCGGGTCCGTCGGACCTGACGCATCTAGCGAGAGCCCTACCATCCCCGACGGGTCGAGGGCCTGTAATGAAAAGGATATTCGTGCCGCCACAGCCGCCTCCGCCGCCTGACCCCGTCGACGGAGAGCCGCAAGACCTACAAGTGAATGTAAGTTATTACTGCCATTATCGGGGAAGGAAGTTAATACTTTCTCACGCTGAGATGTATTTCACGCCGCACTAAGGCCTGGAAGAGTAAAGCAAGCTTAATTTTGTGTTTTGTTTTGTCAGCAAGTATTAAGGCACGGTCATACGTCCAATATTGCTAGGGGGCTAGGTACTTTCAGCAGGAAATATAGCCTGACAAAATAAAATTAAAATTGTTACAACTTATTTCAAATAAATATAAAAGAACATGAATTTCTTAAAATTGAAATTGGAATTAATTTACCATAGTAACTATTCAAAGTTATTTCCGTGCTTCTCAACACACAGTTGAGCTCGCCGAATCCATGAGTACGGCCCGAACTAGGTTGTAGTCGGACCAGCGGCAACATGTATGCGATTTCACAACTCTTGTTCAGTGTTAACTTCGGTAACACACGCCATAATTTTTCTGTGATGCGAAAAATAAAAGTCAAGCAGATTTATGTCGGTCGATCCAAGAGGCCACCCAATTGGACCACCTCGGGCTATCCATCATTCGGAAAACACATGATCCAAATTTTGCCGTAATGGTCGCGCAAAATGTGGTGCATCACTATCTTGAAGAAACAACATATGCAGTCTTAAATGCAGTTAACTTGTTCTAGGAGTACGTGTAAATTATTACGCTAAAATTTTCTAGAATGAAAAGGACAATAAATACTGCGTTCACAATTCCAGCCCACACTTTACTGAAAATCGTTGTTGAAACTGTGTTCGCCCAGTGATATGTGGGTTTTCCAATGCCCGATAATGCGTATTGTGAAAATTGTGAATATCATTACTGGTGAAAATTGCCTTATCCGTAACTAAAATGTTCATGATAAAGTCTAGATTTAAGTGCTACTACACTTTTAATAAAGTACTATTTGTTTATTAAAAGTGCAGTTGGTAAAGGTACAGTTATTAAAACGCAACATTCGATTAGCAATTTTTTTCTACTATAGAAGATCTATTACCACGCATAGTATTTATGATCTTATTGTGATGTTTTTGGTCGACGTTCAAGTATGGTTTTAAAGATTTTGGATTGTTACGACCAGTACTTTACATTCATGCCTCAACGGATAATTTAGTCCATTCATTAATAGTATTGTGTCCAACAGAGACATTGACGTACCAATTATCGGTTTTCGTTTTCCGGCAGTCAGGCAATATGTTCATCTGGTTTTGATATCAGTTCATTAACAAGGCAGTTTTGACTTTCACTATTGACAATCAACCATTTACTGTTTGTACAACTTTTTGATCGCCTTGGCAAGTTTTACTGCACACCGGATTATACTCTATGTGATTTGTTGCAGATCCATCGTTATTTTTCTCAATTTGAAAAAAGTACCAAGAGACAGGCAACTGTATCAACTCTTCTCCATGCTAATTTTACAGCAGCAATATGGTAGAATTTATTTTCAGTTTACTTCTGACAAACAGAACTGAACTGGTCCTCTGTTTTTATGTATCTGTTTTTAGTTTCTTCTTGGTTGCATCGCAGGCACTCAGGCAGGATTAAATAATATGCTGTTAAACGGGTCAATAATAATCTTCCTCATATTGACCACCCAATCTTTTAGTATCAATGCCAGTTTTACGCTTCTGTTCTCATTTAACTATTACTTTAATTTTTACAGCAAAACTCCATAAATATCCATCTACTGTCAAAAAATGTTCTAAGCCCAAAATAAACTTTGTCTGGCAACGCTCACTTTCCTCCAGCCGTTTACAAGAAAATCTCATTTCTTTAGTTAAATCGATCAACCTGTACGCTCAAAGTTTCGAAATTTTGTAATTTGCATGTTTACGGATACTTTAACGACAGCTATTCGAATATCAATCAATTCAGAACCCGTTGCACTTCGCAGCACAATTAATTACCACTGCTCTAACTAATTAATATTACACCCATCTTGTTCAAGTTTACCGACTTAATAACTTAACGGTCTTTGTGCAGGACAACATCCCTCCCCCGTTAAAGGATGAACTAGTAATAGATAAGCTATCGGCGGTCCAAATAAAACCATCCCACGACGCTCTAAGAAAGGAAGCCCAAGATTTGGAGGCCCAGATACGTCAGATCCAGGACGCTTTGGACACTCTACTCCGCATTCAACAGCGGTCTGTCGAGGCCTCGCTGTACAATAAAGCCAATGAGCTTCAAGAGGATATATCGATGAAGAGGTTCGATCTCAGGGTGGCACAGCTGCATCTCAGCGCTATCAATAGACAAGTAAGTATATTTTTTAAGAGTTTTACAACCGTCTAAGAATATTATATATAGAAGCTGGATGGACTACTTCCTTGATGTGGTTAGACATGGCAGCGTTTTTTGCAGCAAACCACAAACTTGTTGATAGGTGGATTATGAAAATTATTAATCAGTTATACACCAAGATAGCCGGAGAAACGCTTATGTCACGATTGTTTATAATATTGATCTGCTAGGTATTAAAATTTGCATTTTTATTAAAAAATATAATAAATATAGTGAAATAATTTGTTATATTGCCTATAAAAATTTAGAATGATTATAATGAAAAACCGAAATGGCACCGTGATTCTAACAATAGTCCATAAATTTAACTGCATTTTCTGGATGACAAAATAAGACGAAAAGAAACAAAATTGAAATTTCAGGGTCGTATAGCGCCTAAACGGGCCAACTTTGAACTAAGGTAAGTTTAGCTAAATCGACTGTATCTGGTGCAGGGTTGTATAGACCTTTTAGGGACACCCTCAATTAAGAATTAACGGAATCACCCTTCAAAAAATTCCAAACTTATTTATAAAGCGAACAAATGTTTTTTTCCATATTATATTACATCCTTATTTACCGCCGCCTATGCGACCCGTCCACCGCACGTTTAATATTTACAAGAGTCAGAGTAGACAACAAGCAACGCATCGGTAAAATTCGCCGTCATGTCATAATTTAATTCCTGTGTTTACGTTGTAATTTTGTGTTCTTCTTCAGATTTTAGTGCCTTTTTGAATTTTAATCGTTTTATACTTATTAACTAAAACAATTTGTGTCGGGTGCAGATATATTCCCACAATATAGTTTGCCGGTTTATTTTTCTGGGTTATGGGACAAGACTGCCGCGGGCGTATTAAAAAATTTCTATTATCTATTAGTACTTACCTATTCCTTTCTTTCGATTTTCTTATAATAAATATGCATTTTATCTAACTGTACAGGAAATGTGTTTTATCGGTAGTGAGTGGCTGTAATGAGTGAAAATGTAGTTTTGCCAGTTGGTAATGAAATAATGAAAAACGAATGCTCATTCCTTTCGTTTAATTTTCTTATTATAAATTGGCATTTTATCTAACTGTATCTACGGAAAGTGTGTTTTATCGGTAGTGAGTGGTTGTAAGGGGTGAAAATGTAGTTTTGCCAGTTTGTAACAAAATAATGAGAAACGAATGTAAAATACTGCAGCTAACTGGATTACCTATCTATCAGGTATTATTACTAATAAGAATGGTAGTTTTTGTCGTTTCTGCATTTAGAAACGCTGCAAAAAAAACGACCACTTAGTACTTGACAATGTTGACACATAAGTTTATCTATCCATCTCAGTCGATCCTTATCTTAGGCGCCGACTTCCGTAGGAAACGAGGGTTTTGCTCCATTCTTTAAGTATCGAGGTAAAATTCTGGAATATCTTTTTTATGGTCTTTTACGCCTTTCTGAGCACGTGGTTAAACTTTTTGTACTTAGTCATAGTTAACCCTGAATAAGCATTCATTATGAGAGATGGTGGGTAGGAGATGCGATTTTTTGTGTTTCAAACATTAAATATAGGAATATGTTGTTAATATTAGGAGAGTCTAGTAGCAAATGCTTATACGTATGAAAATGTCAAAATTATTTCTTTTCATTCATTTAAAAGCCAACTACGTTTCGAGTTCGATGGATTTTTATTGAAACTTAATATGCCCTGATATATAAAAATCAATTTTCTCGAAATCTGTTTCCGAAATCGATTTTCAACAAGATTACCTTTTCATGTAAACAAATTTTTAGTTTTCATTTTTGCTATGAAATTGTGCAAAAATATATACAAAAACGTTTGGGTATTTTATAAGCTACGTCTCTTGATTTACACGCCTCTGGACAGACTGTGTTAATTTCTTTTTAGATTTTTAAAGAGAGCATAAAAAGTTATGGGATTTTAGCAAATTTCATTAATTTATCTCTACACGTTAGGGAAATAATAAAATCATCATCAAGAACTAATTTTTCATATCTTGTATGTCGCAAACAAAGCAATTTATGATACATTATGTTTATATAGACTTTTCGTCATATTTCGTTTTCATTCGTATTTTTTTAATTACAATTTACGTAAAATTTTTAAATTACAATTTTCTGCTTTAATGCTGAAATTTGATTTTTCTTTTAGCAAGTGTAGAAGTAATAAATTCTGACTGTAGTATATAAGATGTTTAAGCATTCATATGGAAAGTTTGGACATGTGTGTTCCAACTTAATGTTTAAAGATTGTTTTAACATACGCATTATGAAAACAAAAATTATTAAAATCAGATCAAAATATTTTCCAAAAGTGTAAAATATTCTGTAAAATATTTATAGGCACTACCAAACTACCAAAAATTTTATTTTACAAAATATTGTAGATTGATTTGAATTAGTTGAAATAGTATTGTAAACAAGTGTAGGCATACATAGTTTATAATATATATATATATATATATATATATATATATATATATATATATATATATATATATGGTTGTAAAATTTCTCCGGGTTCCTTTCCACGATGAATCTGCATGGTTGTTTGACAAATTGACAAATGGTTCTTTTGAAGACCATGCAGATTCATCGCGGAAAGGAACCTGAAGAAATTTTACAACCACATATAACACCCGCGGAAGCCTACGAATATATATATATACAGTATGCGCCAAAAGTATGGAATAAATTCAATAAAAACGAAACAATTATTTTTTGGGAAAAATCCTCGAAAAGGTCGATTTTTAATTTAAAAAATACATATTTTAGCGTAAAATGCGATTTTCAAATGCCATTTGTTTTCGAGTAATGACGTCATCGATTTTTTTTGAAATGGCAACACCATATTTTTTTCCTTGATTCTGAAAGATCGTTTAATTCTCTATCAGACAGTACTAAAATTTTGCCCTCTTACATAGGAAAGTTTTCGAGTAAATGACGATTGAATGTTAGAAAACGTAAGATTTATCCATAAAAAAGTAACAATTCTGAGGTATGTAAAATAAAATGCAATTGATTCAATTTTATACTTAAATTAAATGTTCGAATTGCCGTCCACCAACTTCTTGACAATGCGCAATTCTGTGAAGGAATTCTTCTTGCACATTATGAATGATTTCTGGGTAACTCTGCGTATTTCGTCCCGAATGCGATTTTGTTCTTCTAAATTACGTGGTTTATTAATGTACACTTTTGACTTCAAGTATCCCCATAAAAAATAGTCAAGAGGTGTAAGATCTGGCGATCTTGCAGGCCATTCTATCGGTCCGCGTCTGCCGATCCACCTCCCAGGAAAACAGTTGTCCAAAAAATTTCGTACAGGACGCGCATAGTGCGGAGGTGCACCGTCTTGCTGAAACCATATGGTATCGTCAGGAATGTCAGGGACATTACCGTTAGGAAAAATTACTGCAAGGGCTGGAACAAGGTCATTTTCTAGAAACTCTAAATATCTTTTTTCTGTAAGGGTTCCTTCAAAGAAGAAAGGCCCTACTATTCTGTCGTCAACTATTCCAGCCCACACATTTAATTTCTGAGGGTGTTGGGTATGTGTCTCTGCCATCCAATGAGGATTTTCCCGACTCCAATATCTGCAAGTTTGACGGTTTACTGTACCATTCAGACAAAATGTGGCCCCATCTGAAAAAAGTATTTGCCGGTGTAAATTTCTATTTCCTTGACATAAATCCATTAGAATTTCGCAAAAGTATAAGCGGCGATCGGGATCATCTTCATTGAGTTCCTGCACAAGTTGAATTTTGTAGGGATGATATTTTTCCTTCCTCAAGATACGTAGCACTGTGCTCTGACTAGTGTCATTGTTTAATGCAACCAATCGTGAAGAATTATGAGGATTATCCACCATACTTATCAAAATGTTCTGTTTCTGATTTTCATTAATGCTTGGACGTCCAGGTTTTGGAATATTTACAACATTGCCAGTTTCTCTAAATTTAGACTCTACCTTACTGACTGTTGATTGGCTGATAGGACGATCTGGATATTTTTCATTAAATAAATCGCAAACTTCCTGCTGAGTTCTAGTCATATTCCCGCATCCGATAAGAATTAAAATTTCAATTATTTGAGTAACAGTTAAATGTGCCATAATACTTTAAATTCAATAATAATTTCTATGTCGTTTACAATACTTATTAGAAAGTCGGTGTGACAATGACACTTTGCAAAGATTTTCACCTACGTGATCCATAAAAGAACTATGGAATTCGAAAAACTAAACTTAATAACGTTTTTGCTTTATTTTAATTGATTTACGTTTTCTAACATTCAATCGTCATTTACTCGAAAACTTTCCTATGTAAGAGGGCAAAATTTTAGTACTGTCTGATAGAGAATTAAACGATCTTTCAGAATCAAAGAAAAAAAATATGGTGTTGCCATTTAAAAAAAATCGATGACGTCATTACTCGAAAACAAATGACATTTGAAAATCGCATTTTACGCTAAAATATGTATTTTTTAAATTAAAAATCGACCTGTTCGAGGATTTTTCTCAAAAAATAATTGTTTCGTTTGTATTGAATTTATTCCATACTTTTGTCCATAAAATTAATAATCGTCACGTATTCATATATGAACAATGTCTACTTATTATATGCTTAAAATTATGAACGACAGCACTTCTTGTCTTATTACATTGGGTTCACGATCACAGATGACGACTAGCAAGATTAACCAAGGCAGTTACAACTTTTAACATAACTCAGTTGATGACACCATAAACATAATTAATCGTTTGAGTTGACACCTTGTTCCAAACAACACCGGCATCGCGTAACTATTCCAATAAAGATTACTGCAAATATGTTTGGAAACGGAAATAGAATGGAGTTTTGAATTACCTGACAGTTTATATCTACCTTACCATACAAGAAATTTAATGATGACGTCTGTGTAAATAACAGAAGATAAATCAGCACAGTCAACATAATATATTCAGCTTTATTCCAGTGGTCACTGAAATAAGAATAATGTTTAATTATTGATTATATCATGACGTTGACGAAAATTTTGTATTATGATATCCGGAGAGACAAATTTTTAAAAAGTTATTGAATTCTTGATTATTAATTTTACAAGCTCCTACATCACTTGTTGTTAATGTTGTTTGAGGATTAGTTAGAAGTTAGAAACAAGGATGAGCTATCACTAGAAAAAACAATAGCAATTAGTTATTATTAATTAATAAAATTAATTTGTAGTTTTAATTAATACAACCTGAAGTTTCTACAACTATTCAAGATATTTTCCACCGACGTGTGCTACATTTGAGTTCGTCGTACACAATATTTACGAACTAACTGGTTCTTGTTGGTTTAGAACTTGTAAGTTATTGGAACAGCTATGATATATTCGCGTAAATCATCCATTCACTTCGGTGGGATACACTTCATTTTATAAATACCTTCACAAAGGAAATCCAAAGGTGTTAAACCAGGAGATCGTGGCGGCCATGGTATCGATCCTCCTGGTCCATCGTACTCTTTAAATTTCATTAAGGTACTCCCGAACACTTTGTCGAAAATGAGTAGTATCATCGTACAAGAACCATAGTCAGAGTCGGACAGCACATCTTTGAGAAGTCCAGGCAAATAATTTCGAAAGAACTCGAGATCCTGAACTCCATACATTCGATTTGATAACGTTAATGATCCAATCAAGTGATTATCGACAATTCCTGTCCAAACTATTAAGGTAAAGCATTTGAAACGATCCTATTGTATCACGTGCGGATATTCAAAATCCTTGACATGAGTATTATTAGTGTTATACATCCCATTCCGTGTAAAAAAAGCTTCATTTGAAACTAACATGTCAGCTGTAAATCTGGGATTTTGAGCATTTTATTGCAGCAACCATTCACAAAATCTAATTTGTAAGAAATAATCCCTTGCTATTAATGCTTGGCCACGCTGTATATAGTACAGATATGATAGAGCATCGTGTATTATACGCCACACTGTTGATTGACACATTGTTGTACTTGCTGAATGATTTGCCTGGTACTTATTCGGGGATTCTTTTCAGCTTTTCTCTAAAATGTGTTTCTCAGCTGTTGGCTGCAATACGCCGTGCACACCCTGGACCGCCACCTCTTCCACAATTCAGTAACAAATTTTCCATTTTTGACACTTGAAAAACTACTGCAAACAATATCATAAAAACGTTAATACCTAAATCGGATTTCAGTATTTGGAATCGCCTGTATTCCGACGACGCTAGAGACTATAGTAGCTCAGCAATGTAAAGGTTGAAAATACTACAATTTCAGTATTTTTTTCCTAGAAACGATATGGATTTTACAATTTTTTTACTATATTGACTTCATCTATTCCCAAATTTTTTGGATAAGTTGTGAATCAGTATAAAATAAAGTAACACAATTGTGGGGCACTGTACTTATGTTGCTTCAAGGTATATCTATTTTTATTTACCTGTCATGAAAAGAGAACAAGGTTTTTAAACACGTTGCATTGGATCACGACTCAAGCTGACAGAGATTTCTTGAAAACGTGCATTTCCATGAAACGTAATTATTTTGTCATTGTTTCAGTCACCTGCAAAACATGTGAATTCACTTCACATTAATTTTGTTTATCAAAATCTTTTAAGGTAGAAACTTATAGCTATATCATTGTGCTGAAGAAGGTATCTAAGATAAAGTGGAAGATGCTACGTATATATAGGAAAAAATTATCCATCATCGGTCAGTGGTCGCGCGGTTTAAGGCGTCGGTACTTGAATAGAGGTGACTAGATCGCTGTGGGTATATAAGCTATATTCGTGGAGAGTTGGCACCCCTTCTTCGGGTATGGTAGGGTGGAAGAATGTTGGCTTGAATCAATGTGAGAGATTGATATCGGTTGACATTTGACTACCCCACTAATTAATGAAGTTTTCCAAGTTTCCCTCATCCCAGCACTGAATGGCGGTTAAGGCCTACCAACGTAAGTCGTTCCTCCCGCACAAGTCTTCGACTGGGCTAATCCTCGTGATTAGAGTGGGGATAAAGATATTATTATACGTATTATTTTCGTTTTAAAATTGTATCTAATACCTTTAACTAACATCTGTTTAATACATACTTTATTATTCAAAAGAAATTGAACAAATCAATAAAGAAATGCACTAAATAATCTATTTTTTTCCACGGTCGGGAGTAGAAATCAGTTTCTATGACATCAAAATTAAAACAGAAGTAGTCGATTATTTCCAAGGGAGTATAATGCTCCTAAGGGAGTTTACATTATGGAGAACGTTTTTCATGCAAAAAAAAGATAACATTGAAATTATTTATTGACATTTAAATTAAATGTTACATTTGTACAATTTTCAAAATTAATATTAGAAGGAATATTACTTTCGCTTACATTTACAGTTTTTGTGATTGCGGTAGTAGTGGTACCTACTAAAACCTGATTAGCAATTTTGGTCTTATTTTTAATGGAGTTCTCGACATAACCCTCAGCGACTGTCGTTGATTTCCAACCAGCATGACGCTTTATTGTCGTGATATTCACACCAGCATCTGCCAATAATGTTGCTGAAGATTTTCGTAAGCAGTGACCAGTATAATATGCAGCATCAGGTAATTTTAAATACGAAGCTACTACACTCGGAATTTTTCCCATGGTATTGCTGCCAACTGGCTGCGAACTACATTTTCCTGCTTTGTAGTACAAAAAAAGGCGCTTATGCTTGACGTGGGGAGGACGAAGGGACAAGTATTTTCGAAACAATTCAAGCATATTTCCCACATCGGTAACCAGAAAGGTTCGTGGAATCTTTGCCTTAGTGTTTGGAATTTTTACAATAAAGGAAGAGCCTACATCCTCAATATCATCTACAGTTAAATTGACTAGTTCATCAGTTCGACAAGCTCCGGCAATCCCCAGAATTAATCCTACCTATAAAGAATCAAAATACTTAATAATTGAAATACCTAACAACAAAAGTAATCTTACCTTAATCATTAAGAATTCTTTGTCATCTGCACTTGATAGAAAACGGTCGATTTCACCCTTTATCAATATTTTCGATTTTTTCGCTTGATATCCGTCACCGGTTCTTTTCAAAAATGCGATCAGCTTGGGGAATTTGCTTATATCTGTGTTGTCGTAAATTATCAAGCATGACTTAACCATAGAATATTGCGCCCATAATGTGGAAGACTTGTAATTCTTTGCATTTTCACTGAAGTATGCCAACAAAACATTCTCGCTGTATACTTGAACATTTTTCTCGGCGCACCACTTTTTGAACCGATTGTAAGCTATATCGTATAAAGATCTTGACTTCGTAGGCAGCAAATTGCTTATTGCAATATTTACAGCCTCCACAATCTCTTCCGACTCACAATTATTCATTGTGCACTAAACAAACTTTAAACTGAACCAAACTAGCACCTTAATTTGACAATTCTTATTGTTTGTTTATTTTGTAGTTATGACAATAACTCAACGACTACTAAATAAATGCTCAAATCCGAATACAATAATTCTGGTGCTACATACTTAATAATGACAAAATATGTGTTTTTAAGTTAATGAGACCGTGGAAAAAATAGTATATACCATTCGGGGGAGATGCTATTTTGTCCTCGGTGCATTGTAGCCCTCGGGTTTCAAATTGCACCTCTACCAAAATAACGCATTTCTCTCCCTTATAGTATAATGTACTATTGTTCTTAAACTTGGGTATAGATAGTATTAATAAAATAATCAAAAACAAAATGTATTCATTTCATGACAGAAAGAAATAAGTACCAACCGGTTTTCCACCAAGTAGGTAATGAATAATGATTTACACACGTACGCAGAATATTCCCTTGGTTAATTAAAATGGAAATTTCTAAATACCTTTGATTTAAATTTTATGGTGGTTTGGATGAAATTTAGTTTTTTAGTTGTCAAAGTCATAATGGAATTACTAATTTAAATACTCAGCGTGAAAAAATGCGTATGGTATGCTAATATATGCTTTTATATATAAAGCCATGAATAATGTATACGTTGATTGAAGCGATAATATGCCAAATTTAATAAAGTATTCGATATAAATCATATATCGTTGTCGACATCCATGTATTTTGTATAATAAACAACTTTGAGGTAACATCAAAGTAAATTAACTCTTTTTCTAATAATTTTAATTTTTAACATTTTCGAATGTAACGTTAAACACAGCCAATAATAACAAGAAATTATTTATTGAAACATTTACATGTGCTATGAAGTACTTAACACCAGATTTTAAAATTAAGTAAATTTACATTCTGCACTCATTCCAGCAGACATTGTAAGTTAGTGCATTCAAGATAGCCATAAATTAACTGTTCCTATCTTATCCAACAAAGTCTGGAGCTTGCAGCTACGAGTAGCAGGGGAGGAAAGACAACTTAATTATTAAATATGAACTCTGCAAGTTCCCTGACCTTCCTAAGTGTAGTCTCAATTTTCCTTATCTGCTTGAGAAAACTTACCGAATTGAAGTAATTGTTAAAACAAAATTATATATAAAATTTCGAAAAAAAAACAAAAGTAGTGTTAATGGACTGGTTTTCTCCCTATCCAATCACATTAGTGCATTCGCCACTTTAACTACTAACTTTTTTTTTGCGTTGGGATTATTTATGTGATACGGCACTAATTATTCGGTTACTTGAGCTCTAGAACCGAATGATATGATGAATGATGTGTAACAAGGATGACCGATAAACAACGAAAACCGAAAAACCGAATAACCATAAAAATGACCATCAAAATAAAATTATTTGTTGAAGTAAATTAATTTTTGTTTTTACATTGTTATATGCTTAAGTTTTGTATTGTTTTATTTTAAATATATAAATGTATCTATACAAAACGTTTATATTTATGATTTAAAATAAAACGTTGCAAATGCACAAATCGATCGCACATTTATGTTTCGGGGTTGTTCATATCGAATTCGATGTTCAATTAACCTCATATAATCAACTTAACCTGACCTGATACAAAGAAGTGCTAAAACCCATATAACTCTTCAAAATAAGGTGTATTATACAATAAAATTCATACAACTAGCCAGCGTTGCACTACCGTGGTAAAAGCAGCTGCATTTGGCACATGTCTACCAGAGAATCATTCTGCGCACAGACGAGAAGCTGTTTAATTCACAATACACTTAAGCCATTTTTGACACTTGAAAAACTACTGCAAACACTATCATAACAACGTTAATACCTAAATAGGATTTCAGTATTTGGAATCGCCTGCATTCCGATGACGCTAGAGACTAGAGTATCCCAGCGATGTAAAGGTTGAAAATACTACAATGTCAGTATTTTTTCCCTGGACACGATATAGATTTTACTTGTTTTTACTATATTGACTTCATTATATCTCTTCCCAAATTTTTTGGATAAAATAAAGTAACACAATCGTGGGGCACTGTCCTTACGTTGCTTCAAGATATATCTATTTTTATTTACCTGTCATGAAAAGGAAACAAGGTTTTTAAACACGTTGCATTGGATCAAGCTGGCAGAGATTTCTTGAAAACGTGCATTTCCATAAAACGTAATTATTTTGTCATTATTTCAGTCACCTGCAAAACATGTGAATTCACCTCACATTAATTTTGTTTATCACAATCTCTTAATGTAGAAACTTATAGCTATATCATTGTGCTGAAGAAGGTATCTAAAATAAAGTGGAATATGCTACATATTTATAGGAAAAAATTATCCATCATCGGTCAGTGGTCGCGCGGTTTAAGGCGTCGGTACTTGAATAGAGGTGAGTAGATCGCTGTGGGTTCGACCCCCGCAGCCGGTAGACCGTATATAAGCTATATTCGTCGAGAGTTGGCACCCCTCTGCGGGTATGGTAGGGTGGAAGAATGTTGGCTTGAATCAATGTGAGAGATTGATATCGGTTGACATTTGACTACCCCACTAATTAATGAGGTTTTCCAAGTTTCCCTCATTCCAGCACTGAATGACTCGTTCTTTGATAAAAGCCTTCACCCATTGTTTCATGGTTCTAACTTGATTTAAAGAGGTGGCAGCAGCATTTTAGATTTTTTCTCTCATGATTTTCTTAGTATCTGTTTGAAATGACACTGTTTCTAACCAATATTTTCTGATGTAGATTTTTTTTGTCCCTCACATATATTTTCAACAACCTCATAAACATTAACGTAATGTGGTTTCGTCCATTTGTACCAAACTACCTATTGATTTGACATTGAAGTTAACCTCATAGGATTAACTCTGAATTCGAATCCAGCGGCCTCAAAATGGCAAACGTATGAAGGGTATGTCAATTTGATGTTGAATGACCTAGAACATGTGTACGATGGTTTGTTTCATTTGCCATTTATCTTTCGGTCTGACCTAGAAATGACCTTGAATAATGATGTGATTGAACGGACTTCAGATTTGGATTCAATGAGTATACTATATAAGAATAGGGTGTAACAGAAATGCTGGTCATACCATTAACTGCATATTTTTGAAGCCAAATATCGCGATTTAACCCTACTTTTATATACAAAAATGCCTTTATTACAAACGACTGCTAAAAAACGCGCAGATTATGAACAATTTCTCTCACTCTCGTAGAGTAATATTTTATATGGATTATTTTATCATTCTTAACAGTTTTTCGTGAAACTCTTCTTTTTTAAATAACTTCGATTTTTTAAGGTCACGCAACGATGGAGACAGCCGCAAAAAATTGCGTTGCACTTAATATTTTTAAGTTTCAAATTTTAAAGAAACACCCAAGGAGTAATTTTTATATAATTTACTGATGTTTCAAATATTTGGGAACTGATTTTATACAGAGTATTTCTGGACATAGGGCTAGCTTGTTTCACCATTTTTACGCAAACAAATCTTTTTCAAATAGGTACGTAATTTCGTTTACTAAGAAAATATAAAACAGTATTTAAGAAACAGATTAGTTAAATATACTATAGTAATTGCTACGCATATCTATGTATGATATTTCCAATCTAGACGTTAATCAATTCTAATTATAATACATTATTTACTGATTTTGGTTCATTATCTGTATTTATAAATGTTATGGTACTTCGCGATTATTTCCTCTAGATAACATCATCTTCTGCGTTTTATCCTTATTCAACTGTAAGTCCAATGAAGCAATATAATGTTGCAGTTTTTATAGTGTTATTTATGGTACTAGGATATGGTGAATCAAATATTATTGTAATACATACTCACTAGTTGTTAACGGTAAGTCATTGGTATAGATAATGTATAACAAAGGTCCTAATATTGATCCTTGAGATACACCTTTTTGTAATAACATATTTTCTGATTTTATTAATTTTTCCGACTCATTCACCTCTGCAACGCATTGCATGCGATTGTGAAGATTGTGAAGAATTAGTAAGTTAAATATTCTTAGCAAAACTTTTGAACGTGTTTGTTATAATCATTTACTTAGTGCACTTAAATCCTTAATAATTCCTGAGCAGCATGGATTTTTTCCAAGTAGATCAATCGAATCTAATTTAGCAATATACCTCAATATATTACTACTGCAATGGATAGTCAGACTCAGGTGGATGCCGTGTACACTGACTTCAGCAAAGCGTTCGATAAACTTAATCATAACATTCTTATTTGGTTATATAGTTGTTTGAAGTTGGTGTACATGATAACTTACTGAGATGGCTTACCTTTTATATTTTTAATAGGTCACAATTGGTAACCATTAGTGGTTATAAATCTTTCCCCTATGTTGCAAGGTCAGGCGTTCCTCAGGGATCGCATTTGGGACCGTTACTATTTTTAATCTATATCAATGATATCCGCCACTGTTTCAAATTTTGTAGATTTTTGCTTTATGCAGATGATTTAAAAATTTATTCTCAAGTAAGCAATTCCGATCATTGTTTTGCCTTTCAGGAAGATTTAAACTCTTTTTTCCATAACTGTAAAACAAACAAGCTGCAATTAAATTTAATAAAGTGTTTTTATATTTGTTTTACGCGTAACCATAACATATACTCTTACAATTGTAACTTTAATAAAAATATGTTAAATCAAGTTGAAGAAATAAAAGATCTTGGCGTTGTCTTTGATAGAAAGATGAGTTTCTCTTCGCATATTGATTACATAACTTTAAAATGTAACAAAATGCTTGGTTTCATTGTCAGAGTTTGCAAAAATTTTAAGTCAGTTTTTTCTATAAAATCTATATATTTTGCATTTGTGCACAGCATAATCAACTTTGCCTCTATAGTATGGAATCCTCAATATTCCATATATAAATCTCGACGAGTCGGTGCAAAATAGATTTATGATATTTATATTACAAGGAGAGTGGTGTGTATTCTTTTCAATGTAGCACGTTATTAAGAAACAAGTCTGATATTGTTTCATTAGAAAATCGAAGAATTATTGCCAAAGCAATATTTCTATTTAAACTTTTTAATGGTCTGATTTGATTCTCCAGATTTATTAGCCTTGATCGGCTTACATGTGCCTCAACATGATTTTAAAATAAATGCTTTGTTTCCCATAAATAGAATA
This sequence comes from Monochamus alternatus, assembly GCA_037114965.1. NCBI lineage: Eukaryota > Metazoa > Arthropoda > Insecta > Coleoptera > Cerambycidae > Monochamus > Monochamus alternatus. Next base: position 23,357,401 of record CM073430.1, read on the forward strand.
TGTAAAAATTGCAACTTGTACTATAGTCATCTAGATATCTTTCATTCTCCGCTCGTCGGTTTTAAAAAATCTTTAAAGGGAATTACTATTGTAGGTTAAGATTTTCTATTATAGCAATTATCACTGTACTTTTGTATTTAATTTAAGTATTTTGTGGACATTGTTTTGGGCTGTAAATCCCGTGAGTGTCCCTGTTTTCTATAAATAAATAAATAAATATTATAAGATTTTTCGGTACATCTCTAATGCTATATTCTACTATTTTTATTAATAGTATACTGTGATCGACACAATAATAATAATAATAATAATAATAATAATAATAATAATAATAATAATAATAATAATAATAATAATAATAATAATAATAATAATAATAATAATAATAATAATAATAATAATAATAATAATAATAATAATAATAATAATAATAATAATAATAATAATAATAATAATAATAATAATAATAATAATAATAATAATAATAATAATAATAATAATAATAATAATAATAATAATAATAATAATAATAATAATAATAATAATAATAATAATAATAATAATAATAATAATAATAATAATAATAATAATAATAATAATAATAATAATAATAATAATAATAATAATAATAATAATAATAATAATAATAATAATAATAATAATAATAATAATAATAATAATAATAATAATAATAATAATAATAATAATAATAATAATAATAATAATAATAATAATAATAATAATAATAATAATAATAATAATAATAATAATAATAATAATAATAATAATAATAATAATAATAATAATAATAATAATAATAATAATAATAATAATAATAATAATAATAATAATAATAATAATAATAATAATAATAATAATAATAATAATAATAATAATAATAGATAGATAGATAGATAGATGTTTATTGACCATTATATACAGTAGGTAGTACATTTACAGTCATAATCTAGAGTGAGTAGTATTAATAAAAGATAAAAATTCGTCAATATTATAAAAACAATGTGATACTAGAAAATTTTTAGTAAACCTGTGGAAGACCTTGGATGACATATCTCTAACATTTTGCTGTGTAAAAAAATTTACAAACTTGTTGTAGAGGTCTACTGGTATCTTATTACGCTTGGTTAGGTCCAATCGAGAAAAAGGTATAATCAAGTTACTGGCATGGCGAGTATCGTATTTGTGAATGTCTGAATAAGATTGAATATTTTGTGAATTATGATGTATAAGTGCCAAAGAATCAAGCAAATACAAACATGCCAGGGGTAAAATCTGATATTTTAAAAAAAGTTCTTTGCAAGGAGCTCCAATCGGAGCACCCGCAAGAAGACGTATTGCTGTCTTCTGCAATATAAACACTCTATGTGCACCACTAGAGTTTCCCCACAGGGGTACCCCATAAGATAAGTGACTATGAAACAATGAGTAATACACAATTCTCATGACATAATTATCGACAAATGGTCTTAATTGCCTCATAAGAAATATCTGCGTGGCAAGTTTCGAACAGAGACTATTTATGTGAGCAGTCCACGTTAAACTGGGATCAAGAGTAATTCCTAGAATCTTTACGGGATCCATCTTATCTGAAGTTTTACTGGAAGTAAAAGATATAAAGTTAGTTTTAGACAAATTTAATTTTAATTTATTAGCTGAGAACCACGTATTAGCTAGGTTGAGAGAGTCTCTGCCTTGTTCATTGCCACGAGATAACAATGTTGTGTCGTCAGCGTAAAGATAACAGGAGGCATTATTAATATTAACCGGTAAGTCGTTGATATAGATAAGAAAAAGGATGGGTCCAAGGACCGAACCTTGAGGGACACCTGCAGTAACAGGTGATAAAGCAGATTGACAATTATTATGACTTACATATTGCTGTCTGTTTGTTAGATAGGAACGGAAAAGTTGGAGCTCCTTGCCTCGAATTCCATAATATTCTAATTTTAAGAGAAGTATATTTATATTAACACAGTCGAAAGCCTTTGAGAGGTCGCACATTATGGCATGTGTAGATGTACCTCTATCCAGGCCCTCGACAATGTCATCTAATATAGCCAGTAATGCTCGAATAGCTGAAAAATCTTTTCTAAACCCAAATTGAGATGGAGATAATATATGTTTACTTTCTAAGTATGAGAGTAACTTCTCTTTAATTAATATTTCAAATATTTTTGAGATTATTGGAACTATAGCAATTGGTCTATAATTATCATAATTATCAATGGGCCCCTTTTTATGTATTGGAAGGATCTTAGTTATTTTAAAACAATCAGGCCAAACCGCCTCATTTAGAAATTTATTAAATAGTTTAGTCAAAACTATTACAAGGTACTCTAGAGAGGTTTTTATTATAGGGCTATTAAGGCCATAGTAGTCAAAACAATTTGTTCTCTTTAATTTTAAAATAGCTTGACGCACATCTGACTCAAGAATGGCTGTTGTAAAAAAAGAAGATAAAGGTGTGGGCATATTTTTCAAAAACATCATGGGATTCAGATTATGGTCCCGAACTGACAATGAAACAACATCAGAAACAGTAGAAAAGAAATTATTAAAATCATCAGGATTAAATGATGATATGTTCCCCGGTTTTTTATGAGGTCTTTCGGAATTAACAATTTTCCACACAGCTTTACTTCTATTTTCAGCATGACAGATAGTGTTACTGTAATATGCACGTTTGGCCTGTTTTAAAGCACTTCTATAGGTTTTCTTACATTCACAATAAATAATCCAATCAGTTTGAGAACCAGACATATTGTACTGATTTTTATTTTTATTGAGCATTCTCCTCAACATTCTAAGGTCCTTGTTGAACCATTTAACTTTGGACGATAAATGCTTGTTCGTATAAGGAAAATTTTTGTTGACCACTTCCAAATAGTTCTCTAAAAAGGTACTCATTGAATTATTAGCATTCAAGTTGTCAATATGCAATTGACTCCAATTTAAATTTTCTAGATCTTCCACAAATTTATGACAATTTAAAGCATTAATCATGCGAGTACGATACGTATCCCTGGACAAAACCTTTTGCTTTCCATCTATATGAAGAAACAACGAAAGATGATCCGCTATATGAGTATCCAAAACCCCCGCAGATAATAAAGCAGGATTAATATTAGTGATAATATTATCTAACTGTGACTTACTATGTAACGTAATTCTAGTAGGTTCATGTATTAAGTGTTGCAAACCATACATAGCAAAAATATCACATATATCATTAACATACTCTGTACCGCCATCAAGGTTCAAATTTATGTCTCCAACAATAATAAAAAATTTAAATTTACTTGAAAAATGATCAATTAGATTACTAATGCAAGATTTAAAAATGGAAAGGTCACCCTTAGAGGATGATCTATAAGCAGTTATCAACAAACAATTTTCAGAAACTATTTCAGTAGCACAAAACTCTGCATGAAAGGAATAACAAAAGTTTAAAACATTAATAATAAATAATAATAATAATAATAATAATAATAATAATAATAATAATAATAATAATAATAATAATAATAATAATAATAATAATAATAATAATAATAATAATAATAATAATAATAATAATAATAATAATAATAATAATAATAATAATAATAATAATAATAATAATAATAATAATATCTCTACCCCTCATTCTAATTACAGGGATTAGCCCAGAAGTCGGATACTTGTGCGGGAGAGGAGGCGGCATATTATTATTAAGCAGGCCGCATTTGCGCCCAGGAACGACTTACATTGGTAGGCCCTAACCACTATTCAGTGCAGGAATGAGGGAAACCTGGAAAACCTCATTAATTAGGAGGGTAGTCAAATATCAACCGGTATCAATCTCTCACATTGACCTAAGCCAACATTCTTCCACCCTACCATACCCGCAGAGAGGGCGCCAAACCTCTCCACGAATATAGCTTATATACGGTCTACCGGCAGCTGGGCTCGAACCAACACCGATCTAGTCACCTCGATTCAAGTACTGACGCCTTAAACAGCGCGACCACTGACCGACGTAAAATGCTTTAGATAGATCTAAAGAGAAGCTACAGTTGTGGATTTAGTATTCATGGCATCTAAAATTTTTGACAAAGCTTGATAGACTGCTACTAATAGTTGATAGTTGAAGCTGTGTCACTGACTACACTTAGATATGGATCGTCATGATTTATAAAAATATTATCTAGTAAAGACTTTGTATTTAAGGTGACTGTTGTTGGGTCAAAAATAGTCTGACGTAAATTAACATAATAATAAAGCTAAAAACATTTTTCTATTACTATTGTCCTTGTTTTCAAAATGTATGTTAAAATCTCCACATAAAATAATTTTATAAGTTTTAAAATTTGTTTGAGTTTTTTCAAGCATGTCAGTAATTGTATTAAGAAATATATATCCAGAGCCTCTTTATCATATTTTGGTGGTCTATATATACAAATAATAAGAGTCTCTATCAACTTACATACTACAGACGTACACTCAACGACACCGTCTATACTAAGAAGTCTTAAGCTTTCGAATTCTTCAGATCCCATTTCATCTTGAACAAAAATACAAGAACCTCCATGTCCATACGCAGACCTTTCTCTGCAGTACATAGAAGTTAGTTTGTAACCTAGCTTTATGACAACACTTTCATGTAGCAGACATCGGTCAGGCAACTAAACAATGGTTTGTTATTCATGGTGTTAAAACTAGATCTAATTCATCTATTTTATTTTTAATGCTCTGTATAAAAAAAAATCCAAACTTCCAGAGTAGGCAACTGGCAACACGCTGTGACAATACAACGGTAACATTTCCCGTCAATCCCGCCGTGTCGTAATTTAATTCCTGTGTTTACCATGTGTTTACGTTGTAGTTTTGTGTTTTTCAGTTGTTAGTGCCTTTTTTAATTTTTAAACGTTTTATAGTTATTAGATAAAGAAATTTGTGTCGAGTGCAGATATTTTCCTACAATATAGTTCGCCGGTTTGTTTTTCTAGGTTATGGGACAATATTGATGCGGGTACATTAAAAGTTTTCTATTATCTATTCCTTTCGTTCGATTTTGTTAAAATAAATAGGCATTTTATCTAACTGTATCTACGAGAAGTGTGTTTTATCGGTAGTGAGTGCTTGTAATGAGAGAAAATGTAGTATTGCCAGTTTGTAATGAAATGAAAAGCGAATGCAAAATAGTGGAGCTAACTGTATTAACTGTTTCCTATGTATCAGGTATTATTACTAATAAGATATTAATTGTTGTGTAATTTAGAAATGCTGCAAGAAAACGGTCACATGGTAGTAGATATTGTTGACAAGTGTAAGCTTTATCTATGGATCTAAGATCTAAGACACCGCTGTCGATGCTTATCATAGACGCCGACTTTCCGTAGGAAAAGAGGGTTTTGACCCATTTTTTAAATATCGAGCTAAAATTCTCAAATAATTTTTTTATTTTCTTTTAGGACTTCCTGAGCACGTGGTTAAAATTTTTGTACTCAGTCATAGATAACCCTGTATTCAGTATGTTATCGGTTATCGCATATCCATTTCCTAATACAGGAATATTGTTTGTATGCATTCGTGTATAACATAAAGAAATAATGCAGCTGCCTTCTACCAGTTTAATCTACTATATCAAACTTGTGCATCAAATCAATTTGCCCCTAGTAAATGGAAATGTTTGCCACATATTTGGGTGAACTGATCGTTGACAGTCTGACGCCGCAAAGTTTGGAATTTGACATTTAATTTGCAAATATCTGAAATTGCGCTCTGTCTGGAAATCTTCATTTTGCATAATTTGATTTACCCAACTGCAGAAATAGGCAATAAATTTAAATATATTATTGGGAACACAAAGCTGAGCTGAAATGTTTAACTAGAATAGACTATTAAAAGGGTAGTAAAATCGATTTTGTCATTTCGAATATAGTTTACGATTAATTTTATACGGAGCAAGTTAAAAAAAAACTAATTTAGAATAGAAAATATATTCTACTTAAATCTTCGGCATTTGCAATGAAATAAACTATTTCATAGTATTAATTAATTTTACAAAATCAGTTGAAAATATCATATCCTTAGTGTTCCATAATGAATTCCGAGTATAAAATCTTATTAAAATACATCAATGATTTTGAAGGTTTTAAAAAATTTAAAGTTAAAGTTACTATAAAAAAAATGAAAATAAACGTTGGCACCTTGTAACTCGGTTATTATCAATATTTGGACCAAGGTAAGTTTGGTTATCTCTTATTATTTTGACGTCATAAATCACCTGTTACTCTATGTACAATTTATTATACAGGGTCTCCCAATGAAAACTTGACTCCCCTATACTTAGAAAATCGAAAAATATTTCAAAATTCACCGAGACCCGTCGATTTTTGTTCTTGAGGACAGCTTTTTTGACAGCCAAGCCAATTCGATATGTTCATCCCCCTAGTTTCTAGCAACCCCAACGTTACAATTTCAAATGGAACTACCTCACTTGTTGCACATCATTTGAAAGCCCTTTTCATTGCGAATACAGTGATATATCGTTTTTAGAAATCGGTTGAGATTTGAATTATTGGCTAAAAACGAAAAGTTGACAAACCACATTACCTATTTTTATTGGTGTCGATCAGTTTACAAAAAAGTTCAAATAAAAAAAGCTTAAGCAAATAATAAACTTATGGCACATCATTTTAAAGCCCCCGTCAACTTTTCGTAATATGCAACAATATAGTAATTATACCAAAAAAGCAAATTTGGCATTTCAAATAAAAAACTTATTTAGTTAACAAATAACTGAGTAAACATTACTCTAAGAGTTGTGTTATTAATTTAACACAACTGGGTGTGAACTTTCAAAATTATGCATAGTTGCAGCATTGGAATATTTTTCAGGTTAAAGTAACAGATTATAAAATGTTAATGAGATATATTGATTTATATGTTTCTAGCATTTAGGAGATATCCCTGCCAACATAGATTTATTACAAATAATTATTACAGATACACGCGATTTTACTGTATACCGCAGAAAAAGTTAATTTATGTACATTTCTTGCTAGTATAGAACCATAATGTGCGTAAACTTAGTGCACCACATTATTATGATGAAATAAAAAATAATGATTCTGTTAGATTTGGCTAAGTTTACATTGAACCTTAAAAATTTAAAGAAAAAGATATGAATTATTTTCGGATTACCTGAGTTTTCCGAAGAACGGAATATTTTGAATGGCACATTGTTTGTATAAATACAGATTATCGCAAAATGGGGGACATATATTAGCTTTTACGCATTTTCTAAGAACGAAAGAATTTTTCTTCATGGAATAATCTTCAGAATGACTATGCGACAAAAATTTAGCACATTGACAAACAATGTATGTTTGACGAAGTAAAGGGCTAAGTGAAAACACGATTTTTCCATTTTGTAATGTATACAGCACATTGCAGCACATCCAGTGCACCCATTACTTTTTATTTTAACCAAAAATGGGGGGCTAATTTCACGCACATTAATCCTTAATATAACAATAATAATAATATACTTTATTGTCCTTATCATGTACAATACAAAACAAAATATATAAAATGTATAGGACTAGTCAATAAGTACAAGAAAAAAAAACATTTAAATAACAAAATCACAATTTCTAAAAACTTAAATATTCATGAATACCCAAGCAGCACATACTGGTCGAGTTGACGTCGAACCGACGTCGGCAGTCTAACCTGAAGTCGGTAGTAGACGTCCGCGCCACAGCGTGCCGATCAGTTTTTATACGAAAATTGTCACACAAACTCCGGTCGACCCGACGTCACCCTGTCGACTAATAAAGTCGCTCTAATATTCAAATTATTATAACCATTTCGATCAAATTTTAGGTAAGGCTAATGTTACCCAGAGTGACCTTTAGTATACGGTAATTTAAGTAAGTAGCGTTACGTGTAAATATTTGAACCTACTTCCATGTTACATTAGATACGACAAATATTACCTAACATAACATTTTCTATAATTTACGTACAAATTTTTCTATATAAATCAGACAAGTACTATATTTTTGTTCCGTTTATACTAATTTTGTAGCTAATAATAATGCAGCTCATTTTAATAGAAGGTATGCATCTACTCGTATACAATTCAGTATATTAATAAAATATAATTTTAAGGATATAAGTTTCGAGACCTTCAAATACTGAAATTATAAACGCATGCAATTTTATTGATTATATTGGACAAAACAGACCATTAAAATTAAAGCGCCATTAAATGAACAGTATTTTTATCAATATATATTTTTATTTTGTATTTTTTAGAAAATATTTTTTTATTAGTAATGAATAAGAATAAGAAGATCAAGAGTAAGAACTAACTTCTCATACAACATATAATCTTAAAATCGTAAAATCACTCTTAAAATTATTGTGTATTGATCCCAACTCTTCCAAAATGGCTTCCTATTATTTTTATAAAAAGATGTCGTCGTCGGCAATACCAATCTGTTATATCCCAATGATTTAAAGTTATTATTGGGGTAAACGAATATAATTACTCTAGTCACCAGGTCATATTAAGTTTATTTATTTACCTTAATTATATACCAGTCCTCACAATTGGTATAATAAACTCCCATTTCTATATACTAACTGAAGAAGTCAAAATTGCTCCACCAAGTTGTACTAATTATGTACTTTCAAAAACAAGATATAATAATGGTAAACTTCCAACATACTTACTGTACAGTAGGTATAATACGTATACGTATCTAATTCAACTTAGTCGTATTAGAAAAGTTCATTTATACTTGTTGCATGTAGATCTACAAAAGAGGTATAAACATACAACTCTTACGACTAACCTAACTTTCCATTGTTTTCAGGCGTGTTCGTGCAGTTAAAATTAAGATTGTGTTAGTGCAGTTATAGTTGAGTACTCTTTTTCAGATGCAGAACTTTGTGGATATATTTTTTGATTATGTTTTTATATATTACCTGTGTAACATTATTTTTTCCCCACCCAGTAATTAGTACTGACTGTCAGGTGGTGTACTCTAAATAAATAAATAGTTTCGTATTATTGACAATAAAATGACTGATGTATTTAAAATATTTGATATATAGTGATTTTCCGGTAACTGTGACCTCGGCTATTCTCAGGCTAGACTTTGTGGGGGATAGACCGCTATCGTGACCTCTGGGTTCGCCCATAATATATTGCATTCGGCTCCTATTAATATTACGACTCATACGGTCAGAACCGTCCTCGGATAATGGTCTCGACTTATTTGAATTATTCATTATCAGATTTCTTAATACTTGACAGTTTTCATTACTTCACTAACAATATAGGTAACATCATGTCAAGCGTCAAAATGTTTCAAATACGTGTGTTTGGTGTATAGGTCAAAATATGGTATAAACACCGACGTCGGCTGTACCTACCTCATCCGCCATTACAATTAGTATTAAATAATTTGGAGTAGTGACGTCGGTGTGGATGACATTAACTGACGTATATCATTGGCTAGATACAGTTAACAACACCGACGTCGGCCTATCCGGCTTGTTTTATTATTATATATTGTTATTTAAAGCATGGAACAGGTCTAAATACCGGCGTCGACATTGCCGACGTCGTTGTGACGTCGGCAGTAGTAACGTAAGCAGTTCCTACCAAAATGACTTAAAATTCGACTATAGACGTAATGCTATACCAATTTTGTAGTCATAATTTGTATAATTTTGGTATAAAACTAGTCGTTAGTTAAATTCGATGTGGTTTGTGCTGCTTGGGTATTATATTCAGTTAAAACTTTTCAAAATGACGTGTGTATAGTAAAACATTTATATGTCCAGGAAGTTTATTATAAAATTTAATACCATTGTAAAGTTGACCATTTGTTCTCATGGACACAAAATTCGCGAAAATTTGCGCGAATTATTTAATGGCGGGAAAAGGCTCAACTTTTAGCAATTTTAGCCAACTGCAATATTTTCTATCACTTTCATGAAACTGTCATTGACAGTCACGGTAGATTGTTATAAGTCAAGTTAAACTTACTAACCGCACATAATGATGAAAATAGCGATAACATTCATGTTTTGTGAAATTCGCGGAAAGTTGACACTTTCTCGCCGTTGATAATTTAAATCAAAATCTGTAAAATTCGCAGGAATTTTCGCGAATTTCGCTTCCATGAGGACAAGGATTAAGTAATGCATCACAATTTCTTGTGTTATAGTCATGATTAAAATTATTAGTTGAAAATAATGAAAAATTATTTTTAACAAAGATTAGACAGACAGGTAGACAGGTTATCTATCATTTAAAGAAATTATATATTCATTGTCCAATTCCAAATTTATATTTACCTTTACATCAATGTTATCAAGAAATCGTCACGAGTCCATAAAAATTGAGATTTAAAAAAAATTCGTAGTTATTTATTTTTATTCCACGTTAATTACTTTATATAAAATTGTTATATTGTTACATTTTAATGTTTATTAATTTTTAGTATTTTTTTTGACGAGTAGGTAAGGTGGAAGATGGAAGTTTTCGAATCTAAAAAAAAAACAGTTTCCGTGTGGAATGAACAAATCAATAAAGGACGTTCTTTATAATATTTTTATTTGTACCTACAACAAAATTAAGAACATTATAATTCTTGTTTATATTTATATTTATATTGAAATTCGAACAATACATAATATTAAAGGGATTCAATTTATTTGAAATGTTTAGTATATTTAAATATCTGTTGTTCAAGTTAGAACATGAAGGTAAGGTATCCAATTCATGTTGACTGTTTTCATTTTAAATTTGTTTGTAAGTGAATTGCCTATTATTATTGCGACATTGGTAGATTTCCAGCTACCGTGCGTCTTTAATAATAATTTGTGATATTTTCACAATTATCAGCAGAAAACGCCGCCGAAATTCGACGAAAGCAATGGCATGTGTAATTTTTAGGATTGGATAGCTTTAAAAATTCTGCAGTTCTTAGTCCTAGATTTCCAAAACTGTGGATACCAACAGTCTAAATCGAACATTTCCCTCTTTAGTAATTTACAAATAATGTGTTGTGTAGAGCTTGGCATGGCCGTAGAGATAAATATTGCCTATACAATACCAAATTTTCTTGCCCAGTTACAAAAAATCTTCTCTCAAAGTCTGTTTTCCGGTAATCCGGTATTTTCGGTGATTTATATTATGAATTGACATTTTTGTTATTCTTTCCGTCTACATGCACCGGCTAACCCAATAATTGTTGCAACCTGAAAGTAAAAACAAGCAAAGTTGAGACTTTTTTCAAACAATAGTGATTTTTTGTTAAAAATACCTTAGCTAGTATTAGGTAAGTTTTATTGCCCACTTTCCTAATAAATTTGTTGATCTGCTAGCTGCTGAAGACTTCTGATTTCTTTGGTTTATAACCAACGTTCTTCTTTTTAAGAAATACGATAAAATTCGGAATTTGGCTATGTTTACATTAATCTTTAATAAAATGGTACTTTTCAGCATAACCTACATGCTCCACTGAGTACAAGGTTTAACGATTTCTAGTTTTTGTGCCAAATAAGCCAAAATTACGTCCTCTGTAATAGGATTACATTTTTATTATATTACCATGTAGGTAGGAATGATAGGAAATAGAGAATACAACAAGATTTTCAGTCATTATTGATATTTTTTACATATCATTACTCTTTTTCAAGTTTTACAGCAACTTTTTCCATGTAAATTTTCTGCTGTGAATGTATTTTTTTCTAGACATAACATAATGAACAAATCTAAATTGTTAGTATGTGATACAAATAGCAATATTTTGAAATTCTTACTAGATTGTCGGACCAATTAAATCAGACTTTTTTTGTTTATGGTACCTTATTATTTGCAAAGCTTTAGTAACAACAGTTTTCTTATATTAAAATCGAATTCCAACGGTCGTTATAGCTTGAATGTCGACGTACAATTTCATGCAACATCAAAAGAAACACAAATACTTACTGAATACAGTACACCGCCTCTTCAGTATTTTTCAATTTAAAATACCTTCAAAGATATTTAATAGAAAACGTATACATAGAAAGCTCAATATCGGCAAAATGAATATAAAAAATTTAAGGAATTTAATTAATAATTATTGGTATCATCAATATTAATGAATACATTTTAACGTGGAAAAAATTCAATAACATTATTGAAATATTTCAGTTACAGGTGCAGTTAGTTACATTTTATTATCAATTAACAATTATTTACGTCCTATGTCTAATAAATAATTATTTTATTATGATGAACACCGTAAAATAGATTGAATAAAGCATTACAATGTAATACGTCCATGACAATAAACAAAATTAAATGAAAACAATATTTTTACTATCATAATTTCACGTGGCAAATACACGAGGCACATGACAATTCCTAATGGGAAAATAAATGTAATTGACATTTTATTAAAAGAACGGCTAATTCGTTTCCAGAGAAATGAATAGCAGATATTTATATAAAATTTCTAGATATCTGTGGAAATTTATTTCCAATATACGCGCGATAGATGGACTGTATTATTATTTAAAGACATTTAATATAATATTTCGAATTGGATAGTTTCAATTGAGATAAATAAAATGGCACAGTTTATACAGAATATTTACTTTAATAAATAGTCTAAACGTTTTCGGATATTATCATTAAAATTAATTCACATATGGATATTTGACAGCAAATATGCTAAATAGACAAATTTGTAAATAAGCTAGTATTTGATAACTATTGTTTAGGTACACTGAAAAAAAGGCCAGTAACTTTACAAATTTACTTTGTAAGAATATACTTATAATTGTCTTAAAATAATTCTAAAAATAATGATGATATTACACTGACACTTGTAATTTTACAAGAAAACTGCCAATATACAATAAAACTGTAAACTTCCTATGTAATTATAATATAATTTATACATTTATAGAATGTTTTGTAACACATTTACAATTAACAATGTGAAATCCATTTTTACATTGTAAAATTACTGAACATGCCAAATTTACTATATAATTGACTGTAAAAATATGCCTAATGTGTGTGTGTGAAGGTACTATTAATTTTAAAACGCACTATACCACTAACCGTTGAGAGCGTTGGGTGGTGACGCCTTCATAATTCCTTGCTTCATTTCGAAGAATGCAGTGTGTACCTGAAACCTAGGTACTTACATAATTAATTTAGTGAGTAGTAACTAGCAATATAAACATATCTAGAGTGACAAGTGAGTGTTTTTAGTACTATAAATAGTTTTGTCTAGTGCTTGTTTAAACATAACCTCAATGAGATTAAGTAGTAATAGGTATGTAAGTTATACATAATTATTGAAACAAAGAAACATTGTATCTACAAAAATCGGGTACCCCACTGTTGTTTTGTTTATTTTACATAATATATAAAAATATATTACCTATTTTCTATTGGAATTATATTTTATACATATTTGAAGAACAGAGGCTTCTGGAGAATTGCCATGATTTAAGTTCTGGGTTATCTATGCACATTTATATAATTAATATTACTTTGTAATAGTTAGTATAAGATCATAGAATTCGTTTGAATATTATAAAATATTAACTTTAGTTCTATGAATATATTTTTACATTGTTATATGTTTTCTATAACGTTAAGTGTTCTGTTTTGTACAAATAACCTAAATGTGCAGGTACCAAATTTTAATAAAACATTGCCGTAAAACCATAATATTTTATTACTTCAGTACCTGTATGTACATGTATTTCTTAGCTAAAGAAATAAGCAAAGAGCAGTTAATATATTGAAGATATAATAAAGCTGTAACTACTAATTAGCTAACTGAACCGTAATCGGAGTACAAAATAGCTATTTATACAATCAGTTAGGAAAAGTACGTTTTTTTGTAACAAATGTTTTTCACACAATTTGTCCAAAAATTTTAATTATAAATTTAAAAAGGATTATTCTGCTGATTTTAAGGTATACATGGGGGCTATAATAAAAATAAGTTTGTATATAAATCTGAAAAGCATATAGAAAACGAATCTATTGCTTCGGAAATGTTTGACTTCACTGGGGATATCATATCAAAAATTCAGTATTACTATTAAGAGTGTTTGTTAACATTAGAAGCAATTGGCATTCATGTTAATTAGGTTACTTAATATGAGTACATTTTTCTTTTGAAATAACATTCTGATGCAGTTATGCTATTGAGAAACTCACGGAAAAGCCTGATATGTTACTTAAGGTAAGTAACAATCGTTAATTCCTTACGATATTTCAATTTTTCTCATGTAGGCATATTAATCTATTAGGTATAAATGAATTACTATTCAGATTTTTTTTTAGGTATCTATGTCACAGCACTGTTAGTGAATTCGAATGTCAGTTTCCACACTTTTAGGATGTTTCTTTTATTCTCCGAAAAGATAGTTCAAATGTAACGGGAATATTTTTGAGAAAAATTGAATAACGAAAATTTCATTTCGATATCTTGATTAGTTTTGATATAGCATTTTTCTTAATTTTAGGCCTTTTCTATGATGCCCTATATTACATACGTATAATGTTTCATTAAAACATATATGTGTTTGTTATAGCAGCGAAAAACTAGAAGTTATAAAAAATATTCCTCAAGCCACCAGATACTACACATAGAGAAAAAATGTCTTCACAATGTATAAATATTAATATAATAAGTAGAAAAGTTACCACAGAAAACGACCAAAATTTAAAAATGTCATGTAGGTATCTCTTAAACAAATCAAGATATCGAAATGTGATTCTCGTTATTCAACTTTTCTCAGAAATTAAGCTCCAAATATCTTGGATACTTTCTTCTTTTCGGAAAATAGAAGAAACCTTCTATACTCAAATTGGACCATCCTGTACAAAAAATAAAAAAATTACATTGTAGTCATAATATAAAATGTATTATTACAATGTAACTGCCTGTAAAGTTAATTTGCAATTTTACAAGTAATTGTGGAAGTTACATTGTAAAAATACTTTTTGTATTGTAAAATTACAAAGTAACATTACAATTGCAAAACTTAAAATTACACCACAAAATAAATTTACAACGTAATTTTACATTTTATTTGTAAAGTCACAATCGATAAGAAAATTACAGCAATAATGAGTGGTAAATAAATTGCCATCTATTTTAACTGTAATTATTTTTTACAGTGTAAGTTAATTAGTTAAGATTTGTTGTAACTGTCTTATATGTCTTTTGTTTGTAAATTTTGCCGCGCGAAAAAATACACCCAAAGGGAAACCATTTTTGTCGCAACTGCGCAAGAGCGAGAAAGAAGAAGTCGAAATTAAAAATAATAATCGCTAAGAGCTAGCCGCTCGGCGTGTCTACAAAATTTGTTGTTTTCGTTTATTTTTGTGTTGTTCCAATCTTTGGAGTTATGAGGAGCTGAAGTGGCGAATGGTGAGTTGTGACATTTATTTAAGGTGCTTTTTGGGTGTGCGATACTTTGCAATTTTGTTGTTTGACACAAAAAATATTTACAGTTCATTTAATCATTAAAACCTTATTTGGAAAGTCGCTTTGTATACAACTATTTAAATTAAAAAATAGCATTTCCTAGTTTTAATTTAAGAATTAAGCTAGTGATGTAAGTACTGTGTGGATGTTACTTGTGGAATAAAATTCATGATGTTTGCATATTTAAACCTAGCTTCCTGAATAATTGAAATAAAAATAATACTAAAAGTGTTGACTGGATTATTAAAATGAGCAGATATATTATTCAAAAAATATATAAATAAAATTTTAAATATCTCTGTATTATTTTTATCACGGGCGCCTTCGCCACATTTTGAAATAAGATATAAAGCAGCACTGAAAAAGATTTAAGTGAATTTAACTATACCATACAATGTGAAAGTTTAATTTTAAAAAATCACAATGTTTATGAATGTATCATATAGATCTATGATTTTTATACATTTAAATGAACTGAGGGTTTTTGATCTTACTTATGTTATTTATAGTTTGTGACATTTCCTGTTAACATCACAATTTGATCGTTACACTGTTAAGTTGTTCACAAACAAACCCTAAAAAAATGCTTCGTTTCGACGATACAGGGTGTTCAAATAATATCTTAGTGTATTTTTATTAAAAAATATCCAATATTTTTTTTATTTTAATAATACATTAAGCTGTTTAATTAAAATTCAATAACTGAAAATTAAAAAAGAAATAAAATACAAAATGACAAACAAGCAAACAAGACAATTGTAAGTAACACAAAACCATCAGCTTCACATTGGTCATATTTTCCTGAAAATGGTTGATTTTGACGATACAGATTTAACAAGAGTACCTTTTTCCGTAAAAAAGGTGTTTAATACGTCAAATACGTTAGGGCCAATTTAAATAAATAATAATCGCATACATAGCGCCCTCTAAGCGCTATATAAAAACTAATACCAATTTATGATTTCTCACCCCAAAAAATCCCTTTATCCAATTTTTTGCGAAAATTTTATATTTTGCAAAAGTCATTTACAAAAAATCGAAAATAAAATGTATATTTCAACACATTGTTAAATAAACACGGGATAATTCAATTAAACCAAATTTACCGAAAATCCGCAATAATTAGAAAGCAGTTGGGTAGATATGAGTCAAATTCGGTGAACTTTTATTTTATAAGGTACATATTTCGATTTTATTAAATATAAAACAGAAATTTAGGATATTTGTTAGAGAGTGCTACTCACACAATATGAATTGCGTAAATCCTTGCAGATTTTTTCTTAAGTAATATTTCTACATTGGATATTTTTATATCCTCATCATTTCGCCTACAGTATTTGAAAATGAAAATATATCCGTAACTATTATGTTTATGTTTTTGTTATATTATAAAGCTTCTGAAATGTTGTTTACAATATCCAAACTGTCTCTAAATACGGCAGAAAATTATTTTTTTTATAGGTAAGCAGAGCCACATTTATAAATTTCTTGATAAAAATCAATATATGTTCGTGAATCTGCTCCAGAAATGTCGTCATCTTGAAATATTCGGTGTCTAGTTATAAAACTTTTTTATGTTTTGCTCACAATCTCAAACATTTTTCTTTTCTTAAATTATATATTCAAGTATTTGAACATACAAATGTGAAAGTATTTGCTTTCTTTTATCAATTTGCGCACACCGCAATACACTATCACAATCTCTCAGATGCCTAGCGGAGTTCCCACATAATCGGTTTAAATTTTCCTCGACGCTGTCACATTTCTAATCATTTAATTCGACTAGGGTCTAATATACTAAGTAAATTATTAGTTTATCGCTTCGGTAGGTAAATATAACACCGCATTTGGGTCGGCTGCATGAGACTACATCTTCGCTTGATGTCACAATACTCGCGGTCCGTTAACCGTTTTTCACGCATTAATAGAGGTCGCATCTAAAGAAAATTGAACCCATGTTATGACTATCAAATTAATATATTTATTAAACAGTAACAAAATGCCATATTTATTAAGTCATTTTTGGCAGATAAATGTAATAAACATACAGATTCGAAAATCAATTCAGCTCTTGTGGAAAAGGGAGTTCCTCCTACCATATGTAGCTGGATATGAAATATGCTCACCAAAAGAGCCATACAAATAAGCGCGGATACCTCTGTAAGAAGCATTGTTGCAAGGGGCTGCCCGCAGATAGGTGTTCTATCACCACTGCTATAGAATTTAGTTCTGGACAGTCATCTTACCTCAGAAATTGGCTTCTATACCGTCGCTTATGCCGATGATCTTACTATGCTGATTAGTGGAAGGTTTGAAAGGATTCTTTGCCAAATAATGCATACAGCCCTAAGAGCCATTGATAATTGGTGTGAGGACGCTGCTCTGTACGTCAACCCCAGAAAGACAGAAATGGTTCTCTTCACGAGGAAGAGGAAAATGGGGCCCATAAAGGCACCAGCTCTACTAAACACTACGTTAAGTGAATCGGATGTGAAATACCTTATAGTCAAGCTTAATTCGAAGCTAACATGGAATCTTCATTTGAAGGAAAGACTAAAAAAGGCGTACATATCCTATGAGCAGTGCCACAGGACCGTTGGTAAAATTTGGGGAATGAAACCAAAGGTGGTCACGTGTATATACACTGCCATTGTGAGACCAATGATAGCCTATGAAGCTGTTGTCTGGTGGCCGAAAGTCCAACAGACGACAGCTAAAAAAAGCTCAGTAAGGTACAAAGCATTGCCTACCTAAGCATAACTGGCGCTATGCGTACGATACCTACCATAGCAATGGACCTTTATCTAAAAGAACAACTATACTTCGCCTCAAAAATACTGGTATTATACCTGATGTAGGATCTGGAGAAGTTAGGAGTCACCTATGGAATGGGGTCGTCAGAAAGATGCCCCTGTTGCAAACAGACACAGACAGTATTTTTCCCAAGTTTGTGTTTGGCAGGCCCTACACGGTACTTATCAGGAATGAGAGGACCGCCAGCGAAGATGTAATCAACATCTTCACAGATGGATCGAAAATGAAGGAAGGTGGAGGATGCTGGATTTATTCCAGATCCTTAAATATTCGATACCAGTAGGCAATGGATAGGCATGTTACCGTGATACAAACGGAATTAGCAGTTATAACCATATCCGCCAAAGAAATTTACGGTGCAATGACAATAAAGTAGCTGACAAGCTGGCTAGGAGTGCATCGAGTCTCAATACTTTTGTACCTGGTCTCTGCAGTATGTTTCCTTTGTCAGCAACTGTTGAAATTATCAAAGAGTACACCCACAAAGAGTTTATGAAACGTTGGGATGAAAGAAATGGCTGTCCATTTGCTAAGGAGTTCCTACAGTAGCTCTGCAAGAATACAGCCAAAAAGTACTTGGCTATGTCTAGGGCAAATCTTCGTCTGGTGACAGGTATTCAAACTGGACATTGTTGGCTAAGGAAGCACCTCTATTTCATGAGGAAGTGTGAAACACCTCTTTGTAGGGTTTGCGAACAAGAAACAATACTTCATGCACTCTGTGAGTTCACTGCCATCTCGTCAGTAAGCGAATCCGTGTTTGGAGAACGATGTCCTTCTATGATCTACATTAGAGATATCCCCTGAATAACTTTACTACCTTTTTCTCCTTATTAGGTTGGTTGGCGGCTCAGGCAGATTGATATCCTAATGGAAGGAGATATAAGGTGTCCAATGGGGTCTAAGTGCTATAGTCTTCTTGATACTCTCCTTTCAATTCCAGTTTCCGCACAGGTTTGGAAGGTTAATGTTCATTGCTTGTGCATAAGAGGAGCAAACTGATTTAATAGATATCTGTGCAATAGACAATAACAATTATATTGGCAAAGATTTCACGATGTAAATAAAATCCCTTCTACATAAAATTTTCAACACCTATTAGGTGCACCCAAACTGACGCAAGAAATTGCCAATATGTTTGGGAAGTGGACATACAATCTCACTTGAATTCCAAAGATGCATCTATCCTAGTTTGTTTGATGTTTGTTCATGTGAATTACAAAGATGAAGTGAACAAAATAATATCAAACCATTTTCACAGTCTGGCAATATTGGATATGTTTTTATTCTGTTCGACTACCTTAATACAAGAGTTTTTTCTTTCTTTCTTATTGTGTAATGAAGATAATGTTTGCACTTTCTGAATCGGTAGAAATTCATATATATAAATGAAATGAAAACTAGAACAGCTGCCTTACTAATGTTTTTTATTTTATATGATGTAATTTGTATGTTGAATGTATGTAATATTTCGATATGAGGTCGATAACAACCAATTTAAATTATTCTGATAGAAATACTAGTATCTATGTGGCTATTGCCGTATATTGTATCGTTATATGTATACTGATAAATATTTGTCTGTAATGTCCCATAAATTTACGTTGGCAATTCGTGACCAGCGTAAAGTTGTATAAAATTACATAATAATTTTGTAAATGAAATAAGTAAACTATAATTTGTAGAAATATACGGATATATATGGAGAAAATTTCAAATTATATTATGTCATTTTTCCACCATTATGCTAAACTTCCGACATAATAATTTTTATTGATTTATACATTGCCATTTTTAAGTTCGAATTGTAAAACATATGTAATTTTACTGAGTAAACAATTTGTTAAATATTCTCATTTTGTTTAGCATTAAAACCAATTTGAAAATGTATTAATATTATTTTTGTAGCCATATAAAAAGTGTGTCGACTGATGACGTTGGAAAAAGGGAAAATTTTTACTTTTAATGTCATGGAAAGATATTGCTCTGTTTAAAAAATGTTTCTTGTCAAAATGTTCAAAAATACAGGTTTAATGTTTCTTACTCACAAATTGTTAGTAATATAGTCTTATTATTTGTACTCAGTAATACACTATACGAATTAAGAAATACATAAACAGCTACATTTTTATTTCTAAATAGTTAAGAATTCCTTGTCAGGAGCAGAAATAACTTCTGTGTATACTCGCGTCAAGAATTCAGACGTCTTACGTCACGGCTGACGTTACACATTTGTTTTTATTGTCAACGTAATTTTCGATATTTGGTCGCTTTAAAATCAATCATTTTTTGCAATTTAATGCAACATATAATGCAAACTTTTAGTGTAGTATATAATTTTATTACTATCAGTTGCAGTTTCTTAAATATTTTGATGGAGATATAATGAATTATTCATTTGTTCGTATGACGTAAGTCATCTGAATTCTTGTAGTGAGTATAGAAAGGTTTTTTCACTGGAGTTTGTCGTTCCATCCATTTTCTAAATGCCAATTATCCACCTCTTTCTCTAAGTGTATTGTTTGTCCATCATCCAAAAATTTATAATTATATTCATTCGCATTAGAGAATGTGTTGAAATGTTTTTACTGAAAATGACATCTTACTCCTAAAACCCTGATTTATATGCCTTGCTTTTTGCAAATATTTATAAATATACCTACGTATATCTATGTGAAAAAATGTATTTTTAACTCGATTTTTTATTGCAGTAAATTTACAATTATAACCACAACAAATGTCAATATATGTTCTAAACTATTACTATATTTACTGTCATAACAATGAATATGTTTGAAATACATATGCAGCCTCTTTAATAATAATATGCCGCCCCCTCTCCCGCACAGGTATCTGACTTCTGGGCTAATCCTCGTGATTAGAATGACGGGTAGAGATATTATTATTAATATTAATGAATGGTGTTGCATGATTTAGAGACATATGTAACGATGTACAAATCAACGTCATATTTTGTTTATTTTCTGTGAGATTGTATTACGTTTTACGCAATTCCATATTTTATATTATTTTCTATCATATATTTATTATTACTGGATTACGAAATTACTAGAAAATACAATATATTCAAAATAAAATTAGTTTGTTTTGAATATCAACTGAATATATTTTTTGATTTTTACACTTGTTGCATAAATAACTATTTTCATATTACTTTTGTTCTGCCTGATTTATTTTTCGAGATTTCTGTACCTAAAAAACACCACAAGTTTGATCATTTTACGACGGGGAATAAGGCGACCATAAAGCGAACTTGTATAAACCTAATGTAAAAAAAAAAAACGAATACACATTTTAACGTATTAAACAAAAAATAATACAGACTTAAAAATTAAATATTCAAGGTTTTTTTAATATATTGAAAATTACTTGTTCAAATGTAGCTTTGTAAGGTACCATTAAAAAACATTTTTTGGGAGTTTTAATATAAGTCCAATGAACTTACGTGTCACAAAATAAACTTCTTTTCCAAAATTTGAGTACAATTACCCAACTAATAAGAAAATTGTTGTAAAAAAATTAAATAAAAAAATGCTTTCTCAGGCCTATAATTTCTTGATGAAGCAAAATTGTAATTTAAATGAATTTAATTCACATTATCTAGTCTTAAAGTATGGCATTCTTTACTGAACATCCTGTATAGTTAAAACTTTCGGAATATCTGACAATATAGTAAGTCATTCATATATTCTTAACACCTCTTGTGCATGTTTTTTAACTACTACTACTTTAACTATGAGAAATATTAGTGAATCATCTAATTTGTTCTCTGATCTACCTGAGTAATGGATATGTTTAATTAATTGCCACTGTGTTTCATTAGACATCTTGATTAAGATTTAATCAAGGATTTTGTGATGAATCACACTACGAACTGAGCGAGAGATTGCAGTCGCTATTCGCTTTAATGAATGCGAAATAAAACGTGACAACGCCCTAAGGCACTAACTGCCGAAATTAGCATGAGCAATCCTTCAATTGCCGGCGAGTTGTCAAATCCCCCAAGGAAATATCGCCCAAGTAATTAAACAGGGCGAAGTGAGAATCTGTTACCGCAAATCTTACGAGCTAATGCGACCACTTTGCGTCGGAAGCGGCACCTTCCGTGGCAGGTTGATAAACACTGTAATTGCTTTTGTTTTGTGCTAATTTTGCTCCCTCCAGTAAATAAATGTTTTGTTACAGCCGTAGTTAAAGAATTATCAAAAGTAAGTCAATTATTACCTTTCCCTTTAGTTATGTATTCCTTTAATATAATAAAGTTATTTATTTAAGCAATAAGTGGGATACAAACATTAATAATAATAATAATAATAATAATAATAATAATAATAATAATAATAATAATAATAATAATAATAATAATAATAATAATAATAAAAATAATAACCGCCTCTGATAAATCTGGTCTTCGAGCTGTCGGGTAAGAACAAGGTCAGTGCCAGAAATATGCTTACCCTTCCGATCCTTCTCTACTCCTCTGAACTAGCGAAATTAACAAAAGAAGATCTGAGGCAACTCGATGTAGGTACACGCAAATGTAGCATCTCCATCGGAGTTTCCAAAATATCGGGGAGCCGTTGACTCTTTGAGTCAAATTAAAGTTGCAGAAACGCACCTTCTGGCCGGAGATGCTTATGCATCTCCTGTCTGCATGTTTGATATATGCGGTCAACACACATTACTTGTCGTATATATATATATATATATATATATATATATATATATATATATATATATATATATATATATTATATATATATATATATATATATATATATCTAACAGTACAATTTGGACAAAAATAAATACACCTATATAGAGAAAGTTATAAAATTATTTTACAGATCCAAATATTTTGCAATTTATTTTATAAAATATTCGAACAGTAAGATATACATGCATGTTTTATATTCATAACCCTTCCCTTTTGATGTTGTTTTACATTTAAAATTGGTAGCTGACGATTATTAACTTAAAATTTGATCGATTTTTTTTACTGTGGTATTGATAAACTGCAGCTTAAATGTTTATCGAACTACAAATTATTGAAATATGTGGCGTGGCTATTAAATAATTTGTTTCCAAGAAAATGTTCTCTGCACAAGAAAATTCAGTTAAAGCCATCAAATAGAAAATACCGACTTAATCTTCTAATGTGCACTCATCCATCATATTTGAAAGCTCTGTCACCGTGATTTTTATAGGTGATCTCCCTGATATTGGAATCAATATGGGATGGAATTTACTTTTGATATGATTTATTGAGTACTCTGATTTTACTATACATAAATATTATAAAAATGAAAGAATGCTCAATCACAAAGTGTATAAGTATTTTTTATTAGGAATCTAAATTTTATAAAGAACATAGGTAAAAGAGCCAACCTTATTTAAAATTTATTACATCTTGACATTAATATTACACTATATTTGTTTATTGTTAAATACATTTTATTATATCATACAGCAAAATATTATTAAAATAAACATGTTTAGAATTCAGTAATATAGAAAATTTTGATAAATTTTCAAGTGTTTCTTTAATAGATTGGAAGCTACTTGATCAAATGTAGCTTTGAAGGTACTATTGAAAATATTTTTTTAAGAGATTTAAGATAAACCCAATGGGCACAAGTAGGTACGTTTATATAACGTTTTTAATACGTTGTACTAGCTGATTATACGTTTTGCTTAAAAATTTTCAACGTCTTTTTTTAGTTAAAAATTTAAACATATGATATACAGGGTGACACCGGAAACTGAGAACACGCTGTAACTTTTTTTATGACTGCTGATAAAAATTTGAAATTGGGTGGATTTATACTAGATGGTGCCATGAATTCTTTGAGGTCATTTCGGTTTTCATGACATTTCCGGTTTGACCTAAAATTACCATAAATTTATATTTTTAAAGGGACACTCTGTATTTTTTGACATTTTTGGAATCAGCGGATCAATTTAAGTATGGTAGGAACAATTTTTTGATACATTTAAGTAATTTTTTTTAATTTTGAAAAATAAAACTAGAAGGCCATGACTGGCAGAAATTGTTTTCTTTTTTGTTTGTAATTATGGGAAAAATTCTAAATTTGAATATTTTTGTACATTTTTTTAGTTATTACCAATAAAAATTTCGATTTATTGTATTTCCTTAAACACTAATTTATTTCAAATGTAAAGAGGGTGGGTCCTATTGATTTTTCTGAATTTTGTGGCATAACAATTTTTAAAATCCTTCACAAAAGAAAACAATTTCTGCCAGTCGCGGCCTTCTAGTTTTATTTTTAAAAATTAAAAAAAATTACTTAAATGTGTCAAAAAATTGTTCGTACCATACGTAAATTGATCCGCTGATTCCAAAAATGTCAAAAAATACAATTTTGTAATAAATATGTAAATATTTATCTATTGTAATAATTTAAAAAATCCCTGGATATTGAAGACAGATTTCAAGGCAAAATTAAGTAAATTATAACTTCATCTTACACGTAATTGGAATGTTAGCATTTGAAAACACAGAAAGGGTAAACAATATGTAATTTCGAACTGTATAAATTGACATATATTTCATTTTACTTGGAAGTTATTATATTACTCTTAGTAAACAAATTTCTGACTAAAATTTTCGTAATACAAGATTTTATATCATTGAATACTATTTCTATGGCGAAAAGTAGTAAATCTCGATCAATTTAGGTTTATTTTTTTATGCAGTAGTCTATTATGCTTAAATGTTAGTTGGGGACATACGTACAAGTTTTTAAAACATTGTAGTGACATATTGTGTTGAAAGTTTAACGATTATTTTTAGTTAAAAACTGAAACGAATAAAAGAGGTCGAAGTGAATACTAAAAATTACGTTTATTTTATAATATAATGTGTAACGTCCAAATCGGCAAAATATAAACTAATGACCACTAGATCTAGAGACCTATATCTCACGCACTCATGCCCTTTGGCACTTCTATCCTTCTGCCGGGTAGATATAGAATCAAGCAGCCATGTTTATCGTTGACCTAACGAGCTATCAAGCTCGAAGCCGATAGGAATATGTTTGATACCACATAGCCTGTACCTGGCTGCTTGCATAAGTTTTTCTAGTGTAAATTTACTGCTGGTCGGGGCATCAGAGTAGTTGTTTTTCGTAATTCCTAAATTGTACCATACCATAATATATTTTTTACTCGTGTTTATGAATACGTTACATGTACAAAACGTGACGTGAGAGGTTTTATAAACGTTAGTAAAAACCCTCATAAACGTTTATTAACTGTTTAATTTCTTACTTAAGCGTAGCTTAATAATGTTTGATAAACGCTTCTTTTTTAGTTAAAAATAACGTTTTCTCGCGATTTTTTTGTTGCTAGTTTTTAATCACTTTTAAATGTTTATTAACTTATCTGTGTTATTTTTGATAAATTTTTTTTTGTTCCTCGAATACAGTCATTGTAAATTATCACACCGTATGGAATGTAATAATGAACTAACTATAGCACACAGAAATAAAATCTTTGGAAAGAATTCGTTATATACAAAAACAGCGCCTTATTTCTTCCCAACATTTTTATAAGAAATCAGATACGGACAAAAGATTCTGTGTTTTAATAAAGTATATTTCTGACAAAATTCAAAGGAAAAATAAAAAAGAACCTGCCTATAGGTATAGGAGATTTTCATGTGTAGAAACTGGAAAACGATATAGCCTGAAGTTACGTTTGATTAAACTTTTCAAACTCTAGCAGGTCTGGACTCAACTATTATTATGGTTGAGATATGTGATTTATTCAGCAATAACATATAATTAATTCCATCGTTATTTTCAACAACTTCTCAATCTGATTATATTACCATTGGTTATACGTTTCATTGGAAAATGTACATCATACGTTGCTTCTGCAAATAAAAAAATTGTATGATAGTCCTGCATTTCATTTTTACTGGCTTCAGTGGACTGAATAAAGTAGAATATCCTTATCGAATTTTACTTGATTATAAAGAGTGGTTCGACTTCTATGGCAAGTTGTACCTCGATAATGACCATTCAACATCATGTTTTTATGTATTCTAGATGTCCTGTATTCACTGTTAACGTATGTACAATTCCCAATGAAGCACCCTGTATAAGATGTATATAAATCTATGATATTGTCTTTTATTCAAGGCGTCTGACCTGCAATTCTAATATTGAAATGCAGAGAACATTTTTGTACCATGTGTGCTCATCGGATATGCTTGTAAATACAGTTATATAATAACAATATGTAGCCGAATCAACAATTTTTAAAAATATCTTTGACTGATTAGGATAAACTGAAGAATTTCATCCCAAGAGTCACATAGGACGTGCCAAAATTGTTAATATTGATGAAGAATAAAAAACTATAATTTGTATTGCTAAGTTTCTGGAATCGTAAATCTTTAAAAAGGAAAAAAGGATTATAAAATGTATGTAAGGTTATAGAGCTTTGAAAATTTAATGAAATAACCACAATTATAACAACAATGTTTATGTTTACAATTTTGTTTTTGATGTTAAAATAAACTTTCTTGTTATACATTAATTGTTCTAAACGCAAATACCTGGAAATCGGCGGCATTAAGAAAGTACACATTTTTATTTTAATGTGATCGAAAAACCGACACATTCGCAGCTTAGCTGTTCGAATACTTCTAACAGTTTGAAAGTAATCCCAGACTTTTGTGGAAACAGAACTTACATTGGATTAGCACGGCAAAGCACAGAAATTGCAGGCAACTGACACGGCCTGCAGTGACGGTCATTCCAGGTGACGGTCCATGCAGCTGCTGGTCTGGTTTGCAATGCTCCATTAAATAACATGGAAACCTTCATGAGCAGATTTTTCAGGTCCATGCTGTGCAGGCTAGAATATATATTATATAAATAATATTTATTTACACACAATGTAAATTACAGTAATCAAAAAAATTGATTTTAGTTAAATGCGATAAATTTACTAATCAACTTACAATAACATAAAGAACTAATTTTTTAAATACAATAATACATTACGTAACAAAATTTACTTAAAATTTACGGTAGGAATTAATTTTTGCATTTATAAACACCTGCGCAAATAAAAATATCACAAAAGCAAAAAGATTGTCTGAAATGACATATAACGTATGCTATAACTAATATAAGAGCGTTGCAAAAACCCCAAAAGCAAAATTTGTTAAGGGAATTATACTTAACTCTTTCTTTTATTTAACAGTTACTCAGTTGTTATTAAAACTATGAAAACTTTCCTGATAATTAGACACAAAATATGAGGCAAGAAATAAAAACAAAAATAGATGCAGATCAATATTTCAGTTTCAGTTAAGTGTAATTAGATTATAGCAAAAAATGTACGATTTATTTAATAGCCATTTTTTAATGTGAGTTTTGAATATTGCAAAAGAATTTATTAGTTTTAAATTACCTTAAACTTCATTATATATTTTTGGACCAAGGAAATTAGCAGACCTTTGTATAACCGTTTTATTAGTAAAAGGTATCCATAAAACCATCTATTTTTACCTTGTTCGATACTTATGAACAATGTTAATATTGTTGGCATGTTTTTTTTGTTCTATAACTAAACTTAAAGTAAATAATTGCCGAATAGCAAAAACTCTTGACAGTTTACAGAAATCATCAACCGGGTAAGTAATTTCCTTTTGGTACATAATTTTTAAAATCCATTTCTGTATTACTTCAAGATTCCTTATTACATTATTATAAGCCCCACCCCAAGCAATGATCCCGTATCTTAACTGAGATTCCACTAATCCATAATAAAGTACCATAAGATGCTCAATGTTCAAAATTTAAATTTGGATAAAATACTTCTAATTTTAATTACGAGTTCATTAATATGTACATTCCATTTCATCATACTATTAAAAAATATTCCTAAGTATTTAAATTTAGTTGTGGGAAGAATCTCTATTACGTTTCTGTCACAATTATATTAATGGTCTAAACTGGGGGAGCCTAACACCAACCTTTTACGTGTTTAAAATCATTTTCCACGTTATTATTAATTAATTGTCACATGTCCAATGTCCAATGTCCAAGTATCTTCAACATATAGCACCGATGTGTCATCAACAAAGCCAATTATAGATGCACAAGTATAGATGTTAAAGAAAATTGGCCCGAGTACAGTCCCTTGTGGCATACTGCATCGATATTATAGCAATAACTCCGACTATTATTCAATAAATTCAATTTTTAGAAAATTGTGTTTCAAATAATTACAAATATGGCTACTCACTAATTATAATTAAATATAGTATTAAGTTGATATTTTTTCAGAAAATTTTGTTAGAAATAATTATAAAATATCAATGGCTCAACTCACTAATTATAGGTATCGTGAAATATGTCTATGTTATTTATGTTTCTATCATTTAAGGGCGTCTACATTTAAGCAAATTATAAAACAATAAATATTTAATATTCATACGGTGAACCCAAATCGGTTCGTGAAGGTAAAGGATTCCATTAAAAATATGTAAATTATCGATCTCATCGCTGACGAGATCTGCGTTGGGTAATTCTGTTAAGCTGTAAATGGCATGTTAAAACACTGAGCTTGAGACTGAACGGACTTGAAATAATCGCGAGTAAACAATTTTAATGAAAAGCTCTTGTTTGCGAATGAGAAATTTACATGAAAAACTCGATTGCTCTTTCATTTCAAAACTTCTCCTCTGATTTTGCCATCAGATAAACACCAATGGAGAGCAGTTGGAAACTTGGTAATATCTTTTATGTATATGTTTGCCTTTGCAACAGCGTAAAATTTAAATCATAATTGTAATTTTTATATGAGAAAGCTTTTTAATTGTGAAGCTGAATTTTGTTTTCCTGTAATTTCCAAAAGCGGTGTATTGAAATGAAAACAAATATATTTGGAAAGTACTATGTATATACAGGGTGGTTCGTTTTTCATGGCTCACTATTGGCATCTTCGAAACCGTAAATTATATAAGCTAGCTCAAATGAGGAAAAAATTGCACCATTTGATGGCCATTAAGATAAACTAAACGGATTCAAGATATCTGCTGCCGTTGCTGAAACATTGTAAAAGAAATCTGAAAATAGCAATTTTGGAATATGCCTTCTAGCGTCATTATCTCTCAACAGAAAGAAATTTGGTACAGAAGGATAAGAATATATAAATAATCGATTATCGTCGAAAGAAAATTTCTGGCCACTAGTTTTATTTGAATTTTAAAAATGCCATAATTTAAAAAAATATATCTAGTTGTTCTCGGCCTAAAACAAGAATCAACAAATATTTTGATAGATGCGATATATACTATAATAATAATATCTCTACCCCTCATTCTAATCACAGGGATTTGCCCAAAAGTTGGAGACTTGTGCGGGAGAGGGAGCGGTATATTATTATTAAGCAGGCCGCATTTGTTTTGTTTTTATTGTTGAATGCCTTACTCCTCAGAAATATTTAAATATTTTAAAGAGAGAAATGGAGAATGCACTGTTAATCTTCCTTTAAAATATAAGTATTAGAAATTTAGAAATGGTTTAGCAAAATGGCATGTGGACTTATAATTCTGCAATAATGTTCCAATATTTAACTCATGGGTCTGTTGCTTGGCTTTCATGGCGTCATCGCAACTTATTAATTTTTTTTTTTTTGGAATAGTTCGAAAGATAAAAGCACCAACGGGCAACAAGAATAAGAACTGAACTTTATGTGAGCGAAAATGCAAAACTGGAAATTCTAGGATTACCATAACGAGAACTTTATTTGCATATTTTGATTAAAACAAAAAATTTTGAACGATTATTAGAGATTATAATTTCGAATATAATAACTGTTGTTATTTCAAAAAACTGTAAAATGCCAATTTTAAAGCAAATATCTCAAAAATTGTTTGAAGTATTAAGCAAAACCCAACGTTTTATTTTTTAAGTCGACAACTACTTTGGTAAGTTAAATCGTTATATTTTAGACCGAAGAATACAGCCCTGAAATTTGGACCATTCTTTACTGAAAACCCTGTATAATTGTTTAGAAACAGATGCTCGGTGACCTTGTTATTTTAAATATCAGTATATAAAGATAATTGAATTCAGATCTGGTAATACTGGAGACCATAATATGAGTATGCAGTTTCCAATCCACCTTGCAAGGAATCTTTCATTTAAGAAACGTTTAAACTAACAATTTAATGTCGTTGCTAGTGGAATTCTTTCGATCAGTGGCGGTGGTAAATATAAAAGATATTATTTGTGGATCATTGTCTTTGGCGAGATCCTTCATGTTTTAAGTGAGAAAGTTTTTATTTCCCATTTTCATACAGATTTAAGTGTTATTATATTTGGAATATTTACTTAACATCATTACAATTTGTTGCTTTCTTGGTCGATTAACTGACAGCTACTTTGAACTAACTATATCAACACTTTGTGAAGACACAAATACAACATTTGAATGAATTAACTGCGAATTTTAATTGCGTGATCATAACATATATACTACATTTACATATATCATCAGTTGCTGACACTATTTGTATCACTTTTTGTCTTCATAGTATTTCTCAATTTCGTTTCAAAACTAACCTTTCTTAACATATATTTTTCGAAACTGGTTTGAACATTACGAATTTGATTTTTCCTTTCAAACTCATATTTTCTATATATTGTTAAAATTTGCTACATTGAAGTTTAACTCTCTTGTATTTTTTTTACGAAATTAAAACATGAATATTTCTCAAATTTGAAATAAAATTTTGAAAATGTTTCTCAAATTAAAATTTGGGTATTATTATTGGTGCCAAAGATGTAACAGTTAGTTTAAGAGCTGGCTACAGAGTAGTACGGGTCACTTGGTATACTCGCGACAAGAATTCAGACGACTTACGTCATACGAACAAATGAATAATTCATTATATTTTCATCAAAATATTTAAGAAACTGCAACTGATAGTAATAAAACTATATACTACACTATAAGTTTGCATTATATACTGCACTAAATTGCAAAAAATGATTGTTTTTAATGCGACCAAATATCGAAAATTACGTTGACAATAAAAACAAATGTGTAACGTCAGCCGTGACGTAAGACGTCTGAATTCTTGACGCGAGTATACAGTCGAAATTACAATCATT
Source organism: Monochamus alternatus (assembly GCA_037114965.1). Lineage (NCBI taxonomy): Eukaryota > Metazoa > Arthropoda > Insecta > Coleoptera > Cerambycidae > Monochamus > Monochamus alternatus. Next base: position 23,388,935 of record CM073430.1, read on the forward strand.
ATAGATTCGGTTGTTACCGACAAAGTGAAAATCGGGCCGCCAGACGTCACCCTGCAGGACTAACGCGAGGGTACGGTGTGAAATATGCAATTTTTTCATATAAAAATTTTGATAAGGTACAGCTCTGAAAATTTACACAACGTTTGAACATAATATAACTAACTAGAGAAAAAATCGCCTGATGCGTGGGTGAAACTAACTACTCAGTGGACAGAAGCCCCAACCTGCGTTGAATTACACCCACAATATCTACCCATATATTCCTTATTATTAGCTTTTGTAACATTTTTTACTGTATTAGAAAGGTATTTTAAGCTAATATAAATCAAATTTCCTATCAATGAAGTCATATGTATGTTCTCTGATACCAAACGTCTAGGTATGCTAATGAACAATTCCACAGACAAAGCTCTATTCAATAATTATCTAAAGAAATTAATCTAATTTACTAACCTGCTTTAATGAAACACTCTATAAATATCTAACTTCACTTTTTGGCAGTGGAAACACGACAATTCAACCACAATAAATGAGATCTGATCTATTTCTGCATTTTAATTTTTATAATAATTTTTATAGTTAGATATTTGATTCAATTTAAAGGAGGCCACCTGAAGAAGCAATCCTAAAAATGCAGAAATAGATCAGATCTTATCTATTGTGGTTGAATTGTCGTGTTCCCACTGCTAAAAAGTGAAGTTAGATATTTATAGAGTGTTTCATTAAAACAGGTTAGTAAATTAGATTAATTTCTTTAGATAATTATTGAATAGAGCTTTGTCGATGGAATTGTTCATTAGCATACCTAAACGTTTGGAATCAGAGAACATACATATGACTTCATTGATAGAAATTGTAGAATATTTGATTTATATTAGCTTAAAATACCTTTCTAATACAGCAAAAAAAAGATTATGATTTTTACAAAATGCCAGACGTCTACGTGGAAGAATAGTAGAAAGATAATTGCGACAGTAGGAGAGTCGGCGTCCCACTTACTCGATCTTTTTTTTTGAGCAGAAGAGATTTTTTTATGGAATTACCTTAAAATAATTTTTATTTTTACTTTTTATATAATATACATTTTTTATACTAATTAAATATAAAATTACTCGCTATTATAAAGTTAATCGCTATTTCATACTCTATTCCATAATCTAGTTATACTTAGATTGTGTAGAACTGTGTTTCTCTACCAGGTAGAGTCTACCTGTGTTCCTCTACAACTTTCACCTTGAAAAAAAGGAAAACGGCGTCCTTATAATATATTGTTAAAGTCGAAAGAGTATCAAAAAGCATTCGCAGATTTAAGCAATAGTACTTTTGATAAAGAAACGACATACTCCATTATAGAATCATTTGTTTGTCATATGTATGGCATAAAATCGTTAATAAATTAAGATCTGAACTGTTCTATAAAAATTATATGATCAAAAATATTCACGAACCTTTTTAAAAAAAAAAAAAAAAATTATCTTCGATGCCTCATGCCTGCCACCTTGCTACGTTGAATTATATCAGCAGATGGAGAGAGCACATTATATTACTCATATATGGATGAATGCGACTTCATCTGATCCATACGAATTAGAGGCAACAAATTCAGGGTGGATGCTGAATGTATCTTCATATGAATTCAAATGGTATGAAGGCCCGCAGTTACCACCAACTGTAAAAGACTTTGTTCTTGACAGTGATAGTTCGGAAAGTAATATTAAATTAAATTTATATGATTTATAAAATTTATTAAATTATTAATTTTTATTTTCAGCTGATGACGATGAAATGACGTACTACAGCGACGGCGATATGGAACTCGATTATGGAATAGAATATGAAAATAATGATAGGGAGTAATTTTATATTTAATTAGTGTAAAAAATATATATTATATAAAAAATAAAAATAAAAATTATTTTAAGGTAATGTCGCAATTATCTTAACTATTCTTCCACGTAGACGTCTGGCATTTTGTACTTAATCTTATTATGAATTATGGAATAAGTATACAAATAGCAACATTGGTGGCGTCTGGCGGCCCTTCCTCTTCCACCCACGCATCTGGCGATTTTTGTCTCTACTTAGTTATATTACGAGCCCCTTCCCATTTCAGTTGGCCCACCATAGGATTTGGCAGAAATTTTGTTTTTATGAAGCAAAAATAAAAGTACAACATTAACCTGTAAATTTATTTATCTCTTAAACAGTATTTTAAACATAATAAATAAATATGAAGCAACGAAAACCAATATCTAACAGAAAATAAAGACAAATAGAGAAAATAAGAACAAGTAGCGTAAAACTAACAAAACAATTTTAAAATTCACCACTGGGTAACATCGCCTTTATTTTTTATTACAGCCGCAATTCGTTGGGGCATAGTATTAACTAAGCCTTGACATAATTCCGGTGTAAAAGAATCCCATATTTCCTGAAGTCTTTGCTTCAGCTCAGGGATATTTCTAGCAGGATGTTTTCGTAGCACCTTTTTCATCTCATGCCACAAAGTTTCTATTGGTGATAGATCCGGACTGCTAGAAACCCATTCTAAAAGTGCAATACCATTATCCTTTATCCACTTTAATGCTTTCTTTGAGGTGTGACATGCTGCACCATCTTGCTGAAACACAAATTCTTGGCGGGATGTCAAGCATTCTTCCATGATCGGTAAGAGCGATTCTTCCAAAATGGCTAAATATTTGTCCGTATTCACAATGCCGTCAATAAAATGAAGTTTTCCCACTCCTTTAGCTGACATGCTACCCCAGATCATGACTGATGCAGGAAATTTCACCTTTCGTTTGAGACAGTCCGGATGAAACGCCTCATTTTTTTTTCGAATAACTCGACTGCGACTGTCTCCAACACACACTTCAAATCTGGCCTCATCACTCCATTGTATTGCACGCCATTGCTGAGTTGTCCAATCCTTATGTTGTCTTGCCCACCTTACTCTATTTTTCTTCTGCTGCAGTGTTAAAAGCGGCTTTTCTTTGGCCTAAAGCAAAATATTGTCATTTCTTATTTTCCTACCGCAATTTTGCTTATTAAAAAATTTACCTTATAAGTGCCAAAACCCATTTTATGAGCCTCCCTGTGCGTTGTGGATCTCGAAATTCGTCTCCCAACAGCGTCACTTCATAGAGCACTTAGCTGTAAGTAATTAGCTCCCCTATTTTTCTGGATAATCCTCTTCAACGAACGTCTATCCACATTTGTAATTTTGCTTTTTTTAATATATTGGGGCCTTGCAGCAACTGAGCCGGTATTTTTATACAGTCTAACTATGTTTCTTACACTATACCGCGATAACTCTAATAAATTTGCAATTTCCGAATTTGATTTGCCGGAATTGAAAAATTTAATAATAAGTGAACGAATTTTCTCATCAATAACCTTTCCTCTACCCATTTTAAAAAAACACAACTACTTAAGTACTTGAAGCTATACTAAATGCGTACTGACAGCTATATGAATATTAGCAACTGTCACGGTGTCAGTTTTCCACAGCAATCTTTGAATTATAGGCATCCTTTGTACCAGAACAAACATAGGTTGATTTGCTGTATTTACAAAATTTTTGCTTTTCCTTGCAAATTTAAATAGAGAGCAAGGACTTTGGTATTTTTTACTGGACATTATTTAATATACTCTGCTAATTACTTTGGGGCCTGAAAACAACCTGTAGTATTTGTTATGTTTTTGGTGCTGGCCAAAAAACTAATATTTCAGTAGGTGGGCCAACTGAAATGGGAAGGGGCTCGTATGTTCAAACGTTGAGTAAATTTTCAGAGCTGTACCTTATCAATTTTTTTATATGAAAAAATTGCATATTTCACCCCGTATCCTCGCGTTACTCTTCCAACGTCTGGCGGCCCGATTTTCACTTTGTCGGTAATAATCGAATCTATAATGATTGTAATTTTGACTGTACCGGGTGACTCGTACTTCTCTGCAGCCAGCTATCCGTCTAAGTGTTTTGTGATAAGAACACTAACTGCGTAATCCTTACCTAAATACAACTGAATTATTAGTTAAAATTTATAGCGAGATCTTTCTATATCGCTATTTATCATGAATATGTACTTACTGAGTATGTTAGAAGCATCCCTAAAACATAATTTCATTTTAACCCTCTCCCAGGAAAACGGTCATTACTATATTCGTTCTTGTTTCCATATTGTTCACAAGATATAAGACTAACCACAATATTACATCGCAGCCAGAACTACTATAAAGAGGAATTATGTGGATGCTAGGGTTTTGCAAAATTCAGTTTTGATTCTAGCTTACTGCTGTTTCTCGTTTTGATATACAGTATTCCCGCGTTAAGGTGGGTATAAAACAATATAGGAAGTGTTCTTGACATGTTGCAAATATTCTTTTCATAATATAAACTATTGTACTTTTTCACTCCTCTTTGACATTTATTATTATTATAATTGTACACCAAAATTTATGGATAATTTTAGTGTTAATAAAGTCCAATGGCACTAACTTATTAAATCACATTTAACATTTTTATGAAACAAACAACTTTTCATATAAACTAATTCACTGCCCAACATCTGTGGTTAAATAAACGAAAAAAAAAACAAATAACTTACACTGACGCTACATCAAATGCCAAATGTATCTCCCGGAACCGAAAGCCTGACAAACAAACAATAATTTGTAAAATAAGAATAAATAATGCATAATGAAGTTCTGTTTATAATATTGACACTTTTCTTTTTATTGTTATTCAACAAAATAAAAAACAAATTATATCCGAATCTTTTTATGAATGACAATTTCATGTCTTCTTTTTTATTATTTACAAAGTTAGTTTGGCAAAATACATGTTATCCACAGTATCTTGGTCGCTCTCACCTATGGCATATTTATGAGGATTAACAAGCTCTAAATTGGTAGCACCGCTGATGAATGACTGTGTTTGTTTGATATAGGTGCTCAGGTGTAACTGAATGCTGATCGGGCTGACAAATAAATATTTTTCCTTCATCTTGGTATACAATAATCATAATAAAAGATTAATATTTTGACGTGAATAACTTTTTTGAACTAGAGGCAGCGGCGTGGGTGTGGGTCTTCTTCAACCTTGAACTCCCTAAAATTCTACACCAATGATGTAAAGTAATTTTTCAATACAAATATTAAAATTGTATTGCATTTTTTGAAAATAAAAGTGCTCTTAAGGAAATAATTCTTCAGTGCGCGCCGATATCCTTGGCAGGATAAATGACCTCGGATGTGCGGGGTCGAGAGGGACTATATCTTTTTACCCAAATTTTTCAGTAGTTGCCTTCGCAAATTTAACTTTTTGTGTATTTAGGAACATGTATTCAAACGCCGAGATGACGGATAAGATGCTAACATGTGGATAACAAGTGCATATTATCGTATAATAACGTAGCCCCAAAGACGTTTTCCGAATAGACAAACAATTATGCCGAATCGTCTTTGACCCATATTGAAAAACTGCTAGCTGTAATGCCATGGCGGTAAACGTATGGCAATGTTTTTATCTATTTGTGTCTTTTATCGACGGAGGAAATCCACCTGATTGTAGTCGTCGGACCGAGTACCTCGCATTAAACAAAAAGAACGTTTAAGGGAAGGAGAGGTGCCCAGCAAGCACTAGGCAAGTACAAAAATCTTTGTAATGGCAAGTTTTAATGTAAACAAGTAAGAAAACACAAAATGGTTAAACATTTTTGAAATCTTTCCAAATATTAATCCCGGAAATAAATATCAGTAAGGTAGATGCTACCTCCCTGTGTTTCTATATCGTATTTTTCATTAAGTAAATTATTAAACAATCATCTACATTTCGTAAATATTATTTTTCTTTTAATGCGGTATAAATAGACACACGTGACATTGCGAGCTCTACCTTTGACATCTTTGACTTCCGGAATATACCTAATCTCGAGGCTTGCAGTAGGCCAGAATAGGCCATAAATATCAGTTTAATTGTTTCGAAAACTTTTTTTCACTTTATAAATACATTTGGAAATTCTTATTTTTCTATATCCCCTTTTAAAATATTTGTACTTAATCATAGTTAATCCATAGATTTATATTTACTCGTGTAAAGAACCGTATAACGCCATATAAAAATGTTGAGCAACCTAGTAACCTCATTAACAGAATTGTTATCTAATTTTTATTAGGTATTAATAATATTGCGTGAAACTAACTACTCTGCGGACTAATGCCTTTACCAGTGCTGAATTACACACACAATATTTGCCTATATATTTTTTATTATTATTGTAAAGGTATAGGGAAATTGAATTTTAAATTAACGTATATTATTTTCTGGAACAAGATTAGAATGAAAAAATTCGATACGAGTGGAAGATTTCGAGAACGATCGTGAGAAACCACAGGTATCAAATGTTCATTGTAACCAAGTAAGACACTATATTTTCTCCACGACCAAAAAGTATGGATCAAAAACAATTACCTACATTAAATGTAAACCAAATAAGCTATTTATTAAGACATTTGTATTACACTGTATTACTATTTATATTTATAGTGTTGGTAGAATTACTGAAAATAAAAACTGGTGCACTGGAAATATTTTCTGTAATATTTTTCAAAACAGATTGATTTATAGAAACAAACTTAACAGTTGTGTAACTGGAAGAATTGGCGGTTGAGGGGACGGTTACTAATGAATTAAATCCAGTAATTGAAGAAACTAATTGATTTGCTACATTTATTGAATTTTCTATGTATCTTTCTGCTACTTGAGAAGAATTCTAACCTCCATCCATTTTTAATGTTGTAATATTCACATTATTTATCAACGTAGACGTCCAGCTAACAATTTCCTGTTCTATAAAAATCGTAAGAACGTTTCCAGAGCAAATTTTATAGAGCAATGTTTGTTCTAAGAATATTTTCAAAACGTTCTTACAACACTTATACCATAAAAATGGGCACCGTTCTATAGAACCTTTTAGTTCTTTAAGCGGTTCTGTAAGGTTTGCAGGAAATACTTATAGAATTGTTGAATAAACGTTTCCACAGGTCTTAAAGAATTTTTATAACACAGTTACAAAGCAATTTCATAAACATTCTGTAGCATCTCGTTATAAAAATTTTGTGTTGCTGTTGGAGAACTTTAAAATCGTTTAACTGTATCTTCTAAAAACAAAATGTTTCTGTAACGCACATGTTCAAAATAATATGGATGGGTCAATAAGAACCAATAAGATGGACCCAATCAGCCTGCATAGGAGTACTCACATTACGAATTGCTTAGTTGGTTTGTCCATCAGGGAATAGTATATTTTAATGCGGAAAAAGTTTTATCGTGAAATATGTAGTACATAATGGTAATTTTATGACGCGCCCTCAGTTAATCTTATATTTCCCATGCTGATGGAAATTTAATAAAAAAAATGTTTTCTATATTGATGAATTTAACAACCAACTGTATATAAAATTTTCAGAAAGTAAGTATATCCATATTATTGTTATCATTTCAGCTATTTATATTGTATATATTTTTAATTAAGATTTTTTTTCTTTCTTCACAATATGGGGACAGAGAGAAAGGCATTATCATGTACTTCCAATGGATTCTCACTAATATGACATTTTTGTGTCGATTGCAATTTATGGAACAGTGTTGTCATATTTTATTGTGGTGTTTCAATCTTATTTAATAAATCTAATAAAATTCTTTAACTTAAACATCTAGAAGTGCAAATCGATAAGGTTTGGAATGGTCCAAATTAAATATGTTACTAAATTTCTATAAGAAAATTAATTTCTATTAGCAATCAAATAAATCTTATATATCGTAATGAAACAGTAACATTAATCTTGGTAACATTCTTATATTACTATAAAGTGTAAGAGAGTAATTTATTCTAGTACAGACTGCCTCCGTCTCTATTACAAAGTGTAAGAAAATGTTATTTTATGAACTTTCTTCCACAATGATATTTGAGACAAAACTGCAGATACTTATAATTTTATGTATGTTATAATTGATATCTACAGTTAGATGGACAAAAGAGAAATACATTTTATTTAGTTCCGCAAATTCAGCTTGTGTAAGTACCAGGGGTGAAGTTAGGTCATCAAATCTGGGGGGGGGGGCTAAAGCTCCGGATGGACTATATTTTAATTTTGGTTCTGAAATTTGTGTTGTTGTTTATGAATATTTTTGGGAGTTTTAATACGATTTCTGTGGGAGGGGGGTCTAAGCCCAAAGCCCTACTTCGGCCCATGGTAAGTACGCAGAATGATGAAATGAATAATAAAAACATTTTCCTTCATATTTCTTTGATATAATTTAATTATAACTTCTACAGATCAGTTCTGAACATTACAAATGAGAGTCAAGGCTTAAAAAATATAAAATAAATAATTTCCAAAATTATAGCATTATAGATTAAAATGCGTCAAGAGAGTATCATGTTCAAATAGCTATTAACCAGTAAAGATAAATTTAATATAGTTACTCTGTTTTTGTTTATAGAAGTTTACACACATACATACATAGTTTACATACTTTTCATATTCATCTGCATAATTTGTAATTTCTGGTGGAGTATTATCAAATTATATATCTGATTCAGTTGATTTTTCACTCATTATTTTATTTAAATTAAATCTTGTCTGAAAATAATAATTATTACGACGCCGCCTTTGACACTGACACTTTTGAAATTCATGGCAATCTAGTCATCTAGTTCAGTTACGGAATATTCATTCTGTATCTTCTTGTAATATGAAAATACATGTAAAACACATAAAAAACAAGTGTTTCAGAATAAATATTTTAACTTTTACATTACTTTATTAAAAATGATTTCCGAATTATTACATTCATTAATGGTCAATAAATACAACAAAAAATTGTCATCTAGTTCCAGCATTTCCCATGAAATAGGAAATATGAAAAAGTAGTGTAATAATACAAAATCAAAGTGCAGTGTTGCAATTGATATATTGTTTAATTCTGTTGTATTCCATAATAAGGACATATTCCATATTTGGCGCTCTTCCTCTAGTAATAACACATTTCCACAAAACTGTATTTTTCAATATTACAATTATGTTATTTTTTGGCCTAACTAATTGATATTAATTTAAGCAGAACATTTGTTACTTTTATGTAGGTACTATATTCGAAACTGTCTTAATTTTTGATTTGCCGGAAGTTTGATTCGAAATAAAAAGAAATATTACTACAATATTAAATAATTCTCGTTATTTGAAACGGAGGTCCAAGTAGCTCAGCGAATTTCCTGGATAATTTACTGTTTAAACTTGTATCACAATGCGGCATGGAGGCGGCTCTTCCTCGTAAATATCCGCCGCCTTTCGTGAGGCATTCAAGCTGTACACTGCGCACCAATAAAATGCGCACCTAGGATTATCAATAAATTGTTGTCCTAGCTCCTGTTAACCTCCTGGACTCGTTGCTAGATAAAAAGTATTTATTAAAAATCGTTATTATATTTGTATACCTTCGTTGAGATCAGTGCTGTGATAAACACCCGTTTTGTGATATTTCTGTAGAATAATACTGAAAGGGCGCTAGATTTCAGGGAACCCTCACATATCCGTAGTTCGATAAAAGCGCGGGTAATTTTCGATTTCTAAATTTTCGTATAAAGCGGCTTAAAAATGGGGTGGGTGACGCTGAAAGCCCATTTGGTAAGTTAAATTTTTTATAATATTTGAATGCCTTAATATTATCTTGCAAGGAAAATAATAATATATTAACTATTTTATGATAGTTTTAAAGCAGTTACGAGAATTTCTATCATAAAAAAATATCAAGCCTAATGTCATGTTGTACAGTGCAAGTCGTTTATAACAAAGTCTGCATGTCTGTTAAATCATCCATTTTGTAATATATTATTAAATAAGTTTCATTATTTCTTGTCACTACTAATATTAAATTCTGAACTATTTTCGTTCGATTCCTTATACTTTTGTAGGAAGTATGTTGTTAAAATCGTTTTTTCTGTAATTTTTAAATTTCTAAGTAATACATGTATAGCAAATTTCAGGAGACGTCTTCAGGACGTCGAAGTAAGTAAATAGGGTCATATAAATGTAGGAATGGAAATGCTTTATTATTCAAATACAGGGTGTATCAAACAAATGAATACAACTTATATAATTGTTAGGTAATAGTATAAAAAATCTACATTCTGAGAACATATTTTTCAATAAAAAATACACTCACCGGCAAAAAAACCGGCTACTAAAAACTAGCCCCAATTTTAAAGTTGGCTTCCTCACGAACCGCTCACTTGTTTCCTGAGTTTTTTCTGGGGCGTTCGTTTTAAAACAGTGTATCTCTAATAGAAACAGAGATAATGTCGTGATTAAAAAAACAAAATGTTCACAAAAGATAAGACTACAGTGTGACTCCAGTTAACAACAGAAACTGTAGCTGCTGCCCCCACAGGGTGTCACAAATTTCAGGGAAAAAACTTCGTCTTTTATTGTGCCCGTATATGCTCAAATTAAATTCCGAATAAAAATTTCCGACATAGTATCCATTTCTGAGAAATCAATGTACAATTTAAAAAAAAGATCATGAAATGAGCGATTTGCAAGGAAGCCAACTTTAAAATTGGGGCTGGTTTTTAGTGGTCGGTTTTTTTTTGACGGTGAGTGTACAACAGGAAATTAAATAGACAGGATGATTCAGAAATAATAGAGAAAAAATTAAAGTTGGATCTAAAGTTTTTTTTTTCAACAAATATGTATCTTCATAACCTCTAAGCTGATTTAAATGGAGTTTAGAATGAAGTTGTCACATTATTAATAAAATAGTTTTATCAAGTACTACCACAGATAAATATAGCTAATTTATCTGTGGTACTACACAGGGCTTTAATTATGTGTAATGTCACTTAGTTTTTATTCAAACACTTTTGTTTCCATTTTTTTTTCTAAATTATTTGCCATTGCATTTGAAGCAGTATTTCATTCTGCATAAAAAATACTCTCTACTTTTTTTATTTAAAGTTAAATTTTCCAGAAAAAGTTGCAAAAGCTGTAAGACCATTTGCAAATGCAGCTGAATATCCGTATACAAGATGTAGAATCTATAATTGATAATAATATCACAAGAATATTTTTCTAAATGCTAAAACAAATATTTTCTTCATTTAAGGATTGGTGTTCTACAAAAAATATCATGTGTATGGTACTATCTTTAGTAAATAAACGGATAAAATTACGTAATTTTTTAAATCTTTTGAAAAAAATAAAGTGACAATGTAATCACGAATCGACATCTGTGATTCTATGTGACTGAATTATTTTTCCACCTTTTTCATTTTATATATTCATATTTCTTCAAAAAAACTAAGTAAACTAACTAGTGCCCTCTGTCATACTTCGCAAAACTACTTTCTTAATAGTGTTCAGATAGACTATCTCGAATCCCCTATCAATTTTTTTTTTTAAACCGGATTAGGTATTCCGGAGATATCTGCAAAAAACAGAATTTTAGGCCCAATTTCAAGGGCCACCAAAAATTAGAATTTGGGAACACAAAAAAATACGAAAAGTCAAATAATTTCTCATACAAAAAATAATAATGAGTACCAATAATTCACATATATAACACTAATATACAGTGTGTGTCTAGATTTTAGACGATGTGATGTAGCCAAACTTATCTATTGTAGTCCAAGAGTTGATGCTTAAAAGATACAGGATATCAAAGTTAAAACTTTAAATTCTAAATAAATTATTGTGAAAATTTGAATTCGGGGGTTTTCTAGGGCGAGAAAAACAAATGAGTACTTAACTTTGTTCTAGACGCTCTAGAGAGAGCTAGGACATATATAATTGATTGATGAAAATTCGATAGATCTTTTCTTACTATAATATGTATCAAAGTCTTATAAAAATATTACACCAGTATGTTACGCTACATGTATATGTTAAACCGTTGTCAATTTATTTGCTGCTTTTCAATTACGTGTTATTTCAATTTGAAGATAAAAGTTTGGGTATTTACCTGAAACTACCATTTTGAAACAAAACGTATGTAGATACCATTGACAATTATTATTATCTTCTCATCATCTATATTTTAAATAACATTCTAGTAATATTATGTATAAAACTTTAATAACATTGTCTGACATATGCCACAAATTTCATCTTTCACTTAAATAAGTTTGTATTTTTTTCTCTCGAAAACTGAATAAGATACACATTAGGTAAAGGGACAAGAATGTTGAATTTTCGATTGCTTAATATGATAAAAATATCAAACAGTCGCATACAATGCTTTTTACCTTAAATATTATCAACTCTGTGCAACACCACTGTAATTAGTGTTTTAAATCTAATTAAATCAAATAAAACACCTTGTTACTGCTTACAAACACAAAAAGGTACATTTAAATCGATGAGATTTTTGAGTAATCAATAAAAAACCGATTTTTTACTAAGACTGACAACTTGTTTCAAAAACGAAGCTAGGATACATGTTTATATGAATATAAGAGATAAGATAATTTTTTTGTACTAAATTTATGTCAAATTTACAGATTAGTACCTAAATATTAATTTATGTAAGTTCAAACATTTATGTCTACAATATTTTGATACATAATAATGATAAACTCTTATTTTGTTACATATAGCTTCTTATATGCACATGTATTTGGGACAGCCTTAACAAAAATTAATGGTTTAGTTGTCCACACAGAAAAGGCCATTAATTTTAATGATCTAGATAGTGGATATATATGTTCAGTTTTTTAAACGTAATAGGTGTCAAATGCCACAACATAACATTAATACTTAAAAAATATTATGTGAGTGCAAGAATTATGCTTTTAATTGCAAATTTATTGCAATTTTGGTGTAAAAGTATTACCGTTTCTAAAACTATTATCAAAAGTCGATATTAATCGGGAAACAGCACTTTGTACCGCTTCCAATACTTCCCCTGGCAAGTGGTCGTCTTCACTTTATGAACACATTTTGAATTAAACGCTGAGAATATGAATTACAATATATAATTTTGACACTACTTTTTCCAACAACTAATTTTTATTGTACATTAGGTGGCTATAATTTTGATAGTCACCGCGCCTAAACCCTCTTAATTTAAACACGGTTCTAACTATTTCAAATATAAATTAAATTTCTTTACTGTTTTAGAAAGGTATTTTAAGCTAATATAAATCAAATCTCCTACAATTCCTATCAATGAAGTCATATGTATGTTCTCTGATACCAAACATCTAGGTATGCTAATGAACAGTTCCACAGACAAAGCTCTATTCAATAATTATCTAAAGAAAATAATCTAATTTACTCACTCTATAAATATCTAACTTCACTTTTTTGGCAGTGGGAACACGACAAATTCAACCACAATAGATGAGATCTGACCTATTTCTGCATTTTTAGGATTGCTTCTTCATGTGGTCTCCTTTAAGTTGAATCAAATATCTAACTATAAAAATTATTATAAAAATTAAAATTATTTGACGTTAAATATCGACAATGACAAAAAGAGACATCCTGTTATAATAATTTTTATAGTTAGATATTTGATTCAACTTAAAGGAGACCACCTGAAGAAGCAATCCTAAAAATGCAGAAATAGGTCAGATCTCATCTATTGTGGTTGAATTTGTCGTGTTCCCACTGCCAAAAAAGTGAAGTTAGATATTTATAGAGTGAGTAAATTAGATTATTTTCTTAAGATAATTATTGAATAGAGCTTTGTCTGTGGAATTGTTCATTAGCATACCTATATGTTTGGTATCAGAGAACATACATATGACTTCATTGATAGGAAATGTGGGAGATTTGATTTATATTAGCTTGAAATACCTTTCTAAAACAGTAAGAAAATGTTACAAAAGCTAATAATAAGTAACATATGGGTAGATATTGTGGGTGTAATTCAACGCAGGTTGGGGCTTTTGTCCACTGAGTAGTTAGTTTCACACAATATTATTAATACCTAAAAATATATAAAAAATAAATTAAATTGTTGTACATAACACAATTGTCTTATTTTATTGCAGTTTTCGAAAAACTATTGTTTGTCGATTCGTGAAAACACAATAATATTGCATTGGCCAATAAATATTTAAATAACTTCCATTTTTGAACGCAAAAGGATCATTCCGCGATCTAGATACAAAAATAACTATTTTAATTTACATGCTGATGCTCTGGATAAATATTACGAGTCTGTTTTCACATTGATTTTTTTTAACGAAATTGCTAACTAGAGTAAATTGAATCGGATTGTGACCATTTGGCATTTACACCTTTTATATCTTGCTGAAACGAGGTTGCTTCAATAATAGAAACGAACTAGTCTGCGAAAGGATTTGCTCTGTACTGAAATGAACCCTTACATGTTCAGTTCTTTATTCAAATTACTTACAGAAAAGCGGTATATATAATCTATTTAAACGTAGATCTGCATTCTCCGATCAAACATACATCATGAAACTGAAATTTTAAACTAGGTTAACCCAATTTATTTCACTATCCTTTTACATGCATAGTTAACGGATACATGAACTGCAAACTCCGTACGCCATACTACTGAATCAATATTAACCAGATGAAATTATTAGCAAATATTGAAACGAATCTTCTCCCTTCACGTACACAATTAATTTGCAGCTAAAAGGAACAATAGAAGGAGCTTTAGAAATAGAAATAATTTATTAGCAATTTTCAAACTTGAAACTCCCATATGAAACCTTACAATAAATCTTCAGAATGGATAGCTTTAGGGATATTAATGGTTATTGGGGGGTTACATCAGATGCGTGAACAAATTAAGGATACACAATCCGATACCCACCGCAATTTGGTTTTGTAGTCCTAAAACTTGGTTCTGTTAAATCACCAGATTGCCACTATTACAGCTACAAATGAACATGATAGGTGTTGCCTAATTGTACACGGAACAAATCTAATCTGTGTTTAAGTATAATATCATACTTAACATTTTGAGCTTCACTCAAGTGTATATGGAAACAAAATGAAATATCAGACATTCTATACCAACGAAAATTTATATGTTTATTGAAAATCATAAAATAGATTGAACATTATAGTGGAAATTAAATAAAGTGAACATTTTAGTAAATAATACATAGTAAAATTTTATCAAATATTGAGACATGATCACAAAAACAGACTTAAACCCAGAGCAAAATATATCGATGAACAAGTAAAGATCATTAATTTCATACATATATCGACAGGAGTCGAGCAAATATAATAAAAATATCAACATTTAAAGTAAATAAATTTTATAAAATTTTCAGAAATATCAAATGAATTCCATAGGCATAGGCATAAAAAGAGTAATATTTAAGAATATTTTAACATTTAGCTATAAGCAAAATTATAAAGATATTTTAAAAAAATGTAGTAGGATAAGCAGTGCAGTGAAAAACATTAAAACAGTGCATCGAAAAACTCAATAAAATCACATGTATGAACCATAATGTGTAAGTAAACTTTAAAACAAGGGATCAAGAAATCAAAAAGATAAGATAAGAAAAGTTTGTTGATTGGTAACGAGCTAAAGAAGAAATGTGCAGCGTTGGTTTAGATCTCCCCGAAAATTAGGCAAATTAGTAAGAAGAAACCAGAATAAATTTAGTACTTACGTTAAAAGAAAATTGGTTGTCAGCATTAGAAAACGATATCCAGATCCAATAAAAAAATTTGGCAGTCCCATCAGTAGGTGAAGTATCCTCCAACATCTGCAGCCCCATATCACAGCTATGAGGAATTTTTAAACGACAGTTGAAGATCTATAAAGACCAACGTTAATGCAGGTATATTACATGTGCAGAAAATTTTGAAAAGCGCTAGCTAGTCATTAAACTCAACAAAATAGACAGTCAAACATACTTACAGTTTTCGTAAAACAATAAAGATACTTTTAATAATAGTCACTTTTCCATTTACTATAAAAATTTTGTTATTTTGTGGAACACAAAGCAATTCCTGTCAAAACAGGGACCATTTATAATTTAGTACCTACCCATATCAACGAACACTAATTCATAGAATATCACAGAATAGCATAGTTTTGGAAGTTATGTTCTTAATTTTAAGAATTTTAATTCCTAAAGACAGGCATCATTCAATATTCAGTTGCATTTAAAAAATCTATAGTGTTATAAATTAGATGTATGAAAAATTAAAAAAATATATAAAAATTGTTGAGAGTTGTCTATATTTAAATGTAAGATTCATTAAAAAGATAAAATTCATATAAAAATATTCTAAATACGTATCAGACAACAGTCTAAGAGAGGGAAAGTGAAAGCTAAATACACTTTTATGTCCATATAATTTTTTAAACATTTTATAAAATAAACATTGCTAATTCTGAATGATCTTTATTTGCTCAAGTAATATACAGTATGTTGCAATAGAGTTTGTAGTCCAATTGATACAGTTTCTCTCTCTAAAAGACACATACACACACAAATTTTTATTCACAAAGAAAAAAACACAACTTTTCCTCAACACAATTTAAATATCACTATAATATGTATTAATTCAGTAATGAAGTATATTTGATATAAATATTTACATATTCTTGACATCTAAGCGTTCTTATACTTAATTCAACACTTTTTTTTCTTAAAATTACAATAAACTTTGCTACAAGTTTTATTAAAGTTGTGTATGCAGGTGGACCGCCAGGTTTAGCATGTAGTCAAGATGTAGATGCATGTCCTATCACGTCTCAGTTTCACTTCTGTCAGATAACTCGTCGGTTGCCTCGCCTCCTGGCGTACTGAAGAGAGCTAACAAGCTCACAAACGGTATCTGTCTGGTGTGTCACTAATGCATGACTGATAGTTTGCTATAAGTCTTTCTTTCTTGAGATGCTACTGAGTGAGTAGTATTCAATTATTTATATAGCATATTTGGAGTAATTTTTTCAAGTCACTTAAAACTTCAAATAAAGAAAACTTAACTTGAGAATAACAATTGTTGACTCAAGTAATTCATATTATCTAAATAAAACAAAACAATTCTTTAAACAAACATAACTTTATCTCATATTTAGTATAGTAGTTTTCTTGATCTCAACTTATTATATAAGAATAAGTTAATCTTTCAATAAAGAATTACTGTACTGGGGGAATAGTGAAACTATGGTAGCTTTGAAATAAGTGTATTAATCTTGTTATTAGTATAGCTTGCTATAAAAGAGGAATAGTCAGATACCGATTTTTGATAAATAAAATATTTATTTTGACTTCCGAATATCATATTTATTATGCATTTGTCAACTGATAAAGGCTGTAACGGTGACATTTTGAAATAGTTTCTTATTATCAAATAAAAATATTAATTTATAGCTCAATACTTGTTCAAAAATCGGATAGTTATCGGAAGTAAATTATAGTTTCTAATAAAATATTGTATTTGTAAAAGGCAGCGTGGTTTTCGCATTGCTTAGGTATTGTGATCCATTGTGCATGTTGCTAGTAACAGGTTAAAATTAAAACAAGCTCGTACACGTACGAAGGCAAGCACTACCTTTACTGAAACTGTCTGATATCCTAAAGTGCTGGCCATATTTGTGTCTTTTCATAATTACACAAGCATAGTGATGTACAATAGGTATGAAATTCTCATTTCACAGGCACTTTATAATACACCTAACCTATCTCATGCATGTCCATTCTTTCATTTTCTAAGGCAACTATTAGGGGATCTGTTGAATTGTATTGTGGCAGTTTGAAGATTATCTCATAAATTAGCCCTATTATATCTGTCCACCGTATCGATTATTTCATTGCTTGTGACATGACACTTATGATGAGACAGATAATCTTTGGTCGCATGCCTCAAATACCTTCAACCGCTTCAGTAAAAAAACTAAATACCAATTTTCACAACTGTAGTCCAATCTTCAGATCCTAATGTACAATGGTTTGAACTGTTCATTGACGGAGATATCAGGAGATTTTCTTCTCAATGTGTCTCATATTAGTGATTTTTAAACTACGATTAAAAATATGATTATTTCTTCTTATAAACGATTGAACAATTCTCCATAAAATCACTTCGTTAACAACTAAATGACAAGAGAATTTCAGTAAAATAAAGTATTCATGTCAATCTTCTGTTCTAATTTATTGTAAAAAAAACTCATAATGTCAATTTGATGCTTGAATTTGACAATATTGATATGCAAAAAATTTGGGGCGCATTTTACCTGTGAGTCCCCTTCTTAAGACATCCTTGACTTAAATGTTTCAACCCTTTTGCAACAAAAAACATTCCTATTGCCCTCTGTAACAACGACATTCGCAGCATTCAGAAAATTGGGTGGACCTAAATTGATTTACAATTTATTCAATGTAGTCGAGGTAAGGAAAAGAAAGCTTAATCAATTTGAGACCCATTCTGCTTCAATTAGATAAAATCTATCATTACAACGTTCACGATCGGGTTGTTACCCCGTGAAACCAATTGGCATTGTCCACTTCACATATCAGTAACAGAATTCAATTATTGTACTTTGTTGCGAATTTGGTTAAATGTTCGTACTGATTAGTATTTTGAGGTCATAATAATTGTGAGATTTGAAGAGATAAAAAATAATTATTGTATATGTGGAAGTATAAAGGGAAATACAAGTAAAAATAGTCAAGTTTTAGGAATAGATTTTTTGTGAAATTTCAGGCAAATAACGTAAATACAATATACACGCTCTCCAACATAGATACATATTGATCAAGTTCGGGGAAAAATCAAATTTCATCAGTTACTCGAAAATGTCAAGGGCCACTTTCCTAAAATTTTGTGGGTTTGTGGGTGGGTTTTGTGGGTGGATCATCTCATGAACTAAAAACCGAAATTAAATTATAACCAGAGGCGAAATATATTTGGTACGCCACTAAACAGGTTAAAAACATTATTCCAATTTGATTGACAGTTTCATTGGTAAAAAATTTGCCAGACGCACCATTTTCATAGAAATACTTCTGACAACTGTACATTAAATGATAAAATTACAGTACACAATATTTTGTGTGTCCAGGAAGGCTGGTTTTAAAACAAAAATATAAATTGTTGACTGTCACACCACTGTTTGCGGTAGCGGTTGTAATGTTTTTACCTTGATCATGACATTCTGTTGAAGAGCGAGGCAAAAAATATTATGATGAATTTACATTTATTGCTTGAAATTTCGTAAGGAATCTATTCCCGAAGTTTGACTATACTTGACTCATCCTGTATAATCAAAACAATGGAGAGTACAATATACAGGGTGTAACAAAAAAACACATAATCCCATTAACTACAAATTTTTGGCAAATATGACGAATTAATCTAACTTACCTAAATTAAATTGTATTGCATAAGTATGTTTAACTAATCTATTTCTTAAATAGTTGTTTTTTTTTAGTATATATATCTGGTTAACCCTATGTTCTGAATCACTATGTATACAATTAGTTAAGACATTTAAAACTTCGATAAATTATTTACAAACTGTTCTTTTATTTAAAAAACGAACGGTTTTAGGAGAAACTATCAAGAATAATAAAATATTCTAAATATAATGCTACGCAACGACATCAATAGAAATTATACAAAAAAAATGGAGGCGACTTTGTATCTTTTAAGAGAGAGATTTTTGTATATATAGGTAAGCAGGATTAAATCGTTATGTTTTGCCGCCAAAAATACGTAGAAAATGGAATGACATGCTTGTTTAATACACCCTATATAATATAATATTAATTTCAATAACGTAGAAAGTTCTTAGTAGATATGACAACAAATAATAATTATAATACATCAATCTTCTGGAGCGATTTATGTAAAATATACGACTAAAATTCTGCTTACTAGAAAGTCTGCAGACAATCCCTTACTAAAAATTCTGTGTTTTCATAATTAGTCCATGTGAATATTCAATTTGAATATGATAATATCAAAGGTAAAATAATGCAATTAATTCTAATACGTAAGTTATAATGAACAGTTTAGCAGAACTTTGATACCAACTAGGATTACGAAACAACAAACTAGTTCTAGCACCGTTGTTTATAGTTAGATAACCTTGCATACATAGTTATTACCTTCCGTTATTTTAATTAAAAATTACAATGAAGGTGGAAAACTCATTTGTGAAAAATACTAACAGGTCTTCTAGATGACATAGTATAACGTATGAGAGGCGGATATCCGATTCGTATAAACTGTTAGTTTAATACTGATTTGTGGTATTGCATTTATATACAATAAGCTATGCATTATAGTTTCCAGTGCTACTGACAGATCCAGTCCTGAATTGATGTGGTTTTGTAAGCTTCATTAACAGATTCATTTTGATTTAACAGTTCACAAACAATTTAATTTACCATCAAATTGAGTCAAGTTTATTCCCAAAAGTAGAATATAACTGCATGAATAGTAAAATGATCTTAAAATAAAATGCTATATGAAATAGAGAGAGAAACAAAGAGAGGGAGAGGTAATTATGATTGAAAATTGTGTTGTTTGACAACAAATATATTTTTTAAGAATCAGATCGAAATTGTCCTACACCAATAATAAAAGCTTTTATTTTCTTATACATTTCTTAATGGTAATAATATTACAAAAACTAACTTTCCTGTTCCTTATCTGAAATTGACATTTGTTATTGGTCTTCTGGTTTCCATGACAAATATACAAAAAAAATAAAACCCGCAACATCCACCTTGGTTTAATTTCTATACGTAAAACAA
Organism: Monochamus alternatus; assembly: GCA_037114965.1. Classification (NCBI taxonomy): domain Eukaryota; kingdom Metazoa; phylum Arthropoda; class Insecta; order Coleoptera; family Cerambycidae; genus Monochamus; species Monochamus alternatus. The sequence continues at coordinate 23,409,712 of CM073430.1, forward strand.
TAAATTAAGGCACAGCATTGGTAGACCAGCAGTTTCACTCCGTTGTCGTCACTTTGAACTGCTTTCAGTTTTCTGCGGTGACCTCGAAATGTGAGTGCTATAGCGCATCCGATAGAATTTACAGAATCGGTGATCAGGATCGGAATAAGAATTTTTTATTTGCGCGTGAAAGCGTAGTTATTCCACATGCAAGTTTACGTTATATCTATCCACATTATGTAATATTTCATTATACAGTTATAAATGGGTAATTCAACATGTATTATATACTATCATTTACTGTTACTAACATACAGTGTGAAAATTCGATTTACTTCTTTGGACACTTTAAAAAAAAGAGTTTAAAATATATATTATTGCACTACAAAACATCTTTATTTATTTACTTACTTTTTTTGTTATTAGCGATAATTACATTTTTTTGGAATTTTTTTAAATTTAAAATTTGACGTTTGAAGTTTAGTGGACAAATAATTTATTATGATTTTTTTTTGTCTTAAACGATCTACGTAAACCAGAAGACAAGTATTTTTCAGAACAGAAAAATTATGTTTACTTAACTCTGAAAATTGTTAAAAGTGCAGTAAAATGTAAATTTAGAAAAAAATTATTTTTTATTATTTAGTTTTGAGACTTACTCTCATTATAGCGACTACAAGAATAATGATCATCTACATAATTTGAAGATGAGCCGTCTTGTGCAGGAAACTTTGGAACGGTCTCTTTGCGTAATCTATTGCGCGAATCGTTAGAAAACATATTATTTTAAAAATCTATTTGACATAGTTTGTATGAACTATTATTAATCCTGAGCAGCTTTTCTAATAAATCTTCTCTATTAGAAGCCTCTGCACAGAACTTTGCTCTAAAATAAAAATTTGTATTTGTGAAAAATATAAATATGTATATTTTAAACTTCACTTTCATGAGAAGTATTTATATTCCAATGTTATACTTAAGTAATAAGTTAATAGGTAAGGCAATAGCAGTAAAATATCATTTATGTTTTGTACAGTATATTATAGATAACTTATTACTTATTTATGCCTTTAGGAAATTTAAAGAAACTTTACTATTATAGATGATATATTTAAACATCTAACTGCTGCGCAGCGACTCGTTCCTCGATCAGACTCAAAATATTGCTTTAATACGGCTCTGTATATCTGATGTTCGCACTCCCAGAGTTGGATGTAAACTCAGGTCTCTGCAGCTTGAAATGGATGCGCGAGCTGCTATGCGCGACTTATTATATCGGCCCGAGTGTTTCTACTGGTCTCCCTATACTGTGATAAAGGTATGGAAGAAATTCGAGCCCCAGATGACATTTTACATTTCAAACTCTTAAATCTATTATTAAATCGTAACAAATATATAATAGTATACAAATAATAGTAAAATATTAATTGAACTTCGCTCTAAGAAATTTTGGGATTTAATTATTAATTCCAACAAAGCTTATTCTATTCTATCAATTATGGTTTCTATGCAAACACAACTCAAAATTAAATAATACTATCATGACATACACAACTTAAAGAACGAATGATTGATAAAACATAAGTTAAACTATTAGTTAACAAATAGAATCATCGTTATTCTCAATCTATTGAATACTATCAAATGTATGGTGTTCTGCAAGGATCTATGTATCATATACATAAATATAAACGTTCTTATACATCTGATTATGGTAACATATTTTCCTGAGATTACATATAACTTTTATTGCCTTAAATTACAACAAGAAAATCGTTTCACATTAAATCGACCGGAAGCTATGTAATCTCGATAACGGCTTCTACCAAAAACTGTTCTGAATCTGATATGAACAGAACTGTAACAAGTGCATATTCTAGGTTTCGTAAGAAGGATTATCAAAAACTTAACATTAATACTATCAGATTGCTCCTTACAACATTTATTATACCAAATCTGGAGCACGTTTCTATGTTCTGTAATATTATATGCAGTACATGTTAAGGGAACATGTAAGCTGCAGTTCGTAATTATATCTTGGAGCAGTTTAACATGAGCATCTTAGAAACAAAACTTTGACTACTGAAATTAAATTCATTTTGCACAAAGTTCTTCATAACATAATTAACTACCTATATTACGAACTATAATAGCAATAATTATGAAACACTCACTACTTTAGCTTGATATAAATATTTTTACTGTTCAATTTCATTAAAGCCAAACACAGTGGTAATATTTACCGCGATCAATGTGCAGATTGTTCGATTGTCAATATTTATTTGTAAATTGTTCCTACATACGCGATTTATAACTTTTTTGATAGATATTTACTTTTTAATGTCGCCTTTAAAGCGTAATATCATTGTATTTATACTATGGTAATATCTGTATATGTGTATTTTAGTTTGCTTGTTTCTCATTCACGGTCAGACTCGTACCTACTTAAAACCGGGGACACATTGTTCTGAAGCCACGCCACGCCATGCGACGTAAGGTGGTGTGGTATCTGTAAGCACACTGTTACCATGCCATGCAATGCCACGTTACGTTACATTCGACAATTACATCAATTTAAGGAATAGTTCAGAATAGTTCAGATATCAGAACAAGGTCAAACTCAAATTGTGAGTCGAGGATGAATACATTTAAGTACCCTAATTCATTTAGCTACAGTCGTTAAAATGTATGTTGTTACATTAACAATGTCCTGTGTAATTCGTTCCTAAGCTTCTCTCATAATTTGTTTTCTATAGCGCTTACGTTTTATACTATATAGAGACATTCATGCTTGCAAATCTTTAAAATAAAAAAAAAATTTCAATATTTTCTATTATTTTATGCATGTCACATCATATTTGCACACTGCTACCACGCGAAACCACGTTACACCACCCGACGTGATGAAAATCTAACAAGAGGGGATTTGCGACACGGATGGCATGGCGTGGCGTGGCGTGGCGTGGCGTAGCGTCAGAGCAGTGTGCATACAATATATGATAATACATAAAAATATACGGTGTCAGATCCTTCTGACGTTGTATCACATGGCGTGGCGTGGCGTGACATCAGAGCAATGTGTCCCCGGCTTAAATCTTTCGTGTCTATTGAATTTATTACGTAAAATTTAAGTGAACATCAGCTACAGTAGACTTATGAATTGCGCATGAAGCATATAACGCCACTTATAATGAACTATAGTAGGTAATGATTTTTTGATAAAAAGATCATTATGAGACTAATCAATCACAAAATGTCACTTCGTTGCGCTAGTTAGATAAAAATTATTTCCATATTAATAGTGTTAAATATTTCCACTTTTTTTCTATGGGTTTCAAGATTGAAATGAATAAGTATATGAGGTGTGGTAATTAAGTTCCGGGAATTTGTCAATGAAAAAACAAGCAAATTAAATTTCGCCAAAATTTTATTATCGACCATCACAATAGTCTCCCTCTAACTCTACACAATGATTTCAACGTTGCTCCCACGATTGGAAGCGTCCTTGGTAATCCTCCGCAGTTAACCCGTGCCTTCTTAAGATCTTCCTTTCCCACCTTAACTAAGTTTTCTATTGACTTATTATTGAGGATCAAGGTTTCACTGACACACAGTGTTGTCGGCCTCAAAATTGTTTTGTGCATTCTAAATTTTACTCCTCTGGAGAAATTTTTTGATTCCATTAAGTGGTTGACTGTTGCTGAACTTCTGTTTGCTTTTATTATTCTCCTATAAATATTGCTCCTAACCACACTTGCTGTTATCAGCGTCGTCAAATACACACATATTTTTGAACTTCTTCAAACTTCATCTCTCCGTGCTGCGTTTTCAAGTTGAAATTGGTATCGCTTTTTTTCTTCTATTCTCAAAACCTTACTTTTCTCTTGATTTATCTGCAATCCCACTTTAGTGCTTCCTCCATAAGTTTGCTCCTTACTTCATCTAATTCCCTACTATCTTTTTATTTGAGTACATAAACTTATTCTCATCTTAACTAAAAATACTAGGTTATTTAATTGCATTAGTGTGGTAAACTGATGAATTCAAATCTGATAAGGAAAATGGGTCAGATATATTTGGTACAAGCCCTAGGCTGAATAAGGAAAATGTGTATCTGGGAAAGAATTAACCTGTATTAAACTTAAGGAGAAGTATACTAGACTAAATAATTTATTTTAAGAATTAATTTTGACGCTTTATATTTCAAAACTGAGACACAACTGAAGACAATGGTCTATAATAAAAAATATTAATATTTTACGATGTTCTATGAGCTGTACTGATAATAGTATTCAGCAACGACCAGTTACTGAGGTCACGGCATAACAACACGGAAAATCACTATGTATCAAATGTATTATATTATTTTTGTAGCCATTTGGATAGTGTATTGAAAGATGAAGTTGAAAAGAGGAAAAGTGTGTACTTCTTCTTTCTGTGCTTGTTAAAATACACGAAAGTACAAGTTTAAGTTAGTTAATATAATATGCAGGATATCTGTTACTAATAAATTATTAGAAATATTTTATTATTAAAATGCAATAATAAATACACTATGCGAGTCACATTTTTATTTCTAAATAGTTGGGAGGTCCTGTCAGCAGCAGACATAACTTTTGTATGGGAAGATTTTTCAGTGGAGGTTGTCCATAAATCCTTTAAATGTGAATTATGCATCCTTCTCTGTAAAAGTGTATTGTTTAACCATCATCTAAAAATGTATTGAAATGTAGGTATTTCATTCGCGTTAGAAAATATGTTGAATATTTTCGCTGAAAATACTACATAATTATTCTTGAAACATCGGTATATATTCCTTGGTTTTCGCAAATATTTTTAGATATATCTGTGTGAAAATAAATATTTTTAGCTCAAATTTTAGTTACAGTAAATGTATAATTAACATAACTACAACTATATCCGTTGTAAGAAATTACAATTTTTATTGTCATAAAGATAAATATGTTGCTTGAAATGCATGTTGTATGATGAGACACATATAATGGTATAATTTTGATGCAAACATATGAACAATGTACTGTTTCAGTTTTTATATTTATGAATTGTATAATATTTAAATTGGCATAAGCTACAAATGGACACGTAACAAAATATAATCGTATAATTAGGTACTGTTTTACGAATATCCAACAAAAAGTTCTTATTAATGAACCATACAGTATGCGCCAAAAGTGTGGAATAAATTCAATAAAAACGAAACAATTATTTTTTGGGAAAAATACTCGAACAGGTCGATTTTTAATTTAAAAAATACATATTTTAGCGTAAAATGCGATTTTCAAATGCCATTTGTTTTCGAGCAATGACGTCATCGATTTTTTTTTAAATGGCAACACCATATTTTTTTCCCTTGATTCTGAAAGATCGTTTAATTCTCTATCATACAGTACTAAAATTTTGCCCTCTTACATAGGAAAGTTTTCGAGTAAATGACGATTGAATGTTAGAAAACGTAAATCAATTAAAATAAAGCAAAAACGTTCTCAAGTTTAGTTTTTCGAATTCCATAGTTCTTTTATGGATCACGTAGGTGAAAATCTTTGCGAAGTGTCATTGTCACACCGACACCGGCAAATACTTTTTTTCAGATGAGGCCACATTTTGTCTGAATGGTACAGTAAACCGTCAAACTTGCAGATATTGGAGTCGGGAAAATCCTCATTGGATGGCAAAGGCACATACCCAACACCCTCAGAAATGAAATGTGTGGGCTGGAATTGTTGACGACAGAATAGTAGGGCCTTTCTTCTTTGAAGGAACCCTTACAGGACAAAGATATTTAGAGTTTCTAGAAAATGACCTTGTTCCAGCCCTTGCAGTAATTTTTCCTAACGATAATGACCCTGACATTCCTGACGATACCATATGGTTTTAGCAATACGGTGCACCTCCGCACTATGCGCGCCCTGTACGAGATTTTTTGGATAACTGTTTTCCTGGGAGGTGGATCCGCAGACGCGGACCGATAGAATGGCCTGCAAGATCGCCAGATCTTACACCTCTTGACTATTTTTTATGGGGATACTTGAAGTCAAAAGTGTACATTAATAAGCCACGTAATTTAGAAGAACTTCAAAATCGCATTTGGGAAGAAATACGCAGAGTTACCCCAGAAATCATTCGTAATGTGCAAGAAGAATTTCTTCACAGACTTGCGCATTGTCAAGAAGTTGGTGGATGGCAATTCCAACATTTAATTTAAGTATAAAATTTAATCGTTTTTCCTTTATTTTAATTGATTTACGTTTTCTAACATTCACTCGTCATTTACTCGAAAACTTTCCTATGTAAGAGGGCAAAATTTTCGTACTGTCTGATAGAGAATTACGATCTTTCAGAATCAAGGAAAAAAATATGGTGTTGCCATTTAAAAAAAAATCGATGACGTCATTACTCGAAAACAAATGACATTTGAAAATCGCATTTTACGCTAAAATATGTATTTTTTAAATTAAAAATCGACCTGTTCGAGGATTTTTTCCAAAAAATAATTGTTTCGTTTTTATTGAATTTATTTCATACTTTTGGCGCATACTGTATATGTTTGTCTATACACGTTAACAACACAACTAAAACGTAATAGATTAGAGGTTAGATTGATGTGAAATCACATGAAAACTTATGTAAAATCTCATAACAAATTTAGTAAAAGTAAATAGTTCCGTTGTAGTACTTTTCATTACCACACTATTTCTGAAATTTTCTAATTTTATTGCGTAAAAACACATACACTTGATTATTCTTTAATATATAATCTAAATTAAAATAGAGCATAACAAAATGTAGTAGGTACAATTAAAAATCTTTCCTTCGTTGGTGCAACTTATGAATATTATAATTTGGAGAGGGTGAATTTTAGGGCACATGATTATAAAAAATAGTTTTATTTTAACCTGAAAAATATACCCTAAAAATATTTGTAGTAAATTTTGAAACACTGTACATATGTTATGAAAATTCCTTGTGCCAGTACTTTTTTTCAATAAACTTTAGAGTAGACTATGTAATGATAATTTAATGTTCTGTTACAGAAAGAACTGTTTTCGAGTAAACTGGAAGGCGAGATGGCGGGTCGCGAGAGGAAAATGTCGTCCGCGTCGACGGGTAGTATGAAAAATAAATGGTTAAAAGCTTTCAAAAGCTTGAAAACTCCACCACCCGAGCCGGAAAAGTAAGTACACATTTTTGCGCTCATAAATTTTGTTTTACTAACATGTTTCTTATTACTTTCTAACCATCTTTGTTAAGTGAACTGAATGATGTAATTTAACTTAATTGTTACTCCAATTGTTTCTTGTTCAATAAATCTATTTAATGGCTTAGAAGCAGATATACGCTAGAATCAGGATAAACACATCTTACAAAAACATAGACAGTGTAAAGTATTGTAAACATTGCATTTTTAAACTGCATACTTGTGACAATTATAATTTTAATAACATTATACTATTTAATAAATTGCACGGATAAAAAATATATTTCAAATAAAAAGTACTAAATGCAATATCGGAGAATTTATGTTTTCCAAAACTTTAAAGTAAGACTGACAAAATAAGTCAATAGACAACTGTACGATAGGCAATGTCGCTTACATGCTGACGCTTCGCGATAATACTGTCCATTTATAATGGAAGATCTCAAATCCTTAATCGATAATTCAAATTTTCCACCCCCTATTACGAAATAATCAAACTAGCGCAATAAATCGCTGCAAATGGACCGTTGATATTGAGTTGGTATACACGAAAAAGTGCATCGGGAAAAGGGAAATCTGAGAAAAGAGAGAGGAACAACTTATTAAAATTATAGCATCAAGCAAACATATATATCTACAGTTGCACAACTTTGGACGCTTTCTTCTCTGTTTGACTGCCTTAAAAGATTTGTTTCATTTCTTGCTTATTGTAAGGAAACGTTTGCATTTTCCGAATTTGTATATGAGCTTTAAATTATTTTCAAATGGTAATTGACATATAAAAGTGTAATAGGTATTCAAGAAGTTAGATATTTTAAATAAAAAGCACTTTGCATATTTTTACAAATTTTTAGCACTATAAAATTGTGCATATGGTGATGTAAATATATTTAGTTTCAATTGGGGTGCTATAAAATTATTTTAAAAAATTCTTAAATTTTACAAAAACTTAATATACTTTTATAATTTTTAAATAGTGCCTATATAATAATGAACTACAATACTAGGCAATATCAAAGGTACAGATCTGTAAGATTAGTTTTTATATACTTACACGATGTTTACAAAAGGCAGGCAAATTTGAAACAACATCTCGTACACAGTGAAAGCAGGTTAAAGCAGGTTAGCGCTAAAAACCTGCTTTTGCATTTGTTTTACTTGATTAAAGGTTCCAAAATAATCAGACATTTATTTTACAATTTTCGTTTTTCTGATTTTAACACTCTACCCTTATTGTGTACAATCTCAGCACGAGACAACCGAGCAGATCAGCGCGTCTTATCAGTAAGAAGGAAATCTGCTTCCACTCGGTTTGTATCCTAAAACTTACAGTGAAAAAAATCTGTTCTGTTTTGTCGATTAATATAAAACAAGATTTCAATCTTATTCGATTTTTAATACCGATATCAAAGATAAATCTTGGTAATAAATCTAAATGGTCTAAAAAAGTAATTAATACAATTTTGGTAGATTTTCATCGAAACCTTACCAAAGATGAGAATTTAGTAGACTTGGTAAAAGTATGCATTAAATGGACTTTCTTCTTTGCAATGAATCAGTGCCATGAACAAATAAAAGGAGTAGATATGGGTTCACTTTCACCCTCAGTCTTGACAAACATATATATAAAAACCAGAGTTTTTGACAATACAATCACCACATGGTTTCATGGATAGGTACAATAATATTCTTTATTTCCCGTATTGCAAGAATTTTTCGTTGAACTGTTGTCACTGCCTATGACGGTAGGCAAACATGAAGTTGATGTTCCACTTCTTTTATGTGACATACCAGCTAACATTCTTGCAGTTTTGTTTTTCAATTCCATGCTGTCGGCCAAATACACTTCTGCTACTGTTGAACTTCGCTATCCGCCATGTCTCTACAATGTCGTTATATTTGCTTCTGAATTTGGTAAACCCAAAAAAATAGCAATTTTGCTTGGCATTTTTCCAGATTCACTTTTCACAATTCGTTAGAAAAAATCTTTCTGAACCCAACGGATGCAAAAACATATACTTACTCACTAGACACAATGCAAAGAACTCGTTTTCTTCACAATTGTAAATTTCTTACGGATATATGTTTTACTTTCCGGAATGTCAACCACCAAAAGTTCTTGACCTCTATAGCCCCCGAAATAATCCATACTCAGAACCACCTGTACAATAGAACAATAAATGTGTAATTCTTATAGTCTAATGCATTTCCTTATGTAGCAAATGTTCTTCATCGAAAGGATACTTAAAAAATTTGCAAAGTCATTCTGATGAAACACTTTAGACTTTTTGGTTCATAGCATTTACTTTTTCGTTTAAGAAACGCTTACAATTCATGAAACTTTATCCCATCTGTATTATTATAAATTGTCATCACTGATTTTAATATTAACCACTTAATCCACAGGGAATTAGGACTGTATGTTTCAGACTGCAAGAAAAATAAATCAATATCACTTATAACGTGGAAGAATAAATACATACCATGTCTTGAAAGTAAGCCAACATTATAGTTTCACTTATATTTCTGTATCCAATACAGATAACTTTGAGCCACTGCAGGAATTTGTCATATTCTGTTTTATACTTTGTTTTATACTTTGTTGGTAGTGGCGCGGCATGATCTTTCTCAGCCTTTTGTAATAAATCCGCTGAAATCTCACTTCTGTCCACATTTTCATTCATGGTAATCATGCCTACTTAATTATTATACAACGTTAATTTTGAAAACCAACAGAATTTGGTTTTAATATTTCATTTGTGTGAAATAAAAGTCTTTATCTATCTAATGAATTATTGGATGCTAATAAGAGAAAACTGTTATGAAAAGAAAACCAAATGGAGTGCTAAAATATAGAATGTGTAGGCAGCGTATTCAAATTGATCAGATATTGAAGTGTAAGTTTCATCATCATTTTTCTAGACACAAGACATGACCAACAGCAATAGATAAGCCAAGGGGAGTACTGAACCGACCTGTAGGGGGATATCTAAAAAAAATCCAAAGGTCGAAATGTCACAAGTTTTACATCATTTTTACTTTATTTCTAGTCAAAGAAGACATATGATGGCGACTACCTCCTGTGTTTTAAGTTTTCAACATGATGTAAAATTTCACACACGCATATTTTATCATATCTATGTATTCTTAGACAAATATTTTTTATTATGTTTCTACAGTTCAATGTTAATCGTTAACTATCTCAATTAGAACATACAAATTCACAATATTTCTAGATGAAAATGAATTGTCAGTTGAATAAACTTCTAATATCCATGACAGAAACAATGAAAACGTCGATTTATATCTGCTTCTAAGTTTTTGTTGTAGTGTTGTTGACATGTAATTGATGTTTGTTTATATTTTTAAATACAGAAAAAACCAAATGTACCATGCAGTATCGACAATTATTGCAATGAGGTAAAGACGTGTCGCCATTACCCACCTAATTCTCGTAGAACACTTTTTGTTGTACACTGTTTCTCACCGTTGCTTTTCCTTATTCTTATTCCCACCTCATGTTGGTGTAAAAATGTTTATAGGGCCCCAATTCTCCTGCAAGTAAACAATTTTACACCTGCCTAACACGCACACGTACACTGTTACTAAATGTAAATATACAAATTCACTCAGCTGCTTACCACGACCAAAGCTTTTTTTGTATAAATGTGCAATGGGGTCATTTAGCATTTTTTATTACATTTTATGAATTGTTTTGTAATTTCAGTGCAATCTGAAAAAAATTTTCTGACGCTTCTGAATCCTTTAAAATAATTTGAGAACATGGGCGTAAACCGTTGTATGACGTCACTGCCTCCTATAACCTGCCGGGTTGTATTGACTACTGTTTACTTGCATTTGGAATACGAAGCGTAGGAGGACCACCAACGTCGTTAGGATTGCGGTTTTTATTTCAATTAAAAATAATTCAAATATTGAAAAACAAAACTACTAAAACAAAACCATCAAACATAGATATTGTATTGTACCGAAATGTCCCAGTACAAAAGTAAAATGTCCAGATAAAAATGTATTAGTTGTGCCAAAAAGCAATGAAATCGGATATATTTCTTGAACCCAAAAAAAAAATAAATAAATGTGTTGTATGAGAATTATAATAAAATCAATTTAATAATAATTCATAATATACCTACTTATGTAGAATTTATTCTTAGATTTTTAGTTAATAGTTTAAATTCTTAGGTATATACAAAGTGTTTTCAAAAGAAGTAGCAAATGGTACAGATGGATATACAGCTAAAAGGAACACGTTTACATAAAATTGACCTTAGTAAAATGTTCACCCTAAGGAGGTACAACCCTTCAAAGTTTAAAAAAAATGGAATAGCAGTTGTAAACCAAAAAAGATATAATAGTCAAATTTCAGATAAATTTTCTTTCTACTAATGCATGTAAAACTTCTCAACAATTTTTCGAAAATTTGTGCACCTTGCAGACATCCCCTCAGTGATTTTTGCTGCATATTTGTTTGATAAAAACTGAGTATTCAAAAATACGTATCAGATAGCCTGGTTTGTTTGAAAATTTGTACTTCGTTTTTTCTCTAAAACTAACAAAAATATAAAATTCACTCATTACTCACATTGTAACTCACATATATTGCAGCTAAGAAACATTTAAGTAGGCGGCTGTCGTACTAATTTCTTCTCAAATTATAGTAAAAATATTTTTTTAAAGAGCAGGTTTAAGTAATTTTTACTTTGTTTTTTCTCTAAAACTAACAAAAATATAAAATTCACTCATTACTCGCATTATAACTTACAGATTGTAACTAAGAAACATTTAAGTAGGCGGCTGTCAAACTAATTTCTTCCCAAATTATCGTAAAAATAATTCCAAGGGTAAATCTAAGTAAGCATTCGCAAAAATCACAAAAATTATAGAAATTACATGACATATATTTCTTAGATGCAATCGTGTGAATTGTAATGCGAATGAATATGAATTTAATTTTTTTGTGAATAAACTGTTAGTTTTAAAGAAAAATATTAAGAGAGGTAAATGATTTAAAATAAACTAGGATATCTGATACGTATTTTTTAAAACCTAATTTTTGTCAAATATGTTGTAGCCAAAAATAACTTAAAGGAATGCTTATTTCAATCTCCTCCTATGGGCAGAAATTTTCTAAAAATTGTGTGGCACATGCATGACTATTATACTTTTTTTTAATTTTTAAATTATAGCCGCTATTCCATATATATTTTTATATACGTTTTTTTAGTTGTAGATTCACCAGCACAATTTGTGCGACTTTTATTGAAAACACCCATAACATCGACATTAGCAAATATTCAGGTTTAGAAAGAAAATACGATGACAACGTGTACATTTTTTTGCAATAATAATAACACCCCCTCACAATAATTTTTGAATTTCTGGAAGTTCTGAGTAGATATTTCATTAAATCTCTATTGATGAGTGAAACAACTAGGTACTAATTACTAATTAAAATTTAAAAGTAGATTTCATTATAAATACGTCAGCAGTTTAAAGAAGATGATTTTATTTGCAATTAGAATAGTTTATCACATAGTTAATATAGCCAAATACAAAATTTTTATTTGGCTATATTAACTATTATTTAATAATAGTTAACAAATTGCAAAATGGCAGAGTTCAGGTCAAACCTACTCTTCCACTCAACAAAATTAATATTTTAAACTAAAACTTATATATCTAACAAGTACAATTATTACAATAATTAAACATAGCAACAATAACAATTATTACGAATAATAGATATAGATATAGGTAGAAAAAATTTAAAAAAATGATAATAAAAAATGGTAAGACAGTGGCAGCATGAATATGATGTTTACATTAAAATATATTTTGGGACAGCAATTGCTTTTTTATCTTAGATTTAAAAATTGATAATTTATATGTTTCTATGAAATGGGGTATTTTATTATAATATTTAGTAACTTAAGTAAAACAACTTTGAAATAAAGATGTTACATGAATAGGTACCTACAGATAACACATTTTTAAATCTTATATTTATATTGTGAATATCTGTTCTGTATCTAATTTTTTATATAGATATGGTGGTTTTAAAACTTATAATTTTATGGAATAGACAGCAACTGTGAAGGATATGTCTCTGTTCAATTTTTAACCAACCAATTTCCTCAATTTTTTAATATGGAATGCATAATTTTTGATTTTAAAAGGTATCCCAATAAAAGAAATCAAATTACTACATTCTAATAAAGCTTGTCAAATTTCTATATAATTCAAATTTGAATACGATTTATCTACATATTTACTTCATTATTTTTATAAATATTATGTGAAATTGGGGTTTTTTTTTAGTTAGAAAACACTTAAATTTATCTTTAAATTAAAAAATAAACTGTACTACTTTGTGCTTTCTAGTGAAGATCTTAAATATCATGTCGTGAATTTTAAAATTAGTTAGCTTTTACTAAACCCTTTTAATTTAACACAGAAAGACCACCCTTACCCGAATTCGAAGTAGATGAGCACCAATAAACTATAGGAGGCAATGACGTCACGTGTCGCAAGCGTTTAATTCCAATTTGACATCCTATATTTTGAAAACTACTTATAAAGTCGATTTCAAATTTTCTAGGTTAACCATACATCACTAATGTGTCATCAAAAGGCATATAATGTAACATTATGTTTAACCGAATGACCCTATTAGAATTATATTTCACATAATTATTAAATAAAATTTAACTATAGTCGATGTCCAAAATTGTAGATAGTAACTCATAGATAATATAAAAACATTATTACTATCAAGCATATAATATTTTTTAAAGAGATTACACATTATTTACCTCATTATTACTATGCCGCTTTCTATGCACAACGATACCATACTCACATTCGCGGCAACACGATAAAGACAAACTGAAGCCCGATGTATTCTCTATCTCTGTTTATTGCATTGTGGAAAACAATATTTTTGTGTGTGTAAACCGTGAGCGTTAGTACATGACTTCACTAAGGTGAGAACGTCATTAGAATATGCGTACGTTGAGGAATTAGCTGCTATTCGAGGGGTGTTATTTCTATAGTTATATTAAATTATAAAAATAAATTTTTGATACCGTGAAGTTAACAAATAACAGTTGAAGTAGTAAAAAGTCTGTTAGTAATCAACATAATCTATGTAACGGACAATTGATAATAATAAAAAATGTATACGAAGGAATTCGAGTGCGAAACTCTAATATAAGTGTTAGTGAAGCTGTTGATATGTGTAGTTCGTTAACACAAGTGCCAGTTTCTAGTGTATATCGTGCTATAAAAAACCGTGTGGAAGTAAATCCAAAGAAGAAGAAAATAGAAACACGAGGAAGGAAAAAAATAGTCGATGATGACGTAAAATATGCCATTCGCAGCAAGATGAGAAAAAATTCAAGCTACGATAGCTGAAGATGGGGACATGTCTCAATTATCTGATAAAAGAATAACAATATATGACATGAATTTTTGGTTTTTCAAACGAAATCGTAAAAATATGCTTGTTGAACAAGATGAAATTGTAGTATGGCAAAGAGAATATTTATAAAAACTAAGAGAATTTCATGCATCGGGCAAAAAGATATATTACATGGATGAAACATGGGTAAGCGAAGGTTAACGTGTGGTTATTTTTAATATAAATAGTGAACATACAGTGATAGTGAAGTTTGTTATGATTCTGACGTAATGCGGACTAATTTAGTGATAATGATAATATTCGTGTAAAGCAATTACCTATATGAAATGTATAAATGGTCAGCATTTTGTGGCGGCATGAACCGGGTGGTGGTGGGTCATAAATGCCCTGCTAGTCTACAAGCTGGTGATGAGTCACTCTCTAAAATTTTGGACATCGACTATAGTTTATTAATTATGCTTTAAAAATATTGTGTCCAAAATAAATACCATATCACAAAAATATTTTAAGGAAATATTGAAGTTGCTAACTCATGGATTTTGCAAACGGTTGAAGAAACGTATAACAGATTTGGATTTATTAATTTTAAAAAATGCAACTTTTGCCTCGGTTATTTTTTTTAAACGATTAATAACCGATCTTATTCTTCAGCCAATTTATTATAGGCCGTGTTCAAGTATTAATACCTCTTGATGACGAACCAGCGAAAAACGAATGAAAATGTAAATCATGCTATGAATTTATGAATAAAATGACTGTAGAATTATAAATTTAATATCCTTGTATTATAAAATTGAATGAATAATTATTATCTACAGTTTCTCAAGTAAACTACAAACGTACAAAGTGTTAGCCTTTCATTGCATCAAAGGAAAACCAAAAATGTGTATTTTAAACGTATTTTATTTTCGTTTAAGAATTTCATTTTTTGTGTCAATCCCCGATCAATCTAGCCACAAAGGCGAACAAACTAAATCTAATACAGCTTATTTTGCCGGCAGCTAGGATTTCTCCAGAAACTAGATAAAGAATTGTAACGTTTTATTTTAACCCTAGTGCAATTTGGACGGATATTGTTCAGTGAATCCTATACTGTGTTACTAAATGGAATTGGTCGTAAAAGAAAACATGGACAAACGAAATGTAGTTGAGTTTGAGGTTGGACTTAACTCTGGGTATGACAAAGAGACTAATCTTTTCATGTCACTTCTTTTATTTTACTACTAAAACTTGGGCAGAGCAGTTTTCGGTAGATAGTGCATGAAGTCTGTTGATTTAATAAGATAGTATGTAGCCGAATTCTAATAAATTTAGATTAAAAACTGTATAAATCTTAATAAGAAATGAGAAAATCGTTTTTCTCTATTGCTTAGAACATCTACGATGAAACTAAAAAATACTTTTATTACGTAACATTAGAACATTACAGCGCAGTAGCCGCATCCGATTGATATTTCAATAATAATTCAAGAAGTTGTGTGAATATTATAAATCACATTTGTATAACTTGTTTCTATAGAAAAGTAGTAAAATATAAATATATCTTGCTAATGAAGGGTAACGAATGAATTTCTTTAATTAGGGGTCCCTTTTAGGTATATCTTGAAATTGGTTTCCAAATTACTCACAATAATAATCTGATTTTGATCTAGTTTCTATAATGCCCTGAATCATATTTTAAATAAGAATAACGATTTAAATGGTTTATAAAGTTTAAAACATAAATAGAATAACTCCAATAAATTTAAAGTTAAAATTACTTGACCTCTTAATTGGTCAAAAACTTTTCATTACCAATTACGTATAGAGAAAGTTTACCTATACGGAATTTGTTGGCCTTTTTCCTTAGGTGGGGAAAAAACTAAAGTAATATGGAAGTTAATTTTATTCCAATCCGATAATTGGACATAAAAGAAATACAGACCAATTGTATGTTAAAATTTCAAAATATAAAAGACATTTTTACCAAAATATACCCTAATTAAGCCCTTTATAT
The DNA here is from genome assembly GCA_037114965.1 of Monochamus alternatus. Lineage (NCBI taxonomy): Eukaryota > Metazoa > Arthropoda > Insecta > Coleoptera > Cerambycidae > Monochamus > Monochamus alternatus. Next base: position 23,426,344 of record CM073430.1, read on the forward strand.
TACTTAATTTTGTCCGAGAGAGATAACATTATATGTTTGATTATATACATTCTAATAGCGAACAGGAATAGGAAGAGAAAGAAAGAGTATAAGTCAGGCTACAAAGCTACAAGTAGAATAGGAGCTGCTATGGATGAGATAAATGATTTATGCTACAAAAATGTATTATTATTACTAAAGACAGATAGATTTTAATATAATATAAAGTCTATATTTTTGGTTTCCATTCAACAAATTGTACAACCCAGGAAATTTCTTCGTATAATGTGATGACCAAGCTTTCATAAAAAAGACGCACCTTATAAATATACATTTTTACTTCTTAATAATATTACTATACTGAAGAATAACCTAAAATAAAAACTAAATGTATTTAGTGATAAAATGTGGTAAATAATATTTTCTTCAATATTATCTGTATTAACATAATTTTAATGAGTAATTAATTAGGCATAAACAAAACATCTAGTGTTTGTTACAACATGGCCGCTCAAGTAAAATCAACTTTGATGTCAATTTGTCTATAAGTTTTAACCTATAGGGCAGATTGCCTATGCCAATGTTGACGTCACAGCAACATATTAACTTTGTGGTTGAAATTTCTCCAAATGAAGATATTTAATGGTAATTAATTACCAACTAAATTATTACTAGGTACCTATATATAAAATTCTACTCTTGGATTTATTTATGATTAAATATTCAAATTAAAGCCAATAATATTATGTGTGTGTAATAACAAAAACAAAATAAATATTTTCGAACGGAATTCAATTCATATATACCGGGTGTTCCCTCTAAGACTTTCAGTGCGAATATCTCAGAAACCATCATAGCCAGTGCGACGAAATTTGGTATACAGACACTAGATGGCGCGTAGAATCTGATGATAACATCAATTTTTATACAGGGTGTTCCATTTTCCAAGAAATCGATTTAATTTTGATTTTTTGGTTGTCAGCCCTGCTTAAACTTATGTTTAAATTGAAATATACTTAATTATGAACACATTCTGATAAATAAACATTCAAAAATTTCAAAATTTAACATAAAAAAACGCCTCCAAAAAGTACCCAAATTTCATTGTTTTGTCATGTAAAATGTGTATAGCCTTGAGCCAGACTTACACAGAAGAAACTAACATCGGTGAACGTCAAAACTACGAATTGTCATTGAATTGTCAAATATTAATGGCATGAAGTATTTTATTTTACATAAATAACGCTAAATAATGGATTTAATGCAATTTACGTATGCACAATGGTGTTATTGAGACTTGTCGATAAAAATTTAGACTTGAGTTGAGGCTTTTGGAGCATTGTGGTCGCCGTGCCGGCGCAGTCTACCGCTACAGATAGAGTTACAGCGTGAAGATTGTGTAAAATATCTGTGAAAATTTTTAAATTATTCCATTATAATGTAATAAAACTTCAGTAAATTGTTTTTTTTTATGTTACTACAGTGTACAATAATAATTAGGTACACGTATTTTTTATGACAAAATAATTTACAAAATTGTGTAAGTACTTAAAGAATATCCCTGTTTTCCAACTGCTGTAATAATTATTGATTACTTATTTAGCAACAAATAAATTCAAACAAAACCATTTCTAAAACTTTTAATTATAATGTGAACGTGTTTGTCGTTGAAAGTCAGATCTGAACCTACCCTAGCCCCACAAAAGAAAATATTACGAAAGCATAACCTAGAAATGATTGATTCTTGTATCCACATATTTCAGCACTGTACTTATGTACTTATGTTTAAGAAGAACTCTACATCTGTAAAATAGTAAACAATGAACTAGAATTTCTGTATTTCATGATACAGAACTGAAATAAAGCAACTGGTTTTTGCTAGGAAGAATCACCTGCAAATGTACTATACCCAGTAGGTAGGTAGGTACCTATCAAATAGTCGTTTAAAGCTAGATAATAATTTGTAATTCTTGTTGTAATTGTTTTTATCTTTCAGCTATGTGTGTGCAGTGCCACAAATTACATTAAAACAGACACCAGAAAGAATAAGCAAAAAATATTAAGGACATTTTCTTGGAAATAATTCTAAACATGGATAATATTATAAACAAGTCTGTAACTCACATTCTTTGAAGAGTATTCTATAAGACATTAAATTCAGTTGTCTGTCGTGGGTTTTAAAATTTCTAAACGAATAAAATTAAGAAAAATAAACTAATTTCATAATTCTATGTACAGTATGAAAACATCTTGTTAGAATATCTTTAAAATGTTGAAAGCTAACTGTTGTTACAACATATACACAACATAACATAATAAGGTAGGTATTGAACGATGAAACGGCAAGATTTGTTTCTAATCGTAAATGCATGTACATTCCTCAGATTGAACGTTGTTCTGTAAATGAAATTAGAATACAGAATAAGTGTTTAATATAAAATCAGATGTAATAATGTAAATTTATTTTATTGTTAATTAATCAAGAATTCATTTAAAGCTAGACAGTAATTTGTAATTATTGTTTTTATCTTTCAGGTATGTGTGTAGTGCCACAAATTACATTGAAACAAAACGATTTGTAAAATAGGACACCAAATAGAATGAAGGAAAAATATCGCAGATATTTTGTTAGAATTAATTTTATACATAGAATGATGTATAATATAAAGAAGTCCCCTAACTCACATTGGACATTATTTTACAAAAGAAAATTTTCAAAAAAGATTAAAGGAGTGATTTTTTATATTTTATTATATGATTCAGTTGTAACCAGCATAATTTTAATTAAAAAGTAATACGTACCTACATTGTGGCTTATTTTTTAATTAGTAACTAAATTGAATAACTCGATCCTTCATCTTTAAGTATTAATTAATTTTATATTATTTCTGAAACATTTCTGTTTAATAATTTGAGTAGAATAAAAAACAACAAATACAGACTTTAATTTATTAACAATAAAATAAAATTACATTAAGTATCTACATTATTACATCTGATTTTATATTAAACACTTATTCTGTATTCTAATTTCATTTACAGAGCAATGTTCAATCTGAGGAATGTAAATGCATGTACGATTAGAAACAAATCTTGCCATTTCATCGTTCAATACCTACCTTATTATGTTATGTTGTGTATATGTTGTAACAACAGTTAGCTTTCAACATTTTAAAGATATTCTAACAAGATGTTTTCATACTGTACATAGAACTATGAAATTAGTTTATTTTTCTTAATTTTATTCGTTTAGAAATTTTAAAACCCACGACAGACAACTGAATTTAATGTTTTATAGAATACTCTTCAAAGAATGTGAGTTACAGACTTGTTTATAATATTATCCATGTTTAGAATTATTTCCAAGAAAATGTCCGTAATATTTTTCGCTTATTCTTTCTGGTGTCTGTTTTAATGTAATTTGTGGCACTGCACACACATAACTGAAAGATAAAAACAATTACAACAACAATTACAAATTGTTATCTAGCTTTAAACGACTATTTGATAGGTACCTACCTACTGGGTATAGTACATTTGCAGGTGATTCTTCCTAGCAAAAACCAGTTGCTTTATTTCAGTTCTGTATCATGAAATACAGAAATAGTAGTTCATTGTTTACTATTTTACAGATGTAGAGTTCTTCTTAAACATAAGTACATAAGTACAGTCCTGAAATATGTGGATACAAGAATCAATCATTTCTAGGTTATGCTTTCGTAATATTTTCTTTTGTGGGGCTAGGGTAGGTTCAGATCTGACTTTCAACGACAAACACGTTCACATTATAATTAAAAGTTTTAGAAATGGTTCTGTTTGAATTTATTTGTTGCTAAATAAGTAATCAATAATTATTACAGCAGTTGGAAAACAGGGATATTCTTTAAGTACTTACACAATTTTGTAAATTATTTTGTCATAAAAAATACGTGTACCTAATTATTATTGTACACTGTAGTAACATAAAAAAAACAATTTACTGAAGTTTTATTACATTATAATGGAATAATTTAAAAATTTTCACAGATATTTTACACAATCTTCACGCTGTAACTCTAGTTGTAGCGGTAGACTGCGCCGGCACGGCGACCACAATGCTCTAAAAGCCTCAACTTAAGTCTAAATTTTTATCGACAAGTCTCAATAACACCATTGTGCATACGTAAATTGCATTAAATCCATTATTTAGCGTTATTTATGTAAAATAAAATACTTCATGCCATTAATATTTGACAATTCAATGACAATTCATAGTTTTGACGTTCACCGATGTTAGTTTCTTCTGTGTAAGTCTGGCTCAAGGCTATACACATTTTACATGACAAAACAATGAAATTTGGGTACTTTTTGGAGGCGTTTTTTTATGTTAAATTTTGAAATTTTTGAATGTTTATTTATCAGAATGTGTTCATAATTAAGTATATTTCAATTTAAACATAAGTTTAAGCAGGGCTGACAACCAAAAAATCAAAATTAAATCGATTTCTTGGAAAATGGAACACCCTGTATAAAAATTGATGTTATCATCAGATTCTACGCGCCATCTAGTGTCTGTATACCAAATTTCGTCGCACTGGCTATGATGGTTTCGGAGATATTCGCACTGAAAGTCTTAGAGGGAACACCCGGTATTATTATTAGCTTGATTTATATAATAGGTGAAACATCAACACAATTATTATTTTTTAATTCGTTTTTTACAAGTCTGTAATATTGTATGGTATTCCGCCTGTAGGGCTTCATCTTTTGATTTACCCATACGACACAAATTGGTTTTCACTGCAGATCACCAAAACACAAAACAATTTCTACGCCCTATTACATGATGATCTGTCTGAATACATGTAACAAGAAGCTTGCTTCGTAAAATACCTTTATAGGACATATTTACGTGGAAGTATTATTAATAAGTAAATTTGTACCATAATATAGAACAATATTTCTATTATGTTAATTGAAATGGTCAAATTTTCCTTAGAAGTTATCATCAAAGTTGAAAATAGGTTAATATTGTAATAAAAATAGAACTTAGCAAATTCAAGGATTTAATAGGGCAAAATAATTAGTTATTACCTTATTTTTAACTGCTAGTTAAAGACAAAATAAATTTTACAATTTCGTAATAAATATGTAAATATTACAATAATTTAAAAATCCCTTGATATTGAAGAAGGCGAAATTAAGTAAATTATAACTTCGTCTCACACGTTATTGGAATGTTAGCATTTGAAAACATAGAAAAGGTAAACAATATGTAATTTCGAACAGTATAAAGTAACATATAGTTCATTTTACTTGTAAGTCATTATATTACTCTTAGTTAACAAATTTGACTAAAATTTTGGTATTATAAGAGTTTGTAACATTAAAGGCTATTCTTATGGCGGAAATATCGATATCAATTTAGGTTTATTTTTCTTGTGTAGTGGTCTATTATGCTTAAACGTTAGTTAGAAAATTAAATAGTCTAGAAGAAGAAGGCGGATTTTATTAATTTGTATACACTCGCTTTCTGAAAATTTGGAACTAAGGAAGGCCAAAGTAACTGCTTACGTTCAAATAGAATCAGATGATGAGAGAAATGATTTATGCTACAAAAATGTATTATTATTACTAAAGATGCCAGAGAAGAACAGAGTCCTTTCAAAATTGTTGTTTATTGGATTCGTTGCACTAAAACCATAGAAATCATAAAATATATAGAACGCCAATAGAGGTATCGAAAATAGTCAACCTATGGAGAAAACGCGAGGTAATATTGCAGTAACCTAACTTTCATGAGTTGGTTACACTAACGGGGTAGCTTTTACGTCCAATTTTGATTTATGTGGTCCAATTACAAACATTCCGTATTGAATTCAATGGTATGCTGGGATTAAACTGCAACGTAACCAACTGCTTACATTAAGTTTTCCCTAGATGACTGTTCTGGCGTTCTATATATTTTATGATTTCTATGACTAAATCACGTAAAATAATATTGAGTAATATAATAATAGTAATAATAATAATAATAATATATCTACCCCTCATTCTAATCACAGGGATTAGCCCAGAAGTCGGAGACTTGTGCGGGAGAGGGGGCGGCATATTATTATTAAGCAGGCCGCATTTGCGCCCAGGAACGACTTACGTTGGTAGGCCCTAACCACTATTCAGTGCAGGAATGAGGGAAACCTGGAAAACCTCATTAATTAGGGGGGTAGTCAAATATCAACCGGTATCAATCTCTCACATTGACCCAAGCTAACATTATTCCACCCTACCATACCCGCAGAGAGGGTGCCAATCCTCTCCACGAATATAGCTTATATACGGTCTACCGGCAGCTGGGCTCGAACCAACACCGATCTAGTCACCTCGATTCAAGTACTGACGCCTTAAACCGCGCGACCACTGACCGACCCACATATATACCACATAACATTCCAGTTTCAGATGTGATTAGAGATGATCGTTGGTTTCTACCTTCTGATACCTTTACGATACAGTTAATAAATATTTTAGTTCTATTGATGGATTTTATAGTGCAAAAATGTCGTGGTATGGCTACTAATGATAACCAAATAGAACTCTTATAAAATTGTTTAGTACATTTGTTGCTATTATATAACTATGTTTCCATTGTTTTCAACAGGCTTTGCAAGACTTCAATAACGTCTAATGTGTTTTATAATGTTGTGCCCATTTTGGTTGTATAGTATAATTCGCTGACAAAAATTCTTTGTGCAATTAATGTATGATAAAAACTTACATTAACAAGCATGACATCAGTTCATGGTATGGTTATAGGGACACGTAATGGTCAATACACATTTCATTCGTTATCCTTCATTTACCTGTGTATAATCTTCTTAAAACTTGTACAAATCATATTTCAAAAAAATACTCCAACTGACTGAATGACTGACTAGATGCACACATTTTTCACATAATGGTACCATATTTGACTACTGTTAATATTGGACTTCATGCTGCATCCGAAACAAAATGGATGTTTTCCAAATAACTTTTCAAACACTCAAATAACGACACTACAATGGATTAAAATCATATTTAATAACCGATCTTTCATCAGGAAGATTGGACGATAGGTAGATATGAATCGATTATTATTTAAATCCCGTCATTGTTGATAAACTCCAACTCAAATATATTTAAATACTTTATTTTTCATCATTATTATTTTTAATGCACTCTATTCCTTCTCCATTTGCACCTGTCTTAGCTGAACACCCTGTACCACTACTGTTACCAGTACGTATGCTTACTTATATGTATTAGATGTAGCTTTCTCCTTATATATGGCTAAATATTTAAGTGAAATATGTATCACAAAAATGTCGTGAACGAGAATAGTTCAGATTTTATAAAAAAAGGTAAGTGACATATCAACCAATAAGAGAATGTATATAATACTTCCTTAATCGTATACGTTGGCAATTGTGATAAAGTATGCATAAAGCGGTGTAATGCAAGATACGCATGTGAACTATTCTCGTTAATGCTGTACTCATACTCAAAATTGATAAATGGTATACCATAGTTTTATTTGGTTTAGTATTTCCGCAACAATAAACGAAAAATTTTAGTATATCGATATTAATACAAATAAAAATAGGTTTATAAAAGTAAATTAAAATAAAAAAATAGCAATCAATTGTACACTGCAATTGAAATTTACCTTTTTAGAACCTACTACTTAGGTGTTGGGTCAAATCCAAATCAAATCAACCAATGAAGGTTGCTGACAAAATTTGTATACCTAATTTTGTACTATATTCAGATAATTGAAAAAAGGTATTAATTAATTTTTTAGATGTTAGTTATTTTTGAGCCACCATTTTGATTTAGTGTGTCAGCCTATTCTGTATTTTACAGAGGTTTGTGTTAAACGATGTAGCCTCTTAATTTTTAAAGATATTCAATTCAAACAAAAACCATGTTAAAGATCATAAAATATACAATATTTTATGTCCAGTATATATTTAGGCATGCTTAACTGTAAACAAACAAAAAATAAATCAGTAAATATAACGTTTTCAAACTAAAAACCTTTCCTTATAAAATTAAAAACATTACTTTCAATTTTTTTCTGCATATAGTCTTTATAGTATACTACTTGCCTCAAAAGTTTATTATCAGGTTCATATATCAATATTTTGTTCTTATTTATAATTCACAATATGGAGTATATACACAGGGTGTATCCCGAGAGGTGAAATGATCCTCGTAAAAGGCAAATAATGTTGGCGTTGAAAAACGGTCTCCTGGAAATCAGCTCAGCTTGTTTAAGAAATAAAATCTGCCATGACTTCCCCATCCATCCATAAAATCCTGTGTGACTTTGAAAAATTTGGAAAAAACTGTTTTTTTTTCCATCACTGAAGTACTGTTTCTGTATGAAATACAAAATAATGCTAGGAATTAAAAACTGAGTATGTGTGCAAAATTTCAATGTCCTTTCTAAACCTCCTTTGATTTTCTGCTCCATTTTCAAATTTTTCGCTAGTAAAGTTAACTAGTCTGTTCTGTATGAGATACGACAAAATTTTATTAAGAAAAGTTTCTTAGAATGAAGAAAACTGAAATTTTGCCCACATACTCAGTTTTTTATTCTGAGACACTTTTCTTAATATTTTGCCATATCTCATACGGAGGCAGCAATTTTTTTTTTAATTTCCAAGACGAATGGATTTGATGGATTTGATATCATAGCAGATTTTGTTTCTTAATAACCAGAGCTGTAAGCTATATTTCAACACCAACGTTTTTTTGTCTCTTACAAGAGTCGTTAATACACAAGAGTCTATATGCTCCAGGTTGTCAACAGTAAATAAATTAACAAAAAATTGCTTAATATTAATTATGTATTATTTAGATTTTTACGGCAAGCAATGTAATATCTGCACTAAATAGCACTTCCTGAAATTTTAGCTAAATTTAAAAATTTATAACAAAAAAATTATTGAAATTTTATGTAAATGCTTATTGCAACACAGTGAAAGTATGTTTTCTGAAAATTTTGGATATTTAAAGAAAATAAAGGCTATATGCACAGAAAAACTGAAGGTAAGTCTTAGTTCTACCTTTAACATCTTTCACTTTAAAAGATAAGGTTTTTAGTTTGAAACTGTTAATATTTACTATTTTTTGTCTATTTACAGTTATTTGACAGATATAGTGGATGAAATAATAAGGGCGTCTGATAAGGGTGAGACTACAGTGTTAATTTTGTCATTTTTCAAAAGACTTCGACACTATTAACCATGATTTTGTTATCGATTTTACACTTTATTGGATTCTCAGAAAGTGCTATTAAATTTGTTCATAGTTATTTATCAGATAGATTTCAGTACGTCCAAACAGATAGAGGTAGTTCATCTAATAAAAGTGTTTTGTGTGGTGTACCGCAAGGATCTATACTAGGACCTCTACTGTTTAGTATTTACACGTGTAATTTAACTACTTGCTTAAAATACTGTAGTGTTCATCTTTACGCCGATGATACTCAACTTTATTACTCATATCAACCTGATAAGGTGGATGAAGCAAAACAAATTATAAATGAGGATCTGCAGCGATTAGTATCTTTTTCTGAACGTCATCAGTTAACTCTAAATCCGGCAAAGTCATCTATTATGATATTTGGTAATTCGCATACCCGAATAGAATCTGAATTTGAATTAATATAGGAAACGTGAGTTTGCGCTATGTAAGGGAGGCAAAAAGTCTGGGTTTAATTTTAGATACAGATGTACGTTTTAAAACTGACATTAATAAAAGAATTCAAAAAGCATATGCTAGTTTAAAAATGTTGTGTCCAAGTCGTCATTTGTTATCTCAATCACTTAAAATGAAACTTACCGATACTCTCGTTCTAAGTCATTTTAATTATTGTGATGTGATTTATGGGCCATGTTTGCCCGAAGTGGATAGTGATAGAATTGAAAAGGTCCAGAAATCGTGCTCTCGTTTTATATATGGTATCAAAAAGTTTCAGCCATAGCTCATATAAATTAAAAGACGCCAAGTGGTTATGTATGCAAAAAAGGCGTTTATTATTAATATTATTATATAGGCCTAAATATACAGGGTGATTCAGAACCATATATACAAAAATTAGAATGAACAGGGGACTCCTACACATACAATTTTGTAAACAAATATTCAAAAAGAACAGTTCAAAAATGATTTAAAAATACACTTCCGCACGGCACTGGAAACTGGACTGCACTGCAATCGGCGACTGCACAAAAAATTGAAATAAATTCCCAAAGAAAGAAATAAATAACATTTTATAGCACTTATTTGATACAGCAAATTTAACTGCTTTTGTCGCTTTTGTTAATATTTATTAATATAATTAATTTTAGGTTTTAATTAATAAAGTAGTTTGACATCCCTGATGTTACAACAACAAAATTTTGGGCCCGTCTTACCCAGTTTCTACAAACTAACTAAAATGTTTGCTTTTTATCAACTCTAAGTTATTAGCAGCAGCTATGATACGTTAGCATAAATCATTAATAGTGTCTACTTCGGTGCTATCCACTTCATTTTTTAAATATTCCCACAGAAGAAAATCTAAATGATTTAAAGTCAGATCATAGTGGCCATGGTACCAGTCATTCTCATCCAATTTTTTTAAAATAAGTTTTGAATCACCCTGTACACTAGATAAAAATATGTTGTACATTTTATGCTTTTTAACACGGTTTTCCTTTGAACTGAATGTCTTTTAAAACCAACAAGTTACAGAGTTTAACACAAACCTTTGTAAAATGCAAAATAGACTGACACACCAAAACAAAATGGTGGCTTAAAAACAAATTGTACATATAAAAGATTAATGAACACTTGTTTTCATCTCTCTGAATATAGTACAAACCTATGTAAAAACATAAATAAATTTTGACAGAAACAATTGACCCTGTATCTAGTTAACTATATCCAGTTAATTCTAATTATTTTTAAACAGAATTGTCCAGAAATATCAATAAACTTCGCTTTACTTTCCTATTGGTCAATACTATGTAAGTAAACTATAAAATTGACAATTTTGCGCTTTCTTATTTATTGTTCGTTCCTCTCGTCTTGTAAAATAAATTTTTTAGAACAGTTTGGAGTATGGGTACACAGACAGGTATCAATGGTAAACAAACTTTATTTAACTCACCTTATTTTTCGCCTAGGAAAAATGGTTCGGCGGCGACAAGAGAATTGCTCAAGGGTGATCCCGATGCTCACAATTTCCAAGAATATACGTATAAGAAAATCACGCCGTGCGACGTTTGTTCCCAAGTGTTGAGAGGTAAGCAAATCGAATTAAAAAGTTTTTCTTTTATTTGATTTAAGACATCCGCTGGAACCAGAAAAGTAAAGGATAGTGAAAATTAAATTACTTATATTTCATACATAAAAAAGTATATTAGTTTTTACTTGATATTTGAATAAAAACTTGTGTATAAAGTATTCATAATTGATATTCATCATTAATTAATCTTCCAAGAAGTTCTGTGTTGAAGAGTTTAAAAATATGTATTTGAAATTACTGAATCTCTTAATTATTTGTATAATTCCAATATTTTAATCATGTATAGGTGATTTTACTTTCAGTTACTACTCAGATTGTTTAGCAGGTCACAGAACAGATATTAAGGCAGAAATTAATGTTCGAATAATAAAACTAAATTATTTTATAACCATTATTTATTATTAGAATTAGAAGTAGATTATTATAAGTTTTCTGGTGCAGTTAAGCAAGTAAGACAGGTATGAACACTATGTTCTGGACAAATAGGATTTTGACAGGAATTACAGTTTTTCTTTACTTTCCGTTTTTTCCTTCTTGGGCACAGTACACAAAACTGAACTCCATCATTTTTTTGTAAGGGTTTTACAGTCTTTATTGGCACTCCCGCAATTTTCGCAATAGTTGTTCGAAATGTTATTGATAGGTTCCTAATATGCATCCTATTTATGAGATGTGGTTTTATCAGGTTAAGTGCCAAATCTTTCAGAAAAAGGCGTCTGTCTTTTAAGCATTCACACCTCCAATATTCAGCATCGAGAAAATAATAGTTGGAGGCCACCGACAACTGATTCGAGAAACAGAATACAGACTCTTCATCTCGTCTACGACGTCCACGCCACCTTTTGTAAGATTATAGAAGGTGATAATTTCAGGTTTACATTGTTCTCCTGTTGTTTCGTCTATTGAGTCGTCATCATGCATAGTCGACAATACTAATACATTTTTATTTTGTCGAGGCTTATATGAAACAATTACACATTCTTTTGAAAAAGCAAACATACTACTTTGAGGCGGTCTTGGCTTAACGTTTGACAATTCTGGCGGAATTTCCCTTTTATTTTTTCGTAGCGTTCCAACAACAGTAGTTTTATGAATCAAAAGCTCTTTGGCTATGGATATGGAGGTAAAATAATTATCCATTGTAACATTGCGACCCGTGTTCAAAATTCCCGAAACAATTATTTTTACCACACTTGATGCCTGATTGTCTGTTTTATATGGTCCGTCAGGTTGCTTACCTGCATAAATTTCAAGATTGTGTGTATAAAACGTCCGTGAGTCAACAAGAGCATAAATCTTAATGTCATACTTGGCAGGTTTGTTGGCGATATATTGTCTGAATTTGCATCGTCCTCAAAACGCCTCTAGCATCTCATCTACTGTTACATGTTCACCAACTTGATAGTTTGTTTGGCATCTTTGGACAAATTCAGTAAATAAGCTTCTTATAGGCGCTAAATTGTCAACCATTTTACGCACATTTCTATCACATACATTATCAAATCGCATTGCTCGTAGTAAAGTATAAAATCTTCTGTTAGACATCGTAGCTCTAAAACAGTCCGGTGCGGTGCCATCGTCAGTCCACATTTCAGCTATATTCACATTTTGGCTCTTTTTTATCCCAGCTAAATAAAGAAGGCCTATAAGAGCTCTGATTTCTTCAAAATTTGTATCTGGACAATCTCTACTACGAGTATACTTTTCACGCATTATTTTCAAATACAGATTTGGAAAATGGGGATCTTGATGGTGAATTGTGTTTTGCCGCTTGCGTGTATTTGTGTCATGCTTCCACCACAGCGTGTTCGCATCAAACAGTGTTGCCAGGTGGGCAAAATTCAGTGCATGAGAAGCATGAGGTTTTGAGAAAAAAACATAAGATGGCTTAATTTATAAAAAAACACCTCTTGACACAGCTTAATTTTTAATTACTTTTGTAATGCCATTTTTATTTCATTAAAAAGCATTATGTTCTGCTATTTTATCACAATATTACATTGTAAGTAGGTACTTACAGGTACTTACTTAAAAGTTATTAACCACGTAACCTTTCTAATTTATTTTATTGTTAGACCAGGCGAACGTTGAGGTGCAGTTGACGTGACGCAGGGTGACTCACGGGTCGTAAAATCTGTTGTTTCCAGAAAATGTAGGTACCCTTACGGAATAGAGTTCACAATCACTGCAATACAGCGTGAATACAGCACACACACCGCATATCCGTAGACTGTCATACCCGTTTATGTATTCATTGCTAATTATTAAGAGAGCAGTCTACAATAAAGGACATTTCAAGTACCCAAATATTGTAGGTACCTACCTCTATCTATTCAATTTTTCCCTCGATTTTGCCTTTATTTCTCCTGTAATTTTTGGTAGATTTCAAAGAGTAATTTTAATAATTTTATTATTTCTTTTTGTGTCTATTAAAAAGCATGAGATTTTATAATCAAAATATGAGAGTATGAGATTTCCTCGGAATGCATGAGATCTCATGCAAAAGCATGAGACCTGACAACACTGGCATCAGTTGACCGGACAGTTAGATTTGCAATGGCGAATTGGCGTTGGCAATACGGAACCGATTACCGTAGTAGTGGGGAATGGTAGACCAATGCACGTCGCCGCTCCTCTTAAACTTCGTACCTACCCTGGGATGAAGCGGAAATTTCTATTTTCTCTGTAAAGATCTGCAATTTCCGAATCTGTATATATTTGTACAAGTGACAATTTCCTGGATTACGTTGTCTGGAAAAAATAATTTCCAGCATTCTAAAGGAGACTTTGCATTTCTATCAATAGTTCTTACACTAGGAAGATGTAATACTATGTTATGTTTTCTTGTCCGACCCCTTACAGTTGTAGCGTGTTTCAACCATTCTGTTACTTTATCCTTTCCACGAAAAATGGGTATATTCCGGAAAATATTATCATCTACTGACACAGAATCTGAAGCAGATGATTGCTCTGAGTTAGTGTTATGAGAGCTATGTTCACTTTCGGTATCACTTTCTAACTCATCTACTCTCTCATCATTATCTTCAATATCGTATAATTGCTCAGTTTGTATGAAATAAAATATTATGTCTGTTATTATACCTAACACTATGAGAAAGATTCACCTTTATTTTCTTCTTGTTCAGCTTGCAAAAGAGCTAACTCAACCAATCTCTTTCCACGGCTAGACATGGTAATATATTTTGGAATTGCTGAATAAGTGTTACAGACAATAAACAATGCACAAACTAGCGAAACTTCAGTAAACAGAAAAATAGTTGACTACGAATCACAGACAAAATCTTCTAACACTATTAGTCGCTCAATGAGAGAAAATCTCACAATACGTGCGCGTTCCTGTCTGTAAAGATGTTACAATAGAACTGAGAGGTGGAAGACTTAACCTAATCCCACTACCTCACTCACAAAGCACAAATAGGAGATATTATGAAGGGACAGGTGGCTGTCTGTCCTATTAAGGAAATTAGTATTATAATTGCCAGAAATGTGATACAAAATCTCATATAGCGACCACTCGCGGGTTAATTAGCATTTTTGATTTATTGCAATATAATTCTGTATTTATCAGTCTCAATACTTCTGGGCTTTTTTGTGTCTTTCTGACTCTGGTGTAGAAATCAGACGATTCTGTTGTGGTGGAAGATGTATACCATACGCAACATAAATTTAAATTAAAATTTATAATTTCAATCAAAGTTGTAATTTTCGCAAAGCGAATTTTGCACTTTTATTTGTATGGTTTACTATATGTAATATCGGCTTGCAGTAGCTTGAGACTATCAGCGACTGCTAACTACTTTTACGATCAAAATCAATAACACCAAAACCAAAACACAATACTGGTATGTTTATATATACAAAGTAATGTCAATAGATCCTATCACATGTTTATCAAAAACGCGGAAATATCAATTAAATTAAATTTTGGGCCTTTATTAGCAGTAAAAAAAATGATCTGCGAATATATCAAAGTGTATGCACTACAATGGTCAAATGATGAATGAACCTAATTAACGCCTTTGCAGATTATTTCTCAAAATCTTATTCACCATCGTATTCTAACCATTGCAACAATTCATTATCGAATACCAATTTAAATAGGTACTTTAATTAGTGATGTCCAAATTCGTAGTGCCTTAAAAAAAATAAACCTAAGATTACCACTGGTCTTGACGATGTCCCTGCCTTTTTAATACGTGATTGTTGATCAAGTTCTTTCTTACTCTTTAAAAATTTTCATTTCCCGGTGTCAGTTGCCTACAATATGTGGAAGTTATCTAAGGCGTGCTCTATTTTTAAAGTGGGTGTTAGATTTGATGTATCCAACTTTTATCCTATCTCCATTAACTGTAATTTTTGTAAGGTTTTCGAGATCTTGTTACACAATTCTCTTTACTGTAACATTAGTAAAATAATATCTCCTGCCCAGCACGGTTTCTTAAAATATCACTATACTGTTACAAACATGGTTTGCATAACACAATTTCTGGCGGATTCGACGGATAAGAATGTACAAACTGATGTCATCTACACATATTTGAGCAAGGCTTTTGAAAAGTTCAACCACGGTATATTACTTCAGAAGTTGAACACAATCGGGGTATTCAATCCATTACTAAATATGTGGATTTAAATCAGTTGAGTACTTAGCCAAGCCCCTTCATGTGTACCCCAAGGATCGATTTTCGGACCTTTACATTTCATCATTTTCATCAAGGATTTTATTGATGTCCTAGAAGTAGATTTCCTTCTTTATGCAGACGAGCTAATATTTAAATCTAGACGTACTATTGGCGACTGCATTCAACTTCAAAATATCAGAGTGACTCATCGCTAACTTTTGGACTAGCACAACGAGCGAAACGTGTACAACGTTCCATAGGCGTAGTAGATTAGAAGGCGTCCACATATAAAAGATAACACATGTTACATTTTCCGTAGTTACAATGATGTAACAGTTTTTTTAAACATTATATATAATAAAAATGATCAGCTCTTTCCACATATAAATCTTTTGTCTTGTATCTTGTAAAATAAATTAAATGCATATTTAAGCTGAAAAATTTCAACATTTGTCATAAGTTCTTAATTGCTCCACTCACCAATAGAGATCTAACGAATAGTTCATCAAAAATGATGAGAGTGCCATTATTATTTCAATAACACGCAATCCCAGAGTTAGAATAAATTGTCTACTTTTTGTAATAATAGGAAAGCAACAACAGGCGACTAGTTTAAAACTGTCAAAAAGATTCGCCCAACTTCTCCTTTCATGATATTTGTTGAAAACCAGTTCTTATCTTTACTTGTCGAATATTTCTGTCAATTTGAAACGAATTTGTATTCCTTGACGGGATATTTGCATTCTGCAATAGCCTAAAAATTCTACTTGAAATTTTGAAGAAGTAGCTTTCTAACTTTGTGTGCATATATTTGAGGTTATATTTTGTATATTCGGGCGTTATTTAGTATTCTGACCTTTTTATTTAATGAAACGCGTTGTGCTGTTTTAATTAAAAATTTTGGAATACAAATATGCAGATAAATACATCTGCTTTATTTATTTTTTTTAAAATGAAAACAAATGGTAGAAAGTGTGAAACTTGTACTTACCAAAACATTTTGTATGACTAAGTAAACAGGTGCCTACTATTGTTAAAATAAATTGTAAGAAAATTCAGCATGTGTCTTTATTTTCTTGAGTTTTATTGATTTCGTACATATTAGCGGATAATAGTCCATGAAAGAACACAAACATTTAGCCGTGATGTGGCAACGCAAGTGTGACGTTGCTTGTTTTACCGCTCGGCACTCTGTGACGTCTTGACTAGGAAATTATTGTCAATGTATTGTTGTATTATGGGTTGATTTGCTTCAATTTAGTAAAAGGTCGAGTAAAAAAATTCTTTCTACTGTGTTTTTGTTAGATCTTTAAAATCGTGGTTAAAATTAATGACTTTATGACTAAATCACCCTATATACAATATTATTTGATTCTATTCCCTTCAAATATCTGCTTTCCTCTGTACTGACGTCGGTAACTTTTCAACCCTTCTGTTATGATAAGGTGAGTTATCCATCACAACAACTACTCCTGGTTCTACATAGGATAAAATTGATTCAAACCATTTTTCAAATATGTCACTGTTCATATCTTCATGGTAATCTCCCGTTATACCTGATTCAAGAACATGCAAATCATTTTCTACCCCGTAGCGCTTCGCAATTTGTATTATTAGGTATTTATTTATCTTCGTCTCTTTCCAGAAGGCGTTTTAATCATCCGCTTAAAAATATTTATATTTTACTCCGAACATAACAGTACAGCTGTCATACTCCTAAACTGCTCATGCTCCAAGAAATAGTTGTAAGGTGTGCCTGTCAATGGATATACACCAACCAAAGAAAAACTGCAGATTTAAAGAAGCACATTTGTACCCTTTCAATTGCTGCTTTGTGTACCGCATATATAGAATTACGTTCAATATATGAATACTCCAGTTTAGATCTGATAAACGTGATGAAAAGAAGTTTAAAGATATTCAAGTTTTGAAATTATTGCATATTCCTTTATATGAATCCAAGAATTTTATAGGCACTACTAACATATTTTTTAACATGAGGTGCAAAGGATAGTCTCGAATCAAAGGTGAGATCGAGCTCGCAGTAATCATGAGGCGAAGATTAGGTGTACATTATTATTGTATGATTTGGATGTTACTCTATCTACCAATCTATCGCCTTTTTCATAATTTTACATGGATTTTAGAAGAGCCCAATTTCCATACTACCTGCTTTGGCAAAAGCCGACTTCGATCCTGATGAAATCTTTCGAGACCCTTTTTATCGATTTCTATTCGTCTGGAGATCCATTCCCTTTAGTGCCTTTATATCCCGCAATCGAGCAGAGCTTTTCCATGTTGGTACTCGATAGTTCGTTTAGAATTTTCCGACATTCACAAGCTTTGGGCGGACGTTTCTGCCGAAGGTACAATAGTTTGCCTACGGTAAAATATGTAAATGTACTGAAATAGGTGTCTAAAATATCTACTGGATGTTTATAGAAAAACGCGTTCTCTCAAAGCAAAGACATACATACATAAGACTAATATGAGCTAACACAATTTCAAAATTTGACGCTTTCATAACGTAAAATCGGCATTTGAATGTCACGAGATTACACGTTGAAAACCTTTCATCAATACACGTTAAATTTTTGTAACAAGAACATGAATATTAAACGTTTTCATGGCCTACTATTGGCATCTCAAAAACCGTAAAATATACAGGGTAGCTCAAATTAAAAATAAGTTGCGCCTTTGATGCCCATTATAATAAACCAAATAGATTTAAGATATCCAGTTGTGAAAAAAGAACTGAAAATAGACATACATAGGGATAAGAATATACAAGAAATCGTTTCTCGTCAAAGGAAAATTTCTACTACCACTAATTTTGGTTATACAACATTCAATTGTTTTTTTTTATTATGGGTGCCGTATTGAATCTTGATAGTAACAGATGTAGAATAAAATTACGAACACTACTATTTTATTTGAAGAACAACCCATAAAATTTTAAAAATACGGTAATTTAAATAAATAATCTAGTTGCTTTTGACGTAAAAATTCAACAAACATTTTGACATAATCGACGTTTGCTAACTTTATTTTTATTGTTCCTTAGCCTTGCTTTTCAGTAGTATTTAAATATTTAAGTGGAGAATTATCAAATTTATTACAATCCCTGCAAAAATATAGAATACGACGTAATTTCTGCTGCTTTTATATCTATTTCACAAAGTACCCATTGAAAATGTTGTGGGCAATATTAAGAATATTAATATTAAGAACTTTTGGTTTTGTGTGCACGAAAATTGACGTTACTTGGAAATATTTATGTCTTTTGTATTTAATTTTGTTTTACGTCAAGAACAACTAGCTCTTTCTGTAATTAATTTGTAATTTTTTGTAAAATCGAAATCTATTGATATTTAATTTGCCACGCCGAGAGGTACTGCTTTGACTACAATATATTTCTAAAAATATGCTACCAAGAATACAGTTGAACAGTGTTGATCTATGCAACAGATAATGAAATGGCATTGAGGTAGCCATATTTGTGGCCCAAAATAATAATAGTAGGTAAATGTCGATGTAATTTTAAAGTTACGAATAAACCGTGTTAAAGTTATCAAAACTCATTATTGGCTACTAGAAAGTTCAACTTAGGTAGTGTTAGTATTTATATGTAGCGATTTTATACTTTAAATATTTATTAAAATTGGCTCTTTTTATAGAACACAAACCTTTCCTAAGTTGATCCTTTATGGGTATCTTGCTGCAGTCCAAGTAAAGTGTTAACTTTTTTGTAGAAGAGAAAGGTAAACTTAAAATTATATATGTCGATACACACGTTGTTTTGATTATCTCCATATTTAACCATAATAAGATCACGTAATATACAGTTATCGGCCCTTTTTGAGTCATAAATAGTTTACTTATTACTAGATAGCAGTATTTATCAGGGGTTTAAAATCATACTGTCTTGAAGACTACTCCGCTAATACACGGTGACGGCGCCCTTAAGGTATGTACAAGGAAATTCGTCAGGGACTCCATATAGAGCGCTCTTATTCTGTTAGCTATTTGTGTTAAGAAGTTTTTTAGAAAGAATGCCTTGACTGTAGAGGTATTAGGCTGCTATAGGTCAATAATATCAGAACACATAGCATCCTGCATGAATCTCATACTATTAAAAATTTTATAAAAGCTGTAAATAATATGACATTTTCAGTAGCTGATGTGATGATCATGCACATGGTCAGTTATACCGACCACTTACATACTTACTCTTATATGTACAGTATGCGCCAAAAGTATGGAATAAATTCAATAAAAATGAAACAATTATTTTTTGGGAAAAATCCTCGAACAGGTCAATTTTTAATTTAAAAAATACATATTTTAGAGTAAAATGCGATTTTCAAATGTTATTTGTTTTCGAGTAATGACGTCAACGATTTTTTTTTAAATGGCAACACCATATTTTTTTCCTTGATTCTGAATTTTCTCTATCAGACAGTACTAAAATTTTGCCCTCTTATATGGGAAAGTTTTCGAGTAAATGACGATTGAATGTTAGAAAACGTAAATTTTATCCATAAAAAAGTAACAATTCTGAGGTATGTAAAATAAAATACAATTGGTTAAATTTTATACTTAAATTAAATGTTCGAATTGCCATCCACCAACTTCTTGACAATGCGCAAGTCTGTGAAGAAATTCTTCTTGCACATTATGAATGATTTCTGGGGTAACTCTGCGTATTTCGTCCCGAATGCGATTTTGAAGTTCTAAATTACGTGGTTTATTAATGTACACTTTTGACTTCAAGTATCCCCATAAAACATAGTCAAGAGGTGTAAGATCTGGCGATCTTGCAGGCCATTCTATTGGTCCGCGTCTGCCGATCCACCTCCCAGGAAAACAGTTGTCCAAAAAATCTCGTACAGAGCGCGCATAGTGCGGAGGTGCACCGTCTTGCTGAAACCATATGGTATCGTCAGGAATGTCAGGGTCATTATCTTTAGGAAAAATTACTGCAAGGGCTGGAACAAGGTCATTTTCTAGAAACTCTAAATAGCTTTGTCCTGTAAGGGTTCCTTCAAAGAAGAAAGTCCCTACTATTCTGTCGTCAACTATTCCAGCCCACACATTTAATTTCTGAGGGTGTTGGGTATGTGCCTCTGCCATCCAATGAGGATTTTCCCGACTCCAATATCTGCAAGTTTGACGGTTTACTGTACCATTCAGACAAAATGTGACCTCATCTGAAAAAAGTATTTGCCGGTGGAAATTTCTATTTCCTTGACATAAATCCATTAGAATTTCGCAAAAGTGTAAGCGGCGATCGGGATCATCTTCATTGAGTTCCTGCACAAGTTGAATTTTGTAGGGATGATATTTTTCCTTCCTCAAGATACGTAGCACTGTGTTCTGACTAGTGTCATTGTTTAATGCAACCAATCGTGAAGAATTATGAGGATTATCCACCATACTTATCAAAATGTTCTGTTTCTGATTTACATTAATGCTTGGACGTCCAGGTTTTGGAATATTTACATTGCCAGTTTCTCTAAATTTAGACTCTACCTTACTGACTGTTGATTGGCTGATAGGGCGATCTGGATATTTTTCATTAAATAAATCGCAAACTTCCTGCTGAGTTCTAGTCATATTCCCGCATCCGATAAGAAGTAAAATTTCAATTCTTTGAGTAACAGTTAAATGTGCCATAATACTTTAAATTGAATAATAATTTCTATGTCGCTTACAATACTTATTAGAAAGTCGGTGTGACAATGACACTTTGCAAAGATTTTCACCTACGTGATCCATAAAAGAACTATGGAATTCGAAAAACTAAACTAAACGTTTTTGCTTTATTTTAATTGATTTACGTTTTCTAACATTCAATCGTCATTTGCTCGAAAACTCTCCTATGTAAGAGGGCAAAATTTTAGTACTGTCTGATAGACAATTAACCGATCTTTCAGAATCAAGGAACAAAATATGGTGTTGCCATTAATAAAAAATCGATGACGTCATTACTCGAAAACAAATGACATTTGAAAACCGCATTTTACGCTAAAACATGTATTTTTTAAATTAAAAATCGACTTGTTCGAGGATTTTTCCCAAAAAATAATTGTTTCGTTTTTATTGAATTTATTCCATACTTTTGGCGCATACTGTATTTACATAAAAGTGTAAAATACATGAAATACACTAATATAATTTGAATACCTCTTATCGCAGAAATAACATAAAACCAAAAAGAAGCTTCGTCTTGGTTCTGTTGCATAAACTAATAAGCAGCAAACAATGTAACTTGCCTAATTATTGAAAAATGAGTAATTTTAAGTAGATCCTTTGCTGAGCTTTTATGATATGCCGAACTATAATGAGTAATATGAGTTTTACGCTCATTATAGATGATTAAAATGGGAATATCTCGAATCCGGAGCGGTTTATCGATATCAAACACATAGCTTTTTACCTTAAAAATAATCGGTCTATCAAATGATTTATTCAGAATCCAGATAGGATTTTACATAACAATATTACGATTAATGATAACTATGCGACAATCTACAGTAGACATCTAAGAATTGAATTCAGATTCAGATGTTTCACTATCCAAATTAAGAAATAAATTTGAAACATAAAAATTTGTTCTTATTTTAAATGACTTATCAGCCTGAATACTATTATTCACTATACCCTGTAAGCACATCTTGTTCAATATTCACTAATATACAGGTTGTTAGGAAACTCTGCGCAGAAAACTCCCTACATTTTCTGCGCGGAGTTTACAGACACCCTGTGTATTTGGAAATATAAAACTGTAGTATAATATATTAATCAAGAACTGTAAGCAATATTGATACACAAAATCTTTGATATACATGTATACTATTTTGCTACTTATTTATAGATAGCAAACATAGTGGTTTGATAACATACAAAAAGACAAAATGAACACATTGCTGAACAGTTTAGAATTTATTAAAATTGTATGAATTGTCGACTAATAAAAGATGATAAACAAACTTTTCAACTTATCGTGAACAACAATTTTGACTGAATACGGAAGAATAAGTGTAATATGTGTCACATCTGACACTGGCTTTTATTTAAAATATGTCTATTCGTATCCTGATAAAAGCAGAAAATCCCATCATGCCAAAGTTATCATAAAATTTTTAGCATTTTGTGTCTTAGAACTAAACTTGTTATTATAAATATGACAAATTACAACCTTCCGTATTCCATAGGAATTATTCCGTGGCCAGATGAGAAAAATGGAAACATATTTAGAGAACGGCGTCATCAAGAGTATTTCATTTACTTTTATTTTCAGGGCACACCCGTCAGGGGTTGAAATGTCGAATATGCAAGATGAACGTACATTTGGATTGCCAAGACAAGGCCTCAAAATGCCAGACCAAAGCCAGACTACTGAGACGGCAGAAATCCACTTCTGAAATTGAAACTAGGGTTCCAGAAACAAACATCGAAGACGAAAGTGAGTCTCTTTATTCCTATAAATTTTATATCTTGTCTCTTCTAGTCCTTTTTTCTTAAAATTATTTTTCTCTTGAAGCTTACGGCTTTGGTACGTTACTAAAAGTAGAAGCGATTGTAATGCGATGTTGTTCATCAATGTTTCCAACATATCCCTATAAATGTATTTGCAATAGCAAAAGAATGTTCAAATATTATTTATCGTTTGGTTGGAAATAAAAATAGTTACCGAAAGATTACCTTAGATGGAATTAGACTTTTGACATTTTTCTTTTAGAGAAGAGAAGTAAATAAAATATAATCACCGGCAAAAACACCATCTATATATTTTTTAAATTTTTGATCGATTTTGAAGATTTTCAGCATGTGAAGAAATTTGTCTAAATCATCATAAGTCTTCCCAATTTTGAACACCGTGCCATATATGACATAGACTTATAAAGTGCATTAAAATTAATAAAGCATTTTTACCATATCCTTTTATACTTTATACAAAAGCCTAACATCCGAATTTTAGTTAATCCAGACATATAATTTGGCCTTATTCAACGATAAGAATTACCTGTATGTAACTCTGATTTACCCAACCTTTGCAACCCATCAAACATGTTGGGGTCAATCTAATAGAGTCTTATTTAATTGTTCATGCGAGCAGTTTCCTAACCGTATTGTATACTGAAAGGGACTTTTTCCTTTTACATCTAAATTTTAATTACCAAACGTGCGATTTTCTAAATACTGTAGAGATAACTTCCAACACTTACCTTTTCTTGACTCTGTAATCTATAGGCGCAACATATAGAGATAGCTTCACTCTGATTCAACATTAAGAGGAAACACAGCATCTTAGAGAAATATCTTTAATAACTAATAACATGATAACAAATTAAATAACTGTTTGGATACCTAATTCACTACAATGCAGCAAACACACATAAACCTGTAACGCGACAACATCTATTTCTAAGAGTCGCAAATTTAAGAACATAATTTGTAGGTTAGCATTGTAATCTCTAGGTTAACTTAGCCTTGAAATATTCCGCGTAGAAAAACAACTTTAGTGTCACTACTTGATTCACTTATATACATATGATTCTCGAAGAACGCGCATAGAATCAAATCAAATATAGCCAGGAATATTTTAGAAAACGTCACATTTATATAAAAGTTGTACATTCGAAAGCAAACAGGAACGTAATTAACAAACTAAAAAGGAAGGTGAGCTTCTGTATCATTGCCCTCCTGACCGTCCCAATCAGGTTCCTCTGTTGCTCGCATGACCTTCTTGGTAAAGTGTTAATCGATCGAATTGGACAATCTTTATCTTTGCTTGGGGGTTCCTCTAGATCATATACACCAGATGATTCAATCTTGTCACGATGGTATATGGGCCTTCCCAAGACTTTTGCAGTTTTGGAGATTAAACCTTGGTTCTTTTAAGATTATACAGCCATACTTCCTCATTATCTGGGAACCCGCTGTTGTTGGCACGCAAGTCGGATCTACTTTTCATTCTGTCGCTTTCAACTTTCAGTTTTTCTTGTACCTTTTCAAATATCAACTTTATTCAATCTTTTAGATAATCATCTAAATTTTCTTCGTCGATTCATAAGTAGATCTATTGGTAATTCCGTACCTCACTATATCATCTATCTATCACACTACCTGTGATCTTATAAATTACCACTCGGTAAGCCAATAAAAATGGAAGAAGATAGGTATTCCAGTTGGTTTGTTTCTCGTAGACGATCGTTCTCAGGAAGTTTTCAATGGTGCGATTGAAATATAATTAACAAACTGAAAAGGTAGGTGAGCTTCCGTATCAATATTAATTTTGACCAATTACATTTTATCTAATGGAGGCACAAATATTAAACCGAATAGTTGTTTATTTCTAAATGGATTTGTTTAATTTTGTCTAAACACTTTTCTTCATCATATTCTGGTACAGTAATACCAGAGATCTCTCGTTGATTTTGTCACATCTGGAATAATGAAATTTCTTCATCGACATACAGATTCATTCTTCAAACTTATCTTAACAATTATATTTTTAATTCTACTAATTATGGAATCCTTGTTTCTTTCTCTGGCGATTTTCGATGGTAATTATGATGAGAAGCGAAGCATTGATTCTTTCATTTCTTTACGGGTGCCCAGATGCTACCCAGATGGCTACAAGTGTTTTTGTCCTTACTGGTTCCTAATATATACTATTTTAGGGATGGCAGTAATTTTTTTATGTATATTCAAATCAGTCTTCTTAGTAGTCTGCAACTCTCCTTCAACGTGCCCTTATTTCCATAATTTTTATTTAAAAGCGTTTGATGAAAAGACTGTTGTTTGTTGCTACATGGGTATGTCTGAAGTCTTTTGAAGAATGTGACCATCCAAATCATCCTAAAACTATAAATGGATTTTAGCATTTATTATAGTCGTCATCCTGCATTATCCTGACAGAGTTGTATTTTGCATTTCAAACTGAATATTGTGTAGTCAGATTGTAAATCTTGTCAATTTGGTTCCACGTACACTGCATGCTGAGCAAGAGGTTGACATGTTATTGAACGTTGGCATGCCATTCAGTTATTGAAATATAATTATTGTTTTAATAAGTTATTATACACAAAACAAATTGTAAAGCGAAATTTGAAAATGTGTGTCTTTGAAATAAGTTTATATCTTGCGATCAATAAAGAAAAGATATTGAAACTAGAATTATATTTTTCAATTAAGCCATGGGTGCTATCAAGGTAGTTTACATAATATGATAAATTGTGACATTTTTACCCCATTATATAAAGAAAAAGAACTTGACTATTTTACATTATATTTACACATTATTTGTCAACCTAATAACTTTACCATTTAAATTATTGAGATGACAATTTTGATATATATATATATACAGCGATTATACAGGGTGATTCAGATCCAAAAATAAGGTTTAACATACAGGGGAGCTTTACAAACACAATTTTGTAAAAAAAAAATCAAAAAGAGCAGTTCGAAAATGATTGTAACATATCGAGACAACTTGAGACCACTCGTATACTCTTATTTGCACGAAAAAGATGTATTTCAACAGTTATCACATAACGAGCCAATTTTCAATATAAATAGAAACGAATCCACGTATATAAAAGAAAATATATACTACTGTCATTCTAAAACGGGAGAAAGTTGCTTTCCATTCTATTTGAATTTTGATTGTTCGGTGCCCCTTTTTACAAGTAACGGCGGATCCCGAGTTTGAAAAAACCCACAAATCCCTTCAATTTGCATCTTCACTGTCCTTTTTTAATATTAAAATGATTTCTGTTCAGAGAATATGCGTAACATTTTGTTATTCTGCATATAGGCGATAACATATTCACAGAAAATCCTGCCTTGGCAACGATATTTGCAAAGCCAGATGTCTGGATATTTTGATTTGCAAATAACTTCTTTTCTCGCAAAACATTTTCAGCCACGGTTAAATATCTAGAACTATTTTGTGTATTATGATCTTGAATGTTGCAAACAACGATTATAGATTCTGTTTACCGGTTTTATGAATACTGAAACGAGTATATCAGACATGTTAATGTAATTAACAAAATTATATTCTACTTTTAGTAACAATGTACCATATTACTGGATACTTTATTTTGTTCTTGCTTTCTATTTTTTCACTACTTATATCGTCTGTAGGGATAGCTGAAGTCTATTCAATGCCAACTATAAACAGACGGTTGTCGATAAGGAACAACAACCGACTTTACCCACCCCCCAATGCTCTTCTAGGTACTATTGACGTGTTACTGAATCTCGCTTTTCGTGGATATTTTTTTCAGAACAGAATATTTAACAATGTCCACTACAGAAGCTGGTTTATTAAATGTTTATTTTCTCAAGTGCTTTGAGATATTATTTTACCAAACTTACTATAGGACTTTTCAAGTAGTACTTTTTAAAATGTAAAAGGCCATATTTGCTAAAGAAGGGCTTAATATGTAGTGTTTTTTTTCTATTGGATTTTACACTCACTCCTTTGATTTTCTTTATTCATTTAAAGTTTTGTGATAATAATACATATTGATATATAATGTGGCCAAATACTATCAATGTAGTGATTTTAGTTCAAATACTATTATTTTTATGAATAGAATCACACCCTACATATTTTGTTTATAGTCATGTATACTCTATACAGGGTGGTCTGCTTTTCATGGCTCACCATTGGCACTTCGCAAACCGTAAAATATACTCCTTTTGTTGGCTATTAAAATAAACCAAATATATCTAAGATATTTGCTGCCGTTGCTAACATATTGTAAATATTGCAAGTTTGTAATTGCCATCTAGTTATTTTTCAAGAGAAAGAGTTAAAATTTGGTGCAGGGATAAGAATATACGAGAAATTGATTTTCGTTGCAAGAAAATTTCTACGACCACTAGTTTCGGTTATGGAATATTCAATTGTTTTTTTTTTCTTATGGGCGGTATATTGAACAACTATATTTTTTTTATTTAAATTATTGTATTTTTAAAATTTTATATTTTATTTTGTTTAGTTATTTTTCAAATAAAATAGTAGTGTTACATATTGACGTCTTCGTAATTTTATTCTATATCTGTTACTGTCAAGATCCAATATGACGCCCATATGAAAAAAATAAATTGAATGTTCCATAACCGAAACTTGTAACAGTAAAAATTTTTTTAATGACAAAAATCGATTTCTTCTGTCTTCTTATCTTGCTGTACCAAATTTCAACTTTTTCTGTTGATAAATAATGACGCTAGATGGCATTTTCTAAGATCGTTTTTAAGTTTTTTTCACAATATACCAGCAACGGCAACAGAGACCAGATCCGAGATACCAAACGTGAGTCATGAAAAAACGGACCTCCTGTATACTATAATGCGTCCTTAAAATTTTAAGGTTCTATGTTATTTTAACACTATGTAAATTATGAACTTTCCAATCTAATTAACTAATATCCCAATGTTAAATAAAAGTTCTATGAACAGAAAACACATAGAACTTTCTTGAAAGTATAATTTTACCAACATATAGGGTTATGTCATATTTCATCCAACTGAATTTTACAAACAATTATTGTATACGAAGTTCTATGTTAATACATAGAATATTGTGTTAAAATTTTTACTCCAAACTGCAGTGTACCTATAATTTGCCAGACCTAAATAAAAAAATACTACATACTTTTATTTAACAGCAAGTTTTTATGATACATACAGAGTGGTCACTTCTACGATGCCCAGAAACGGTACTGCATACGGAACAAAAATGAACATTTTCAGTATTCTGTCACTAATTCAAAAAGTACACAAAATATATTATTTTTCAAAACATTGAAAGACATAAAAATGCACAGTTTTCTCTTAATTTAAACCACAATATATGTGCACATTACCGTTTCCGAGGACCCTATACAGAGCGTCTTAAAAGTGACCACCCTCTATAATCTTGTTAAAAAAGTGGTTGAGCCTAAGCAACAGTAAAGAGATAATAGTAAAGAGGAATATAATTTATTTTTGTAATTTCTTATATTTGATAAACCCATAGGTCCTATATAAACATTTTATTTCTCTAGAAACAAGTTGTAGTTTTATTTTAAATAAACTGTACCCTAATTTCATTAGTATAAATCAAAAAAAAAATATTTCACCAAAATAATATTTATTTGCTATCTTAACTTTTATAATACCCTAAATTTCAAACATATTTTGTCTAATGTAACATAGAACCTGATATTTTTAAGGTAGCGATATTAAATTAGTTTAATATAATATATTATATTTATATTTATTTCAATATTTTTTACTTAGATCCAGAATTATATTACTTCATTTTCATTCATGATAATTGCAGTAAATATTAAATTTTTCCTCCACCAATCACAAATTATTTGACATAAATAGATATTAAATCTAGTAACAATTGGATACCCTTCTGTTTTGTCGCCAGTAAAAGGAGAAAAATTCATTCAATAAACCAGTTTCACTTTCCATCATAACAGAATTCATCCCGCTTACTGCAATATGTAACATTTACGACTATTTGTGCAGGGAAACATATGACGAAGAGACAGAAATTACATTCTACATATAGTCGCCAATTTATACTGTTAATTTAATTTTTATTTCACCAGTGGTTACAGGTTTGGACGAATGCTATAATTTAGCTTTTAATACACCCAAATTGTTCACTTGTATTCGTAATTCCTACTAAATACTTTGGCAAATCCTTTTTCATGCTACATTTGATACGGCTCTGATGCCTGTAATTCGCGGCTCAGTTCATATTACTGGAAGTAAGCCCTCGCTGAACTGAGGCAAAATTTGTCACATTGTGTTAAGTTGTATGAACTTGCATGTTTTAATAAGATTTATGAATAATATGCAATTGTAAGAATAAATCTAAGTTTAACTGAAATTTATTTATTTTGAAATAGAGATAACTAAACGCACATAATAATAATAATAATAATAATAATAATAATAATGAACATAACTTGTCTCTCTCTAGGACTTGCAGAGCAGTATTTAATATTAACTTTTATCCACGACCACTATATTAAGAAAATTTAACACGACTGTTTTCCGTAAATTAAAGGACTTTTAACACACTAGTGGATTAGAATTCATAATATCAAGCTTCAATTTTATAGCATTTTATTTAGAATTATTATTATTAACATTAACATTTATCTCTAGAATGATCGTGTCATTTTGACTGGAATTATTTAAATTCACTCGATAAGGAGTCTCTTAAGAGCTGGATGGGCCCGCAACTTCGCGAGATAGGACCTGGCTTTTTTTAGCAATTACCATCTTCCAACCACCATGACGCTTCGCAGTGGTAATATCGCCTCAGCATTAGCCAGTAATGTTGCCGAAGAACGCCTCGTTCCATGTTCGGTAAAAGTTTTTGGATCAGGGTGCCTAAGAAAACGTGTTTGAAATTGTGTTGATGCCTACATGTTGTGTATTACATTTTCCAGCCACATATCGCAACAGAAATATCCCACCAGCATATTTAGGTCGCAGAGTGATGTATTTTCGACACATTTCTACAACATTGGCTGAAAAAACTTGTTCCATTATCGTGAAACTTCTTTAAATATTTATACTCCATAATGAGTATGTATAAGTAACTGTGTTTGACATGGGTGATGTCCAAAAAGGTTAATTCATTGCATCGATAAACACCTGCGACTCCCATGATCGAGTTCAAAATAAAACACTTAATGTATAAATTGAAATATTAGAATCCTGTATTTTTTACCTTAGCTTGTAAATATTCCTCATCCGGTGCTTTCTTCAAATATTCTTCGATTTGAGGCCCAACTTTCATTCAAGGGAAATCAGTTACAAAAGAAATTGTTCTATAGGAAGGTTCTACACAAGATTACTAGTATATAACCAATTTTCTTTTCCCACGAAAATGTTTCGTTTCCCAGAAAACTCAAATTTTTCTTATATTATATTTTACTTGAAAATTGCCTCAAAAATTTCTTTTTTAAATGTCTTTATATTACACGCTGCTCTACAAATACAAAATTAATAAAATTGCGGCTTTGATTTGATGTAGAAATGTAAAAATTTACAGAAAATTTCCATTTTCCTTCGACTTTAGAATAAGGGAATCTGTTATAGAAATGATAATTAGATAATTTGATTTGACTACTAATTTACACTTTAATGATATATAACTTTATTTGCGAAAAATTTTTTTAAACAAAATATTGAGGAAAATCATTTACATATTCATGTTTTTTAGGGTTTTGTGAATAATTGACGGTTAATTAGTATTAGTATTCATGTTTTTTGAGTTTTGTGAATAAACGAATATAATTCAAGTTATAAAAAGTAAGTGGATTTGTAGCATTTTTTTTTTAAATTGAGCGCCCGCGGATTTCGAAACGTCGATCGGGCGCGCTCGCTTTGCTCGCGTATATTAATTATATCCACATAGATGTTTGTTATATAAATATAAATGTTAAATAAAAATCATGTAACTTTCTAAGAATTCTGTATGTATCTAAAAGTTAAGGTATCTTTTGTGGCAATATTTTGGCGGATAATGATTTTAATGTTGAAACTATTTATTTGAAATATCTTCATATTCTAATTTTATACAATTAATGAGTTCATCCATCGGATCTAGATTGCTTTTCTTACAATGGCGGCTCCACAAGTACTCACAGAGTCGGTCTGCGAATTCGTTCGGTGGAATATGTTGACCTTTTAAAAAAATTTTTGTAGCCGACTACGACGACTCGATCCATTGAGTATGAGTACCGTCTTCAGTAAGGAATTTAACACTATGGTTAACAGTCTAATGCTATCTTCAGTGAATCTCTCAAACGCTTTCCACATGTCCGAATGGATAATAGACCCTTTCTCTACATTGTTGTTTCAAAAGCAGAATTAACGTGCCTGCATTCCTTTTATTTTCGGGACAAATTACCATTCTTAAGTCTTCTTGGTTATCAGCAATCATTCCGAATACCCAAGGACCTTCAGCTACACTACCTCTGTTATATTTTCGTTTACCAAATTTGGATTTTTGTGTTCAGAAAAACCCTTAGAATTCTAAAATAAAAATTGGTAACATTTTTCAGCTTTTCTACATTTTTTCCATATAGGTAATGAAAATGACGCATTTCCGCGGGAAAATTTTGACGTTTCTGTTTTAAGAAAAATGTCTATATTTCACAGCAAAAGATATTTTGTATGTAACTGATTTCCCTTTTTCTCGACAAAATTTCCTTTATAATGGAAATGACACATTTCCGCGGGAAAATTTTATTGCTTCTGTGATCAGAGAGGCTGAATGATATTTTTGTTATTTGTTTTTTTTTTCATAGCTGATTTCCCTTAAACGAAACTTTACCTCGATTTCTCTCCAGTATTTTTGCCTTCTTTGGTTTATAATTTCTTGATTCATATTTCGGAAAATCACGCTTTTGTGCTGTGCGCATTTAACATTGATTTTAGCATGCAATATTTTGTCCACATTGAAGAGGCAGCAAACCGTTTATCCACATTGAAATAGTAGGATAGTAGCACCTCTTCTGTAATTGCTGCTTCTCCTATGTCCCTTTGTTCGCCAGTTATAGAATTCCAGCAATTCCTTTTCGTGCACACTTTTGCTTTTCGCTGGTAACAAACGTAATGTTGATTTAAAAAAAAAAAACTTAATGCATTATTCTCGAGTCAAAATTTTGGACTATTTGGGTAGGTAAGTTACAAAATTATCAAAATTAATATTTTCCTTGACTTTAAAAGTGCTTTTTATCACTGAAAATTCAGACCATAATGTACCTGCATTTACAATCTTTGGTCTTCCCGAAACAAGTAACACATTTTTAGGTTTTTTGCTTTTTCACTCTTTTCCAGTTGTTAAACAATTTGTAGTACTTTTTGTACCATTGTTTTGACTTTGTAGGTAACAAATTTAGAGAAACATTGCTAGTTTCTTCTTGCAAGTCTGGTGGAGTATTCGTAAATTCTTCAGCACTGTCTCAATTAGTATTCATTTTTACAAATTCACACAATCACAATTATTCAGAATCAGAACGTATTGTATGGTTTGTCCCAACAACAGCAAGAATCGATTCCTGACAGTTCAGAACTAGTCAGTCAGTTCAGTTGTTAATATACTCTCGGAAGAGGAATGCGACTTAAGACAGTGTTGGTCAAATATTTTTGACAGTTCTGAACCAGTTCTCGACGGCTGTTGGAACAGACCTATTATTTTATAATTTTTTTCTCTTGATTCCAGACTTTGATTTACACTGACGTTTAATGCAAATGCAAATGACAGTCAAAGGTGTCTAAACAGTGAAAAACTACAAAATTGCGTTATTATGACTTTAGCAGCCCAAGAAACGATCATATTTTTCGGTCATATTTTTAGGGTTGATATTTTCACATATGGTAGGCGAAAAATGATGTATACGACATCGTGTCAACTTGAACGCTAACTAACGACTGATGTTCCCATCACCTCATGTTTTACATTTTAACCCAAGTAAAGAATTGACGGAACTAAAATAATGCTTTATTTCCCAACAGATTCCCATTTACAGGGCAATATACAAAATAATGCAACTAAACAAATATAAACCAATTAAAAATAGAGAAAAAATACAAGACATAT
Organism: Monochamus alternatus; assembly: GCA_037114965.1. NCBI lineage: Eukaryota > Metazoa > Arthropoda > Insecta > Coleoptera > Cerambycidae > Monochamus > Monochamus alternatus. The sequence goes on from CM073430.1 coordinate 23,459,927, forward strand.
AAGCAGGCATATATACCTCTCTAAATATACATAAACAAGTGTGTTAATATTACAATGATATGAATGTAATCCAGAAGTGGAACATTTAAAAAAAAATCTTTGCATTCAATAAGGTATGTAAAGGACAAAAAAATATATCACACGAGTTACACAATCAGTTAAAATTGTCACATATGATATAAACCGGTGATTTTCATAAAATGTTAGTATTTGGCGTTGCAAGTCTAAAGATGTTAATATTTCTTAGATTTATCTTAGATATGGAAAAGTTAATAGCAGCAAGCAAATCAGCACAGTGCAGTAACTTATACAAAAATGTGAGTGACATTCGAATTTTTCCAGCTTCAAATCCCATCAACTTTGTAGGCTAAATATTTTAAGAACTTTTTTGAATTCTTTCAATTTGTCACTTTTGAATATTCTAATAAGAATGCCATACCACAGCACCATATTCAAGCCTAGGGCGAACATAAGCAAAATATGTTTTAATAGCTCCAATATCTGAGAATTGCTTACAATTGCAAACTATAAAACCATACAATCTCAATGCCTCTTTAGTCTTTTCAATAACATGATCATTAAATGTTATTTTAGCATCAAAACAAGATCTAAATAAGTTACAACGGGATAAATTATTATTGTCAATGCTGTATCCAAATTCATAGATAACATTCATAATAACATTCATCCAGATATGTAACCACGGATTACATTTATTTTACGTTACCATTCCAACACTGAACATCTTAAGCAAAACCATTTTCTCTCAAAAATCCCCAGAATCGCCAGAAGTGGATCAAATATACCAGGTCCTGAAACAGGCCACGGAAATATCTAACAGCAAACCGCGCGTTAACGTCGAAATCATTCCACCATCCGACAAGTCGGCCACGGGTTCGAATCCGGGCAGTTCCGGTAGTTCCGGCCAAAGTCTTAACCGTAGAGGGGTCCCCCCTCAGCCTTCGAGGGTGACCGGTTCAATGTTGGCAGTTGTAAACCCCGCTCCCTGCTCCACCAGCTCAGGTTTGTCGAAAACTGTATCGATCGTCGGCTCCCTCAAAATGACCCGCGGCATGTTTTCGTTAATGCAGTATGAACGTTGTAGGAACTGTTTGGGAACGCTTATAAATAATGAATTGCCTACAGAAGCACATAAAATAGGGACATGCTTTTCGTTGGGGTAAACATTGATATTATCTGCAGGAAGATAGTAAGTACCTACACACAGTGAATCTTTATTAACTGTACATTGAGCAAAGATGTTGTTGGATATCTTAACCTGGGACAGAGTTGCTCCTTCATTTTCGCTTGTATTTCTTGAAATTGAAGCGAATAATTCAGTTTTAGTTTTTCTAATATTTTGTGAACGATAATATGTTATTACTCATTTTGTTTACATGACGAACAACTTAACTGTTATTTTTGTCTCCATCGATTAGCCTCCTTGGTTGGTAATAATAGTGTTAAATGTATGATCATGCTGCTGGTACCTTGAAATAAAGTGTATGTGATTACATACCTACACTTTTTCTTTTTAAATACTTGAGGAAAATGTATATATGGTTGCATAATTTGCAAGACAGGTGTATAGTACGGTTACCTCTATAAAAGTTTGCACTATATACCATTTTTATGTTTACAGTTTACAGACTTTGTTCTTGAAGTGCAGTCTTTATTTACTTAAAAAAAACTTTTACATACTTATATGTAACGCTAGGACAATCAACTTCCTAATTTTTACTAATGAAGGAAAATCGTACTAGTAATCGTATATTGTCAAATTAGTTTATTATTGTTAGTATTTTCATAGTTTTAATATGAATTAATAAGTTACAATATAGACAATGTGACAGATATACAGTATGCGCCAAAAGTATGGAATAAAATCAATAAAAACGAAACAATTATTTTTTGGGAAAAATCCTCGAACAGATCGATTTTTAAATTAAAAAATACATATTTTAGCGTAAAATGCGATTTTCAAATATCATTTGTTTTCGAGTAATGATGTCATCGATTTTTTTTTTAATGGCAACACCATATTTTTTTTCCTTGATTCTGAAAGATCGTTTAATTCTCTATCAGACAGTACTAAAATTTTGCCCTCTTACAGAGGAAAGTTTTCGAGTAAATGACGATTGAATGTTAGAAAACGTAAATTTTATCCATAAAAAAATAACAATGACGATTGAATGTTAGAAAACGTAAATTTTATCCATAAAAAAAGTTACAATTCTGAGGTATGTAAAATAAAATACAATTGATTAAATTTTATACTTAAATTAAATGTTCGAATTGCCATCCACCAACTTCTTGACAATGCGCAAGTCTGTGAAGAAATTTTTCTTGCACATTATGAATGATTTCTGGGGTAACTCTGCGTATTTCGTCCCGAATGCGATTTTGAAGATCTTCTAAATTACGTGGTTTATTAATGTACACTTTTGACTTCAAGTATCCCCATAAAAATAGTCAAGAGGTGTAAGATCTGGCGATTTTGCAGGTCATTCTATCGGTCCGAGTTTGCCGATCCACCTCCCAGGAAAACAGTTGTTCAAAGAATCTCGTACAGGGCGCGCATAGTGCGGAGGTGCATCGTCTTGCTGAAACCATATGGTATCGTCAGGAATGTCAGGGTCATTATTGTTAGGAAAAATTACTGCAAGGGCTGGAACAAGGTCATTTTCTAGAAACTCTAAATATCTTTGTCCTGTAAGGGTTCCTTCAAAGAAGAAAGGCCCTACTATTCTGTCGTCAACTATTCCAGCCCACACATTTAATTTCTGAGGGTGTTGGGTATGTGCCTCTGCCATCCAATGAGGATTTTCCCGACTCCAATATCTGCAAGTTTGACGGTTTACTGTACCATTCAGACAAAATATGGCCTCATCTGAAAAAAGTATTTGCCGGTGTAAATTTCTATTTTCTTGGCATAAATCCATTAGAATTTCGCAAAAGTTTAACCAGCGATCGGGATCATGAGTTCCTGCACAAGTTGAATTTTGTAGGGATGATATTTTTCCTTCCTCAAGATACGTAGCACTGTGTTCTGACTAGTTTCATTGTTTAATGCAACCAATCGTGAAGAATTATGAGGATTATCCACCATACTTATCAAAATGTTCTGTTTCTGATTTTCATTAATGCTTGGACGTCCAGGTTTTGGAATATTTACAACATTGCTAGTTTCTCTAAATTTAGACTCTACCTTACTGACTGTTGATGGGCTGATAGGGCGATCTGGATATTTTTCATTAAATAAATCGCAAACTTCCTGCTGAGTTCTAGTCATATTCCCGCATCCGATAAGAATTAAAATTTCAATTCTTTGAGTAACAGTTAAATGTGCCATAATACTTAAAATTGAATAATAATTTCTATGTCGCTTACAATACTTAATAGAAAGTCGGTGTGACAATGACACTTTGCACGTGATCCATAAAAGAACTATGGAATTCGAAAAACTAAACTTGATAACGTTTTTGCTTTATTTTAATTGATTTACGTTTTCTAACATTCAATTGTCATTTACTCGAAAACTTTCCTATGTAAGAGGGCACAATATTAGTACTGTCTGATAGAGAATTAAACGATCTTTCAGAATCAAGGAAAAAAATATGGTGTTGCCATTTAAAAAAAAATCGATGACGTCATTACTCGAAAACAAATGACATTTGAAAATCGCATTTTACGCTAAAATATGTATTTTTTAAATTAAAAATCGACCTGTTTGAGGATTTTTCCCAAAAAATAATTGTTTCGTTTTTATTGAATTTATTCCATACTTTTGGCGCATACTGTATATTATACATTGAGTTGTGGCGTTTGTAGTGCAACCCTTATCAGCGCAACGTCTGTTTTTACCCAGGCTCATTGTCAAAAGGCCTCTTCTATCATATCAAAGGTCGTCCAATTTTCTGGTAAAGGAACCACTCAACCAATAGAGTTTATACCATAGCAAGTGAAGTATAGTGACCACATTAATATTTCTCCACTGGATTATGCCATCATATCTGTCAATACTAGAAGCAAGAAGCAGTACTTTCGTACTAGCATTAGAAAAAGGTCTACTATTATATTGTAAATTATTCTCTTCAATGCTGTGTTTATTCTCACTAAGAACAATTTTCTGAGGAGTAGCTTCTGCAATTTGTATTTGACAATTATTGTTTCATTTATGTAAGACAATGGCACTCGCTTCTTCGGTTTTATTTTCGGATTCTATTCACTTCACACTAATGTACCGATTCTTTCGAAGTTAGTCAGTTTTATTTAGCAATATAACGAAGTTAACGACCGTCCAAATTACCCATTGTGCCCCCATCATCAACTTCAGTTGAATTTTCGACTGTCAGAACAGCAATTTTTGAGGATTCAATAAAAATTTTATTCGTGTCATTAATGTAAACCATTTCTAAAGCCTCTTGAAGTGTAAAATCTCTTTTATAATAATAAATGTAATAGCGATAATTCACCTCATGTAAACCTAGCGTTATATATAACTAACGTAAAAACTATGATGTTACTAGCTATCTCTAGTATCTTGATTTCACAAATTTCATACAACTGCTTTACATAGACGACATTTAGCATTGGTGAAATGAAGAGCATAACCAAATTTGTTTAAAAGCAAGGAAACAAAACCATTTACTAGAATCGAATGTCCTCATCTGTAGTCTCTTTTTTTATCGTTCTGATTGCAGCTCAAATAAACGTTTCGTTCAATAATAAACTGTAAATTGTCACTATACTTTTTAAAGTTAAATTATTACAAACGGTAAAGATGCTTGCACTTAATACAGTAAGATATAAGATACATAATATGTAACATATGTTACATATGTGTGATGTTTTACGCATATGTAACACTAGGTTATAATGAGTTAATGGACTATAGCTATAGGTAGCGTCATCTAGTGGCAATGGTGAAATTGATAACATTTTCGTATTACGCATGCTGAGTAATAACACGATACAAATTTTATCGAAGTTCGTTGAAGAGCGCTCAAAATATTTTAATAAATTATATTGGAAAAAAGTTATTAAAACACCCTGTAGAACGAAAACAAATAACATTCTAATATGCCATGTTGGGCTAATGTCCAACTCATTACGATACATCTTGTATATCTGCATGAGGTGATCCACAAAAAACTTTGCAACCAATTAGTTCAATATCAATAGTTTTTGAAATATAGTTTGAAGTATATCTAGTTTGTCTGAAATAATAATACAATTCCTACAAAATAAAAATCTTGTATGGCGTCACCAAAATCAGCAATTTATATTTCAAGTATTCTTACTTGAGCACATAAGTATATGTGGACTTTGAATGTCAAACTATTAAAAAAATACATTGCTTAATAGAACATACTTTTTCTATACAATGCAATTTTTAAATAAATAACAAATAAAGATGTTCAACTAGTCTAAAATATGATTTTTTATATAGAAACTATCATACAGCAAATAAGTAATCGAAATCTATGATTGCATACATACTTTTGAATAATTCGAGGCTACCGCCAAAATAAAATTGTATGTATACATTATTGTATTCATTTACACTCAATCTAGTGTTGTGATATAAGACAACAGTTGAGGGAAAATAATGTTTTCGATATTTTGCCAAATACAACATCAAAGTCTTAGATATTATTTTTTCATCGAATTTATACACAGTCTATATTTTGCCGAAGGCGCCGATGCCATGTTTACCGATACAAATTTAATTTCTTACTGGCGCCTTCGGCAAAATATCGAAAATGTAGTTGCTATGGTGCCTCTACAGTTTTATTTTCAATTATTTCTATCTGAAGACATACAATTGTATAACAAACTGGGTTGATTTTTAATAATTTTGTCTTATAAAAATTAAAATCAAAATTTATTTAAATAATAGACATGAAGCTACGATATATAATGAGTCCATAAAAATTTCTAAATAATATTCTCTAAATAAAGTGTACAATACATAAATAAAAACATTCAGATTAATATATTTTTAAATTTTACCGCTTGGTTGAAAATATAATAATTACTCTTGGGAAGTATTGACTGGTAATTCAGCAAACATAGTAATATACTTACTTTAATTTTTACAAAAAAATGTACATGTAGATTTGACGAAATAATTTAAACAGGCTTAATAAATTTAGCTGATGTATTTGCACCTGCTGAAGACATTGGTAGTGTCAGCTTTTCAATTATACCATGAGAAAAAAATCGAAAATATCTTTTAGAAGGACCATGTCTACAATTATTTTTTAAATTCAAAATTTAAACTCTGAATTCAGACTTTAATCTCTGAATTCAGACTTAATGTCCAAATTCAGACTTTAAACTTCGATACGTCATAGCATCCTGCTCCCTAAATATATAATTGAAATTTGGAGGACATAATATGTAGTGGAAAATGCAAATTATTCGATATTTGTCACACCTCTGTCCTCTATTATGAAATTTTATACAACTCACTACTCACTCACAACCTACATCGCCATCGGCTATTGCAATATTTGCAAATGTGGAATTTTAGGATACGCTCTGTGAACTAATGTCATGACCAGCATTGAATTACACTTGAAAAACCAATAGTAAATAGCCACGGTTAGTTGTCAGCGGTGCCACCAGACTTATACCGATTTCAGGCTTTTTAGCTCTCGTCAGTAAGGGAAGACCAACAACGAACAAACCTGCCTGTTCACATTCTATCATAACCGACAGAAGGACATGAATACGCGAGCACATAGCACGTGACTACATTTAGTAATTACTCAACTCTGGGCCTCAATACAGCCACAAGTGATCCCTATATTGTAGGTATATACTATTGCGATATTTAAAGAAACACCGTTGCTATTGGAATATAACCTTGTTTAGGCATAAATTCATAACTTTAGACTGCCATTAAAATCTAAATTCAGAGATTAAAGTCTGAATTTAGAGTTTAAAGGTCTGAATTTAAAAAAAATTGTAGACATCACCCTACCACGGCTTCGTGCACTTTTGATTCATTTACAATTATTTTTCTCTGTGGTGCTTGTATAGAAGAAAATGCATTAAAGCAATGATCATCGTGTAAATTCTTATAAAAAGCAATATAGAAAGAGAAACGTATTAAAATTTGGCTCACGGCATGGCTGCATGCAAAGTAACATGGGGTTAAGTTTCGAATTTAACTTTGCTGAGTTGATGACAAGTCATTTATATCAGCTGACATTTCATTGTCCTCCAACTAATGTTTCCTATGTTGCCTTCGTCTCTGTACTGAATTATAGGTGGGGTAACATATATAAATTGTTTCTAGGTGCTAATTTAATCTGCAAAATATTAAGATGACCTACTTCTCCCCATTAGTCTCTGGCTCTTCAACTCAGAAAATGAAATATGTATTATTCTTATCATTCGAACTTGAGTATGCAAAGTTTTTTATAGTATCTTATACGTAAATGTACAGGATGATATACGAGGATGGACCGTTGAAAGTTGTCATGGTTGTAGATGTTTTTTTTTAATATTAGACTGTATAATCGAATATTACCTTTTTAATGAAAATATTCGTCACCAGCTTCGTTATTTTAAATAGGATGATGTGATATTTTTTAATTTTTGATTCTTCAGGTTATTTCAATGAGATTTTCATAAAACTTTCCTATACAATAATATATCTTATATCATTTTTCATTGCCTTTCATATATTTTTTACAAGTTTTTCAACATGAGTTTAGGTAATAAAATGAAATACATGTCTAATAAACTAAATTATTTTTTCTACAAAACTGTTAAAAGTGGGCTTTTTAATTGTAATTTTTGAAGCTAAAAATGTCATTTTTTGACACGCGTGTTAAAAGTAGGTTACTTTTAACACGCGTGTTAAAAGTAAATCAAAAGCGCTGGTTGCTACGAAAATTTTGGTTCATAAACATTGCAATCTGTGTGGTATTTTTTGATTTCTTATTTTTATTGAGTTTAAAGTTCTTCCGATTGTTTTGTAGAAAAAATATTGTATGATATACGTGTTAAAAGTGATTTTATTTTGTTCGTGAAGTTAAAAAACTCTCTACGTTCGTTTTTTAATCATCTTTACTCACAAAATAAAATCTTACTTTTAACACATATATCATAAATAGCTATTTTCTACAAAACTGTTAAAAGTGGGCTTTTTAATTGTCATTTTTGATGTTGAAAATGTCATTTTTTGACACACGTGGTAAAAGTAAGTTACTTTTAACACTAGTGTTAAAAGTAAATCAAGGTTCATTCAAATTTTGTTTTGAAAATTAATAAAACGTTTTAACAAACACATGAACAACTTTTTATTTTAAATAAGTACAAACCAACATTTTAACTAGGTATTACTATTAACATTTATAGTAAATTTAGAACAATTTGAAATTGTAATTCCCTGCGGAGTCATCATACTTAAGTTGGTTTTACTGTCAACATGTGTGACACATCTATTTTCTGTAGAAATACTACTGGTAGTACTGGTGGTCTTGCTAGTAATTGCAGCAGTAGGAAGTATTTAGCACGCAATTTCTTTCTTCTGTTCCAGTGAATTTTTAATGTAGCCTTCAGCTACCGTCGAAGATGTCCATCCTCCATGTCTCTTGATGGTAGTAAGATTTGCACCAGAATCTGCTAACAATGTCGCCGATGAACGACAAAAACAGTGTCCGGTGTAGAGTTGAGGATTTGGTAGATTCAAGAACTCTGTCGGCAGGCATTTTACCAAACATGTTAATTCCGACTGGATTCTTCACACATTTATTCTTCATATATTTAAGAAAAAGTCGTCTATGGTCAGCGTTGGGTGGCCGGAGTGCCATATACTGTCTAAAAAAGTTTAAATAGAATTCACCAACAACACTGAAAGTCCGAGGCACTTTCGTTTTAGTATCTGGTATGGTCACAACAACCGAAGTGCCCAAATACTCGATATTGTCGATGGTCATCTGACACAATTCCTCCCGGCGACACGCCCCAAAGACACCCACTATTGCTGCGACTTTCATCATCAGATACTTTTCGTCTTCTTCTTCTGTGAGAAATTTGTCGATATGCGTCTTCGTCAAAACTTTTGACTTTTTTGCTTGATATCCTTCACCCTTCCGTTTTAAAAAAAGCAATAAGTTTATAATGTTTGCTTATATCTTGATCTTGCTTTATTTTTAACATAGTTTTGATCATGGAATAATTTGACCACAACGTTGACGATTTCCATATCTTGGCTTTTTCCTCAAAATATGCCAGTAAAACACTTTCGTTACATTTCCCAGGGACCTTTTTAATGTTGCACAATTCCGAAAAGCGTCTATAAGCGATTTCGTACTGTTCTTTTGATTTCGCCGGCAATAATTCCAATGTTGCTCGACTGGCTGCTTCTTCGATTTCAGCAGGGGTGGATTCGTTACGCTCATTATCGAGATTATTCATTATACTTATAATATTACTAGAAAATTCTGTCAATATTTTTGCGTTTTTTCCGTAACTAACAACAGCACTGGTTGCTACGAAAATTTTGGTTCATAAACGTTGCAATCTGTGTGGTATTTTTTTTAAATAGTGTATGATATACGTGTTAAAAGTGATTTTATTTTGTTCGTGAAGTTAAAAAACTCGCTACGCTCGTTTTTTAATCATCTACACTCACAAAATAAAATCTTACTTTTAACACGTATATCATAAATAGCTATTATTAAAGTAGACTAAAATAATACAGTTTTAAAGACTATTATAAAAATATTTATAATACTGCGCAAAATATTACGGTTTATTTTATGAAATGGGAACAAAAAAGGTACTTAGCTTATGAGAATGACTGGTCCATTTAAAGATGTGACAGTTTTGCATATAAACACACATAAACAAACTAGTTTCTTATTGATATTATTTCGACTTGTGACACTCTTTTCCAAAATTTGCTCATCTCATCTCATTAAACGTCACAGCACGATTAATTGTGACAGTTTTGACTAAAGCACAAAACCAATGTTGGAGATGTGACATTTCAACGCAGCGCCATTCGACGGTTGTTAAGCAAAGCTCACTTGTAATCCTTGTAACTCTTTTATACATAAAAATATGCAATATTTGGAGTTGATACACCACTAAATCTTGAAAAATGAAAATTTTGAGTTAAGACTGTCTTGTTCCAAACTGACGATTTATAGAATGTTTCCATTAAACCATGTTGGTAAATTTAGCTAGATAAATTTTTTTAGATTATTGTTGAATAGAGCTTTGTCTGTGGAATTGTTCATTAGCATACCTAGATGTTTGGTATCAGAGAGCACACATATGAATTCATTGATAGGAATTGTAGAAGATTTGATATATATTAGCTAAAAATACCTTTCTAATACAGTAAAAAAATTAAATACCTATCTCTAAACCAAGGATTAGGTATCGTCCCGTTAAAATAACCTGGTGAATCAAAAAAATGTATAAAAATTATATCATTTTGTCTAAAATAACGAAGTTGGTGACGGCTGATGGTATAAGAAAATATTTTCATTGAAAATGCAATATTCGATTATTCAGGGAGTCAAATGTCCAGGAAAAATATATGACATACTACCACCACGAAAACTTCTAACCGTCTATCATCTGTTCAGTGACAAATTTTGTTTAATTTTAAAATACCTCTACACAGCAATATACTTTGAAAAATGTCTTATTTAGAAATTAAAATTACGTGAATATTATTTTAGGGCATATTTTTTAAATAACAGAAAAAATTTACATCAAAAATATTTTTCTGTCGCTTATTTTATTAACTTATTTACTTAAGCAGTCCCATTTTTACGTGTCTTTTCAAATATTGTCTCAACCAGTTCCGTCTTACGTTTCTAATGGTTCCACAAATTTTATCATGCATGCAGACCTCATACTTTTTTTACCCTCATCACTTCTCTTTTCCGGTACCTTTTCCTCATTTCCTGTTATTATCCTATTCAAATCTGGGGGTGAATAAACAATGTTAAAGTTTTACCTTCGTTCAAGTTTAACTTTGCGGATTCTCCGCGCTCTTAATTGAATTGTATTCTGCCGCATTCACAAAGCATAACGGAAACCACAACCAAAGGGCATTAATAATAAGCAAATATTGAATAAAGTACGGTATGGGAAAAGTTTAAGCGTCAATTATAAACATTGGAATGTTTCTTCATTTCAAAATTAACTTACAATTGCAATTACTTTTATCTACAACTGTCACACAATCATTCGACACTGTTTCGAATGTCATAATGGCTCAGACATGTGCTTTTTTAAATTACCGTTCTAGTGTAATAATGATATTGTAAATTAAATTAAACTCACATTAATCAATTATTTTATATAAACAAGCTATTCATATGAAAACTTATGTATTAAATACATTGACAGTAAAATCTTTATAATTGGATAAATTAATACCAAATGATGAGGTGCCTAATGATTTGCTTGAATGAGTGGGAATATTTTGAATGTGTATATAATTTTCAGGTTGACGTTGAGGAAATATTTTTGATGGTCAAGAGAATGTTCTCGCTTTCAATAGAAAGTTTATAACCGTTTGTTTCTTGTTTTCTTGTGGCTACCAGTCACCATGTCTTTTTATACTTCCCAGAATCGCATAAAATGGAGGTAAACAGTCATCCAAAACGGTGACCAGTGTATGCATTTGGATTAGGCAGTTTAAAAAATCCTGCCATCTGTTTTGGCACATTGTCAATAGTATTTATATCAATATGTTGTTTTGTACATTTATCAGCTTTATATCGAAGAAAGAAGCGAATATTATCGCAGTTTTCGGTTCTTTATTTTAACGCATTTTCTCACTAGGTTCTACTAAATTAAAGCTATCAACATTTTCAATAATCATGTAATAGGTATCAACAAAAACACTCTCTAGAGACTTCTGCTTTGGTATTGGGTGCCATGATTTGGAAGCATAGTCCTTCATTTTTCACATGTTCTACAAGCAGGTTTAACCTAAAATAAATATTGGTTATAAAACTTTTCTTACTAAAAAACATATTTTTGCAGTATACCTTCATTCGCAGAAATTTATCATCGTCCACATTCATTAAACATGTGGATATTTTCATCTTTGTTAACACCTTAGATTTTTTAGGTTTCTACCCTTCTAATTTTCTCGAATGCATTCAAACTTAAGTATTTTTTGATATCAATACTTTTCTTGATTGAAATTTCTGCTGTTATCATTGAGTAATAGCAGCAAAGAGATTATTGTTTCTGTGTTTTGCTTAATTCGTTGAAATATACTAATAATGTTAATTATGTTAAATATATGTTTTTCTCTACACCATTTTTCATAGCGACTAAATGCTTGTTCCTATTTCTCGCATGATTTATCTGGCACAAGATTGGAAACAGCACTGGAAGCTTAATTCTCAATATCTGATTGCAAATCATCGCGTGAACTCTTTCACTCTATTTATACTTTCACAATAATTACGACAAATAATTCAATGACAGATATGTTTATGCCTGTTCCTATGGTAACTCCTTAATAGACAATACTAATAATAATAATTATTATTATTAACCTCGACAGTTGTAGATAAAATGTTGTAAGCAATAAGTGGGATACTACATTATTACGGCACTCATGTCATTATAGGATTAAACATTCTTACGATAATAATGTCTATATCCCACTTCTTGCTTAAATAACTAAGATAATTTCTATGCAGCTTCATTTGCGGTATCACAAATAATTTCTTTTTTGTTTTGCTGCATGTTATAGAAATTACAGATGTTGAATCTTATGATTACCTTACAAGTTTTGTGTCTTACAAAAGGTTTTCGATATTTCTAATAGTCGTAATTTTATGTAGAGGTAAGTAAATTTTTTAATTGCTTAACTGCATTCATTTCACACTCATTTTGATGTTTTCTATTACTAGTGTTATTTGTTGTGATTCTAATCTTTTGTTAATCATGTATTCTGTTGTGGATTAATTAATATATAACCCAATATGAAATATAGTTATTAAAATTAGTTCTAAATAGGTGCTAATTAAAATACTGATCAAGTACAGATATTAAATCTATACAGTACTGAGAAGCTTTTCATTTTATGGGAGATAATTTTCTTTTATTTTCTTGGAAGTTATTGTTATGTTAGTATTTTAACGAAATCTAGAAAAAGTTATACCTTTTGATTTTAAAACAGATTTATTATTAGAATGTAAGTTTTAGGTACAAAAGATAATGTTAACAAAAACAAGGTTAATTGGAAAAAATGTATCTTTAATGCATCCTTTTAAAAGTGAAAATAAATAGAAAATTATCTCCTATTTTGGTCAAATCCACCAAACATTTCTTAAGAATAAGCTAAATCTAAATTAATTACATTATAATTAAAGAATACAGGAAGTTCAAATGTAGGCGTAGGTATCTACCCTTATTCATGATGAAATCATTATATATTTGTTAAATTAGCAAAGTTTTGCTCTAAAAAGACAGTAGATGTTACTGAATATATATTTTTATTTAAATAAAGCATACTGTCCCAATACAAAATCATTGACTGAATTACTTTAACTGAAAAAAATCTAATGAATCATAATAGTAATAATATTTAATAGATATAAAACTATTAAAGGAACAGTAAAATAACGGAAAAAATCGATAACAAATATCTTGGATAAAATAAAACCTGTGGATGGGGTACCTGGAAATGTTTTTTGATATTAACACAAAACTGTTTCAGTTAAAATTCTTATTCTTAGTTGCTACACTATAAACTACAGGGTAGTATATATTTTGAAGTTCCATTCATCCCACCTTACAACTTTTTTATATGTATGTCATTGCCTATCTTATTTACATTTACTAATACAAAATTGTTTTTTAAATAATTTTTATTTCTTGCTGTGATTCAGAGTATGAATGAATTTCCTTTTAATCTTTAGATATTTATGGCATTCAAATTTCTTTAATGCCAGTATAGTCACAGTAGTCTAATGTCATACGTAAAAATTGCAGATATTTTTCTAAAATTTTTAACGACTTGAAGGAAACAATTGAGCATCTCACTAAAGAATGATTACCTAAACTTATAAATTTTGTATTTGAAATATATGATTCTTTCTGACGTTAAATATATAGGGTATCCTATAATGAATTATACATAGAGTAACAGGTGACCTGTGACGTCAAAATAATGTTATCTAGCGAAACTTATCTTAATCCAAAAGTTGATAGTAGCAGAGTTACAGAGTGTGAAAATTAAAAATTGTTTAGTTTTTTTAAACATTGTTATAGTTAATTGATGTATTTAAATGAAATTTAGTATCCCGGAGTTCTTTGACATGAGAAATTCAAATTTCCTCTTAATTTTGGAATACATTTGGCCACTTGTGTCTTTTCTTTGAATGATTATAGTTTACAAATATTTTGCTACACACTATGTCTTATTTTGTGATAGCTTTTTCCATCACTTTTACATAACAAATATACACCTTCTTAATATCGCCAGGAAATGCGGTTTTCGAGATATTTGCATTTGTAGTGCGAATAAAAACAGAAATAATGAAAAACGCTTTCGAAACAAGTTTATATCAAACTTGTGTTAGCATTTAGATTACTGTTAAGTTTCCACAGAGTTTTTCATTCGCAATACATTCTCAACAATTTTTCTAATATGGCGATACAGACAAAATTATTGCTTCGAACTTATTCATACATACGGTTGTATCCAATTGTATTGAACCGAATAAAGAAACTATTAAAAATATATTTGATGGGGATAAACTGGAGAATTTCATCCCAAGAGCCAAAATGCGTCCCAAAATGATTAATATTGATAAGGAATACGAAATTTTAGTCCCTATTGCTAAGATCCAAGTATCATGAATCTTTAAAAAGGATTATAAAATATATGAAAGTAGATGGAGATTTAAAAATGTCACGATACTGTTTAGTCATGTTTGTTTACAATTTTGATTTTGATGTTAAAATACACTTCCTTGTAATACACTGATTTTTTAAATGAATAGTAGCTGTGCACAGCTCTGCAGAGCGGCTTCTAGACCACTTTGGTAACCTGTCCATCCCGAATTGGCATCAGGTGCGCACGCAGCAGCCAAGTGGACGCAGTCTGCCTGAAGAAGTTCTTAAGTCGTCGCTAATGACCAGAGAGTGGTGGACTCTATCATCAATGATCATAGGGTCCTAGTGATCATTGTCGAGGAGAATTTGGTATGGCAGGGTATCAGAGTGAGAAAAAAAAGTTGGCTGCTTGTGTAGAGTATGGTGATGGACTCCACCTCTTCTTCACTACCCTCTGGTCATTGGCGACCATGCAAATATCTTAAAAATGGCAATTCCTATAGACATTAATAAAGTATATCGTTTTGCTATCAGAGAATAAAATACAGTATGTAGCAAAAAAATTGTGCACTAGGTATAAAAGTTCTAAGAGGCGGCGTATGTGGCGCCCTCTACAATATATGCCAAAATTAAGAGGAAATCTGAATTTGTCAAGTCAAAAAACCTCGGATTAAGGTAAATTTGGCTAGATAACATTATTTATTTGACGTTAGAAATCACTTGTTACTCTATGCGCAATTCATTATGGGACACTCTGTACATTTATGTCAAATAGCTGCAACCGTGAAAAAATATGACTACCATAATGGAAAAAGAATTATAGAAATAATTTGTGAATATTCAATTTTTTTAAATATCCTTAAAAATATTAGAACTCTGCAATTTTTTTTTTAAGAGTAATCAACATACAGTCATCTATTTTAAGTCCAATGTTACCCTATATGTTATGCCTGAAAGTTATGCCAAACATTTTTTTCTATTGATTGAATTTGAAAAGAATAATAATATTCCTCGCAGAATTTATTTTAAAACACTTTTCTACTCTTGTTAACTTTTAAAAAACCTTAAGGTTTTCAAGAATAAATGCATTAATTAAAACAACATTTTAATTGTGTTTATTAGAAGGCATCAAAAAGTCAGTAGTAGCCTTTGTATTTAAAATTTAACAGTTAGTAATAAAACTATTTTATTTCCGCTACTGTTTGTTTTTGAAAATTGCTGGAAAATTTGCATTCAGAGAACAAGTTGACATGTTACTTGTGACTAGGTTTCTTGAAAGCGTGGAAAGATATCGTAGGAGATTTCCAAACCGAGTGATTCCTCATAGAGAAACATGTTACAATGTTGAAAAACAGGCGGCTCGATAGACAAGAAAGTTTTTCAATAATATCCGAGAACCTCCTACTGTAATAAGGGTACAAGATGCAGAAAATATTTTGGGAACCGTTGAAGATGAACTGCAAATAAGTACTAAACGTTTATCTCGAGAAACTGGATTATCAAGAACTTCTTTACACCGAATTCTTAAGCGTAATCTACCATATCACACTCAAAAAGTGCAAGAACTAGTGCCTCAAGATTTGGATCGACCAGTGACCTTTTGCGAGTTTATCTTATATCAGAAAATTAATTTTCACAAAAAAATTATTTTTATTAATGAGGAATTACAAATGGTTACAACTTTCATGAATATTCCAATGTAAACCTCTATGCCTATAACTCCTAGATATTTTCAACGCGAGTAAATTTCAATTTTAGGTGATGAGTAAATATATGTTTTAAAGAATATGGTGTTCATTTTCAACAATTTCTTTAGTTTTAAAATTTTATTTTCATTTTATTGTATAGGTTTATTACTATCAAAATTTAAAGACAAAGCAAAATCTTGTTTTAATTAATGCATTTTTTCCTGAAACCCTTAAATTTTTTAAAAAAATATAGTATTTTTTTAAATTTAAGTAAAGTAAAAAAGTGTTTTTAATTTAATTCTGTGTGGGATATTCTCATTTTTTTAAATTCGATCAATGAAAAAAAGGCTTAACTTTACTTGAACTCATAGATAGATATGATTATAAACGTAAATACCTAAATCATGTACCAAATTTGGTTATTCCAATGTTTAAAGTAATTTAGATATTAATTTTTTTCGAATAATTTAGCCACATTTTGAAGGCCTCTGTTGCAGCCTGTGTTGTAGCCTGTGCTATATACAGGTATGTTTGGTTAAATTACAATATTTTGGGACCTTCTACATGCACCTCCTCTGTGTCAGTTCTTTTGTGGAACACCCTGTATATTCTAAATTCATATCAACTTCGAAACATTTGCTCTCTATAAGCATGTAGAAAAGAATAAGCAACTTACCACAGGTATGCCTATAAAAGTCTCACTGATTCAACAAATCCTCACAGTAGTTTCCGAATCAAACCACAAAAACTTCCTCGTAGGAATTAAAGTGTGCCACTACCTAGGGCGATAGACCAACAAAACTTTGCTAATTTAACTTTTCCTCACCTTCGACAGCCCCCTAAGAACTTGCGTAAGTCATTAAAATTTGACCTCCCTGTATAATTAATGCAGACAATAGACAAGGACCCTCCATCAACACTGAAACTTCCTCCATGAGGCGGCGGCTATTCGCAGGAATGAAAAGCCTCACCGGCTTCGGGTCGCGCTCCAGGCATGGCTCGCCAGGACATCGCTCCATCTCCCTGCCGGAAAGTACGACACTAGTGTATAAATGTGTGTCTGTATGTTTGTCTGTACGTTGGTCTGAGCATTTTCAGCATTGAGCACTAATAGCACCAAATACGAAGTGTGACGGCGACGTCGACCACCATTTTCCCTAAAACGATTGCTCTAGCAATCTCTACCAGTATGGAAAACTGAAACACAGCTAATTGATCCATTACCCAAGAACCATTAAATACAGTATGCGCCAAAAGTATGGAATAAATTTAATAAAAACGAAACAATTATTTTTTGGGAAAAATCCTCGAACAGGTCGATTTTTAATTTAAAAAATACATATTTTAGCGTAAAATGCGATTTTCAAATGTCATTTGTTGTCGAGTAATGACGCCATCGATTTTTTTTAAATGGCAACACTATATTTTTTTCCTTAATTCTGAATTATCGTTTAATTCTCTATCAGACAGTACTAAAATTTTGCCCTCTTACATAGGAAAGTTTTCGAGTAAATGACGATTGAATGTTAGAAAACGTAAATCAATTAAAATAAAGGAAAAACGTTATCAAGTTTAGTTTTTCGAATTCCATAGTTCTATTATGGATCACGTAGGTGAAAATCTTTGCAAAGTGTCATTGTCACACCGACTTTCTAATAAGTATTATAAGCGACATAGAAATTATTATTCAACTTAATTATGGCACATTTAACTGTTACTCAAAGAATTGAAATTTTAATCCTTATCGGATGTGGGAATATGACTAGAACTGACTAGGAAGTTTGCGATTTATTTAATGAAAAATATCCAGATCGTCCTATCAGCCAATCAACAGTCAGTAAGGTAGAGTCTAAATTTAGAGAAACTGGCAATGTTGTAAATATTCCAAAACCTGGACGTCCAAGCATTAATGAAAATCAGAAACAGAACATTTTGATAAGTATGGTGGATAATCCTGATAATTCTTCACGATTGGTTGCATTAAACAATGACACTAGTCAGAGCACAGTGCAACGTATCTTGAGGAAGGAAAAATATCATCCCTACAAAATTCAACTTGTACAGGAACTCAATGAAGATGATCCTGACCGCCGCTTACACTTTTGCGAAATTCTAATGGATTTATGTCAAGGAAATATAAATTTACACCGGCAAATACTTTTTTCAGATGAGGCCACATTTTGTCTGAATGGTACAGTAAACCGTCAAACTTACAGATATTGGAGTCGGGAAAATCCTCATTGGATGGCAGAGGCACATACCCAACACCCTCAGAAATTAAATGTGTGGACTGGAATAGTTGACGACAGAATAGTAGAGCCTTTCTTCTTTGAAGGAACCCTTACAGGACAAAGATATTTAGAGTTTCTAGAAAATGACCTTGTTCCAGTCCTTGCAGTAATTTTTCCTAACGATAATGACCCTGACATTCCTGACGATACCATATGGTTTCAGCAAGACGGTGCACCTCCGCACTATGCGCGCCCTGTACGAGATTTTTTGGACAACTGTTTTCCTGGGAGGTGGATCGGCAGACGCGGACCGATAGAATGGCCTGCAAGATCGCCAGATCTTACACCTCTTGACTATTTTTTATGGGGATACTTGAAGTCAAAAGTGTACATTAATAAACCACGTAATTTAGAAGAACTTCAAAATCGCATTCGGGACGAAATACGCAGAGTTACCCCAGAAATCATTCATAATGTGCAAGAAGAATTTCTTCACAGACTTGCGCATTGTTAAGAAGTTGGTGGATGGCAATTCGAACAATTAATTTAAGTATAAAATTTAATCAATTGTATTTTATTTTACATACCTCAGAATTGTTACTTTTTTATGGATACAATTTACGTTTTCTAACATTCAATCGTCATTTACTCGAAAACTTTCCTATGTAAGAGGGCAAAATTTTAGTACTGTCTGATAGAGAATTAAACGATCTTTCAGAATCAAGGAAAAAAATATGGTGTTGCCATTTAAAAAAAAATCGATGACGTCATTACTCGAAAACAAATGACATTTGAAAATCGCATTTTACGCTAAAATATGTATTTTTTAAATTAAAAATCGACCTGTTCGAGAATTTTTCCCAAAAAATAATTGTTTCGTTTTTATTGAATTTATTCCATACTTTTGGCGCATACTGTATAGAAACCACAAACGTTTTCGTAGTAACTATTTTCGAGAACAAAGGGTCGCAATTTATATCGGGTAGTATGATGCATGATTGATTATTCTGTAGAAAATACTTGTTTGAGCTTCTCGATATCGTCAATTAATAATCTTAAATTTATTCTTTCAAAACAAAGAGTAGATAGCGCTGGTGTCAGTTAAAATTTTTCGATGGCACACGGAACGAAATTGAAAAGCGATGTGCGCTATAAATTTGTAGCTCGAAAAGTGCATTAATAGTATATTATCCAACGACCATATAATGATGGATGTAAATCATCTGAGTGAATTTCAGCCATTATATGCAAGTAGAATACTTGTTCACGACTATTAACAATATTTCAGCAAACTTCAACATGAACATGACATATGACAATAAATATAGTTCACGCTCTGAGAATAATTTTTGTCATTAATTTTGTATTATCAATAGCAACGAGTCTAAAATTTTGTAGATAAAGGATTGGAAAGTACTAAATATCAATAATAATTTTCATTGTAGCTATTTCTTTTGTCACCAAACATTTAAATGAGAGCAGTTGTTGAAATATTCGTAAATTTAGATTGGTTCTAATGTTTATTCAGAATCTATTTAGAGATATGATTTTTGAAAGAATTAACACTGTTTCTTAAAAACTAGTGTTTGGAAAAGAGGTTTATAGAGAGTGTATCTAAATAACACCGAAAATATGTAAGGGGCAATTCTCTGATAAAAGTTAATAAGGGTCTCTTGTGTAAAATTTTTTTAAAAAACCCTTCCCTGAAAAGTTACATCCCTCCAAAACTTCTCCAAAAAAATTGTTTTTCTTTTTTATGTTCCATGTATATCAAACTTGGTGAACATTATCTGTCAATTAAACTACGATTTTTAACAATTTTTCAACCCTAAAGTATTTTTGTAAGGGGTTGAAATAATCAACCCCTATGACATTTTTTCTAATATTTTTTTTCAATAATTTTTTTTATTTTTAGAAAAATATGTCTAAAAAACCCTGATGCATTTACTAACTTGATCCCTTCAAGTAGTTTTTTCCAAAAGTTAAGGATTTATGCGAAAAAAATGTATTGCAATGCATTTTTAGAGATGAGCTGTTTAACGCGAGTGTATTTTACCGAAAGATCTAGTGGCCTATTCTTTGCAATCGAATCCATAGACGCTCTTTCACAAGTTTTATGATTTTATGTAGAAAATATTATTTTTATTATATCCAAAAAACTTGAAGAGATCAAAAAGTTAGTAAATGAATGGGTTTTTTTAGACAGATTTTATAAAAGGAAAAAATTCGATCGAAAAAAAATATAAGAAAAAATGTCACGGGGGTTGATTTATTTCAATCCCTTATAAAAATACTTCAGAGTTGAATAATTTCAAAAATTGTTGTTTCATTGATAAACACCTAGTTTGATTTGACAATTTTTCAGGGAAGGGTTTTTTTCAACAAATTTTATACCAGAAACCCCTAATATTCATCTGAGAATCGCTTACATTTTTTTGGTGTTATTTAACTACAGCCATATCGTGGTTTTAAAACTATAAATTGTATTTTTTTTGACAAATTTTGAGTAACAACAACTACTAAAAAACTACACTGAACTCGATATTTTCAATGGTTTTTGGGAAGTGACTAATACTGTGAATGTCCTTGAAAACCAAAAGGACCTTGAAAATTTGTTGAGACGTCGCTATTACACCTTGCATATAAGAACGATTTTCTAATTGTTGTAAATTACATACAGTTCAAAAGAAATTTCTGTAATTTACTTAATTTTTCTGAATCTTTCAAAATATAATGTATACCAAAAGTTGACAAATTATGGGTTGAGTAGGTTCGCGCATTTTCGTATGGGTTTTGAAGAAGTTTTGGAAGTAAAATTAATAAGTTTATGAAACCGAAATAGTTATAAAACATAATATTAAAAAGTATTTTAGCATTTAAATAGATTTATGGAAGTTTATAATGCACTGATGGTTGTTGATACATAATAACTTTTTATTGATTAAACCGACAAATAAAACACTTTAACATGTAATTCTAGAGGATTATTTTATATAAAAGTTGGTTCACGTAGTTTTAGTGGTTACCATTACACCTTCTTCTAGCTGTTCAATAAAATCATTTATCACTTTGCCCAATATCTATCGGGGAATTGCCTCATTTTGGTTTTGATCTCTTGTGGATTAAGGGAGTACATTCAATGTTAGCATATATGCTATGATGGTCTGTCAATATGTTCTATAGATTTGGCATGAAATATAGAGAGAAGGTAAAAACCAATATGTCTGCCACGAAGTAAATTGAAATGAAAAAAATTGAAAAACGTGGTGGCATTTGTAAGTTTATATCAATCAGGTGTACAGAATGATCATGCAAAAACGTTAAATTCGACTGCGACTTTGCTACACTAGGTGACATCGGAAAACCGAAACGTGTATTTCTTAACTAATTTTTCACAAGGATATCAATTCATTATCAAAAAAAAAATCTAACATAGCACTATAGCTTTGTATTATTTTTAATAAAAAAAATATAAAAAGCACTAATTCACTCAAAATTATTTAGTTACCAATATTTCAAATCAAATCAAATCAAATCAAAATATATTTATTGTGTATAAATACAATAGCTAATACATCAACCCATACACAAAAGGTCTAGACACAGATAACTGATAATTAAGCCTACCCCTCAAAAATAAAAACATAACCTATATATAAACATATATTAATAAATCTACCTATGATAGCAATTACAATTGTAAAAAAGTAATTACGAGAATGTATATGCATACTCACAAATACACTCATACATACACCTACATATGCATATACACATACAACAATTATTTATAAGTATACACACACAATATTAAACAATTAAAATGCAGCAGCATTTGTGGAGTTATCGTTTTCCATGACCAACTCTCCAATGCGTTGTTTAATTCGAATTCTATTACAGAATGCTAAATCTTGGAGCATCAATATATTATTTACTACTGTAGCCGTTAAATAAGTAAAAGAAGACCTGAAATATTCAGTTCGATGACGCATTATTTGCAAATTTAAATTACGAAGTTGACGATTATGTATATCATTCCGCCAAACCAGCTTTTCGTAAAGATAATCAGGAGTTGTACTATGCAATATATTACTAAGAAAAATACATAAATGAACACAGCGCCTTTCATTAAGTCTTAATTTAATTAGCAACAAATCTCATGCATCACCATCATATTTCACAAGAAGTAGAAAATAACCCATAAGATATTCATACTAATGCAATCAGGGAAAGTGGAAAATCGAAAAATATAATATACAGGACGTTTCATTTGAAAAAGCAAAGTTAATATCTCTGTAGTGCAATGCTCGATTGTTTTTTGATAAAGAAATTTTAATACTTGTTAAAAATTAGTCAAGGAATGAACTCTTTATTTTTCTCTTACGTTTTCGTTATGTACATTCAATTTTCAAATTTACGTATAAAATTTTAAATCAATCATCATGTTCGAATAACTCTACGAGATTGAATAGAAATAGTTATTAAATACTAAAAACCGTCAGTGCATTTAGAGCCTATTTAAGTGTTGAATCTGAGAACAAACTGTTGAAAATAAATTTTCTCGTTTATTTTTCTCAATGCATTTTGTATCCAGTAACTCTTTTTCTTAAATTTTCACAATATAAATTAGTTATTTTTGATTTATTTTTTCCATAATCTACAACTTTATTTTCTATTTGAAGTCACCATAACTAAATCAAATGAATGTAAAAATCAAGAAATACTAATTCTGAATTATATCTACTTTTCAACGTTTTTTCATATCGATTATTATTTTGTTGACAAAGACAGTTTCATGGTTACAAGCGAGTAAATAGAATAGATGCCTGTTAGAGGAATCCTTCAATAAAGCATCATAGATAAAATGAGAATTTGGATGGCACTCAGAATATACCAACACTCTAAAATTTTGCAGTAGTAGATGTTCGAGTGTCACTTTAGTGGAATTCATTCCTTCGGGACATATCTGGAACAGTAACGGGGAAAATAAAAGTTGGACGGAATCCAAAGGATGAGGAAACGTATTGACGAAAATGGCGTTGCCTCATTTTAACGGGAAATATCTGTTTTATTCGTATCTGTTTGTTTGCCACTACTTAATAAATATCAGATTAGGTTATCTCACAAATTTATTTGCTATTTTGACAACTATTCCTAAAAGCCTTTTCTTATAATAAAAAAATATGAGCAAGTTTTAGGATAAAAATAATGGTATCACTCAATATTAACCCAGTTACATAACCCCACTTTTCTGAATTAATCCTCATGAGTTTTTTTTTCAATACATTTAAATAAGTCTTCAGCATTTATTACATAAGTGTATTAAAAATATTGTTTTATTGATAAATCATTGTTAAAAAATAATTTCTTATAAGTTATTAGAACATCCTTTAACCGACGATTTTAATTTTAGTGGAAGTAAAGAGTAACATAAATTGGCAAAAATAATAATCTACTCTCTTAGCCACTACAAGACATTAATAGGATCTTCGTAATCATAATTGTTTCTTGGGATATATTACTGCTCAATGTTTACAATATTAATGTTGCAACCTTGAATGTAATAACACCTAAAATACTACACGATAATTCTATTTTATATCACACTTTCTAAAATTCGTCTAATTATGAATTTGACATCAATAATATATTTCAAAAAAATAAATTGCACATTATATAGTTTGCTGGTAACAGAGATGCATTTGCAAGCTTTAAATAGTTGAAAATAACGACATTTCACGGAAAACAATATGGAGTTATCTGATAGCGATCGATATGTTATATCTACTTTCAGAAAATTGCATTACTTATTCAGTGGCTTCTAAATTATTCTTCCCCCCATTTCCTAAATTATCAACTGAGTTTCGGTATGTTTGAAATAAATAAAATTTACATGTTACAAAAATAACGTTAGAGCTTTAATAGGTAATATAGGGTGTAACAAAAAAGCAGGTCATTCCATTAACGATATTTTTGGCGACGAAATATGACAATTTGACCCTATTTACCTACATACAAAAATGCTTTCCTTAGAAGATACAGCGTGTTGAAGTGAAACATTACATAAAGGTGTTATTGTAAACGACACATAAAAAAACAAACGTAGTATAGAAATAGCCACAGAATGTTGGATTGCGCCTAATAATATTTCTAAATTTCAAATTCTAAAACAACATTCAGGGAGAAATTTTTAGACAATTTGCAGAAATTTAAAAAATCTGATAAATGATTTTATACAAAGTGAAGACAGAGCTAGCCAGATTACCATTTTTACATATGCACATATTTTTTAACTATGTAATTTAGCTAAAAAAAATTTAACTGTATTTAAGCACACTTATAGATAGGCATTGCTAGGCATATCCGCCTATTTTAGTAATGTATAGACTGCCTTTTAGAGAAAATCTAACGTTTTATGTTTTCATCATTATTTGTATACTTAAAGGATTAAATAAATATATTACACTATTTCAAATACTTTTTAACTAAAAAATACTTTTTTCAAATCGATAGATCAACTATTCTGTGGTCACAGCACTTTAATAATTTTAGTCCATTGAAATCGCTCTATGTTCAAAGATACTCTATAAAATCAGTTAGGATATTTATAACTGATTAACTGTGATTAACTTACGTAGATTTTGCTTCAATCTGAAAACTACCAAAAGAATTTTGTTTCACATGAAATCATGTATATTTTTTTATATCTATTATCTGTGATGCGAAAGAATTATAGGCGAATCTATGTATATTTGCTTACCCTGAAAATAAAAAAAACACTGCTAATGTTAATATCAAACAAAGCACAATATATTGTAAAAAATAAAAAAATATAAGGAAAGTTATGCATCTGTAATAAATTAAAAGTTTTTAAATCAGCTAGATGTATTTTCTTGGAATTGACTAATTAATTTAGCCTGTTTTGATTGATGATTCAAAGTCAAAACAAATTTTCTAATTAAATTCCTAATTAAGTACAGCAATCCTTTAATCTCATTCTGATATGCGTGCTGTTTTACATAATCTAACTTTCCTTGAAATATGCAAAGTGCAGAAAATGATGGAATAAGATATACCAACAATAAAGAATAGCAAACTAATTATCTTAAATACTTAAATATTTCGTTAGCAATAGATGAATGAATAGAGTATATTACTAAAGGTTATTTCTAAATATTCACACACATTTTAGTTGTGTAAAGTTGTGTATATATTACTCTCTTCAGATTTTGCCACTATAAAACTTTAAAATTAAATACATTCCAATAAGAAGTCAGAAGTAAGTCCTTTTTAGCAAAAGCCTAAAGGCAGGTATTAAAATAGGTAGCTAGATTATTAGTCAATAGTGCAACAACAGGCACTAGTATACAGGATGTTCCTAAATGATATGTGAATATTTAAGGATTCTACATCGAAAATTAATGATTTAACCCATACACGTAATACATTTTCACCATTTCCATATTTGAATAGTTCACCATTATTAACGAGTTTGTAAAAATAAGATATTCACAGCAAACAGATTTTAACGACAAAAAGTTGTTTGAAATGTCAAATCACAAAGCAAGTGACATATTACAGGCCAATTAGATTTATTGCAAAATTGTATCCTTTAATAATTACAAGAATTTTCTGGGACAATCCAACGGTTTCTATTTTTTTCTCTCTCAAAAACGGCGCATTGCAGTCCAAAAACTCAAGATGGCTCTTATTTTTAAAATTGAACGGGGAATTCAAAAATAATTTTTATTTGGGAGAAAACCATTGACGTACCATTTATTTTTAAAATATTAAAGTCAGTGCTCGTGCGCACGCCACTGTGAAAGGTAGAAAATATGTTTATATTGCAAAATATGTACCTTTATTGATAATCATCACATACCAAATTTCATGAAAATATCTGAAGGGGTTTCGAGAATATTAATTATTTTCCGTTTTCCGTATTTTTGTAACGAAACATTTTTGAACCATAGTTTATAAAGATAACTATCATTAATTTTCAATATCATAAAGCAACACTTTGTACATGTAAATAAAAAAAGTCCTATATAATTTAAAAAGATGCTATCTAGTAAAATCTGAAAGTCTATGACTAAATTACTGTTACACTTTAGATAGACTTGAAATGGCATTCTTAGATCCTATACCTTCACAGAAACGGGTATCAGTCAAATTTTAGGTAACGTGTCGGAAATAGAGGAGAACGATACCCCTTTAATTGCTTAAATTCATCAACAACCATCCTTGTGATCCAAGTCTAGTCATCTAGGGGCATTAGGGAACTAATTTAATATTGGAATAGAGAACATGATATATGCCAAGTTAGATAAGCCACAGTTCAGTTATCAACTCGAAAACACAATTTGTCTGAAATACATCTACAGAAAAGAAAATACTAGCAAACAAAATATAATGTGCAATAATAATTAAAAATAAATAAAAATATTAATAAATTATTCCTATATATATACAGGGTGTTTTGGACTGATTTTTGATAAAACTAATTATAGTGGATTTAATTTGAATCCCCACGCCACCTTTACATATTTATTATTTAATTTTAATAATAATATTTCTAAGTAAAATAAAGTAATTTTATATGATAAAACATCAGTAGTTCTAGAGTCATTAATATTATTTGTATTGCAATACAATTAACTGTAAAAAGCCCAAAAATAATTGACATCAAAATATTGATATTTTGGAAGCAGCTAAAAACAAAGGCTTTTAAATTCTCTGTTAATACTTACTTACTTAATTTAAGCTTTGAACTGTGCAAGGAATAATCTCCTAAGGGATGGATATTTAAAAAACACCCTGTATATAAGGTCCCTCAAGATAAATATGAAGTAAATTGTATAAAATACATTTATTTTGGATTTCATGTGAAACAATTTGTATTTAATATATATTTTTTTAAAGCAACTTTTTCTTTAAAATTGTTAATCCAAATTATCTAAAGAGTATCAAGTGATTCAGAAAAATGATTTGAATGGAAAATAACATTTGTTTGATTTGTGTGTTTAAGAATAATTTTGGGTTAAACTCGTTCTTCAATCAAAATTTATTTATTCAAATGAAATAAATTCATTCACTTATTTTACCATAATTATGATATGCTTGCATTCAAGATTTTATATGCTTAAACAGGCATACCAGTCTTAGAGCCAGTGGCCGGCAACCTATAAGTAAATGATTATAGCTGAAATTTTGCACAGTGAGTCTCTTATACCTATCACTTATAAGGTGAGGACTCGTAAGGCCGGCGAGGCCGACTCAAGAGTTTCTCAGGTGCGAGAGGTATGAAAATTTAACCAACTTCGTTATTAAATGAACAAAGCTGCCGTTTGAAAATTTTAAAATATACAATTATTATTATATAAAAATAACAAAGGCAGACGATTATCGTGCTTCCAAGGTCATGGCAGACACTTGTGAAATTGGCAAAAATTATAAATTTTAAAAGTATTTGATTAAATTTGATTTTTGACGTTAAAAGACTGTCAAATATGTCAAGCAGTGTAATCGACATCACCAGATCTCAGAACCTGTGTCAGAATATAATAAATAATAAAAATAAATACCTAATTTGTTAGATCTGAGGGTGTTGATCGCAATGCTCGCTTAGAAAACCAATGGTACTATATCGAAGATAATAAAAAGATGTGACTATATGCCGCCTATACATACGTACGCTCGGGCAGTAGGTAAGGTTACCCCAGAAATCATTCATAATGTGCAAGAAGAATTTCTTCACAGACTTGCGCATTGTCAGGAAGTTGGTGGATGGCAATTCGAACATTTAATTTAAGTATAAAATTTAATCAATTGTATTTTATTTTACATACCTCAGAATTATTACTTTTTTATGGATAAAATTTACGTTTTCTAACATTCAATCGTCATTTACTCGAAAACTTTTCTATATAAGGGGGCAAAATTTTAATACTGTCTGATAGAGAATTAAACGATCTTTCAGAATCAAGGAAAAAAATATGGTGTTGCCATATAAAAAAAATCGATGACGTCATTACTTGAAAACAAATGACATTTGAAAATTGCATTTTACGCTAAAATATGTATTTTTTGAATTAAAAATCGACCTGTTCGAGGATTTTTCCCAAAAAATAATTGTTTCGTTTTTATTGAATTTATTCCATACTTTTGGCGCATACAATATAAGAGACTCACTGTGCAAAATTTCAGGTATAATCATTTACTTATAGGTTGCCGGCTACTGGCTCTTAGACTATACCGCATAAATGTTTTTCATGGTGCAAAGTAGTATTTATTTACATACAAAATCAGTTTTATGCGTAGGAAATTGATACCAATGTATGAAATTTGATTTAAAGTATTTTATGTAATTTACATCACAATAAACCAATTTTGGTTCCATTCCTATGAACATAAACTCTTAACATGAAGAACAAACATGAATTTTAGTTTCTATTTAAAATAAAGTTGATTACAACGTATTTTTGGATACACCGCGTACGAGTAAAGTAATTATTTTTTGAAAAAAAAGCTCGTCAATTATTTATGTACCTTTGAATTACAAATAAATGTCACTTTTTACCTCTTCTACTATATTGTTTCATCAATTTCAAATAGTAAATTACTAAATAAGAATGTATTTAATTATTCTGTAAGATTATCTCCAAATTATTTTAGTTGCCACTTTTTCATTAAAATTTGTTCTTCGTGGTATAATTTTTATCACATGAATGTGTTAGTAATTACAACAAAATATAGCTCACTAATTCCGCTATCGCTTTCATTGTAATTATAGCAATATTGTTCTAAATCCATTTATCGCATCCCAGCTGTTGCTGAGGATTTCACTTATATATCATTTTAAATTCCCTTGTAAATGTATTCGCTATGTAAATATCACCAGTAAAATTTAAGCGGAAATTCATACCACGCATTTATTTCAATTGAAACCATACGTATTCCATTTCGAGTTATTAGAACAATATTGAACATGGCTGTAAAAAAACCGCTTACTGCATTATGCTTTGCTCTGACATTTCCCCCGCTATTTGTAAAATTGACGTAAAACGCTTCCTTCCATCTGAACCATTTGCAGAATCCATATTGATTCCCATCATGTTCTATATTTCGTTATCCTTCTGATCACCATTCTGACATCTGAAATTTTACTAAAGAAATTGTTGTATGTGTGATGAAAGCAGCTTACTTTCTCTTTCACGTTTAAAAAGGGATTACTAGTAACAGTTTCAAAATATTTGGATTTAAAATTCAACGATGAAAAAAGAGATTACGTGTATCACGCAATGTACAACAATTTTTTGAGTCAGAGTGAAATTCAAAATTCTGTCATTGACATACAAGTACAAATGCAGTTTGGCTTGAAGTAGATTCTATTTTGTTTTACTCAATCGCTCGTGTTTTGCCCTCTTGTAATTTAATTTTTTAATCAGTATTTACACAACCTAAAAATTTCGTCTGAAAATAAATACAAATTCAAAATAAAACTTAAAATGTAATATACAGGCTATGTCACAACGAAGGTCTGCTAGACACATCACGGACACAATCAAGATAGAAATATGATAATTTGGATATGTAGGCTTCGCGCAATGATCTACTCAATAAAATTAATGCCATGACTTGATGTCAACTTTGTTATCTTAACATATTATTGCATTTTAATAAAAACGTAAAATTTGATGAATTATTCAAATTAGTTCATGGCTAAACCTTGCCATTCTCGAGATCTTTGGAATTTTGGAAGGTTTATTAGTCGTCGATAACCTCACCTATGGCATACCGATGAGTGCTAACAAGCTCGAAACTGGTATAAGTCTGGTGGACCGCTGGTGAATAACTTTGGCTGTTTGGTGTGGGTTTTTCAGGTAACTCGCAAAGTAGTTGTTTTCTGATTCTACCATTTTTTACAAAGATGTTTGCTGCAAAATATTTTAAAAATTCAAAGAACGGTGAAAGCATTGATTTTAGATATTGAAAATGTTGTATGACCAGCTTTTAAATTGTACAAAAATATAATATACATTCCATTCGAAAAAAATTGACTTTTCTGCATTTAAACTTTCAGAATGCGAAATACTTAGTATAAAATTATTACAGCTGTCAGAATGTCAAAGGGCAAGGTTCAGACATGAAGAAGCTTCAATATTTTTTTTTTCTCAAATTTTACGTCCTTTTAAAATATGCAATAATATATGGGGTACTCCATTTAAAACGACGAAGTTAGCACCAATTTCAGATATTATTTTCATTGAATTCGTCGCAAAATATCTTCAATCATATTTTTTTTAATTCAATTTGGATTTTTGTTCGTGACATATTTAACGTGTACGCATCTTGTAGGTACGTTTGATTTTCCTAAAATGAATTATTAAAAAATTTTAATTTAAAAAAAATGACTATATCCTTTATTTATAATTATTATAGTGACATATTTTGAAAAGAATTTCATTAATATTTCTTACTACAAAAGTCATATATAATAACGAAAAACTTTTTCTTATATTTTATTATATGAACAAGATATAATAATGGGGAAACTAATTATATGCTTCTTCCAGTTTTCTCATAACTTTATATCCAAGCAGGAATCAATATAGCATCATTAATGATCAATTTCATTGTCTTTTCTTTTATTTACTTTATTCTTTATATACAATTATAAACATGAGTAATTAATAAAGCAATAAAATATGACTGAGATGGTTGTTTTATTTTTGCATTTAATTTTATAATAGGTTACACGAAATAGTTGTTGTGTAAATACTTCTGTTTTGCAATAGTACTTACGTAAGCAGTTATTATTATTAATCTTTTGTAGTTAGCATTTTAACAGGTTGCTTTTGAGCAAGGGAGATGGAGAGATAGAGTAAAACAATGTAAAAATGGGTAGCAACCATTAAAGGAGTTTTCAGTGCCGCCTAATATACCTGTTTGACCAAAGCTGTAACAGCTGCATAATTAAGTATAATCATATTCTTTCTACATATCTATAGCAGCTTGTTGTTTTAGTCAAACAGGTTATAAGAACATCGGCAGAAAATGCAGAAATCTATATAAAGTGTTCTTTAATTAAATTTCAGAACGAAATTCACAAGATGCTTCTGGCACACGTCCTTTCGGGCAACCCTTGTGTATAGGTCCTCAAATAAACAACGGAAATGGCCTTGACATACCCCAACCCTTACTGTCACCTTCACCTACACCTTCCAAAGGAAAACACTCACCTGTTGCTAAAAAGGGCACAAAAACCAAAAAATCAAACTGACCTTTTTACTACCTTTACATAGTTTTATTGTTATTAGCAATATTTTGCTCAATTTATTTTTTGGTTTTGTTATTCAATTTCCTTTTGTTGATTGTTTCCATCTGTGATAAATAAAGATTAATCTAAAGAACCAAAAGTTTGTTTATTGAAATGAAGAGAACGAGTAAGTTAGTTTTTTGTGCTTGATTATAACAATGTGTGGTATTTGAAAGTAATAATAAAGATGATACAGTTGAGAACAAAGCAAAAGCTACTTCCACTTAACTACGGATATTGTTCAAGTGGAGTCACGCAAAGATCAATGTTGGTGGTTTCAAAGGAAAAATTAACAAGAAAAACCTACCAAATTTTAGATTTACTTATAATGGTATGTAAATCAGTCGTTAGACCGATTTTTTCTTCAAAAATAATAATTTTCTTTGTATGTAGGTTGCTAATAAAAATAAATACTTCTTTATTCGTTTATTCCTTATCTAAATAATTATCAAAAATAATGTCTTTAGAAATGAAGAAATTCTTATACCCTTGTGATTTTTTCCTTTAAAACAACAGAAAATGAGTCACTCAACCTTATTGATTGCAACTTACTGCTGAAACTAATGAAGGAAAACATCTGAGCCTTATTTGGAGTAAATAGCTTTCAATATCTAACTAATATAGCTTTAAATTGTTATAAGAAAAATATTACGTACCCCCAGAATTTCCCTTTAAGCATTCCTAAAACGATTTCACCTTAATTTACTGTTGTATAGTTCAGCACTAAAGACTAACCCACCACGATTTAGCATAGTTAACACTAGCTTGTAGCAGTTACCAGTTTCTCTTGATATCTTGTAGCCAACTTTTTCAATGTTATTTGTCAGGAACAAGCATGAAGTCCTCCACGAGTGCTGTGAACATTTGTCCGATGTTGAGGACCAACAATGTCGGTCTGTATTAGAATGGCATTAGAGAAGAATCCAAAATTTTGTTTCATTTGGAATTTCATTTCGATTTTGGCCCTTAGATGGAATGAAAAGTTGTTTATGCGAAAACTAAGCGTAGTTATGATATTTCATGGTTTTGTTTTTATTTGTAACCTTCTTATGCATCCAGAACTAGACAATTTTGAAAAAAAAATAATAGTGAACTACAGTATTATGTATTACAGTTTTTTTTTAATAAAAAATCTCTGGGATAAACCCAAATTTTCTTTTTAAATTGGTGTCAGTTATACACCATAATAGAAAGTATGTATTTTTGTAAAAAAATTTATATTTAACAATCAAAGAATGTCTTCTATCGTGGTATGTAAGTGATAGCAATTTAAAAAGAAAAATTATCTACTCCAGAGATTTTCAAAAAGAACCTAAAAAAAATAAAATTTTAACGACCTATAATTGAAAAACTGAAATTTTTGAATCCGTAATACATGATAATTTGTTGCTTAATAAATATTGAATATTTTCACGTCCTCAACCCAACCCTTGAAACAGTTTTATAAATTTTAGGTTATTCAATAATTATGTTTTAATGCTGTAATACATATTTGATATATTATAGCGGCAAGTATCATTATTTTATTGTCAGTAGCTGAAATATTTTATACAGGGTGTCCGGAAATGATGAGTAAAAAATTCAGGGGATAATTCTAGACCGAAAATAAATGCTACCTCTTTCTATAACATTTTTCCAAAACTGATTATTAACGGAGTTATAGGATGTTAAAGTTAAAATATTTTCGATATTTGTAAATAACTTCTTAGGAAATCCAAATATTTACACAAAATTTGTAAATCGGGGGTTTTTGCGGACGATAAATTCAAATATGTTTCTAATATTGACGTCACTAGTAGAGGGCGCCACTTGTGGCCCACCATGTTTCTTTTTTTAAATGGCAGAACTTTTTTGCATCTTAATGTATCCCTCTGACTATCGAAACAAGAGATTCTTCTACCTGTTTTTATTTGAAAAAGGTATACCTTGCTGAAGTCGGTAGGCGTAACCATTTTTTAAATAATAATAATGTAATGTTCAGTGCCCCGAGTAAAAACTGTTTTGGTTTCAGGTGCCTTTTCTGCTGAAAATACAGCAAAATGTTACTTGAAAAAGTTGTTCAGAATCATAAATTATGGAGAAGTGCAAAAGATCGGCGAGGTTTGATAAAACCATTTTTCAACAAAGCACAAAGATTTTATCAAAGCATGCCGATTTTTTAAATTTATTTTTAAATTTTGCACATCTCCATAATTTACCGTTCTGAACAACTTTTTCAAGTAAAATTTTGTTGTATTTTCAGTAGAAAAGGCATTTTAACTGAAACGATAACAGTTTTCAATCGGTGCACTGAATATTTCAAATAAGATTATTTCGAAAACTGTTACTCTTAACGACTTCAATAAGATATACGTTTTTCAGATATAATAGGTAAAAGAATCGATTGTTTCAATAGTCAGATGGATACACTAAGCAGCAAAAAAGTTCTTTCATTTAAAAGAAACATGATGTGCCATAAGTGGCGCCCTCCACTAGTGACGTCAAAATTAGAAACATATTTGAATTTCTCGTCCGCAAAAACTCCCGATTTACAAATTTTATGCAAATATTTGGATTTCTTAAGAAATTATTTACAAATATCGAAAATAAAATTTTAACTGTAACACCCTGTAACTACGTTAATAATCAGTTTTGGAAAAAATATTACAGAAAGAGGTAGCATTTTGGTCTAGAATTATCCCCTGAATTTTTTGCTCATCATTTCCGGACACCCTGTATATTTATAACAAGAACGTTTTGGCAGAAAAATTATAAAATGACCTTGTTTGACAAATATATAAATATTTTATAAAAATTTCTGTGACAAGCTTATAAAACATTTTAGCTAATATTGTTTAGTAATGCTCCGCAGTATTTCTAACGGCACTTTTAAAAAATTTTATAATTGTTTCTCAGATGTGGGTTGTCAACCTAAAAGATTCTTGAAGACAATTTTACTTCTAAGAGCAAATAGCTGTATTATACACTATAATATAGTTATTATGAAATTATATCAGTTCTAAAACAAAAATAGTAGGTAAAATAAAAATTACAACAGGGTAACGTTTATTTTCCCTCAAAATTACGTTGACAAAACATTATATAAAAACAAATTGAAACAGCAAAAATTGAGACCTTGTTTTGTTTGTATCATATAAGTCTAGTTTTACTTCTTGTTTTAGCTTTCATAGTCATTGTATAAGAATAAACATGTCAGATTGAAGCCAGTGGAATTTAGAACAAATGTAAAGAATTTTTTTCAAAACAAAAAAAAGCTATGACATATCGAAATTGATAAAATCGTACTTTTAACTAAAGCACATAAAATAATATTGAGTAGTATGAGAGTTAGTTTATACCTTCTGATACCTTTATGATACTGTTAATAAATAATATAGTTCTATTGATAGATTTTATGCTACAAAGATGTATTATGGCTACTGCAGATAGTAAAATAGAGCTCTTATAAAGTTGAATAGTTGATGCATAAACATCCTTACAATGTTTTGTTTCTTATGCTGTTTTATAAGATTTGTTTAGAAAACGTTTTTGTAGCTGTTATAACATAAAAATTGCTAATTGGGAATAATCCCTTTAAATATTTAAAAAACACTCAGTATGTCAGTAAAGGAAAACAAAATTATCCCGTTCGTTAGCAAAATTTACTAACCTGAATAAAACTCATTCCAACAAAATTTTGCGCGGACTTATCTTCTATTTCTAGAAACCTGGTGTTCGCATAAACAACATCATAGAACCCCAAAAACCAGTAGAGTAACAGCACATAAATATAACCCAATATACAACCACAACCAATGTGCATGGTGTGCCCTGTGTACCCCATAAAACATTTCTTGATAATGTAAATTAAATTAATTTCAAT
The DNA here is from genome assembly GCA_037114965.1 of Monochamus alternatus. NCBI lineage: Eukaryota > Metazoa > Arthropoda > Insecta > Coleoptera > Cerambycidae > Monochamus > Monochamus alternatus. Next base: position 23,495,873 of record CM073430.1, read on the forward strand.
GTTTCAATAGCTCCACATTCTCCACGTCGTCAAAAGTTGAACCTTCGCATGAAAAGCTTATCCCTAGACTCGCCAGAGAGCACAGAACACGTTAGAAGAGGAAAACACCATGGAGTTAACACCGCTAGCGACCCACATTCGAACCAGAGTTCTTCTTCGAGGATTCAGTGTATGAAGAACAAATTAAATGTTGTGCTGTCCCTTTCATACTTTGTTTACTAAATATTGTGGAGCATCTTGAAATTTAAAGTGATAGAAGTTCAGTAAATAAAATTTTGACAGTCACTTACTCCATCACTTTAAATTTTGGTTACTCTCAAACAACTAAATGCCTTTCAGCCTTTGCAACATATCGCTGTTTGTTCGAGAATGCACAACTGCTCCTTATGCACCGCTCTTTATCTTTCACGTAATTTAGGACTGACTTTTTTCACTTATTTTTATTAACTTACTTGCATGTTTCGCAGTTTCCAATGTTCCTCCAAGGCCTGTTCAGAATCACGTTACACGAAGTGACCTGAAAGCAAAATCAAGTATGCGTTTTGCAGTTTCTTGATATATTTCAAAGTTATAAGAAAATGTTTAGATATATTAAATATACGACCTATATACCTATTTTATAAATTTTTATAACTTTGAAATATATTTTTACAATAATTGCTACTATTATTTTAAATATAGCTACCAAACATGATTAAACAGAAAACCTGATGCTTAATTTAACACTTAACTAGTTTCTAACGTAAGGGTAAAAAACAGAAACAATAACACTGATGTGTATAGTCGATTGTCAGCAAATCACCGAAGCTTTCCTTTAAATATTTTCAAAGGGGCCGGAACTGGATCTACATCAGATATATTTTTTTAAGAACTTTAAAGTAACTTAACAGTGCAGCAATTTATCGAATAGAGAAAGCAAAAATTAAATTTTATCCTGGAAAACCTATAGCAAACAGCTGTTATTCATTAGCAGCCCACCAGATATATACCGGTTTCGAGCTTATTAGTTCCCATCAGTATACCATAGATGAGGTACCCTTAACTGTTTTAAATCTGTCTGAGTAACGTGGAGTGGCACAGCTACCTTTAGAGGTCATTTGTTATAGTCGAATCGTGATAGAGGTCGCTAGCTTTCAATGGTTTTCTATTGCTATATAAAACACTGTGGCTTGTTAGTCCGACATGGAGTCGCGAATGACCGCTAGAGCTACTCCGCGTTATTAAATTTTAAATAAATTTGAGTTATATTCTCAATATATTTCGCTGTTTTTTCACATTAACTCTCTGTTCCTCTTTATTAAAATACTAATTCACTCAAAATTCAACATCCAAAAACTTAGTTACGTAAGATAATACAGCCAAAATAGTATATTTATCTTTGAAGACTGCTTCTAGCCATTTGCAGAGCTTCGCCAACTGTTTTTGTTTTGTTGGAGAGAATGCATTGCAAAGTTTATTTAGCGAATGGTGAAATGTTGGCATCTCGCTGGCGATCGATTATGCATTGAAGTGTAAGAGATACTTGGTTCTTTATATTAGAAAAGAAGAAATAAATTAATAGAATAGAATAGAATAAAAAACGAAGACAAGCTTTTGTGACACCCTAAATGTCATAATATTTATCTTAATTAGATATATATTTTGGAGAGCTGAAGACTTTCATTAAATCTGATTGTTTAAGAGACGCATGAATAAATATTAATAATTGTTATTTCTAGTATAACGAATTAAGTATCATTTAAAATTACCCTTCATTGCATGTCTGTCAATAGTTCAATTAATATATTTAGCTCTATCTAATATATAGTTAACTCGTCATACAGAAACTAATACTTCAAGAAGGAAACTATTGATTTCCAAATAATTGTTTAGTTAATAGTAATAAGTCATCTGTTAGAACTTTAGCAACTGCAACGATAATGATCATGAATGGCAATAACTTCCATGGTAACAATACCATAATAATAACAATAGATATGTGGCAATGGCAAATGTATGACAATAATAATGACGAAGACAACTATAGCTACAACGACGATGACAAGTCAATAACTAAGAGAACTCAAACAGCCGTATTAACGATGGAAACAATGACGATATTGATGATGACAACTACAATAATCGCAACAAGTGCGGCAGCAAAAATAACAATTATGTGAAAGCTTTTCGCATCAATAATAAAAGTAATCATCAGTCAAAGTGATAGCAAAAGTAGCCAACATCAAGCACTAAAACGTTATTGCCCTTGTCATGTTTGTTGTATCTAGTTGCAATAATTATACAGTATGTCCACGGATTTTCACATGGATAGGAAAAATAATTGCTTGCTTGTCAATAGCATCACCATAGATAAATCTGATCCGATTTTTATATACACATATAAAATATATAAAAGTATGATAATGTGAAATAGATCAAGAGCAAAATAGCTTTAATTTTCCCATTTTGTATTTCTAGTGAAATACTGTCTTTAATTTTGGTTTTTAGTAAATTAACGTTAAAGTTTCAAATATCTCTACAAATAAAAGTCCATATTAAGCAGGCTATGGCCAAAACTTAGGTCCATATCTATATTCATCTATTCCTAAAATGCGACGTATATAAATTTTAAGAATATGAGTAAACCTTGTCCTCGTCAAGGCAAAATTCGTGAATATTCACAAGAATCACAAGTTTTTGATTTAAATTATAAATGACGGAAAAACCTCATCTTCAGCAAATTTCGCAAAACAGCAATATAATCGCTATTTTCATTATTAGGTATGTGAGGTTAGTAACTTGAGCTTCTAACAATCTGCCATTGTCACAGGTTTATGATGAAAATGATAAAAAATGTTGCATTTGACAAAATTCGTTAAAAGTCATCCGCCATTAAATAATTCGCGTAAATTTTCGCGAATTTCGCATCATGAGGACAAGGCTTTAAAATGAGAAGGGCAACCAGCATATTAAAGATAAATATGTGTTGTTTCAGTTAATGGAATATTCGCCGAAATTAATTTTCTAGCATTTTTAAGTGCGAATTGCATTTAAATTGCTATCAAAAAAAGTCAAACATTGATTTTCTTCAAATATTATCGTCTTCTAGTGTGTATTCTCTGTACTCCAAATGCAGACAATGTTGAGAACTTGTACCTCTGCTAATGGCAAATTGATTAATTCCAGAAAAGTATTCATTTAGTAAAATACACAGGTATCATCAGCAAAAATTTTACCACCCCATACAAAAATCCAAACAATGGCATCATCATCTTAAATTGGCGCTAATACATCAATGTCATGGTCTCAGCAAAAAAGGTTTCTGTCCTTCGCATGCATATTTCTAGCAATTTTAATTTTATTATTAATATTTGTATTTGTCATAAATAGCTCTATCTATGCTTGATATTTGATGTGTGTAAGGTATGATTTTATCTATTTTTGCGGTTAAAGCGCTACTCTATCTACGATTTTTATTAAAAGAAAGGCAACTTTAACATTGGCTATAGAAAAGAAGTTATCAGTAGTTACAAATGTCAATTTTTAAATTGTTTCCAATGCTATTTATGACAAATACAAATACCAAGCAGTCTTTTATATGATTTTATATAAGTATTTTTGTAAAACCAAAATTAAACAAATACAGATTATGGCCAATTTGTTTTATAAAAATAACTATTCTAAAAAAAACACAACAGCGTTTCCTCTATGAATAGTAATTCGTGGACACACTGTAGATTATGCTCTAAAACTTTTAGGTTTTTTTTTTATTAAGTAGTTAGCATGTTCCAAAATTACTGCTAAACAGTGAAACTTTGTCGATGTATGATAACACATCATACAATTTAAGTGGGTAAAGCCTTAATGAAATAGTTTCTGAGAGTTAACTAAATGCGCCGTATTACGGCATTCCACTTACATTAGCGAACCCGTTAAATTAATTGCCTGAAAACTATAGCCCCCTCGAGCCCTGTACACAATCGTCGATTGCTATCAGCGAAGAACATTCGAATGTCTTCTGTGGAACTCCCTGATGATAATGAGAAAAGTCCCTCATCAGCAAGCACTTCACCGTGTCCAAGTCCTGTAGGAGGCAAAGTAAGTCCGATTAAACAACCAAATAAAGTTTCTGCTCATTTCAGCAGTATTAAAGTAGGTATAGAACGACATCCTTCTATTTGAAGGATTTTAGTTTTATTTCGGAAAAAAGCTTTTATTAGTTAAAGCACAAAAATGTCCTTATGGTCTTAGAACGGGTTGTTTATACTAGAAATGACTAAAAAAAGTTTAATTGTAAAAAATATTAAAAATTTAAAAAAATGAAGAATAAAGTACCTTCAATATTGATATATGTTTCCGAAAAAATAATTTTCTTTACAAAATAACGGTATATTAACAAACAAAAACATAGGGTTGCAATATTTTTTTATTTCTTATACAAAAACCTCAATAAGATTAATGAAACATACCTTTGGTACCTTTGTAAAACTGTTCTATATAAAATATATCAAGAGCATTACATCTCTCCAATCATCTTCTAAATGCTACATTATAACTGCTTTAAAAATTCTGGTTTTCAACGTTGCATAAGTTGTAGTGTTGACAATCTTGCTTGCAAATAATTTCGATTTTACAGCATCGAATTTATCTTATTAAATGTGACGGTATAGTTAACATTTCTTTCCGAATTTTACGAATAATATTCAAACGTTGAAATTACTCGCCCAAATTTGAGAAATTTAAGAAAAATATGCTATTTCAACGGTGAAATGTAAATACAAGTTGGTGATGCAGCCAAGGTACTCATTTTGAATTCACTAAGAAAATAGGAACAGATCTGAAATTGATGTTAGCAAAACAAATATTCAAAGGATTTTGGTAGAAAATGATTTTTCAGCAAAACGAAGTAATTCACATGACAGTTAATGATGATGTACATCGATTGGACTTCTGGTTAGAAATAAGAGAAATTATTGTGAGAGATAGATATTTTCGATTAACACTTTTTCTGCCAATGGAGTAGTACCGTCGTAAAATTATGGTTTTTGAACGCACTAAAATTCATCCAAAATTTGATACAGTTATTTCAGAAAATCAAATGTTCAAAAGAGCTAATGTAATTAATTGATATTTTTTTAAAGAAAATTTGAATCAACATACATAGGTACCTACTTCTAAAAACATTTTTTAGTCAGAATTAGACAAAAAAAATAGAATATAGACAAAAAGCATATTTCCTATTTTCAACAAGGCAGATGTTTCCTCACTCAATGACTGAACTCTGCTACAATTGCGTTAACAGAAAACTTATCAACAGTCCATTTGCACCATGCTCCCCACCTCTAACATATCGTCGCTTGATTATTTCCTTCAGGGATTTTTGCAAAAAATAATGCAACATACAGTATGGGCCAAAAGTATGAAATAAATTCAATAAAAACGAAACAATTATTTTTTGGGAAAAATCAGGTCAGGTCGATTTTTAATTTAAAAAATACATATTTTAGCGTAAAATGCGATTTTCAAATGTCATTTGTTTTCGAGTAATGATGTCATCGATTTTTTTTTAAATGGCAACACCATATTTTTTTCCTTGATTCTGAAAGATCGTTTAATTCTCTATCAGACAGTACTAAAATTTTACCCTCTTACAAAGGAAACTTTTCGAGTAAATGACGATTGAATGTTAGGAAACGTTAATTTTATCCATAAAAAAAGTAACAATTCTGAGGTATGTAAAATAAAATACAATTGATTAAATTTTATACTTAAATTAAATGTTCGAATTGCCATCCACCAACTTCTTGACAATGCGCAAGTCTGTGAAGAAATTCTTCTTGCACATTATGAATGATTTCTGGGGTAACGCTGCGTATTTCGTCCCGAATGCGATTTTGAATTGCGAATTACGTAGTTTATTAATGTACACTTTTGACTTCAAGTATCCCCATTAAAAATAGTCAAGAGGTGTAAGATCTGGCGATCTTGCAGGCCATTCTATCGGTCCGCGTCTGCCGATCCACCTCCCAGGAATACAGTTGTCCAAAAAATCTCGTACAGGGCGCGCATAGTGCGGAGGTGCATCGTCTTGCTGAAACCGTATAGTATCGTCAGGAATGCCAGGGTCATTATCGTTAGGAAAAATTACTGCAAGGGCTGGAACAAGGTCATTTTCTAGAAACTCTAAATATCTTTGTCCTGTAAGGGTTCCTTCAAAGAAGAAAGGCCCTACTATTCTGTCGTCAACTATTCCACCCCACTCATTTAATTTCTGAGGGTGTTGGGTATATGCCTCTGCCATCCAATGAGGATTTTCCCGACTCCAATATCTGCAAGTTTGACAGTTTACTGTACCATTCAGACAAAATGTGTCCTCATCTGAAAAAAGTATTTGCCGGTGTAAATTTCTATTTCCTTGACATAAATCCATTAGAATTTCGCAAAAGTGTAAGCGGCGATCGGGATCATCTTCATTGAGTTCCTGCACAAGTTGAATTTTGTAGGGATGATATTTTTCCTTCCTCAAGATACGTAGTACTGTGCTCTGACTAGTGTCATTGTTTAATGCAACCAATCGTGAAGAATTATGAGGATTATCAAAATGTTCTGTTTCTGATTTTCATTAATGCTTGGACGTCCAGGTTTTGGAATATTTACAACATTGCCAGTTTCTCTAAATTTAGACTCTACCTTACTGACTGTTGATTGGCTGATAGGACGATCTGGATATTTTTTATTAAATAAATCGCAAACTTCCTACTGAGTTCTAGTCATATTCCCGCATCCGATAAGAATTAAAATTTCAATTCTTTGAATAACAGTTAAATGTGCCATAATACTTTAAATTGAATAATAATTTCTATGTCGCTTACAATACTTATTAGAAAGTCGGTGTGACAATGACACTTTGCAAAGATTTTCACCTACGTGATACATAAAAGAACTATGGAATTCGAAAAACTAAACTTGATAACGTTTTTGATTTATTTTAATTGATTTACGTTTTCTAACATTCAATCGTCATTTACTCGAAAACTTTCCTATGTAAGAGGGCAAAATTTTAGTACTGTCTGATAGAGAATTAAACGATCTTTCAGAATGAAGGAAAAAAATATGGTGTTGCCGTTTAAAAAAAAATCGATGACGTCATTACTCGAAAACAAATGACATTTGAAAATCGCATTTTACGCTAAAATATGTATTTTTAAAATTAAAAATCGACCTGTTCGAGGATTTTTCCCAAAAAATAATTGTTTCGTTTTTATTGAATTTATTCTTCTACTTTTGACGCATACTGTATAGTATTTCTTAAAAATATGGTAAAAATCTTAAAAATGACTTTTTCGACAATTGAAATTTTTCATCCATTTCTACTATCGACACTTTATTTTTTTAAAGTAAAAAAATAGTTATACAAATTATTCGCTTGTTGAAGTCAAATACAAGAGAAAATATTCTTATTATATTCACATCTTCGTTATAAATTGAGATTATTTTCGGAGCACAAGCACTGTTGCCAGCATATAACTGAAAATGTCATAGGCGTACCAAATTTTCTATTTAGAGGCCATGCATAAATCATTTGATATATTTATTCATTTGTATAATTTTATGGTCGTCAACAAACAATTTGTAACTAAATATATATAAAAATGTAGAGCAATAAGTAAACTGTATATAAAAATGAAAAATATTAGAATACATGCATAAAAATAAATAGAAAATCAAAATTAAAATAAAGGAAAAGGAAGACAAAATATAATGGAGCAAATTCAGTTGTTGGTGTTGCCAGGTAATAGAAATTTGTCTTGATATTGCTCTGGGAATACAAGTGTTGATATTATTTACTGCAATTAATTTGATTATTTAGTAAATTTTAACAAGTAACTATATCAAGTAAATAATGCTTTATCTGAAAACATTTTTGTTCATATTGAATAATCAGTCAAGAGAATATACAGGATGATATCAATATTTTATAAAAAATTACAAAATGTTACAAAGGTTAACGCCGGTCTTGGCTTTGTTATGAGCCTGTGTGGAATGTAGTGGAGACTACGAGATCGGTGTTGCCAGATGAGGATATTTTCCTACATGTTGACCTAAAATTTGATCCTTATGAAAAAAATTAGAAGAAAATATGAAGAATTTTCTGATTTTTTTAGTTTTAAAGTTTTCTATCAAAAGAGCGGTAAGTTTGAACCCAATTTTGTATGTAGAAATTCAACCTATTAAAATAATAGACGTTTTGTGATACACTGTATTTTGGTTCTACAAATAGGTTCTACAAATATCAGGAATCAAGTAACCAGTTCACTTTTACAGTTTATTTCTCTTTATTAAAACGAAGATTCTATTAAATTGCCTAAAATTATTTATTAAGTCAATATTTGTACTGATTTTGAACAGCATTTCTTACGGAAATTTAGGGAAAAATGCAATTATAGATTGAAAGGAAGAAATATTTGAAATCATAAATAAAATTGAATATACTACGATATTAATACTTAATTGGTACGTAGTTATTAGAAGATATTCGGTTATCATATATTACCTCACTGATCACACATACTTCATTGTTTATTGATCGATTATAGTTATTTAGAGCTCTTAACTGAAATGAACTTTTTAATTCCTCAGAAATCTCACAGGCTGCTTCCAACCAATTTGTACGTGGTGCTGTATAACTTCAAGTCTCGTCATCAAGACGAGCTTGATCTTAAAGCTGGTTATAAAGTAACTGTAATAGACACTTCAGATCCGGATTGGTGGAAAGGCAAGTGCTTAGGGAAAGTGGGATTCTTTCCTTCCAAGTATGTCTCCAAATTATCTCCAGGAGAGAAGCCATTACAGGTAAACGAGATGTGCAAAAGTAGTGACTGTTAAGGTAACTTTGGCAGTTACTGTAAAAATTACAATTAATGCAGCGCAAAATGGCAGGAAAACTCAATTCTTTCCTGAACATCAAATTTCATGGACTTCTGAACTGCATAAGTAGTAATGAAAGCAATATTTAGATTTGAATTGTTACAGCAAATATGAACTTATAAATAATTTTAAGAATGCTTTCACTATATCATATTTAAATTAATACAATAAAATTTAATAGAAGTATGATCAGCTCTCTTTCGTTCAAATTATGTTTAATGGGGAAATCGCATGTATTTTATATTGGTTTGAAATATATCACAGAGTAATTTTTCAGACATATTGAAAGATCAGGTCATGTAATTAATTGTCATAGAATGTAAACAAAACCATGTGACTGAAAACGCAATAACATTGGTGTGCCGTGACACGCCGCTCAGCGCGGTTTATGTTTCCATAGTTATAAGTATTGATGACGTAAACCTGGGTTTGTTTCTTGTGTTTTGGGTTTTTGTGGCATTTTTGGGTCGGAGATCGTGTAAATACTGTGTAGGTAATGCCATAATTATTAGTGGTGATGTAACTTATGTCATTGTTAAACATCATTTATTTCTTTGTTTACAATATATATCCGTTCCTGAAAATTATGGCAACAATTCTGTTGGTTACGTCCAGAAAGATGGTTTTACTTCTGGTGATTTATAAAATAATCTGAATTCGTATGAAACTACTTACGTGATGAATAATGATATTTAACAATTATTAATTTTTTAATATTAATTTTTTTTGCCATTTACAACTGATTTCATTTCACCTTAAACATTTTTAAAAAGTCCTTATTTATTACTTTTGTTTATTATGTTTTCTTAATAAAACAGGTAATTTAATGTAGTGAAGTCAGACAGCAAAGTTTTGTAAATGCCTTAAATAACATTCTACATTCCATAAATGGTAGAAACAAATAAAGAACATGTTATTTAGAATCGGAATCAATCGCTAAATATGAAAAAAAAATGTAAGATTGCTTTACCATTCTGGTAGCTTAATTAAAAAGTTTTATTGATTCTTTACAACTTTACATATTATTTTTTTCGATGAATTTAATCCTACCTACTTATGTATTTCCAATTAAACTTACATTAAAATGGTTTTCACAAGCAAACAATGTTGCAATACTTCCTTTCATCGCATTTCGTCGCCCTACACCACCTTTTTCTTTTAATTTTTTAGCACGATGAAATATTTTTTATTAGGCGTTGTACGCTGTATTCGTACGTAATGCAATACTTTCTTCCATTTGTCCGGTGAGATGCACTTTTTGTGCCGATTCTACTATTTTACAACATTACAACATTGTTCAATACCAATATCGACACAATAACACGGAATAATATCACAAATGGCAAATTAACCTTTCTAACGTATGTACTGCATTGTCCGAAAATTGAAATTGTGTACAGATAGAAACTAGAGCACACTCCTGTATTTAAGTATACACGTGAGAACGTCGTTTGACGTCTCAGGACTTCCCCGTGGTGGCGACCTTTTTTTTAGGGGCGTGGTCTGAAAAATTATAAAATACCGTTTTTAGGCTTATTTTTCACGAAATTGTCTAGAACAAGCGCCATTTCAATTAAAATAATACATTCTTTTTCTGAACGTATTTGGAAAAATCATGCAATTTCCCCATTATATATATAGTTAATTTTTATTATTAAAAAAAACACATTATTCAAAGAAAATCCAAATGAGGTGTTAAATGGAGCAGATATGTGAATGAGCATGAACATTTTTTAGGTTACACACAACTTGCAAGTGTCAGATGGTGACAATGGCTTGATGCTGCTTAGGGATCAGATAGTGATCCAAATAGGGGAGGAATTAGATGGAATGGTGATGATCCGCTCTGGAGATAACCGTCAAGGAGTATGTCCGGTCAAATTCCTTCAGGAGGTGTGACATCGTAATGAAGTTGCATGTCAAGCTACTTACCCATGTAATTGTTTAGATAAACAGCAAAATGCACCACCAAGCACCCTAAAAAAGATATATTACCCCAGTCCAACAACTAGATTCATGATACAGAACAATACTTTGACAAAACAAAACAATAAGAAGAACATAAATTCGGGTAGCATTTTACAGTATTATTACAATAATTTCGGTCAAAATAATAAAGATACAAACGTTTACAATAACGTCCTCAACAGAAGAAGGAATGAGCTAGCATTCCTTCACGGAAAAGCCCCTTTCTCATCCACAAAGCGTCCCTTATCCATACGACTCTCCACCCCTAAGCACGTTGCAAATTTTTTTAGTAAATCTTTCAAGTCAGACTCACAAAAAAGACCGTTGTTGCTGCAAGGAGCAATGAATTTCAACAACCAACAACACAAACCCAATTTTCAGATAGTACCCAACAGAGGTGGACTAAGATTGTCCTCTATATATACAATCAGTGAGGATGTGGAAAAGTTTAGTTTGTATCGGAAAAATTTATACATTTCATCGAATAGTAGGCCTCTTTTTGTGAGAAAATGAGAAATTTTTTATTGTACAATTCCGCAAGAATTTAGAAGAAATAGTTCAACATATTTTTATAAATGTTATAGTAATAACCTATACTTATATGTGATTTACCAGCACGTCCTTACACATGTTATAAGCACTAACATCCTTACACTGTATCCCTAGTCACAATACATTACATGAATATTTGGTTATTTACTGGAAGTGTTAAAAACATCCTCTAAATAATTGTTAGGGTCCATTATAAGTATTCTATAGAAAAGGGAACATTATCGAATGAAATACACTTTCTAGGCTGTTTCGCCGTGGTCCATGACTAACTGCAGACGTTTCGCCATACTTAACAGATGGCATCTTCAGTGCTTCTCGTATCTTGAGCTGTGGCTGAATGGTTATACCGATGTCTAAGGCGAGTTTTTATACTAGTCAGTGTATCAAAGTTAGTTGAATCAGTATTTATATTGACTGGTTCAGGCATGTTACGGATGTCTGGTTCAAGTACGCATCGGTTCACTTGTTATGTTCTTAAGCAAAAGCATTCATGTGTGACTAATCTCCAGTTCTTCGTATCTGTTTATGTTGTTTGGATATGGAATCTCCAAAGCCTCCTTTGTTGCTAGATTGTAATACCCATTGCAAACACTCTAGTGTCCTCTAATGAGATTCTGTGTCCCTTTCCCAAGCATGTTCAGCAACGGTATGTATCTTTTGAATTCTTTTTCTTTCTACAGTTTGTTTGGACATTCCCACATATGCTTTGTCACAAACGCTACATGACACCAAATACACTCTTGGAGTTTGTAATGGACTCAATTGATCTTTGGTGCAAAAGTAGAGCGCATACCTCTTTTGCATAGTATTTTCGGAATTGGGAATTTATGGTAAAGTGGTGGTTTTAATGACTTCCTCCTTGGACCTTGCTGTTTGCTCACGCCGAGGTCTAATGGCTCTATTGGTGTTCTTCTTAGAGTATCCATTTGCTAGGCAGACAGATCGAAGGGAATCTATCTCTTCCACCATTTACAAATGGTGCTCATCAGCCAGCGTTCATGCAGGCGAACTACGGTCTTCATGACCAAGCGCTTTTGATCCGGATAATGGTAAGACTTTTTATAGAGATATCTTTTAGTATGTGTCTTCTTCCTGTAGATACCGTGTCCCAAAACATCATAGGTCTTCCTTTTTACCAGAACATCTAGAAACGGTAAGGCTTTATCTTGCTTCACTTCCATGGTAAAGATGATCTTGTTGTGTTACCGGTTGATATGAAAAAATCCTGTAGGGAGTCTATTCCATGCTGCTAAGCGATGAATGTATCATCCACATATATAAGCCAGCACTTTGGTTTTTTAGGAGCTCTCCGTAAAGAAATTCTCTATTATAGTACTCAGTAGTCTCAGTGGACTACCTCTCGCGAGACCACTAGCTTACTTTGTATCAATGGGTATTACAGTCTAGCAGAAAGGTAAAGATTTGGAGATACTTGGATACCTTAAGAACAAAACAAGTGAACCGGAGCGTACTTGAACCAGACACCCGTAACACGCCTGAACCAGTCAACCTAAACACTGAACTAATCAACTTTGATCCTCCGACTAGTACCCCCTTAGATACCGCGATAACCATTCAGCCGTCGCTCAAGATACGAGAAGCACTGAAGATGTCATCTATTAAGGATGACGAAACGTCTGCGATTGGGCATCGACGACGGCAAAACAGCCCAGAAAGTGTACATCATCCAATTGACACCGACGTGAAAACCTACGAACTATGGGAACATTATAGTCATCTTAGTCAACAGAAAATACTATCCAGCAAAAGATTTATCATTGGTCCGCCTAAATTATGTAATTTCTGCTTTATAATTGATAAACTATTGATCCAATATAACAAATTAGAAAAATAAATTTTCAACTGTCCGTAGCTGTAGAGATGCAAATGTAGATATTAGATATGGGAAAGGGTGACATACCGTGTATAGCAATAAAATAACGTAAATGCCATCGTCATAATTAGAATAGAATACGATTTTATTTGCAAGAAAACCATAAGTACATGAATATCATTTAAATTTTGCTGATACTGATATCGAATGCAGCAAATTATGATTTAAAAAAAAACTAAAGTGAAAATTAAATGTTTGTCCTATGACAGAAGAAAGACAACAAACTATATTGTTAAACTCATTCTAATCTCTATATTTGCTTCTCCACAGTCTGCAATAGTTTGCGTACTCTGCACCATACAGAGTGAGTCAACTACTACTTGATTTACTTTGATTTGCTAAATTTCATCAAAAGAATTATCCAGAATGATAACTAAGCGATTTAAAAATAATTATTATTTATTTATATTACTGCATTTTTGGACTCTTTATTCAATTAGAAACATTTTTAAAGAAGGTTTTCCTTATCTATTGTTAGTAGTTTCTGAAATAATTGGAATCAAATAAAGAAAGCACAGAAATTTTTCACTTACATTTAACTATAGCTATCGACATTATTTTTATGAAATACAGGAATATTTTTTTTAGTGTATCAAAAGCACTTTGTCACTAGCACCAACAGATCACACCGTCTCAAGAAGCGATTGTAGGAAAACTCATCCTATTGCTTCAACTTACCAGGCACTAACTCTAAAGTGACTTTATTGACAGCTTCTTCTATTTTATTAATTTTATAATAAATGCGTTGACTTGTACTGTTAATAGTGTTTGTAGAAAAAATAGTATATGATGTGCTTAGTGATACTATTTTGTTCGAAGGGATTTAGAGAATCTACTTTAAGATATAGTTGACTTACTCTGTAGTGCAAAGTATGTTTGTGAAACAAAAGTCAGCCATCCCATGTCATACAAAATTTAAACTTATTGCACTTATATAAAGCAACTAAACTAAAATTCGTAAATGTCAGTAATCTTGTACACATTCCACAGCCTTTTAATCACATATATCACTAATCAACTCCATTTAGGTACACGATATGGTTACAAATCTATGTCATTCAGATATTCTTTTAAGGAATTGATTATTAAAAATTTCACGTATATTTAAATACATGTTGTTATGTTAACTCTAGAAGATTATATCTAAAAAATGTAATAGCTAGTGAACTAGATAAGTATTAAATAATAATATATCACTGAGTTGTGCAATAATAATGAACAACACATACATATTCATTCCCAAAAGACTGTTTTGTTATTGTATTGTACACAAAAGTAATGTAAATATAGTATAAATCAGTTTACTACCTCCCCAAACAAAATTTTAAAACTGCAAATGTCTCACCTAAATTATATTTTTATTATTTAGACATATACATATAGTGCTAAAACTGGAGCTTGTACTTAGCGTATTGTAAACCAAAATTTATATTACATTCCAATCTACATTTTAGAAATTTTAAGAGCTATTAGTGACAAAAATTAAAATTAAATAAAAAAAAAAATAACAGTATGCACTTGAAAAGTTTTTAATATGATTAAAATTTTTATATTAATAGTAATTAATTTTATTGCACAATTTTTATGATAGATTGGAAAAGAAAACTTAATCATTTTAATATTCTATTATTATTATTTGTAACAACACAGTAATTAGTTTCATATTTCATTTGTATACATATAAGGAAACAAATGAAAAGATAAGTAATCTAAAATAAAAGTGGCTGCATTTATATTTTCATTAAGACATCATAAAGTATTCTTAATAATTTATTACGCCTAACTTAAAAATAATTATAAATCATCAGAATAAGAACATAAATTATAAAGTAGCTGATGTATATTTCAAAATTGTATGATAAATTTTAGTGTTATAATAAAGATGGGTAATTCAGAAATACCGAGAAAAAATTGGGTATATAGTGAGTATACCGGGTGACAACGGAAAGTGGGAATATGCTGTAACTTTTTTATGACTGCTGATAAAAATTTGGAATTGGATGGGTTTAGCTAGATGGTGCTATGAATTCTTTGAGGTCATTTCGGATTTCACGACATTTCCGATTTGACCGGACATGACCGTCAATTTATATTTTTTAATGGGACACCCTGTATTCTTTTTCATTTTTGGAATCAGCGAATCATTTTACGTATGATAGAATCGATTTTTGACACATTTTCTGGATGTAAGTATTTTTTTTAGTTTTTAAAAATAAAACTAGAAGGCCGCGACTGGCAGAAATTGTTTTCTTTTTTGACGGATTTTAAAAATTGTTGTACCACAGATTTCAGAAAAAAATCCTTTATTAAAAAATCAATAGGGCCCCACTCCCTTTACATTTGAAAAAAATGAGTTTTTAAGGAAATACAATAAATCCAAATTTTTAGTGGTAATAACTAAAAAAATGTACACAAATATTCAAATTTAGAATTTTTCCCATAATTACAAACAAAAATGAAAATAATTTCTACCAGTCGCGATCTTCTAGTTTTATTTTTAAAAGTTAAAAAAATTACATCCAGAAAATGTGTCAGAAAATTGGTCCTACCTTACGTAAAATAATCCGCTGATTCCAAAAGTGTCAAAAAATACAGGGTGTCTTATTTAAAAATATAAATTTACGATCATTTCCGATTAAACCGGAAATGTCATGAAATAAGAAATGACCTCAAATAATTTATGGCACCATCTTTATATTAGATGGTGCCCACCCAATTTCAAATTTTTATCAGCAGTCATAAAAAAGTTACAGCGTGTTCCCACTTTCCGTTGTCACCCTGTAGAGTGCTAGTTACGCATAATGTCACTTAGTTCTTTTCAAAAACTTGTGTATCCATTTTTTTCTAAATTCTTTGCCATTGCATTTGAACCAGTGTTTCATTCTACACAAAAAAAAACTCTATTTTTTTTTGTGTAAAACTTAATTCTCCAGAAAAAGTTGCTAAAGCCGTGGTACTACCATTGACAAAGTCTCTTTATTTTTTGCAAGCTATCTAAAAAATTACGTAAGAGAAAAATGAAAAATTTTAAAAACAAAAAAATACAGGTCAAATAATTTCTCACGTAGATTCTGTGCTTAATTCTTTTCCTAGTATTTCTAAATCATCCTGTATATCGTGCCTAATTGTAGTGACATAATTTCTAAGTTATTAGTATCTTGTCTAGTCTATCTTATGTGTAAACAAATGAGGCGCTAATTTTGAAGACTATATCTACTTGATGTTTAACAAAACATAGTGATTCCCCATTAACATCCATCTTCCACAAATATAAACATATTTTTTGATGTCATGTACGATACAATTTCAACATTATGCACATGACCAAATAAAAAAATTGTTAGTATTATAGTATGATTAAACATATTAGTTAGTTTGTGTAAAATATTCTGTTAATTGTTATGTCAATATCCTGCGTTATAATGTGTTATTATTAATCACTTTAATAAATGTTTATAATAGTAGTTGTATTGACTGTTTTACTTACTAGATCTAGGATGAAATAACCAATCATTTTTTCCTCTGTCACAAAATTTAAAAAACAATTGTGCAAGATTAAAAAATGAGTAACTTTCCTCATATGTAATAGAGATGTTTCTTTAATCAGTGTTCAGTTTGAATATCATTTACACAACGAAGGTTTGTCCTAGACATAGTCAGGTAATTTTTGACTGTATTCTTACAAGGGTATTCTAGAAACTCCTTGGCGAATTGACAATTGTTTATTTCATCTCGCCATCTCCAAAGCTCTGTGGGGTCTTCCTTAATTATTTCAACAAATGGTGACAACGAAACTACACGGACTAGGTCCTCATTCACTCCTGGCAAGCTTGTCAGCTTCTTTATTTACATTGAACCACTCATGTCCCGTGATAGCATACATATGCTGTTAGCGACTGAAGCCACTACCACTTATGGCATTCCCATGCTGATCTGATCATTATTTTATTTCACATAAAGCAGTAGTGATTGTCTGCAGATGTAGATGTGCAGATTCTAATAGTTTTTTCCGTTATATGCTAACAGGTAATTTCTTTGGCTCGTTATACCTACTAACACTAACCCGTTTGTATCACGGTAATATGTTTATCCATTGTCCACTGATGTCGGATATATGACTCCTGATGAGTTCTGGCATCTTCCTGACGACCCCATTCCACAGGCGACTCCTAACTTCTCCACATCTTAAATATGGTTTAAAACCAAAGTTCTTGAGGCGAACTATATTTGCCAAGACTATTCCTTTTAGGAAAACATAGGAAACGTGGTAGCATTACCTCCATTGCCGTAGGCAAGCATCTTTTTAACTGGTTGAGCTTTTGTTTAGTTGTTATCTGATGGGCAGACTACACACAATGGCGGTGTATCTAATATTTTAAAGTGTTACTAATCATCGTACGTACGTTGCCTTCAGAACTGTTATCTTCATAATTTAAACCAATCCTGCAACGAATACATTTTAGCGCCATCTTTTTGTATAAATTTATACTAGTCGACATAATTTAAAAAGTGTTAGCTGTTAAAGATGATAGTGATGTTGTTTTGTTCCTTCAGAGAATCAGCAACAATTTCTGATAGGTTTTTCCATGTGTAACTAAACATGATTAGTTACCAATCAATTGGAAGTAAATTTTGCTGTTGGAATGTTTTTGACTGCAGATAAGGTGTCTACAAAGTAGTAGTTCAAGTTGAATTCCATTATATTTACAAAACACAGATTATATTAAGACCCTGTACATTTATTAGAAGTTCTCCCGATTCGATATACAGCATGCGCCAATAGTATGGAATAAATTCAATAAAAACGAAACAATTATTTTTTGGGAAAAATCCTCGAACAGGTCGATTTTTAATTTAAAGAATACATATTTTAGCGTAAAATGCGATTTTCAAATGTCATTTGTGTCTACAAAGTAGTAGTTCAAGTTGAATTCCATTATATTTACAAAACACAGATTATATTAAGACCCTGTACATTTATTAGAAGTTCTCCCGATTCGATATACAGCATGCGCCAATAGTATGGAATAAATTCAAAAAAAACGAAACAATTATTTTTTGGGAAAAATCCTCGAACAGGTCGATTTTTAATTTAAAAAATACATATTTTAGCGTAAAATGCGATTTTCAAATGTCATTTGTTTTCGAGTAATGACGTCATCAATTTTTTTTTAAATGGCAACACCATATTTTTTTCCTCGATTCTGAAAGATCGTTTAATTCTCTATCAGACAGTACTAAAATTTTGCCCTCTTACATAGGAAAGTTTTCGAGTAAATGACGATTGAATTTTAGAAAACGTAAATCAATTAAAATAAAGCAAAAACGTTATTAAGTTTAGTTTTACGAATTCCATAGCTCTTTTATGGATCACGTAGGTGAAAATCTTTGCAAAGTGTCATTGTCACACCGACTTTCTAATAAGTATTGTTATCGAAAACAAATGACATTTGAAAATCGCATTTTACGCTAAAATATGTATTTTTTAAATTAAAAATCGACCTGTTCGAGGATTTTTCCCAAAAAATAATTGTTTCGTTTTTATTGAATTTATTTCATACTTTTGGCGCATACTGTATTACTGCAATTATTTACATTCAGATAGGCAGTCAATTTAATTGTGAGAATATCAAAATTGTAACAAGCCCATTGCAACACAAATCATTTTTAAAAAATTATTTGACAAACATTTTCAATTTTTATGTTTATTGTCCCTCTAGCAGATAGCGCAATATGTCACCGAATGAAATCAACCGTAACGTTTTAATTACAAAATTCATATACACTATAGCATATAACCATATAACACTACTAGTATGGCAAGAGGGTTTTTACTGTCTCCTTCTATAGCCACCAAAAACCGTTCGGTTGCTTGTATTGTTACATATTTTATTTGTTATTCATTTGCAAATATACCTATTATGACAAATATTCATATTTCAATTGCAAAATATAATTCTCAATCGTAAGCTTTGGAAGGGCTACCGTGATACGTATGATGTTTATTTCATTGTATATTTATTTTAGTGAAAATTAATGTGCTAGTAGTAATTATTATTAAGGAAGCCACACAGCGTAGCTTCAAGTTTATTGCAAGAAAAATCATCTTCAAGGCACGAGCAGGATCTAGTGACTTCAAGAACTTGTAGAAAAAAAATGGTGTGATTAGGATAACATAACGTATTCTGTTGGTGTACATGAATCAACTATCTGTTTCATTCATTCATTCCGAATACATTATGAGCAAAATGGTCTATGATAAAAAGTTGTTTCAAAATCAAGGAAAATGTTCATGTTTGCTGGTTTGTTTTTTTTATTTAATATTATATGATAAAATTTAACGTGTAGTTGACATTTGTATATTTTTAAAGTTAATTGCATTCCTCAATCGAAATAATGGCCCAGGCCCAGGTTTTAACTAAAGATATTGAACTATATGGAAATTCAGTTAAATTGGCATAAGTTATGTCGATGATTCCAATAATAACAAAATCGAAATATAGAAAAAATTATTTGCTAGTGAAGAGTCTATAAATTCTATGCCGTTGTCTTCTTCTTCAACACAGTCAGTATCTGCACCAGTAGATAATTCAATTTCAACTATGTCATCATTCAAATTTTGTATTACCGGAAATAATAGTTCCATGATTTCATATGATACAAATAAAACATAACTATCTAATGTAAATTTACAGTTAATTTTTTTTACAAATTAGTAGCTTGTAACAATAATCTCTCTTGAAATACGGTGGTTTCATAAATTGACGTTTACAACTGATAAATAAAATAATTTTTACCGTTATGATTTTTAATTATTTATGGGTTTAGAATAAATCACAAAAAGCAACCTGTTACCCATAAGCACAGTCGGAGAGTAGGAAGCTAGACAACCTTGAAAAAATTGGTCAGTTGGATACAGAATCATCCAAATATACCATCAGTCAATGTGTAACTTTCCCAGGTAAGATCACAATTTTTCGTCTTATACTCGTACAATTCCAAATTTTATATTTTTACGTGATGAGACCAATATTTTATGCAGCAAAACATATTTTAATTATAATGTACATTTGTATTACTTTTAACATAACAAAATATAGTTCTGTGTTGTAAAGCTAATTCAAATAAAATTTTCTACAATTCCTATCAATAAAGTATGTTATCGTAAAAAATTGCTTTGAACTAGTTGAATTATACGTTTACAATAAAATAAAGACTACAAAAGCTATTAATAGAAAATATATGAGTTACGTATTTTATTTAACGTAAATTTGACCCTCGCAACATGGATTTATTTTTTTAAAGATCCACGACAACAGAATTTTATCGATATTATGCACTTCATTTCAAATCCTAGATAAAGGTAGTCAGATTTGCTCGTGGTATTTTGTTGCGTAAACTATCATCCGTAGGGCTATCATCACATTTTATCGCTTTTTTATTTCATATTTGAGCAATAGAGTTTTAATTGTATAACATCTTTGTTTTTTTATTCAGTTGATGTGTAGCAATATCTGGCGTTCCGCAGAGATCAGTTTTGGGTCCATTTTTGTTTATTATAATTATTAATGATGCACTTAATGATATTCAAACTAATGTTTCGTCATACACCAATGATATGAAGTGATTTGTATCCTGTAGTATTAAAATAATTGTTGCTAAATATTTATCACCGTCTAATGTTACGAGTTTTACAAAGATATCCTCTACTCAGCACCATTGTAGTAGGTATATATAATGTTGTTTTAAATATATGCACTCAGTTTAAAGGTGTAGGTGTTATATTTGATTAAAAATTGACTTTCTGCCTCATATCAATTTTATAATATCTGATACTTATAAAAATTTAGGTTTTATCATAAGAAATGTCCAACATTTTTCTGATATATCTACGCTAACTTTACTTTATAATACTTATGTTAGACTTAAATTAGACCTATATATATATATATATATATATATATATATATATATATATATATATATATATATATGTATTTTTTTCTTTGTAATTCCTGACCTATAATTTAAATTCTTCTGATTGGACAGTTGTAATTCTAAAATAAAAAATATTGTTACGTCTACGTTTAGCGTCTACGCACAAGGGGGTAACTCAGAAGGTAGTTTTAGAAAAATATGATAAATAATTTATTATAATTATATAAGAATCATTTAGTATATTACAAAAATAAGAATCATTTAG
Organism: Monochamus alternatus; assembly: GCA_037114965.1. NCBI lineage: Eukaryota > Metazoa > Arthropoda > Insecta > Coleoptera > Cerambycidae > Monochamus > Monochamus alternatus. Next base: position 23,517,397 of record CM073430.1, read on the forward strand.
TTTAAAGAACAGAAAATCTAATTCATCTAATTACCATCTGGAGGGTTTAGCCTGATATACAATTTTACTTACCGCACTAACCAGCCTTCATGGCGGCAGGGGGGAGCTCGGTGCACTTTTTTTGGAGGCACTCGTACCTCACTCTATTCCAAAAACCGACTGACTTTTTGTTTTCTACTTTTGAGCACCGACCCTGTTAACAACAATTTCGATGCATTTGCAATGTGTCCGATGCACTCACGGCCAGTCAACAACATTACACTCTAAGCAGGAAATTGGTCACCGAACTACTTGGAATGTTATAATTTTGCCGACTTTATTTCTGTTGCAACTTTTTAATTATATTATTTATATAAATAAAATATGATAAAATAATTTTGAATAAAACTGGGTCGATGCTTTCGAGGATAATTTCTAAATTTATTAAAATATATTTCTACTGAAATTTCCATTCTTGACAAGATAATAAAATATTGTCGGTGTAATCAGTAAATACCATTAATATTGAATAAAAAGTGTACCAATAAATAAAAAATTCACGTATGTTTTAACTTACTAAATCCATTGCTCTGGAAGAAAGTACGTAATCACACCTTTAATCAAACCTCTTGTCTTTCAAAACCTATTTCGATTCACCGCTCCACGCACCTGTTAAGATCACGTTCCAACAGAGCAGACTTTGGCATCCAAGGCCTGTTTCATCAAGTGGATATCCTCCAGAGTGCCTGCACACTTTGTTAATATGCCCGATTTGCATACGAATGCCGCAATGATACGCATCAACGGTTCAGATGAATGTCTTTTGTCCCTCGATGAACTCGATCATTTCAAGTTTCTCTCCTAATCATCAAAATACATAACGGTCACCGAAATAATAATGTGCTAAAAGTCTGTAAAATATATTACCCTCGTTTGCATTTTTTATGTATAGTTTTTTTAAGTCCAATGAGTTTACAGTTGAGGTTACAGTTTACAGTTTTAAATATTTCTTCGCTCCCTTATCAACAAATATTTTTAAAAGAACCTTCCGTTTGCAGATTTGAAATTCAATCTTTTTCATTTAACTTAAGCCTTATTTTACACCTTCAAAAATATCAGTATTTTTCTTACCTACATGAATTCAAATTATAAGTGTTCGTTATTGGACAACTTCAGAATTTGATATTTAAAACCCAGTGGTATATTTCTTTACTACCAATATCTTTTACCTTTCTCCTCATTTTTATTACTTTTTGCCATATCTTACCCAGTTGCAATAACAGCGTTACCATATAATGAAACGTATTTAAATCAAAGACTTTATGCAGAATCAACTATAACTAACAAATATTTTAAGAGGAGATACAGAAAAATAAAAATTAACGGAATCACCCTTCACAAAATTTCCAAACATATTTATAAAGCGAAGATTTTTTTTTCAAAATTATATTAAACCCTTACTTATCACCGATTATGGTGGTCTGTCCGCCACGAGGTTATTTATTTATATATATCACGTTTGACGTTTAGAAAGTTGTCGAGCTCTAACCAGCAACACTAAACGGTAAATTTCGTTGTCATAAATCCTGTGTGTTTACATTATGATTTTGCTATCTCTTCAGAGATGGCTTATATAAGGCGCCGAGGAAAGGATCAAATATCGACCCAGAATTCCAAAATATTTTTTTTATTATCTTTATTCTCTCTGTTCTTAGTGATAGTTAGTCCTACTTTAATTGACTTGTAGTTGACTGTCACAAACTTCCAACTGTCTAAAACCAATGTAATTTCTACTACGTCTACAGGAAACGAAGAAAAAAGGATTCATTGAATATATATCGTTGAAAAAAAAAACAAAAATAAATATAAATAGAAAAAAAGAAAAAGTACAACTAATATTGAAAATGATAATAATCGAATGTAATTCTTAACAAGTCATTAATGTTACAATGAAATCACACTAATCTGCTATCTGTTTATAATTATTTGCCCTTAAATAAATACGACATTTTATAAGTATATTTGTTCTAGAATTTTGACAATAGAACAGTGAATTCTCACGAGAGCCAGGTCTCGGAACACGTATACTGAATAAATTGAGTAAAGTCTGAGAATCAACCATACCATGAAATAGCTTAAAAAAAAGTTACGCTAGAATACAACGACTGCATATTAAATCTTTATAAAGGTAATTGGTGACCATATCCCCTATCAGGAATATTTGTCGTTGCGAAAAGGCAATCGCACTATTCTTTCCAAATGGTTACTGTAGATTTGATAGTAGAGGTACCAAATGAGGTTCCAGTATTAGAGTTTTGAACGTACGAGTGAATAAGACACACTTTTCAATGCACTTACATCAGTCAAAGACTTTGTTATAACAAAGCCTAGGATACTGTACACAGATTTAATATTTGAATTAATATGACTAGAAAAAGATAATCGCCTATCAAACACTACACCAAGATCTTTAATTTCTTCGTATTCTGTTAAAGGTGACATACCTATTTATAATCAAATATTAGTGGCTGATTTTTCAGAGTATACGTACATGTTTTACATTTACTTATATTAATAGGTAAATAATTATCGGTACACCAAGTATAAACGTAATCTACAAGGTGTTGTAGAATCAAACTAAGGATAAATCATTTACAAACAGGATAAATAGGAGTGGCTCCAAATTAGAGCCTTGGAGCACTCCTGATGTCGCAATAAAGGTGTTCGAATTGAAACCGTTATAAGAAACGTACAGCTTTCGTTGATACAGATAAGAATTAAACAGGCGAAGTCAGCTGTCAATAGAACCACCCTTGTGAGTTACCATCTATCAGGAAACTTGACTGTTAATAATGCAATATTGAACAAAGTAATCAAGTGCACAGCACCCTTGAACAATCTTTTATTAGAAAACTAATCATCTGATCATCCACAAGACATTTTATTTTTTAGTTTGTTGTGTGTTGTGTCTAGTATTAAGTAGTGTCAAACATAATTAAAAAAATAAACTTACGAACAGCCTATTGTAAAGGTTTGTAGGTTAGATTGAAGATAATAACTATTTACAATTATAAAAAGTTACCTAATAATAAAATATTTTATCCGGTCGCGAGACACTGCACTTAACTGACAAATTTAGAAAATATTGCTCATCTTACTACCTATCCCTTCATTGCTTACTGATTCATTAAGCCTTCTCTGCGACTACTAATAATAAAACTTCCCAAGCAAACCTTTTGCAATAAAGAGCTAGTAATAAAAGAGGATGACGATGCAATTTCAGGAATTATAAGGGAATCGAGCTCGTTAGTTTGATTGGAAGCAATTCTCAATATATTCCCCAGGCCTAACGCTGCCTTCAGATCTATCATTATCTGATGAAACCTATTAACAGAAGAGCACACGGTTGTCCTTAGGGGCCGCAAAAATATGGGAATGTCTGGTTATGTATATCACAATGAAATCCGACCTTAAAAGTTTCTGCCTCCAACCGAAAAGTGATTCTGCGAAATGCTTGTACGTCGTTAAAGTCGATTAAATTTATGTAAGGGCTGATAGTTGTAAAATGTTGGGGTATCTGAAATGAATTAAGTATAGCTTTAGAAGTCTATCATTAAGAAACACGTGCAGAAAAATTTAAAAAGTACATTCTCACGCCTATAACTTCTTAAAGAAAATTGTACTAAGGCAAGTTGGTTCACATTGCTTTTGTCCAGGAAGCTAGCCATAACCCATTATTCACTGAACACTTTATACAGGATAAATCAGAAAGAATGAGTCAACACTAAGCTGGAGATACTAGACACCAAAATATTTTTGAGCTTATCATGCCTTATACGCTGGTTTAAGAAATACAGTGTCCAAGGTTTAAATTTCCTACTGAAATTTTTCAATAATTTTCAATAATAAATCACACAAACGCAAAATACTTTAATATTTATTGACATAAAAATTTGACACAATCCTACTAAAAAAAGAAATATATCAGCGCCTGAAAGAAAATCACACAATACAATGAAAGTTTTAAATGTAAATAATTCACATTTTTTATGTAGAATTGAACGTTCTTTTAGACTTTTTAAACATAGCTCAACAGATAAAAAATATATTTTGATTTACCTAAATAATACGATGTAACTAACGCCCTCTAGGAGCAACGTCAAAATAAGCTTAAAATTCGTAATTTTCACACCCAAAAAATCGGACACTACCAATTTTCAAAGTCATGCTATCAAAACTTGCTCAGTTATTGAGAAATTTCAGAATAAAATTTAAACCTTGAACAGTCTGTACTTCTTAAACCAGCGACATTCAAGGCATGATGAGTTCAAACATAATATTTTGATGTCTAGTATCTCCAGCTTACTGTTGACCCATTCTTGCCGACTCACTCTATAGAACTAATGATAACATCGCTGAGATATGGTATTAAGAAGAAAGCAATAAATAACTTTAACACCCCGTAACCTTTTTGAAACATTTTTCGTTTAAATAAATTTGGTCCAATCAACACTATTTGAGTTCTAGATTATAGTCCTAAATTAATGAATGTAAGATATGTTAGGTGACATCCTGTATAATTTCATTCTATGAGAATTTAAATAATATTTTACAGTTTATCTGAATTGATCTACCATATTTACAGTAACTCCACCTCCGTAAACCATTGACATAATAATGTGTGCATAAATTTTTCAAATCGCTATCACCGTTTCACCAATTTTGCGCGACTTGCGCAGTATTATTGATCTCCCTAAACAATCCAGTGCGGGTCTCATCCTCAAAGGATCTGCAGCCTGCGTAAGGACCTCGACCTTTCACTTCCCTGACATGTTTCCTCCGCTGCTTTTTTCAGTACCCTGAGAATTTCCCAACACCTAAATACAGTGATAACTAAAGTGTGATAAAATATATGCAATCATAATGAGATACAAGTGGGTGCTCTGGACATTTTATTTAGTTAGCATCTTGGTATTTTTCGTGGATTTTTCTCTTTGCAATCCCGATGCTAAGAGACTATACGATGATCTCCTTAGCAATTACAATAGACTTATTAGACCAGTTAGTAATAATACCGATACAGTGTTAGTTAAGTTAGGATTAAGATTATCTCAACTCATAGAGCTGGTAAGTGGAGAATGTACACAGTATCTAATTTTTAAATTAGTCTCAATGCAAGAGCGTTAAAAATCATAGTGCAAACATATACAGGGTACTCGTCTATGCTTCAAAATACTAAGTAAGTTCCTTGTGAACAAATAGGAGCGTAGTTCATATTTTGCCATTAACATTGCCTTTCCGAGATAGAAGAGGAGTTTGTTCTGGAGAATCTTTAAATTGGCTAAAGAAAAATACAGAATTACATCTTTTATGTCAAATGACAAAATTCTTTTTCAAAATACGTAACGATGTTGTACAATCACATTTCATGCGCACTAAAATGCGGTTATACTCGCGACAAGAATTCAGACGACTTACGTCATACGAACAAATGAATAATTCATTATATTTTCATCAAAATATTTAAGAAACTGCAACTGATAGTAATAAAACTATATACTACACTAAAAGTTTGCATTATATATTGCACTAAATTGCAAAAAATGATTATTTTTAACGCGACCAAATATCTAAAATTTAAGGGGGTCGTTTTTCCAGAAAGTATTAAGCATTTTTTATTAAAAAGATAATATTACCAATTAATTTGATACTACCAACTGGACAAGGAACACCTATACTACAATTTCATACATAGTGTTTTTCCGGGTTGTTATGCCGTGACCTCGGTAAATGGTAGCTGCCAGAAACAGAGTTAAAATGCACATTCCTAGTATTAGCCGAGATTCTTTTACCTGCCCTGGTTGTTCTCAGGCCATGCTCTGAGGACTCAGTAGCGGCGAAGCCTTTGCAGAGTCACCACTGAAAATGCCGACAGTAAAGAGCGGCAAAACGTTTAGAAGCATGGAATGCGACAAGTTACAGCGACGGTTACGGAACGCCTCGGAGGACCACCATTATCCGATCAACGGTTCCGACTGCAGTAGTCGCAATACCAACAATATGAACCTAAATCGATATATGGACGGTCCAGAGACACCGATAGCGGGTCTGTCCCCACAGAGTCTAGCCCGAGAATAACCAGGGCAGGTAAAAGAATCCCGGCCGGCTAATTCTAGAAATGTGCATTTTAACTCTGTTTCTGGCAGGTACCAGTTACCGAGGTCACGGCACACCAATCCGGAAAATCACTATGTATCAAATTACAGCACTGGCCGTGAAAGCCTAAAAACCACTACATACACTACAAGTTTAACACTTTAAATTGCGCCCACAGTAAAAATTATTAACGTACAAAAAATGTAATAAATTATGAAAAAAAAAGCTTAATCTAAATTAAATTTTAGTTTTCTCTATGATACCTTCTTCCAGGGAAACACATTTTCCCAATGGTCTTCTTAAATTTAAAATTACTTTACATAGCTAACATTGTTTAACAACTTAGCATTAATAATTCGAATGTATCCGACTGAAAGGAGGTATGATGGAGAAAACTAAAATTTAATTTAGATTAACATTTTGTATTTTTTTGTATAATAATTAATAATTTAGTATTCATAATCCATTACATTCTTTGTACATTCATTATTTTTACTGTGGCCGAAATTGAAAGCGTTAAACTTGTAGTGTATGTGCTTTTTCTTTATCCGATTGGTATTTGTTTTCATATTCTTGGCAGTCTTTGATCTTATCATAATTTTTAGTTATCTAATAAATTTGGTATATTTATTTTGATGGATGCTGAATAGCCTGGTAGTATTTTCTTTTTGATAAAATTGTAGTGGAGCAGGTTTTTGCCACATTAATAAAATTGTTAGTAGAATATAACTTCCCTTGAGGGTATTAATTGTAAAAAATGAGCTTATGGATAGCCTTCTCACATTTCTATGTTAACCTCAAAAACAGAACACACTATATATTATTTTCTAGAATGTATATACTTGTGATCGTTTTATTTTACAGAACATGTACATATTACCTAACATATATTATATTATACAGGGTTAACTATGACTTAGTACAAATATTTTAAGAGGGGATAGGGAAAAATAATAATTAACGGAATCACCATTCAAAAAAATTCCAAACATTTATAAAGCGAAAGAATTATTTTTCAAAACTACATTAAATCCTTATTGACCGCCGTCACTGACCTTCTGTCAGCCGCGAGGTTAGGTATATTCTGCCAAAGTCGAAGGTGTCAAAGGTAGTGCCAGGTCACTACATTGACACGTGTACAATTTAAACCGCTTTAAAAGAAAGAAAAAATCTTTACAAAATGTAGATTATTATTTAATGATTTAATGAGAAATAAGGTATGGTAGCACAGGGAGACAGCACCTACCTTATTAATATTTAGTTCCAGGATTGACATTTGGAGAGATTTTAAGAATGTTGTATCATTTTCTGTTTTCTTACTTGTTTAAATTATAACCTACAAAGATTTTTGTACTTGCTGTGGACCTCTCCGTGACCAGGTCGATTACTTACGTCGGGAAAAAACACAAAGAATAACAACAAAATACAGGTATACAAATACACAAAAATACTGCCACACGTTTACCGCGATGGCATTATAACAGTTGTTCAATGTGGTTCAAAAAGTATTCAGCATAATATTTTATGTACTCGGGAAACCTCTTTGGTACTACGCCGCCACACGATAATATGCACTTGTCACATATAAAATAATAGGATTGTTCCAACAGCAATCAGGCATTAGTTTCAATCTGTCAGAAATGTTCGTCCAACTACTTCTTGAGTTACATGCACTGAAAACACATTCATAACTTAACTGGATGAATATTTCTAACTGTTTCAAACCAGTCCCTGGCTAATGTTGGAACAGACCTATTATTTAACATCTACGACGACACGTGACGACATCTGTAGGCCACTAATGCAAGGTGCACTTCACGGCGATAATTTTTTAAACTTCTTACTTTGTTGTGAAATTAAATTCTGTTAATACTAATAGCAACAATATTAACAGCAATCGACGATGTTTGCATAAAATAATTAGTATTATTTTAAACTATAACATTCCAAGATATTTACAGTGTTCTGTAAAAATGTTTGTTAGACCCTTAGAAATAACGAACTTCACATGTTCTTTGAGGTTTGGAGAATATGCAACTAGCAATGCAGTATTCCAGGTTATGTTAGTTCTAAAGTGAATAATTTTAAACGTCTGATCTGTGTTTTAAACGGTTTATAGTAATTAAATAAAGTGTTTGAATGAGGTAGACAACGCTGGAAATGCTACATTTCCATTCAAATTTCATCTGGAAATTACTGTATTAGTAATATACATATAATTGAAGGTTATATTGCGTTGGGTTAAGCAGAAGATTTATTATAGTCATTTTCTGGAAATATATTTAGGTATTTTCAAAGTTATCTAATAGTTTTCTCTATTTACTTTAGTTACTTTTAAATTTTATTAATAATTCATTTTCAAAATGAAATAGGTAATATATCAAGTAAACTTCATATTGATACTAATTTCACATCCACGTTACAAGGCAGATTGAGAAATATACAAACGGGATAAAAATACAACGAAATTGGAAAAGTAAAAATAAATCTTACATGAAAATTACACAGTACAATTAGCAAAACCCAGGATACACTATTCATTCGGCTATTGAGTCGGTCAGTGGTCGCGCGGTTTAAGGCGTCAGTACTTGAATCGAGGTGACTAGATCGGAGTTGGTTCGAGCCCAGCTGCCGGTAGACCGTATATAAGCTATATTCGTGGAGAGGATTGGCACCCTCTCTGCGGGTATGGTAGGGTGGAATAATGTTAGCTTGGGTCAATGTGAGAGATTGATACCGGTTGATATTTGACTACCCCCCTAATTAATGAGGTTTTCCAGGTTTCCCTCATTCCTGCACTGAATAGTGGTTAGGGCCTACCAACGTAAGTCGTTCCTGGGCGCAAATGCTGCCTGCTTAATAATAATATGCCGTCCCCTCTCCCGCACAAGTCTCCGACTTCTGGGCTAATCCCTGTGATTAGAATGAGGGGTAGAGATATTATTATTATTCTATTTTTCCAGGTGAAAATATAAAAGAACACCCTATGTTAACAATGTATGCGAATGGCATAATATACATTGAATGGAACTATATGTATACTATGAATCAATTCTCAATTATGAATCTTTAAAACAATAGTTAAGATATTCCAATTATTGTATAAGGTGTGTAACATGTTTTTGTGTTTCAGAATTTAAAAGATCAGATCTTGACTACAAACGTTTGGTTGGAACACGTAAGAATATGAAGTTGTGTAAACCTATCAAGAAACTGTAATTTCATATATTTCAGGAATGGCAAGATCATAAATTTATGTGGGACCCACAAGAGTATGGTGGAGTCAAAGAGCTCTATGTACCATCAGAACATATTTGGCTGCCGGATATAGTGCTTTATAATAAGTAAGTTGAATCACAAGATGCAAAGACAATGTTTCCAAATCAATCAATTATTAACTAAGTTTGAAAGTAATTATTTAGAACCCGCAAAAGAAAATTTGAGTACTGAATGTTCTAGTTTACAAAAATCGACGTCGAAGACAAGGAATACCATGGGGAACTTTCATGTAACTAATGCTTCTTTCACTGCCTCTTGCTATGTGTCTCATAATTCTAAATTCTTATAAATGACCTCCATATAGCTTTTCTTTATTAAAACTTAGTCAATTTACCGCACATCAAATTCAATTATTCTCCTGACCATTATTTAAATTCAGTTCAATGTCATGAATATTTGTGGGTATCGCAACCTTTAAAATTATGCCTCAGAGACATTTAATTTTCTGTAATTTGATATCACTTTAGCAACAACATATTTGAAGAGTATATCCATATTTGAACAGAACAAAAGATATACTAAATGTTAATTATGTTAGTATCAAATCAATATTAATAGATATATTTCTAGTGCTGACGGTGAATACGTTGTTACTACCATGACCAAAGCTGTCTTACACCATACAGGAAAAGTGCTTTGGACACCACCAGCAATCTTCAAGTCTTCATGTGAAATTGATGTTAGATATTTTCCCTTTGACCAGCAGACATGTTTCATGAAGTTTGGATCTTGGACTTATGATGGCAATCAAGTATGTATTAAATATAGTCTAAGCGCCAGAGAATAAAAGTCCAAATTTTTCGAATAATTGCTATTGCAATTGTTTATTTTTTGTTCATTTGTTTATACCCATTAAGAGGAAAAAAATAGAATGGGCACAAAAAAATGATGTTCAACATATTGATTAAACAAAAAAAAGAAAGGTTTTTTTAAGTATCAAATACTAAATATTTATTAAACCTTAACTGAAATTTTAAGTAAGAGACCGATAGACACCATGGCGCAATTATTGTACAGGGTGTCTCAAACATGATAGTATGAGCCTATTGTGAGGTACAAAAAAAATATGGGACACGTGATGTTAAATTTCATCAATTATATTTTTCCTGAACCATACTCAAATTTTTTTCCTGTCAAAAAGCTCTTTTTTAATAAACTTTTATTATATATCTCACGAAGGTATTTTGTAAACCGCATTTTTTAAAACCATAAAAAAATTGTGGGGTTTTAGATCTGGTGACTTTCTCGGCCGCTGAATAAGTCATTAATCCCAATCCATTTCTCTGGGAAAGTATTTTCTAAATATTACTGCACAATCTTGACCTTATGCGGTGGAGCTCTGTCGTGCTGAAACCATAGGTTTCTCCTTAGTTGCAAAGGCACATTTTCCAGAAGTGCAGGAAATTCTTCTTGTAGGAAATTTAGGTAACTCACGCTGTTGAATGTGTGTTCATAAAAATAAGACCCAATTAAGGTCAATTCACACATGCGGTACTGTGCGCCGACTGTGTCGTAACCGTGCACCGACTGTGTTGCGTTGTGCATATTCACACCAATCATGTTATTACGTGCCACAGTTGGTTTGTATCATGGATCCAAGAGAGGAGGACGTAGTTATAGCATGCGGAGCGTATCTAGTATTAACGGAGGAAGAGGTGAAAAAAAGAAAGAGGAAGATTTGGATTAACCGTTTATGAAGAGCTAGGGAGGAAGAGCTCTTCTGTAGTAAGAGCGCAGCAAAGCCCATTTATTTTTACATTCTTCGGGTGTAGAATTCAATTTATTTGCAATGTCTTTCCATATATTATCTTTAACTAGATTATTATCATAATCTTTATTTTGTAAATCGTATAAACATTTATGTTCTTGCACATAAATTATTAAAAATTCTTCATTAACAGGCATTTTTTTGGCCTACTCGTCACATCGATGAATTTACACTAACCGCGATGAGGAATACCAGCGGCAAAATCGCGACACCCGAAAATTAACGAGCGCTGGCCGAAACATGACGACCGCCCTCTGGTCGCCTTCCAGTAGTTCTCACGTACCGTGCTCCTACCGTGTCGGACCGTAACCTTGAGAAATCGCTTTCAGAGCGGTCGGAAGCAACACAGTCAGAGCACAGTCTGTGCCTAGACCTACATGTGTGAATTAAACAGTGCAAAGGGGAAATTGCATAATTTTTTCAAATACGTGGAGAATACGTGGATGAAAGAATGTATTACTTTAATCGAAAAGGCGTTTGTCCCAGACAATTTCGTGAAAAAATAAGCCCAAAAACGGTATTTAAAGTTTTAGTATGGCCACGCCCCTACAAAACGGTGACCGCCATATTGAAAACCTGTGACGTCAACTGCCAGTTGCGCGGGTCCTGTATAATCTGTGCTCAGTGTGCTTTGGACCACAAAACATTGTTATGTGCTTTTGAACAACGTAGTCTCAGTACGAGGTACGAGTACATACATTTAAATTAATAGTTCAGTAATTTGTGTTTTAAACACAAGAATTCATGAAATTAGTTTGTCGTTTGTGACATTGTGACATTCATTAAGTGTTATTGTGTTAAACAGAGACTGGTGTTGAAAATTGTAAAATGAGTACAGAAAGTGCATTAATACCTGGGAAGTAGATAAAATATTGCATTGTGCCATTATGTACAAATACTTGCCATACAGTGCCTAATAAAAAAAAATTCTGGCAATGAATCGCGACGAAACAAGTCAAAAAACGTAAAGCTCTCCAGGATTTCTACGTTGCATGTTTGTGAAGACTATTTTAATGTAAGGTTAAGTAATTGGAAATAAGTATGAATAAATAATGAAAAAAAGCGGTCTATCCAACAAATTTTTAGGTACAGAAATCTTTGAAAATCTTAAATTTAACTCTGTAAATATATATAATATACACAGCACACAAACAGGGAACCTTGTTTATAACAGCACTACTTTACGCAGTACTTACAATACATATGACTTAAAAGAAATGTCACGAAAAACGAAACAAATGCCTATTTACGTCATGATCGGCGTAACATAAGCAAGATGGCGTACTGGCATTTGACGTCACACCTATGACACGGCGTTTTCGATCACGTGGTTTTGTTGACATTCTATGGCAATTTATTAATGTTAATATTTTAATTATTATGTGATTATTGCCGTCAGACACATGTTCTGACCTTTCAATATGTTTGAAAGATTATTCTGTAATACATTTCAGATCAATATAAAATTCATGCAACTTCCCCATTCAATACATTTTCAATGGAAACTTCAGGTGATAGATTTAGTTCAAATCGACACAGTCGGTGCACTGTGGGTGACCAGTACCGTATGTGTGAATTGACCTTTAAATGTCTACCGATGATGCGGCACCCTACATTTACTCCAAAATGGACTTGGTTTTGGACTGGGTTTACAGTGTGGAGATTTTCAATGGACCAGTAGTGTTCGTTAGGCAAACCATTACTGACAAACCGATCGTCTGTCCAAAAAACATACAGAAAAAGGTTCTGATCAATAATTTCTACATTTACTACTATTTGAGCTAAAAAATTAAGTCTGTTTTCAATGTGGCAGTCAGGTAATACTCCAAATTGTGAATTTTGTAGTCATGATGCCTATTGGTCTTTAGAATTCATTGAACGGTAGATTTATCCAAATTTAATTCCCCGTTAGCCTGCCATATAAAAGTTCGTGGGTTTTGTTCGAAATACTGTAAGAGTCTAGCTGAATTAACATTGTTTCTTACCCTTCTGTTAATTATTTGATTCCTTCGAATAGAAAATGCATCTTGATCCGTCCACCGCTAATGTAATTTTTATTTATTTTGAGGCTCTTTAGGACGATATTGCTTATAAGTTGTAAACGAGAAGTAATACAGAAAAAATGTCTCTAATAAAAGTTTATTAGAAAAAAGAGTTTAAAAAATATATATAATTTATAACTTCAGTAGTCGTTTCTGTCAAATCCTAAAGTAATACTTTCTATTGAAAATGGAGCTTAGCTCATCCTATTTAATGCCACGTGTTCCAAAATGTATTTATTTTTTTTGTAGGCCCATACTATCGAGTTTGAGGCACCCTGTACATATTGTACCAAATGGTATAAACCTAAATAGATAAAAACTCTTTAATTTTTGTAATTGATAGAGTTAAAATTTATTGTATTTATTATAGATTGATTTGAAGCACATCAGCCAAAAAGTAGGTGAAGACAAAGTGGAGCTTGGCATAGATCTTAGAGAATACTACCCCAGTGTGGAGTGGGACATCCTCGGAGTTCCTGCAGAAAGACATGAAAAATATTACCCATGTTGTTTGGAGCCTTATCCTGGTAAAGTTATTTGAAGCTATAATAACATGAAATAATAAGCTTGTATGTTGACTCTTAATATTAACATTAATTTTTTTTTTTCAGATATATTCTTCAATATAACGTTACGAAGAAAAACTCTTTTCTACACCGTCAACCTTATAGTACCGTGTGTGGGCATCTCCTACCTATCAGTACTAGTATTTTATTTACCTGCAGACTCTGGAGAAAAAATTGCCTTATGCATAAATATTCTGTTATCACAAACAATGTTTTTCTTGTTGATCTCAGAAATTATACCCTCTACATCACTAGCTCTGCCGCTTTTGGGAAAATACATTTTATTTACCATGGTGTTGGTAGGATTTTCCGTAGTAATAACTATAATTATTTTAAACGTACATTACAGAAAACCAAGTACTCATAAAATGGCACCGTGGGTTCGAAGTTTTTTTATTAAAAGTGTGCCCAAGCTACTATTAATGAGAGTACCCAAAGATCTGCTAACAGAATTAGCAGCTCACAAAATTCCTTCGAATCGGATATTGACGAAGAAGCGAGATATTGACGCAATGCCTTCTAGTCGATCGTCATCTAGTAGTACCTCCAGTTCGTCCATGAACAGAGCTAGTGGATGTAATGGACTGCATTCTACGTCGACTACTAACAGGTAAGCAAAATTTGGAAACTGCGTATTAGTTTTAGAAGAATTTATAATGAAAATAGAATCATGACAATCAAAAGCATACCAATATATTTATATATAATGCTAGACAAGCTTTCAAACCTTAGATACTTTTCGATGAAAAGAACCTTAGAAAATCTATATTGTAGTCCATACCTTGATTATACATGGTAATCAATATTAACTAAACTTACGTTTATTTAAAGTTGTTTTATTTGGCCGATAGAGGGCATGAAAGGTGGGGGAAATGAGTTTACTCCAAATTGCTTGCTGATAAAATCAAGGGTATCTATTCCTTTCTTTTTTTTTTCAAAAATGATGCGCAAAATTGTAAACGAGGACGATAATCAGACTCGGTCATGGCACGTACTTTTTGTAAATGATACGGATGTAGTAGATGTTCTTGAAGTGTGATATGGACTGTTTTGGGAACATATGACGCCAATGATAATGATATAGTACATATTTTAGAATCAATTCTAAAACCCATTCCTTAGCTTCAACAGTGTAGTGGTTTTCCACCACCATGTTTTGGCTTGAGGGATCCTAAGAAGTTTTATAAAGCGTTAAATGTAACGGTTCATGAAATCTTTTACCAACCAGTATACAAGTTCTATGATCTAGGAGTCTCGTGTTGGAGAATTGGGCGGCATCAAACTAAGCAGCTCCAAAGGCATTTTCTTCCATATTTTGTTTGAGAATTTCTTATAGATACTTATAAAGTTTTTATTGTCGTTTAATTGGTGTATTCAGAGAAATGTAATTATTGACATTTTAATTCACAATTAGTACCTATGCCTGCTAATATATTGACAAGTTTGGTTTCAGAATTGCATGCTTTAAGCAAAACGAGTTCATCTCGAAAATGGTAAAAGACATCAAATACAACAAGATACTGCTTTTTCGTAGCAAATTGATAGGGGAAGCAAACTGTCTAATATTCAACATCCTCTAGAGGCTAAATAAACTACATTTGATGTAGATACATTTAATTTAATCTTCTTTAGATCGCAAAGATTTGTGATAACGCTATGTATCCAGAATATTGAAAACATTTGTATAAGCATCTGAATACAGATGTTTTAGAGAATTTCAATTTTGGAATTTGAAATAACTAGTTACATTATGAACAAAAGTAAATATATTTAGTTGAAAACTTTTCTATCATTATTAGATTGCGTGGATTTGCTGGAGCCCTAAGTGGAAGATTGGGATACAATGGTTTGCCATCTGTATTTTCCGGTTTAGATGAGAGTGATTCGGGAACCAAGAAGAAATATCCATTTGAATTAGAGAAAGCAATCCACAACGTTATGTTCATACAACATCACATACAAAGACAAGATCAATTCAACGCGGTAAGAAATTTGCAACCAATTATTTTGCATTTTACAAAGGCTTTATTGAAATTATTTGTATAGTAGTATACAGTGTGGTCCATAAGTACTCGTAATGACCCATAGAGGACTGTTAGATTGTTATCATATAAATACTCCGATTTAGCATTAAAACGATCTTTTGTAACAAATACACTGAGTTTGACTGAATCAACTTCAAAATTTGGTAATAGATGTTTCTGGATATGAGAAATCATAATTTGTAGGATAGAGGGCACCTCATGCGTCGTATTTGTGACGTAAATGTATGCGTAATTTTTTTGCGCCTAGCGTTGTCACATTTTCTTATTAAAAAATCTTAAACCTACATTGTTTTTGAGGAAAAATTAGTATTAGTCTTAGAAATTGACCATTTTCGAGCTAATAGCTTTTCAACATAGTTCCTTGTACAATATTTTAACGCAGTAGACACCAATAGTTAAATTTTAATGATTTTCTAAATGTAAGGTATTCAACCACTTTTGGTTAAAATCAATTGCTTTACAAAATCGAAAACTTCTGAGACAATATTTTTCATATTGAGATATAAGAGATGATTGATATTTGTTGATAATTAAATTTCAATGGACGTGCTGGATAATGAGAATATTTGGAAAGATTTTGAAATATATTACAACATAACAATTTAAAAAATCTGTTTGGAAATTTAGAACAAAAAAAAGACGAAAGATTTGTTCACATTGCGGATTATTCACAAACTAATTCAGGACGACTATCTGGATCTGCAAGAATCAGTATGACTTCCATCTTAAATTTTTATATATATTACTGCATATCCAGATCCAGATTGACTATGCCTCTTTCATCTATTATAGAATTTCATGTTTCACACTTTATGAGTCGCAATAACCCAACTTTCTATCGACCTAATGGGAACTCATATTTTATTTAAATCCTCTATATTTGCAATGTTGAATAATTATAGTAAAATTTCTAGTACCTGTGACATTAACTTTGATAGTTTATATAGAATTATGCATAATGCAGCAACTTATTTTTCTTAGACTTAAGCATCATCATAGGACGCTATTATATGTAATTACTATTGTTTCCTTTGAAGTTATTATTTTGTACGACTTAGTTAAGTACGCATACATATTATGCAATCCGTTTTTCACTTTTGTCCTGTTATTGTTGAAAAGTTTTATTGAAAATAGCCAATTTTTGAGACTAATGACAAGAATACTTTTCCTTTAATAAGCAATGTAGGTTTAAGATTTTTTAATAAAGAACGTGATACATTAGGATCAAAAAAGTTACCCTCACATTTACGTCACAAATATGGCGGATGTGGCGCCCTCTAGGAAATACACCGAAATAGATAACATATATTATATAGTTTCTAATATCCAAAAACATCTACTCTCAAATTTGTATGTTGATATATTCAAAGACAGTGTAATTATTACAAAAAAACACTTTTTAAATTCCAACTTTGACAACTGTATCTTTTTTTATTATCAACATTTTATTAAAGTAATAATACATTTTATTATTTAATTTAATAATTTTAATATTTGACGAACTCCGCTGTATTTAACTAACAAATCCCTTTTTAGTTTTCATCAAACATTTCTGTTCATCGAACGCATTCCGCTAAAATCCATTTAATAAATTTATACGAATATTAAATATGTTAAAATAAAAATTACGTAAAAAATATTAACATAATTCATCTTCATACTGCTTGCTGATGTAATCTGTTTTATTGAAGGAATAAATTTTGCAAATTACATCGAAATTGGATCGTTATTAAGGAAATTATTCGAAATTTGGTTTCCGGAAAATCTAAAATATTTCGTGTCATTTACAGGAGGATCAAGATTGGGGCTTCGTAGCTATGGTACTTGACCGTCTCTTCTTGTGGATTTTTATCATCGCGTCGATAGCAGGAACTATTTCCATTTTATGTGAGGCTCCCGCTCTATACGATGACACCAAACCAATTGACATGTTAATATCCTCCGTTGCTCAACAACAGTATCTACCGGATTTAGAGAATATTCAATAATTCACTGTACTATTTTACTTCATTATAGTAGGTATATTAGGAGAATATGTTATATATTATAACATAAAATTGTTTTGTTAATTTAATGTAAAATATACAAGTTTACAAATTACGTTTCTTTTACTGGGAAAACATTATGTGGCAACTCTTGGTGTTATTCAAAGGTGCAATATACAGGGTGTTCCAAAATAGAAGGCCAAACCATTAACCACATATTCATTGAACAAAAATAATGTGACTCCGTATGTCATTTTTTATTTCGGCGTCCCTGTTTCAATATACAGGGTGTTAAAGTGGCATTTTAAAAAGTTATTTTTGTTAATAATTCCATTGTTTTGTAAGATGCACACTTTTGCACGTACTTTTATCTTATTTATAATTTTGGTCCGTTTTGGAGAGAAACGGCAATTTGTAGTGCCCATAAATCTATCATTCACTATCATTTTCAAGTAAAACTGAAATTTTGTGGATATACCTATCATTACAATACCTTGGCAACTTCGCAAATCGTAATACTTAAGCTTCATTGTTAATGACTTGCTGAAATTAGTGGGACCTCATTTAACCCACAGTATACTAGTATACTGTGATTTAACCAAACATTCAAATAGACCATCTATTCCTGCAGATTGTAGGCTTATATTTTATCTAGGGTAGGCTTTTAACTATTATTCGGCAAATGATAAAAACCAACAATTTCCGTAGATAGGGACGTAGTTGACAAAACATAAACATAACCTCTCTGAAGGTAAAAAATCTTGAGTTTTTGCATGTCGCCAACTTACAGCGGAAAAATTCCTCAACTTTTTAAGTCTACAGTAATTTTATGTAAACAGAGTAAATAATATTTAACACCATGCAATTACAATACAACAGTACAACTGCAGTGCCATTGCACTAACGTTTTTCTGAACGTTATTTTACTGAATGAATATTTGCTAATTAAAATAAAATAACTCTAAATTTTATAAAATGATGAATAGCTACTTATGAATTGAAAAAATAATATGGCGTTAAAATCTGTAATACAGTTCACTTATCAACCAAAAAATAATAGTCTCATTTAGTAATAGTAATAATGAACGATCAACATAATAATTTTTTACCTAAATAATATTAAATAAAATAATTAATTAATACTAATTTAACAAATGTTCTACTTGCTCACCCTCCTGATTAACACATGTACGTGCCCTTTTAAGTAGTGAAAACCTTATCTTGGAAAGATATTCTCCTTTTGCCTAAGTTCATCAGATGCCATTACTATTATCTCTCTGAGATGGTTAATGACGTTTATTTCTGCAGCATAAACCATATCTTTCATAGCACTCCAGATAAAAAAATATAATGGATTAAAATCAGGAGATCGTGGTGGCCATTGAATAGGTGCGTCTTGTCCTCGACCAATAAAACGATTGGGAAATAGGTTCCGGACGTTTCTACCATAATGGGGTAAAGCACCGTCAAGCCACATCCACATACCGCCACGTACGATAACAAGTAAATCACGTAAAACATTTCGGAATTCATTTTGAAAAAAAATTAAAAATGATTCAACTCAATTTAAATTATTTGGTATGAAAAGGGGATTCAACAGAATATTTCCGCCCAGACATTAACCCTGAATGTAAATTGATGATGTACTACAATGGTTGCATGGGGAATCAAATCCGTCCATACGTGGCTGTTATGCATGTCTGTCAATTCCTTTTTTGTAAAGCTTCCTCATCCGTGAATAGAATTTTTCTTACGAAGTCCCTATCTGCATCATTCTGTGTTAACAACAAACGACTAAATTGCATCCTAGAAGCAAAATATTGGGGAAGAATATTTTGTATGCGTTGGATGTGATACGAGTGCAGAAGTTGTTTTTTTTAAAGTCCGATGAACATCCATTTTTGTTGAATTATCTATTTGTCGAGAAACAATCCTTGTACTTGTGCTTGGTTCTTCTTCTACCAATACTCAGATTTGTTCCTCTTGTTAGGGGCTTAATTTTCTATGTAGGCCGCAAATTCTGAACTTCTGATGCATAAACTTTCCGGTTTCATGATGTCGATCCAAATTTAAGAAAACCTTCCTTTTAGGATGTGATATGTTGGGTGGGATAAGGGAGCTCACTATTCTTTCCTGACATTCAGCGGCCGCTAAGACGTTTGTAATCCATCAATACATGTCGTTTTTCTCCAAAACGGAGCATTTAAACAAAAAATTACAAGAGACATAAAATGATCAGAAGAAAATTCTACGTTTGATGTAGAAAACGCTGTATAGGCGTACTTAGAAATAATTGGAGGGAATAAAGCGTACTGCATCCCTCAGTTGTCACCATTCGCCCTTGGATTTTTTTAACCAAAATTACATGATGAGTGTGCCGGAATAAGATAAAAGAACGTGCAAAATTTCAACTGTGTATCTTACAAAACAATGGGATTATTAAGTAACACTCGTTTATAGAGCAATCGAATGTAAAGTCATATGGCTCAGCTGTACAGCGCGATAATATACCTACTTTAAAATATGATATCTTGATAGAAGAGGATCATTTCTACCTCGAAGTGTGGGGTAATATGGCCCAGTCTAGACAGAAAGAAACTTTATTTATAAAAACTTCCGTTTGCTAAATAACACGATATTACCACAGAATAATAACTGTTTTTTTACGTAAAATATGCATTATTATGCAATATTTATAAATTCATTTATTTTATTGGAATAAATATGTTTTTGATGCTGAAAGGATACAAGTAGTAATATTGTGAAAATATTTCCGTGCAGATGGATTCAAAAATGCTTACTTAGTAAAATATCTACAACGAATGGAATTAAATCAATGTATGCAGAAATAAACATCATGTGTCGGCAAAAGCACATTATGAGAAAATGAAAAAAAAACATTTTACTATTATTTATACAATTTACTTCATTTTAACCCTTAAAAATTAATAGTATTGATGATGGGGCATTTCCAATATAACGAAACATTGTTTTTTTCTGCAGAGCCTAAGGTGAAAGTGTAATAATTATTTATATTTAATTAAAGCTTTATTTCAGAAATGCTACAAATAAATTCTTAACATCAGTAGCAGTTTGCCAAAGAAATATTTTAATATTCTTCGCAAGCTTCTTCAAATATTTGACATTTTCGTATATGTTCCATTTTTGTCGATTTGATGGGAACTTTTCCCAGTGAACATGCGGCTTTAGATGGTAACAGTATGGCATTTTTTCAAGTATAGGTATAATTCTCGGGAAAAGCTATTCTCTAAATATTAGTTTCTATTTGGCATCTACCGCACAAACTACCGCACTGAACAATATTTAAATGATATACACTACTAGTTCGTTAGAGTACCTAGAAAGTGTCCCACCAATTAATTAGGTACCTGTACTAAATAAATATGCACAGCCAACTATGCATCACGTAACATCAGTTTATCACTTTTTGATAATTTTCAAAATATAGCATATATCATTCATAAAGGACAAAAACTCAAATGAATGACAAAACTATATAGAGCGTTCCATTTAAAAAAAAATATGTCTAGGTCATATTTTATAAGAGACACCCTGTAGAGAAATTACAAGTACACCACTGCACTCTGAGATACAAAGAATCCCGTAAAAGTATATATTTTTTTAATGTTCGTCCTGTATCTCGAAAACAAAGAGGTCTGTAAAATGCCTGATTAAAGCATCTTAAGATTCGCAAAAAAGTAGTCGCATACTTCTATCTCTTGTAATTTCCCAGATCACTGCATATACAACTAAATTGGGACACACTGTAGTACGCTCTGAGGTCGTTTTTTAATTCAGTACATTGTTGTGGTGGATTCCATCTAATCAATCAGAATGTTTTATACACACCAATACACCAAACTGCATGAATTTAAAAACAAGGCCTATGTTTAAATTTCATATTTCTCAAAATAGCATATGTGCAGGGCCGATGCATATTTTGCTGATTATGTGTGTTTTATTAACATTAAAATTAAATTAAAAATTGTGTTAATAAGCTTATTTGCTTGTTAAATTCACTCAAAATTTAACACCAAAATAATTACACCCACATATAAACTTCAATTCACTCAATATTAGTTTTTATTGTCCATATTTTTTTATTGTCTATTTTGTCATTTGGATTTTATATCCATAAAATGTATCTTCTGTTATTATATTGAATTAGTTTTAGTTCAACTTATAAATTTAAATTTACTCTATATATATATCTACTTTAAAACTATATTGACTGTATAGTATGACAAATATACCTCCTTTAATGTCTGTTATCTTGGTAGTAGTGGATCATTCCATACTTCTAAGTGTCGGGGTGAGATGGCCCAGACGAGAGAGATCATGGCCAACAGCTACATACGTCACAGAATTATTATGAAGTTATTTATTTATTAAAGCAATCATTTGGACAATGTAAACAAACATAACATATTTACTTCCTTTACTTTGTATATATGGCTTTTTAAGTTGACAATTAAATTGATTTTGATAATTTTTAAGTATTAAGAAATGTTGCAACATTTCTCTTCTGTCCTGTAAACTATTTTTCAGGTCTGTAACTTCATAAAACGTGTGACTACACAGCTTTTATGATTAGAAAAATATTGACATGTAAGATGTATTTATAAAATAAAGTATACTTCCAGCATTTTCTTATTCTTACATAATCTTTAGATTTGATGTAATTATTCGAAAAACTAAAGCAGTAAATGTAGGTAACTAAAAACAAATTTATTATATTGATGATGTAAAGTATACCCACTCTGACAAAATACTGTAAAAAAATGATGCATTCTATCTCAATTTGTACCAGTAATGGTATTTCTCAATATGCTAAACTGTATTTTTAGTATTCGGTACCTATATCATAAAATTTGATAAAAATAAGTAATCTATTTTTTTACTGTTATAGAAAGGTATTTTAAGCTAATATAAATCAAATCTACAATTCCTATCAATGAAGTCATATGTATGTTCTCTGATACCAAACATCTAGGTATTCTAATGAACAATTCCACAGACAAAGCTCTATTCAATAATTATCTAAAGAAAATAATTTACTGACCTGTTAATGAAACACTCTATAAATATCTAACTTCACTTTTTGGCAGTGGGAACACGACAAATTCAACCACAATAGATGAGATCTGACCTATTTCTGCATTTTTAAGATTGCTTCTTCAGGTGGTCTCCTTTAAGTTGAATCAAATATCTAACTATAAAAATTATTATAAAAATTAAAATTATTTGAAGTTAAATATCGACAATGACAAAAAGTGACATCCTGTCAATGAATTAAATATGACAATATACCTACTTGAAAAATGTTCACCTTTCATGTAAAAGTTTTTATATATTTTTAGGTATTAATAATATTGTGTGAAACTAACTACTCAGTGGACAAAAGCCCCAACCTGCGTTGAATTACACCCACAATATCTACCCATATATTCCTTATTATTAGCTTCTGTAACATTTTTTTACTGTTTTAGAAAGGTATTTTAAGCTAATATAAATCAAATCTCCTACAATTCCTATCAATGAAGTCATATAATTTTAATTTTTATAATAATTTTTATAGTTAGATATTTGATTCAACTTAAAGGAGACCACCTGAAGAAGCAATCCTAAAAATGCAGAAATAGGTCAGATCTCATCTATTGTGGTTGAATTTGTCGTGTTCCCACTGCCAAAAAGTGAAGTTAGATATTTATAGAGTGTTTCATTAACAGGTCAGTAAATTATTTTCTTTAGATAATTATTGAATAGAGCTTTGTCTGTGGAATTGTTCATTAGCATACCTAGATGTTTGGTATCAGAGAACATACATATGACTTCATTGATAGGAATTGTAGAAGATTTGATTTATATTAGCTTAAAATACCTTTCTAAAACAGTAAAAAATGTTACAGAAGCTAATAATAAGGAATATATGGGTAGATATTGTGGGTGTACTTCAACGCAGGTTGGGGCTTTTGTCCACTGAGTAGTTAGTTTCACACAATATTATTAATACCTAAAAATATATAAAAAGTAATCTATGTTGAGAAGAAGAATAAATATTTATTCAATTCATGTTTTCAACGCTGTAACGCATATTATAATAAATAATATACGAAGAAATTTATTTTATTTTTGAACCCTTAAAGCAAATGATTTTTTTATTTTACTAGAATAAAATAAATATTATTATTTGTACTTGGTTTAACTTATTTAAGACCGTAAAACCTTTTAAAGCTAATTTTTATATAATTACAATATATTATTGTAATATCTATGACTATAAAGAATAGAAATATATCTAAATAAACAAGTTGAACTGAATAAGTAAACAGTGCGTTTTCAAATTGTATTAATAAGCTTATTCCCTTGTTAAAATTTACTCTAAATTTAACACCAAAATAATTTCACTCACATATGAATTTCAATTCACTGAATGTTAGTTTTTATTGTTTAGTTTGTCATTTGGATTTTATATCCATATAATGTATCTTATGTTATTCTATTGAATAAGTATTAGTTCAAATTCCCTTATAAATTTAAATTTACTCTACATATCTACTTTAAAAATTGAACATGGATTTCTATATTGACTGTATAGTATGACAAATATACCTCCTTTAATGTATATTATCTTGGTAGTAGCTGATCGTTCCATACATCTAAGTGCCGAGAAGAGATGCCTCCTCAGTTGAGAAAGGTCATGCAAACAGCTAAAAAAAACTACATATATATCAAAGCAGAATTGTTATGAAGTTAGTTAAAGCAACAATTTGAACAATGCATGTAACATAACATATTTAGTTCTTTTACTTTTACGTATTTATATTTTTTTTAAGTTGGCAATTAAATTGATTTTGAAAATGTTTTAACAAATGTTGCAACTTTTTTCTTTTGTTCTTTAAACTGTTTTTGAGGTCTGTAATTCCATAAAAGTGTGACTACACAGTTTTTATGGTTAGAAAAATATTGAGATGGGACTGATATGATTCCTTGGTAAAGTAATGTATAATAACACAATTTATTATATTTTAAAACTTTCAGCATTTTCTTATTACATAATATTTAAATTTGATGTACTATTCGAAAAACTAACGCAGTAAGGTAGGTAATTAACACAAATCCAAATGTATTATATTGATTATGTAAAGTATACCCATTCTGACACAGAATACTGTAGAAAAATAATGCATTCTATCTCAATTTATACCTGAAATTTACGTCAATATGCTAAACTATATTTTTAGTATGGAGTATATCTTAACTCTTAACTAGACTTGCAATTTGATAATAACAAGTATGTTTGTTTGGAAAAAAAATAAATAAATATTCAATTCTCAACTTATATCTTCAACGTTGTAAATGAATTGCATATCATAACAAATAATATACCTAGAGATTTATTTTATTTTTTGAATGCTTAAAGCATAGTTTTCTATTTTATTACTACTAATAAATATTATTATTTCTTCTTGGTTTAATTGCAATATATTATTTTAATACCTGTATATGACTGAAGAATTGAAATACTTACCTAAATGAATTGGTAAACATCGTGTGTTGATAAGATTGTTAAGATTATATCCTTGTTAAAAATATGCTCAAAATTTAATACCAAAATAATTTCACTCAGATATGAACTTGAATTCACTCAATTTTAGTTTTTATTGTTCATCTAGTTTGTCATTTAGATTTTATACTTATAAAATGTCTCTTATGTTATTCTGTTGAATTCGTATTAATTCAACTTCCCTTATAAATGTAAATTTACATCACATACCTACCTACTTTAAAAATTAAACATGGATTTATTTATTCAATAACGACTGCCTAGTATGACAAATATACCTCCTTTAATGCCTGATATCTTGTTAGTAGAGGATCGTTCCATATCTCTAAGTGTCGGGGTAAGATGGCCCAGTCAGTCGAGAGAGATAATAAATAATAATAATAATTAGCTTTATTGCCCAACAGAGATCCATTTACAGGGCAAAACTTAAAAATACATTACATAACGTGCTCTAAATAATAATAGTAAATAAAAAAAATAAAATAAAATCTACACTTGGTCTAGAATACACACAAGAGAAAAATGGGTATGTGCTTTAAGATGTATAAAAATTATATAATTCATTAGAATAGGGTTCTTATTGCATTAACCAACAACGATTTCAATGTACAATTGTGAATATCACACGAACAGCAGTATTTATTGAAATTTGTACACATAACATGAATAGGTGACTTCAGTAAAATATTAGTTCTAGGTTTGTTACATCTGAATGTTATATTAGATCTGGAATTATTTTTGGTACCAAAAATTTAACATCTTCAAGTATATCAGAACAATCAAATTGAGTATGTATTATTTTATAGAGAAAACTTAATGATGTACAAATTCTTCTTAATTCTAAGCTACAGATGTTAAACCGGGAAAGTAAATAAGAATAATTTATTCCTCTTTTAGGATATACTCCATCAATTTTATATGACAAATATTTCAAAAATTTTCTCTGTACCTTTTCGATACCAAATTTCTGATTATTACCAAATTAAAGTAGCATATTCCAGCTTAGAACGAACATATGAAAAGAAAAGTGTTTTTAAAGCATGAACATTGGTGAAATTATTGCAGTTTCTAACAATAAATCCATATAATTGCATAGCCTCACTTGAAATCATTGCTATGTGATCATCAAAAGTAAGCTTCACATCAAAAACTACACCTAAATCTTTATGAGTGCTGCACCGAGATAATATATCACTGCCAATACTATAATCAAATTGAATTGGAGAAAGTTTCCTTGTATAACTGAGCACTTTACATTTTGATATATTTAGCAATAGTTTATTTTTAACACACCAATCTCTAATATTATCCAAATCATTCTGCAAATTTAAACAATCATCTATGTCATTAAAAGTCAGAAATATCTTTAAATCATCCGCATAGAAAAGCTTACAACAACTTATTACATCACTTAAATCATTGATAAACAGAACAAATAATAGTGGTCCCAAGTTTGATCCCTGCGGAACTCCTGAAGTAGCAATATATTGAACAGAATTGTATAATAAAAATATCACAAGCAGTTTACTTGTTAGTTAAATAAACTACAGAATATTTTTGAATTATTATGAAGTTAGTTAAAGCAACAATTTAAACAATGCATGTATCACAACATATTTATTTCATTTACTTTTATTTATGGTTTTTTAAGTTGGCAATTAAATTGATTTTGATAATTTTATAATTTAATCAAATATTGCAACATTTCTCTTTTGCCATTTTATACTGTTTTTGATGTCTATAGCTGCAAAAAACGCGTGAATTAATTGTTACCTACACTATTTTAATGAATAGAAAAATACTGAGATGAGACTGATATGATTTCTTGGTAGATAAATAAGTAGGTAATGTATTTATAAAATAATTTAACAATTTAACTTCCAATATTATCTTATTACATGATAAGTTTTTTTTTGCAGCAGTTGCAAACAATTTGAAACTGTCAGAAATATTCGACCAGTTAAGAACGCGTTACTATTGAATTTAACGCATAAAGAAACAGTTGGACGGACATTTCTGATAATTTCAAACTATTTCCAACTGTTGCAAAACAAACCTAATATTTAGATTTGATGTACTATTCGAAAAACTAAAGCAGTAAGGTAGATAACTAAGACAGATCCATATTTATTATATTGATGATGTAAAGTATACCCATTCACACAATACTGCAGATGGATTCTGCATTCTATTTCCATTCGTACCAAAAATCTACTTAATATTTATGATAGAAACAGTATCTATATTTGGAACAGAAATAAATCTAACATGTTTAAGAATGCAGGGAGCGCATTCGCCAAAACAGGACAGCCGTTCAGTATGTAATAAAAATGGTTTAAAAAATGAAGATATTTGCACTTTACACTTTAACTTAGATTCGAACATATAATTTGACAGTTGATTATAAATTTACGGTTGCTATGGAAACTAAGGACAATTGTTTTCTCATGGCATACCAGGCTATTTAATAGAAACATGGCTTTTCCTTTTACTCCGTAACTTTAAATTAAAGTATTCTATCACCCCCTTAAATTATTGTAACGACTTGCAAGACACCCTGTTATATGATGTAAGAATTGAATTATATCTAATTAAACAAGGTGAACTGCATTCGTGTTTAAAATTGTGTTGATAAGCTTATTTCCTTGTTAAAATTCACTCAAAATTTAACACCGCTATAATTTCGTTCATATATGAACCTGAATTCACTCAATGTTAGTTTTTATTGTTCATCTAGTTTGTCATTTAGATTTTATATTTATAAAATGTCTCTTATGTTATTGAATTAGTACTAATTCAATTTCCCTTATAAATTTAAATTTACTCTACATATCTACTTTAAAAATTAAACATGGATTTATTCAATGGCTGCCTAGTATGGCAAATATACCTCCTCTAATGTCTGTTATCTTGTTAGTAGAGGATCGTTTCATACCTCTAAGTGTCGGGGTAAGATGGCCCCAGTCGAGAGAAATTGCTAAATAAAAATAAAAACCACATACATACATACATTATTGAACTATGAAGTTAGTTAAAGCAACAATTTAAAAACAATGCAGGTAAACAACATACTTTTTCCAATTAATTTATTTATTTATGGTGTTTTAAATCGACAATTAAATTGATCTTGATGATTTTTAAACCCTTTTAAACTGTTTTTGAGGTCTGTAGTAAACTCCATAAAATGCGTGACTTAATTATTACCTACACTGTTTTTTATGGATACAAGAGTTTGGGACTGAAAAGTAAATGTATTTATAAAATAATTTGGTATACTTTAAACTTCCAGTATTTTCTTATTCTTTCTTACATAATATTTAGATTTGATGTACTATTCCAAAACTAAAGCAGTAAGGTAGGTGTAACTACAATCAAATTTATTATATTGATGATATGTACACCCATTCCCTTAGAATACTGTAGACAAATTCTCTGCATTTTATCTCAATTTCTACCAGAAATCCAGAATAAATTTTTTTAAATGTATTTTTAGTATTTAGTATTTCTAAACTAGTTACAATTTGATAAAAACTATATTTGGAAAAGAAATAAATAAATATTCAACTCTCAACTCATGTTTTCAATGCTGTAAATGAATTGCATATCATAATAAATATAATAAATAATATACCTACCTAGAGATTTATTTTATTTTTGAATACTTAGCAAATGGTTGTTTCATTTTACTAAAATAAAATATTTTAAACTTATTTAATTAAGGCTGCAGAATATTTTAAAGCCAATTTTTATATAATTACAATATATTATTTTAATATATATGACTTGAGAATTGAAATATATCTAATAAACAAGGTGAACTGAATTAGTAAATATTAGTTATAATCAAATTATTAAAATTTCACAGGACATTAAATTATTTTTAAGGAATATGTAACATTTTAACTGCACAATATAGTAACAAAGGTTTGTTAATTAATTATTGTCAATAATTTAACAAACCTTCAGATAATGCTGGTCTCCTGCTGATTAAAAACAAATTAACATTTATTATAAACAAATTAACAGATTGACTATTCAGTGAAGATATACCGAAAGGATAACAAATAAATAATTGAGAAATGTATTAAGTTTTTTTTAAAAGTAAGGAAAAGATTATACTTTTAGCGTTAATAAGTAAAAAGGTAAGTAATATTAACTTCAGTTTGTCAATAATTTAAGAGAAAAATAAGCTGTTAATTTACTAAACGCATGAAATGTGTTTTGTTAATTATTTAAAAATCCTTGATATGTTTTGAGGGTATTTTCTTCAGAAAAAAACCGGTTGTTTAGATTTTGCATATAATATGAAATTTAGTGTTTACATAATGCGATAGATATATCTCCTATAATATCTGTTCTCCTGCTACTAAAGGATCACTTCGGACCTCTAAGTGTGGGGTAAGATGGCACAGTCCAGCTAGCTCGAATTCTTAAATTTTGTTTTCTTATGCCACTGCAGTTTTCAAAATGTATTTTTTATAAAATAGAATAATACAAACATACTTCTCCTGCAACTTGTTTTTTGAATTGTAAATATTTCCATTTTTTAAATTATTTGGAATCAACAACGTTGAGGTTCAAAAATGATCTATCCTATCTATCTAAAATCTAAAGAGATAGTTTAGTTTACTTGTTTGAGCATTCACTAAACTATACTATCTATTCTGAAAAAGTTAGTTAGTGTTCTGTATATACTATTGAACCTACCTACCCTTAAGTACTGGCATCCTGTTACGATAAAGTTATTTCACATATAAAACCTGGGGTTACTTTGAGCAGCAAGAAAACTCTCCTCCTCCTCCTCTCACTAAACCAGAAACAAAGAAATGAAGTAAACATAATGTTATTGTTGTTAATAAATAAATAAATATAAATAAATACAAATTATACACTACACCCACACCACTGACCAATACCTGCACAGAAATAATTCATAAAATTTTTCAAATTGTTTTGGATTTAAGAAATAAATATAAAGCAATTTTATTTAACAAAAGGGAACTAACTGTTGGATAAAAAAAATATAAAATACAAAAATTAATAAAGATAAAAAACATTTTCTAAGCGAGTATGGTGGGCACAATTGTTAATAATGGAAAGAAAAATAATTAGATGGCAATTTAACATTAAGTATAAATAATTATTATATGACGTTTTTATATTTGGAAAATTAACTGGTAAAACAAAATCTTTGATAACAATATATGAAAAACTCTTTCAAATTCTGCTTTCTTGATATAGAAATATCATTCCAGATGTCTATGTGAGGGGTAATTTGGCCAAGTTAACACAAAATTATTTCTCATAAAACTGTGAATGATATTAAGAACATAGAATAATTTATTCAATGCCTATATTAATTAATCACTCAATAATACTAAAACAAAATGTACCCTTTGTTTCCAAAATTACTTTTCAGATTTTTACCGATCAAATATTACTTCTGTTCTCTTGTCAACGAAAGATCATTCAGTATCTGTTTATGTGGTAAGATGGCGTTGCCAGAGAAACATAAATAATAATAAAATTATTGGCAATAATACTAGTTAGCCTGCCTCTGTTTAGTCACGAGTTTAGTTCGTAGAGAAGTAGACAAGTTTTTTTGTATTGGTGTTGTTTAATGTGACCATTAAAGGTATAGGACTCTTCAATTAGTAATTACATACCTACAAGTTTTTACGCAACGCTTTTTTATATAGGATATTGGTCTACGTGCCCATATTGATGTATAATATAGTAATATATTGTATTGTAGTAATTTTTATAGGGTTGTCACCTTTTTATATACTCAAGTAGGTATTCTTACTTTTTCTATTCTCAAGTAAGGTCATTCTTTTTATTGTTGAACAGGGGGTAGATAGATGTTTTTTAAATTGTTATAGCATCATTTTCCATTATTTTCTCATAACATAAAAATAGTTTTTATAATATCGTCATTTTTTGTTCTAATAATTATATTTTGTTAGGAGTAAAAATAGTTTTTATAATATTGTCATTTTTTGTTCTAATTATTATATTTTGTTAGGAACTACTATTTTCGCTAAGCAAGGACATTTCCGGTAAAAGTAAGGATGGGAGGACACAGAGGCTGAAGTAAGGTCTGTCCTCCGGAAGTAAAGACAGGTGGCAACCCTAAATTCGTGTCCAAACACTGATTTAACCGGATGATTTTATTATTAACACGCTCTGTCAGTGTCTCTATAGTCAGTGGGAACTGGATTTTTTCCAAATTAAAGTTAATACAACACTACATATAATAAGGCAAACAAAACATAGAAAGATAAGATAAGGGGCAGCATTTTGAAGACTTACATCGTACTGAAAAAATCTACCTTACGGTCCAGCTAGATTAACGATAAGTAACATTTTTCAAATGGAAGCATGTGTGTGGATTTTTGAAAAAATATTTTTTATTGTTACCACGTATTTGTCTAATAGTCAGGCCGATGCACTATTATAAGACGTAAAAATAATAGCATTGATTTCACGTGTTAGAGAGTTTGATATACATCTCACTACTTCATC
This sequence comes from Monochamus alternatus, assembly GCA_037114965.1. Classification (NCBI taxonomy): domain Eukaryota; kingdom Metazoa; phylum Arthropoda; class Insecta; order Coleoptera; family Cerambycidae; genus Monochamus; species Monochamus alternatus. The sequence continues at coordinate 23,549,330 of CM073430.1, forward strand.
GTTTTATGCATTCCTGGTAGTAGAGAAACATTTCGAATCTCGACGATGGATGGGTGACGACAATCTAGATGGGGGTTGGTTAGCTTCTTATGTGCATGCAACCTGGAATTTGATATCACCTGCTACTGTTACTGCATTCCCAATATTAAAGAAGCGTTTAGAATCTCGACGGCGGGTGAGTGAGTGTGTGTGTTGGTAGTTGTATAAGGAAGAAATACAAAGAAGTAGCAAATTGGCATTAGTGACATTTGAAAATTTAGATACATATCTGATAAGCCAGTGAAAAATCAGGCCATTTATCTTGATTCAACTGCTACATATATAAATTATGGAGAGAATAAGAGCAGTGAATCAGCAAAATTAGAAATATTGAATATTTGATAACCAAACTCATATATTATTTTCAAATGATTTTAAATGTGAACGTCTTATTAACGTGTTATTATGATGAGGTATTTTTTAGATTTCTTATCAATCACCGCTCTTGTTGTATAGTACTAGAGGAAATACTCTAAACAGATCTGGCTTAATATAAATATAAACGTCAGCAGTGCCTACCATTAACAGATGGTACTGTTCTAGTAAGAAATAAAAAGGAGATAACAGAAATTCAAGAGGTTGGTAAAAGGTTAAGACTAAGTATGTTACTATTATTATTAACAAATAATTCATCCTAATCAAATAGTAAAAAACAAATAAATGAGAAATCACAGTACAATGCACATGAATATAATATAAATATTTCAAAACAAATTCATAAGAGAGCAGTCACATTGGATGCTGATTAAAGTGATGGTCAAGTCAGAAACAATTTAGAAATGGTACTGACCACATTATCTGGTAAATCATTCCATAGATCGAATATCCTGTTGGGTAGAAAATATTCTCTGTTACGTGTACGAAAAGCTTTCCTTTTTAAGTTTGAATGAATTGCTTGAAGTCGGGGGTCAGCATTTAAGTCATGCAGGATCCTCCCCTAGTCTTGATATGTCTTGCTTTAATAGTGGAGATCATGAATGGTCACCGCCAACTCCAAATAGGGACGAATGTATGATTTATATAACTTCAAAAAGGTATGCAGGGTAAGGTTACTGAAATATTTTTTTTATAACAAGAAATAATGGGATAAATTTGTTAACCAAACCATGATCTAGATACACTAACTAAGAAGCCCTGTCACTAAATTATATTTTTTTCAATACTTTAAATATTATTAAACTGCCTAAATTTAAACTGTACATTTTCAACTGGTTTTATTCACTGTTTTTTGATATAATAAACAAATGAAATGGCTTTAAAACCAAAAAGAATTGTTGCGGTATGACGTTAGTTAGTGGTCCGTATTACCCGACACTTAAAATCAAAGAACTTACTTCTGTGTATTGGGATAGCAGAAAGTGTAAGAGATCTTCATTCATTATTGATAATTTTGTCCGTTCAGAAGTATTTTTAATAATCGATTGGCAACAAGTTGATACATCTCAAATTTGCAGCAATTTTGTCCGTGCTATACGAGGCCTTTGGGTCATAGAAAGAAATTTGCAGTATAGGTAGTAGACACAAAACAAGAGGAAGATGTTCCTGTGTTCATTGTTACAGAAAAAGGCTCTAATTATATACAGTATATATACTTACATACCCAATTTTATTTATTTATTTATTTTATTGTATTATTTTAGCATTACTGAGATTCAAGAAGTTTATATAATAGTGAACATGGAGAGGGGAGGGAGGTGTGTAAAATGACAAGTTGCAAAATCTTCGAAAATTGCTTGAAAGGCACATACATGCAGATGTATGACCTCGCAGGAATTAGCTTCGACAGTGACATCGCTTCTTACATGACCATCTATGACTAACAAAAATCTGTCAAGTTTTGCTGACGTGATAAAGCCGTTAGAATTTTGTGCATCTGCATGGATGTAAGATTTGTGGACGACGACTTTTCCCATATAGGTGGCCTTGCTTGGCAAAAAGTGTTTTGTTCAATGTATGTCATTAGTAAATCATCTCGAAATACTTCCTTAGCTGCCCCATAATATATGTTAGATTGCATCATAACTCACTGGCGCATTTTCCATATTGTTGTACAGAGAAAAAAACAGAAGAAGGAGCTATGCCTTCATTATATATAACTTGCTTTTCAAAGGGAATTAGAAGATAAATAAATTGAGCAAACAGTGCAGTAATAGAGAAAATCGAAAGGGGAAAACCAAAATCTTATCTTGTTTTTTTCTTGATCTTGTCTTTGTTTCGCAAAACTAGACAAGACAAGACCAAGACCAGTTCGAATTGCTAGGCAATATTAAAAAAAGTCTTACGAGACAAGAAATATTGCTACAGTAAGTTTTGCAAATATTTAAGTGAACATTCATTTAAGAAATACACATTACATTTCCATTATAGGTAATATACGTTATTTAAAGAGCATGTTCCGTTCTGCTGAACTAGAATTAATTATAAATTTACTTCTACTTCATTTAAAGAGCTCCAACTACTTCCGTTCATTACTTATTATTTACTATGTAAAACTGGCCGTTTCTATACCTTAAAACATATACCAATCAACCATATCGATAGTTACGTGTAATTTTTGAGGGAGGCTGTAGCTGACCGAGAGTAAGCACCATTGTTACCAAATTCGTAATGAAATGCCATGTTTCTCATTTTATGTATATTTAGTTTCGCAAGAAACATGGTTCTTGCAAAATTGGGGGCCAAGGCATTAATTATATTTCTTAATGCGTATTAATTTCTAATCATTTTAAACACTTGCTATATAACTTTTCTTCATTAAGATACTAAAAAGTAAATGAAAGTGTACACTAAATTTAAAATATAATAATTATTTACTAGATTTTAGTAATTTGCATGTCAATTGCTCCATTGGTGTATGATAAAGTTCTAATATAACATCTATTATTTTATCTTCATGCCGTTACAGGTAACATATCTTTTAGAATAATTATTTTCCTCAAATAAGCTAAATACATAGAGTTAGGTACATACTACACTAAACTAACTACGGCACTAAACTTCTGAAATATGGATATTATCAGAAAGAACGTTTTATAGTATCTATATGCAAAAAGTAAATGAAATGACTGAATATTTACTGAATCACTTGAAGCATAATCCATCATAATTAAAAAAAAAAATTAAAAAGTATAATTTATTACAAATATGTATGTTATCAATATGAATAACAAAATTCATGCGATCTATAATAACAATATATTCATTTTGTGTTATTAATACACCTTGCAATCTACATCGCCTCACAGGTTCTGTTCTCCTAGTTATGAAAAGTGAAATCAAACCTGTGCAGGGATCTCAATTTGAACCGAATCCTCAGCAAAACTTTGACGTCACAAGTTAGTTGACAGAGCCAAAATTATACCGAAATGGAAGAAACAAGCAACGCATATGGGAAACCATCAATACCCATTAAATACATATTGTGTAATTTTACTCTTACTTTCTTGTGCCTAAACCAAATTGAAAACGCATGTAGCAAATATTTTTATACTTTTCCTGAAAAATCCGCAGAATCGGTTCTACATGTAATGTATTTCATAAAACTCGTTCGAGTGTCGACCAAGACGGGTAAAGGGTTGCATCAACAGCGCTAACAACAGTTTCCTACTATTAGGAGACTATGATCGAATAGACGTATTGGCTGCTTTCCCCTTCGCCTTTTGCTGAACGTGCGTGCGGCTATCGACTGCCTGACTGACTACCTGCGAAACCTCAACTCTGCCGTCTAAATGTAGAATGCTTGCACCGCCCGCCTGCCTACGGGCGTGTGTTGGCGGTTGGCGGTAAGGACACGAGCCAAGACTCGTTTGATCGCGAGAGCGAAGCGGTGGCCACGTTCACAAAGCAGATAAGAGATTCCGAAGAGGTAAACCGAGACGAACGAGGTTGGACGCTGGTAAAATGGCCTGGGTTGTTTGTGTTTAAATTATTTTCTTTAAAAATTCATTATATTATGTATCTGTGGCTTATGTACCACAATCATTGCGTTCATAAGTATCGAATCTATGAATCAAGAGTCAAAAGAATCAAAAATGGAAGAAAATCTGTCAGAAATACAAATCTTTTCTTGTAGTACATGTAATATACGAAAATAACTGTTCATGGACACAAAGAATGTTTTTCGCATATTGTGCAGTTTCATCAGTACGAGAGAAAAAATGATACATGGACAGAATTGGTTAGTTGGCCTTTTACCTGGATCGAAATATAGCCATTTTCACCTCACCATATAATATATCAAAGAATTATTGGTTTATATATGGCAACATCATGATTAGTTAATGATAAAGTTTTATCCTAGTAGTAAGCTTCCATTTAAAAGAAATTGTTTTATAAACCCCATGAACTATACATGATATAAATCAACACATTTCTTACGTTAATAAATAAATGCATTGAATGTCATTTTGAAATGCAGAATTGTCCATGAAGGTTATTGTTGCTAGGGCAATGAATGTTCTATCATTTGTTGATAAGTAACTTTAAATGCCGTGACATAGAAAGTGATCAAGAAAATGAGAATTTCTCCCGGCGGAAATTTAAGCTGATAATAAAGCCACTTTCGAGTACGTCAGAGCAACAGTACGAGTTTTTGTACAGTCGTATTTTGATATGGTGTAATCTGAAAAATGGTATTTGCAGTCTAAAATATGGAAAACACTTTGGTCAAATTACTTCATGTTGAAGGCGATGATTAACATAAAAAATCATGACATGAGTAACTATTCTCTACAAGATTATTAGTAAGGTGTAAAAAATATTGACCAGGGAACAACCGACAAATTTCTCGCAGAAGCGCAGGATGAAATATACCTCATGCAGATGGTCTCCGTAATTTTCGGTGTTTTTGGAGTTTGTCGTCGTGAAGAATTGTGTAACTTGAAATTCAATAATATCAAAGATTTGGAAATTTCACTAGTTGTGCATATATACTAAATAAGAAACCTCATATGCAACGAACTTTTGTTATTCCTGGTAGAATATATTTGAAATATTCTAAAAACTTTCATAAAATACATCAAGAATAAATGTGCCACGATTCCAGTTGGAATCAATACATTTGGTAAGATGCCTGCCAATATTGCTAAATTTCTAAATTTTTCTGAATCCCCCTTTATACTGTGTATAGCTTGCGACGATCTTTAGCAGAAATAATTACTACTACAGCTGCTAATGAGATTGGCCATGGAATTGCTTATTCTATTTGTAGTTTCTTTAACTGTGTAGACACTGACAGCATGCGTTAAGAATTGCTTACTGACGTAAGTGGTTTTTTGCTCATCATTGAGTGAATTTTTCAGCTTTCGGCTAGTGTTTATCTTTGATCTTTTTAAGAATTTTGGTCAGTCGTTGTTTCGAGTTTATATAGTCAACTCTTATTCGAGACCTAAAAATTTTATTTTGCAATAATGCTTAGACGTAAACTGAGTGCAGCTGAAGCCAATAGGGCCATTGGAATGATCCAGGCGGGACGCTCTCAGAGATAAGTTGCTAACTTATTTCAGGTCAGTGAAATTGATATAGAGAAATAAGAAATGTCATTGAAAGACCGAGGAGTGGACGCCCAAGATCTACTATCCCTTCACAAGACCAGTTTCTAACAGTATCCACCCGTAGGAGAGCCTGTCGGATCGTGCAACAGCGACTTTAAAACCCTTCTGGTGTTGCGGTTCCAATTGCAACAGTTCGTAGAAGACTTTGAGATGTTAATCTAGATTCATGATGACTTTTAAGAAGGGTTTGACTTTTGAGAAGGGTTCCACTAACACAAAATCATATGCGACTACACTTGCAATGGACTAACGAACACGTGCATTGGAATGATCAACGAAAGTCTGTATTGTTCACAGATGAGTCGAAATATGGACGGTTTTCAGATAGTCGGCGTGTTCGAGTATGGAGAGGTGGTACAGTTGCTGCTTGGGCATTTTTAATGGGCGTACAGAGTTTTGGGTGTTTGATGGAAACATGAATGCACAGATCTACGTCGAACAAGTCATCAAAATTGTCATACGTCATGCTGCAATTGGGTCAAATTTTTAATTTCTCGACGATAAAACGCGACCTCATCGTGCGAGAATTGTTGTCGATGCTCTGAAATTTCATGGTATTTTGCACTTGGCACTGCCACCTCTCTCGCCAGATCCAATTAAGCACGACCAACTACAAAGAGCCTTAGATACGCATCAACCATCTCCGCATACACTGTGGCGAGAAATTGATCAAGGCTACAACACCAACCTTATAAACAGTATGCAAAGGCGTTGCCAGGTAGTCATTGAAGTCCAAGGAAGACATACCCTGTATTAAACTTTTTTTGTAATTGTTTTAAGAATTTGAATTTTGTATTACTCACCAAAAATAAAACTTTGCTAAAAACTGAAAATGCTTTTGAAGGAATAACAGAAAAAGTCACTTAGCATATCAAAAATATTTTTGTACAAAAGTTGCCAACATTTAAAAGAAATTCAAGATTTGTGAACTTCCTTAACTTTTGTGGAGCAGTGTATTTACAATGTATAATCTATAAGAAATAAGTTGTGAAAGACGATGTCCCTTGAATGAACTCTATGGCGATGAACGTCCACAACGTACTATGGAAAAATTATGGGTTTGTCCAGTTCGTGTATTTACATTCTACAGTCTACAAGCAAGAAAAAAGTTGGGAGAAACGACGATGTCCTGTATCCACAAGCGTGGTCGCGGAGGTGGGTTTTGTGTAGTTGTAGTATGTAGTCACACGCCTGGGACTCGCCACACTTCCACGTTCTCACGGCCTCGCTCGTACCGCCACTAACACCAACACACAACCAGATACGCCATCGTCGGAGTGCATGCCCACACACACATTATTACAACGAGGGCTCTCTTGGGTGTTTTTTCGGAGACGGTCAGGAATGTTTTTTAATGGTGATATGGCTTTATATTTCCACGCATCAACGTGCATAACGATGCAGGCGAAGAATCCAGCATGCCATGCCGGTCCACACTTAAGACATTATGTTAGAAACTGTTTACGTGACATTGAGAACAAGTTTTTCATAGAAATATAGTCTTTTTTACTTTACTATAGCACAGTTCTCATCAGAAGGCTGGCAAATTGTATTTTATTATTGTATATGTATCATTAATATGGTGTTTAGAATTGTTAATTTTACTAAACTTACAAGTATTAAAATGGAAAATCACTATTCACTGATAAAGATTTGTCTGTAATTTCACATAACTTGGCAATTTGTGACCAGCATAAAGTTATGTAAAATTGTATAACAATTTACCAGTATCGATTGTCACTGCACCATCTGTGAACATTTTTAAGAACCGATTAGATGCTTATTTATTTTCCAATTAAGACTTTATTATTGTTTTTATGTTTAATTATAATCGTGAACAAACACAATGTAATTATATTATTGTAAATGTTGTACGTCATTGTATAATTTGATATATATTGTAGTTTCTTTGTTTTTTGGGCATAATATGTCTTAAAAATCTCTGCCCTTTTCCATATTGTAATAATAATAATAATAATTTTGTAAATGAAATAAGTACCCTGTAATATTACAGAAATAAGCATGGATAAAATAACATTATGTTATGTGATTTTACAACTATTATGCTAAATTCCATCGTAAATTTACGTCACAAAAAATTTGTATTGATTTATACATTGTAATTTTTAGATTGTAATTATAAAATATAGATATGTAATTTTACTGAGAAAATAATTTAAATATTCTTTTACTTACCTTTATAATTACATTTGAAAAACAGAGAGACGTGTCTCAATAACTATCATTATTTTACATTAAACTCCTGGACAAAATTAACGCACCAGTATAAATTGGCAACAAATTCCATACTGCTGTATTCCTAAACTCATGATATGATTTGAATGATTTTTTTTAATTGTAGGTGAATTTCTTGGGAATTTGACTATTCTCATTATTTTTTTATAAAAAGTTGATTTCGGTTTTATGCAGGGTGTAACAACGTTATTGGTTTTTATATATTTTTATGTATTAATAATATTGTGTGAAACTCACTACTCAGTGGACAAAAGCCCCAACCTGCGTTGAATTACACCCACAATATGTACCCATATATTCCTTATTATTACCTTTTGTTACATTTTTTTACTGTTTTAGAAAGGTATTTTAAGCTAATATAAATAAAATCTCCTACAATTCCTACCAATGAAGTCATATGTATGTTCTCTGATACCAAACATCTAGGTATGCTAATGAACAATTCCACAGACAAAGCTCTATTCAATAATTATCTAAAGAAAATAATCTAATTTACTACTGACCTGCTAATGAAACACTCTATAAATATCTAAGTTCGCTTTTTGTCAGTAGAAGCACGACAAATTCAACCACAATAGATGAGATCTGACCTATTTCTGCATTTTTAGGATTGCTTCTTCAGGTGGTCTCCTTTAAGTAGAATCAAATATTCAACGCAGATTGGGGCTTTTGTCCACTGAGTAGTTAGTTTCACACAATATTATTAATACCTAAAAATATATAAAAACTTTTACATAAAAGGTGAATATTTTTCAAGTAGGTATTGTTATATTTAATTCATTGACAGGATGTCACTTTTTGTCATTGTCGATATTTAACTTCAAATAATTTTAATTTTTATAATAATTTTTATAGTTAGATATTTGATTCAACTTAAAGGAGACCACCTGAAGAAGCAATCCTAAAAATGCAGAAATAGGTCAGATCTCATCTATTGTGGTTGAATTTGTCGTGTTCCCACTGTCAAAAAGTGTAGTTAGATATTTATAGAGTGTTTTATTAGCAGGTCAGTAGTAAATTAGATTATTTTCTTTAGATAATTATTGAATAGAGCTTTGTCTGTGGAATTGTTCATTAGCATACCTAGATTTTTGGTATCAGAGAACATACATATGACTTCATTGATAGGAATTGTAGGAGATTTGATTTATATTAGCTTAAAATACCTTTCTAAAACAGTAAAAAAAGTTATTGGTTTTTCTTTCGAAAATTTGAAACATCCTGTGGAGTATACTATCAACCAGAACGTATCGCAGATAAAATCAAACTGTACCATCGTTTTTCCTGAGCATTTTCTTTTTTTGATCACTTCATTATCTCTGTTATTAGTGGAGATACAACGGTTTTGCCTCACTTCGGTATTTTACAATTAAATTATGAAAGCAAAATTAACGCCACTATTAAACTTACTTTAATTACAATATTACAAATCAAGAAAATAATTATAGACAAACGCTAATAGCGTGTATGCCCTCCTTTACTATGAATTACCGCATTCATGCGCCTTGGCGTACTGGCTATTAAATTTTCAATTACATCTTGGAGAATATTCTCCTATTCTGCTAATACTGCATTCACCAGTTCATGATGGTTACCCGGTGGGGGTGTTCGACATCTAATTTTGTTTTAAGCGCATCCCATAGATGCTCTATGGAATTTAGGTCGGGCCTGAGGGCAGGCCATTCCATCAACGGAATAGCAACTGCATTCAAGTAGTCTATAACCTGTCTAGCCACATGGACCGAGCATTGTCTTGCACGAATAAACAGTTGGGTCCCAAACAAGGGACAAATGGCATCACATGTTCAACTACAATGTTTTCTAAATAATAATTCGTGTTCATAGACCTCTGTATACTCTTAAACTTAACAGAGGTTCCGGGGTTGTGTTTGAGAAGTGAACATAAATACATTCAGTTTTATCTATATTAATTATCAACCCGTTCCTCTTACACCAATTGACAAAGCACTAATAATAGAAGAATTTTTTTTTTATTGTCATTTAGGCCTCTTTGAGTACATGTTTAAAATTTTTGTACTTACTACTAACTTGTACTCACTTATGAAATTATATAATTTTTAAATAAAAAACTACGCAAGATCTAGTTAAAGTCTAAATTATTAAAAACTATTTTTGACAAAATTAGTGCTATTAAATATACCCTAAACTTCTCTAATTTTGTCTTTAATACCCCTGGGGTATTTTTTTCATCTAAACCCCTTCTTTGTCAACCCAGGTACATTAATTTTAATTTTTGATATTATTCGAATGACTTTCAGTTTCATTTCCCGCTTAACAAACTTCAGAACAAAAGTCTGTACTGTATTCTCAAGGGAAGAAAGTTCCTTTTTCCTTTTCCCAGTGCGAACTACTCTACCCCGTTCGATAATCAATTTAATGTAAAAAAACTGTCAGTCAGTAGTCAGCACGCATTGAATTATTTTGTAGCACTTTATGTGCAGGAGATGAAGGGTTATCTAATAATAGAAGGGTAAAAGTGATCAATGGATCTAATTGACATCGAATACACGATGTAAGGTTATGAATAGTCATGAGTTGCATATTTTATGATTTAACGGTGCATTAGATGCACTCCAGTGGATAAAATAACCTCATTATGTTCACGAAGGTATTTCAAAATATGCGCAGTCATAGTTCAGGTGTAAAATCGCTTGGTGCAAATTCCGATATTGAATACAAAATGGCAAACTATGCAAAAGTTATGATTAATAAGCACTCTATAATCGATATCTATAATGTAGAACTTCACCTCCCTATCAGAAAAACAGTTTTATAATTTTCATGTTATAAGACAATTCCCAACTAGCAAAATGGAACTTTCAAAGAAGCGAATTATTTTATAACTATCGAATTGCGTTGTTTAATGAACAGTTTGATTTTATAGAGCAAATAATTACCATAATTTTGTTCCTGAAGAAAGTAATTGTGTAAAATTGTTTTATAATAGTTTTTACAACGTGTTTTATGGAACAAATAATGTTCAGTTCTTTAAAATTTTTATAAAAGTATTATAATGCGTTATACAACATTTAAAAAAATTATATGTAAGGATTGTAAACATATCGTGAAAGAGTTGTATACTGAGGCAAATGACTTTTAATTATAATCTTATAAAATAGTTATATAAACGTGTTTTACCAAGGATATATAAGGAAATTAATAAAATTATTTTTTAGACTCGAAATGCGCTTATTTATAAAATAGTTTTATAGTTGTGTTTAATTTATAAAAATATTCCCTGTTTTATAAATATGTTATAGAACAAAATTGTGACTTGAAAAAACAAAATTATTGTATATACCGCGTAATAAAATTCCAAACCTAACCAGTCAAACGTGCCGACGTTAAATTTAACTTATAGGTTTTATTATATAATGATGGTGTCCATCCAGAACTCATATTAAAAATACTTCATGGTTGCGAAAAAATACAAAAACCAGTACGAGAAAGTAACTTTGATTTAATTTTTTGGTAATGCAATAAGTAGGTTAATTTTAAATTAAATACCTATTATCATTGTATTATAAGTCGCCATTTTTAAATGAAGATTTGTTGGATCAGCGACTTCCACCATTATGGAGAATTAGTTGAAAGCCTTATTAAAATTATATGTAAAACATAATTTTGCTATTTTTGGAAGACTATTTTAATTAAAGAGAGCATAATTTTAATATTCTTTAAATTTATTTTTTATAATTTTATAGCAAATGTGGTCTAAACTAAAGCGCATAATTTTTTTGTCACAAACGTATCTACAGTTTATCAATAAAATTTGCGGCGCAATAAAATTTTCGTTATTGAAACACTGATTGTGGACATGATAATATTGTAAGTATTATACCTACCTACCATTTACACAAATGATCGCCATTGAGTGACCCGGTTTTTAAATATAAGTATAAATAATTATGAATCTGCGTTATACATCAATCTTAAAATGATTTGGTTCTAATATTCTACAAAACCTTTTTATAGTTGCTGTATAAAATTGTTATAAAAGTGTTGTATACATTTTTTTACAGAACTGTTACATTACCAAAGTGTTTCATGAAAGTGGGCCCTTTTCGATTCTACAAGTATCGTATAAAGGCATTTAACTACGTTATATAAATTTGAAGCTCCTATAAGATTTATATTATAGCAATGTATGGGTTATGGTTTGGTGCCATATTATCATTGCTTTCAACATACATATTTGTTAGGGGGTGGCTTGGGGGGCTTAGCTCCCCCAGAAATCGAATGAGTCCCTCCAAAAATATTCATAAACAACTCACACACATTTCAGAACCGAAATTAAAACACAGTCCACCCGGGGCTTTAGCCCCCCCCCAGATTTTATAACCAAACTTCTCCATGTTATGGCGGCAAGTACCTACCATTATTTTGTTGTCAACAAATACAAATATTTTAAAAATTTACACAAGAACATTTTGGCAGCTAAATAATAAAACAGCTTATACGGCAAATGGGTTAGTAAAAACTATTTTATAAATATTTCTGTGATGAAACTAAAGTGTTTTATAATAATTTTTTAGTAATGCTCCATAGTATTTCTAACCTCACTATAAAAAAATATTAAAATTATTTCTTAGGTGTGGATTATCCGCCTATAAAACTATTATTTTAAAAGAAACTTGGAGACAATTTTACTTTTCAGAGCAAATGGCTGTATTATACACTGTAATGTAGTTAATAAATAATATCAGTACAAACAAAAATAGTAATATAACAATAATTACAACACAAAAATGTTTGACGCAAAATTACATTGACATACCATTCTACTTAGACTAATTTTACCTCTTACTTTAGCTTTCATAGTCATTGCATAAGAATAATACGTCAGGCTCAAGCCAGTGGAAAAAATGTATAAGAAAGTGGTGCATTTAGAAGAAAAGTAAAGAAATGTTACTATTAAACAAAAAATAACCATGGCTTTTGTCGCGAAATTGAAAGAATTTCTACTTTTATCTCACCTGTTTTATTGAAATATTTTGGAAATATGAAAAATCCATGATTTTAAAGGCTGTCTTTAAATTCTTTATAGAATCCTAATTTCTAAAAATGAAAATCATTGTGGCGCATAACTATAAAAATATCACAAACTGAGTTAATTTCCTAATTGGATAGTAGTGTATTATTTGTACAATTCTGCTGCAGTTATTTCGGTAAGTCAATAAAATTTCTTTTATAATATATTAATATATGTAACATAAATTTTCTTGATATTTACTGGAATTTATTTAAAAAAATAATACATTAATTGAGGAGAGTGCGTGCCAAATCTGTTAAATCCAAGTTTACAAATTTTTGAGTAAAGATAAAAACTTCTCATTCTTTGGCTTTTAAATTTAAAAAATCGAATAAAATTGTTCCTGTTACTGTTTGATAGGGTGAAATAGATGAACCTGCGGGCGCCCATGGTTCTTTATACGATTACATCGTCCATACATATGTTTTGCTGCAAAATCTAAACTTTCAATAGCATTTAAAAAAGGATGAAGTGCTTTCGAAAAGTAACGAATAAATTTATTATTTTTGAAATTGAGAATTTTTCGAAAAAATCCCCTGGCACGTCGATTTTGTTTTTAAAAAGGCACTTTTTGGTATACGACCCATATTTGTGACGTCATCGTTGTTCGAGATATGATGTCATCGACAATTTTTTTAAATAGCAACCCCCAATTTTGACCATGCCATTTGAAAGAGCGTGTCATTCTCATGATAATGATTATATAAAATATCGACTAAATTAAATGTTCCAATTATGCACCGTTGGCTGCCTGCCAGTAGCCAAGACGATTAATAAATTTTTTATTACGATTAATAATTTTTGGACATTATCAATAACTTCCGGAGGTATACGATGTATCTCGTGACGAATTCTTGCTTTTAAATCTTCTAAATTAACCGGTCTAGTAACGTACTAGTACTTTTAAAGTATCCCCACAAGAAATAATCTAGGGGTGTCAAATCAGGGGCCCTCAATCGACGATTCGGGAACAGCTCATCTAAATAAGCACGGACAGGTGTTGCATAATGGGGAGGCGCACTGTATTGTGAAAATTAAATTTTAAAATTTTCAAACATTATTTTCTTGAAATTTTTGTTATGTAACACCATAATTTTTCATAATGTGTATGTAGAATGACACGCTCTTTCAAATGGCATGGTTAAAATTGTGAGTTGCTATTTAAAAAAATTGTCAATGACGTCATATCACAAACAACGATGACGTCGCAAATATGAGTTATGTCAAAAAGTGCCTTTTCAAAATAAAGTCGACGTGCCAGGGGATTTTTTTAGGAAACTTCTCAATTTCAAAAATAATGAATTTATTCTCACTTTTCGAAAGCACTGTATACGGTTTTACTTTAAACTGATCACAGAAATATGAAGAACATGCGAAACTCACAAAAAATATATTTGAAAAAAATTGGATTTAACCGGTTTTGCACACAACCTCCTCATATGTTCTTAGCATTTCTAGGATCAACCTTAGATGCAATCGTACAAACTCGTCAGCCCCCGTTTGCTAAACGCACTATAACCGTATAATTTCCCTTACATTTTTATTTATTTTACTACTATAATCACAGTAAGTGAATATATATTTCTTATTGCATACTAAGAACATAATGTATCTAAGACAGTCTTTGATTTTATGTTCTCCTCATATGTCTGTTCCCCAAGTATCTGCAACAAAGTAACTAAACAAAGTGATTTTTTGTGGTCGTTAGTTGTCGACTAAATTAAAATTAGCTCAAATAAAATCTTGTAATTAAAACATTTCTCATTTATTAAAATATTTAACATAACTAAGCCTCTCTGTTAATTAATTTAACAAAAATAGTGAGACTATTTATTATAGAATACAAGCAATAAGTTATTAGTTACTTTTGAATCTTCACGGGTAAGAATAATTAATTGCTTGATTAATTAATTACCGTTGATTGCATATATCTTAGTTGGACGTTATGGAGAGAAATACCGAGACATGTATATTTTTAAAATGGACATTTATTAAAATAAATAATATATAAAATTAAACTAGTATTTATGTATATTATACCTATTCGATTAAACAATCTTTTGCTATTATGTTTTACTAATTTACGATTTATGCCTTTGTTACAGGTTACAGTTTTGCAACCAAGTAACTCAAGTAAGTTTCAAACAAGTAAATATTTTTCTACTGTTTTAGTCCACACGAACCGTTTACCTATCCCAAATATTCAGAATTAACAGAATAATGGAATACAACTTTTACTATTGGCTGGTTTCTCAACTAGTAGATATCTATTAAATATACTTATCTATTCCATAAACTGGAGATATCCCATAAATTCGGTTTCTGAACCATTCGATAATGCTTATCTATTGCATAAGTTATCGAACAGATATCCAAAGAAAAATGGCAAGATATCTGTCCAATAAACATTAACGCACGCGCGCAGCGATTTAGCTGTTGCTTGTTTACATCTTTATTGTAAGGCTTAACCCAACATTTTTGATATTTTCGTGGCGATTACTTTGTGCAATGGAAAATTCTGATTCGTCTACCTCTTCAGATGAAAAATATTTAAATATAGTCAGATATCTTGAACCGCCAAGACGATATCGTGAAAGAGGAAACCAGTATGAAAAATAAAGTGACAGAATTTCGAGAGAGGTTTACGGGCGCCGTATTCTTGAAATACTGTTTTATACAAATACAAGTAATTTTAGACATTTAAGAACTGAATAATATAGAGTTTAGCAAATAACAACAATGTTATCTCATGCCACTAGCGAATATTCAAAGGTACCGAAATAAAATGAATGTATAACGTCAGAAAGCGATTTATCCAGCAAATTTTTAGGTACTGAAAACTTTCAAAATGCGTATTTTTTTAAATTCAGCTATAGATGTAAACATTGTTATAACATAAACTTACATATTTCTGCATATAACATTGTTCACTTTTGTTTATAAGCATGTGAAAATAATTGTTAAAATGTGGGGTTAGAATAGTGAAATAATGTGTGTAATACAAATGCATTTTAAAAGTTATTATATTATTTGAAGAGAGTTTAAATAGTAAAAGTGGATAAACAAAACATCAGTAATTTTATTTTTGATATTACTTTTGTTCTACGCGTTTTAAACTTTTACTGTAACATTTTGATATTACTCAATAGTTTGAGTATAGCTATATGGAAAAATATACATGAGCAAACATCTTATTTATTTTATTTAGACAACCAAACCTCGAGTAAATATTGTCTATTATGAAATATAAATATAATAAAAACCGGAGTTCATTTTTCCATTTTTTTTAAACCAAAATTTAGTTATAGGTAAGTAACAAAATTTTTTGTTTATAATAAAATGCAAATATTTAGAGTATTGAGGTATTAATACAAAATTCAGTGGCTAATACGGCTACCATTTATTTGTGTGAAATATGTTAGCTTGAATGAACCTATACGTATTGGTTAACGTTTCCCCTGTATCTGATGTTCTCCTAATAACTGCGGTCCTCACAATGCTCGTATAAAACCACGGAGGCCACTTGTGGAATACATGCACATATATATATATAATACATAAAATAAACGTATTTCATGTATATATATATATATGCCTGTTTATTTATTATATCCAAAGAGAGATATTTTCATATGAAAAGTAACTAAATATTGATTATAGCCCCTTAATGATAAATACACAGTATAAGAACAACTGATCCGATAGACAGTTTATTATTTTATTTCATCAGTGATATTTCATGATTCTCAAGTAGATATATATTATGCATGCACATTATATTAGTGTTACTTTGTGATTTGAATTAAAGTCTAAACCAAACGTAACCTAAACTTGTACTAGTTGATCATGTGGCAAAGTACCTAAACATTTTCATCAGCAAAACTTAGTTGCTAAAGCTTAATGTAGAAACGCCTAAGAGTACGAATAAGAGTACGCATCCCCTAAAAAAACTCATTTATTTTTTTCAGTAGTTGTCAAAAACTTATAAAGGAGTGTATGTGGTGTTTTGATTTGTTATGCTGGTTAGAATTGGAAATCAATGCGTGCGTATCCGAAGGAACAGCATAAAGTTTATTTGTACTACAAAAATTATTTGACTACAAATTTTGTAACCCAAATATGTTTTCAATTTCAAATTACAATTACGTGGTTGTTGTTCAATATATAGTGAGGTGTGTAACTAAGAACTTTAATCTTCGATATCATGTATTGGAGTTTACGTAATGGTTGCAATATAGGTTTGCTATGACATGCTATTCATTATATGGTCTAGTTCTACAAGAGTACGCACTGAAAGAGTACACATGCGTATTATTTAACGCCGTGAATACTCTACTATAGTCGAGGCCCAAAATAATAGGAAATGATTCATTCACAGCACTTTGATGAGCAGAAGAGGCGATGGTTGCAAGGGACAAAAATTCATAGACGTGCCACTTGAGTTGGGTTCAAAGGACACAAAATTACCAAAGATATGTTGACGTTGAGTGAATCAATCACTTTAATAGTTTCCTCTGAAAAGTTTGCACTATTCACAACACCGTCCTCTTAGAAAACGATGGCCTGCCACCACCCACTTATACCTACCTGATGCGCACTCTGCGGATATAACACCCTTAACACATAATACATTGCACTATTTACATACAGTATGCGCCAAAAGTATGGAATAAATTCAATAAAAACGAAACAATTATTTTTTGGGAAAAATGCTCGAACAGGTCGATTTTTAATATAAAAAACATATTTTAGCGTAAAATGCGATTTTCAAATGTCATTTGTTTTCGAGTAATGAAGTCATCGATTTTTTTTAAATGGCAACACCATATTTTTTTCCTTGATTCTGAAAGATCGTTTAATTCTCTATCAGACAGTATTAAAATTTTGCCCTCTTACATAGGAAAATTTTCGGGTAAATGACGATTGAATGTTAGAAAACGTAAATTTTATCCATAAAAAAGTAACAATTCTGAGGTATGTAAAATAAAATACAATTGATTAAATTTTATACTTAAATTAAATGTTCGAATTGCCATCCACCAACTTCTTGACAATGCGCAAGTCTGTGAAGAAATTCTTCTTGCACATTATGAATGATTTCTGGGGTAACTCTGCGTATTTCGTCCCGAATGCGATTTTGAAGTTCTTTTAAATTACGTGGTTTATTAATGTACACTTTTGACTTCAAGTATCCCCATAAAAAATAGTCAAGAGGTGTAAGATCTGGCGATCTGGCAAGCCATTCTATCGGTCCGCGTCTGCCGATCCACCTCCCAGGAAAACAGTTGTCCAAAAAGTCTCATACAGGGCGCGTATAGTGCGGAGGTGAACCGTCTTGCTGAAACAATATGGTATCGTCAGGAATGTCAGGGTCATTATCGTTAGGAAAAATTACTGCAAGGGCTGGAACAAGGTCATTTTCTAGAAACTCTAAATATCTTTGTCCTGTAAGGGTTCCTTCAAAGAAGAAAGGCCCTACTATTCTGTCGTCACCTATTCCAGCCCACACATTTAATTTCTGAGGGTGTTGGGTATGTGCCTCTGCCATCCAATGAGGATTTTCCCGACTTCAATATCTGCAAGTTTGACGGTTTACTGTACCATTCAGACAAAATGTAAATGCTGGTGTAAATTTCTATTTCCTTGACATAAATCCATTAGAATTTCGCAAAAGTGTAAGCAGCAATCGGGATCATCTTCATTGAGTTCCTGCACAAGTTGAATTTTGTAGGGATGATATTTTTCCTTCCTCAAGATAGGTAGCACTGTGCTCTAACTAGTGTCATTGTTTAATGCATCCAATCGTGAAAAATTATGAGGATTATCCACCATACTTATCAAAATGTTCTGTTTCCGATTTTCATTAATGCTTGGACGTCCAGGTTTTAGAATATTTACAACATTGCTAGTTTCTCTAAATTTAGACTCTACCTTACTGACTGTTGATTGGCTGATAGGGCGATCTGGATATTTTTCATTAAATAAATCGCAAACTTCCTGCTGAGTTCTAGTCATATTCCCGCATCCGATAAGAATTAAAATTTCAATTCTTTGAGTAACAGTTAAATGTGCCATAATACTTTAAATTGAATAATAATTTCTATGTCGCTTATAATACTTATTAGAAAGTCGGTGTGACAATGACACTTTGCAAAGATTTTCACCTACATGATCCATAAAAGAACTATGGAATTGGAAAAACTAAACTTGATAACGTTTTTGCTTTATTTTAATTGATTTACGTTTTCTAACATTCAATCGTCATTTACTCGAAAACTTTCCTATGTAAGAGAGCAAAATTTTAGTACTGTCTAATAGAGAATTAAACGATCTTTCAGAATCAAGGAAAAAATATGGTGTTGCCATTTAAAAATAAATCGATGACGTCATTACTCGAAAACAAATGACATTTGAAAATCGCATTTTATGCTAAAATATGAATTTTTTAAATTAAAAATCGACCTGTTCGAGGATTATTCCCATAAAATAATTGTTTCGTTTTTATTGAATTTATTCCATACTTTTGGCGCATACTGTAGATACTAACTACTACATTCGTCGAGGAAACAGTCTTTGGTTTTATGGTTTCCTGATTCATACTTTCGTTGTAGTTGTGCAAAACCAGCTAAGTCCAAGTTCCAACCAAATACTAAATAAAACTCGCTCGTACTACTAAAGTTTTACAGAATTTTATTTATTCTGTAAATAGTTGTAAACCTTGTTGTTTGTATAAATTAAATTTTAACAGAATAATGATTATACTGTATATATTTTTTTAGTGTACTTTCTTGATATACAGTATTTTGAATAAAACTGAAAAGTAAGACAAACAAATAAATCCGTATTTATTTTATATATGTGACCACGAATATAATTAATATTTTTTTTAATTTTTTTCTTAATAATATTTATAGGTACCTAATTTAGAAAATAAAAATAGATGAGTTGCATAAGTAAGAACTTTTTAACTATTTGACGATTTTCCCGCATTTTCAAATTAATTCATTTTTGATTTCTTGATTTTCACGTGTATCGTTCAATGCCGTTGTAATATTTTATTTACTGGTACTTATCAATGTTAATTAGCAGTTTGAAAAAATACAATGAGTAATTTTACTGTGAAATATTAATAAATCTCGCGCGACATTTTAAATCCTAATATTAATTTTTGTCAGTATTAAAAATTAATAATATCGTTAGCATATTCCGCATGTTTTCCTGTGCTTAAGGCCCTGGGCATTACCATTTCACATTACACGTTACAGTACAGTACAGTATCTGAAATATAATTAAATCGAATCAGAAACGACAATAAAATTTTAATTATTGCACTGCACTTAAATTTTAAATATAATATATTAACAGCAGAAACCGAACTACGATACGACTGTACAATATGATAAACTATATTAAACTGTCTCTGTTGCAGTCTCAGAGACGAGGCATGCCTATGAGGGGCCCCTATCCCGGAATTGGTTACCAACAAACATATAGGTAAGAAAAAGATAGAGAACATAGAATCATGCTCTTCATCTCTTTTTTACCTATATGTATGAGGTATGTCTGAGATGCGTCCTGATTTATCTTATTGCATTGCATATACACTATACATTGCATATTAGTTAATTGCCGTTGCTTATTTATCTTATCGCTTATACACATTATTGCATATTAGTTATTACCATTATTACGGCAAATTTAAAAGTGCCTCTACGTTGCTGTTTACAAATCGCACCGCCGTTAACATTTGTGTGTTTACAATAATTTATAGATATACAATACAGGGTGCTAAAAAAATAGTGTAACATATTTAAGGAGGTAATAGTATGAACCAAAATAAGCAGCTCAATAAACATGGTTCGCAAAGCAACGGTTGCGGAGATATGGAATGTTTTATGTTTTTTAGCCCCTTTTTATTTTGCAAAAACGTTGTGTATTTTCTTATAATAGTTGGTTGATGTTTAGTGAAATAAACAGTACGTATTTGACAGTTGTTCTCAGTGCACAAGTTTTCTTTCGCTATGGCTGGTTACTCTAACGCAGAATTAACAGACATGCATTTCATGTATGGTCGTGCTAATGGGAACGCCACCGAAGCGCGTCTGACGCTTATCCAAATTGCCAGATTCCTTCACAACGCATGTTTGGAAGAATTCACCAAAGATTGGGTGATACCGGTTCCTTGAGCAAACAGTGCCATTTATCCGGAAAACCAATGTCGGTATCCACTCCTAGAGCAGAAGAAGAAATTTTAGCACTGGTAGAGCAGAATCCAGGTACGAGTGTGCGGAGAATATCAGCCGATGTAGGAATTAGTGCTTTATGCATACCATGAGCAACGGGTACAGACTTAAATCCAATAAATGATCATCATGCACGTTTGGTTTTTTGCCGCTGGTTTCTACGTCATGATGCTGAAGACCCTCGTTTTCTTGCAAACATTCTTTTTACTGATGAAGCCGGGTTTACAAGAAATGGAGTGTAATTTTCACAATACTCATATTTGGGCCGACGAAAATTCTCATGCTCTAATAGAATGTGGGCATTAGGCACGTTTTTCATTAAACATTTGGAGAGGTATTGTAGGTGACAGGTTTCTAGGTCCTGTTGTTTTACCAAACCGATTAACAGGCGCTGCCTACCTCAACTTTCTGCAGAACACACTGTATAAGTTTTTGGAAGACATTCCTTTGAATCAGAGGCAACAAATGTGGTTCCAGCATGATGATGGTCCAGTTCATTTTTCCATGGCCGTTAGAGAGTATTTACACCAAACTTTTCCACATAGATGGGTCGGACCTGTTTTATGGCCTCCAAGATCGCCTGATCTGAACCTTCTAGATTTCTTTGTTTGGGTATATTTGAAGACATTAGTGTATGGTACTCCTGTAAATAGCCTGGAAGAGCTGCAGCTACGGATTAACCAAAAGTGTCAAGAAATCCAAACCAACGAGGGTGTTTTCGAAAGAGTTCGAATATCGTTGAGACGAAGATGTCGTGCCTGCTTGGAAATGGACGGAGGGCACGTTGAACATCTTCTGTAACTTTGTTTTTTGTTTGTTACAAGCTTCCTTTGTTTGAAAAACGAATAGTGGTCCATATCTCCGCAACCGTTACTTTGCGGACCCATGTTTATTAAGACTTTTCTGCTTTTTTTGGTTCATGCTATTACCTCCTGAAATATTTTACACTCTTTTTTAACACTCTGTATATTCTAATGTTACTGGATATAATAAATTGATTAGATGATTAAAATAAGAAGTTAACTTCTTCTTGTTACTTATTAGTCTCTAATTTTTGCTGAGGCACTGCCTCATCGTATTGGCCAGCACTATAGATATCCAAAATCTCAACCAAATCCTTGAAAAATAAATATAATATACATAAAATTGAGATAACACAAATTCACTGTATGTCTATTTATACAAAATAAAAAAGTACTGCTTGTTTGAACGTTATGTATTGACGACACTTTCTCCTTTATGTCATGTTCTCCTAATGACAGCGGGCGTCACAAGGCTCGTATATAAATAAATCTTGTGGAGCGACTGAGTGGAGTGCTGGTGTGAGTGGTGTGAGTGGTGTGTTGATGATGTATTGTATACATACATACAAAAAAATTGCTGCCGAAGTTCTAGGCTAGGGTAGAAGGTATATCAAAAGCTAAAGCAAAAATTACTAATAAACATGGGGTCGCAGATGGTTTCTAGATACAGGGTATTATTAAAGATTTTTTAAATATTATAACATTATCTTCGATAATTTCAAAATGCCTTAAATATTTGAATCTCAAATTTACCACGTGCAAGTTAACCCCTAAAGACTAATTATGTGAAGTACTACTCAATATTTTACGAGCAACAGTGGCTTAGAGGCAGAGGCAACTTTTTTAAAAGAACTGCTTACGCATTGACTTCTTTTTTACTGCAGATTTGCAGCCCGTAACATTCGTCGCTTACTCGCGGGTCATATTTATTTGTAATAATGTTTTTATGTTAGATTGTATTATTATTGCAAGTTAACAAATGAGATGTCGAATTTTAAAAATCTCTAATTATAATAGATAAATAGCTACCAAAGTTCATATATATTTCAAAAATACATAATACTTATAACACACTGATATCTCATCATCAAAGACAAGCAGGTATAAGTAAATACCTAGCTATGTAAACCATATTTGCCTACAAAATAAAACAATCTTTGATTTTATGTTTTCCTAATTATACTTTCGTTGCGGTTTTGCAAAACCACGTAACTCCAAGTTCCTCTGCCATCATAATATATTTTCTAAGACCACTGGGAACTACTTACATCTATCTGTTGCAGTTGCAGTATTGCAAAATTAAATTTTAGCATAATAATGATTATTACATTGATTTACTTAAATACACCTTAAATTATTACGCAAAAAATTTAATAATAATATATAGAGGGCCGCAAGTCAGAGGGGCGTATGGACCATTGTTTGAAAGTCATACGCCTTTCTGACTGAATGAACTGAAAAATGCAAATAATCATACGCCCTCTAAATGTCAATTTGCTCAAAAATTGTTAAAATACGCTCCACTGGCTTGACGCCTTCTATATGAAAAAATGTTCGTGGGCAATCGTTATTTATTTTATTTGAACACAACAAAGTGGTGCAAGACAACTAGTAGTGTTTATGGTTTTTTATCGAATAATTTCGCTATAAGTATTAAAATATTTTGTTTATAATTAAATGTATTTTGAATGAATTTTACATACTGACGACACTTCTTTATGTTATGTTCTCCTAACAACAGGGGACGCCGAAATGCTTGTATATAAATTCACGCAGGTCCCTGAGGAGTTTTACAGGAAAGTAAGTAACGGTTAGTGCTGTTTATACGTTATTTTTGTAGTTATTTATTTATGCATGTAATTTTTAAAAACATAGATTTTAATATAAATGAACCGTATTTTAATGTCGTACCTAAATTAACTGTAAAGAATTATATATTTATTGGTTGTATGTATAAACATTTGCACAGCGAAGTACTAGTAACAACTGATCAGAGGTTTATAATTAGTGTTGGTATGTTGGCAAATTTGTCATGCTGTTTCTTGGCCTTGTCTTGGCCAACATCAAGGCAACACTTGCAATTGCAAGACAAGACAAGAAAGGCTACGGCAAGAAGTCTTGCAAATATAAGAAGGGGTAATATTTAATTGAACATGAACTGAAAAAATAAATATTGCATTTCTATTATAGGTAGGTATACTTTATTTAAAAGACATCCAGCATATACAATTATTTTTAAAATCAAAGTTTATGAGTCTAGTTCTACTGAATTGAACTGAACTAATTATAAATTCACTGTCACTTGACTCAAAGAGCTCTGATTCCTGTTTCATCCATTATTTATTTATAACTTACTGGCTGCTTTTATGTTTTATAATGTCTATCTATCGACCATATCGATAGTTTACCTTCGAACGACGATCAGGACCATAGCCAACCGAGAGTAACCACCACTGTTACCAAATTCATAATAAAGTTTCATGTTTCACATTTGCAGGCAAGAGTCTCGCAAGAATAATGCAAGATAAGACAAGACATGATCTTGCAAGACTTTAAAGAAGTTCTTGTCTTATTTTGCAAGACAAGACAAGACTTTTTAAAATTTTGCAATCTTGTCTCCTGCCAATACTGTTTATAACACATACATATGTATGCCACAGTATAGTGACAATTTGTGATTAGATATTTTAAACTAATCTAAAGATAACTAAATAAGGTGGATCGGGGCCATGCTAACTCACCGTCAAATTTATACCACTCGAGATGAAACCAAGAACGGGGTGGCTGCGGGTCGAGGATGTCCGCAGGGTGGTTCTTTCTCCGCTTCTGTGGTACCTTGTGCTTGATGCTCGTGGTCTCAACGAAAGAGGGATTTGAGGAAATTCAAGCCTACGCTGATGACCTTGTTATACTCATATCAGGAAAATCGTCGTGCGTTATCAGTATGCTCATTCAGAAGGCTCTAGGTATCATAGACAACTGTTGCATAGAACAGGGGTTTAGGGTTAATCCCTCTAAAGTCGATCTTGTTCTCTTCACCAGGAGGCAGAAGAGAGTTGGCTTCAGGGCGCCGACCCTTTCTAACGTTGCCATTCAGAGGACTCGAATGGTCAAGTTCAAAAGGACACTGCATCCTTTTGGATTTGCAGGAGGCTCTTTGAGAAAATGTGGGAGCTTATTTAAAAAGCTACGTTGCGGTTTTACATTTCAGTAGTTAGGCCCTCTTTCATTTACGCTGCTATGGTATGGTGACCTGTGGTCCGGCCAAATTTCAGCGGCTTGCATATGCCAGTGCGACAGGGGCGATAAGCACAGCTCCCACAGAAGCCCTAGAGACTCTCCTGTATCTTACAAAATTGCATCTGGTGGTTGAGGAGGAGGCGAGAGGGTGGGTGCTCTTATTGACTAAAACAGTAGGGGATGTGGAAAGGTAAAATTCACGACAGGGGTCACACAGTGATCTATAAATAGTTAGCAGATGGAGATGAGATTCTTGGTGCACCCAGCGATAAGATATTCGCTGCCTATTTTAAGGTAGAGTTTCCGACTAGAGAAACTTGTCTTGCTAATCATACGCTCAGTTTTCAAAAGGGCACGTCTGGTTCACGGATGGATCCAAGAAGACCACGGCTCAGGAACGAGGATCTATGCACGAGTACAACCAAGAATTTATTTATTTCTCTCTTTGGGGAAATACACCACGGTCTTTCAGAAGTATTTGCTATCTCTGAATGTGTTCAAGAAAATATCGAAAGGAGATATGTATACTACGAGTAGCATATTCAAATATGTACAAATAGTCAAGGTGGTTTTACGCGCTTCTGTTCTTCAGGATCACCTCTCGTGTGGTCTTGGAATGTGTCAAAGCTCTTTCCCTCTTAAGGAGGGACAATCGTATTAAATTGACCTGGATTCTGGGTCACAGTGGTGTACCAGGCAAAGAGATGGCTGATATGTTGGCCAGACAAGGTTCAAGCAGTCAGTTTATGGGGCCTGAACCAGTTTTGGGATTGCCACAAAGCTATTTCGCAAGCTCCATTAATGACTTAACCTATCTTATATAAGTATTTTGTTAATAAAATTAACACACCCCTCCAGGGTTGTTTTTAATATATATTATGAAAAGATATTCGCGGGCAACCATTATTTATTTTATATTCCACTTGTTATGGATATGAATTAAAACCAGATCAAAGCTATGACATTTCATATTTTTTATTTCGTATGAAGTAAAATATAAAACGTTGTTGGCAGCACGGGAGATACTAGGATGATTATGTCCTTAGGCGACTTGCGGCCTGCGGGCATAATCATCTCTGTATCTCCCTTGGTACGTAAATAACTATTCCTTAGAGATAATAAGTTGAATAGCACAACTTAGGGTGTTTACGGTTTATTATCGAAAAATATGGCTGTAATAAAATTTTGTTTATAATTAAATATATTGTGAGTATTTATTTAGATACTACTGATAAATTTTAATTTGATAGAGATAATATGATTAAAGTGGAAAATTAATTTATAGGCGGCTTTAATGGATTGCTCTGTTAAAATGTGTTGTTTGAATGCACTTAACGTACTTCGACACTTTTTTATGTTATGTTCTCCTAATAACAGCGGACGCCGGAATGCTCGTATATTCACGCAGGTCGCTTTGAAGAAAAGTTTTTACGGTTTTGTGTGATAATTAACTACTAAATTTAATGCAAAGTTTGGAAATATGTTGGTTATAACAAACAATTTGCACAGTGAAATAAAAACAATACTAAACATCTGATCAGAAAGATTTATATACATACACATGGGATGTAATGCATAAGTATTGTGATTTAGGTATTTCCAAATTCACAGATCAATCTGCATTTTGAGCTAAAAATTTGCGAGCCATTTGGCATTGCCACAGATTAATAATAATTTAATCTTTAGAAATTATTTTTATAAATGGATAATTTTTGTACTCGTAATCGCATAGAATACAATCGTTAAAAAAAATTTATAGATTTAAGGTTTCAACAAGCGTGCCCAAATTTTCCATATATCGGTCTAAACAATAGTCAGAACTTATTATACCTTTAAATTTACTAATAGAGATAAACACAGATTTACAAATAAAAATTCTAAATTAAAAATTTTGCTTAAATTTATAATTAAAATTCAATTATAGGTTATGTGCACAAAGTTATATATATATATAAAAATTCGAATTATCCCAATGTTATGTTTTAATTTATAAATTTGTTAATTGATACTTAGTAATAATAAACAAAATTGCTTAACGGACGGAAAAAGTCTCATTTCCAAAAATACGGTATTTTGTCTGGTTATAATTCTCTACTTTTATAAATTCATATAACAAGCTATTCTAGTGTATTTATTAAAACAGTATAAAATTTGTGATGGAAATTTCTCCTTTATGTTCTGTTCTCTTGATAACAAGGGGCGCCGGAATGCTTGTATATAAAATCACGCAGGTCGGCTTGAGGAAAGAGAAACAGCGTACGTGTATTTTAATGCAAATTTGCAAAGTAAAATAATAATGTTGATCACAGAGATTTATTTTATTGGTTCAATAATATTAGATACACACATGCATGCGCAGTGTGGTAACAATTTGTAATAAAGTACTTTAAACTGCATCTAACGTACATTAACAAAATTGCACTACTCCGCATTTTGCACCTAAAGTTTGCCTGCTGCTGTCGCCCTTTCTCTTGGCTATGTCAGTTACATCAGAGTGATTTATTTTATTGTTTCAATAATTGGATATCAAATACACATGTATGTACAGGATAGTGACAATTTGTGACTAGGTGGTTTAAACTAAATCTAATGATATTCTAAATTGCACTACCCTGCATATTGACCCTAAAGTTTGCCTCCTGCTGTCGCACTTTCTCTTGCCTGCGTTAGTTACGTCAGAGAGATGTATTTTCAGTTATTAGATATCAAACACACGCATGCATAATACAGGGTGGGCCAATAGTGTGTGGCCGGAAGATTGTGATTATACTAATATATATTTTTAAAATCTGCTGTTTGTGGGGGGTGGGGGGTAGTAAGAGCTACAAACTAAAAATATTTTTGCTGGAATTCCTAGACATATACAGGGTGATTTATAGTAAAGTTACTTGCCATAATATTTATTTATTTATTTTTCAATTTAGTTTAAATTAATTGATTTGCATAAATCCATCATAGTAAAAAGTAATTATGGATTAGAAGAAAAGTATTAGAGATAAAATACAGATAATTTTATATCGGGTGAAAAGTAATGCAATGTGTTATCTGGTGACGTGAAAAAAATTTGTGGGTTCCATTTAAAAAAATCAAGTTATCTATGATTGAAGTTTTCAAAATTAGAGCGACGATATCAGCCATAACAATCAGAGTTCATAATTGAGTTTCTAACTCTTGGTAGTATGGAGGGTAGTCAATAATTTCCCTCAATCACAGCCTCCTATGTTGCCGCCCTCCTCTAACATTCAACTGTTTCTAGACATCAACTTTTTGACAAAATATTTAATAACGTCCAAGCGTTACGTATTATAAAAAAATAAATAAGATGTTACGCCGACAAATAATAAGAGTTATATCTCCATAGAAAAATAAATGAAAATAATTCTCATAAACAAAACCAATTATTTAATCAACTCTCATTTTATTATTAAATAATAATACTTACGAATTGCATTATATATTGTTTGCATTCGAAGAAATAGTTTTGGGTCTGAGGGGAGGAATCACCCTCATTACCCCTACCCCGTCTCGGATGCACCCATGCAGTAATTTAAAAATAAATAATACACACCTATAACGATTCATTTCTCACGTTACACTATGGTACTGACGGCTCTTTCTCTCTCATATTATGTTTTCCTAACAACAGCGGGCGCCGGAATGCTCGTATATATTCACGCAGTGGTTGGGTATGTATGATGATGTAGTTAGTAAGTTAGATAGATAGATGTTGTTTATAAAATACAGCCAGCTTTTGAAAAGGAATAATTTTAATGTAAATTTGCAATTTTAACGTTTATTGCGCTCCAAAATGTCCGCGCATATTACGTTTATAATTTGTATATATTTATTACACCATCACAAAATAACTTCAAAACAGTTTATAAAAGTTTTTGAAATATTAATCGATCTACCTTTTAATATCTCATTAAAATTCCATTTTATACACGTTTCTGTTTTATGTTCTTATTTTTTAAACAGGTTTAAAAATCCTTATGTATATCCAATACAGATTTGTTTTTAATAATATAAAACGTATAGCACGGTCAGATCCAGGATCCAAATAGTACCAGATATATACCGGTAAGTTGTTAGTGTATCAGGCCGATGATAAACGTGGCTGCCTGATTCTATTAGTCTAAGATCCACTATAAAACGACCTTCACCGAGCTGGTTAATGGATGAAAAGTATTTTATATCCAATTAAATATGTCAATAAATATATTGCAAATGGGTTGTCTAAAAAAATTCAGTCCAGAATATGATTAATTAACAATTAAAAATTATTATTTTTTTAAACATTTCACTGGTTTGGTTAATAGACAAATTCCATACCAATCGAAAGTATGAAACGTTGACTATTTTTTTCCCGTCACAACTTTTGGGTAAGCAGGTATAAACAGGTAAATCGTTACTAGTAACTTGCACCGGTGTGGTTAATAAATTAGTTACATAAATTAAAATAAAGATTATTTCATTACCAACACGGTGGTATAGGGTTGTCTGCAAAAAATCAGTCCTGAAATCCGGTTGTCGAGTTTTAAAAAGTGAAATATTCCCCAACGAACCATTCCATGCGATAGAAGAGTACACAGCATTGCAGCTGTGTGTAGTTTGTCCATACCGAAAATGAAGACGATCCGTTTATCCGCTTCTCCAAAAAATCGATTAAAGTCAGGGGGCGGCGGTATTATTATTAATCTGCCCCTAGGAACCCCTAACGCGAAGACGGACTAATTTTTTCGATTCCGCGTCTCAAAGTGTCTTTAAAATTTCTATTCGATCGGTTCGAGCGGCTCCGGGGGCGGAATCCCGTTTTTTAAATTTTTTTCGTTATATTACCGGATGCGCCCCCGCCTTATCACGAAGTATACGTACATAAAATTTGAGATCGATTGGATTCGATTTGTGGCCGTGAGATGTGCGGATTTTTTTTTACTCCTAACAACGAACATGAGGCTAGGTAAACGGCGGCTGTGGGACGGGATCGGAGGTTTCCCGAATTCATAACTGAGGGGTGGAGTCTCGAAGTCACGAGTTGGAGAAATCGACCTTTTCTGTTTCATTTCGAATACATATTCGAATGTTTTTTATGAAAATATGTATCTTCTATAGAATTTTTTGTACAAACAACGGTTTACGAGTTGGGCGGCAAAATACCACCGCCCCCGGACTTTATTAGATTTTTTGGAGAAACGGATAAACGGATTGTCTTCATTTTCGGTATAGAGTATTATTTCCCGGTAGTGACTTGAAATAATATTATGACGTTCCTGCCGCCCCTCCGGAGCGGCTCTTGAAAACACGAAATTTTTCTAAAATCATTGAAATTATTTTGTGGCTTCTTCTCCACCTTCCCTATCGAAAAGTCTAATAAAATTTTATGATTATATGTATCGTTTCCTTAAAAATAAAATTAAACGTAATTCGGGGCGGCAAATGGAAATGGAACGGTTTTCGATCTCGACATATCATTAGTAGGGTCGAAAATGTTGTTTTATTGTCATTGAAGGGTGTTAAGGGTTCCTAGGGGCAGATTAATAATAATAGGTACCGCTGCCCCCGGACTTTATTCGATTTTTTGGATAAACGGATAAACGAATCGTCTTCGTTTTCGGTATGGACGAACTACACACAGCTGAAATGCTGTGTACTCTTCTATCGCATGGAATGGTTCACTTTTTAAAATTCGACAACCGGAATTCAGGACCAATTTTTCGCAGACAACCCTATACCACCGTGTTGGTAATGAAATAATCTTTATTTTAATTTAACTTTAATTTATTAACCACACCGGTGCAAGTTACTAGTATCGATTTACCTGCTTATACCTGCCTACCCAAGAGTTGTGACGGGAAAAAAATAGTCAACTAACGTTTGCATATTCTATGGGCTTCATACTTTCGATTGGTATGGAATTTGTCTATTAACCAAACCAGTGAAATGTTTAAAGAAAAAATAATTTTTTAGACAACCCATTTGCAATGTATTTATTGACATATTTAATTGGATATAAAATACTTTTCATCCATTAACCAGCTCGGTGAAGGTCGTGTTATAGTGGGATCCTATACTATATGTCTAGTCAGTAGAGGGATAGCAGGATATAATTTTCAGAATGCGTTAGATGTAAGTGTCTACTTCTAGAAGTTATTAGATTATGTTTTGCCGATTTGAACGTATATTATATATTTTTATACATTGTGGTGTAAACGTTACTAGAAAACGTTTTATTTCGATGTTCATATCTACCTTTAATTATTGAAAACATGTATTGTAAACGTATTTTATATGTTTTTTATGTTACTAAAATATTTTGTAGAAAATGTGTATATGTATGTATAAGTGAATTAAACGTTATAAAATAAACGTAAATTTTTAGTATCCACTTCAACCTCTAAATGAAATGCGAATATTTATTAATACAAAATTATATTAAACGATATATTTATACGTTTAAGTGTTTAACTAAAAATAAATGCTGAATATTTCAATGCATACCTAACGTTTAATCAATCATTACAACGTTAAACCTTATACAGGGTTAACTATGACTAAGTACAAATATTTTAAGAGGGGATAGAAAAAAATAAGAATTAACAGAATTTCCTTTCAAAAAATTTCCAAACTTATTTTTAAAGCGAAAAAAATTTTTTTTCGATATTATATTAAATCCTTATTTAACGCCGCCAATGCGAGAATCTGAGTATGCAACCAGCAAGCTACCATCATGCAACAGTCGGCCACAGTCGGCAGTCAGTCCAGTCGAGTCGGTTCGCTGTCATGTTATAATTTAATTCCTGTGTTTACGTTGTAATTTTGTGTTCTTCTTCAGTTTTTAGTGACTTATTTTAATTTAAAACGTTTTATAGTTAATAAATAAAGGAATATGTGTCGGGTACAGATATTTTCCCACAATATAGTTCGCCGGTTTGTTTTTCTAGGTTATGGGACAAGACTGCCGCGGGTGTTAAACGTTTTCTGTTATCTATTAGAACCTACCTACTACCCCTTTCTTCGATTTTGTTATAATACATAGGCATTGTATCTAACAACGGTACCTACGGGAAGTGTGTTTATCGGTAGTGAGTGAAAATGTAGTTTTACCAGTTTGTAACCAAATAATGAGAAACGAATGCAAAATACTGGAGCTAACTGGATTAACTGTTACCTACCTATCAGGTATTATTACTAATAAGAATGTTAATTTTTGTCGTTTCTGCATTTAGAACTACTGCAAACGACCGCATGGTAGTTGTTGACAGATGTAATGCCAACTATGTATCTAAGCCATAAGCCATCTCAGTCTATACTCATCATAGGCGCCGACTTTCCGTAGGAAAAAAGGGTTTTGCCCCATTTTTTAAATATCGAGCTAAAATTCTGGAATAACTTTTTTATTGTCTTTTAGGGCTCCATGAGCACGTGGTTAAAATTTTTGTACTTAGTCATAGTTAACCCTGTATAAATGTCTGTATATGCCCATTAGATATATTAAGAATTTCAATTATCCATGATGGAAGTACTCTTCCTTTTTCTTCCCGTAAATCTAGGTTTTTTTTAAGTTTCTACACACGACAAATAGTCATGTAATTTTCATTATTTTAACGTAAACAAATTACGTATATTTAACGTTTTCAAATATCATATTTTCTACGGAACAACCCAAGAATGCGTCATTATTTTCATGGCGAGAAAAAAAAACGTTTTTCTCTCTGCCATAACAGCAGAATGAATATCGGGGGTGATATGGGTATATAATATATATTCTAGGTATTATAACTAAATTATAAGGAAGTACGTGTTTAGTGTTAGTGGATCTATAATATTTACATTTTTCAGTGTGAAATATTTTGTTTTTATTTATGAAATCAACCTTTTGAGTGGTCCTTTAGGCGTAAGATGATATTTGTTAATATTTATTTAAATTTCAGTGGTGGGATTACCCAGTTAAACAAAAAAAAAATACACCTATTTAAACTGTTTGTCCAAATCAATCTTTGATTTTATGTTCTCCTAATCCATACTTTTGTTACAGTTTTGCAAAACCACGTAACTCCAACTTCCTTCCCCATCAGCAAGGAATCCCATCGACTCCACTCTTTACTCTTTACTGGAACGACCTGTTGCAAATATGTTTTAGCATCAGAACAATTTACAATTTTGTTTCTGTAAACACCTTAACATTACTCATAAAACTGAATGTATGTATATATATATAGAAAAATATACGTATAGGTACAACAAAATTGGAATAACATTAATAAATAGCAGTTTGGTTATTTTATCGCTGTAGTCAATAAAATATTTTGTTTAAGTTAAATATTTTGTAATTATTTAGATGCTAATGACAAATTTTCATTTTATGTAACATGTAATGATGATCAAAGTAGAACATTTATTTATAATTTACTGGGCTCGCTAATAACTGTCTTGTTTTTGAATTAAGAGGTACTGACAATACTTTCTCTTTTATATTATGTTCTCCTAATACTAACGGGCGCCGAAATGCTCGTATATAAAATCACGCAGGCGAGGTGGGCAAGCAGCTTGGTGAGTTTTTGTTAACCAGGCTACTTACAAACTAACCGAACCGTTGGTTATTTTGATACAAAACGCATATATTCCACAATATTAGCGGATACCTACTTTATAAACTAACCCACTCGCTTGGTTAAATTACTACATCAAAACTAAATTAACTTTTTTCTTTTGGTTAGTTTAAATACTACCTTTATAAATGATAAAATATAATTCCCAAATAAAAACAAAATTCTTAAAATTACAAAAATTTGCAGTTTTCCTTTTTTAAAAACTAATAATTTTAGATAATTAGATTGCAAGACATAAATGTATTTTGAAAGTCAAACAAGTTATTGGGTACTACCACTTTTGATTGATATCGTTTATTATTTAGAAAATGACAATGAGCATTCTACCGTTTAGGAAATCAAATATATTTTATGCTTGCAGGGCTGCAATATTTTGGTTCACTGATATTATTTATTATGGAACCTAATACGTCATTCGGGATGGTTTATATTTGATACCTGTCAATTTTATTCATGTGTGATTTTTTTTTTTTTTAATGGTTAGATCTAGGGTCACAAATTTCATTAAAATTGTATGACAAAGTATATAACAAACACCTATTTAAACCGTATTATCAACAAAATAATCTTTGATTTTATGTTTTCCTAATTCATACCTTCGTTATGGTTGTGCAAAACCAGTTAAGTCCACAGGTCCATTAACAAACAAGTAAATGATATTTTTCATAAGTTCAACCTCATTTCTGGCTCCTTTCTACTCGCACTATTTACCTGTTGCAAAAATTAAGTTTTAGCAGAATAATTAATTTTTTTGACTATAATAAACACCTGAATATTACGAAAGTTGAATATATCATAAAAATGATACACAAATAGGCAACGTTTATTTATGTGTCTTTATTGAAAATTGGGCTGTTGTAATTAAATATATTGTGAGTATTTAGATACTAATTGTAAATTCTCATTTGAAGTAATAAGATAGTAGGTAATTTATGTATTATTTACGGTATTTAATGACGTTAAAAATTAAAAAATGTGTGGCTTAAATTAATTAACAACTTTACATACTGACGACACTTTCTTCATGTTATGTTCTCCTAATAAGAGCGGACGCCGAAATGCTCGTATATAAAATCACGCAGGTCGCTTGAGGAAAACGATTTTATAATAAATATTATATCTCATTTACCATCTTCAGGTCTTCTTTCTTACTTCTGCTTCGCGTTACTACACATTCGGCTTCAGTAAGCCGACTGATTGATCTATTTATTTGTAATGTTATTCGTAATGGCATAAATACAGTAGGTACGTACCTATGATAATATTTTTTTCAGATTTAAGGTTTGATGAAACCTGTATGTGGTTTCCATATACAGATTCGAAAAGTTTAGGTCTTTTCCATTGCTTTTACGCAGAGCCGTGCCGTGCTCGTGCTATGTATGATGTGGTGATGCAGTTGCATCAAGCGCCACCGTAAGAGGGGCGCCATCGCAAGTAAGGGGCGGCATAAGCAGGGAAATAGAAAAGATTGGATAACATCCTTTGTTAAAGCAAGTAACAGTTTTGCATATTGCTGTACCGTGCAGCCTTTTTTTGGTTGGCAATCTGAAGGGGCAGGCATTTGAAAATTTTGCATCACTATTCAGAAAACCTGCCATACGGTTCTGCCTTTATGTATATGGATAAAAATTCCATATAGGTATTTGCAAAAGAGATATAATAATCACTAAAATTTCGCTAAGTAGGTGTAGGTATGTTGAAATTACATCTAAATATTTTACATACTTCTTATTGTAAAAGTAATTGAAACTGGACAGCTCTTTAAATAAAAAAAAGATTATTCCAAACCCAAAATAATAAATTATTTATTAGCAAATACATTGTCCATAAATTGCTTTGTAACATACCATATAATAGTGCTCATTGACAAAATATAATTCCTAAATAATAATAAAATATAAATCCTAAAATTACACACTTGCATTTTTCCTTTTTTAAAAAACTAATGATATTAGAAAGATAATATACACGATGTTAATTTTTGCCAGCCATAAATATATTTTGAAAGTCGAACTAATTATTAGTACCGCGACTTTTGGATGATATTGTTTATTATTTAAAAAATAACATTTGGTGACCATTCTATCGTTTATAGAAAATAAAATATATATTGTGTTTATGCTTGCAAGGCTATAATAATTTGGTTCACTTATATTTGTTATGGAACTTAAATACGGTATTTTTTATCGGGATGTTATATTTGGAACCTATCAGTTTTATTTATTAGTGATGTTAATTTTTTTATGGATTAGATCGAGGGTGACAAATTTTATTTGATGATTTTTGTATCGTAAATTATTAATTTATTTAAACCATTTCGTCATTAAAATTATTTTTGATTTTATGTTTTCTTAATTCATACTTTCGTTACGGTTGTGCAAAACCAACTCCAAGTTTTCCTTCCATCCTTCCATCCTTCCATCCCACAAGTAAATTATATTTCCTCTCCGATCCACTCAG
The DNA here is from genome assembly GCA_037114965.1 of Monochamus alternatus. Classification (NCBI taxonomy): domain Eukaryota; kingdom Metazoa; phylum Arthropoda; class Insecta; order Coleoptera; family Cerambycidae; genus Monochamus; species Monochamus alternatus. Next base: position 23,585,585 of record CM073430.1, read on the forward strand.
CTGCTTCATACTCTCACTACTTACTTACCTGTTGCAAAAATTGAGGTTTAACAGAATAATAATTATTTTTGTCTATAAACCCTTATGTTGAACATTAATTGAATACATATGAAAAAATTGTACGTAGCAATCATTATTTATTTTATTTCGAGTACAACAAAACTGGAATAACACAAGTAGGTAGGTAGGCAGTGTTTATGTTTTATTTATAGAAAAAATTCGCTGTAGTTAATAACATCGACAGAGTTGAGTTGACCACGTTTTATTGCTAAATAAATTAAAGTCATTTGAATTTTCTGATCTACTTATTCATTTAATTAGAAACTATTTAACTAATAGAATCCATCATGTTCTGTATCGTGGTTTTAAGTCTGTTGAAGTGATTGCGTCGTCAGGAGTCCCTCAAGGTTCGGTTTTGGGCCTATTATTATTTGTTTTATTTATAAACGATATTGTTCGTAATCTGAATGTAGATTGTTTGCTTTATGCCGATGACCTGAAAATATTTAGCAAAATTTCCAATATTAATGACTGTCTGTTGCTTCAGCAGAATTTGGATTCCATTTGTGATTGGTGTAGAGTAAACAATTTATTTTTAAATCCTGAAAAATGTACAAAGCATCATGTTATTGAATTTAATTATAAGATTAATAATCATTTCTTAGAGAGAACACAAACTTTTAGAGATCTAGGAGTATTATTTGATTGTAAATTATCGTTTCATGACCACATATTGGATATTACTTCTAAAGTGTATAAAACACTTGGATTTATTATTAGGAACACGTCCACGTTTAAATCGGCTGATAATTTGAAACTTCTGTTTTCAACTTTAGTTAGGTCGAAATTGGAATATGCCTCTGTTGTTTGGTGTCCAAATTATGTAACATATATTGACAGTTTAGAATGGGTTCAGCGTCGTTTTTTAAAATTCGTCTCTTTTAAACTGACGGAATTTATCTTCAAACTGGCATTTCCCAGGAAGCTTTTACGGAAGTTTTCTGTTAAATCTTTGGAGGACAGACGTAGCATTGCTTATTTAGTATTTTTATTTAAATTATTAAACAACCTAACTGATTGTGGTGAATTATTAAATAGACTTTATATTCATGTTCCCAGGGCGGTTTCAAGACACGCTGGTACTTTTAACTTGCCGACGCCAAGAACTAATATTAGAAGTTTTTCCCCATTGAATTTTATGTGCAATACTTATAACAACTTAAAGTCATCGGTTGATATATTTCATTGTTCTCATGCAAGCTTGAAACAGGCAACACTATGATGCTTTTTTTAATATGATGCTATTTTTAGTGTTAACTACTATTATTATAATTTTCTGTATCTTAATTTAAGTTTGTTTTGGTTTTTGTATTTTGTATCTGTTTAGTATTTCTCTTTCTTATTTCTTACATATTGTTTGTTTGTTTGTTATTTTTTAATGTATATGTTCTTTGTATATCTTTTTTTTGTATGTGTTTCCCATTCTGTAATTGGGCATTCGCCTGTTGAGTCGCGTAAAGTAAATAAAATAAAATAAAACATATTTTGTTTGCATTAGAAGTGTCGTGAGTATTTAGAAGTTAATGATAAATTCTCGTTTGCGCTTTAAAAATTTGTTAAATGAATTTTGTGTTACTTTAATGAACTTGTGTACTGACGATACGTTCTTCTTTACGTTATATTCTCCTAATAACAGCGGGCTCCAGAAAGCTCGTATATAAAATCACGCAGATCGCTGCTTGAAAGTGAGTCAGTCAGTTGTATGTGTGTATGAAATTGTTTATAATTTATAACACAAACAGCTTTAAATATAATGGACTAAATTTTAATGTAAATTTACAAAGTAAATGGTGGTTTATCATATCACCCCAACATTTTACAGAAAACATGTTTAAGAAATTATTTTCTATAACTAATTTTAATCATTTCTGTACCTGCATTTCTTAAATTTAAGGTTTGAATCTGTGGTTTGAACATACGTGCTCAAATTTCCCATATAAATATCTATCGGTTTTATATATTTTAACTATTATAAATTTGTTAGCTGATATTGTATACCTAATAGATAGATATATAGATAGTTTATTTGACTATTTTACACATGTACATGGTTTATAGCATGTCAATACAAGACAACAGAAGGCATAGTTTGTAGTATACACATAACACACAACGGTCAACAGTAAGTGATTTAGAACACTAATAATATAAATAGAACCTAATAAAAAAACACACAAAATACCAAAGATAAACGAACTTAGCAGAACCCACGCAATCTAGAAAATGTTAAATTGATAATACTCATCTACAGAGTAAAAGTAGTGAGATAAAATTTTTTTTTTTAATATTAACCTTGAATCATTCTTCATTTATATCCGTTATATGACAGGGTAGTTTATTATATAAATTAATGTTTAAAATATTTCTTTCCGATTTGATCTGGATCGAGGTACAAGTAGATCACTCGCCACAGCAGTTCGTGTATTATAATTATGGCGGGCAGACACCCGAAGAACGATATTCCTGCGAGCACGTATTTCCATTTTGTTTGTAATATATAGGTATACTAGGTGACCCGGCAAACCTTGTTTTGCCATATGAATTATTTTTAGTGAATATTTTGGTAGTCGGCTTCGTTCTCATCCCTACTGAGTGCTGTTTACTGGGCGAGAAGTACAAACCTAGAAAAAAAATAGAGTGTGTCAGTGTCATTTTGCCGGCGGCCGCTAATTCATGGCTGTCCTAAAAGGTCCAGAATCACTAAAACTTGGTTTTTATGCCAATTTACGTTGGTTGTATTGTAGCGTGAATCTCATTTGTCTACTGTGATTGGTCACATTCATGTCACATTCTTTAATGAGATTTAAAATGACAGCAAGTTAGTTAATTTCACATTGCAATACAGCCATCATATTTGCATAACCTCCAACATAAAGCATATAAAATATCAATTTTCTGGACCTTAGGCCCTAGACGCGGCACCTGTCACGTGACCTATATCATGAACCGACGCTGTTTATATTTTTTCTAGGTTTGTGGTGAGAAGTGACACCGGTAGACGCCTGGCGGGAATAACTGATGTAGTGATAATCGATCAGTTATCGACCAGGGTTAAAAATGATTAAATTACTAAAATGGCTGTTAAAAAATAGGGGTTTATGATAGAAGGGTAAAAATTATAGGTTGTATGTATTTTTTAATGCCACATCATAAAAAAATAAAAATAACAAATTTTGTCCAAAAAATAAAAATATATTGTTTGGGATGGACCACTCCTATCACTTAGGGGTATGAAAAACAGATTACGACCGATTTTCAGACCTACCGAATATACATAGACCGAATAGAAAAAACCTCATTTCCGATGTTTAGAGAAAATGCACGATGGGCGTTATTGTTGTTGGGGGATAAAAAATATGCACCGGTTAATAACTAATAGTTTTAATTATGTAAGGGAATTGCCATGCCTTTAATCCATGAGAAAAAAATGAACATTCTACCTACATTTTTTCGAGAGGATTAAATACTGGTTAGCGTTTTATCCACGAACTCGGCCAAAACCGGTAAATTAGGAGAGTGAAAGCCGCGTGAGAGCAAGTGAAAAATTATGGTTTTTGTGAAAAGTCATGTTTGACAAATTTATCTTAATCAAGAATATTGATTGTCAGCTGATTACTAGAAAGTCTTGGAATCGTTTCTATTACATTCATTTGTTTAGTTGTCAACAAGAGTGAGCAAATTTGCAAAATCGACACAGAAAATGAGTTAGAATGCTAAGCATTTCCTCATTCCGGTTGAAATCCAGCAAGAAGCCCAAGAAGCAACATTGCGCCTGTTACCAGAGAAAATCAAAAGTGTGTTCGAGAAGGAATTGGTGGAATTCTAATAACTGGTGAAAAAAAAGGGGTATAGGAGAAGGAGCAATTATAGAAGAGGTGCTACTATTCTACTATTTCAATGTGGAGAAACCGTTTGCTGCATCTTCGATGTGGACAAAATATTCCATGATAAAATCAATTTGAAAGTGCACAAAGGTTGATATTTCGAAGTCAAGAAATTATATACCAAAGAAGGCAAAAATACTGGAGAGAAACCAAATCGTAGAATTTTTGAAAAAAGCACCAGATGAAAAATATTTGTTAAGTTAAGGCAGAAAATACACGATTTTAATATTTCAATTTATACATTGAGCGTTTTATTTTGAACACTTTACAGGTTGCAACGATCATGGGAGTCGCAGGTGCTTGGCGATGCAATGAATTAACTTTTTTGGATATCATCCAGCTACTTTTACAACGGTGTGCAGTGAGTGCAAGTGTAGTGCAAATGCAGGCGTAACACGGGAAATTTACAACCGAATCGTGGAAGAGATGGAGGTCCAGGGCGTCCACAGCGTACTGCAGCAGTGTGGCGTATCAATTATATCCGTACCATGTCCAACGTGGCCAAGCATTAATAGCAGGGCATTGGACGAGGAGGACCGGTACCATGTCCACCACGATCTCCGGACTTTAAGTCATTTGAACTTATTTTTGTGGGGATACCTATTTAAAACCAATAACTTACAGTTCAAAACTGACAAGAAGCAGAATCATTTGTGTTAGATTGTAGAAACTGAGTAAAATGAACCCAAAATTTTGTTGTAACATCAGATATGTCAAACTGTTTTATTAATTAAAAGCACAAATTAATTCTATTAAAAATTAATAACAATAGCGGCAAAAGCAGTTGAATTTCCTGCATTAAAATAGCTGTTGTAAATGTAATTTATTGCTTTCCATGGATTTTCTTTAAATTTTTTGTTCGGTGGCGGATTGTATTATTTTTACAAAATTGTATTTCTGAAAGTTCCCTGCATATTCAAACATTTTTTTTACATTAGTTCTGAATCGCCCAGTATATGCCATCAATTTTACAAGTATTTTAAATGAAAATTGTGGCGTATTAATTTATACCTATAGAATTTTAAAATTATTAATATAATAAATCATTTTTATTACAAAGACAAGTGAGAACCTATGTATAGATATTAATATCCATCAACGACATAATCCTTGATTTTATGTTTTCCTAATTCATACTTTCGCTGCGATTTTGCAACCATGTTATTATAACCAACAACACCAACACCAACACCACCAACACCAACACCACCAACCCAACCGTTCCAGCAAGTTTTATTTATATATGTTAAAAATATTTTTTCAAGATACCTGCACTATTCCATCTACTTATCTGTTGCCAAAATTAAATTTAAGCAGGAAAATTAATTCAATTCCTTTTTTTTTGCTGTACCACTTACCCACACAGTATTCTGAATATGAATGAAATAAAATATACACATTGAAATAGTGAGTAAAGTATATACACACCTACGTGAACAAATAAACAAATCCTATTTATTTTACTTAGATAATCAAAGTCTGCACCAAATATTGGTCTTTAAAAATAAAGAAAGTAGATAACACAATTCTGGTTCTGGTTTTTTCTAGCCAAAATTTGACTGTAGTTAATAAAATATTTTGTTTATAATTGAATGTAATGGGAGTATTGAGAGCCTAATGGAGCTGTGAATTTTAGGAAAATTAAAAAATGTGTCCTGGAATGACGATAGTCATCCTTTATGTTATGTTCTATTAACAGCGGGCGTCAGAACGCTCGTATATGATGATCATGCAGATCTGGCTTGTAGGGAAGGAAGAAGGAAGGAAACAAGTTAAAATATATGTATGTATATGATGATATACTTAGTTTTAAAGGTAGTAAGTATTAAATTAAATAAATAACAAAAAGCTAGATGAAGAATATTTTTCCATTTTGCAAAGAAAATTAAGTAAGCGTTATCAGAGAGATAGATACCTAGATAATTTTACTGGTTCAGTAATAAATAGATTGCGCATACATGCGTATTGGTTAGACATTAATTATTAGTTTCCTGTTTAGCAAATTAAAGGAATTCGCGTTTATTTTTATTAAATAAATAGTGACAATTGTGTTTAAGTTATTCTTTAAATTTTGATAATTGTTGGATGATTCTCAACGACGAGGTAAGTAACAGCAGAATAAATAAATATATAATCACCAAATATATCAACAAATAAAATTTTTAAAACGTCATATTTTTACAGAATGAATATTCCGTAATCGAACTAAACGAGTAGATTAAGTACAATCGTTTGCAATAATAATGACACTCTCTTATAACAGTTTTTGAACTTCTGGAAGTTCTGAGTAGAAATTTCATTAAATCTCTATCGGTGGGTGACAACTAATAACTAATATTAAAAATGTGAAGTAGATTTCATTACAAATACATCAGAAGTTCTAAAGAAATCGCAAAATTCATTTTAATGAGTGTCATTATTATTGCAAACGATAGTACCATGGATTTCAAAACTGCCAGTGCACAGAATATAGTTTATACTAATACTCCACCTCAAATTACAAATTATGCAAATAATATAAGCGAGAATCTGCTGCCGCCGCAACTTTACAGAAGAAAATGTTACGCAATTCTTAGAAAATGCTCCCTCCGGATGAGAATGATGAGATATAGGTATTTAGCAACAAAGGTAATAAAAATCATAATTTAAATAGCAATTTAATAAAATGTAGTTTTTATTTTTAGGTCGTCCTTGTAATTGGTGTTTTGGGAGCTTGTCGCAAGAATGAGCTTTACAACATTATAAAATTTTCGTCATTAAAAATTTGGGATCCGCAATACTATTTGCAATTCCTAATACAAAAACTAAAAAACAAGAGTTTACAATAACGGGAGATTTTTATAATATTACTAGGTGACGCGGCAAACGCTGTTTTGCCATATGAATTTCTAGTGAATATTTTGGTAGTCGGCTTCCATCTCATCCCTATTCCGTGCTGTTTACTGGGTGATAAACACAAACCTAAAAAAAATATAGACTGTGCCAGTGTCATATTGCCGTCGACCGCTAATTCATGGCTGCCCTAAAAAGTCCAGAATCACTAAAACTTGTTTTTTATGTCAATTTACGTTGATTGTATTGTAGCGTGAATCTCATTGGTCACATTGATGTTACATTCTTTAATGACAGCAAGTTAGTTAATTTCATATTGCAATGCAGCCATCATATTTGCGCAACCGCCAACATAAAGCAAATAAAATATCAATTTTCTGGACCTTAGAAAACGCGGCACCTGTCATGTGACCTATATCATGAACCGACGCTGTCTATATTTTTTTCTAGGTTTGTGGTGAGAAGTGATACCGGTAGACGCCTGGTGGGGATAACTGATCTAGTGATAACCGATTAGTTATCTATCAGGGTTAAAAATGATTAAATTACTAAAATGGCTATTAAAAAATAGGGGTTTGTGATAGAAGGGTGAAAATTAAGGGTTGTATGTATTTAAAAAAAATTATAATCATAAAAAAATAAAAATAAAAATTTTTGTCCAAAAAAATTAAAAAAAATTGTTTGGAGTGGACCACCCTTAGGATTATGAAAAATAGATTACGACCGATTCTCAGACCTACCGAATATACAACATAAAATTTCATAAAAATCGGTTAAGCCGTTTCCGAGGAGTATGGCGTCTAACACTGTGACACGAGAATTTTATATATTAGATAAAAAAAATACTGGGCTTTGAGGCCTTTATAATGTTCTCTCTGATAATTTTTTTATTAATTTCCAAAAAAATAAATGTACACTACAAGTAATTGGGATAAATAAATTGGGCAATATACTTTTTAAAAATGCTACATTTCTTAATCTAGACAACCCACAAGAGTTTACTGACCACTGTTTCCGCCGTACTTCAGCGACTACGTTGGTAAATGCAGGTGTGGATAAGTGGATATTACAACATTAAAAAGGTATGGAGGTTGGAAGTTTTCTTAAGTATCAGAAGGATACAGAAAAAAAATATATATACGTAGATTATAGAATTTTAAATGCAATATAGGATATAGGTATGCATAAGCGTGTGTAAGTTCTGTAACAAAGTATTGACATTTCTCTCACCCAAATTTGCATACGGCGAACACGCCATTACCTTACCTCCGCACTGAGCTGAGTGCCTGGTAACGAAGAAGCAAAAATCTTCAGTTTAAATTTTAAAGTTTGCGGTTTGAAATTTGATGCCGAGAGGGATTGCCTTGTTTGTTGTTTACTTATTAATTTCAACAGTGAAATTTAAAGATTATGCCGCTTCAATACTACTTAAAATCATCCTATAGCCTGTTAAATTACGGTAAACTTGGATGTTCATGAAATAAAAGGATATATGGAGGAGTACAAGGATTAATTAGGAATACAATTTTGTCATTTAAAAATTAAATTCTCTCTGGGGGACGCTTTGAATAGTCTCTTGATATTATGTCCTCCTGATCAGTAGGAAGTCAGTCATGTTGTTGAATGTGTGTGTGTATTGTAAAATATCTGGATGGCAGACAACGTCCACTTCATTCATACATGATTTTATTTTTGTATAAAAATGACATCCTATATAATAATTTTTATTTATTTATTTATTAATGAATTTTTCAAATTTCAATTTCCGATTTCATATGGCTTATTTGAAAAAGGCTATGCAGAAATAGAAAACCGTTTTATGAGGATATTGTGAACTGATGAATAATGACACTCATTAAAATGAATTTTGCGATTTATCTAGAACTTCTGATGTATTTGTAGTGAAATCTCTACTTCATATTTTTAATATTAATTATTAGTTGTTTCACTCACCGATAGAGATTTAATGAAATTTCTACTCAGAACTTCCAGAAGTTCAAAAACTGTTTTAAGAGTGTGTCATTATTATTGCAAACGATTGTACATATGGGCGCTGGCAGAAAATTTTTTTAGTAGGGGTGTTAAAGTGGGAAACGTGCATAGTATGTGTTAAATGAACAATATTTTGATATAAAATATGAAATATTTAGCAGCAACGTGTAAACTCTCGCGTTTTATAATGTGAATAATTTAATACCTATCTAACCACTATCCACTGGTGATAATGGGCTATTTAAACATACTGAATAATTAAACTAAAGATATGTCATTGCAACCTAAAACTATTGCAGTTTTATTTCGAAAGGTATTTCAAGTAAATAAAAAATATAATAAAAATCTCGAAATCTTTGACAACCTGTATTTCGGAAACGGTGAACTTTTATATACAATAGGTATGTTTAGGTAAATCTCATTTATTTTGACCGTACAATCACCCCTTCCAAGGATGCCAGTAATACCTGAGACAAGACACCCTGTATAATATAATACTCGTAATTATTTAGATAATGAAATATTTCCACCAAATAATCATTAAATTTGGCTGCAGTTAACACTCTTCGTTTATATATTACAGTTTTAACATTTATTGAAAAATTAAAGTTAGATCCGATAATAAAAAAATTGTAGTAACTATTTCATTCAACTTGCACGTATGTATATGGACGATGTTTCTCTTTTAGGTCATGTTCTCCTATTAGCTGCGGACCTCAAAATGCTCGTATAAAACCACTAAGTCGCTTAAGGTAGTCAACGTGTAGATTTTATTTACTACAAACATATTATAAGGATATTTTATGTATGTATGTGTGTATTATTGTTATTATATTATAATTATAAGGGAAATTAGTAATGATGTAGATATATAGCAACAGTCGGTAGAACAAAATCCTTAATCAATGTATTTATTTATATCAGTGGCGGCTGGTGACATTTCAGGTATGCCATATCTCAATAGCCAGACATGGGACCCAAACCAAACTTTATAGTATATATATGTACTGTGGCCATATAGAGAACTTTGATAGAAGAAAGACGATTTTACAGTTTGTGAAAAAAAGTTGAAAAAAACGTGGGCCTCACCTCAAATTTTCAAAATGGCTTCTTTAAATTTTGAGAAATATTTTTTTCTATAAACTAGATGTAATTGTAAGGACAGGTTTCAAGTTTTATTAAAAAATAACTATATTTGTACAATTTTATAGCATTTCGAAATTTTTATAATGTATCACAAATACAACTCAAACTAAATTTAATAAAATCTGAAACCTATTGGTAGAATTACGTTTAGTTTATGAAAAAAAAATGTTTCTCGAAATTTATACAAACCAATTTGGAAATCTTAGGTGAGGCCCACGTTTTTTTCAACTTTTTTTTGCAAACTGCAAAATCATTCTCTTTCTACTGAAGTTCTCTATATAGCCACATTACATACATACTAAAGTTTGGTGTCTAGTTATTAAGATATGACATACCTGAAATTTCACCAGCCGCCACTGATTTATTATATATGCACAAATATAATAGAAAGATGAAGAACTGATGAAAGATGAGATATTTAATAAATAATGTATTGTCATCCTTTCAAGTATAGCCAGCCATAAAATGAAATAATGTGGACATTTGACTTTTTTACTAACTATAAGGTTACTAATAATACGAAATAGTCTCTTTATTATGCGATTTTTGTTTTATTGTGTTTTGTTCTTCAAATTGTTATGATTAAGAATGTATGTAATACATAGATATTGCTCAGGAATATTTTATTTTACGTTTTGGGTAAAATAACCTATAAATAAATAGTATACGGAATGTATTTAGAATGGAGTTGTATATTACCCTAGCAAGCCATCTTCAGTCGCCGTCAAAAACGAGTGGGGATATTCAGATATTCTACTGCTATTTTGTTGATAATTTGTACCGCCTGTTTCAATTTTGTAGCTTGTGCCAGTTTCGAGAAAAATGGTGTCTGTTAGCGTAACATTTACACTACAGTAGATCATAGAATTGATCCGCATTTTATTGCTCTTCGACTATTTTCAGGTATATAGTTTTTTTTTCAAAAATAAAAAAAATTTACAATTCAACTCATATTCAGTTCAAAATTTGTTGCTTCTCCTAAATTTTGTCTTCAAGTACTTTCAGAAGGTGAATTGTTTTTTTTTCAAAAACAAAAAAGTTGACCATTCAATGCATACAGACAGATACAAATTTGTTGCTGCCTTATACATTTTTCTATAAAAACGAATAATCGAACACGGTAGCCAAAACCAGTTCTTGATATTTTGTTAAAAATAAAAAATAATTTCTTAGATTTCTAGTGGCGAACAGTTTTCAAATTAATTTTAGTGACAGAAAATGATATTATTAATTTCCTTAATGACTATTTGATTTTTCATTTTTGGATAAGCGGAAGGCAGTAATAAATTTTTAACTGATTGTATGATTTGACTGGCAAAGTTTTTGTGTTTTTTAAAAACCTATAAGCCTTCTGAAGGTGTTCGTTGAGCAACAAAAAAACTCGTCCTTAAATATAGAGCTTCATCGACTCACCTAACTATTTTAGAAAGTTACATAGATAGCTTTTTTCAGTTAAAATTTTAAGAAATTTTGCCTTTTAACATTTTTTCTTCAATTACACACAAAGATACCTACTTACTTTAATCCGTCATTTATTTGGAAGTGTTTATATAAGCACGAGTACATCTTTAAAACTTCTGTTATCCTGATTACTCGGAACAATTTATGTTGTGTAAAAACGGGGTAAGTGCGGACACTAAGAAAATTCCATAAACATATAACTAACTATACACATCATAGTACACATTAATTAATAAATCATTTTTTTTTTTCATTAAATGAAGACCTACATAGATAATTTAACAACAAATTTATATATAAATTATCTAAACAAAATAAAATAGGAATGAATGAAGGAAACTTTCCTTGTCACTTGAAAATTAAACAAAAATAATTTCTTTTTATACATTTTTTAATTATGTGTTAATATTAAACGTTAAAGAACTAATATAAAATTTAAATTACCAAAGTTCTGATACTGCAGGTCCAACCAACTAACATTTATTTTTTTTAAATTTCGCTGTAGTTTTAATAACACTTTTCGTTTACAATAGGTAATAAGTTTGAATATTTATTATTGAAAAATTCAAGTTTATATATGGTAAAAACTAAATTTGTCTATTGCTGGTTGACATTAATTTTGTGATTAAAAAATGGCGGTATTTGCTAACTAATCAACTTTGCATACGATGTTTTTCTTTTAAGTCATGTTGTCCCAATAACGGCGAGCCTCAAAATGCTCGTATAACAGTCGGGGTAAATGTAGACAGGCACTGGTTTTCATATATACACACAGACATACTTTTTTTTACTTTTTACTACTTACTACATACATAATTAATTAGTAAGTAGCATATTTTTTAAATAAACATATATACGCTGCCTTCTAGCTTAATATGCTAGTACGAGTATATGACGCTAATAAAGCTGTTCTTTTCAAAAATAAAAAAAATGGCAATTCAACTAAACCAGTTACAAATTTGTGCTGCCTTATACGTTCGTCTAAAAATTAAAAATCAATGACGATTGCCAAAAACAATTCTGTATATTTTGTTGCTAATTTCTATCAATTTCAATTTTGTAGCATGTAAAGTGTTTGAGAATACTGGTGACTGCTGACATAATATTACGCTAGCATATTATCAAATTGCTCTCCAAGACAAAAAAAGCAAAATATTTAATTTCTTGTCTAGAACAGTTACCAAATTCATTTTAATGAGCAGGAAGTGGCTAATATTACTGGAATTTAACTATTGACTAATTGAATTTTCATTTCTAGGCAAGGTTGATATGATACTTTAGTTTTTTAAGTATGAAAACATTTTAATATTTCTTGCTTATTTGATATCCACCCACCGAAAAATTATATTTATTAGGCAGGTAGTATTCAAATTCATTTAAAAGTGAATCACTTTAAATAGTAGTATAGAATTTGCATTAAAAAGTATTTTCAGAACTGCTCGACCTGTATGAATAAAACAAGAACCGCGTTTTGTGAACTGAAAGCGGAAATCCCCCGCAACATTATCTAAAATTAAAAAAAAATATGTTTTCTGCAAAATTCAGTAATCCGACGATAAACTATTTTAGTTACTAAAAACAATATGATTTTAATAAGCAAAGTTCTGATACCGCAGGTCCATTTTTTTAAATTTCGCTGTAGATTAGCAGGTTTCATTAACATATTACAAGTTTGAATATGTTATTGAAAAATTTAAGTTTGTAATATGGTAAAAATTAAATTTATCTATTATTGTCTGACATTAATAATTAAAAAAATGTAATCTGATAATGAACCAACTTCGCATGTTAACGATATTTCTCTTTTAAGTCATGTTGTCCTAATAATGGCAGTCCTCAAAATGCTCGTATAAACTCGGGGTAGATGTGGACACAAACAAATACTGTTTGACATACATATTTTATTACACTTAACTTATTATTTACACATATATTAAATTAATTAGTTAATAAGAAGTAAATCTGTTTGCCTTATACGTTAGTCTAAAAATGGAAAATCAAAGACGGCTGCTTAAAACAATTCTGTCTATTTTGTTGTGCTGCTTTCAGAAAAAATGGTGGCTGCTAGCGTAATATTACGGCTAGCATATCATCGAATTTACTCCGCTAGATGAAAAGAACAAAAAACAATTGCTTGGATTTTTATTTCTGGATAAGCGGGAGGCAGCAAACCAATTTTCTTAATTTTGAAAAAAAACACACGTTTTTAGAAGGGGCTCGTTGAGTATCATGATATGGTGCAAAAATCGGTTTGCTATCGTTCTTAGCTGCCGAGCAATTCAATGATCTGCTAGCATAATATTACGCCAGGAGCCACCGTTTTTCTTCAAAGCGGCACAAACTATAAAATTGATAGTGGGGGTACAAATTGGCAATTAGCAATTACAAAGTGAAGTTTTATTCAATACAACCATAAACTAACGTAATATAGTGACTTTCTAAGTCACCAACGTTTGTCGCCCCAGCAATTATTAAAATTTCGGCACCTATGGAACTCTCGGATATGGTGTCATTTGGTATAATCAAATGTTACCTGAATTTGTCAATATTATTATAGATGCAATCAATTTAGACATATCTTGAAAAACATTAGATTAATTGGCCGAAAACCAAAGGAAATATTAATGGTCAAAGTAGACTCCACCCTCAATCAGCGCAACGGACAATGTGACGTCACATATTCTTATTGTCCGCACCATTCCGCCAGCGACAATTACACAACCGCTGTTGGCGCTTTGTATGAAGTATGGAGTCGGTGTATTTGTTTCTCGTTACGATTTTTGTGTTTTATTAATCTGTGTATATACACAATGGCTTCTTTGGACTATGGCTTTGCTAAAGGGATTTTTTATGTAATAGGTACATATATAAATACTGTTAAATAGGTAGGTATTTAGTATCTACAAAAATGAAAAAAGTATTTTCAACCCCCTTTCCAGACTGTCACTGACCGCTCACAGCCTTGGTCGTTTACAGCTCACAGTTCAACTCGATGTCGACCTGATGCAATGTTGCCAAGTTGAAATATTTTTCTAGTATTTACCTACCTAGATTTTAGACATCACAAATAAACGGTTGTGTAAATAACAATTTAAAATGTTCAATTCCAATGAAATCAAATAATAATAATAATCAAATAATTCTATTAAAAATTGCAAGTAACGCAATTTTCCGGTAGAAAATACGGTCCAATCAAACGATACCCGTACACTCCTGCTCATACGTTGACAACAAATCGCCTCTGAAAGCTAAACCGACAAGTAGCGTATGGATTTTCCTCTGAGCAAATGTAGCTGTTATGACTACAAAGAAATTAGCTTAGTTACATTGAAATCACAAAACTCCAACGTATCTAATAATAAACCGAATAATAAACCATTTACGTACATTACATAAAAAACCTGTACCCAATGGGTAAATTATTAAGAGAAGCTGAAAAGTGTTTCGTGTTTAAATCCTAAGTAATAAAAAAACATCGTGTTGTCGACAGAAAATTGTCGAAGATCGAAATGGCATGCCTCTGATCTGATGCTCAAAAAAGTTATCGAGAATTAATCTTGACCGTATTACCGTCAATAACCTAGTTACGTAGTTTTTGTATTATTATTTAACGACAAGGAGTAAAACTTTTTTTTAAATCTAGATACATGAATGAATTTTCTTTAAATATTGATTTATTTGTTAATAAAAACAAATGTAGATAATAAATAAATGTTTTCGAATGTTAGGTTATTACAGTTTAATAATTTTGATATTACGTTTTCACTACGTTTCACAAATAAATATTGTCACGGATTTCTCAATCCGACTTTTACTTACTAGTGCCAGAAAAACAATCCGTTAATTAATTACTTCTTTATTAACTATACTCAGTACACTACTGAACACTAATTAGAACTCAACTAAACACTTATTTAATTAATCGCTATCTAAATCACTTTGATATCTCCAACTAAACACTTCAATTCAGACTGTAATACAAGACTTATACAAGACTAACTTAATCGGCCGTTTATTAGTAGTAAACACTTCATTAACATATTATATATAGTTTGAATATTTATTATTGAACAATTCAAGTTTGTAATATGGTAAAAATGAAATTAGTCTTGTTGGCTGAGATTAATTATGTGATATTAAAAAAATATGTGGCATCTGAGAATGAATGGACTTTGCGTATTAACGATGTTTCCCTTTAATGTCATGTTGTCCTAATAACGGCGGGCGTCACAATGCTCGTATAAACTCGGGGTAACTCCGGACACACATACACACACATACAGGGTGTTCGGAATATGAGTGCCGTCATTTTAAGGGCTTATACATATATCCGACTAAATGCAATAAAAAACTTATGAAAAAAATGTCTAAAACGAATAGTTTGCCCACAAATACATTTTGAAAAATAAAAATTCAACTGGAATAATAATATGCGATTACGAAATTACAAACTAAGGTACAATTAAGGTTAAATACAAGCGCCTGTAATGTAATTTGTTCATAATTTGACTTTTGGATTAGTATTAATGAAGTAAACAATTGAAGTTTCCGAGAAAATCGTTAAAACTGTAACGTACTGTAACACAAGGTAGCAGTGTCAGTCTGCTGGTGATAACCTAAAAGTAATATTAGTCATATTGATGCGTACAGCTAGTGCGATTCATTTTTGTCTAATTTTTCTTTGATGTTTGTGAGTGTACATAAACAAAAATGAAACAAACCATAACCAGCTACATCACACGTTAATTTACTGCTAATCTAGGCAAAACTCTCTGGCTACGAGACGTTTGTACGGTAAGCGCTTCTTGCAAGAAACATGTCATTTTAACACTTGTAACTATTATTCTGTGTTGTGAAAAGAGCTCTAGGAAAACCAGTCACAGTAAGTACATATGTTTAGGTGTACCTATTTGTAATAATTATGTATAAAACATAACAACCCTAAGATAGTATGTGAGCGACGTTGCCACATATTTAAGACGTGTTTCCTGTAATAATTATGTTACCGTTGGTCAGAGAAAAAAAATTGTTATGTCAAATATGTTTTGTTCAGTACTTGATCACACAGAAAAATTAAGGCACTCATATTTCGGACACCGGGTACCCTATATATTACATACTCATACTTATTACACATATTAATTAATTACTAAATAAGTAACTTTTTCAGTTCAATGAACATAGATACGCTGTCTACTAACGTATTATTACGGTGGTGGGATGGTAACTAATAGAACAGTTTTTTCAAAAATAAAAAAGGCCGTTCAACTCATAACTAATTAAAAATTGTGTTGCTACCTTATACATTAATCTAAAAATGAAAAATCAAATATGATTGCCTAAAACACTGCTATTTTGTAGTGCTGTTTTCGGGAAAAATGCGGCTAGCATATCACCGAATTGCTCCGCAAAATGAAAAGAACAAAAAATTTTATCACTTGGATTTATTTTAATGAGCGGAAAATGACTAATATTGGAATTTTACTAATGACTATTTCATTTTTTATTTCTACACAAACGGAAGGTATCAACAAATTTTTAACTGATTATGAGTTGAATGGCCAATTTTTTTTATTAAAACAAAAAGGGTGTACTTTTTAAAAAACTTTGTGTGATCGGACCGTACTAAAAGCAGGTAGCTAAAATTTTATCCCCGACAATCCGTCTTTGTCTATGCCGCTTCAATTTCTCGGTCTATTTCTCTTATAAGTAAGCAATATAAAAACAGCATTTCAAAACTAGAGGCTACTTTAAGCATCATAGCCGGGTTAAGAGGGTTTTTAGTAATTCAAATCAAATTATTCAATATTATTATCAAAATATTTATTTAAATTTAATGAATAGACTTTTATTCCACACAAAAATATATGTATTTTGAAAATTCAAATTATGGTGAGTAAATGTAGTGTTGTAATAAATGTACAATAAAGAAAATTAAAAAGTAGGTATATTAAAATTCATCCTCTGAATATTTTGATGAATTATCTTCGTCTCCTAGATTGATAACGATAGGTTCCACAGTAACGTCAATTAAATTATCGAGTTCCCACATTATCTCCTCTTATTTTTGTACATGATGTATACATCTTTGCCAGTTATCTGCAGTTACTCGTTCCAAGGATTTTTTTAACAAAATTTTCATGTCACTTAATTTAAACGTCGTATTGTTTCGCGCTACATCTCCTTTTACCTGCGCCCATACTAATTCGATTGGGTTAAGTTCACAGTGATAAGGTGGTAACCGTAGTACCGTTATTTGGCGATTTGTTGCCATTTCATCGATAATATATTTTTTCTGATCTTTATTAAGATTGACAAGTGTCAAAAGTTCCTTTTTCACCATATTTGTTTCAAAAGAAATATTTTTTCCGGATAACAATTGAATTATATCGGCTTTCCTCCAAGCAGTCGTAGACGTCCGCTCGGTCTGCCGTGAATGGTAACTGGCATTATCAATGACAATTACAGACCTCGGAGGAATAAGATCCAACATCTGTGTAAAATACTCTTCGAAAACATGTCTTCGTGATAGTCACCTGTATATTTAGATTCAAATAAAAGTAAACCGCCATCGATAAAACCACTGCTACTAAACATTTTGTTTAGCGTTGGCATTTCTTTTTTAAAATAAAATGAGTGTACCTTTCTGCGAATGACATTTTTGAATAAATCGTCTATAACGACTTTTGACCTTCCTGTAGATGATTTTGGGGGATTTACAGTATCTTGTTCATTTTTTGTTTCCTTTAAAAGTCTGTAGATAGTCGATTTTCCAATCCCTGTCATTTTGGAATACTTTCCACGATATCGTCAACACTGTTGGTAGGATTTTGGTGTTTCAATGCATTAAATACATTTAATATAATAATCTCATTCTGAGACAGCGCACATCTTTTCACGCGTTTAGCAGGTACGTAATCTGATAAGCTCGACATTTTACCCAAGCAATATTATATCCACTGGCACAATAGTCACTAAAAACAAGTCGAATTTTACTCTACTGCACTAGCACGTCTTCGTATATTCAGCTGGATTGATCTGTCACAATACACTGGCTCCTGCCGTATGATGTATCCAGTAAAATATACTAATGTACATCCATTACCTGTTAGCATTAGTGTTACCCGATAATTACCTGAAACGAAATATTACCACGCCAATGGCCGGTTCTTATCTCGGAAAAAAACCCATTTACCATTTTATGGTGTAGGGTAATACAAATTATTAACTTAACTTACTATAACTATTATACTTGTATAAATTCCGCTCACTTCTTCTTATTTCCTGCTAAAATTTTTGCGTCGGTCCATGTTATTCCTTTTCTCTGTAATATTTGTCCCACGGTTTTGTCCCGTGCTTGTCTAAGTCTACCTACTTTCTTCCGCTTCTCTATTTTTCCTTCCCATACTCGTTTGAATTGCCTTGCATTATTCATTCTTTGTAAGTGGCCCCACCAGCTCATTTGCCTTTTTTCAATAAATTCTAATGTTGGTTGTATTTCTAAAACTTCCCGTATAGTTGTGTTCCTCAGTTTGTCCGCTCTAGTTACGCCATTGACTCTTCGTAGATACTTCATGTCTATGGCTTGTATTTGGCTATATTGTTTCTTTGTCAATACCCAAGATTCACAACCGAATGTTAAAATTGGTCTAGAAATAGATTTAAAATCCTCTATCTTGGTTTCTTTTTTACTTATAAATGGCTTATTCATTGTATGGTATAATTGTATATGCTTTTTCTATCCTGTTGTTAATTTCTAGAATTTGTCTTCCATTATCTTCTATTTCTATTCCTATGTATTTAAAGCTTTTAACCTGTTCGATTCTCACACCTATTCTACCTACCACCTATTTCCTATTACCATTACTTTTGTCTTTTTTTTGTTCAAATTCATTCCGTATTCATCAAGTACTTCATTCCAGGTCTCTAAGATTTTCTGTAAATCCTTCTCCTTTTCTGCTAAGATTGCTACATCGCCAGCGAATGCTCTTTCTGAAATGTCTATTGTCTGGAATATTAAATATAATGTTTTCATTTAACGTGTTGATCCATATTTATAAAAGTAATATATAGAGAATTATGCAATATCGCTAAAACGTTTTTCATATTGTTCTACCCACGTTAGATTTTCCGTTCATTCAGGGTTATAAAATTATAGGTATTGGTGGATAAATTATTTAGATTTTTAAGTAAGAAAATATTTTAGAATTTTTTATGTATTTGATACCCACCCACCGAAAAAATATCATTTTTATTGTGCAGGTAGTATTCAAATTAATTTAACTGATTCACTTTAAAATAGGAGTATCGAATTTGCATTAAAAAATATCAAAAACTGCTAGACCGGGTTATGGGGATAACCCAGTGGGTTCGAATAAAACAAACCTTTTTTTTTTAATTTCTCTCTACTTAACACTTCGTTTACATATTATAGTTTGAATATTTATTATTGAATAATTTAAGTTTGCAATAAACATTACAAACATTAAAGGACCCCGCACTTTTTGTTTGAAAAAGTGGTTTCAGTCGGGAGGTCTAATTTTTGGTGGAAAAGGTAATGGGCACAAAAAAATCTCGTTTTGAACACAGAAAAGAGGGATATATACAGGCTGTATCACATAAGAGGGCCATTCCCATGTATCTCGCTTAATATGCAAGACACGTCAAAAATCTTTAATTGTTTTTTGTTGCATTTTTGGAGGCCTTTATGCTCGTAAAAACAAATTTGAGATCCATGGCCAACTTTATGAGTAATAACAAAAAAACCTGTAAAGTGCCCAAATTTTAAGGCTGTGTAACTTTTTTTATTTTAAGAGATAGAGAAAACTTATTGGTAATAAATTTTTATTGCAAAATTGATATCTTCCACCTGATATAAACAGATTTTTGAAATATCGTATGTGGTTCGCTGCGCCCTCTAGGCAGATAAAATTTTTTTTTATTGAAGCAGGCTATGGCCACAAAAAATTGCCTGTTTATTCGTCCCTTATCTTTCGTATTTATTACATTTTTTCAATTTTAGTTAAAAAAATGTATTTTCGTGTTGCTCAAGATAATGTAGAACCTGTTTTAAAGACGCCAATTGCAAAAAAAATAATAAACAGAATGTACTTTTTTATACAAAATACAGATTTTCTTATAATATTATTTTATTACATTGTCTGTGTCGAAATAATTTTAAAGACCCAATTGCTTCTAATGTGAAAACTAATAAAATAATATTATAAGAAAATCTGTATTTTGTATAAAAAAGTACATTCTGCTTATTATTTTTTTGCAATTGGCGTGTTTAAAACATGTTCTACATTATCTTGAGCAACACGAAAATATTTAGGTACATTTTTTTTAACTAAAATTGAAAAAAATGTAATAAATACGAAAGATAAGGGCAACATGTAGTATATTGCATGAAAGACGAAAAAACAGGCAATTTTTTGTGGCCATGCCTGCTTCAATAAAAAAAATTTTATCCGCTTAGAGGGCGCAGCAAACCACATACGATATTTCAAAAATCTGTTTATATCAGGTGGAAGGTATCAATTTTGCAAAAAAAAATTATTACCAATAAGTTTTCTCTATCTCTTAAAATAAAAAAGTTAGACAGCCTTCAAGTTTGGGCACTTTACAGGTTTTTTTGTTATTACTCATAAAGTTAGAGCATTAAGGCTTCCAAATATGCAACAAAACCACCAAAAAATAGACCTCCCGACTGAAACCACTTTTCCATATAAAAAGTGCGGGGTCCTTTCTCTATTATTGACATTAATTATGTGATATTAAAAAAAATGTGGTATTTGAGAATGGAACTTTGCATATGAACGATGTTCTTCCTCTTTTAAGTCATGTTGTCCTAGTAACGGCGGGCCTCACAATGCTCGTATAAACTCGGGGTAAATGTGGACAGACACACTCACTGATGATGTAAGAAAGAATATATATACATACACACGCATACATACATACATATTATTATTTATTTATAAATATGATATTATTCACTCACATCCATATTATACAAATTAATTAGTAAATAAGTGTAAGTAGCTTTTTTAATTAACATAGATACATACATACGCTGTCTACTTGTGTTACGTTAACAGAGTAGTTTTTGTCTAAAATAAAAAAAATGGACATTCATTTGCATAAAGATGAAAAATCACAAGGCTGCGAAAAACAATATATTTTGTTGTTAATTTCTACTAATTTCAATTTTGTAGCATGTGCCGTTTTTGACAAAAATGGTGGCTGCTACCATATAATAATTTACATTAGTATATCATCAAATTTGCTCCACAAGATGAAAAAAACACTACACTACCACTTTCTTCGTCTATTGGCATGATAATAAAGCATTTATTATGTGTTTTCACTCTTGTATTTCCACATTTTGGCACTTCGTATACAATACATAATTTTATAAAATGCACCGAATTTCAGCATCACGCATGCGACCGTTAGGAATTTATGACATTTTAACAGCGATTTTAGGGGTGAAGTTGAACACAGAAAAATCTTTTTTTTTTCACATAGGCTTTTCTTACAAAGAACTTTCGATTAATGAAATAAAAAACCCCTTGTAATAAGGGATTTGATCCTCTGGGCAGGTAGATATTTTGTCGTTGGACTGTACTCAGAAAAACTACCTCTAAAAAGGTATTTATCGAGCAAACAACTAGATAAAGGTTTCCAGAAGCGTCAAGACGAGGAGTGGGTAACTGTGGCTTGCTCCAGTATTTGTTCCAAAAGCCAAGTTACCCAGTTCTAGACCTAGCTCTTCTAACGATTCTGATCTAGTTGTTTTCTCGATACCTTTTCAAAGGTAGATCTTAGTTTTTAGATTGACAGCTATCTTGATGTTATGAATTGCGTGCTCCAAGTGAAAAAGGTACCATAGTGTTCTGATTGTTCAGTGCTACCAACCCTGATGCGTATTCAGTGATATTGAATTCACTCAATCTGGAATTTGTGCTAGATTAGCCGGAAGCTGGAATATCCTTCTTCTTCTCGGCCTGACTTTGAAACACGCGCGTTAGGGGATCTGTGTACAACAGAAACGTCTCAGTAGAACTGTAACAGGGTGTTCAAAAACTCCGCGTAAACTTTAGGGAGTGATACTACTCGAAAAAATAATGTGTTCCTAAGTTTATGTAACATTTTCTCGGAATGGCAATATTAATGGAGCTAGTAAACTCAGAAGTTATTTTCTTTGGTTCTAACTTTTTTAATATTGGAACGACTTTTTTCAAACTTGGCGCACTTGTTACTTTTAAAGAGTTTTATAGAGAGTAAAATCAGTAGTTTTTTCAGGTAAAATATTTCTATAATTGCAGCGCCTTAAATGGCAGAAAGGGCACGTGCTAGGTGAAGAAATTATCGTAACTTTTTCGTCTTTAATTTTATTAAGATTTTATAAACAGTATGCGCCAAAAGTATGAAATAAATTCAATAAAAACGAAACAATTATTTTTTGGGAAAAATCCTCGAACAGTTCGATTTTTAATTTAAAAAATACATATTTTAGCGTAAAGTGCGATTTTCAAATGTCATTTGTTTTCGAGTCATCGATTTTTTTTAAATGGCAACACCATATTTTTTTCCTTCATTCTGAAAGATCGTTTAATTCTCTATCAGAGAGTACTAAAATTTGGCCCTCTTACATAGGAAAGTTTTCGAGTAAAAGACGATTGAATGTTAGAAAACGTAAATCAATTAAAATAAAGCAAAAACGTTATCAAGTTTAGTTTTTCGAATTCCATAATTCTTTTATGGATCACGTAGGTGAAAATCTTTGCAAAGTGTCATTGTCACACCGACTTTCTAATAAGTATTGTAAGCGACATAGAAATTATTATTCAATTTAAAGTATTATGGCACATTTAACTGTTACTCAAAGAATTGAAATTTTAATTCTTATCGGATGCGGGAATATGACTAGAACTCAGCAGGAAGTTTGCGATTTATTTAATGAAAAATATCCAGATCACCCTATCAGCCAATCAACAGTCAGTAAGGTAGAGTTTAAATTTAGAGAAACTGGCAATGTTGTAAATATTCCAAAACCTGGACGTCCAAGCATTAATGAAAATCAGAAACAGAACATTTTGATAAGTATGGTGGATAATCCTCATAATTCTTCACGATTGGTTGCATTAAACAATGACACTAGTCAGAGCACAGTGCTACGTATCTTGAGGAAGGAAAAATATCATCCCTACAAAATTCAACTTGTGCAGGAACTCAATGAAGATGATCCCGATCGCCGCTTACACTTTTGCGAAATTCTAATGGATTTATGTCAAGGAAATAGAAATTTACACCGGTAAATACTTTTTTCAAATGAGGCCACATTTTGTCTGAATGGTACAGTAAACCGTCAAACTTGCAGATATTGGAGTCGGGAAAATCCTCATTGGATGGCAGAGGCACATACCCAACACCCTCAGAAATTAAATGTGTGGGCTGGAATAGTTGACGACAGAATAGTAGGGCCTTTCTTCTTTGAAGGAACCCTTACAGGACAAAGATATTTAGAGTTTCTAGAAAATGACCTTGGTCCAGCCCTTGCAGTAATTTTTCCTAACGATAATGACCCTGACATTCCTGACGATACCATATGGTTTCAGCAGCAAGACGGTGAACCTCCGCACTATGAGCGCCCTGTACGAGATTTTTTGGATAACTTTTTTTTCTGGGAGGTGGATCGGCAGACGCGGACCGATAGAATGGCCTGCAATCTCGCCAGATCTTACACCTACTGACTATTTTTTATGGGGATACTTGAAGTCAAAAGTGTACATTAATAAACCACGTAATTTAGAAGAACTTCAAAATCGCATTCGGGACGAAATACGCAGAATTACCCCAGAAATCAATCATAATGTGCAAGAAGAATTTCTTCACAGACTTGCACATTGTCAAGAAGTTGGTGGATGGCAATTCGAACATTTAATTTAAGTATAAAATTTAATCAATTGTATTTTATTTTACATACCTCAGAATTGTTACTTTTTTATGGATAAAATTTACGTTTTCTAACATTCAATCGTCATTTACTCGAAAACTTTCCTATGTAAGAGGGCAAAATTTTAGTACTGTCTGATTGAGAATTAAACGATCTTTCAGAATCAAGGAAAAACATATGGTGTTGCCATTTAAAAAAAAATCGATGACGTCATTACTCGAAAACAAATGATATTTGAAAATCGCATTTTACGCTAAAATATGTATTTTTTAAATTAAAAATCGACCTGTTCGAGGATTTTTCCCAAAAAATAATTGTTTCGTTTTTATTGAATTTATTCCATACTTTTGGCGCATACTGTATATGGTAGTAAAATTTCTCCGGGTTCCTTTCTGCGATGAACCTGCATGGTCCTCAAAAGAACCATTTGTTTGACAACGTTTCGGTAAAATCTCATTTACCATCTTCAGGTCTTCTTACTTCTGCTTCACGTTACTACGTTCGGCTTACTGGAAGATGTTTGTCCACTTGGTGAGTTATATACTGTGGTTTCGTTCCGGTGTGTGGTTTTCTTCGCATGGCCGCGCGTCACGGGTGTTGCGTTTAACGGTGCTGTGGGTTCTTGTGTTCTGGTTGGCCTGCTCTCAGCGTTACGTATCACTGGTTTATTGATCTTCTTGGTTTCCAAGCGGTTGGTAATCTTTGGTAATCTTTCTTGCTAGTACTCTGGTATTTTCGAAATCAATCTGGTGGCCAGTGTCTTTTACTTGTTGAGCTAATGACGAAGTTTTTTTCATTTTTATGAACAGCATTCCGATGTTCCTCTTTTCGGGTTTGAATTCTTCTGTTAGTTTGTCCAATGTACGTCTTCTCACAATCTCCGCAAGGAACTTCATACACTCCTTGGTCTTCTAGAGGAATGTTTGTTTTGGCTGATGGTAGCATACTACCAACGTATACAGGGTTAACTATGACTTAGTACAAATATTTTAAGAGGGAATAGGGAAAAATAAGAATTAACGGTATCACCCTTCAAAAAAATTCCAAACTTATTTAAGTATAAAGCCAAAAAATTTTTTTTCGATATTATTTTAAATCCTTATTTAATGCCGCCAATGTTACCTTGCTTGTTGGTTGCCTACTCTACAAGCATACAATTCCTGTGTTTACGTTGTAATTTTGTGTTCTTCTTCAGTTTTTAGTGCCTTTTTAAAACGTTTTATAGTTATTAAATAAAGACATTTGTGTTGGGTGCAGATACTTTCCCATAATACAAGACTGTCGCGGTTACATTAAAACTTGTCTATTATCCTTTCGTTCGATTTTGTTATAATAAATAGGCATTTTATCAAATTGTACCTACGGGAAGCGTCTTTTATCGGTAGTGAGTGGCTGTAATGAGCGAATATGTAGTTTAACCAGTTTATAACGAAATAATGAAAAACGAATGCAAAATACTGGAGCTAACTGGATTAACTGTTACCTATCTATCAGGTATTATTACTAATAAGAATGTTAATCGTTTCTACATTTAGAAACGCTACAAAAAGACTACCGCATGGTAGTTGACATTTGTTGACAGATGTAAGCTTTATCTATGAATCTAAGCCATCTCAGTCAATTCTTATCATAGGCGCCGACTTTCCGTAGGAAAAAAGGGTTTTGCCCCATTTTTTAAATATCGAGCTAAAATTCTGGAATAATTTTTGTATTGTCTTTTAGGCCTCTCTGAGCACGTGGTTAAATTTTTTGAACTTAGTCATAGTTAACCCTGTATATACATCTTCTTATCTTACGATACATAGCAGCTACCTGTTATTATATTACTTATCATTATCATTATCATTATTATTATATTATAAGTTTAATAACACATAATCCAGAATTGCTGAACTTCTACAATATTACTACATCTCCTTGATTTCCTGCGCTCCTCATAATTCAAAACGAATAATGTTGTGCAAAACGGGGTAAGTCACACTTGATCGGAACAGACAGTAAGTAAGTAAGTAATAATGGCAAAGTTTCGAATTTAGGGACACCTAATTAAACTTAAATTATATTTTATTATATTATATATTTTTTATATAATAATGTATATGCTATTAACCAGTACCTGCTAAACGCATTGGCTCAAAATTACATACAGGTATGTTAAATAATATATGAAAAGAAAGTATGGAAACAACTTTTTCTTCCACAAATAAATAAAAGACTTTGGACAAAGGTTTTAAATTATAAGTATTTCTCATTAATCATTAACTATATAGATCCGCAATAGAAGAAATAAGAAATACCGAAAAAAATATTTTATCTATTTATTTTCCTTATCATGGAATTTTTCTTTTTCTTCAAGTATGCTAAAATTCCGCAATTCGAATTACTCAAGTTCCATAAACTTCTCTCATAACAGGAAACTATGTAGTAAAGAAGGAGCAATAGATAGATTCTTGTGGCAGAAATCCAAATCGATCGGTTGGTTGAAATTATCCAGGAAGCAAAGTCACTCAAGTTCCACAGCCTTATTCAATGATGGGGTTTCATAAGAAGATTCTTAAAACAGAGAAATTTAAAATAATCATCAGTCCCAAGCGATCCCTATCTTAAAATATTCGCCTTAACTTCTTCGTCCGTTATATTATTTCTTGTCAAAAAATTATCAAATCCAGTCTTTATTTCGATACCAAATACTCAAAAAATAAAATATATACAGGGTGTCCGGAAATTATGCGTCAAGATTTCAGGAGATTTTTCGAAAACTCAATATTAACGGAGATACAGGGTATTAAAGTCAAAATTTTATTTTTGATATTTGTAAATAACTTCTTAAGAAATCCAAATATTTAGATATAATTTGTAAATCGGGGGTTTTTGCGGACGAGAAATTCAAATATGTTTAAAATTTTGACGTCACTAGTAGAGGGCGCCACTTGTGGCACATGATGTTTCTTTTAAATGACAGAACTTGCATCTTAATGTATCCATCTGACTATCAAACAACCGATTCTCCTACCTGTTTTATTTGAACAAGGTATATCTTGCTGAAGTCGGTAGGCGTAACCATTTTTGAAATAATCCTATTTGAAATGCTCAGTGCACCGAGTAAAAACTGTTTTGGTTTCAGGTAAAGTGCCTTTTTTCTGAAAATACAGCAAAATATTACTTGAAAAAGTTGTTCAGAATCGTAAATTATGGAGACGCAAAATTTCAAGAAGATCAGCGAGGGTTCATGAAACCATTTTTCAACAAAGCACAAAGATTTATCAAAGCAGGCCGATTTTTTAAAAACACATCTGCATAAACCGTTCTGAACAACTTTTTCAAGAAACATTTTGCTGTATTTTCAGTAGAAAAGGCACTTTAACTGAAACCAAAACAGTTTTTACTTGGTGCGCTGAATATTTCAAATAAGATTATTTCGAAAACTGTTACTCCTAACGACTGCAATAAGGTATACCTTTTTCAGATATAACAGGTAGGAGAATCGATTGTTTCAATAGTCAATGGATACAACAAGCAGCAAAAAAGCTCTGTCATTTGAAAGAAACATGATGTGCTATAAGTGGCGCCCTCTACTAGTGACGTCAAAATTAGAAACATATTTGAGTTTCTCGTCCGCAAAAACCCCCGATTTATAAATTTTATGTAAATATTTGGATTTCTTAAGAAGTTATTTACAAATATCGAAATTAAAATTTTAACTTTAACACCCTGTATTTCCTCCGTTAATATTGAGTTTTCGAAAAATTGTTATAGGACTTCGTGACCCTAATTTCTTATGAGGAATCACCTCCTGAAGTGTTGACGCATAATTTCCGGACACCCTGTATAAATATTCGTCATAAAGTCTGCCAAAGTTTTATATAACTATAAGCTATATACAAACAACTATATTAAAAAATGCTAATATGAAACAGTTTTTAAACCGACCATCATCGTCAGGTCAAATTGTCCCGGCACTTATCCCGTTTTACACAACACAATTCTCTACAAATTATAAGGAACGCATGAAATAAAGGACGTTTATAGAGAATGAATGCAGTCATTACTGCTTTATTTCGTTAAATAACCACACCATAACATAATTTCTTTCCTAATGATTAAGTACAAAATTTGGAAGCAGAAAAATAAAATCATCTATTCATATTATATTCATAAATGTAATACATTTAATAATTTTCGTTTTAAGTAATTGAAAAATAAAAAAGAACATAAATATTTAACAATAGGTTTTACATACCTCAGGTTGTTAGAGAGAAGAGAAGTATAGAATAAAACATATTAATTTGAGAATTTTGTTTTTAATATACCTCTTTAGACATCCTTTCTTCATGATCGCGTTTATTTGCCTTAAAGAAAAAAAGAGTTAGGCTGAATTTAAAAAAAATATAGGATTATTTACTCTTTTAATGGTTTCACATTGAAATAATGGATTTCTGTACTCATGCTTGCATATACACTTGCATCTCACCCAAAGCATGAGGTGTCGTCTTCTTCAGTAAATCGATTGACAAGAAAGCAAGGAGTGAGTGAGTGAGTGAGTATGTGTGTGGGTTGTTTTCCTAGATGTTTGAATTACAAAACCGCCGCGTAACTCCATCCCCATCATCAGGAAAATATGAATAGGAGAAGACAAAATTATTTATTTAGTTCATCTATTCATTCGTCTTTATGCATTATTTATATAAAAATTAAAATTATTACCATTAATTTTCAGCAAATGAAAATTACTTGGGTATCTATCTATCTATCTTCTTTCTCGAACATAATAAATAAATAATAACAATATTCCAGTATTCTTTTCTCTATAACACATTGCAGAAGAATGTATTTATTTATTTCCTTCCGATTCTCTCTGTTTAACCAATAAACCAATCACCCACCCAACAACCAAACAAAACTCTCGACATTTCGGATTAGATAAGTTCCAAAAGCTTCGCAGGAATCAGGAGTTCATCTTTTGCAAGAGGTATATTAAATTCCTGTCTAATCAACAAATAGTAAGTATGCAAATGTTTTTTCTCTTCTAGTTACTCTAACAACAGTAAACAGCATTTTTGATAGATTATTCCTTAAATACATATTAAGTTTATCTTAATAAAATATATTGATTGCATTAACCTTCAGAAACAGATTTTATTAAAAAAAAATAATAGGTAGGTACTTGATCTTGATATACCTACATATTTAATATATAACATTAAACCCATTGATTCTTCTCAATAATTAATTATAGCTATCAGTAAGTTTGCAGTTTTTTATGTTTGCTTGTCATTATTATTTCTCCTGTAGGTACTTAGAAACAAACCATTGTAGTGGGTACCAAATATGTTGAGTTGCCATAAATAAACCATGTACATATTTGTGCTATTTCCTATTTCTATAAAAAAAATTACAGAAACTTCCAGTCTGCATTACTCGACAAACATTCCTTAGCACTTGGACAAATTCTAAAAGCTTCTTTAGGATTAGGTATACATATGTTGTAGAAGGTATAAGCATTTGGTTTACCAGTTCCCTCTGAGCTACCTACATAGGTAGGTATGTATGTATGTATACATATATTCAATATATTGATTGGACTGGGATTATTGCTCTTCCTCATTTTGGGTTATATCATTGGGTAATAAAAACTTATTATTCAATGGTTATTTGTTATATGTTTTTATATTATCGTCGAACGATTTGCATTGCTTTATAAAATAAATTAAAATTCAAAGATTTGCTTTCTTTCACTTGCATTTTTGCTGTAAGTATGTGTATTAATTTATTTATAAAATATTCTTTAACCATTATGACAAAATATTTACATAAAATTTTTCTAAATATAAAAATAGACAATTTTAAGATATTAAATACCTGCATACAGACAATTACAATTTTTGTGGGTTGCATGGTTTTAACTAATGTATAAACTTTTACTCTAAGCCGTTTTATTTGTGTGTATTTGACAGCTTTCATAACCACGTGTCAGACAGGTTTCACAAACAGATTTTGGATTAGGAATTCAGAAATCAACAGGAGGTTGTGGACTTCCAACTTGTCGACTTGTATCTATAGGAAAAATTACTAATTACAATTTATATCTAAACATTCGTATACAGAATACAGATCCGACAGAGAAGGGTAGGGAGGGGGAGTAAATTAGGACAGGCGGGAGCCTGGGAATGTTTTAAAACATATTTTTATTATAAACTTTAAATTTACCAAATTATCTTATTGTTTCATAAATTATATACATTTACACAAAATATAATATCAATGCCAAGAAAAGTTTAAGCACTTTGTAAGTGTTCCATGTGTGTAAATTATGTTATTTTAAAATAAAAATGATGCGAATTATTTTTTATTACAAGTATATTAAGGTCGTCGTATTTGTGGCCGTAAAATGATCTAATTTGTGGTATATTCAAGTACAGAAACCTCGATTTACTGCTACTTTAAAATAACGCTGCAAACTCATTCGATACTTTGTATTGTCTGTTTAGAAATGAAAGAGAGTAATAAAAACTTATTATGTATGCAAATCGTAAATAAATGTAGTACTGGTGCTTATATTCAATATTTTTATATTATGTATTATCGGTATAGATGAGGTGTACTTTTAAAGAAAACTTTATGTGATCGAACCGTACTAAATTGTAGCAGGTAGCTAAAATTTAATCCCCGACAATCCGTCTTTGTCTATGCCGCTTCAATTTCTCGGTCCATTTCTCTTATAAGTAAACAATACAAAAACAGCATTTCAAAACTAGAGGCTACTTTAAGCATCATAACCGGGTTAAGAGGGTTTTTAGTAATTCAAATAAAATTATTCAATATTATTATCAAAATATTTATTTAAATTTAATGAATACACTTTTATTCCACACAAAAATATATGTATTTTGAAAATTCAAATTATGGTGAGTAAATGTAGTGTTGTATAAATAAATGTACAATAAAGAAAATAAAAACGGTATATTAAAATTCATCCTCTGAATATTCTGATAAATGATCTTCGTCTTCTAGATTGATAACGATAGGTTCCACAGTAACGTCAATTAAATTATCGAGTTCCCACATTTTCTCCTCTTCTTTTTGTACATGATGTATACATTTTTGCCAGTTATCTGCAGTTACTCGTTCCAAGGATTTTTTTACGTCACTTAATTTAAACGTCGTATTATTTCCCGCTACATCTCCTTTTACCTGCGCCCAGACTAATTCGATTGGGTTAAGTTCCCAGTGATAAGGTGGTAATCGTAGTACCGTTATTTGGCGATTTGTTGCCATTTCATCGATAACATATGCTTTCTGATATTTATTAAGATTGACAAGTGTCAAAAGTTCCTTTTTCACCATATTTGTTTCAAAAGAAATGTTTTTTCCGGATAACCATTGAATTATATCGGCTTTCCTCCAAGCAGTCGTAGGCGTCCGCTCGGTCTGGTGTGAATGGTAACTGGCATTATGCATAACAATTACAAACCCCGAAGGAATAAGATCCAACATCTGTGTAAAATACTCTTCGAAAACATCTGCGTTCATGTCTTCATGATAGTCACCTGTATTTTTAGAATCAAATAAAAGTAAACCGCCATCTACAAAACCACTGGCACTACCTATATGTGTGTGTCTATTAATCTTCGCCCTTTACCTGAAGGTGCCTTGAACCCTGTTGAAAGTCCGTCCAAAAATGCTTGTCGAAAACTTTTTACATTTTTATCTTGCCATACTTTTGTTACAGTATATCCCTCGTTGACCCAAGTTTCGTCTAGATAATAAATATTCCTCCCTTCGTCACGGAATTTTCTAATTGATCTTAAGTAGGATGTTCGCCAACAAATAATTTCATCTTTATAGATAAGAACTGACTTCCTGTTCTGCTTTTCCCAGCAAAAATTCAATTCTCGTAAGACGACCCATAATTTGCTTCTACTGATTTTTAGCAAATCGTTGTCCTCTGAAAGTTTACTTAAAATTTTGTTTATCGTTGGTATTTCTTTTTTAAAATAAAATTATGAATTACCTGAAACGAAATATTACCACGCCCATGGCAGGTTCTTATCTCGGAGTATTATTACTCTCTTTCATTTCCAAATAGACTGTAGTAAATATTACTTGAATGTTACATAATGACAGTTCCCTTTACGGATGCTAAAGTGTCGGAGACTCTCAAGTTCCGTTTCTTAAAGCAAGCGACTTCAAAGCAAGATTTGCGAAATGTGCCATTTTGGCAAAACTTAAGTCAGCATTATTGTAAAATATTAACCTTAACATCATAAATATAGTTTTGTCTTTGTTTCTGCCTCAAATTTAGTAAACTGATACATAAAAATTAATATAATTTCCAACGAACAATAAAAAAGCTTTCACCATTTAGAGTATGACATTCGCAGTATTCACACTTTAGGTTATTAGGTATTCCGTAACTAATTCTTATTTATATTTGAAATGTCATCAGATCAGTATTTAACCTAAATTAACATCGCGAACAGTATCATGCATTCACCGTGTGAATTTGCAATCAAGAAAAAAATGTTTAATATTCTGGTTAATCCAGATTTGCGTAGGTTCTTAGGCTACATTATAACTAAATATATGTATATGTATTCATTAGGAAATTTTATAAACTATTTCTGCTAGTTATAAAAAATATACAGTTATATACATTTACGTTTCAAAAGATTCCTGTTTTGAGTGTAATTTTATTGTATACAGGCTTGACTATGACTATTTATTGACGACTATATCGCCCGTCAGCCACGAGGTTATACTTCGCATAAGTGAAAGGTAGTGACAGCATCACGTTGTCACGTTTATGGATTTACGGCACTTTTAAAATATATATATATTTACAGAATTAGATGATTATTTAATTAGAAACTTGATATAGTAGCACCAAGAATAGCATTTACCTTACTGATATTAATTTCAGGATTAATATTTGGAAAAATTTCAAGAACGTTGTTTTTTTTTCTGTTTTCTTACTTGTTCACGTTAAATTTTATCATCGCAAATATTTTTGCTGGAGATCCTTCCCTTCCCCTATCAATCTGATTTAATAAATAAATTATGATTCCTTTTCTTAAAAAAATGTTTCTTTGCCAAATTTGGTGACACTCGATTGAGCGCTGCTCGATTTATTACAAAAAAAATAATTTCAACTTTGTTATCCTCTAGATATCTTTTGTTACAGCAAAATTCTCGTTCGACACAACATCCTTAAATTTGTTTAAAACATACCTTAGTAATCGTCAGCAAATAGTTATGATAAATAATAAATCTTCAGGGGCTGTTTTTGTCACTTTTAGGATTCTCCAAGGCTCAATCCTGGGCCCTCTTCTATTTCTAATTTACATGGTCAATATTTTTAAATTAGTAAATTATTCTAATGCTATAGCTTACGCTGACGATACCCAGTTGTCTTTTTTTCAACAAAGACGTTACTACAGCTAATAATAAAATTAATTCCGATCTTAAATCTATTTTACATTATTCTGAACGAAATAATTTGGAACGTAATTCTAATAACTGTAATGTCATTTGTTTCACTTTAGAGCATATGACAATAAACATTCAGACATAATTGTCAGCCCTTAAGTTTTTTAGACATAGTAAAAAAATTACGACTCGTTGATTCTAAACTTTAGTTTCGGGAACAAGTCTATATTTTGGTTAAATGTTATATGCTTCGAGGTTATTTTATCAAAATGTAAGTGTTTTAAATTTTATCCCATACATTTAAAGAAAACTGATGTTGAAATAGACATTACATTATGGCATTAGGGTTTTCATCAGACCAAACGTGTTTACCCTGGAAGTTCATTAAAGCATCTTTGGAAAAATTAGCTTCGCCAACAAGTCAACATTAAACACATTAAAATTTGCAGCGTCCTCTTCGTAATACTAGTATTTGGGTCTTCTTCAAATTCATGTAGACTAGCTTCTTCCAATTCAGGTGTTCTAACACTCAAAGATTGGACTCTAGGAATTGGACCTTTCTGAAATTAATCAATTTTGTTGTTAATCGGTTTGGAATAGAAAAAAGTGCAAAAAAAGAAATGAACCTAATACAATGTCGGATATGACGGTATATTTATTTGTATTATACAGGGTGATATCAATCAAGATTGTAAAGGTACCGTTTCCTGGAGACGGAACTAAAGTTGTTGATTGAGAGTAGTCGAATACTAGCGACCGACGCCATAACATCAAGTAATAAAAATACCATTTTTATAATATAAAATATGTGGTGAAAACCCATGAAAACACCCAAAAGTGTAATAGCTCACTTTTTTTAAGACACCATTAACAAGAACTGTCAAATTAGACTGAAGTAGGAACAAGGAGGGAAAGCAGAATACAAAGAATTTATAATTGAGAATAGGTTACCAGTAATTCTTGCTTCAAAAGCAGAAAGCATAAATTAATCGTAGGAACTAATCTAATGTGAGTATATTAATATATATATATATTGACTTGTATGTGTAATTAAAGAAAAGACTTTGATAAACAAACTTTAAGTTAGTTTAAGGAATTATGCATTTAAATGTTACATGAATAAGTATTTTTTCAAATTTTAAAAGATAAAAACCACAGTGGTATTATGGAAGTAGAGTTTTAGATAATACATATTGAGCTTTAAAAAAATTGATTTTTCATATGTTGATAAATAATATAATTGTAAAATTGGAAATTATTGAGTTTTATTATTATACAAAATTAAAGATTCATTTAAAGAAAATAACATTTAGAACCGCCCATTAAGATATGAGTTTCTCAAGCTCTGTGAAAATAAAAATAAATAATTATTGAATTTGTTTCATTTAAAGAATTTATTCGAAATAAAAAAAATAAAAGGCGCTCAACAATGAGATATATAAAAAATACATATTTAAAAAAAACTGAAAATCCATAAAACAAGTATTGCTGTTAAAAAAAGAAGTAGATATATAAAGTAAGTTAAAAATAATTAGATATTTTATAGTTATAGTTACCACACAAAAATCAAACAAAACTTAAATTAACCAAAATTAGAAGAATTTACTTTTTTTCGCAATATTGTTAAACAATTCAAATATAATATAAAATTATCGGGTAAAACGAAAAAGTAAAAAAATAAACAAATAAATAAAATAAAATAATATAAATAATATTATATAAATAATTATATTATAATATTTAGATAGGTATGTACTAAATAAATTTTGACAATTATTATCTATATAATATTGGAAATGTGTAAATTTTCCAAAAGTCAACTGCGCAATAAAATGGATATTCTGTAAATTCATCATCGTATTTTTATTAGTAAATTTTTTGGAAGATCAGTTATCGGGATGAGTCATACAAAATATCCTCCATCTTTGGATTTTTTTTAAGCATTTGTAAATTTATTTGTGTAAGACATTTAAGAAAATTTCTCAACTGAAATTAATGTATCCAAAAAAAATTATCAAGAAACCCCGTTGCAGTTTTACAAACACTCGTTTAATAAAATTTTGATGTAAACCGAAGTTCAAACCACAATCAATTTTCACCTTGAATATGGTGCAGAGAATTTGCTGTTTCAGTGTTTTTTGTGCAAGAGTGTCAACAAACAGCATGATGTGTCAAAGCATGATTTAAAAATGAGCAAATAGTAGTTGTGCTTATTTAATATCCGATTATACTTACTTCTTCTAAAAAATTGGTAGTGGCGAGAAAGTTTATAGATTTTTTTTAAAAGATTAAGAAAGCTCAAAATAGATTGCCGAATCTTCATAACTTTTCTCCTTGATCTGTAAATACGTGTTAATGATCATGACCTATTGTGCCAAATTGTATCAAATTGCGTTTTTTAACATTATTTTTCAAATGACACTTTCCAAGTATACCTGTTTATAGGTATATTGGTGTTTCTTTGTACCTAACTACTTAACATTTGGTTATCTGAACTTATTTTTTTGTATTATCATAATTTTTCTTATAAAATGTCACCATTCGAAAATGATGTATATTTACATTCTTTTTATTGCACAATGTCATTTTATGGATTTGGATTGCTGTGCAGCTACAAAAGAAAACGCTGGTTGAGCTGTTACAAAACTTTCTTCAAATTTTGAAACAACAATGTGAAAAGTGTAGATAATTTGTCTAGATTAATACAATTCAAAAACATTTCTTTTCCCTTTATGTTGTTATACAGCAAGTAAGCAAAATCAACCAGCATTGAATCACACCCACATTATTTAAGCCAGGTATCATTTACTATTGGCATTTGTAGTTTTTGTTTTGTCATAGTTTTGGGGAATCCACCAAATCCCGCTAAATTTGGTCCACCCTGTGCACGGGCTCATTTGCTGATAACTCGCCGAAAGAGACCGAGGATCCAGGCATACCCTTTATAATCCACCGCCTCGTTCCAGCCAGCAGCATCCAAGCCAGGTAGACGCAACCAGGGAGAAGCTGGTTTATAAACACGCGCGGCACCGTCGATTAATAATGAAGCTATTAGTTATAGCCGCGGCCGTGTCGTGCCGGGGGAGTTCGTACGGTGCCCGCCGGCCGCCTCATCAACTACACCTACGTGCAGGCCTTTTCTCGGAACTGCCGACACCGCCTCGGCTCGGCTCTGTCTCTTCACCTTAATTACCTCTCCTACTGAATCCACACCTCCGTATTTTCTTCGACGGTCGCATCGCCCGTCCACTTTGTTGTTTCGTTTGGAGTCCGGACCTCTGCATTGAGAATGAGAACGTGTAGTCTGCGGTATTTACCTAGTTAATACAGAGTGGGCCGTGCTATTGGGAGTGACGCAGTCGAAATTAAATTCGTGTGCTAAAGAGTATGACCCTTGAGTATATACACATATAGTCAAGGTATGATGTAATTTCGGATTGATATACATAAGCAACATTTTTACCAAATTCAAAATTTATTTCTTTTCCCACTAAATCAGTTTTGTAGCTCACCGTTTTCAATAAATGAGGTTTCTAGAAGATAGATAAGGTATAACCAAGCTCTAAGCTTTGTTATGTTACGAGTACGAGGGCGAGTATTATGCTGCAAAATCATTAGGAATTTTTTAGGAATACAATCATCTAAGTACCCTTCTACTACAGCGTTTGTTCGCCATCCCCCATGTCTTTTAGAGTGAGAATATCACTTCTATTGACTAATAATGTAGCTGAAGTGCGGCGGAAACTGTGTCCAATATAGTCTTTCAAATCATCTAAATTTAAAAATATTGTTATTCTGTATGGAATTTTGGCAATTGTGTTTTCGCCAATTACTTGGTTTGTACACTTCCCTTTAGTGTAAGTTACAAAATATCTAGAATGACATGTTTTAGGTGACCTACAGTCCATATATTTTCTATACATATCCAAGACAGATATTCCGCTTACAATCTCATTTGGTAATTCTGTACTCATTTCTTGCTCATATTGATTTCTAAATGCATTTCCATTCGTCTTATTCAGGAAGTATGCAAATGCAAAAATTCTGGCGTGTTCTTTATCTCACTGCAAGCGTTTTCAATGTGTTGGCGAAGTTGTGTGTCGTCATTAATATGAACTGACTATTTTCAAAGCCTCCAGAGACGGAAGTCAAGTGGGTTCTGATTTTCTTAGACAATTTATCTTCTTGTTCTTCGAATCTAAGCCGGTAAGATTTCAACATTTTTCTGTCGTCTTGATTTTTGTGCGGCTACCACACCACCCACGCTCCAGCAAGCAGTTTTGTTTGAAGAGGTTGAGTATGTGTCACCCCAACAGATAAGTAGAAGTAATTTAAATTACTTAAAGATTGCAATCCTTAAATCAACAGCAAGGTAAGTCAAGTAAGTTCAATGGCTTTCAGTTGGGTGCTTCCTTACCGCCTGGTGTGGACGTGTGTCAACTGGCAGTGAGTAATGTTCTAATTGTATCTAAGTAGTACGGCTAAATGTGCCTTGTATAAAATAATTTAAATTAATGGAAACGCCTACTGATATTTAATGTCAATAACTTATGTGGATACTAAAATCATTTACTGAATCTTAATAATTTGAATCATATAATACATTTTACCAATAAATACGTAGGTGTATCTACAGGATGGACTTAAAAAAATAAGCAGTTCGAAAATGATTTAAAAATACACTTCCGCATGGCACTGGAAACCGGTCTACTGTAAAACCTAGCCTTGCGCAAAATAAAGCGGCAAAGTATAATAAAAAAGGAACGGATAAAATATTGAAACAAGGAACGAAATAATTTAAATTTTATAACACGTATTTTATATCAACGAATTCGGCTTTTACCGCGGTTATTATTACTTAATAACATTCATTTGTGGTTTTAATTGTTCAAAATTTTGGCAACCGACGTGTAAACACATTTGGGTTTGTCTTACTCAGTTTCTACGAACTAACACGAATACTTCTGTTATTGGCAACAGCTATGATACTTTCAGATAAATCACCTCTAGAGCCCATTTCCGATACCCTTAATTTTTTAAATATCCCCCCCAAAATTTTGGGCCTATCTTCCTAGTTTCTACAAACCAACACAAATGTTTCTCCTTCTTGTCCGTTTTAAGCTCATAAGTTATTGGCAGTAGGTACGATACGTTTGCGTAAATCATCAATAGTGTCCGCTTCGGTGCGACAAACTTCATTTTTTAAATATCTCCACAAAAAGGATTCCAAAGAAGGTGAAGTTAGGAGATCGTGGCGGCCATGGTATCGGTTCTTTTCGTCCAATCCATCAGACCCTTTGAACTTCATTAAAGTATTACTGAACCACATCCAGAGTCGGACAGCTAGGGGCACATCTTACAGAAGTCTGGGTAGATCATTTCGAAGGAACTCGAGGTACTGAACCCCATCCATTCGATTGGGTAATATTAATGGTCCAATCAAGCGATCATCGATAATCTCTGCTCAAACATTTAAGGAAAAATGTTGTTGGACATGATCGCGTGCGGATTTTCAAAATCCCAAACATGAGTATTATGAATGTTATACATCGCATTCCGTGTAAAAATAGCTTTATCTAATTCATAAGGGATAATAATAATTAAGTATTCATACTTGGGCATGCTTTACATGGTACAGATATAAACGAGCTTCATGTATGATACGCCACACTGTTGACTGGGACATTCCGTGTACTTGTTGAGAGACTTGTGGGGGATTCTCTTCAACAATCTCTAAAATGTGTTCCTCTGCTGCTGCAATGCCTTGAACCTCTATCACTTCCACGATTCGGAAGAAGCAAAAGCTGCCAAAGCGTTTTGTTTTACTACATAAATTAAAACGATATCCATCAACTTTGAGTTGTTGTACATGTAAGCATTTTTGACACTTTTTGGAACTAATGTAAACACTATCATAAAAACGTTAATACTAAAATCAGATTTCATTATTCGGAATCGCTTCGAGTTACCTGCAGAGAGAGACTATGGTAGCCCAGCGATGTAAAGGTGGAAAATACTACAACTTCAATAAATTAACAAACATTTTTTTTACAATTTTTGTACCTGTATATAGAGTAAGAAGGTAGGTAGAAGTTAGTATACTGTATCTTGAGTATGCAGGAGAATATGGCAAAATAAACACAAAAGTCAAATAGGTATATAAAAAAGAAGCCTAAAGTGTATCTGCGCGAATTGGTAATCGAATGATTATAATTAGACATTGGACATTGAGGACGCGACTTAAATTCCAGAAGCGAACATGCATACATTTTTATTAAGACGTTTCTAATAGTAATTAATCTCTAGTTTACCTGTATCTTCTGTGCCGTATTTAGAGATAGTTTGGCTATTGTATGCATCACAATTTTCCTTATAGTTTCAGTTTCATGTGAGGAAGTTCGAAAGTATCGATATGGATATAATTCTAAATATTTTTTTACTTCTAAGTACTATCCTTTATGAAAAAAATGATAAACACATAAAAAAGACTGTCAAAATATGCAAATAGCACAACTGATTTCAAATTATTCTGCTGTATCCTGATGTTTCTCCAGACTTTTCAAAGGATTGATAATTTTGGGTTACATCACATGACCTTAACTGTTTACCTTGTTATTGGGCTGATCCTCTGTCCACAATTTATTTGTTTTTCTTTTGTTGCAAAATATTGGTGAACTTACAGACCTATTAAGTTTCTCCTTAAAACATTTGTTTAGCAGCAGAAACTATTGTCGGTACTTCTAAACATAACAGGGAAAATACTTACTTCCACTTGCATTTTGCATCAATGCACAAAAGCATGAAATTTTACCAATTTTTGTTTTGTTTTGAATCACTGTTCATATTTTATATTCACTCTTGTCGCCCCCCTGTCAAACTTTTTACTATCAATTTGAATTGTTTTTTGTTAGAACTTGCAACTGTCTTCGTCCAAAGGCCTGTAATGGTTATTACAGTTCAAATACAATGTACCGATAAAAATGAAAGTTCGTTGTATATTAGTTTTTGTGTCTAGTATACGCACAACTAGTGAAGTTGCCAAATCTTCGATATTATTGAATGCCAAGTTACACAATACTTCGGCACAATATGCTCCAAATACATCCTGCGAGTAATTATCGATTTGTTCTCTGACCCTTTTGGTTCAAAAAGACAAGCTTGTAATATTTGTTAAAAAAACATAGAGCCATTTGATCAAAGTGTTAACGATTTCCATATTTTGGGTTTTTCTTCAAAATATCCCAAAAGCACTTTTTCACTAAACTTGCCACTAACATTTTTCAGATAACTCTATCTCAAGAAACGATAGCACGAAAATTTGTACTGTTTGCACTTAGACTTACTAGGCAATAAGTCGAACGAGGCTATATTAGCAACTTCTTCGATTTCCGCCAGGAGTCATGAGATTCGAAGTCAACAAACGATCGAATTTTCATTATCTTAGCAACAATAAATTTCATGGAATATTTGGTTTCAAATGATATTTTATAAATTTAATAATATAAGAAATGCATGGATTTGTACTTTTAATGTTGTTTGTAGAAAAAATATAGGGTATGATATACACTAAAATTTCTCAAAAATAAAATATCACTTTTAGCACTTTTTTCATAAATAACTGTTAAGCTATTATACTTTTAGTATTTAATAACAATTTCTTTACAAGACTTAAATATAATCTGCACTGTATGATTTCCTATTACCTGGGTGTGGAAAAGACGCGGTGGTGTTAAATACTATTGTAGCCTAGCTACCGTATGTATAAGTGCTCATAATTATTTTTTTAATCTGTAATAAATATTTTTTGCTTGTGTTTCTGCCTGCACATAGGTACTATTCTTCTGCCCTAGGAGGTTCGTACAATGTGACATATAGGTTGTTTTTTATGATAACATGTGGCCTAGTCGAGTGAAATATTTTGAAAAGAACTGAATATAAAGTATTTCTAAGAAATAATATTTTACAGCTATTTCAATTAGTGTTATTTCAAATTTTCTTCAAGATGTATTTGGTATAACATCATAAAAGTCTGTTTAGAAGTGCGCGAAGAATTTGCTATTTGTCAATAGTGCAAAAAAATGTTTCTCAATAAATAATGAATGTGATAATTTTTGTTTAGAGCAGTTGGATGTATTTTACAGACATCAAGTAAACTTTAGCTACATTTGGTATCTAGAAAATACTTTACATCAGTTAGATCTAGATCAATATATCTAACCTCCTTCAACTTCTGGTATCCGTTTGGTTTGGATGGATATATACCGTGATTTCGTCGTTTACGAGGACCTGTGTCGTGTTCATGCCTTACTTACTGCTGGAGTAATTAATAATAATAATTTAATAGAAGTTACTGTCAATAAATAGTTGGTTCCCTGCATACTTAATAATAATCAGAGCTGTGTTTGTAGATTCGGAAATTACATATGCTTTATCTGGTCGGCAGTGAGAAAGAAAACTATAAATAAACTAATGTTAAACCAGGCAAACAGAGAAAGAAAACACTCAACGTTACCATCCTGTGGGTGTTTATTTGCTTGATTTTTGTTCGCTTAATCTTCGTTATACATAAACCCAAATAAAACAAAGTAGAATACTGCACACTGTCCAATGATATATTCTATTAGTCGGTTTACTCTCTACTTTCCACCTAGTTTTTCTTCAACCGACGCCCTTCTTTCTGCCTACCAACTCTATAGCAATGGCCGACTTGCCAATGATTCATTGCGTTAGCTTAAATGTCCTGCAATAGATGTGGGAAATTTAATATTATGGAATAAAAATTCTCCCACTATAGAAACGGATATTATAGTGGTATTATTTGGATCGTGAATCGTTGGGAATACAACCGTCATAGTAACTTTAGTCTGTAATTTTGTATGTTGCGGCTGTATTTTTATTTTTGAAATGTGAAAAACTATTCGTTTTAGATTTTTTTTCATTAGAGTTTTTTTGTTACTTTTAAAAATAATAAACCATTGGAGCTATAGCAAATTTAAAAAGTAGGTTTTTGATAATGAATAATCTTTTTTTTTATTTCATGTGATCACAATGAGAACTTTCGTTCTTGGCATTTAATATTTTAAAAAATATTTTTATACCTTCTTTAGTACTTGTTTTTTTGCAATGGCATTATGTTAAAAGAATTTTCAGATATTTGCTAAAATTTGTCTAAAAAATTTTGCCTATATATATATATATATATATATATATATATATATATATATAT
This sequence comes from Monochamus alternatus, assembly GCA_037114965.1. Taxonomy (NCBI): domain Eukaryota; kingdom Metazoa; phylum Arthropoda; class Insecta; order Coleoptera; family Cerambycidae; genus Monochamus; species Monochamus alternatus. The sequence goes on from CM073430.1 coordinate 23,628,573, forward strand.
ATATATATATATATATATATATATATATATAATATGAAATATGAAAACGAAAACTCTAAATTAATATCCGAATCCGAAGTCAAATAAAATCAGGAATTATATGCAAATCTAGTACTTCTAAGATTTTTACTTATGAAGTTTAGCCTTAAGTTGGGATATAAAGTTTTAATGTCAGTTTCTTTCTAAAAAGTTTCATCATGCTGTTTCTTAGAACAAGCTCAAAATTATATAACGAACGAATTGAAGATGTGGGCTTTAAATACTTTATATTTATCTTCAAGTTATTTCAGATATATAAAACTGTTTATTTCAGATAAAAATTTACACAGTTTTCGATTTCAATCAACAAATGTGTTTACTGACATCGGGAAGTAACGTGTTTCTAGTAAAACCTGTATATTTGCAGTGTTCCGCAAATAACTTTATCTGTAATTTATTGACAGACAATACCGTAACGCTAATCTATAAAGGATAAATTCCTTTGAATGCGTGCTGGATAAGTAAGAAGTTCCAATATTTACTCGAATATGGCTTTGATAAAGTTTCCGTGAGAATCTACCAGTTCCATTATTTGCCTAACTGAAAAAATATTTACTTCCTGCCGATGATGTGAGCTTATGTCAGGTTGACTATTATATTTCATATAATGCTCTGTGTTGACACTGGTTTTAAAATAAGATTTTATTTGTTTCACGTTTTGATGGCACACGGAAAATTTCAGAAAAAATAAAAATAGGACAATCATTGACGAAATACCTAACCGATGATTAAATATTCAAGGTAAGACAAAGAAACTTCACGATGTTCCATATTTGGTTTTTGGACGTGTTTCTATCAACCAGAATATTCCTAGCAGCATGTTAATTGTACTTAGTCAGATTCTTGTATAATGGCACAATCCTAGGTCTTGCAACAGGGGTTCAAGGTTTATAGTGTGCGATCGGAAAATAACTTATTTTACTCTTTGAGAAAGCATACCATGGCCTTCCAGGTGAGGTATTCATTATCTGTTCTTGTATACAAGAAAATCTCAGAGACATATATATAAATCAGCATATTTAAATATGCACAGATAGCCAGCTGGGTTTACATATGTTTTTATCCTTTAGGATCATCTCTTCCATGATCCTAGAATATGTCAAGTACCTGACCTAGGTTCTAGCGACGGGTAGTGGAAGTGTTACAATTGCAAAAGCCACAACCAGTAGTATCAAACTACCGCAATGTTTGTTATCTAGCAAGATGCATTGGTAACTAAATGGAAGAGCGATCAACGTACGAGTGGATATGATTTGCGACAGGACAGCAAAAGCAACATCAAGATTGTCATAGGTCTCCTAACAGACACCTCCCAAGCACCTTCATGGTATTCAAATGTTGATACTGTACACCATATATTTATCACTGTTATTTTATGACAAAAAACAGGAAATACTTTGGACCAGATAAGTATTTTCCTGAATTTTAAAGTTATTTTTAAAAATAACTTAAACTTCCTTCCTCCTCTAGCATCTATTATTTGTATTTTTCACATATTACGTTTTTTTGTATTTCTATTTGTGTACTAGATGTCTTGTGATGTTGCTAGACATGATATTATGTGAGACGTAGCTTAGTAATTCTATATGAAGACTTATATTTTTCACTAGTGTCTCTAAAATCAGATCTAAGCAATAGAAGCACCAAAATGTTACATTTTGTTAATTTATTTGTATACTGGGTGATTTAGTCATAATTCCATTAATTTTAAGAGGAGGCAAAAATTAGTATAATATAATGGCGCAATTATAAAAATTTTTTAATGCATGTTTACGTCGAAAAAGCCCCTTTTCGGGCTGTCACTGACTAATTCATACAGCTCTGAAACCAACTCGTTGGCCGTATATGTGCAAATTTTAAAATGATCGTTAGTATTGGACATCATAAATAAGACTTGACTATCTATTATCTATTGTCATAATATTGACACTCTTTAAAACTGTGTTTGGTGACTTGTTTAAACTGTTGATGTATTTGTAAGGACACCTAATTTCAACTTTTGGTATACGAAAATATCATCAAATTATATTGAAGGAGTGTCATTATTATTGTAATGACTTATATTTCTGTATCTCAATGAAGCCGAAGAAAGTGTAAATATGCAACCAGCAGTACAATCACAACGCAATCCCAAAGTTAGAATAAACATGTAAACGTACGCGTATGTTTTTTGTAATAATAATATTTTCGCGTCCAAACGTGCTCCAGACCTTGCTTTGGGATATCTGCATCGCCTTGAAATTGTTCTTGCCGAAGAGGTGGTTTTCTAACTTTGTGTGTGTGTGTGTGTATTTCAGATTATATTTTGTGTATTCGGGTGTTATTTAATGTTCTGTCCTTTTTATTGGTGTGCTGTTTTAATTATAAATTTTGGAATGAAAATACAAACAGGTAAATACCTCGAGTTTATTTATTCCTTTTACTGAAAGATGAAACTTGTACTTAACAAAAACATTTTGCATGGTTAAGTTAATACTATTGTTAAAATGAGTTTCTTATACAAGAGTCTATGAAAGAACATAGACATTTAGCCGTGATCTGGCAATGCAGGTGTGACGTTGCTCGTTTCACCGTTCGACAATCTGTAATATCATGTTTAGAAAATTGTTGTCAACACGAAGCATCGTATTACCGAGGTCGAGTAAAAATTTTTTTTAAGGCCTTCCGAATATTGTATAAATCATACAAATTACTGATTTCTTCATTGAAGTTCGAGACGAGCAATAAAAATGGAGTAGGAAACATAACCTCAACGTCTCAGTACTCAGAATGAATGTTTTATTGACGTGTAGTAAATGTTACAGTAAATAATAATAATAAATCATTGAGTAAAAATAGTTAACCCGATGATGTAAACAATAAAATAGCCGTGTGTTAAAGCCATTCCTAGCTGCCGTAGAGACTTGTGATTAACAAAATCATTATTATTAGTAACTCATAATTCATACAAAACTCCCACTGGGCATATTATTACAAGGAAACAAAATGCTACTGGCAAGTATAATTATTGAAACGTCGCTTGGTATCCTGAGAATGTCGTGATGGTAAACCTACGGGCGATGCGTAAATAAGTTCCTTCTACGTGTAGGTTTCACTATCTTGTTATTATACACAACGTCATTTTAATTGCATGCTCCTCTTGATTTTAAGTCGAGGAAATTACTTTTACTAATATTTTAAACTCATTGAATTAGGGTTCATACACTCATAGCAATTATTTGTAATATTAAATGGTAGATCGTATTTATTGCCTAGGTCAATAGTATGAAATACCACACCAGAATATATGTTTATCGGTTACCTCACCTATGGCATACTGATAAGAGCTAATAAGCTCGAAACCGGTATATGACTGGAGGACTGCTAACGAGTGATTTTAGCTGCTTGCTATAAGTTTTCCAAGTGTAATTCAATATTGGTCGGATCATTAGCCTACAGAGAAGTTGTTTCCTGGAATTCCGTTTTTGCAACATGTTGTTAACTTTCAATAGTTTTCTACTGTAATGTTGACCGCTACGTATCTGTGGCTGTTAGTACTGTATGGAGTAGCGAATCGCTGCTAGAGGTAGTTGTGCTACTTTGCGTTACTCATTGATGAGAGCTAATAAGTTCTAAACCAGTATATATCTGGTGGGCTGCTAACGAGTGACTTCAGATGTTTGCTATAGGTTTTCAAAGTGTAATTCAATACTGGTCGGGTCATTAGCCCGCAGAGTAATTGTTTCCTTGAATTTCTGTGTTTGCAACATACAGTTATGACCGAATGGCGATAGAGGTCGCTAGCTTTCAATAGTTTTTTACTGTGATGTAGAATGCTTCGTGTTTGTGGCTGTTAGTCCGGTATGGAGAAGCGAATGGCCGTTCGAGGTAGCTGCGCTACTTAGTGGATATCCGAATTTAACTGTCCCGTGGCCAGCGGCAGGCGACTGCACCGCGAATCGCAACTGCGTAACCAACTCAATGTTGTAGATTATATCCCTGGATATACGAGTAAAAAAAAATAACTTTTCATTTGTGTACCGTAGTCGACGAGCAAAGTATTGCCCTGCTATCTGCGGATTTAAAGTTTGCGAGTCGACTGGAATATCCGCAGTTCTCCCTGTGCGTAATTATTTTTTGTTTAGTCTGGATTACGCACTTAACCTCGACACTTTTATGATCTTTTAAATTGTGCGTTACATTTTGTGTGTGTAATATAAAAATGAAATATAATACGATGGCATATATAGAGCATCTAATCGTTTACTTCAAAGACAATTGGTTTTCTTCTCTATCTTAAAAAAAGAGTTGAATTTAAAAAAGTGGTCCGAGAATAGCTTAACGCAAACAGTTTTCAACAACCAAAACTCGTCGACTTGAAATGCTTTTTTAAAAAGTTCTCAGAAGCATTCACATCCATTTTCGATGTTACAGAGCTAAAAGCACTATTGGAATTTCTTTCAATACATAAAGGCTCAAGTCCCTATTTTTATTATAAGACTGTTATTGTAAAATTATTATTAAATATTATTATGATTAAATTCATTGTAAAAAATAGCTTAGATTTGGATAAAACCAGGTATAATCTGATGACCACTTTCATATAGCCTGTTTATTTTAAGTAGAATGTCGATGTAATGTTAAAGTTAGGAATCTTATACCCTGTTAAAGTTACCAAAAAAAATGATAGATTATTGGGTATTAGAAAGTTCAACATAGGTAGTGATAGTTTTATATTGTGCCGAAATGTAGCGATTTTAGAGCCTTTTCACACGGGCCACCGTGCAGCGCTTCTCGGAAGCGCCGTTGAGTGGTCCATTTTGACGAAACATTATTTTATATAGACTTATTCACACGGACGCGCCACAGAATTAGCAGCGCCACGATGGCGCGTAGTCGCCGACTCCCACCGAAACGTCAACCATAAATTAGTGGCACGGTGACCCGTGTGAAGTGGCTCTTATACTTAAAATATTTATTGAAAGTGGCTCTTTATATGGAATTTTTATATAAACTTTAAATGACAATTGTTTTTTTACATTTGAAAGCCAAAGTAAGAAAAATGAACACAAACCTTTCCTAAATTCATCCTTTATATTTATTTTGCTGCAGTCAAAAAAGTGTTAACTTTTTTGTAGAAGAGAAAGGTAAACTTAAAATTATCTATGTCGATATGCACATTGTTTTGATTATCTCCATATTTAACCGTAAGGACATGTAATATACAGTTATTAGTATTTTTTGAGATTTTGAGTATAGTTTAGCTATTACTAAATAGCAGTATCTGTCAAGGGTTACTGGCTTGTGACTACTCTGCTAATACACGGGACGACGCCCTTAAAATGTTAATTTTCTGCCTCTAAGGTACAGTTATATATTTGTATATTCTTTAATGTTTTATTTTGTGCAATATTATTGTTCTGTTTTACCTTTTCTTTGACATATTCTATTTGACTTTTTACATATTTCTTATTTTGTAGAAAGTGCATAATAATAAGTATATCATTAGTAGAGAATTCTTCGAATAACGATTTATAGAAAAATTATAATAAAGCTAGTTTATTCATTTATTTATTTAACTTTTCTTTAACATCTTTCTTTGAAATGTTAACTTCTCCATAGCAACCTCAATTTTTTTATCAAGTTGGCTTTTTTCCGTAAAATGTAAAACTTTTTGTTTCTATTCACTCTAACCTCATTATTATTATTAAAAAATACTGATTCTATCAGTGTATTTAGGAGAAATGAACAGGAAACTTTCTAAATTTCTCAGAGACCTCTTCAAATAAAGTGCTGGTTTTGACGCGCGTTTGATTAATAAATTTACTTTTCACTAAAGTCCTGTTATTGGGTAAACCCAATTGAGTCGATCTGTAGGCAGATATGTAAACAAAGGTGTCATGTAATTCACACCCAGCAGTCAACAGCGCATACGTTATTGTGGCTCATGTGGACACATGATAAACACACACCAAATTGACAAATCTCCACTGATTTGAATTTTATTACTATATATTTATGTTTAGGTATTAACGAGGTAAGCAAACAAATAATTACAGAATCGTGTTTTGTCAGGATTGATTATGCATTTTAGCACCTCTTTCAGATCTCGTTTTAAAAACGTATAATTTATGTAAATTACGTTAGCTTCTTTAAAATAAATTCCAGAACACGTAGGTACGTTGTTTTGTACAATGTTTGCACATACTTTTAGCAATTTTTATCGATACTCTTATTTCTATCTAAAAAGTCGAAAACATATCAGATGAAATAAATTTTCATTAATTTGCGCTGAATTTTGAAATAACGATCAGGTGTATGTCCGCTGTACAGGGTATCTCTCGAAAAATATAAGAGATAGAAAAATGCGGTTTTCGCTACACTAAACTACTTTTTGAGAAACTGAAGATGCCGTAATCAGAATATTCATAGACCTCTTTGTTTTTGAGATACAGGGCGAAATCTAAATAAAAATTCCACTTTTTGATACATGTCAGCAACTTGGGTGTTTGTAAAGTTAGAAAAAAATAACTAATACATTCTTGACACTTTTTTTAATATAGTCCAGTGGCGCGCCCAATTTTTTTGTAACTTTATTAATTTTTGAGATAACCTAAAGTTGTTTTTTTTTTAATACATACCAGCGGCCATAGATCAATTGAAATCGTTATTTTTTCCTTTCCATTAATATACAGTGCGTTCCAAAATTCACGCACAAATTCATTATTAGGTAAATAAACGGCATTATAAAAAATGCCGAAACAGATAGATTTTTGATTTTAATTTACTTTTTTCAAATAAGAATTTAATATACTGGGTGACGAGTAATGACGTCATCACATTTTTTTTAAATGGAACACCACATTTTTTCCAATTTCTGGATTGCCCTAGCTGAGCTGTATCCAAAAATGTATCACAAGTTGCTCCTAATTGTTACAGGGTGGCCAACAGTACCAAAATTATTTACAAATACCAGTGTCCCCAGAAGGTCAACGTTTGGGCCGGAATTGTTGATAATCGAATTTTGGGGCCGCACTTCTTTGAAGGAGACTTAGATGGTGCAAGATATTTGGATTTTTTCAATTTGATTTAGTTCCTTCCTTGGTTGTACTGTTCCCCAATGAAGAAGAACCAGATTTACCCAATGACACAATTTGGTTACAGCAAGACGATGCACCGCCGCACTATGCCATCGCTGTTCGCCTCTACTTAGATGACCTGTTTTCTCATCGGTGGATTGGCAGAAGAGGACCTAAGGAATAGGCCGCCATATCGCCAGATTTAACACCGCTAGATTTTTTCTTTTGCGGATATGTAAAAAGCAAAGTATACGTCACAAAGCCAATTAATCTGGACGATATCAAGGAATGAATTAGACAAGAAGTTCGCGCTATCCTGCCTGAAGTTATTGGAAATGTACAACAAGAATTTGTTTCTGGTCTGGCTCATTGTTTGGCAGTTAATGGTCAACAATTTGAAAATTTCATTTGTAAATAACTGGTATTGTTGCCTACCCTCTAACAATTAGGAGCAACTTCTTCTTTGACCTCATCCAACCATTGCTTCCTGGGTCGTCCTCTTCTCCTCTTCCCTCCTCCTGCCAATAGTATTCTTTTAACCCATCTGTCGTCGGGTATCCTAACTATGTGCCCCAACCACCTGGCTCTTTGCGTCTTCACCACCTGCACGATGTTGGATTGCTTAAACAGATCTTCTATTTCCTTATTTGCCCTTCTTCTGAATTTCCCTCCACCTTAATACCTCCGAATATCTTCCTTAAAATTTTCCTCTCCCATATTTACAGTTTAGTTTCTTCTTTTTTTCTCATTATCCACGTTTCACAAGCGGTGGTAACAGTAGGTCTTATTATGGTTTGATACAGCCTTATTTTTATGGTTTTGGATACATTCTTCGATTTTAGAATCTTGTTTAGCTTTACCTGCAGCTTTACTTCCTTTTGCCATCCGCTTTCCTAATTTCCTTTCCTCCCCTTCTTCACATGTTAGCGTCACTCCTAGGTAATCCACTTGTTGAACTTTTTCTATTATGTATTTTCTATTTCCTGTGCAGTTGATGATTAACTGGTCAGTCGTAATCGTTGTCTTTCATTACCATATATATTGTCTTCTTCTCATTGATCACCAAGCCATACTCTCTTGCTTTCGCTTCCAGTAACTTAAGGGTAGTTGCTACTTCTTTTTTCGATCTAGCCATAAGAACGATGTCATCAGCGTAAGCCATGCACCGGTATCTGCTATCGCATATTAAACCACTGGTTCTTATTCCACTTTCTCTCAATATTATTTCTTGTACTAAGTTAAAAAGAACTATAGACAATGGGTCACCATGCCATGCCTCTTTTTCCTTTAAACTCCTCCGAAATCCGTCCTCCCAACGTTATTTTATTTCCTGTTTTCCTTATCGTCATTGCCACCAACCTCCTAAGTTTGGTTGGAATTTCTAGCTTTTCCGTTGCTTCATACCACTTTTTACGTTTGATAGTCATTAGCTTGCCGATAATCAATGAACAGCATGTGCAAACTTAAATTCTGTTTTTATGTGTCTTGTTGTAGTTGCTTCGTAACAAAGATTTGCGGATCGTGGAACTGGGCCTTTTTTTTCATTATTCTTGCTAGCATTTTGTAAGTAACATCTAAGAATGCTATTCCTCGATAATTATTGCAGTCTTCTTTGGCCCCCTTCTTATACAATGGTTCTATTAGGCCCTTATTCCAATCATCTGGCATTTCCCAAATCTCTGTTATTATTTTCCATATTCGCGTAATCAAGAGTTCGCCACCATGCTTTAGAACCTCAGCTGGTATGTTATTTTACCCTGCGCTTTTATTATTTAAGTTGCTTAACACATCATTCTATTTTTTTTCGTAGGCGTTCTGATCATTTCATTTTCTCCTGTATTATCCGGCTCCACCTCCCTTTCGTACTCGTTCTCACTTTCATCTTCACTTTCATTTAATAATTCTTGGAAATGCTGGGCGAACCTGTTTAATTTCCTATCAATATCACCTACTAAGTCTCCGTCCTTATATATGGTTCGCGTGTTTTCTGTTCTGTATTCCTCTTAACTTCCTGATAAAAATTCCTCAGCTGTTTACTTTTGTGTGATGGAAGCGTTGTTGTGCGATTATATCCTGGAGATGAGATCTGACAGAATTATTTAACTTTCATAGACTGAGATTCGAATAGGAAATCGAGAGGAATGGGAGTTAAAGTTAATGCACTGGAAAGTTGGAGCCTAATGTGGTTTACATATGACTCTAAAAGTGAGATTCAGGTAGTAGAGATGTATAACCTGGCGGCCTTTCTACAGTATTCCTGGCTGAAATTTTCGCAATAGACACATGCGTAAAGGAGAAATTATAGAGATGCTACATCCGTAAACTCATCTATATATTCTCAGATAGTCAGGAAGCAATGAAAGCCTTAGACTCAAATGAGGTAGAGTCAAAACTCGTTTGCGATTGTTTATGATTGCTAAATGATTGAGCAGATTAACTTGTAAAAAAGAAATCTGAAACATCCTTCTTAGGATAAGAGCCAGCCTTTGGCATTCCTTGCAGTACCATAAAGCGGACTCTGTAAGTATGGGTTCAAAGATAATTTTGTGGGTATTAAATTTCACAGTCAGAACAGGCTTAAACGAAGGAAGCCTTAGACTTAGACCTTAACAGAAAAGAGCAAATGAAATGCTGAGCACGAGTAAGATCAGGCAGGGAAATCGCAGAACTTTTAAAACACTGCTGATTGAAGAAACACAGATGTGTTGTAGGGACAACATGTTGGGTATGCTGAGGATACAACAAGGAGAGGAAGACATCGTTGCGTGTACTGAGATCACGTCTTCTTGGTAAACATTTCTTAAATGCGAGAGGATTGAGGGAAATATAGAACTTCTGGACTTTGTGCAAAGGACAAATCTGTTAAACAAATGATTAACTAGTGGGAAGCACAATAGGTCAATTTTGACTGCAATATTTCAGGTCCCTTTTGGGAGCTGAACCACAAGTAAGGAAAAAATCCAAATTTGTAAATTCATAAAAAAAATCGTTTGTTCCTAATCCATTGTATGATATCCAATAATGCTTGCACATAGACTCGTCTGCAACATATTATGGAGGTACTGGTGACGAAATTTAGTATCATTATTTGAACCATAATAATCACCATCAAAGTTTCAAACACAATTTTCTGCAGGCAAGGCGATGCTGATTTTTTTCGCACAATAGCTCCATCGAGGAAATACCACGTCTCTTTTTGAATATGTATTAAATGGATCATCTTCCAACAGAAAGGTAGTGCAGTAAATAAAAAATTTAAATAATTTGGTTGCGTTAGTTTTCTGAGAAATATAAATGGCCCAATTAGTCTATGCAGTTAATGAAAAATCCCACTTCTTGCAAAAGACGCTTTATTTGTAATGTTACTCTGTTGATATTGTTTGTTTTAATAGAATATTGCTTCATAACACAGTGAATTTTAATTCGATAAGATGAATCTATTTCTACCTTTCCAATATATTGAAAGATAATTTTAACTATACAGACACCTAGATATACACCATATGAGAAATTAATTATACTTACCTACATATCGTAATTTTTTATATATATATCAAAAGACATATGGGTAGCTGAACACGCAGTTTCTAAACTGGTTGATTATTTATTCATCTATAAGCCACATTATAGACTGTAGTAGCAGACAAAATTCACTTTATGTGTCCCCTGAAGAATTAAAAGAATCATTAATCAAGACAGACTTTAAACAACATAAGCATTGACAAATGAATCATTAGTAAAATGAACACTAGTAGTGACAGTGGTTTGCAATATGGTCACGACTTTATTAGCAACAGATTGCGTATGTACAACAGCAATGGTTTCTATACTGAAATGTCGAACGGTATATCTCTTGCATATGCTGTTCTCCTACTAATGCAAAGACACTACGTTTCTCTAAAACTTGGGGTAATATGGGACACACAACATCTATCTTATACTAAAACTATACTTACTACTCACTAGTAAGTTAATATGTATGAACAAATTATTTATTACTGCTGATACAACGATACAACTGTATATATATACATAGGTATATTTTTATAAATGTTTTGCTCACATTACTTTCCCCATTTTTAATTAACAACAAATAAAAGAAAATGAAAAGGGCATTTCGAAAATGATTTAAAACTGCACTTCTGTACGATACTGGAAACTGGTCTACTGTAAAACATAACAAGGTCAAGCATGCAACCGGTGACCGGACAACAAATTGAAAGAAATGTCCAAAGAAATAAATAAATAACGTTTAATAACACCTATTTAATACAAACTCAACTGCTCACTCCCTCACCACTAAGATCAAATCAAATCAAATACACCACTAAGATACCTTTTTTCTTTAGTTAGTTTATAAACTATCCAATTCGGTCTAGTTGGAATGAAAATAAACATTCTGCTAACACAAAATACCAATTCTTTAGATAGTGTATAAACTAGCCACCTATTTCTCTATATGAATTATGAGGCACCTGTAGTGTTTGTAATTGGTATAATATTCTAGTAGCCTAACGTTTGTCTTATTACATAAACAAGTTTCGGCATTCTGGATCAAGGATGTCAAGAAGATAAATAAATGTGTTGTTATGTATTATGTAATATAAGAAAACACAAAACAAAATGAATATTATAAAAGACAAACTCAATAAACGTTTCCCCAGACATTGTGTTTAATTTAAAAAGTATTTCGTTTATTCATTGGAGTATCTTTGGCTCACTTGTAAGATCAAAATCATGTGTTAATACGATTTATCTATTTTAAGAAAGAAACAAGAGCATCTGGATCAGGGTCAAAGATAGTATCCAAAGTGGTGACCGTGGTCATTTGGCAGTCGACATGATCATCCGTCAGTCCGAGGAGAAGTAAATATCAATTGATAGTTTTATTTTATAACATATCCTTTTGATAACACTTCTCTTGTTACATCCTAAATTAAAAATTGTCAGAATGATTAGCGATGACAGCGTCAGATTGACGCCGAATACTGACGTAGAATCAGAAAATGCTCGTAGTAGTTCAAATGATTCTGAAACAAAAATTTAATTGCCTCTCATTTGGACTAACAACCCGGAAATTTGGCTTCACTAAGCCGAAGCCCAATTTTCCATTGGAAAATTAGGTCAGACCGCGTCAAATACAATTTCATTGTTGCTAACTTACCATAGATCATATCGAATATCTTGATGATTCAAAATCCACCAAATAATGATTCATATTGTAATCTTAAAGATAAAATTATTCAAAGACTACCCGCTAGTGAGGAACATAAATTAGACAAATTGTTATCAGAGTCAGAAATGTTTGATAGAGAGAGAGAGAGAGAGAGAGAGAGAGAGAGAGATGTCGTTTATTGTAGGTGGTTTTTCTTATTGCTTTGGAAAAGGTGGCTTTCCACAACTATTACGATCGCTACTATAACGTCAGATAAAAAAAACAAATTAATGAAATTGTAGATTTGGTAGACAATATTGGGGAAGCTTATAAGGATAGTAATGTAGCATGCTACTGGTCAAATTTTATTACATCTTTTTTTTTAACTTAGTATAAGTACTGCATTGGTTATGGTTTGACTCTTTATTTATTATAAAAGTATAAAAGTTTATATATATATATATATATATATATGTAACAGCTTATTAGTAAGTAGAAAGCAGCTCTTCCATCATATTGTAACCTGAAGCAAAAATACATGTTTATTCCTTTTGATAGTCATCGGACTGAGCATAAATACCATTTCGTTGAGTGCCTAGTTTTGATATAAAAATATACCAAGGCATGTCACCGCTTAGAAATACCAGTGTTTATATAAAGTATAGTTAGTCAACTGGCCTTAGTTGTGGACCATGTCGGCTAGATGGCGGGACTATAATATGTGCAAAATCTTTTAAACGAGCCTTAGGCAAGTCAGTAAACAAAGTCAGTTTGACTTTGTTTTTAAAATAAAGTCAGTCTGACCCTGTTTACCGACTTCTCTAGGGCTCGTTTAAAAGATTTTGCACATATAATTGCCCCGCAATCTAGCCGACATGGTCCACAACTAAGGCTGGTTGACTAACTATACTTATATAAACACTGGAAATACCTAAAAATTTATCAAATTAATTATTATTAAAGTGAAAAACCGGAAAAATGTCCTTCCTTAGAAGTAATATTCCTCATTTATAAACATCTAGTTAACATTTTAAATTCGACGCTTTGATTTGACATTTGACATCCGACATCTATTCTGTAAAATGTCATAAAAGTATGGTGTACCTAGTAATTTTCCTAGGCGCTATTTTTTGATTTCCGGGGGCGTTTTTTTTTATTTTTCCCATGCGTGTGAAGAGGCCACGCTTTGATGGATTTTTCGGGGAAAAAATTAATATTATTGGTATTAAGTGCTGGGTTCACTGCCAGTGTGTAACTGGATATAATTCCAATGTATTATAATCAAAATTTTGATTTATCGATTTACTACGAGGCCACCTCCCATCCTAGGTGAGTGCACATTGCCTTGGTATAAACCCCTGTATGATACATTGGCATTGGCATACATTAGCCGTACCTGCCCCTATCTCTAACGGGAATCCCTAGAAGCTCCACTTGGTGCAACAACAGGACAGTGGATAACGACAGGGCAGATAAGCCTATAATTTATATAATTTATTTTACAATCTCTTTGCATGGCTTTAGAACCTTGAAAGCTTATCTTACTAACGCTTTCCTTTTCTGTGCTTTACATATTATTTAGCACTGCTCCCCGTGGCACAGTGGCGCAAAACGCCACTGTGCTACTCAAATTACTGTACACCCCTTAGGGTTGGGCCGTTTGAGGTGATTTTGTTTTTAAAATGTTCGTCATAAAATTCCCTATCGATCCCTCTTTCTCAATTTTTGCTTTGGGTCTTCATTTTCGCGGAATTTGGCTCCAAAAATGGGTTTGCATGGAAAAAACTAGATTTTTCGCACAAAAATGACCCTACGGAACACGAGATTGAGATTTTGCCAGATTTTTTTATGGAGGAATGCTCGCCCTACAAGATTGTCCACTTAGATTTCGGGGAGAAATTTTCCGTTGCCCTTAAAATGGCCACAATCATCCAAAAATTTTCACATATCAGAAATCGTTCTACTGAAAACTGGGAAAGTATTGGAAAAAAATGTCATCTCACGAAACATTCGAGGGTTTCGCAAAAATTTTTCCAGAATTTTTGGACTCATTTTTGGACATTCACCAAAATGGCCACATACAGATTTTCCGAATTTTCCCGTAAATGATTGATTTTTCCTGGAACTGTTCGGATGGAAATGTATGATAGTCAAAGTCTTCAGCATCTACTGGATGCTTTAAACTTTCGAGACCATAAGATTTTCTGTGGATCATTCTTTTTTTGGTCATTTTGATCCAAAATCCACAAATGTTCAAAAATACTGGGAAATCATCTGGCATTCCCGAAACGTTTAAATATTTTGGCTGTCCAAACAAATTCTCAAAAAGCTCAGTCTTTTGAAGGGTTATTGTTATATATTTTATAAATACCTTGTATATAAATTAATGTAGAATAGTGTATGTTTTTCTAGGACAGATATTGTTTTTGTATATTTTATTTATTATTTTTTTTTTGGTACAGCGCTCGATATAAAAAAGCCAATTTCGACGTTGTTTTATGTTATCTCTGTGTGTTGGGAAGAAAATAATCAAATCAATCATTTCTCATTAACAGTGAACTATTGTATCCAAAATGGCCACTTTTATCAAAAAATTGAATTCCCAAAAACATGTTCAAACATTTTTTATGAAACCATTCTGACCTTTTTCAGAATTACGGGAAAATTCGGAAAATATGTATGTGGCCATTTTGGTGAATGTTTGTTGCTTGGCGGCCTTTACTTGACAGCTTCTATAATATAAAATTTGTTTTTATAAAGATATCAGATAAATCTTATAATTTTATTTTAGTTGAAGCAACATTTTGTAAATAGCGCATTTACTGCATTTATGCATATACCACAGTATATAGAAACAGTAAATTTACTGGCTATCTAACCCATTTATAAAAAATGGACCATGGTTTGATTTTTTATGTCGGTAGATGACTGCGCTGAGAGTGCGCGCAAGTAGGGGGATATTATCATGGCTACTAAATGTGCAGCCTGGAGCACAACATTGCTATTGCGCATAAACCACGCGCCTTTTTACTGGACTTTTAAAGCAGTGGGGTTGTGGTCCACAAAAGAGGGAGAGTGAATTTACTGTTTCTATATATTGCGCACATACCAACCTTTTTTCTCTATCAATGCCACATTGTAAACCGGCCAATAGCGCTACTCAAACCGATTATACACATATAGCAGATTTATTTTCTGGAATTTGATAACCATAACCAAAATAAATAAGTGTGGTTAAGCATACGACTTTTATTTTGACTACTGTTAAAAGCACAATACTGTTTTGGTGTTGTAGCAGGAGATTCACTGCCGACTGGCTTGAGACGAGTCAGTTTTGTTTCCCAAAGCGGAAACTTAGCAAGCAGTCATTAATGCTGCAGCAGTTGATCATCCACAAGGTCCTTGTCTTAAAATTTACGAAAATTTAATTTTTCGAAACCAAATTCTTAACGAATTATTCCCAGTCAGAATTTAGAAGATAAGGTTAATATGTTACAAATACAAATTAACTCATTGTAGCCAAAATCAGGTGAATAAACTTTGCTTTTATTTATCTATTTTAAGAAAGAAACAGGAACATCTGGATCAGGGTCAAAGGTATTTTATATTAGTTTATATTTTGAACAACAAAAGAGCGCTGAGTTGATCTAAAATTCAGTTCATTTTTAGTCAGATAGAATTATTATTAAAACATTATTAACAATATTATAAAAGAGTTCAGTATTTTTATACTACATGCTTGAACAGAGTAAAATTGAATAATACTTAATGCTAATTTAATTTCTGTTGCTGAAATAGTCCACGATAATGATGGTATAGTCTTGCAAATAGACGCTAAATTGCTTAAGCTGCGGTGACCACCCAGCTCGACCGTTCAATTATGATTCAAACCCCATAATACCTACAGGCTGAAGAAGAAGGCGAGCTTAATTTGAACGAAACGCGTCTTAATTACTAAAATTAATGAATCTCGTAAAAATTACTGTAATCCGTTCACCCTTCCATATTAAGATGTAAATTTGGTATTCATTTTCTCAAAATGTTTACTCTGGAGCAGCTGGACAGGAGATGCTCGAGTTGTTTTATTAAATAATGCATCTGTGCTGATGATTCCAGTTAAGGTTTTTGGAAATCCTAATTTATATATTCAGGTGTATGTAAATGAGGGATGAATTAATTTTGTATCTGGAAAATTATACGTTTGCTCAGTGTATTGAATTAGATATTAATAAACCACAGTTCTTACGAGTATATGGGTCGTCACTTCAATACAATTTATTTTGATTTCTTAATAGAAATACGAAATAAGTGAATAGGCAATATAAATCAAATCTCCTACAATTCCTTTCAATGAAGTCGTATGTATGCTCTCTGATACCAAACATCTAGGTATACTAATGAACAAAAAATGTTACAAAATCTAATAATAAAGAATATATGTAGATATTGTGGGAGTAATTAAACGCTGGTCGGGGCTTTAGTCCGCAGAGTAGTTAAATTTCACACAATATCTAAAAATATATAAAAAAAAACCACTCATATTTTTGCTACACGCGGACAATCTCTATGTATCCACATGAAAATCTGTTACAAAATTACAAAATATTACTGCACATTATTTGCTACAAAAAAAATTGAAGAAATTTTACTACTTTGTGTATTTGACGCTGTATAGTTATACATAAGTTACATCACAATTTTGTGGTATTTTCGACAAATTTCTTCCTTTGAAATAATGTTGATGTTACAATATTTCCGAAAATATATCACAAAAACAGATACTACTTTTATTTCAATATTATCGTTATCGTTATTACTGTTACTGTTGTTCGACATATCAATTTTGTATATATTTATAAAATCATCGACATATAGCAATTTTGCTGGATTTCCATGTGGTTCAATATCTTTATTAGTGAAAATTTTAGAAATCCACAAATGTTAACCAAACATCTAATTTACTGAAAATGCGCATGTAAGTTTTCATATTTGATTGTTCAATTAAATATCTGTCTGTGAGAGATGTCTTCAAATAAAACTAGTAAATCTACTTTTATCAAATTCACAATTAATTCTTATTTTATACGTAAAACCACCTTTGCATTTGAGGGAAAAAACATTTTGAACGACAATTTCCCAAACAAGTGCATCGATCGGGGTTACCAGACATTAATCCCATTGGTTATTACCTATGGGGCCATTTAAAATCAAGCTTTGAATATTGATTGAATCCTGCAGTAAATGCCAGAAAATCTAAACTTTTTTGTCAAATTTGGAATAGTTATCAATTTTTAGAGTGAATTGATAAGTATTTTATGTGTAAGAATAATAATACTAATAAAAATTTATTATTTCGGGACTGATAATTTTAATTTCATATACTCCCAATTTTAAATGGCCTCATGCGTAGTAATCAACAGGAGTACCTAATGTCTGGTATCCCTAAAGGCCACTTAAGAAACCCAACCGGACGTATGCACATGTTTGGAAAATTGGCATTCATATTTTATTTCCCCAAATAGAAAGGTAGATTACGTATAAAATAAGAATTAACTGTGAATTTCATGATATAAGTATGTTTACTAGTTTTTTTACTTGAAATAATCTCTCACATACATATATTTGATCGAACAATCAAACATGAAGACTTACAAGCACAACTACAGCAAATTCACCACAAACTCTACTATTTCTGTTCTACTTAAAAGCGTGAACTGATTTTTCAAAATGCTATATACAGAGTGTTGTTATTGTGAATAAACAAAATTTAAAAAATATATAATATACCATCAGACCTACATTGCTGTTTCGATTATGACGTTAGTGAATTAAGAGAGGCATGAATAGTACCCCTACCGAAAATCATTTGATTGTACAGAGTGGTTAGCCTTTTATAGCAAGTTAACAACAGGTCAATAACAGGTTATTAAAGGTCTCCTAGATTCCCTGTATTCACTGTTAACATATATGTACATTTCCCAATCAAGCGCCTTGTATACTATTGTTAATTTAGTAATTTAATCCATATTTTATATGTATAAGTGTTACAGTATTTGTGATAATAAATTTTTTAATTTAACCGTGCTTTTTTACAGTTATTGAAGTGTAGAAAAACAAACCTTTTTCTAACAAATGTTTCTATACTTTTTTTATTGGGAATGAATAGATTATTTAAATGATTTAACCAATAAAATCCAAAGTGGCTTCGTTAGTTACCTTGAACTTCGTAAACATGGTTTTTCTACATTGTGAAAGTGAAGAGTCAAATTTAAATGTGGATTTTATTTAAACCTTTGTGTGTAGGTTTATTTACACATTATTAAAAACTTACCTAAGCAATGCTCTTTCAGTTCTTAGGAAAGGTTGCTTGATAAACATTCTAAAAATTAGGGAAACTAGTCTTAACACGTAAGTATGCAGAGAGCGCATCCGCCAAAACAGAAGACAGCCGTACGCAATAAAAATGGTTTAAGAAATCACTAACAGCTAAGCTAACAAGAACGCAAACTTTAGAAAAATTAAAGTTATTAAAATAGCGGAGGATTCAAAAAGCTTATTTCAATTGTTACAATCTTAAAAGTTGATTTAAAGTTACGGCGCAAAAAGGAAAAGCAATGTTTCTATTAAATAACTTGGTATGTCAAATAATTGTCCTTAGTTTCCATAGCATCCGCAATTGTAGATCAACTGTCAAACTATACGTTGGAATCTCAGTTAAAGTAAAGTGCAAATATCTTCATTTCTTAAACCATTTTTATTACATACTGAACGGCTGTCCTGTTTTGGCGAATGCGCTCCCTGCATATTTAAACGTGTTAAGATTAATTTCCCTAATTTTTAGAAAGTTTATCTAGAAACTTTTCCTAAGAACATTGCTTAGGTAAGATTTTAATAATATCTGACACATAAAGGTTTAAATATAATCCACATTTAAATTTGACTGTTCGTTTTCACAAAGCAGAAAAACTATGTTTATGAAGTTCTAGATGAGTAACGAAGCCACTTTGGATTTTATTGGTTAAATTATTTAAATAATCCATTCATTCCTAATAAAAAAATATAGAAATATTTGTTAGAAAAAGGTTTGTTTTTCTTCTATACTTCAATAATTGTAGAAGAGCACGGTTAAATTAAAAAACATTAAAAAATTAATTATCACAAATATTGTAAAACTTGGTATATATGTATATTTCAATCGATTCAAAATCACGTATTCTATCACCTCCTAAGATTATTGTAACGATTTGCATGACACCCTGTATATTAATGCATCCTAGCATTAGATTTATAATCTTATAAAACCAATGATCCTAGGTCATACACTTCTGATTTTCACCATGGTACACAGCAATAACGTCTGAAGTAATTGCCGGTTCCTAAACGTATTCTCAAAACTGACCGTGACAATATCGTTGTTCCAGCACGTATTTGGCGAAGCCGTACTTGGCCACCAAAGTAGCCGTTACAGGGTACCGGGGCCAAGGCAAACAAAGCCTCATCAATTCGCAGCGTCCGTTGTCACGGTTTCCCAGCCTGGCTTGGTTGGAGGTGGTCCATCAGCCAAAAGCTATAATGAACCAGATACCGGCGCCGGTTGTTTGGTTTTACACGCGCAGCATCAAGGTCTCGAGGAAGGAAGCGACGAAGGCTGTAACATATAGGTATCTTCCATATGTGATAGCTGTGTTTGTAGAGATTCCAAGGCTTCACTTGCACCACTAGATAATTTTATGTAAAATTATAGCCAGTTCGCTAGTAGCTAGCCTAAGGGTACAGACAGAGTGGAAGCAGGTTTTCCGCTTACCGGTAACTCGCGCTTATCGGCGCTGTTTTCTCGCGCGGAGCCCGCACACAGTAGAAGTTGTTAAAAGCGGGAAGAGACAAAAATTTATTCGGTAGTCTTAGGTAATTCCTTGCAAAATGTCATCATATGACGATGAACTGATCGTTTTGGATTCTATAATGACTAAGTCAAAGAGAAA
Organism: Monochamus alternatus; assembly: GCA_037114965.1. Classification (NCBI taxonomy): domain Eukaryota; kingdom Metazoa; phylum Arthropoda; class Insecta; order Coleoptera; family Cerambycidae; genus Monochamus; species Monochamus alternatus. The sequence continues at coordinate 23,648,807 of CM073430.1, forward strand.
GTAATTTGGAGTACACCCTATTAATCGCAATAGAAGAAATTATGGAAGATGACGAGGACGTTCTTTTCAATATACAAGCATGACATAAGAAATCTTTCACTGCATTTTAGATAAAGTAAAATGACGCCATATAATGAAAAATTGGTATAAGCAATCTATTCTATCGGAAACTTTTGTTATTACTTTGAGGTAAGTAATTTATTTATTTTAGTTTTTGGAACTCTGGCCAAATTTGTCCTATCTTTAAAAAGGATAGCGAGGTCAAGAATTATCGTCCTATTACAATTATTTGCACCATATCCACTACACAGCACGGTTTTTACCATGATCGTTCAACAGTTGCTAATTTGATGTCTGATGCAATATATTGCAAATAAATTGAATGGTGTTGGTCAGGTAGATATCATTTAAAGCAGTTTCTCCAAAGCATTCGATCGGCTGGACCATGGTTGTCTACTGTTAAAATTAACATACCGATATAACTGAATTAATTTCTTCACCTCGTATCTTTCTCGAAGAAGATTGGCAGTGGAGTATCGTGGTTTTTGATCTATAGAAATAAATGCTACCTCTGGGGTCCCTCAAGAACCGGTTCTCGACCCGCTATTGTGTAAAATCTAATAATTGATTACATTATTCCGAATTAGAATAGCTTTTCTTTGTACAAGATTGACTGTAACCCAATAAATAGTAGTCTTTTCTGTAATACCTTGTATTTGGTTTCTAAAAACATTCTTATCTTGGATGGCACATTACCGTTTACAGAAAAGTAATCAATTCACTTTTACAGTTTATTTCTCTTTAATAAAAGGAGGAGGGTTTTATTAAACTGCCTAAAATTATTAATTAATGTCATGTACATTTATACTGATTTTGACCTGAATATCTTAGAGAAATTCAGGCTTGAAAAAAACCCTTGTAGTAAATCTTTCGCAATTAATTTTTATTGATTTAAAAAAACATCATTTAATAAGGCATTTCTCTTTAATTCATATAGCTAGACATTTTTTGAGCATAGCAGTAACAGACAATAGTATCGTGATTACTATTACAAATAAATTTTCCAATAATTTTGTAGTAAAAAATTGTTATTCACGTAATAATATGCCTAATTTCATGTTCAAACAGCCAATATACAATTTCCATAGTAGTTTTTAGTACAGAATCAATTACCGCACAAATATATTGAACGTGACTTTTCGAAAACTTACGTAAGAGTGCATCTACATAAGAATAGACCAATTTACAGGCAGCAGTCATATTTGCTCAACCGGGCTGAGTAAACAAAAAATCACAAGTTACAAACAATTATTATGTTACGCAATAGGCAAATGATGTATTTAATTTGCGGCAAGTATATAATTAATTTATTCCGAATAGCTTTTAGCACTAATTATGTTAATAATCTACATAAAGGTCGTTCTGAGTTTGAACAGCATCAAATTATGTGAGAAGAAAATAAAAGTCAATATATAAAATAATTTCTCAAATACAGCATATTATTCTCTTTGTGTAAGTCTATCAGTTAGTATGGTAAATTCTATTGGTGTAGTCTGACTCAATTTCGAAATAAAATAACTATTTTGAGAAAGTGCTTAACTAATATATCCAAAATAAAAAGTATAATACATAATGCTTGTGTGTTTTTTTTGATACCGTATGTAATAATTTCGTGATCAATTTAAAAAGAAAAGTTCATATGAACGTACGTAAACGTCTCAATTTTCTAGAAATACATTATTAATTTTGAGTAGATACCTCAGGGTTCTATTCAGCATACCTAGATGTTTGGTATCAGAGAACATACATATGACTTAATTGATAGGAATTGTAGGAGATTTGATTTATATTAGCTTAAAATATCTTTCTAAAACAGTAAAAAAAAAAGATAAATATCTTGTTTGCAATCTAAAATGTATGCATTTTGTATATTCTTTTAGGTATTTGTTGCACTTTTAAGATATTCATTAAGCGTTTCGTCAAGTTCTGACATAAAATTCATTCATTGTGCCCTCATAATGTAAATTCAAAAGTTCCCAGCTTGAATTTCATTTTTATTTAGGCAAATAGTAAATTTTATTAATAATTATAAACTACACTGGCGACACAAACACACGAAATTCACCAACTTCTACTACGCGAAAGTAATGACTGATGGATGAAGAAGGGAAGCGAAATGCAGTGGACGGTGAGCTCGCCTGCAAAGGAAAACGGACCCGACCGATGTTCGACTTATTCCGCCGGTAACCTATTAAACGGGAATTTGAACTGCCAACTTTTTAGCTGTGCTAATTATAGCCTATCTGATGTCGATCTGATAAAAATGCAAATTTAATTACTGATTGTTTCTGTTATTATTTTGTTGTTCTGCAGCGCTTGTCATTGAGTAGACATTAAAAACAAGGTTATTGACTTAAATAAGGTTAGTCAAGACTCGGATTGTTGATCACTGAATAGCTATGTCCCGGACTGTTTTTTGTTGACAGCACGAGGTTTTTTATTACTGTCTGTATTTTATTTGTTTCAGCCTCTACCTAGTTAGTATTGGATTTTATTTCACTATTTATGTAATGAAATGTGAATAGTTTACTATTTTGATCCGCTGTAGTTTTCTAATTTCAATATTAAATATTTTTTATGTTGAAACTTAATATGTTAATTGCATACTTTTAAGAAATAATTTATAGCATTAATTACATACAATAAGTAATTACTATAGGAAAATATTTAAATTTTCAACATCGCATCAGGCCGATACCGAGTTGAATTGCCACCAGCGGTCAGTTACAGTCTGAAAAGAGGGTTTAAATAATGGTTTGAAAACATTTTTTTTCGCCGTAAATATCCATCCATACTCACTTTACATAACATGACATTATGACTGAATCATTCTGTATATTAAAACAATATCATTAAAATCATGTTTCCCATAATATTCGTCTGTCTTGGTTATTTACGAGTCACATTGGATTTATGTTGATGTATTTGGCGTAATTTTAAGAAATTCGAAACATACTTGATGATCTGATTGTGATTGATCATGCAATGTTAATGTTTAAAACCAATAAATCTCTTTCATTTTAGTACTATATGCTCTATGATGAAATCCGTTGTGGCTTGAAAATGAATGTAAATATTGAAAAATATTCTAGCATAAGAAGAAATGAGTGAAAGATTATTTATGGAAGCATTGAATGAAGATTTTTTGATAATTTCTATAAGATATGTCTGATATATCTGTAAATGATACTGCAGGAAACAACTACTCCGCGGACTAATGCCCCGACCGGCAGTGAATTACTCCTACAGTATCTGTGTGAAGAGCCAAGAACCCTTGTCGGCCACACCACCAGACATAGACTGGTTTCGAGATGACCGACAATTGAACTGGCTGTTCCTTCATATGTATGTTCACATATAAACTGAGTGCAGGTGAGATATAATCATCATTTAATGGCTCGTCGCCCATGGCGAGAGATCTTCGTTAAGTACCTGCTGCAATGTAGGTCGCTTTCTGTAAGTCAAGCCGCTTAGGCCGAGCAGCAAGTAAGCAGACCACTTATATCTCAAGATATGTCCTGTTATTTGTTAAAAATTAACTTCATCCGAAACATAAGAAAATGTATAATGTTTTAAATATTTTGTATTGTTTTATGTCGTTATAGCCATAGGATTAGTGCTAGCCCGTTGTTCAGAAGAGTTGGTCAACATGTCAAAATATACCGAACAACAGGATAACATTCTTCTTAAAATTTCTAATGCAAAAACATACTTAAGTGGTACATACATAATTTATGCTCAGGATAAGGAATATTTCACCAAATCAAAAGACTTTTTATTCTATAAGAAAAAAAAGTGTACTAATCAAATTATTGGAATACATTTCATTGGAAAAATAGCAAACCAGAAAGCATCTGATAGGAAATCACCAGATAGTAAAACTTATACAAGGCACTGTTTTTAACGAATGTCCGCAACGCTATTGGCAGAGGCTGGAGGAAATTTTATGACTTCGAACATCCTATTGAATGGAAGTTCTTTGTTGTAGCACAGAAGAATATGAAACCAAATCAGTATTGGAAAAGCGAAGAAAATCAGCGGCTATTAGTATGTCGAAGGCTAACATAATGGAGCACAGTGGAGTACTGGAGTACATAGAAAATCACAGTATTCTATCGATGGTCTCGGATGTTATCAGAATTGTCATTCAAGACAGATAGTTACTGGTACACCGATGGCTCTCCAAGATTCCAGAAGGTATTGGGAAGGTGCAGTGTATAGTTGCAACCCTAAGACCAGACTGTCAGTAAGCCTGAGTAAGTACGCAACTATATTTTAGGCAGAAATTAATACCATTCAAATGTGTATATGGAAGCTGGAAAACCTGAAACATATACGCAGGTCGATAAAAAAAATGTCGATAGCCAAGCAGCTTTAAAAGCACTTGGATCTTACAGATGCAATACAAAAAAGGTATGTAACTGTCAAATGACTGAAGCGGTTGGAACAACCAACAAAATACCCTGGTTTGGATACCCAGTCATGCAGGTATCCAGGGAAACGAGGCAGCGGACTTGTTAGCAAAGCGAGGTGCTTCTTCCAGCTTTACCATCTCAACCTGGGCGGAGGAAATAGCTCTCTCGAAGACGTTCATAAGCTTGGCCTAAAGACTATGGTTGGTATACTGGTTACTGCCGGTTAAGGAGTCCCATGCACAAGTTGGGCTTGGCTGAGGAGGCCAAGTGCTGATTGCGTTTGGAGAGTGAGGCAGAACACATATTATGTTACTGTCCAGCATGAGAACGGACCAGATTTTGTATAGTTGGCAAGATGAATCTCTTACCAGAAGATCTGGACAAAATTTCACCCAATAGGGTTACAGGCTTCATAAAAAGGCTAAACCTGTGGGTAAAATATAATATGGGTGTGAGCTATAACAGAATATAGAGTCGTAGTGGAATGCTAGTTTTTGGCCAACTCACTTTGGACATAACATAACAGAAGACATAATATTACATAATTATTGTTTTAAATATAATATTTACGTTGACTTGTATGCTTTACTCGTTGAAAATATGAACATCTAAGTTTGTCTGGCTTTAGTTTGATTTTGTATGTTGTTTTGTATTTCATACATTGAAATGTTGTTGGGCGAGAATAATTTTGGTTGCGCACGGTTACTTACCGCACATTTATACATAAAAATTAACTATGTGAGAAGTAGCAGTACAGAGGGAAGGGAATCCGCAACACTATTTTTTTATATAACAATTATTATTGTCTGTAACATCACAAACTATTAAGATTGCAACAATATAGAGAAAAACATTTTGGTTCATCGATGTATATGGCATTATTTTAGTTTATCCTACTTATGTATTTAATTTTTTTTGTCAGATATAAATATGATTTCATTACAAGTTTTCCTAGATCCTCGACATTTTTTTTCTCAGCTAATTTTAATATCTGATATTTTAAACATCAGTTTAGCTATACACAAGGTGGTTTATACCGTTCTCGTATATTAACCAATAACTTTTGATAAAACACAACTTTCCTTTCACCAACATCGTTTTTATGGTCGTCTGGTGCCTTCTAGGGTCCTGAAATATAGGTTAAAATAACACGAATATGGCCTAGCCTCCGTATGACAAATGTGAGTGACATAAGATTACCTACAGCCAACGCAAGCGACAAAAAAATTCGATGCGACGAAGTCTGCGTGCGTCAGAGGTTATCAGGTTTTTTTTAATGCTGAATGCAAAGTTTGCAGCATTCCTTCCAGTGAATACATAATTAATAATATTGATGATCTAACGTTAATGCTCCAGTGGAATGGTGTCCATAGGTACACGCTCATCACATGCCGCGTAAATACAGTTCATCATACAGCATCTGCCATATGGTGGCTCTTAGAGCGGCTTATGGGCAATAAAGTTCACATTAATTAATTGCAAAATATTTTCGCCCCATAAATATAAGCAGTAAATTACAGTCGGCTGTAAACTGTGACTGAAAAAAAATGTTCCTTTACGAAATAGGTACACATGTTTAAAAAAATGTTTTAAATGTTTTTAAGTACCTATTTTAAATAAGAAAATTTTCGCCTATTCAAACTGATAAAACTGAAACACTTAGTGCCGTAATAGAACTGATATTAAATCCAAAAATGTAGTACCTTATATAAGATTGCATGGTATCCAAAAAATTACTAAATATAACATGAAAAAAATTATACATATTCTTACAAATATCATCAAGCCTTTTTTTAGTGTTAAATCACTCCGAAACAACTGGATTTAAGTATAGTGTATGCGACTCAAAATTTCGTACTCATTCCACAAATATAATAATATGTAGGATGTTGCATTGGAAATAAGGTAGTTTAAGATATTAAAAATTTTCGAAAATATATTTTTCATAAAAACGTTGCATAATAATGGCATTTCGATTGTTATTTCAGTATCAAAATGAGGCTTTTAGGCACATGTGCTTAAAACAATCTTTTTACGTACATGTGCATAAAAGTAAAATAAAATAACTGAATTTTAAATTATTTATTTATTATAAATAGTAATAGCACAATCTCTCAAATCGCATAATTAGATAAACATATATTTTTTTCTTCACTTCATATAAGATCAATATTGGAAGAAGATATAAGTTGCATCCCGGTGCTGCTGGTGCACTGAGTTTTTGGAATGAAAATGGTATTTCCTTTCTCCAAGAGATTTTTTCTTGCTATGGCCTGCTTATTTTGCATAGAATTTTCTATGTACTCCTCTGCCACAGAAGTCAAACGCCCACCTCCTGCCTCTTGAGCATCGATATGTTGGCTCCTGCATCTGCAAGGAAAGTTGCAGAACATCGTCTAAAGCAGTGCACAGTATATTCAGTAACATTGGGTAATCTAAGAAATTCGGCAATCTTTCTAGGAAATGAACCTATGTCATACCCATTGCTTGTATAGTACATTTCGAATTCCTGTACGTGATAAAAAAATTGGTTGCAATCAGTGTATAGTAATAACCGACTTGGCATCTTAGCATCTCTATATGTAAATAAGTTAATTCTTCTCTCCTATAGGCTTCAAATATACCAACAACTAAGAATTTTTGGAATAAGTACTTTTCATCATCTGCCTCTTTGATAAACCTTTCAACCTGTTCCTTGGAAAATATTATTGATTTTCTGGGTCTATAACCACTTGATTTCATTTTGAGGAAAACAATAACATTGGTATATTTACTAATATCTATATTTTTATTCAAATAAATTATAGTTCGTAGCATGGAATAATTACTCTTTAATGAAGAAGGTGCACATTTTAAAGATAATTGGTAGAAGTGCGCTAGAATAACTTTCTCTGAAATATTACATACCTTTTTTCGGCACAACAAACATCAAATTTTGCGGTACAATTTCCTCGAATTTTGAGGAATCAATGTACATAAGGCAGCTTTCGCCTCATTTTCTATTTGAGAATTTTTCACTAGAATTTGTGTTACACATACCTACTGAAGTTTTATGAAGAATTAATACCGAGGTTAATTATTGGGGTTTAATGTTCACAGACGTTCATAGATTTAAGAATTTTTTAAAAAGTTTTTATAGTTTGTAAACATCGTACCATAGCAACAATCTTATAGGCAATTTAATTAAAGTTAAAAATTTAAAACCGAAAACAGTCTGAATTTTTACAGGACTTGAGGTAATGCATCGTGTACAAGTGTAACCTTATTACTGCACAAATATTCTATAATATTTGATATTTCGAAGAGAAAAATATAAACTATTCCATGTCACTTTCTAAATAATAGTAATGATAAAAATATCTAATTTAAATGAGATGTAATACCCCTTCTGCTGACTTCTTGTTTGAACGAAAGTAACCCATTTTCAAAATATCACTACTTCCTGTATATGCATAATCACTGGATGGCTTACCGCCTCATTCTAGACTGTAATTTTCCAATTCATCTGAGGTTTAACATATGGTCGAATGATAATTACTTATTAAAATATAGGATAAAGGAGTAAGTGTAAAGTAATTCTGTTAATGTCTAGAAATGTCTTTCTCTGCCAGTGGACGTGCGCTGTCTGCAGCAAGACAGATTAGGAAGTCGTGTCGTTATTTCCAAAGAATTTGTCACGATCACGTAAAGGAAATGGCCATTATAGAAAGGAACTATTCAGACTTGATGCATTGTGCGCTGACCAGTCAAAAGCAACTAGATTACATCTGAGACCGACAGAGATGAGCATTTTTATTTTTATACATTGTTATATGTACTTAAAATTAACTTGCACTGCTTTAAATTAAATATTGCGTCCATAAAATGATATAGTTTAAATTTTATTGGTAACCATTTTTTTTTCAATCCGATAGAGGAGTCACAGCTTATTTTTTAAATGGATTATAATAAATTAATGTTCGTAATAATGATTCGATTGTGATGCGGTTTTTATATTAGTATTCTTAGAAAATCAAGTTTATACACTGTAAAAAAATAGCACACATTTTAACACAAAAGAACACAACACTGTGTTTATCGAGGTCCACACAAAATTGTGTATATTTTTGCACATTTCTCTGTACGTAGCAGTGTGTTAAAGGTTTAACGCTGTGTTAATATAACAAATATTATATGCAACTTTTATACATTTCAGTGTTATTTGTATCATTAAAAGTGTAGACTAGACTAGACTATTAATCAACATGTTAATTTTATGTTGTATAATATTTATTGATATGGAAGCTCACCTATCACCCGTATAGTATAGTATTAATTATCTTCCTGTTTTCTTTTGAAATAATTTTTAATATACAGTTTTTGTAACAAGTTTTCTCCAAGCTTCCCCAGTCGTCAAGAATGCATCGAATATAGCTTGGAATATTCTAGAAAACGTCAACGAACAGCATAATTTGATATATGACATAAAAGTATATATTGTCAACAACACTGAAATAATAACTAAAACGTAAAGGTAACAAATTCCAGTAACACGAAAATAATAACACGGCACACAGGAATACTTCTAAAATACAAATAAGATCCAAATATTTGACATTGACATCGGTCGGAGCGAAGGGAATCAGCACTTTGCCTCCTCTGTTTAGGCATCTTGGTACAGGTAACTATATCAGAAAAAATATGTTTAGAGAGTTAACTATCGGTAAGTACAAAAATTTTAACCAGGTGCTCAGGGACGCCAAAAAACTAAAAAAAATATATTTTGGAATTTTAGCCCCAAGTTTAATAATGGGGCAAAAATCCCTTTTTCTCTGAAAAATTGGCGCCTATGCTAACTATCGTTCGAGATGGCTTCGAACTTTACAGTTACTTTTCGCGTTGTTGATAGTTGTAAAAGCAATGAAAATAAACATTGTTAGTAATAATAATATCTATAGATATTATATAATCCGGATCTCTGCAGAATTTTATATTCATTCTTTGTTTCGGTGTTACCAAAACATTTTTGCTCATTCAAAAAAATTAAAAACTTTTTATGAAGTACTTTCGATGTGATATCTTGGGGCGTCATTCCTCTCCGAAAATGGAATTTAGCAAAGAAAAGAAATATTGTAGCCTCAGAAATGGAAACGCCGTTCGAGTTGTACGTAAACAAAAACAAGTTCCTTGTAAAAATCTGATTTAAAAGCATTTATAGGCACATACTACGTTTTATTGGAAAGGTTCCAGTCGCTGCTAAAAAATATACACTTGCTTCCTCCCAGGAAGTGAATGTCTTGTTTTTTATCTGCGAACCATGTTTAGTGCGAACATGAGAGATGCTAGTAATAAATATTTTTCAACGCTTTAGCAATACCATCACGAAAGACAAGGAAGAAATTGCGGATAAAAACCAATTAATTCACAAAAATAAATGATAACTTGTTTCTATTTTTCGTTAAAATAAACGCATATGTTCCAATATTTTACTTATAACAACATATTGATTTCATATATGGCTAATGCTACTTCTGATTGGAAGAGTTTTTGTGAATGTGAAATTAACGAAGAAACTAAAGAACCCCAAAAGTGATGATTGGGACTATCTATAATGACGATATAAGTAAAACATTCCTTTCATATTCATATAACTTTCCGTGAATTGAAACTTTTAAAATCGATGATTTTTATCAGATATTCAATTTTATTATGAATTATTAAACATGTAGGTACAGTTTGAAGTCCATATCTTCAATTATTATTCAGTAATTTATTAATTAGAAAATCTATAACATAATTAATAGTTGGATCGGTCAGTGGTCGCGCGATTTAAGGCATTAGTACTTGAATCGGGGCGATTAGATCGGTGTGGGTTCGACCCCCGCAGACGATATACGGTATATAAGCTATATTCGTGGAGAGGATTGGCACCCTCTCTGCGGGTATGGTAGGGTTGAAGAATATTGGCTTGGATTAATGTGAGAGATTGATACCGGTTGACATTTGACTACCCTCCTAATTTTTCCAGGTTTCGGCCTGCTTAATAATAATATGCCGCCCCCTCTCCCGAGGGGTAGAGATATTATTATTATTATTATTATTATTATTATTATTATTATTATTATTATTATTATTATTATTATTATTATTATTATTATTATTATTATTATTATTATTATTATTATTATTATTATTATTATTAAAAAAATGTTTTATAATATCGCTGTTACACCTTCCATATTTACTTTACTTACAGGGTGTCTCTGTATATCTCCTGAGGTATTTTTCTCCAAGAAATATTTTTAGCAGACGAAAACAAGTGACAGTATATTTTAAGCCTGAACCTAAACTTTGTTTGTGTCTAATTTCTGAGGTTGGCAACAACAAACAAAAATAAAGAACAAGCGCACCTTTAAGAATAATTACAAACAATTTTCAGTTTGTCTTCCACTGATATCCAAACAACAATTAAACTTTGCAAAAGATTACATTTTATGGTATTTGTATCATCTACTGTCAATGTATCACAGGCTAATCTTATATTTTGTTTCAAATGGTCGATATTATCTGAGCTTCGCTTATAGACAACGTTCTTAAGCGCCCTCACAGAAAATAATACATAGGGGTTAACTGCTGATTCAAATAATTTTCTACAATTACAGAACTATGACCATAAATGTTTTCTAATTTGTAATTGAATACTCTCCAACAAACCTGCAAGTTTTTTATCTAAGAATTGTAGAAACATTTCACTTGTTTGATGAGTTTGTTAAGAAAATAAGAACCTACTAAATGCCATTCAACTATGCCGCATCACACATTTATTCCAAAATACCCTTGACTTTGGACTTCATTTAATCTATATGGATTTTTATCAGCCCAGTCAGTCCTTATTTTCGCGTATCCAACAGATATGACTATAAAATTTGTTCTCATCATCAGCAGTTACCATCATTTAAGTACGAAAATATAACCATCGCTAATAATATTAGCAACATTCTCATCATTTGCTATACTCCTTTTTATGTTTTTAAGAAAAATCATCTTCATTACTTCAAAAAATTCTTTCCAATTGTAGAAATACTTTATGATCTGGCGTCACTCTCTGGATATCAGTAAGCGTAGAGTCTCCTTGCCAAATGTGAGTTGCTTCTCCAAATTCGAGAAGCATATTATCACTTATGAGAACATTATACATTTTTTATGAATTATTAGGTATGAAAATATTAAACACAAAACTTTATGCTTGAACACAAACAAAGCTCAGATTTACGCCTAAAAGATATTGTCACTTATTTTCGCCTACTAAAATATGTTTTCGAGAAAAATACCTGGGGAGGCAACTTCCTGTACAACTAAATATCATAAAATCTACATCAACCAGTCTGCATTTGTTTAAAAATGGTAGTTAATAATATTAATAAAAAAACAAAAATCAAAAATTTATAATATTAAGCAATGAGTATTTTACGACACGAGTATGAGAATTATAATGAAGAAAATATTGTGGATACATTTAAATAAAACATGTAAATGGCAGAAAAATTAGATTTAACATAACATATGGAAATTGCTCTTTATCTGAATACATATGACGGTTTTGGAATAATACTGGTGAATGCGGTTGTTAATGTTGATAAAAGTATTATGTTGTTGGTTTGATTATATTCAATTATATTTAAGATTAAATATTTTGGATTTGTTCATGTAGATAAAGCAAAAGGTATGGCTATGCAATTTCTTAGATGAAGATTCATGTATATTTCATATTATTTCCGTAACTGTACATTTTTATGTCGCTTTTTTTATCTTTAATTATGACTAAAAGGGTTGATCAAAAATAATTTCTGTATAAATTCAAAATTGTGTAGCTTATTCCTGCTACAAATTCTCATACTACCAAAGATACATTCCTATATATAAACTGTATCCCTGTAAATTACATTGGAAATTAAAATCTACTAGTATTGGACAGCAAATATTTAACAACTGGGATTTTCTCCAATTACTTTATTTTATTTGTAAAACAAGGCAGAAAGATACATCCGGATAAGTTTAGAGGAAGAATCCGAATAACTGAAAATGCTCTTTTTGTATATTTAAATATGGATTAAGTTAGATGAAGTCGTTGACGAATATGAGAAAGTACTAATGAAAATGGTTTTAGGAGAAAAAATTGAATAGTTAAAATTCACCTCCGTTTACCTCCTAAATATAACAAAGCACAAGTATATACTTTTCAGGATATACATATACAAGGTGATGGGGGCGGTGTTCATGGGGCAAAAGTGAACAAAAAATTCTAATAAACATATGGTCGAATATCAACGGTTACTAAGATGGCAATGCAAATAGTTAATTATTGTAATCGATCAGTAAAGAAACGTGTTTATTCTGTAGGTATTATAAATTACAACATTGATTAAAGATCTAATAAACCGAAATTAGTGAATTAAATTTTCAAATATACGGCTCGTTTGGATTGCACGGGTAGCCCATTGAACGGTGACTTTCTCTTATGAGTACTGCACAATTGACAATTCGAACGAATAGCGCCTCTCTTGTGTTCGCTTTTGTTGCATATACTAATGATTTAAACCATCCCCAAAGGCACAAAGGCGCTAATCAAGGAGAATCAAATCTGGTGACCTTGGTGGTCAATTTTGGAAACCACATCGGCCAATCCAGTGTTGAGGAAGGCGATTGTTAAGATGATTGATCACAACACGACTAAAATGGGTAGGGACACCATCATGCTGAAAGTACATGTTTTGCCTAATATCTAATGAAACATCTTCCAGTAGATCTGTCAAATTATTTTCTAAAACTTCTAGTAGAACGACCATCTAGCACAACTGGGCCAAGTAATTGATTATTAATCATACCACACCACAGCTGAACCAATGCTGAAAGTTACTTTCCACCGTGGCGTGCCGATTTTCATCTGACCAACGATGTTTACTGTGACAGTTGTTTACTCCATTATGAGTGAATTGAGTTTCATCAGTGAACAAAATGTATTTGTAAAGTATATGGTTTTCGTTTATCCATTTGCAAAAATGCAACCGCAAATCATTATCATCGTCCTGATGATTCCGGACACTCTGAATATGGAAAGGTTTTAAACCATTTTTGTGACTGACTTACCATGCCGTAGTTTGGAGTTGCAATGCCCCTTGTACTTACACTCTGGCTGTTGTTAGGTGTCTGTTTGTTTCGTTTATATGACATTCTATGTATATACTGCTTCATATAATTCGTCAGGGGCGTTTCTACTTATACAGGGCGTGAACCATTAGACGTAACTGATTGTGATTTGTTGCCTTGCAACTAATACTATATAATTATATATAAACAATAACTAAAACACTTACTGAGCTTAGGTCAGGATAGAATTGCCGTCGGAATCGCCCACTGCAACAAATAAGACAAAAACACATGAGTACCCAAGCATACCTTCACATTTTCTAAACATCAACATGTACTACTTAGATGAACTAGTAAATATATTCTCTCTCAGACTGCAGCTGGATATCAACAATACAACAATGCACACTGACGAAACCACCTCTGCAGAGATAGTTCATAGCAAGACTAAGTCTTAAACCAGAAACCAGACCGCGTCACACGCAACTAGCGGCCCTCGAGATATCCCCCGCTTACCGCAGCTAACAGCCCTAGGATGGGGTATACCTCAAAATACCGTGTCATACGTAGCTAACGGCCAATAATAATACAAAACAATAATAGGCCAGCCTCGTCAGTAATACACTATCATTCATAATCTCAAATATTTAATTAATCAACTACTAACTTAGTCAATAAACAAATGTTAAGCATGCTAAGTACTCTGATGTCACTCACCGAATAATCCAACACAACACAGGTTACTAAAACAATTGTCTAGTCCACTATTTAATAACTTTATTTAATATGCACGCACACATTCACCCTCGAACTGTCTTCAAGAAATAAAGTTATTCTCCACTGTAAAAATCATTTAGGGTCCGACTAAACACTTAAGACAACGTTCCTATACATTTTATCAATGTTTATTTTAACATAATCCCTACTCAAGTCAGGTAGTTGTTCCATGGGTCAAATTATCTCGCTTCGTAAGTATATGCTCCTAACACTATGTGTTCTACCATATTTAGTATTTCTTCTTCCACTGTTAGACTGTAACATTCCTTTTATTATAAAATTAAGAATGTCACAATTTCAATATGAAACGTCTAGTAACAAGGTATTTTGCACATCCTGTATAATGTCGGTAGATTAAGTAAGTGTAAACCATATCCAGTGTACCATGTAACTTTAAATTTCTTCAAGTTAGCCTAAACACTTTGTACGATAAATATTTTATTATTTAGTTACTTACCATTACTGTGAACCAGTTACATCGATGTATATCGTTATGTTATATTTTTCTACTCTGTATAACACTCTAGTAATTTGTTAACAGTTTATTATTTAATTAGTATCACTTATTGTAATAAGCTTTGTTTTGGCAAAAAGCAAGGTTAAGGTAACTGTCAGAATAATTCAATTCGATTCGAACTATTGGAACAATGTGCTGAGATCTCGAACGAACATTAGCCCGAAATTACATAGAAACCGAACCAATCAGATTTCAGTGAGTTTTTAGATCTTTGTAGCGTATAAAACCTACAGGAACCTAAATTCTAGTCCCTTTTCGTTCTGATTTTGGTCGATTGAAGTATTTCCATATTACAGATTTAGTTATAGTGCGAAGCCACATTTTGAAAATAAATCTGAATTTTTTGAAGTCATCAATAAGGATGGAGGTAATATATTTAATTAATTAAGATTATTATCGATAGTAGATTTCATTTTAAACAATATTTTATGTTATTTTTGAAACTAAGGATATAAAATACCTGACCTGACCTTGATCTTTGCTAAAGCACATGCTAATTATTTTTTTTCTTTTCTTTTGTTATTTTTCTTAACTTTAGAGGCCAATAATTAATTAATTAATTAACAAACAATTTAAATAAACAATTAATTAAACAGATAATTAATTAAATGAACAATTAATTCAATAATCGATTGAATTTCGAGAATTTCTATTTCCTAAGTTGGAATATTTTGTTTAACCGTTGCTGGAAAGTTTATTTGTTGAAAAATCAAAATTGAAATAAGAAGGCCATTCTAAAGTTTAGAAATCTAGATTGTAAGCGGCACTATCCAGGTACGAGAGGAAAGCTGCCCATCTCGGAGTCATCTCCAACGTTAACAACAACGGATGAACTTGTCAACTGGCTTCAATTCCACTTCTGTATGTCAACTTCTTCAATTCCACGTCTGTGTATCAACTGGTGGGCAAGTTAATAAACTGTGTTTATTTTTTTATGTATGTATTTTATTTCAAACTGTTTGACTTCAGCAAAATTTATCATCCTCCTACAGGGGTGAAAAGGCAAACCGAACAGATTATTCTGTAGGTGGCGCCCAATTATAACATCTTTTTTAAACAGTTTGCTAGTCAAGAACCCACGACTATAAAAAAGTGCCCCGACTAAAAGAGCAGCCGTCCGCAACATTGTACATTTATTGTTTATAACAAACGATAGGTAACAAGACCAGGACCAGCTTGTCTCTCAAATGTAATATTCACACTGGGAAATATTCCAGTTTCACGTGCATTGTTGAAGACTGTCTGGAATACATTTCTATCTGGCACTTTTCTGTTCGGAAAGCGACGTCGATATTCAGCAAATGCACGATTAGCGCTACCGTTTCAATACCCATACATAAAAATAATATCAGCATATTATCGATGACTAAATGAAGCAGCCATTAGAAGATTATGTGTGTACAATACCGACTAAACGAACGCACATGTAAAAATAAATGCGACATAAAATAAGCGTTTAAATCACAAACGTCAAAATAAATGTGACAATTAGTAATCACTAATGTGAGTTTGGTTTAGAATGCATGTCCTTCCCAAAATAAAATATCAAATAATAACAGCTTTCGCAAAAATAACAATAAACATGTTTTCATTACTATCTTAGTAACCGTTAAGGTTCGACCATATATTTATTAGTTTTTTTTTGTTCTCTCCCCTTTCGAATACTGGGAGTTCGCTCCAATCACGCTGTATACTTCACATCAAAATAAAAGACGCATAAAATATCCAGTTTGGTCGGAATTTTTGAAGTGAAAGTCTAATTTTACTGGGCTATTCTAAGCATCTAAAATTGTATAGTTAATCCGAGCCTAGACCCTTAACTAGAAACACCATCACCATAACAATCACATTTATTCTTCTTACATTAGTAATGGCACCTTTCCCAAACCACACGACCCGAACCTGTAACGTTTGTCAGTCTTTTAATTACTTTCATTTATCTACCGACGGCCCATAAATATCAGTAACATCATTAACATGGCCATTTCTTAGAAAATATGTGCTTGTGTAGGAATTTCTAAGGGTGACCAAAACCAAACTCGAAGGTAGGTGGTCCTGTCAGTGGTATTGTCCCAGGATTATCGCCTTACTGTTTTACTTTATGGATGTTAACTCCAGGGGGTAGCAGTATACCTGGAAATGGCTCAAGTCGCATTGTTTAGCTAAAAGTCGCACGTCGGACACGCTTACGAACCCAAGTCATCATTTCTAACGGTATTTAAATCGTTTTACGTAGGTGTAAATACTGTATGCCATCAAATGCTGTTCATCAGATCACGAATGTTCCCAGAAGACGGAGAATACTTTTAGCCTAACAAGCAGAAATCAGAATTTATAATCATTATGTAGTCAAGAAATGAATACCCATGTATTTAGAAAAATCAAATCATATTTTCTAAAAGTATCTAAAGCCATTGGTGTATACACGGTGTGACTATGATTCACAGCCAGTACACAGCAAATAACAATAGTCTAAGATCCCACTATAAAACGACCTTCACCGAGCTGGTTAATGGTTGAAAAGTATTTTATATCCAATTAAATATGTCAATAAATATATTGCAAATGGGTCGTCTAAAAAAATTCAGTCCAGAATATGATTAATTAACAATTAAAAATTATTATTTTTTAAACATTTCACTGGTTTGGTTTATAGACAAATTCCATACCAATCGAAAGTATGAAGCCCATAAAATATGCAAACGGTTGACTATTTTTTCCCGTAACAACTCTTGGGTAGGCAGGTATAAACAGGTAAATCGATACTAGTAACTTGCACCAGTGTGGTTAATAAATTAAAGTTAAATTAAAATAAAGATTATTTCATTACCAACACGGTGGTATAGGGTTGTCTGCGAAAAATCAGTCCTGAATTTCGGTTATCGATTTTTAAAAAGTCAAATATTTCCCAGCGAACCATTCCATGCGTTAGAAGAGTACACACAGCATTGCATCTGTGTGTAGTTCGTCCATACCGAAAATGATCATTCAAATAATCGAATAAAGTCCGGGGGCGGTGGTATTTTGCCATCCAAGTTGATTTTTTGGAGAAACGGATAAACGGATTGTCTTCATTTTCGGTATAGACCATTATTTCCTGGTAGTGACTTGAAATGATATTATGACGTTCCTGCCGCCCCTCCGGCGGCGGTCCTTGAAAACATGAAATTTGTCTAAAATCATTGAAATTTTTTGTGGCTTCTTCTCCACCTTACCTATCGAAAAGTCTAATAAAATTTTTTGATTATATGTATCGTTTCCTTAAAAAAAAAATTAAACGTAATTCGGTTCGGCAAATGGATTATTAGAAAATTTTATTTTTTACGGGTTTTCGATCTCGACATATCATTAGTAGGCAATCTCATAAAAACTACTTTATTAAAATCTGTAGTAAATAATACTAAAATTGTGTCTTGCGAATTAATACTGCTTTAGTAGTAAGTACTCTTTGAATAGGTACTTCAAATTTAACACCTAGCGGTGAATATACTGCCTCTGCATTTTGTAAATTTACTAGAAAACTAAACAACTTTCATATAATACACAAGAGACAAAAATTTGGAATTTCAATGGCCTTTCTAAAAATCTTGATATTTGCTGTACCTACCTACCTTTGCAGATTTTTTTTAACAGAATATGGGATACAAGATCACATTAACTACTTTTGTAGTTGCATCCTTTGAGAGTTATAACTGCATAACTATACGTTTAAGAGTTTATGTTTATTAGAGTACCACCACCACCATCCAAAGTTTGTAACATATTTTACAGAACACCCTGTTTATATACATACCATATTTTATTAAAATTAAGGAAAAATACTTTAATAAAAAAAAATAAAAAAAATTGATTGGCAATCTCTGTACTTACATTAAAATAAATTTCCTAAGCTAATTATCAAGATCAAATTACTATGATTATGATATGTGATGTAATAATAATATTGTTCTATTCCAAACAACTTTTCTGGGTGCTAATAATAGACTTATTTGCCTACACCTTAATTTAAAATTCAATAACAGTCACGTTGAATAAAATATAGAATGAGACTGTACACTTGGTTGATGAAGATAATATTCAGATATCTTTTTTATTCATATATACATATTAAGTAAGGCG
Organism: Monochamus alternatus; assembly: GCA_037114965.1. Lineage (NCBI taxonomy): Eukaryota > Metazoa > Arthropoda > Insecta > Coleoptera > Cerambycidae > Monochamus > Monochamus alternatus. The sequence goes on from CM073430.1 coordinate 23,667,821, forward strand.
GTGTGTGGTCTTGTGGCTTTGATGAGTTAATTTCATAGCGTAGCAAAATTGCTATAGTTATTTCCGAAATAATAGTAAACAAAAGGCAGGGGAATGAAGCCCACCTGCCGACGTATTATTAGGGTGCCAGACCTAATTGAATTATTTACAGAGGTGGTCCTTTCAAAATCCAGATCATGTCTACTAACCGATAATTTACCTGAATTACCCTTTAGTTCTCTGATGTTTGGTTATTAAGATGGGACAAATTAGAGATTAACTGATGCAAGGTTATTATTGCTCGACTGGTATGAATTTAGTAAAATTAAGTTACAAAAGCAGTAACCGGCTTCTTTAGTACGCAGCGATAAGAAAATGTTTAATGTACAAAAGTGGTCCAAGGACATGACGAACTTTTTCATACACATTTAACAAATTTAGTGTAATAAATAAAATGTGGGATGAAAACTATACCAAACAAGTACCTGTAATGTAAAACGATGCGTAATCTTAGGGATCGTGGACCCAAGTTTGGCGCCAATATGAAATTATTCCTTTTATAATATGAACCCATCCCTGGTCAAGCGGCTTAAAGCGTACCTAATTTGTTGTTTGCCATCCACCCTGGTTCGAATCCCGTAGTCTGTAGATCAGCTATACTGTGGGGATGATTGGCGCCCTCACTGCGGGTATGGTAGGGTAGAAGAACGTTGATTTGGATCATTGTGAGAGATTTATACTAGTCGGCGTTTGGCCATGCCTCTAATTCCCAACTAACACAAAAGTAACACTAACTGAGACTGGAACCATCAAAGAGTAACTATTACGTAACCGCCACCAAATTTGTTACTTTGTTGTATAAAGTTATTTATACAAAGTTACAGTAACGGCTACGTATCTTCTGGTTACTTTACAGTTACGTGACTTCTAAGTAGCTAACAACGTTATCGCTACTTGTAGAACTATTTAGAATCATCACGAACATCAACTATAAAGTGCGTATCAACTCATAAATTCACTATAAAGTTAATTTTACCATGTAGTTTTCCAAAGTTGAAAACATTCATATTGTTCGTCCTCGTGTAATATCTGTATCCATTCGATCATGTCACGTGTAGAGTGCAGTTTTTGTCTTGTAATATTATCATAATTTTTATAGTTATATGGACAAAATCTCATATAAAAATATTGACCCAGATTTAATATATTCAGAAAAACCAAACGCACACTACTACAGCAGTAGTGAATGTTACTTGAAACTTCCTGTTACGGATGTAAAAGCAAGTATTACTTTCCATTTGGGTTTCTTAGTGCAAACGACGTCAAAAAAGAAAATGCAAATCATGGTAAAATAACAGAATGAGCTATTAAATATTGTTTGAGTATGTAAACAGAAAATATCATGGAAAAGAAAAAAAAAACATGTAAACCATAGCATCGATAACAGGACATTTTGATAGTAATGAAATTAAAATAGTATATGATGTAATACAAATAAAGGCAATGGTATGAAGTACAAATAAAATGTATTGTAGAAAATGATACTACCGCCTAAAGTTATCCTTCTACTGACGTTCTTCTTCCAGCCTACCAACTCAATATTTATAGCCGGCTTCCTGGCGATTTGTTGCTTCACTTCAGTGTCCCGCAATGGGTATGGAAGATTTGATTTTATGCAGTAAGAATTTAAGGTCCTCCCATAAGTAAACTATTATTGAGACCTTGTCAATATATAACCATCACTATTTATAGCACAGATGACTATTGACTTTCTTCCTCTTATATAAAAGTAATGGCAACATGTGAATTTTCTAGTTTACTTGGCAATTTGAAAGATTTGTTGTTAATGTTCTAGTTCACATTTTATTGAAGAATATTTCATGTAAACATTATGGTGATGTTTGAAAATCGTAATAAGCAAATTGGTAATAAAGATATGATCACTTTTATCTTAGTTCAACGTCGTATTTCTATTATCACTCTGTATATTATTTGAAGATTTGCTGAAGAGAACGTATTTTCAAGGAAACTATAACCCACTAAATCCATTTTCTAATTTATAAATTATCCAACTTAAAAAAAATCTGGTAATATCAACAAACATTTTTTCCCGTCCATTCTGGTTATATGACACTGAATAAGCGTAGCAGAAATTATGAGCCATTTAACACCCAAGAGGAAGTATATATTTTAACATAGATAAAATCGTGTCCATCCACCGACATATTTCCATCATTTCAGTATCTTCTAATCAGTGATATGTCGAAATTATTGAAATAAAAGCCTACTAAGAAACAACATGCCTACATATCAATTTACATAATGTTCTAAAAAAGCAGAGTTATTCAAGAATGGCTCTGGTAGGTAGTATTCTGTAGTGTGGTTGGGTGCTAGTAATATGCATAGTTAGTTGTAGAGTAGATCGGTGTCGGCGTTGAGTAATGACTGTTTAGTCTGGACTGGTCCTCGCGCCATATAAGGACTGCTCATTACAGATTTCGGACCGGTTTCGCCCGCATTGATGCTTCCAAATCACGGTCCTTTCCCATACATCAACCCTTGTACCTATATCCGATTACAAGTCGGCTGGCATCATGGGTGGAACAAAATTTCTTCTTTCGTAATGGAACTATCTCTATCTCTATTGGATCTATCTGGAATGCTATATTTAAGTAAAATTCCACTGCCAAAGAATGTAGCTAATATCTTCATCGTTCCAGTCTAAAAGAGTTAAAGAAGTCTTCTTGTACAGGGTCAATTCGACTATGACTTCGTTGTCTTTAAATACTTTTTAGACAAATTAATTAATCAGGATGAGATATATCCTCGTTCAGTAGTGTGGAGATGTCCTGGAGCCTGTAGCTAGACAGAGGTAGGTGTAGTTGGTTTGGGTTACAGCTCATTAGGGTAACGAGAAGACTGACCGTTTTGAAATTTCGCAAGGTAGTATTAATAGCGCCCTTAATAAATGGGTCTACCAAATATTTGGATGGAATTGGAGAAGGAATAGAGGATGTAGACCCATGACTTTTTGAATAGACCCAATAAATCTAGGACGGTGTGACTGCTAAACCTCAGTTAAAGATATCTAAACCAAATGGAGGGATTCCTGACAGGGTAAGTAGATCTTGTTCTTGGAGAGCTAATAGTACTGATTAATTAATTTATCTAGAAAATATTTAAAGACAATTTTCTCAGAAGGAACGATGAAGAGGTTAGTTACATTTTCTCAGAAAGAAGTCCGATAGGAGAGAATCCTTCATGCCTGGAATGTGGAGAAGGGGACGACTCCCACCTTAGGGCACTGGGCGGCTTTTTGGAAGGCTAAGTCATAGGATCTTTGGCTTCGAGGAGCCGTAAAGGGAAGAGATGAGGGGCCGATTAAGGATTGCGGTCTCTGGGGTTCATTAGAGTGTCAGGTAGCTTCGAGGATAGCCGAAAGCAGATAGTGGAGAGGTGATGAGATGGAAGGGCAGACAAAAAGAGCTAACCTGTAGCCTAATTGCCAGGCTGTTGCTGCCCTATTACTTACTACTAAATAAATTAATTTATTTTATCGAAACAAATTTGGACACCGAATTCCATACAGGATGTAGAATGTGGATAAGTCATGAATCACCTGTGGCATGGAATCATCTGGACAGGATAGGATAGGATCTCTGGCCTGCATAATAGATATTCTGTAGGCTGGCACATAGTATTCTGCGTTCTACAAACACTAGAAATGAGAAGACCGCCATAAAGGAAGGAAGGTAGTGACTAGTTAAGTACATTGGATATTTAAATATTATATTGGTTCTTGTTGTTGTACAGTATAAAAAAGTAAGTGAAGCCAATTTAAATATTAAATCCAAACCAAATTCTTCAACCAACAATTTATACGATACATCTATTATAGGGTAAACGCCATCATCCATATTCAATTTTAGAACGAACATAAGAGAAATATATAAGTTTTAATGCATTAATATTTGTAAATGATTTCCTAACAATGAAATCATACATCTTAGTAGCTTCGATAATTTTTAATGATATATATTGATCAAAAGTATGCTTTCGATTAAAAAGAATTAAGTCTTCAGAAATATCATAACGAACAAGTACTGAGTTATTAATGGAATAATATAAATATTCTGTGTGCTTTCTATTGAATCAAATAACTTTGCATTTTGCAGCATTTAAAAAATATTTATTATTGTTACACTCAGCTTCCAAATAGTTAAATCAGACTGTAGGTTATCGCCAGTTTGATAACAACCAATATTAACAAATAATGTCAAGTCATTAGCAAAGGAGTTTGCGACATTTAAGAACTCATATAGGTCATTCACAAATACGTGAAAAAATAACGGATCAAGGTTAGATCCTTGTGGCACTCCCTCAAAAATGATTTAAAAATACACTTCCGGACGGCACTGGAAACTTATTCACTATCATAAGGCATATAATCAGCGACCGGAAAATTGAAAGAAATTCTCTAGGAATGAAATAAATTACATTACAAGCACCTATTTTAATGCAGCAAATTCAACTGCTTTTGCCTCTGTTAATAGTAGAATTAATATGTAGTTTTAATTAGTAAAATAGTTTGACATATCTGACGAAAATTTTGGGCCCGTCTTACCCAATTTCTACAAACTAACACAAATATTTCTGCTTCTCGTCCGTTTTAAACTTGTAAGGCAGCAGCTATGATACGTTTGCGTAAATCATCAATATTGTCCACTTCGGTGCAATATATTTCAATTTTTAAATATCCCCACAAAAATAAATCCAAATGATTTAAAGTCAGGAAATCTTGGCGACTATCGTTCCGGTCTTCTTCGTCCAATCCTCTGGTATTAATGCTCGGACACGCTGTACATGGTACGGATATAATTGAGCTTCGTGTATGATAGATCATAGAGTTGCAATACGTCGTGGATGCCCTGCACCTCCATCTCTTCCCCGATTCGGTTGCAAATTTCCCGCGCCGCGCCTGCGTTTACACTACACTTGCACTCACTGCACACCGTTGTAAAAGGAGCTGTTAAAGCATTTTCACTTCACCGTAAATTAAAACGATACTCAACTGCGAGTTGCTGTGTCACAAAAAAGTTAACACGATAAGTAATCGGATATTTGAAATCGCCTGGCTAGACTACAGTAGCCCAGCGATGTTGACTTCATTTTTCATGAAGCATCTATTCCCAATTTTGTTTAGATAAGTTCTGAATCATCCTGCATAAATTAGTTATAGCTGATGTATTATTTAAAAATCCATGTTGAAACGGGAAATCAGATTTCGTACAGAAATCAGGTGATTGGGACTATATAATTTCAAATATTCGAAAAATATTGACAAAGCAGGTCTATAATTTTCATAATCGTATTGCCTCCGTTTTTAAAAATTGGACAAACAGTTTTCCATGCGTCTGGAAATGTTTTATATTTAACAGCTATGTTGAACAAATAGTAGAGAAGCACAGCGCCAGTAATGGCCAATAGTAGTGGCTACTCTCTGAAATATAAACCTGTACATGCATTGGACTTAATACGACTTTCTATTGATGGAATAGATTTTTTTTATCGAAATCATAGAATCAGCACTTCAAAGTAAGCTCAGATTTTTTATTTCCTTTGTGATACGCCTCTGCCGGCGACGTATCGAATATCGCAACAATTATCAGCTCAGACCGAATTAGCCATTATTGTAATGTATAAGCATTAAACGGGCGTAATTTATACTTTTTATTTAACGTGCCATGTGCCCAATTATCACAGAAAATATTTATTTATAGATGTGTGGCAAGTACCCACGTTACCATGGAGGAAAATGTATAAATCATGGGAAGGTGAAGTGCCCACTTGGTTCTTATATTTTTTCTACCCACGTTTTTGGAAGCGAAAGGCTTTTGAGGGGGTTGTTCCTGTTAAAAGATCTTATAATGTGGGAGAGGCAATCGAAAAGGCGATCCACTTAGTCCACGAGGGCTTTTTATTTGATTATAATTTATTGTAGTTCTATGCACAAGTAGGAGTTAACTCGATATTGCAAAAAGTTGTACCAATTACTTAAAAAATTTTATTTAAATTTATTTTTAATCAACGAAGGGAATACAATGTCCAATCAATTATATTTTACGTTAAAAACTTTACTTATTGCATGCGACATTTTTTATACGTTTCTAAGAACGTGCACTAGTATTATCAGAGTTCAACTATTAAAATAAATTATAATAATATATACTATAAATATAAATAAGTGCACACGAACCATTAAAATATATCATTACAATATTTCAGTGGTGGGTATATAGTGTTTGAGAAAAACTAAGTAAATAAAAATGTTATGTAGACTCAGATATGGCCGAAACATCAGCTTGAAAGTTTAGTTTTAAGCTATCAGAGAATTATTAAAATTAATAATGATTACTGTTTTGCTTAGTAAGACCCTAACCAAAATATTAGTCATTTGAACAAATTTATTCTCTTCTTGATTTGAATAATGCACACGTCAAAAGTCTTGGATCACTTGTGTATAAAATGATTCGATTAAACCTAGTGGTTTTTCTTAATGTGATAAAAAAGTGCATGTACTCAGGGAACAACAAAGACAATAAAAAATTGCAGACAATGAACCTTTACTTTAGTACCAGTGTTTTTACAAATTTGGTCAGTTTGGCAGTGTATTCATCCAAGTGTTCCTTTGAATTTTTGTACATTATAATGCCAGGACATGAAATTTCTGCGTTTACCTGAGCAAGAATGACTGCTTTACATGATGCAGCACATTCTAATCATCAGATATCGAATATGTTGGGCATTCCTAGATCATCTGTTGTACGAATAGTACAACAGATATGAAGAATTTGATACAGTGGAAAACAAACCACGTAGTGGACGTCGTCGAGTATCTAATGAAAGGGAGGATGGGTATTTGGTGCCCGTAGACACCGCACATCTTCAGCTTCAGATATCAGGCCCCACTTTCAAGGTACGTTTTGCCGTGTTATGTCCATTGGGTGCATAGGTGTTGGCCAGTGGTGGTGGGTTTTATTTACAGACGAAATCAGAATTGGGCTGGTTACTGATGAAAATCGACAAAGAGTCTGGAGAGAACCAGATCGCCAACAGCGACTTCAGTTTCCCCGTCTGCTCCTATGAAGGGGGTCCCGTAATGTTTTGGGAATATACGAGCCCTAACAACTAAATGTTCGGACGACAGTTTATTTTTTCCAAATATATTCAGTTTCCATTTTGAATTCAATTAGAATTTTTTCTGCTGAAACTATACCAATTATTGTCATAAAACAAAAGTTATAATCTTTACAGAACAATGTTTACTCCAAACATAAATTATTTCTTTAAATATCTAACAACAAACTACAAAATAAAGTGACAAGTAAATGTTCGGACAATCTTAATTAAAGAACGTTCTTAGGGAAATTAATAGGATGTAACGTCCCCTTTGGCATCTATTACCGCCTTGATCCTCTTTGGCATAGTATCCACCAAAGATTTACAATATTGTGGGGTAAATGCATTCCAAATTTCTTGGATTTTGGCCTTAAGTGCTGGAATTGATCGCTGGGGGCTATTTCTTAAGGATCTTTTCATGTGATGCCATAGTGTTTCGATGACATTTAAGTCGGGACTACTCGAGGGCCAGGACAAGACACTAATTTGATTGTCCCCAAACCATTTTTTGGTACTCTTAGCTGTATGGCAGGATGCCCCATCCTGCTGAAATATGAAATTCCCATGTTCATAAAGCTCCATCGTACTTGGCAACAAGTTTCTTTCCAAAATGCCTTGATATTTTTGGGCATTTATGGTGCCATCTACAAACTCAAGCCTGCCTACACCATTAGTGGACATGCAGCCCCAAATCATAACACCCTGTGGGAACTTTACTGTACGCTTAATACAATCTTTATGAAATGCTTCAGATTTCGTTCTTATCACCCGTTTCCGAAAATCGCCAACACAAACATCAAATTTGGATTCATCACTAAAAATAATTTTAGCCCAGTCTTCTTTGGTCCATTGTACTTTAGATTTTGCCCAAATAAGACGTTTTCTCTTTTGTATGTCAGTGAGCAGTGGCTTTTCTTTGGCCTAAAAATGTGAATTGCTTTAAAGTGCGCTGAGCTAATTATTACAATTTTTTGTATTTCAATCACAAATAATATTTACTTTATAAAATCCATATCCAGCTTTGTGTATCCACTGTCTGCAGCATTCCCTTGAAACATTTAAATCTGCTTCTTCATTCCATCGTGTTTGAATATCCCGTACCGTACCCCTTCTTTGTTGCTTGCAAATTTTAACAAGAACCCTTTTTTTCCTTTCTGTTACAATCCTTGGTCGCCCAGAACTTTTGCCGCGGACATCAAAGGATCCCGATTCCCCATACGCTTTTATTACCTCTCCCACGGTCGATTTGGCAATATTGAGGTCTTTTGCTATTTTTCCCATAGTATTTCCGTTGGCATATTGTCTTATTATGATTTCACGCACTTTTTTATCAGTAGCAACTCCGCGAGCCATTTTGTTCGCGAATGCACTATTGCTAATGTCATAAAAATATATTAATTTTGCCATGGTGACAGATGGCATTTTTTTTTTCAGAGCTTGCTTGTATTTCATTGATGAAATGTAGTACTCAAAAACAATTTTACTCGATTGAAATACCCCACCAGAGCCCCCTTTAGTTACGTGCCTGCTTTCACGATATCCATGAAAACCTTCATAACCAAAAATTTAAAGGAGCGTGGTACTTAAACCGAATAAACAAGGCAAACGATTTTTTATACATTCAATGCAGTCTTTGTCGGAACAGTTAATAGTAACGACCTGTCAGTAACATACATAAATATTAAACTAGAGAAACCGCATAGATTATCGACATCAAAAAATTCTCTCCGACCTTGTGAAATCGAGCCGCTACTGTAAACAGTTATCGTGTGTCAACTATTAAAAACAAATGACGACGACCCAGCAAAATATACGCAGTACGTACACATGTATAGACTTTATAATAGCGTGACTCAGATTTGTTCCACAGCATGCCCTATTGGATTGGACAGTTGAGTTCAGAAAACGAAATATACAGAATGTTCGAAGTGTTCTACTGTATGAAATTACTACTAAACTCCTTCCAAAATGTTTCTATATTCAATTCAATAATACTCTTATCTTACTTATGGGGAAAAGGGCTAATAGAACATCAAAATATAAGATCTTCTATGCTCCAATGGTTATTGGCGAAAGTCACGAAGTGGCTCACATCTGTTGATAGATTTCGGAGCTAGAGGTAGACAACAAATTACTTGCACAATAGGAGTGTGTATGTGCAAGTTTTGTATGTTTTTTAATATTTTCTGTATAAATAGGAACAGAGCAGTTTGAAAATTGTATAATTTTATCTTGAATAAAGAAAAGAACGGAATCTGCATAAGACAATTTGTAATAAATCTAGTCTGAGGGTGAACAAAAATCCAACAAAGCTATTTTGTATGTGTAGGTGTAGTGAAAATTTTCTCTATTGATAAGTACTAAAATACCCTTTCATCTAAAAAATTACATAAATACAAAGAATTACACTATAAAAAACACTCTCTGGCAATTAAAAGCGTTATAATCTTAAAGGCAATTGTAGACAAATTTTTGATCACCTCAAACATCCGACATCTTGAATTTTACAGCGTCATCCGTGAATTTCACGAATATTATTAATAGGCCAAAGTAAGACTTTGACCACAAATTTTGAAGTTTGTAGGGCATCCAGATCCAGAGAGGACTGCATTAATCATTATTATTTATTACTTCTACTACTCTATTATAATAGTTTAAGAAACAGATCGCATTTTTTTCTGACACATGTCCTTAGATCTGATGGCGTTTATCGCAATATAGGTATTCTAGTTCTCAACGATCTACAATCGTTAAAATTGTAAGTAATATCAAGGATTACATGAAATATCTTTTTTTTCGTATAATCTAATGCTATTAACGACGAGCCTATCGTTTTTTATTTTAGAAAATATTTTTTAAAATCATATCTTAAAAAAAACAAGAAATAAATACGTCAGTGTTGCTAGATCCGGACACCTTAAAGCATAGGTAAAAGTACATAGGTCAACTATACACATCTTGCCAATTTTTGGTGCTATACGAGGCATCTCTTCTGTGGGATAAACCAGAATGAAAAAGAAAAGCAAATATTACAAGCTTGTTGCTTTTTTTGAAACGAAGAGGCGAAAAAAGTCGACGGAAAAAGTATTGATCAGGAAACAAATCGACAAATTCCTCGCAGAAGCGCAGGATGAAACATATATCATGCAGAAGGTTGACATAATCGTTGCGAAAAACTGTACAATTTGACATTCAATAATATTGAAGATTTGGAAACTTAATTCAGGGAATTATACATATACCATATACAAAAACTAATGCGTTATAAACTTTTGTTATTACTGGTACATTATATTTGAGGCAAACCTTCGTCCACCAAACACTAATCATTCATTTTAATAAAATACCTTAAGAATAAATGTGCCACGACTCCATTTGGAATCTACACATTTGATAAGATGCCTGCCAATATTGCTGAATTTTTAAATTTGTTTGATTCTCACCTTTATACTGAGCATTGCTTCCAACGATCTTCGGCTAGTTTGTTGGCAGACTCTGGTGCTAATCTTACTACAATTAAAAGACACGATGGATAGAAGTCCAGTACAGTACTGGATGGTTGTATACAAGCCTCATTACACAACAAAAAGAGCTTCGCGGGCCAATTTATGTTCAAAACTTCAGCGAATAACATTACTCTCTACCCTGGTAGTTTCATAGAAATACATACCACTACAGCACTAATGAGATTGGTCATGGAATTATTCTAATTGTAGTTTCTCTAACTGTATATTTAATTAAGTTAATAAATATTTCTTTGATTTAAAATGTCTTAATTGTCATTTACTTTTAGCACTAAAAATAAATTACTTTTAATACCAGTGCCTTCAATGAAATTATAGGCACTAACAGCATACTCTTACTGAGGTTGCTAGAAAAAAAATATTATGTTGTTTATAAAATTGGCCATTTTAAAGACACTATCTTCTACAAATACCATAATGCATAATGTGTAGTACAAAATTCATACACAATGCAATTATTTAAAAGAAGAATTTTGAATGTCTGCAGCACATCAAACCACCATGCATAATACAATTGTTAGCACAACTTCTCTTGAGCAGTTTGTCCGCAGGTGTATGAAGTCTTTAAATAAAAGAAGGTTTTAAAATGTATTAATATAATTTTCTGTTTTTTTGAACCCTCCCCTGTCCCTTCCCCGACGCCCTGTATGGGTAACCTCATGACTCGAGTCCCACATTGATTTTCTCTACAAGGATGTAATTATATATTCTTTGATAGTTCGACCGCCAACTGCACTCGCACTGCACCCAAATAGTATTATTATTACAACTTCACGTCCGCTCTTTTCACAGCCATCATCATAGCGTTGGAATCTGTACGATAAGGATCATTCACTGAATGACTTCATTCAAACCCATGCATATGTATAAAGCCATTAAAACCAATGTGTCACTTCGTTCCGTCGCGGACCGTAAAGTCAATGTAAGAGTAGTTAAAAAAAATTGGAAATGTAGGAAAGATGCTAATAGTTAACTGTTTACAATCAAGTGCAAAATTATGCATGATGAACAAATATTTCCAGGTATGAAAACAAGCAAAATATTTTAGTAAGCTAAAGTTTCAAAAACATTAACAAAGATAATTTCAATTATAACAAATTTGTCTCTTGACAGATAAAACCTCCTACACAATAATTTTTGGATGGACAGTAGGAAATGTATTGGTGGTCATACACGATGGAGTTTAAGGCAGGTCTTCTGGTTAGCAAAAAAACAGTGGTTAGTGAGTGTATTGGCCGGAATATCCAGCGTAAACTCTCCTAAAAATCTGCTAACTCTAGACTAAATGAGAGCATGGTTTATTCACCTAATGCAGAATGAATTTTCGTCCATACCTAGTTAATTGCTATAATTATGAGTAGTAATTCGTATTAGGTGCAAACAAGAATATACTAGTAAATGTTTAACCAATGTTTTACCCATTTAGAACGTCTGTGTTCTATCTTTGGTTCTTTATACATGACAGCAACTGTCATCACTCCTATTAAAGCAAGATCATATTCAAAGATCACATACAACACTACTTTAATATAAAACTGAACAAAGCCAAGCGAGAGCAAAGATCATCCAGAAGATTGGTCTTTCGGCAAACCTTAAAAGATCGCACATATTATATTATTATACGGCATGGACCTGCATAGTCGGTCGATGAAGGTCCCCACGTTATTTAATGGAGCATCGCACACTAGACCAGCACCTACATGGACATGCAACGACCGTCATTGCAGGTCGTGCCGGTGGCCTGCAATTTCTATGCTTGGCCGCGCTAGTCCAATGTAAATTCTGTTCCCACAAAAGTCAGGGATTGATTTCAAAGTGTTAGAAATATTCGACCAGTTAAGCTGCGATTGTGTTGCTGAACTGTCGGACACCATCGCTTATCAACAACTTTTATTTATTTACCTTAAGTCTTTCGTCAGATAACATTGCGCTGCCAAATCTTGTGTTTTGGTGGCGAGGATGATCCAAGAGTTCAATTTTTTTTTTAACTTCGGAAATTTGTTGGTATCTATTTAAAAAAATAAATTATAAAATTCACCATACAGCTTCCTTTTTTTATTGGTAAAGTGAACCTCATTATCTTCGATTTTTCCCCTCCTCCGTTTCATACATCGTTAAAATAAAAATTTCTTCTTCCGAGCCACACTCAACTACTACTTAAAAACGTCAAAACGTCTGCCAGATACATAATCTGCACAAAAAGTTGCTGGTCTTTGCTGGATAAGTGTGCGTAGTGGTGCAGGTTTGCAGGTACACGCTGTGCTGGTCCATGCCGGTTCGTGCAGGTCGTGCAAGTTTCTAAATAAAATAAAAACTTAGTTGTGATTTTATACGAAAAGAAATATATTACCTCCATTTTAAATATTTATTTCATCTGATTAAAACCTTTGCAATTGAAAATTACATTTTATTGATTGTTTGAGTATGATAAATCTTTGAAACAAGAAAAAGCATACAGTAAATAGAAAAAGATAATTTAATTAATAATACTCTGATAATAACATAGACGGTGCCTACGTATTACCTAATCATATTGAATCTTTCAATTTTATACAGGGTATCCGGAATACAAGTGCCTATACTAAAGGGGCTTCTATACCTGACCAAAAATAACAAAAAAACTCTTATGAAGAGAAATGTCTAAAACGAATAGTTTTTCTAGAAATACATTTCTAAAATAAAATTAAGGTACTACTACGGTTAAGTAAAAGCTCCTGTAACGTAATGTATTTGTAACAATAGTGGTTTCCAAGAAATCCTTAAAATTACAGGGTATCCCTAAAAGGTTGGGACAGTGTTTCGCCACAAAAAGTATAGCTGAAAATAAGTCGATTTAACTAAACTTGCCTTAGTCCAAAAGTTCATAATCACGGAGCTGCACGGTGTCAAAGGTTAAAAAATAAATCGCGTTTTCTTTAATAACTTTCGACTGTTTCACGTTAATTTGACGAAATTTTGTATCCGAGGGTTTTTTGGAATGGCAAATTCAATTTTATTGTCCATTCCGGTGTATCTTCTAGAGGGCGCCACCGGCGACTATTTCTGACCGTTTATACCGTTACAACTTTTTTGTTCCTAGTGTTGCAAGTTAGCTTGATATTTAAGAGTGCATATAAACAAAAATTTAACAATTTATACATTACAACTTTTTTGTTACGAGACGTCATTTATACTTATAACTATTTTACATTTTATTCTGTGTCGTGAAAAGAGGAATAAGAAAACTATTCACAGTATGTTTAGGTGGATTTGTGATTATTATGTAGAAACACCTGTGTTAGGTGCGCGATGTTGTCGCATATTTAAAACCTGTTTGCTGCCATAGTTATTTTACCGTTCGTCAGAGAAAAAAAAATTGTTAAGTTCAATATGTTTTGTTTGGTACAATTTGTTAGACAGCAAAATAAAGGCACTCATATTCCGGATACATTGAATATTTCTAAATTATGATGATTGTACATTCTCCTGAATATTTTAAGCTATCCTTTAAAATATTTTCTACGTCCATTTCATTAAAAAATGTACTCGTATATAACTCTAACTAATACTAGGTAACGGCATTAACATTATTTTTTTATATTAATATATGCATTGAATCTTGGATCAATACCACATACAATATACTCACAGAAGAGTTCATGGTGGTGGTAGTGGCATTCGGTTGCCATTTTTAGAATAGGTATTCTGAACTAGAAAACATCTTGTTTTCTAAAATATAGAATTCAATAAATTACATGAGCTACTCATTTGACTTTGTGATTTTCAAAGTTCTTAGATCCAGAAAACTTTATTTTAGATTTTCTAAAATGTTTTATTGATGTAACTTTTAGTTTGAAATATTCTCAACGCATTAACCAGACACATTTAAACAGTTTCTGGATTCTGCCTATTCCTTAACATGTAGTTATACATTTATAAATTACTGTAGTCAACAGAACAGAAAATAAGCAGGCAATTCGATATTAAGTTAATAAAATATTATATTTTACATTAATAATTTATAGTTAATACAAGACAAATTATACCGCAGAAATTAAATATTTAAACAATTAACTTGGTCGATATGTTCTAAAAAAGATAACTTCTATGGATAAATATGTAAAGCCGAGTGTACATAACTATATATGAGTACTAAATCTATAACAAAAACTTCCAAATCCATCTTTAACTGTTTACATATTTATCAATAACCCAATTAATGAATTCAGATAATCCTTTGAAATATTTCTCCACTATTTGTGGCCTATATACACAAAGTACTTAGGTACCTTTTATGGTCTTTACGTTTGAAAAGTTTTGACCCTCCGTTTCTTTCAACAGAATCTTGAAGTAATACCGCTCGTTTTACTATGGCACCAGATAAGTTAGAGCAAGCCGACATTTACCCATTTTTTACTTTGTAGAAACCGTCAGCAATCTGTGGTCAAAGTGCTTCAGTTTGTAGCACATGTATTTATATAGGGTGTTTCTCAAGTAGAGGGTAAGCATCAACAATTATACCCGTATCACATATAAAGGGTTCAAGCTTTACTGCCGCTAGACTATCCTGCTCGCCTATAATTTTGCCATTGGATTTTGCAAAATATTAAACAAAATGTTTACTTTACCGTTGGCATATTATTTACCGACGAAGCTAATTTTTCCAGAGATACTATAATGAACTTCCACAATAAACACGTTTGACGAAAACCCTAATGCCATAATGGATTCTCAATTTCAACATCAGTTTCCTTTGAAACATGTAATTGCTGTTAATCGGTTTGAAATATAAAAAAGTGAAAAGAAACAAAAAGTGAAGGTAATACAATGGCGTATATGATGACCTATTTTGTTTGTAATAATATACGGGGTGATATATTTTTTTTGGCAAATAGTGACCAATGATACCCACACCTCCGCCACTGGTAAGCTGGTTATTCTTTGTTTCATACCTACTGCTATACTAAATATTCACATCGTATTTGGTTAAATTATCTCAAGCGGTTTAGGAATTAGACTGTTTTTTTTAATTTTTGACACGCTGCAGCTGGAGAATGGCTATCTTAACACTCCATATTTATATAACAAAAAAAACCTTATTTTTGACCATCTAATATTTCAGTTCCTCATCTGAGACTTAATTTTCAATTTTGACTTTACATTTTACCAAAGCAATATTTTTACAAATATTTATTATACTTTGGAAAACTTGACAAAAATATTTTGTTTGTATTAACACTATCATCCTTGACTACTGCAATTTGTTATAAATAGGATAAAGGGATTGGAAAAAAATAACCTGAAAACTAATCATCTCTTTTATTAGGTTTATATTGAATGTAGGGAGCACCGCAATATACCATTTAAATATAAACATAATATAAATTATATATATAATATATACCAACATTATTGGAAGACGTCAAAGATCTTGCTGTTTATAAGGCACATTACTCTAATTGTAAATAAGATAACATACTATATACACAATAGTCAACTCTAAAACATATATACAACATTTTACAAATCACAATCAACTCTAATAAATAATACAGAACTATTGCTTGGACTTTACCCAAGTGCCTGTAGTAGTATGGCTAACATGCTTTTGTAAAACATATTCTTAATGATAAAGTAGGCTTAACTAATACTGAACATATTTTTCATAACTCCTAAACTTTATAAGTAGTAGATATCACAATTTTTATTACGAACTGATCACAAATCTATTTTCAATTTATTTTACCAAGGCCTCCATGGCTTGTCCTCCATCGGTTCAACGGGTTTCCTTACGACTAAAGACAAAGGCTTCGGTTGGCTGTACATAGTGTCCATGGGCTCAGGACTGTGACTTGGAGAGTAATTAGAGGAAGAACTCGTCGCTGAAGCTGTCGACGCTGTCCTTTCAGGGACAATAGGAACTAGTAACGGAACCGGTGAACCCATTGAACTCATGTTAACAGGTTGCTGCTGCTGAGCAGTAGAAGTAGGTAAGACCAAAGCAATGTCGCCATTTGGCAGTCTGGTCGGCACCAGCTGGACTCCGGTGCCATTTCCATTGCTCAAAATGATGCCACTGCTCTGGGGCACTTGCTGTTCGACGGACTTCTGGTTGTTGGGCAAGATGTGCACTTGGACCTGTGGAACTTCTTGCGGTTTTGAACCTTGGTTGAGGCAGTTGGCTAGGTGTTGGAGGAGGCGCCGTTTGACGATGGGGTCCAAGCCGGGAAATCTACCGACCTCGGTGGCGCATTCACTGAAACCGGCACGGAATTTGTTGATCACGCTCGGATCTGCGGCTGCTGACATGGCCACTTGTTGCCGTTGGAGGTTTTGTAGGTGTTTAACGGTCATTTCTAGGATGTCAGCCTTTTCCAGCTTGGAATGCCTAGCTGGCTGAAAAAAAAATATATATAAGAAAAACAGTTTTTTTTTGTTACAAGTAGGTACCAAAAATACAGTATTCAAACCTCCTATTATGCATAATTAATGTGATCAGAGCAAATATTTCTCGAAAATAGTGAATTTAAGTTTTTAATTACCATGCCACCATAGCAACTAGATTGTTTAATGTAAACACAAAACTATTGACGCTAATTTTGTATAAAATGCGGCATGGCAACTGTTTGGGATTGAGTCCGAAAAAGACTCTTTTTAGGGACTAAAATGATTCCATAAAATAGTGCATACAAACAAATTACAATATCTAATTAAGATGCAACAGATTTTGAAGAATACTGAAATGCTTGACTAAATTTTAGGGGTACAGTTTATATTATTTATAGTTGATTTATTTTTTGTTTTCAATTCACTTTTTATTGTATTTTTGTGCTTTTTTTTACTTTTTGTTTTTTCCTTTTATATATTAACTTTAAAATGCCAAATCATATTTGTATGTATCTGTTGCTGTAGGTATTCAAAATAAATGAAATATATTTAATTTATACATTCAGTTTTAACAATACTCAAATACTAAAATGGGCTTCCAATAAGCAATAGAAAAATATTTTTGTAAAATCCTCTACCACAATATCTCCTTCCGTTTGAGGGCAAGAAAAAACTAGAACTACATCAAAATTACCGAAAATGACTTTTGAAATTTTTTCTTTCAATAAAAAAATATTTTTTAATTTACCACTGTCCCAAAAACAATGTCTGTGAACTATGAACTTTTTCCTTATTTCTTGACGTAAAGTTTGGCCATCGTTTTGGTTACATCCTGTATATAAACATCATATAACCAATAATATTGACCAGAAAAGTATTAGTAACTATGCAAAAAGTTTTATAAATAATAAAAATCATATATTTTCCTGTACAATGACTATTTTTTTTAAAAAAAACAGCTACATGAATTCGAAGAAACATAAATATAACTTTTTAGAATGTCTATAAATAGAATAGAGGAAGCTTTTACATTTACAATAAACAAAGTAATTTTATACAAATTCATTCTTCGAAGTTGTTAATCAGTTTTGCGTACGTTTCCAATTGCTTACGTATTTGATCATTTAATTTACAAATTTGCATTTTTTACAGTATCCGAAAAATATAATTTTCACTACCTAATTGATGAATCAATGGAAATCAGCAGTTTTGATAATTCCAGTAATTGCACCAAATTTCACTTTAAATATAGCCAAATAGTACTTACGTCTTTTTTCATCGCATCCAAAATGAGGGTTTTCAATTCGTTCAAGCAATTGTTGATCCTAGCCCTGCGCCTTTTCTCCATAATAGGCTTATTACTCTGCAAAGAGAAAGGAAATCAGCAATCGTAACCGTGGGAACGAGATTGCTTAACATTTGGGCACGTGCCATCGCTGGCACCAGGCCAGAACGAGCGGTCTTTGTTTTATAATTAGCTCCAGACTACTGTGCTCAAATGTCAAATCTATTCAACGTCGAATTTTTAGAAACACACTTACCCTCCTGTTATCACTAACTCTTCTGGTGGACGAAGCAGTCTCCACTGCACTCGCTTGCACTGGATTTGGGGTTGGTGATATGCTGTTCGACTGGATCATGTTTGTGGTGGCAGATCCCGTGGTAGTAACCATCTTTGCACGCTTAATCACAAAAAGTCAATTTCACTGTCACTGTCTATAAAGTAACTGTAGTATTGAACGACGTCTGTACTGATCCGCTCGACGCACTTGTTGCCTACCCGTACGAGGTTTGGCGAAGTTATGCCAGATCGGAATGATCCTCAAACGTACTGGATCCAGCATCCTGGCAGCGGTGGGGGTTTTATTGTATGAGATGAAGGTTTCGGCGCGTTCCCAGGCTCGATCGGGCATCCTCGGGCCACGGACAGAGCAGGATTTAATAGATAGTGGCTGTAATTATTTTAGCTACCTGTTGATCCTTCAGCATACTAAATACCGAAAGATTATTGCGGCGAACCATATCTATGCACTTGTTGATTTTAAGTGCGAAAGAAGTTATAGCGGCGGCTGTAGGTCGGATTATACAAGGCGTAGTTGGTTGCTAATAATGTCGATTCGGCGAGGCCGAGAAATAAATGTAACTACTAGTTATTTGTTCACAATTTTTGAATATGGAAACATACCCACTAAAATGTCTTTCAAGTAGCTGCTCTAGCATTGCGATCTATGAAAAATTTAAATATTTCAAAGATATTTTAAAGGATATGATAGAAATGGATAGAGAAACCCATGATGATAAAAAAATGTCATTGCGTTATTAATAATTTTTTTTTGTGTAACAGAGACAAACATATTTTATCTTAAACACTGTTTTCAATACTGTAACTCAGAAACGGCCAGCCCTGTACCCTGTATTTTCAAATATCGGCAAACATATACCGTTTAGCTAACTAATGATTAGACTGTGAATATCATACGTATTTCATAAGTACAATTTAACAGCCCTATGAGCTAAGCAACCTCATACCTATTTAAGATAAGGGTTTTAAAGATATGTTCTTAGATTTAAAAAAATATTTAATCCGATTCTTCCATACCAAATTTTTAAGTATGTAACACCTAGGTTAGCTATAAATGTAGAAAATCACACAAAATATTATAACTACTAATAAGAAGTTTCAGCTTTTGAATATATTAAATGTTAATTTTTACCAACATTCAAAAAATAAACTTCTGTAGAAATATATCACAAAATCTATAGTTACATAGATAGGAGTATAAAGATACATTGATTAATCCGGTTGATCTAAAAACAAGTATAAATAGAATGAAATAAGTTAAAAAAGGAAAAAATATATAAAAAAGTAGAAATATACTATCTCTACTTAGTAATAAAAAAATATATGTAAAAAATACAGTTTCTCAAAACGAACTGAAAATATTTATGCATAAATACAAATTTTCTATATTTTATAACTTTTGAGAGATTTTTGAGAGATATCTTAAATTTTGTAATAATCAATCTTTTTTTATCATCAGTAGTTATAAAGTTATTAAATTTGTCCTAATAATTGTTTTGGGTTTATTAAATTGTCTTTATTTCTTTAGCGATTGATTTGAATAAATAATTTATAACTATCACTGGCGGTTATTATAGATTCAATGTACTTATAAAACTCAAACGTATATTATTGGACAGGTCACTTCATGCAACATCGACTTGTCGCTAAATTGGAAACACATGTTTCTTATTTATATAATAATTGTGCTAGTTGCTGTTCGAAAACAATTACGTAGTTCTGCTAGAAATTTATTATTTCTCCAATTTCGAATCACGTTTTCACTGTAGTAATCTCCAATGTAATTTGGTCACACAGAATATTTATTCTACAATAAAAAAGTAATTCATGTTTGGATTATGATTTAGGGAGCTTCAAAGAGATTCAACAAAAATATTAATACATCTACCTATCTTAAATCTGTTATATTGAATTATGTGTACAATATGGTGGAGATTTGCAATAATTTCATAGCCTAGAACTGTACAAATCTAACCAGCTTCATTTTATTCAATATGGGAATTTTTGTCTCACTGCACTCAACAGATTTTTTTATGTATGCACTATTGTGTGTTTTTCCTTACACTAAAAAATAACAGTAACCTCAAACTCATTTATAAGTGAAATTATTTTGGTGTTGAATTTTGAGTAATTAAACATTTTAACAAAGAAATGAGCTTTTCAACCCAATGATTCATTAGAGAGGTGATTTGTGATCGACAGTATTCAGGATCTGGAGCATTTTCTTTTAAGTTTTGAATTGAATTTCAATAATAATTAATGCTGGAACAATTATTATGATTTTTAATTGATAATATTTTCCGAAATCCGTTTGGAAATGTTCTTTTCAACATTTTATCTTTACAAAAAAAGTGATATGATTTTTAGATGTACGTATAAACGTTTTCAGTAGGATGTGACAATAACAATAATAAATGGTTTACTGTGCATAAAAATATAGTAAAAAGGACACCAGTTTCATAAAAAAAGTAGGTACACAAAAGATGCAGGTTAGTCGAAGCTGTCTTAAGGAGAAAACGCATTATGCGGTCGCCGTCTAGGCACACCGCGGACTACGCAAATCTTGTTATAGTATAGAGAAGAAACTTTTAATGATCTTAATTGTACACATTTGCATCAGTAGGTCAGGAGCTGGACTGGCTCGTTTCGCGGTCTCACCAAAAACTTTTCAGAGAATTTCGACCAGTTACGTCTAGTAAATCAGTTAATAAAAATACATCTTCCACAGAAGATATTTTTATATCTAAATCGGCACAAGTCTGCGATGCATCTAGACCGCGACCTCATAGTGCGTTGTCATATGCTTTAATAAGTTTCGCGTTTAGACATTGACGATGATGATGAATAGTAAAAACAAGATAAATACTAATAAAATAATATTAGCACACCAGATTTAAAATAACTATACCAAGATATACAAAATAGTATAAAAACTTCATAAATAAATTACTTGTACATGATATTTGATGTAATTTTTCTAATAGCTCCAATTTTAACACATGTTTCTAAAATTTTAAAGATGAATCTAAATAGGTCTGTTCTCACAAGCGTCAAAGATTGGTTTTAAACTTTTAGAAATATTCGACCAGTTAATTTGCAAATGTGTTTTTGGTGCATGTAACTGAAGAAATAGTTGGACGAACATTTTTGACAGGTTCGAACTAGTCCCTGACCTATACAATCCCAAACACAAGTTACCCAAAATAATCTGTAATAAAATTAGTATGTCGTTCTGAACCTAGAGTAATTGTTTTGTTTTATTTGGATTATATCGAAGGCGGTGGTCCCTTGAATATTTAAATAAACCTTGATCATTGATGTAGGCTAGTAAGTACCCGATAGTAAGTACTTGCTGTACTGATAATTATTTACCTATTTATATAAACAAATGCAAAACATGTACGTATTCTATAAAGAATCAACCACTAATATTTGATTATAATATAGTTATGTCACGTTACGAGGAAATTAAAGATCTTGGTGTAGTGTTTGACAGCAGATTATCTTTTTCTAGTCATATTAACTCAAATATTAAATCTGTGTACAGTACTCTAGGCTTTGTTAAAAGTAGTACACAATTTTTCGCTGATGCAAGTGCATTGAAAAGTCTATATTTTTCGCTCGTACGGTCAAAACTCGAATTAGTACCCCTACTATCAATTCTACAGTGACCATTTGGAAAGAATACAGCGACGCTTTCTCAAACTCCTATCATTTCGCATCGACAATTATTATCCTGATAGAGGATCAGTTAATTTTACAAAGATTTCATATAAAGTCGTTGAATACTAGAAGGGTGATCACTAGTTTATTTTTTTTATTTAAGCTATGTAATGGTATGATTGATTCTCAGGTTTTACTAAATTTATTCAATGTATGCGTTCCGAGACCTGGCTCTCCTGAGAATTGTCGAAATGCTAGAACAAATATACTTATTAAATAGCTGATCAGTGCGATCTATTTTATTGTAATATTCATGACTTGTTAAGAATTGCATTCGATTATTTCAATTATTTTCAGTATTAGCTGTAGTTTTTCATTTTAATTTTTCTATTTATCAATTTTTTTGTTTTTGTTTTCAACCATACATATTTAATTTATCCTTTTTTCTTCCTTTCCTGCATTATCGCCAAAGGACTGGACGAGGAGGACCAGTACCATGGCCGGAACGATCTCCTGACTTTAAATCATTTGGACTTTTTGTGGGGATATTTAAAAAATGACGCACCGAAGTGGATACATACTATTGAAGAATTATTTTTTAGAAAAGTTTTGTATACACCTATTTGTTATGTCCTGTAAATGGAATATTTTTTTATTGGACAATATTATTATTATTTAAACATGTTTATAACGTTTTAATGAAACTTCTTGTTTGTGAAGATATGGATCGTCGCTACCGAGCCGAGTCCGGCCCTGCGTCGCCATGGTATGCGGCTCGCAGCGGCAAAATAACCACCGTTCCACGATCTCCTCCGCTGCGTACTCGTACCTGTGTCTGTAATACAGGTGGGTGGTGTGACCGTGTGTCTGGCGGCGAGAGAGAGCGGAGCGGCGGCGGCCACACGTGCCCGTGTGCGTCACGCTCGCGCTCGTGGGAAAGCCCCGCCTATGACCGCGGGTGGCTGCCGTCCGCTGCTCGCTCAAAGTGCCGACCGCGTGCCTGAGTGCCCTCTCCACGTCCTCCCGGGATAAATGCTGATTCATGGATGTACGTCCGCGACTCGCTGCCGCGGCCCTGTCGCTTATCTCGACATGGCGAGGTCGCGAGGCATGCGGCGCGCGGAGCGGTTCTCGGGACGAGGTGAATCACGACTGCAGCCGCCATGGGCGCGCGGATTGGTTTTCACGGCGAAAAAACTATTGCGGTGTATTTTCTCCAATCAGTTTCGAAACGCATAGAATTCTTACATATGGTCATGTAATTTTATTGTGAATAAATTAATTAATTTATTACCAGATATCAGTTTCAGCAGTCAATTTTATAATAAAGAGATTTGTATTTTAAATTGAATAAAAGTAAAATATTATATTATTAAATTAAAAATGATGTCAAAAATGTTTAAATTGGGAAAGTTGCAAACATTTTATATTAGTTTGAAATGAATTACAGGGTAATCTTTCAAACATGTTGAAAGGTCAGAACATGTGTCTTACGGCAATAATCACAAAATAATTCAAAACAGGCGTTTGTTTCTTCTATTTTTACGCTTTTGTGGTATTTGTGGGTCATAAATACATAGTGTAAATACTTTGTAGATAATGCCATAAATATTTGTAGTGATGTGGACTTACGGTATTGTTAAATGTAACTATTCCTTAGTTTGCAATATAGATCCGCTCGTGAGAATTACGGCGACAATGCTGTTGAGTAACCAGATAGATGGTTTTACTTGAAGTGTTTATAAAATTATACCATCTAATTTCACAATATACTGCTTGTTTTAATTTGACAAATAATAAGTAAAAGTAATGATTATTAATTTTTTAAAATTAATTTTACATATTTTTAAAGGTATTTACTACTGATTTTATTTCTCTTTAAAAATTTTGTTTAATATGTTTTCAGAATATAATAGGCTTAATTTAATGTAATCAGATAGCAAAATTTTATAAATGCCTCAAATAACATTCTACATCATGAAAATGATATTCGGTCAGTGGTTGCGCGCCAGTACTTGAATCGAGAACTAGATCGCTGTGGGTTCGACCCTCGCAGCCGGTAGACCGTATATAAGCTATATTCGTGGAGAGGATGACACCCTCTCTGCGGGTATGGTAGGGTGGAATAATGATGGCTTGGGTCAATGTGAGAGATTGATACCGGTTGACGTTTGACTACCTTCATAATTAATGAGGTTTTCCAGGTTTCCTCATTCCTGCACTGAATGGTGGTTAGGGTCTAACAACGTAAGTCGTTCCTGGGCGCAAATGCGACCTGCTTAATAAAAATATGCTTCTGTGCTAATCCTCGTGATTAGAATGAGGGGTAGAGATATTATTATTATTATCATGTAAATGGTAGGAGCAAATACAAATTATATGGAATTTAAATAAAGCGCTGAATACAATCAATGAGGAAAAATGTAAATTTACTTTACCACTGACTTTCTAAACGCCCTGTAGCTTAATTTATTTTTTTCGATGAACTTAAACCTATCTGTATTTCCAATTATACTTATATTAAAATGGTCTTTACAAACAATGTTGCAATTCTTCCTTTCGTGGCGCTTCATCATTCTACACTCCATTTTGTAGCATGGTGAAATATTTTTAATTAGGCGTTGTATTGTGTATTCCGACATAATGGCAAAATGCAAAACTTCTTTCACTTGCTCGGTGAGATGCACTTTCTTGCCCAAGTTTTTCTTTACAAGTTTATTTTGCAGCTTTATTCAATACCAATATCTATTTAACACCATAATACTTAATAATATCATAAATTACAAAGTAACTCTTCTAAACGTATGTATTGCGTTGTCCGAAAGCATGGAAATAGTATACAGCTATGAACCAAAGGAAAAGTGCTGTCTTTAGGTAGGTATATATGTGCGAACGGCGTCTGACGTCACAGGTCTAGACTGTAGCGGCGATCGTTTTGTGGAAGTGTGTCCAGACTACATATTTAAGTACCGTTTTTAGGATTATTTTTCTGCGAAATTGTCTAGTACAAACGCTATTTCGATTAAAACAATACATTCTTTCTTCTATTTAGAATAATCATGCAATTTCCCTATTATGTTGACAAAAATCAAGTTTAAAGTGACGTCAAAATTGAAATTAAAAATGATATCAAAATTAAAGGTGAACAAAATATGGATAATTAAATTATTAGAAAAGAAAATATAAAGTAAAAAGGAAAATTGTAAAACAGTAAAATTAGAGTGCAGTGTAGTGAAAACAATGAACAAAAGCAAAATTTTGTAGGAGACATTATGAAAAAAAAAAGAAGATCCAATTAAAAAAGAGGTAGTTAAGGAAATAAAACAAGAAGAGATGAGATAATTTTGAAGCATAAAAATCAGTTGATTTCATTGAATTTTAAATAAACAAATAGCTATAATTAAAGAACATAAAATAAGAAAGATAGTAAAATTAAAAAGAAAAATAAGTACTAGAGGAGACGGACCCAGAAAGAATAATATGAAAGAGGAGTACCATAGAAAATAGAAAACCGGAGACGGATCCGGAAATGATAACAAGAAAGATAAGTTCGAGGAGCGGAAGGGATATCAAAAAAATAACAATCTTACATAACATAAAAGTTATAAGTAAGAAAAAAACATAGCATTTATTACAAAAAGTTATAAATAAGGATTTAGCTAGCTCAGGAAACTTGGGAATTTATAAAAATTAGTGTCCATATTTTGAATTTAACGGAATGTATTAATAAATAAAATATCTTACTAATTTTGATCCCAATTTTTATAACCTGAGATAAAGGCTGTATGACACGGTGTAACATTTAAAATAGTTTTTTATTTGATATTATAATTAAAGTGGTTCGTCCCGTATCATATAAGCAAAATGTACAGTTTTCTCCATATAAAACTGAAAATTAAAACATGTTCTATTTTTATAAAATTCTAAATATATTTTTATATAAACAATAATATAACCCCCAGTGCATCTTTCCTATGTTTGCTTAATTTATAGGTTATTGGTTATAATAACAATAATTATTATTAGTGTTTATCAAACCTAAATATATAAAAAAGTGCTTATATAATTTTATACAAAATTTGATATACAATTTTATACCGTGTCATACGGCTTTAAGATAAAATTTTAAATTATTTCAATTTATGGGTACTTTAAAATATAACAATATATATGCTATGTAATAATAATCAAAATAATAGATCTGTTCGTATCTCTGTAAATTGCATACAATTAAATTATGCTAATAGTCTCCTGCCCGACAGTACGTGCTACTGAATACATGGATATTCAGTTTCTTAAAAGATAGACAACAGTTCATTAGGAAAACTTATCACCTAAACAATAATTAATAATATATTGCAAGAGATGCATTCGCTACTAAATGACGGAGTACCACAGGACTCCGTACTTAGCCCAGTGTTATTCCTAATACATAATAACGACATATCTCCGGTTAAAGATCATATTCTGAAATAAGAAGGCGGTTAAGTTTTTGGACTTGGACAATACTTGACGAAACTTTTAACTGAAGAAATCACTGAGTTGAACTATGCTTCACACTAGATTAATTTTGCTACCTTCTCCGAAATGACAAACAAGTGCTTAATATAAATCAGATAATTTCCTTTTATTATGTTCAGACTTATAGTAAAATATAGTATGGTATATGTTTTATTGGAGTCTACAATGGCAGAGGACATGTATCAAAAATTATTACATGTTTGGTGGATATAGCAATGCAAACCTCTTGCAACTTCTTTCGAAAATTAAATTTACTGATACTATCAAGTATGTGTTTACTGCAAATCTACACTTACGTACCTATACGATAATCAAAATCTATATGCTAGGAATATCGATCATTATTTTATTAGAAACAGAAACAACTTTTATGGTCCTTATAATATCTTAATATTTAAAAAAATCTTTTTTATTAAAAATCTGGATATTGTCCATCGAAATTAAACTTTCTAGTATAAAAAAGAGTTTTATTAAATGTTAAAAGTATCTGATCGACACGTGTTTTTATAACATTGAATTTTACTTAATAACGTTTTTATTTGTATTGTTTATATAATGTGATTTATAATTTTGAGGATTTTCTATTGTATATATTTATATATTGAAGGTGTGTTAATTTTTTATGTGTATAGATACTGTTTTTGTTTGTTAATGTACTTATTAATTTAAAGGAATAAAGGGAAATTGCACTGCATTGCATTGCTTTGAATTGAATTGTATTGTATTGTATTGCATTGCATTGTATGGTATAGTATGGTATGGTATGTTATGGTATGGTATTGTATTGTATTTTATGGTATTGTACATGTAGTTATTTTAAGAAGTGTCAGTTATGCAGTGCGTCCCATCTCTCGGTTACACAGTCCCATATTTTTTAAATTTAATTTCAATATACAAATTTCATGTTTTACATATACACTCAACATGGATGAACATATTTTTTAATACATTTTTATGTTTATTTAATTTATTTTCCAATGCGATTAATTTTTTTACATAAATATGCATTCAATAAGAATAAATATATTTTGCAACTAAACAAATCAACATACATCTGTACGATAGACAATGACGGTTAGATATAACAGTGTTGCACGATCTAAACAATACTATTTGTAGTGGGGATATTTCAAATCTGTACTCAATCAAATCAAATCTTCGACACCCATTGTAGGACTCTGCGCATCAAACTTATGCAACAAATCACCGGCAAGCTGACTATTAATATTGGGTAGATGTGAACTAGAACAAACTTTGTTTATCGCTATATAGACAAAAATAATAAATTTGTACCCTATTTTTGTAACATACCACTTGTGTGTTTAATAGCTTTCCTACTTAGGACCAATTATACAATAAAGTTGAAAAACTAATTAACTCCAGTCGACATTAGATATGCAGAAATTAGCGTACGCCCATGAATTACAGCGAGAGTCTGCGTGTGGGTGTAGAAGGATAAACTACCACGCGCTCTCCACGAAGTGTATTGTCGTTTTGTTTGATTTGTACCACCTAGAAAGGTGATTGCAGTTATGGAATGGGAAGTAATTGACGACACGGCGGCCGCAAGTCGTTAAGTAATTCCCAACCTCGTTGCCTTCTACTAATTTAATGGCGTCGGATCTAAAATCGTGTTCGTACGCTTTTCAACCTACGGAAGGTAATTAGCGGAAATTTAGAGGCTTGCACAATGCGGAGCTAGATGTGATGATGATCCAGGTTTTTCCCTTGATTTACGGAACTAACTTTGGAGCTTATAAAATATTCAACGTGTAATAGCAACGATGAACTGAATAAAAAACAATTCCTGAGACTTGATTCTTCTTCATTCGAGGTACGTCAACTATAAAAATACTATTTTCAAATTCCAGACAGTCGTTGATAAGTCACCTCCAAATAAACATTTGTGCCTTTGAGTTTTTTTCATACAACAGATAATTTACACTTTCAAACCATAACAGCAAAAAAATATATTAAGTAGGTATTTAGTTATTGATCTAAGATGACCATTTCAAGTCTAAACGTTAAGATAAAGAATATATATTCTGTTTGTGTTAACGTTGTAGGACATTTTATATGTATCAAGGAACCATTACTTTAAGAGGACCCACTTTGAAATTCATGGATCAAACCATTTCCCAAAATCTTCTGAAGAAGCAATAAAGCTAGCAAAGTTTTACCAGAAGCAGTGAGATATAAGTTAATCCACCCAAAGTTGTTTGGTGATTTCTTAATTAATGAAGAATATATATTTTCCTACCATTGTCTCCCAACGAAGTAAAAAATTCATCAAACCAATTTTGAAGCCCGCTGTCGACATTAGAGGAGATTCGTCAAAGATTATTCGATTGAAAGTGGAAGAGATGGAAATCCGATGCAGTAAGATCTGGAGAATAAAGCGAATGTGACATAAACTACCAATGGAACTCTTGAATAGACACTTTATGATATTATCAGTATGAGGATGGGTTTTACTATTCTGCAAAATCACTAAATGCTCTTTTATCGGTTCTTCTTTCTTGAATTGCGGCTTCCCGATGACAGAATAGTTAGTTTCATTGAATAAGTAACTCATAGTAGTCCATCCCTTCTTGGTTTCACTAAATGCATAAGATCAGTTTAAACAGATGGATATCTGCTTTTTCTGGAAAAGTTGCTTTTCTGCTCATCCATCATTAGATAACAAAATCAGCATGGGAATGCCACCCGGCCTCAGTTGCCTCAACTGATAACAGCATATCTGTATGCTGTATACAGAGACACGAGCGTTACAATAAAGAATATATTTAGATATGGTCTCTCCAGTATGCTTTCGTTGTCAGCTTTTGTTGAAATTATCAAGGAAGACCTCCGCAAAGAGTTTAGAAAACGGTGAGATGAAACAAATAGCTGTCAATATGCCGAGGAGTTTCTAGAGTACCTCCGTAAAGATACAGCCAAAAAGTACCTAGTATTCAAACTGGACGCTGTTGGCTAAGGAAACACCTTTATTATATGAGGAAATCTGAAACACATTTTTGTAGGGGTTGCGAAAACGAGACAGTATTTCATAGACTTGGTGAATACACTAGTCTCGTTAAAAAGAAAATCCGTATTGAAAGAACGATGGCCTTCTACGGCTTACAAAACGTCACCTTCTCTTTAATAGGTTGGTTAGGGAATCAGGTGGATTAATCTTCTAATGGGAGGAAGTACGAGAGAGTCAATGCCTTTTAAGTTATTCTTTCCATAATTACAGCTTACATATTAAGACTAATCTATTCCATTCCGTTTCTGGAGTTGACTTACAGGCATCATAAATGTTGATGCAATCATTTTTGCTGTTTTCACACAGAACATGTAACTTTTAAGCTTTGCGCATATAAGGCAAATGGTGTATAATGGTCAAGTGGTTACAAACCATCGTACTGGTCGATTTCCAAATTGATTGACATCGATCATCATCAAAGTCAACTGACCCTCCTTAACGTAAATAATCGTTTATTACAAAACGGCCTTTGTTGAAATAGAAAAAACATTTTTATCCTGAACTTTTTCCAACGACGTTGTTTCTGTCAATGATAGAATGGTTCTATGTCTTAACTCCTGTTGAACGCAAACAAAAGGATATATCAGAAATGCTTTTTTCTAATAACAGTCTTTGCACAATTTTAACATGTTATGAGATAAAAACAACTTTGATATATGTATATCAATTGATTTCCAAATGATTTTCCACGGGAACAAAAAATACTACAAACTTGCATCAAATAGTTGTCTTGTGTGGGCTTGCATCATCTGCAAAAGTTTTTCTTTTTGGTCTAGCGTATTGATCGATAAATCATTATTAGGTACTTTTATCTTGCTCTGTCTTATTGGAAAATGTTGAAATTGGAAACAAATTTTTTGAATTGTATCCAAGCGAATGTTTTGTAAATAGTTTATTATTATTATTTTCTTAACTAATTTAATTATACAGTTTTTCAACTGTTTTATGCATTTTCTAAGAAATATGTCTTTAGTATCACTGTAAAATAATAAGTTAAAAGTATTTATTTCCAATTTTCTATACAGTTATTCAACAAGAAGCAATACAAACAGCGTAAAGGGTACAGAGGTAGCGATGTCAGAAATTTATATATTTTCTGCGTTCATTACCACTTTCCGGTTATTGCATTTTTAACCGATGCCTATATACAATTTTACCTTGAAAGTGGTAGATACGTACTTGAAAGGTATGCGCCAACGTTGATCGATACTTGGAATCCTGTTTGAATCATCGCTGCAATAATTATTATAATTCAAAACGGCGAATAATTCCGTTTCATACTTTCTATGGTATTTTCCAATTTTTTACGGTACACATTGCAAAATGTGGAAGTCAATTCACAAAGCCTATCCTTGATGGTTTTAGTACTTACTCCATTACTGACCTTAGTACTTACTTAAGGACAAAGTAATACATATTTCAAAAGATGTGTTTGCGTACTGCGTTTTGACAAATACATTTACCTTTCCAATGACTAATGATGTACAGGATGGTTCACTTTTATTTCCTCAATTTGAAGAATTGTCAGATTTTCTTTTCTAGCCCCAATTTTGGAAATATAAGATGACACACTTTGTTATTTTCTTTTAATGTTTTTCAATTAAATGTGGTATAGGTTATACAGGGTGTCCGGAAATGATGAGCAAAAAATTCAGGGGACAATTTCAAGAAGATCGGCGAGGTTTGATGAAACCATTTTTCGACAAAGCGCTAAGATTTTATCAAAGCAGGCCGATTTTTTAAAAATTTTGCACAACTCCATAATTTACCATTGTGAACAACTTTTTCAGGTAACATTTTGCTATATTTTCAATAGAAAAGGCACTTTAACTGAAAATATAACAGTAATAAAATTTTAAATTTAACACCCTGCAACTCCGTTAATAATCAATTATTTTCGATCTAGAATTATCCCCTGAATTTTTTGCTCATCATTTTCGAACACCCTGTATGTATACTACAATAGAGATCTATACAAAATGAAGAGAATACATAGGATTTATCATCCCAACTAGCAAAATGGAACTTTAAAAGAAGCGAATTATTTTATAACTATCGAATTGCGTTGATTAACGAACAGTTTGATTTTGTAGAGCAAATAATTACCATAATTTTGTTTCTGAAGAAAGTAATTGTTAATATTGTTTTATAATAGTTTTTACAACGTGTTTTATAGAACAAATAATTTTCAGTTCTTTAAATTTTTTATAAAAGTATTATAATACGTTATGCAACATTTAAAAAAATTATATATAAGGATTGTAAACATATTGTAAAAGAGTTGTATACTTAGGCAAATGACTTCTAATTATAATTTTATAAAATAGTTGTATAAACGTGTTTTATTAAGGATATATAAGGAAATTAATAAAATTATTTTTTAGCCTCGAAATGCCCTTATTTATAAAATAGTTTTATCGTTGTGTTTAATCTATACAAATATTCCTGTTTTATAAATATGTTATAGAATAAAATTGTGACTTGAGAAAACAAAATTATTGTATATACCGCGTAATAAAATTCCAAACCTAACCTTAGTTTTTGAACTCCTAAGGTACAGTGTATTACCAAGCACTCACCAAGAAAGAATAAAAACAAATTCATGAAAGTAACGTTTCCAGTCAAACGTGCCGACGTTCAATTTTACTTATAGGTTTTATTATATAAATAATGATGGTGTCCATGTTCGAGAATTCACATTAAAAACGCTTCATGGCTGCGAAAAAATACGAAAAACCAGTACGAGAAAGTAACTATGATTCAATTTTTTGGTAATGCAATAATTAGGTCAGTTTTAAATTAAATACCTATTATTATAATTAACTAATAATACCTAACACCATTAATATAGGTAATGAATGATAGTACATAATATTTTAAAATTGTAATTTTTTTTATAAAACCTGGCAACTTCTTTCGATACAAACATTATCTACTTGTGCACACACATTTTTAAATATATTTAATACTATAAAACATTTTATCGTTCTAATTTACACTAAAATGTTTTGTTATGTTTTTATGTGGAATAAAATCATTGTATTGTAAGTCGCTATTTTTAAATGAAGATTTTTTGGATCGGCGACTGCCGCCATTATGGAAAATTAGTTGAAAACCTTATTAAAATTATATCTAAAACATAATTTTGCTATTTTTGGAAGACTATTTTATAGAAAGATCATTAAATATAATTACACAACGATATTATAAATTAAAGAAAGCATAAATTTAATATTTTTGAAATTTATTTTTTATAATTTTAAAGCAAATGTGGTCTAAACTAAAGCGCATAATTTTTTTGTCACAAACATATCTATAGTTTATCAATAAAATTTGACGTGCAATAAAATTTTCGTTGTTGAAACACTGATTGTTGACATGATAATATTGTAAGTATTAAACCATTTACCATCTGCACAAATGATCGCCATTGAGTGACCCCGTTTTTAAATATAAATACAAATAATTATGAATCTGCGTTATACACCAATCTTAAAATGATTTTGTTCTAATATTCTTCACTAAAAAAATAGAATGTTTCTTTAAATAATACCAAAATACAGACTACAAAACGTTTTTATAGTTGCTGTATAAAATTGTTTTAAAAGTGTTGTATACATTTTTTTATAGAACTGTTACATTACCAAAGTGTTTTATAAAAGTGGGCCCTTTATAGCAATTTATACAACCTTTATAAAATTTATTTTGCTAGTTGGGATGTCACTAGTGCCAAAGTCGAGTAAAAATGTAGTTGTTTTTTAAATAAATTAGTAGGTACCAACGATTATCGTATCTACGGCATTGGTGACTTCACAAACGTAATATTGTAAAATTTATTAATTTATACAATATCTAGTAGTTCTCTAGTCGAATTTAAGTAAATTGATAACAATTTACGACAAATAAAACTGTAACTTTTAACTTTTTTGGCCATAACGTTATAATGTTTTCAATTCAAAAAATCTTAAACTTACATTGTTTTTGAGGAAAAAAGTATACTTGTCATTAGTTTTCAAAATTAACCATTTTCGAGATAATAGCTTTCAACAATCAGCTGCATAGTTCCTTGTACATTTTAAGGTAGTAGGCACCAACAGTATGTTAAATTTTAACAATTATTAAACAAAATTTATGATAAGTTAATAAGTATTTCTAAATGTAAGGTATTCATTCAGTTTTAGTAAAACAAAACAATAATTTTTCATATTCAGATATGAGAGATGACTGTTATTTGTTGGCTATTAAATTTGAATGGACGTGCTGGGCAATGAGAATATTTAAAAGGATTTCGAAATAGATTACAACCTGACGATTGTCGACAAATCTGTTTATAAATTTAGAGAAAAAATGATGAAAAATTTATTCATATTGCGGATCATCCACAAACTAATTCAGGACGATCATCTGGTGCTGCAAGAATCAGTCTGACTTCCATTTTAGAAACGTTGCATATTGAAATCCTTCCGTAGCATTTTACATCAGTGTAAAATGTATTGCTTGTCGATCTACCTTCAACATATGCAATTTGCAAGAGAATTTTGGCTTACTACGTTAAAATATTGTACAATGAACTATGCAACTAATTGTTGAAACGCTATTTTTTTGAAAATGGTCAATTTCTAAAACTAATGACAAGTATACCAATTTTTTTTTCAAAAATAATGTAGGTTTAAGATTTATTAATAAAAAACCTTAAGAAAAAAGTTAAGCTCATATATACGTCACAAATATCGCGAATGTAGGGCCCTCTAGGTAATACGTTGAAATACAGACAGATTATGATTTCTCATATACAAAAACATCTATTCCCACATTTTTAAGTTGATGCATTCAACAGCAGTGTAATTATTACAAAAAATCACTTTTTAAATTCTAACTTTGACACCCTGTATCTTTTTTATTGTCAATTATATTGTTATGTTATTTGTTTGTGAAAATGTTCCTTATGTGCTCTGCGTTTAGTTTCGGATAGCTCAGAATCAATCAAGTCGCCAGTCCTAAGCATAACACTTTAATATTTTATTTCCTAAACAGTTCTTAAGTTGCTTTATGTTGCTTCAAACACTTAAAATTAAAACAAGATAATCAATATTGTGTATTGGCATGAGAAATCTTTCCTCATGAGCGGTTCAGTGAAGTTTTGTTTTCAAGGTTAGGCATTTTTTTTTATTAATTTACTTTTTTTTTAATAATGATACTCCAAATTATTATTATTTATTATTATTATTTATAAAGAACTTTAATACATAGATAGCTTTCATTTTGAAATTAACAATACCCTACGCAACCTGCGCTAACTTAAATTGATAATTAACAAAAACAATATCATTGTTTGTACAATTCTTAATTTTTATGTCCCATAAACCAACCTTTTAAAACACAAATTAGTCAAATTCTTTACCTTCCCAATCTTCTCAGTTTTGATTTTTCTTCTGGGCTTGCCCTTATTTGTTCGCCGTCGTCTGCAAACACCTTCCAGTACTGCGTACTGCTACTTTTTAAATTTCGCGCCTTCAAATTAGCTGAACTGGCAGATTTCCTCTCGATCAACTTTCCGAATGTTCAGCACATTGTTTTGATCTGCTTCTGGGATATTATTATTAAAGTTCTTACCTTTTTGCAGTTTTCTCGCTGTGGTGTCTCTCCAGTGATAGGTGAAATAGTGGTAGTGATCCCACCAAATTTACTTTTTCTTCGGTTCTGGGATATTAGATTTTACAGGAACAGTGTTGATTTCGCTTGGAGTTTATGTCTCTGGACTCAGGTACACACGTTTTCTTAATATTTCTTTGTAAAAAATCCTCAACTAACTAAAATTCTGGCGTCCCCTATTGTTTTATAAAATCAACAACCTTTTTCGTTTTTGTCCTCGTTACTACGTAACGTTTACGGTATTATCGATGGTAGTTTTTAATGCACTTCACACAAATGGCTTTACTTACATAATAGATTTAACATTTTTTTTTATATTTTATTATTTTATATTTTGACATCTATCTATTTACTAACTTATAAAATCTTACTAATTAAATGCTTATCTTCACTGTCAGTTTCATCCCTTCAAAATTATTCTCATGTACACTGATTCTCTCTTTTTATAATTATTTAGTTGGTATTCTAAATATGCTAAACATTATTTTTTAAATTCTTCCCTTTTTATGCAATGACTGAACGTTTTATTATTTATCTCTTTTATTAATATTTTGTGCTCATTGCAATATATTATTATTTTGTTGAGACAAGTAGGCTTAAATCGTAATATTTTTAAGTGAAGTATGTTTCCATGGGCCATTACTTACAGACCAACTTGTGTTAATGAGTAAAGGACAGGTAAGTTAATATAGACCATCTTGTTTTAATCTGAGGAATCTATGGTTACGCGGTTGATCTTCATTCTTATTTTTAGGCGAAAAATATGTTAAACTTTAGCCAAGTACTTTAGTTGCACTTAAAGTTATCATTACTGAAATTGCTAAATCTACTGGTTAAAAACTCGAACAACCCAGGACATTTTCAAAAATGAATAACTGAAAAATCAATTAGATATTTGTATTTATTTCGCAAAAAAACTTCTTTTCCAAAATTTAAATACAATTACCCAACAAATCAGAAAATGTAATAAAATAACACTAAATGACCATTTGTGTCTGGTAAATTTTCTCTTGAGGTTTTAGGAATTCATTGTTTATTAAATAAAATGAAAATAATAACAAACACAAACACTTAACCGCAATCCACGTTCAAATACCGGCAGTAAACTGAAGATACAGATGACCACAAATCGTTATAATGCCTTGTATAAATAACCAAACTATTAACTATATCCGACAACTGCCAACTTAACGTGGCATGCCAACTTAAATTTAAGGCATAATGCGCATGCGAAACAGTTGACATCACAACGTATATATTTTCAGTTAATATTGTCAGCAACAGATATTTTTGTATCTAGAACGCAAAATGATACTTTTGCGTTCAAGAATTTTATAAAATATCCATTAGAGAACGCAAAAGCATTTTGTATTCGAGGTACAAACAATATTTTTTCGAAAACTGTAATAATATAAGACAATTGCGTTATGTTCAACAATTCTATTTATATTTGAAATCGTTTGAATCGTATTTGAATCAAAACAAAAAGTCCAGAATTCTAATGAAAAAGGCAGAAAATTTGCAAAACCAATACCATATTTGAAAAGTAAATCAGCTGGAGACCAACCAAAAAAATCCAGAATTATAACGAAAACGGCAATTGAGAGATTCTTATAAGTAGCACCTGATAGCTAATTCAAATTAATATAAATCGATCGAGTTAACTAATTTTGGACAAATTTTTAGATCATATTAATAAGCAACTTGTCTCAATTTGCCCCATCCGGAAACTTATACAGGACATTGCTTTAGACTTTATTCCGCCACTCTGTTAGCAGATGCAAAGGCCGTTATTACCACTATTAAACAACATGAGGGTGGCGTTCTACGGTAGCGGAGACATATGTAGAAGATTCTATACAAAATAAAATTTTATTCGCAAATAAATTGTTACCATCTTCATCAGAGCCTACGGAACTTGTCAATAATACAATATGCGCACTAAACTTAAACAAATACAGCAGCAGCCTCATTGAACA
Organism: Monochamus alternatus; assembly: GCA_037114965.1. Taxonomy (NCBI): domain Eukaryota; kingdom Metazoa; phylum Arthropoda; class Insecta; order Coleoptera; family Cerambycidae; genus Monochamus; species Monochamus alternatus. The sequence goes on from CM073430.1 coordinate 23,705,294, forward strand.
CCCAGAACTAAAAACTACGATAACTGACAGAACTGGATCTGGCACAAATTTAGCACTGCAATATTGGAAACTCACATTTTGTAAACATATCAGTAAATTACTTCATCTGCTTTAAAGATGCGTTCTCTAACGAAATAGCTTTAAAATGTCTTTGTAACTAGTACGTTAGATCTAAACTGGAATATTGTTCATTAGTGTGGTATCCTCGTTATGATTATCTGAAGCTTTGTTTAGTAACACGAGAAAATATTTAAAATAAATTTCGCTTAAAATAGACGGCTTTTATCCAGAAAGAGGTTATGACCATGGTACTTTACGAAATACATTTGATTTTCCTTCTTTAGAGTTACGTAGGATTCTGGCAAGTAGGTATAAAAATGTCATACAATTTATTCCACAATAATTTAGAATTTCCGTCTCTATTATGCCAGTTTTCTTTTCATGTTCCTTAAATAATAAATTCTCGCCAAAATTGTACATTCATTTGCACTAGAGAAAGGTCTCGCAGTCTAAAAATGTCCCCATATTATGTGTCAGAATTTAAAAAAAAATTCATATACAAGGTTAACTATGACTAAGTACAAAAATTTTAACCACGTGCTCATGGAGCCCTAAAATACAATAAAAAAGTTATTCCAGAATTTTAGCTCGATATTTAAAAAATGGGGCAAAACCCTTTTTTCCTACGGAAAGTCGGCGCCTATGATGAGTATAGACTGAGATGCTTATGGCTTAGATACATAGTTGGCATTACATCTGTCAACAACTACCATGCGGTCGTTTGCAGTATTTCTAAATGCAGAAACGACAAAAATTAACATTCTTATTAGTAATAATACCTGATAGGTAGGTAACAGTTAATCCAGTTAGCTCCAGTATTTTGCATTTTTCTTTATTTGGTTACAAACTGGTAAAACTACATTTTCACTCACTACCGATAAACACACTTCCCGTAGGTACAGTTGTTAGATACAATGCCTATGTATGATAACAAAATCGAAGAAAGGGGTGGTAGGTAGGTTCTAATAGATAACAGAAAACGTTTAACACCCGCGGCAGTCTTGTCCCATAACCTAGAAAAACAAACCGGCGAACTATATTGTGGGAAAATATCTGTACCCGACACATATTCCTTTATTTATTAACTATAAAACGTTTTAAATTAAAATAAGGCACTAAAAACTGAAGAAGAACACAAAACTACAACGTAAACACATGAATTAAATTATAACATGACAGCGAACCGACTCGACTGGACCGACTGCCGACTGTGGCCGACTGTTGCATGACGGTAGCTTGCTGGTTGCATACTCTGATTCTCGCATTGGCGGCGTTAAATAAGGATTTAATATAATATCGAAAAATTTTTTTTTCGCTTTATAAATAAGTTTGGAAATTTTTTGAAAGGAAATTCTGTTAATTCTTATTTTTTTCTATCCCCTCTTAAAATATTTGTACTTAGTCATAGTTAACCCTGTATATGCGATAATAATTTTAGCACCCTTAATTCATTAGTTGAAACTGTTCGTCTGAAATTTAATATCATTAATATTTAATATTTAGGTTTATTTATATTAGCGTTCCCATATTTTCTGTGAGGCTTGTGTGTACAATGTACTGCATTAGATCATCGTCTGCTAAATCACGTCGCCTTTGTAATACGTGTCTATCGAATTACCTCAATTTCAATCTAGAATATTGCAATGTACTGTAGTGTGTCGACACCTATGTTAGTATTTGGAAACATACAATTTCTCTTTTAATAGAACCTACTTATTTAATTTGGTTTGGAAAAATGTATGTATTTTATATATACTACTTTAAAACTTTAAAATATGCAACATTAATACCATTTCTTTACTCCACACAACGTACTGTCCTAATACTGTAGAATGTTATAAAATACATGCACAATAATGAACTGCTACTTCGCTTGCACCATGAAAAACACAATATTTCATTATTTTAAGTTATATCAATTTATAAATTTAAAAATAACACGTTAGCAGAAATGTACACTCAACAGATATTTCAAATCTGTCATAATTTTTAAGAAACGTCAAATTACTGATAGAAACAGTTGACAACTATGACATATGGGCTGTAGAGTGCTGCCACGCGCGGTGAGTCACTGCAAACGGGCAAAGGAACAGACTAGAAAAAGCGCGGCCGTTGCGATTTAGGAGACGATGATTCGATACGATATATTTTTTTAAGCAATTCTTTTCTGTTGTCTGAACCAACTGTCCTATAAATGGATTTTATCTGTTGGGCAATAAAGATTATTATTATTATAATTATTATTATTATATGTTATTGTTTAATTAATAAAATCATGAATAAGTTTGGAAAAAATGTCAAATCATGTTGACATTTATTTTATATTCTACAAAGAAAAACACTTCTAGAACGTGAAAGTATTTTGCAGCTAGATGACAAAAAAGACTCACTTTGTCAACTGAAAATTGAACAAAAACGCCGACTTTTGACAGTTTCCGAAAAAAAATTTAAATAAACATCTTCGATTTTGGAACATGACCAATACAAAAATGCAAATAGTTTTCTTATATGCTTAAAATTTTGATCCAAGATTTCTACTAATACTAAATAGGTACCTACCTAAGCTCCTAACGACGGTTTGGCCGTTCCTTTCGGCCTTTGTGGCTGCCTCAGTTCCCGATGGGGTTAATATACCACGGAGCCGGGACCGAAAAAATAAAGGAAAAAAATCTTTTTAGCTTTTTAACGTCTTAAGGTCGAGATGCGGCAGATAAGCTGGAAACTGGCCGGGATGGGCGCGGCGGGAGACCGGTAAAGTTTAAAGAGGCTCGAGACTAGCCTGCGTGTCATCTCTATCAGATTAACAGCATGGTCCATGGTCCAGTGGCTGACACACGTGCATTCCACGCTGTACGCTTACGTGAGAGGCTGCTTGTCAACTGGACCCGACGCCAAGAACAATGGAGTCAAAGCAAACACACCGTGTGACTTGGCTCAAGGGATTATGAAGGAAAAAAGATGGATTAAGGCAAAGGCAAACAACGATTGTTCACTATTTGTCTTTTGTAGTTAGTTAAACAAAATTTAAGGTGATTAAGCTGTAAAAATGTATGGTTCCGTGTTTTTAAAAGTAACTACCTGTTTTAGGTATATCAGTACGCAAGTAAAAACAAATCATGACAATTTGAATCACTGAGGAAAATATCTTTCCGTAAAATCGTTGCAGAATAATGACATTTCGATTGTCATTTCAGTATCGAAATGACAGTCTTTTAGGCACATGTGCTTAAAACACTATTTTTTACACACATATGTGCGTAAAATAACTGAATTTTAAATTATTTATTCATTATAATTATTAATAACACAATCTTTCGAATCAGTAATTTGGACATTATAGTCTGTTTGGAATTGAAAGAGAGTAATAAAACCCCGAGAAAAGAACCGGCCATGGGCGTGGTAATATTTCGTTTCAGGTAATTATCGGGTAACACTAATGATAACAGGTAATGAGTGTACATTAGTATATTTTACTGGATACATCATAGGGCAGGAGCCAGTGTATTGTGACAGATCAATCCAGTCTTAGAGCTGAATATACGAAGACGTGCTAGTGCAGTAGAGTAAAATTCGACTTGTGTTTAGTGACTATTGTGCCAGTGGATATAATATTGTTTTGGGTAAAATGTCGAGCTTATCAGATTACGTACCTGCTAAACGCGTGAAAAGATGTGCGCTGTCTCAAAATGAGAAGATTATTATATTAAATATATTTAATGCATTGAAACAGCAAAATCCTACCAACAGTGTTGACGACATCGTGGAAAAGTGTTCCAAAATTACAGGGATTGAAAAACCGACTATCTACTTTTAAAGGAAACAGAAAATGAACAAGATCCTGTAAATGCCCCAAAATCATCTACAGGGAGGTCAAAAGTCGTTATAGATGATTTCTTCAAAAATCTCATTCGCAGAAAATTACACTCATTTTATTTTAAAAAAGAAATACCAACGCTAAACAAAATTTTAATTGAAATATCAATCAATATCATCAGAGGACAAGGATTTGCCAAAAATCAGTAGAAGCAAATTATGGGCCGTCTTACGAGAGTTGAATTTTTGCTGGGAAAAGCAGAACAGGAAGTCAGTTCTTATCGATAAAGATGAAATTATTTGTTGGCGAAGATCCTACTTAAGATCAATTAGAAAATTCCGTGACGAAGGGAGGAATATTTATTATCTAGACGAAATTTGGGTCAACGAGGGATATACTGTAACAAAAGTATGGCAAGATAAAAATGTAAAAAGTTTTCGACAAGCATTTCTGAATGGACTTTCAACAGGGTTCAAGGCACCTTCAGGTAAAGGGCGAATATTAATAGTGACACATATAGGTAGTGCCAGTGGTTTTGTAGATGTCGGTTTACTTTTATTTGAATCTAAAAATACAGGTGACTATCATGAAGACATAAGCGCAGATTTTTTCGAAGAGTATTTTACACAGATGTTGGATCTTATTCCTCCGGGATCTGTAATTGTCATGGATACCATTCACGGCAAACCGAGCGTACGCCTACGACGGGTTATCCGGAAAAATAATTCTTTTGAAAAAAACTATGGGGAAAAAGGAACTTTTGACACTTGTCAATCTTAATAAAGATCAGAAAAAATATGTTATCGATGAAATGGCAACAAATCGCCAAATAACGGTACTACGGTTACCACCTTGTCACTGTGAATTTAACCCAAGCTAATTAGTCTGGGCGCAGGTAAAAGGAGATGTAGCGCGAAATAATACGAAGTTTAAATTAAGTGATGTGAAAATTTTATTAAAAAATTCATTGGAACGAGTAACTGCAGATAACTGGCAAAGCTGTATACATCATGTACAAAAAGAAGAGGAGAAAATGTGGCAACTCGATAACTTAATTAACGTTACTGTGGAAACTATCGTTATCAATCTTCTTTCTTTCATTCGTTTTTTCGTTATTCCTGCAATTACAACTTCTTATTACTTACATCTAGAGAAATTCTCCTTATTCGTGAAATTCACGAAGCACTAGATGGAGATGTCGGATGTAGGGTTGATCAACAATTTGTTTACAATTGTCGTAAAGATTATAAGTAGTATAAGTTTTTCATTTCCAGAAATGTTGTGTTTTATGGTGTAATTCTTTGTATTTATGTATTTTTTTTAAGTGAAACGACTTATCAAAAAGATTATTTTAACTTTAATGTAAGACAAATTCCTATTGTATATATATTGTGAATTCCTAGTATGTTCGTAACCTTTCAGATTAAAAAAATATAATGATACGTTCTAAATATTTTGAACTACTTGAGGGATCGTGTGCGACCTCTAAAAGAAGGCGAGGTACATAATTTTGTCTGGAGTGGAACACGAAAAGCCCCATGCTGTCAAAAGGCTGTATTTACAGCATCTGTTTTAGTTCAGCCACCCCAAGAAATATTCATTTTTTATTAAATGGAGAAAATTGGCGGTTTAATGTGCAATACAGATTTAAAAACATCCTTAAATAATTCACAACATAACGTTTTGTTATGAATAAAAGATGTAAAGTTATAGCAAATCACCGTGTTAAGACAGCAACATCCTACTAATGAAACAATTTTTTTTATGCTGATACACAGATACACAAATAAAAAAAATCAATCAGAAACTTAAAAATATTGGTCGATTTTTCTTACCTACATGCACCCAATTAAATAAATAAACCATTTTGATGAAAATTCACCCTGATTTTCAAAATTTTAAACCAATACATATGCATATTTCACTGATCTAATATGATAACACTATATAAGCACTTTCGTTTTGGAAGAAATTTACTGAAGTCAGTGAATGAATCAGACATGTATCATTGTCAAATTATCGCATATTTCAAATTTATTTATATTGAAAATATGCATAACGATTTCTCTTCCATATTTTACAAACTAGCTTTAATATCAACGTTGATGGATATTATGTAAGCGCTCTTGAGACGTCGCTAAATAATATTTCTTCACTAATTAGAAAGTATGGTCCTTTCAAACATCATGAATATTACTGCAATAAATTGAAAATGACGTAAATTAATAAGCAACAGAAAAACTTTTTAGCTGTGTGTTCTACAATTTTTGATTTTCAACCATTCTAGGCAAATGAAAGTTAGAGCACTTCATATTTTTTTTTATTAAGCATAGGAAATCAATATTAAGCCATCACAGTTTAAAAAGAATGAATAAATCTTCTCGTTTGTCAAACACTTAAGGTACTTGCCCACTAAGGAGAAGCGAGCGATTTTGATTCTCTGTCTGTATTCTGTACACTGGAACAAAGCGACCGAAGAGAAAATACCACGTCACTTTTATGCACACGCATCTACCAGTAGTAGGCTGTAATATAATGGTTTCAGTAAACAGTGTTACCAACCTTCAGTATTGAAATTGTTCTAACAGAGCTACAATTATCCGGCCATCCTGCAAATATGATGAGCGGAGAGGAGGACATGGTTTTTTGTTTTTGGATACTCTATGACGTTCCACAATAGATACAGTACCTTGTGCTTTCAAATGAGCGGGGAGGTGATTGGTAACACTGTCGGTAACAGTTTAACGATAAAAAACTTCTCATTCAATACACTTTCCTTAATACTTACACTTACATGGTATTAACAAGTACAAGCCTTTAATTTCAATGGCTAACACACTACGCCAAAATACGTGCACACTCGAAGCTCGAAATCACGCGATTTACTACGAAATCGTGTGATCACACAATAAATCATGAAATCTGGGACTCCTGTTCTGTGCTTCGTTGCAGTGAGCGAATAGAGAATGAAAATTAGATGCCCATTCGTGATTCGTCGCTTTTCTCAATAAACGAGCATCTTTATGACTCACAATTCGTTATCTTATATTTCATGTTATAGATTAAGCGTGAAATTGAATGAATGCTTGTAGAAAAACGTAGACGAATTTATTATTATTCAGTTGTTTACTTCGTTAGGATCGAGACTTTTGTCGTGAGAGTGCTCACAGTTACATATTTTATATGCATTTACTGCTGCATCAGTTTCAATTAGCATTATCGTCTTAAAATTGCAATAAAATGCATAAACATACTAAGACACATACATAAAAGACTACATAAAACTCTCTGTTGCGCTCACAATGCCATCAATTGTTTTCTACTGAAAAAAAATCCTATTTTTATTCAAAAATGTGTTTGTTAAAAGATTAACGTTCAACTTCACTCCATGCAGAAGATGTAGACTGAAAACAAGGCGTCTAATTCAGATTCGTTTTTGCAGATAAAACTTCAAATAAAATACATAGTGGATTTGTAGTTTAAAAAGTTGTTTATGGTAAAACATATAAAAGTTCATGTCATGAAAGTTAATACATATTTGTGCAATATATAATGATACTTAAATATGCAATGTTTTCGGTTTAAATAAAACCTGCTGCTTATTTGTAGTGGAGGTATCTCAAATCCCACTGCGTGACACTTCGTATCGAACGCGATCGATATTGCGTCCGTCGGCAAGGTCTGCAGAAGGGAAACATTAAGTGCAAAGTGCAGAAAGAACAAATCGACTTATTAAAATATCATTAAATTATGGTAGTGGTAGTCAGAATATCCTACGTTTCGAGTTTTGTTTTCACGCGTTTGTACGTGTATGCTGTACTTCCCCCCTATACCTGTATGTGTCTTATTTTGTGATTTCTGTTTACGTGAACAAAGGAGACGTAGCTAATAAAATAATATAAACATAAATTTCTGCAGTCTGACAACGTTAGAAAATATATTTTCTCTCTTGTTAAATATTGGTTAGGAATGATGAAAATTCTTAAAATTGCAATCTGCAATATAAAAATAATACGTAATAATGTATATTACGGTCAGCAATTCGTTGCGAGATTATTTTTCTGAACTTCGTTTTTGTTTAGAAGTTACAAACTTTTAAAAAATATATAATTCCATATTTCAATCAAGGTAATAAGGCTTGATAAATAAAAATGATGGTTGCTATAACAATAATTATTATTTGTATTTAAAGTTTATTAGTTAATCTTTATTTACAACATTAACAAATCTTAAGACTTATAAAAATTGTTAACAATGATCACCCTCAGCTCGAATACAAGCCTCACATCGGCGAACTACAGATTCCGCTACTCAAGGGATGAGATTTGGATCATTTCTTATCTGTTTAACTGCACCCTGAATTATTTCAAGTAACGGCTAACGGGTAGTTATTGCTTTCAACATGGTGGGCAAGCTGCTCCAAATGTCCCCATGAATAAAACGCTAAAGGATTTAGATCTGGGGAATGCGGTGGTCATTCTATTGGGCCTTGTTGACCTAAACATGGATTCAGGAAATGATGATTTAATCAAGCAATTACTTGCCCTCTCTATGTGGAACTGTACCATCTTACTGATACGATCATTTAAAATATGTACAGGCAGTAAATTATTGTTGAAGATACTACCCCAAATGTTGACACTGAAGCGTTGCTGAAATCGTCTTGATCTAATTGCATGCAGATTTTGTAACTTCCACTATGATTTTCGAGTTCCCACAGTTTCAAAAGTGAACTTAGATATTTATAGAATGTTTTCATTAAACCAGGTGAGTAAATTTAGCTTGATTAATTTTTATTTTAGATAATCATTGAATAGAGCTTTGTCTGTGGAATTGTTCATTAGCATACTTAGATGTTTGCTAGCAGAGAGCATACACATGACTTCATTAATAGGAATTGTTGATTTGATTTATATTAGCTTAAATTACCTATCCAATACAAAACAAAAGACATATCTGCATACTCTTCAATTGTAAATAAATTCATTTTTTATTTAACACTTCAACGCTAAGTGTCAAATGAATAAACAAAATGACACTAATAATAGTTATTGTTATAGCAACCGTCATTTTTATTTAGCAGGCTACTTTGATAGAAATATGAAATTATTTTTTTATAACTTCTAAACAAAAGGGGGTAAAATCTATTAAAATAAACAATGCAATGAGTATTACTTTTTGACCTATATGTAATTATTATTGCCCATTTGCAGTAATGATATAACCACAATAGGCTACTTATTGATTCATATTTCAGTTGTGGTAAACAAGTACTGAAAGCAAGGAAAATATAAATTTCACACCGACGCCTCTGCTGCAGTTTACAACCTTGCACACATTTTTACAATAACAAATTCCACGTGTTGGTACTTTACATACTTATTTATATTTTTAATGCACGGTTGTGAAAAAGTAATACTACAAATCAGTTATTATCGAGTAATAACATAGTGTGCTCAAGGTTTCAGACGCACCCAAACCAGCCGAACTAAAAATAGGTTTTTATTATAGTTTTATTTCTGGAAAATATATTTACTCGTAACCAGAGAAGAGTTGTTTTCCGAAGTACAGTGTGTCCCACTTCCCGGAAATTTCTGAGAATATCTCAAAACAGTTATTCCAAACATTATCATTTAATCGGTCGGTGGTCGAGCGGTTTAAGGCTTAATAATAATATGCCGTTCCCTCTTTCGCACAAATCTATCAACTTCTGGGCTAATCCTCATGATAAGAATAAGAGACAGAGATACTATTATTATCACATTTTGTTGACCATTAAATTTCTACTGAAGGTTTTTTCTATCGCTTTTTTCACGCTTAAGAAGAAGAAAATTGTAAATGGGCACCAAAATTTGATGTGCAATTTACTGTTTAAACCACTGAGAGTGAGGTTTTAGCATTTTTTCCAAATATTTTCGTAAGTATCAATTTTAGGAAAAAACTATTCCACACCAAATTCTAGATAAAACATATCTAGAGAGTTTACTGTGACAGTAGTTTCCAAGCTATAACAGAAATTGGATCGTTTGAAATCAATAAGTTTAGACACGATAACAATGTTAATTGTGGACAAATTTATATAAATGGAAAAATTATTTTTTGTACCTCAACAATGACTTCTCTTCCAATAAAAGAAGGAATATATTGTACCATTTGAATATATAAAGTAGATATGTCATAGAATAAATTATGGAAAGAAATTATAACTGAATGAAATCAATCATGCTACATGAACCGTTTTCTCTATTCAATTAATCTCCGTTTTTTTTTTCATTTAGGATGCTCATGATCAAGGTGACGTGGCATTGGAAGCTCGTAGTCTTTACTTTATCTATTTTCTTTAGTTTGCTCATGTCTCCGGTTTCTTTAGTCTCTTCTGTCTCTTCGTTCTTCTCATCTGATAGTTCACTGTCAGCAAATACTCTAAATCGATGTCAATGAGTTCATTGATGTTTCAAGTTCATTCTTCACAAGTGGTACAAATGATCCAACATTGCCCTTGCATAGGATATTATCTTCAGTAATGTTGCGGCGCTGCTACTTCAGTGGTTACTGGCAATTGATAGTGCGTTTCCAACTCCATTCCGTTGACTTCAAATTAATTTCTTTCCAGCTCTGTGTTTGGTGATAAAATCTGTACGCATGTTGTCGTGCGGCTACTTGAGTAGGTGGCAGGGAACGAAGGTTCACGAATTTTTGGCCACTGCCTTTTTCAAACACAGAAACTGTATTATGCACGGTGTGTATCCTTACCGATATCTTAAAACCTATTGCCCAAATAAAAAAGCTGAATAGATCTTTTTCGTGCAGAGTTTGATTATAATTTTTTTGAGTTTTATTATTTCCTAAAATTTATATTTTCGGAGATATAAATCTCTCTCTTATTTGTTTAAACAAAGTGTCCCTCCTGATCAAAAAATATAACACTTCAATAGCAATTATTCGAAGAATACGGTAGTTTTCAATCTTTAACCCTTGGATTAATCGTGTGTTACTCTTTTGAGAAAAGATTGATTGTTAACAGAATTTGCACATTACTCTTTGTGTCTGACTTGCAGAGGGAAATGTTCACTTTTGAAACACTCTTTAATCTACGATCAATATGGAAATATGTAAACGCTGATTACCATATTTTTTACCGTAGAATCCAGTAGGATACTTAGTTTTTTTCTAAAGGTTATAGACAAGTTATGTTTTTTAATGGAACTGCCTGTACCTTTTTCATAATTTAATTCTACTTAAAACTCTCATTCAAGTAATATATAACATGGGGTTATTACTATGTTTGGTTGTAAAAATCGATACACTTTTATTTCCAAATTTATTACATTTAGTAGATTATAAAAAACAAAAATATCTCTAATTTTAATTGTTATGAGTTATACAGATCAAAATTTCAATGTTATCAAAATAATAAACACACAAGCTAACAAAGAAAGTTATGAAAAAATGAAATAAATATAACAGTATCTAATTAAAGAGAATATGTTGGTATCATCCTATCAATGAGAAGCAGAAGCGCTATGATGAATTTATGACTTTAGAGGGATCATCGAAAATGCTGAAATACTTTCAAATGTCACAAAATAAATTGTATGAGTTCTAAACACAAGATTTCACAGGGCAATGTCATCTGACGAAATACTTGCAGTTTGTTAGAGATAAATAGAGATTGTTGATAAGTTAAGGTGCTCGAGAATCGAGTGAAATTGCCTAAACAACACTATTTGCGGATCTATGCAAGTGTCTGTCCGCAGGCGACCAGGCATAGAAGTTGTAGGTCGCCTGCTCTGGCGGTCATTGCAAGTGACGGTACGTGCTGGTACTGGTCCATGCAGGCAAAATATTCAACGGTCTTTAAGGTGATTACGCAAAGAATTATTGAAACTCTAGCCCCTTCTATTATTGAAATTACCTTTCTCTAAATCTGAACAACTTATTTATTGTTCCTCGTAATTCATTAATATCCTTTTCATAATTTTCACAGTTAACGGACAACATGTTAAATTTTCTTGCAAGTAATTTGAAGAGCTAACTTTAACTATTGTTTAAATGCAAAAAATCAATAATGCAAAATTCTAAATTCAACACAATGATTAAAAGAGGAGAAAACTTGACATTTAAATAATTCTTTGTTTCCATAGCCTACTAAATATAATAAATTTAAAAGTAAAAAGGCATTAAATTCTAGAGTAAAATACATTTAAGCCTATAGTCTTATTATTACTTCAAATAGAATTAAATTATGATAAAACATAAACGATATAACATTAAAAAACATTACCTTAGAGCCAGTAATTATAGATTAAATACCTGTAAGATATTACAGGAGTGGTCAAAAGAAATACACATTTTTCCCTGTAAGTCAGAGAGAAGGGTGCTATGAAAATTTTGTTAACACAGTCAATTTTTCTCAAAAAAAAATATATAAATAAATAAGTAAGTAATAAATAGCACACTATCGCGAAAGCCGTTTTAAACCACAGAAAATGGAGCACAATATACAGTAAAAAGTTATGGATTTCTTACTGAACAATCTCGTTCAACGTAAGTCATATAAAAACAAGTGACCAGTGGTTAGATAGTAAATCCGTAAAAGTACTATTTATAATTTGCTAATTATTATTATTTTGATTCAAAAATAAACAAAAGCATCTTACAGAAGCAGTTGTGCACGTGTAACTTGATATTAGTTATTAACAAATCAAATATTTACTATTACGTTTAAGTAAATTACTGGTTTGAAATATTGAAAGCAAATTCATAAACTATGACATAAATTACAAATACATGCGTCACAAAAGAAAGGGAAAATGATTTTTCCCAATTAATATCAAATTAAATTGCTTTAATCTGTGAAAAATTCGATACATTAGACTACATTAGCAAACAACTGACTGATATTTTATAATCAATATGTTTAAATAAATATTTGTTTTTAACTAACATTTACAATGATATAAGTATTAAATACATTGTTGCAAATGAACACTAAAAAATGTATTCATATAGTAATATAGCCTAAATATTGGTGAGATCAACGTAAAACAAATCTTTAGGTAGAAGCTTTAGGGCTATTTTCAGAATATATATCATTGAAGTATTCAAACTCATTTAAGTTAACACGGTACTCTTATTAAACAATCACTTTTTTGTGTCTTTCAATGCATTATTTCAGAAAATATGTTACTGAAATTTTTTAATTAAAGATACCACAGCGCCTCTGCATTTTTGTCATTATCAACGAGGAAAAATATTTTTCCACTAAGTTATTGTAGTCGATATTCCAAAATATACTTATGAAATAAGTCGTCATTAAACTTGTAATATTCTACACAAGGATACTTTATGTATAAAAATTTACAAATTTCAAATTTATACTCTTTACTAACATTACTGTATTTTACAAAATTTGTATATATTTTAAAACTCAATCTATAATAATAAGGGAAAAAATTATTAGAAAATATCACCTACTAGAGTTTAAATATGCACAGCAAGAAATCGACTGTACACGTTTCTATTTTGGGAGTAGAAAAATAATGTTCTGTAAAATTTTACACTTTTGATTTGTAAGAATGTTGGAAGTGTAAAAATATTTTATAAAATCTACAATTTTAATTATTTGGTCAATTTTGCACCAACATAAATAAATATACCACATGCATTAGTAGAAACATTTTTAAAAATTGGAGTATTATGCATTTTTTGGTTTTCAAATTACAGCCGCTATTCCATATTTGTTTAAACTTTGAAGGGCTGTATCTCCTAAGAGGTGAACATTTTGCTAAGGTAATTTTTATGCAAACGTATTTTTTTAGCTATAGACTCTCCGCTACCATTTGTGCTACTTCTTTTGAAAACACTTTATATTAATACAAACGTACTTACTTGGTCTTGATCTACAAGAATAAAATTATTTTATATACTGAATTTATCATGTAATAAATACAACAGATAAGAAACCGGTCTTTACTATCTCGGTAGAAAGTGTTTAATATATTTTATAATAATAACTATGTATCTACGAATCGGACAGATTAAAGAAGGTGCGTATGTGTCGATGCCGAGTACCACTTTAGTGGGATCAATAGGTTATCTCAGCTGGAATAAATTAATTAGTTTATTTCGAATGATGGCAAAATATAGCCATAAATAATTATGAGTAAATATCAGAATTGCTATGGGTGAATGTAACGTTTAGCACTGTGGTCTACCGACGCATAAAACTGAATTGGAGACCTTTGCCAATGTGTTAAGATTTGGTAATGCCCATGAGTCATAAAACCTTAGTACCTAGAAGGCCAGGGTACCCCAGCTTTATAAAGGTTTTATACTTTCCTTTCCATGCATACCTACTTTCCCAGTTAGGTACTTCCTGACAAAAACGAGACGGCTATAAAATTTGTTTGGGTGTCACATTTTAATATTTGCAAACAAAAATAACAAAAATATTTCACTTGGAAACGTTTTAATCAAATGACGTCCCGATTTATAAATGACATGTTAATAGTATAAGTCAACGATTCTCAATGACTTTTTGAAAATTGTACATTCTAAGCATTTGCAATTTTTCAGGTGTTATTTATGAAATCAAATAACACGATATTTTACTGTGCTTCTGGGTTTGGCTAATCAATTGGTAAAAATTATCAATATTAATGATTAATAGTGATGGTGATTAATGATAATGTTTCAAGAAAAAAATCCTAATTGTATTAATTAAAAACTAAATGAATAACTCATTATAAATAAAAAAAATAAAATGATTTAAATACATGAAAATTGACAATTACCAATTTTATATGGAAATCCAAAAATGGATGCTTCTACATCGGGACACTCTGTTGTATAAAAAAGTTGTCATTTGTTAGAAGCAAAGGTAAATTGTGTTTTTATTTGAAATTCTACCTGGAATTCTTATAGAAAATTAATGGACATTGAGAAAAACTTGATTTTCACAATTTTGTTTATTTACGTAAAGACGTTATTTTTAACACTTCCTTGTTATAGTATTTTATTATTCGGAAAAATTAATTGGAATATTTCTTAAATTCTTATTTTCCACATTTGAATGTAACATCTTTTAATTTTTGGAGAAAAATGAAATTATTTCGAATAGTAATACATCGAACAATGAAATAAAACATGCGATTTGAGATAATTTAATTATTAATTACTGAATTTTATTATTACGTTTATTTCATTATTTTTTATAATGACGCCAATTCGTTGTGCTTTTAGTAAAGTTACCTTGGTTTTAAATATTCCTGTTGTTAAAGAATATCAGTTTAGTGCCAGTAGCAAAACAATATTGAGTGGTTCGTAGGAAATTAACATATTGTGGTATTGTTATTATATTTTTGTATAAAGATTTACAATATTAATATTTTTTTTATATTACATACCAATTTTTCAATGCACACCAATAAATTGTAAAATATTTGCGAAATAGAAGGTATTGGTTATATACCGTAAATTTTAATCTGCAACAAAATTTAAACCATATCTTCCTCCGTATAAAGTTGATTTGAACCACATGAACAGATTGTTAGAGATTCAACTGCCACAAATTTAACAGGCGATAGTATACATCAAAATGAGCAACAAAAAACTTATATGACATGCCATCCGAAAAAAAGAAAACAAATCTCCAATTTCATATGTAAAAATTCGGTTAATCATCTCACCATCATTGTTTACATTAAATGGCTATAAAATCAAATCAAATGGTCAACGGCACAGTGGCAATGTGCAATAAAAAATGAACGAACAAAAAAATAGAAAGAATTTCCCAAAGAAAGAAGTAAATACAATTTCATAACGCGTACTTTATATCAGCAAATTCAACCGCTTTTGGCGCTATTGTTATTATTAATTAATAAAATTAATTTATGTTTTAATCAATGAAGTAATATGACCTACTTGATGTTACAACAACTGTTCAAAATTTTGTCCACCTTAAACACATTTGGGCGTGTCTTACCAAGTGTACGAACTAATGTTTCTGGTTCTTGTCTGTTTTACGTAAGTTTTTATTTTCCAGGACGATGGATAGGTAGGCGTGGGACTATAAAGTGACCAGCTCGGTCTCCCGATTTGAGTCTAAACGATTTTTTTCTCTAGGGACATCTCAAATCAGTAGCTTTTGCAAATCAACACGAAAATCTTGAAGATTTAAGACAACATATTGTAAACGAATGTCAGAATTTATCTCCAGAGATTTTTGTAAATGTAAGGAGGTGTTTCGTAGACTGGCTCCATATTTGCCAAGAACAACTGGATGCACAATTTGTACATCTATTATAAACAATTTTAAATCTATATGGGATGTATATATCTGTTTTTATATATTTTTAGGTATTAATAATATTGTGTGAAACTAACTACTCAGTGGACAAAAGCCCCAACCTGCGTTGAATTACACCCACAATATCTACTCATATATTCCTTATTATTAGCTTTTGTAAAATTTTTACTGTATTAAAAAGGTATTTTAAGCTAATATAAATCAAATATCCTACAATTCCTATCAATGAACTCATATGTATGTTCTCTGATACCAAACGTCTAGGTATGCTAATGGACAATTCCACAGACAAAGCTCTATTCAATAATTATTTAAAGAAATTAATATAATTTACTAACCTGCTATAATGAAACACTCTATAAATATCTAACTTCACTTTTCGGCAGTGGAAATACGACAATTCAACCACAATAGATGAGATCTGACCTATTTCTGCAAATCAAATATCTAACTATAAAAATTATTATAAAAATTAAAATTATTTGAAGTTAAATATCGACAATGACAAAAAGGTCAGATCTTATCTATTGTGGTTGAATTGCCAAAAAGTGAAATTAGATATTTATAGAGTGTTTCAATAAAGCAGGTTAGTAAATTAGATTAATTTTTTTAGATAATTATTGAATAGAGCTTTGTCTGTGGAATTGTCCATTAGCATACCTAGACGTTTGGTATCAGAGAACATACATATGAGTTCATTGATAGGAATTGTAGGATATTTGATTTATATTAGCTTAAAATACCTTTTTAATACAGTAAAAAATGTATATATCTGATAATTTTAAGTCACTTCGGTCAGTCAGCTTCTCTTAAAAATGTTTGTACCAACGTTCATTTCGTTAACAAATGCACGCGTATAGAACACTATCATTAGCTAATGACTTTGATTTAAATATTACTTTGCACGTACGCATGAGATATTGAATCAATACCATGGATTATGGAATTTATGAATATAATAACAGAGAAGTTATATTAGTAGTCGGTTTGGCAGACAACAATAAATAACAGAAACAGGGAATACAAATGAAATTTGTAATAAAATTACAATAAGGTAACAATAAAGTTTAATTCAGTTTTATTCAACTGTAAACAGAGAATATTTAAATAATATTTCGGCAAAATTAACTTGAAATTAGTACTATTTTGTATTTTACAACCACATAGCTAAAGTATTCTCCATCGCCTGAATATTAACGAGAATTATTTCTGCTACTTTATTTACATATGCATATCAAACAACAATAGCATCTGTAAAACAGTTCGAAATATGCAGCGAAAATTATAAAGATCTTTGCCGACTGAAAATTTAAAAAATTATATGGTTCCACGAACGGCTCTGTTATGGAAATCAAAGTCCCAGTGTGGTGCCCATCTCTATAATTGTTATAATACCTTTATAGTCAGAGCAAACAAGCCTCTCTTGTATTCTACCGCATTCACCACACCCTTGGAGTGGAACAGACCTCACCTTCGGGATGCTCTTTTTATTGCATTCCATTAATTTGCTATAATTAACGTTTCTTAGAAGTTGTGAAATTAGTGATTTACAACAAGCATTTAATAAGCATAAATATGTGAAACATTTAAGTTATAGGCGAATAACAATTAGTAAGATTTGTATGTATAGGGTGAGATAAATATCTGTGGTCTCCACCAGCCAGGATATACTAATAGGAAAAATAAAGTAACAGCATTCAGTAAACAGAATAGAATAGAGAAAGGTAATTTATTACTCAAAGGTAAAAGTTTCACTTAACGAAGTATAAAATGGATAAATGGATGAATAATTACTTGTTATACAAGGGAAAAAAGTATTAGATTTTAGCTCGAGGTTCTGTTTGTCAAAACATCTAGAGTTAAAATCAAATATTTGTCAATGTTAGATGGCATTAGTACAGTTACTCCCTTTATAAAATGAGAAAAAACGATCGTGAGGGGTACTCTAGGACGCAAAATACTATAACTTCGATAGATATCGACATATTTAATTGATTCTTCGTTGTTCACCACAACTTTTCTTGAAACATTGGTTTTTGTGTTTGGTATAAAATCAGCACATCTTCTTTGTCTGTATATCGTGGTACATCATATTTCCTAGTTCCTCACTGCGACAGGCACCGTCAATTCCAAATATCGGGGCTACTTTGGTCATAAGATAACGTATATCTGGTGCATTTAAGAGAACGTTTTATACCTATTTCCTTTGATTTTTTTGGATTGTAACCAACATTTGATTTTTTTGAAATATGCCGTTAGTGTTAGGTATTTTCCAATATCAATGTCCTTCTTCACTTTGAAGCATAGGCCAAAAATACCTCTTCTTTTAAAGATGAAGCGTTCTTCTCCATGCGACATTGATAATAATATAATAATAATATCTCTACCCCTCATTCTAATCACAGGGATTAACCCAGAAGTCGGAGACTTGTGCGGGAGAGGGGGCGGCATACCATTATTAAGCAGGCCATTTGCACCCACAAACGACTTACGTTGGTAGGTCCTAACCACTATTCAGTGCAGGAATGAGGGAAACCTGGAAAACCTCATTATTTAAGGGGGTAGTCAAATATCAGCCGGTATCAATCTCTCACATTGACCCAAGCTAACATTTTTCCACCCTACCATACCCGTAGAGAGGGTGTCAATTCTCTCTATCAATATAGCTTATATACGGTCTACCGGCAGCCGGGCGCGAACGCACATCGATCTAATCACCTCGATTCAAGTACTGATGCCTTAAACCGCGCGGCCACTGACGTGATCGAAGGCAACAAGCTCTTTTTCATAGCGAATTTTTAATTTTGCAGGAATTAATGCATTACTTGCATCATTAGCCGCCAACATCTCTGGCGGAACTTCATTAAGAGCCTCAAGTGAAAAATAAATCAAACTTAACCTTCAAATTGAACTGACTGAAAATTTGAAAACTTATGTCAAAAAATATTAACAATCAAAACTGCTCGTAGTTATGGAAACGGCAGCGTAATTTAGCGCCGCAGCAGCTTTACTGCTATTTATTGTTAACCCTTGTCCTATGGACACAAAATTCGTGAACATTTTTTTGATTTAAATTATTGATGGCGGGATAGCCTCAACTTTCTGCGAATTTCTCAAAACAGGGATATTATTGCTATTATCATTATTATGCGGGGTTATTAAGTTTAATTTGAGCTTAGCTGACAATCTGCCATGACAGTCAGTGACAGTTTTATGATGAAAATGATTGAAAATGTTGCAGTTTGCACAATTCGCTAAAGGTTTGTCATTAAATAATTAACGAAAATTTCATAAGAACCATGAGAAAAATCTAGTGCAAACTTTTTTGCTTAATGCTGCCTGCATCCGCATTACGTTGGATACAAGCATTGTCACAACAATACGATAGGCCTACTGTATAATGTAACAAAAATCGTGCGGAAAAGTGCACTTTACCGCACTAGTGTTACACGCTGCTACACTTTTAGTTGAATCTGGAGGAGACTTGATGATACTAAAGAAACATAGTGGTTGGAAGTCATCAACAGTTGATGAACATGAATTGAACGTGTGGCAGTGAATTAGTTAAAATGAGACCCAATTTGCAACCAGGATCGTCAACGGCATTTGTGTCGATAGTAGAAAATATGATTTTAACTCAAAAATATTCCACTGTAGCAGACATTCCCAATCATTAGAGGAACTTATCCTTCATGTCCTACAACTTTACCTTTGACGTTTCTATAATTAAATATATGTATGTATTTATGTAAAAAAGTATTTATTTTTTTAAAAAAGTGATATATTGTTACTTCTGTTACATTTTGTTTTTGTATTTTAAACCACAATACTGTGATCTATTAAACAACGTTCGTTGTTGTGTTAAAATAAGTTTTGAAAAATGGAATATGATTCTAGTTTTATTCTGAAGTTATGGAAGAAGCCAACATAGGGGCATTGAACTTACTTCCGCAGAAATCTAAAGGTAGATATGAAAAAGCATACATACAATACAAAGAACGTGCCCAAAACAAGAAAGTAAGAAGTCACTCAGAAAATGTTTTACTTGTTTACTTTCCAATAAAAAGAAAATAATTTAAAGCTTCAATACTTTGGTCCAAATATTCAATGTTACGCACAATGCTACAATTGCAAGATAACGTTGATATTAAATATCCAAAAATGATAGCGTTTATAAAACGTCAAAATGCAGGATACAAGTCAATAAAAGAGATAAATACATTTTTACTTGAAGAACCCGACGATGTTTTTTACTAAAGAAGGTTAAATATTAAGATATACTTAATATTACAGTATAAGTAGATACTTAAATGTCATTTTTGACATATTTGTCGTTCGTAGCTATCTATTTCTTGTTTTGAAGTTTCAGGAGTATGTCGGTCTGATGAGCTTCTTACACTAACGGTAGATGACAGACATAGAAGATAAAGAATAATAATAGTGAAAATTCCATACTCAAAAACAAATAAAGAACGTACATTTACCATAACGGCTGTAACAAGTAATACACCAAATTTTGCAGAAATTTACAGAAAATATGCGTGTCTTCGGTCAAAAATTAACCAGAAGCGTTTCCTTTTATGCTTTAAAACAGGAATATGTGCAATTAAGTAGCTGGCAAGCATAGCATATCTAAAGTACTACAAAAAATAACTGAATATCTGAAACTTCTAAATCACATACATAGTACAGGACACAGTTTTAGGAAAACTTCAGCAACTCTATAAGTAACACTGGTGGAGATATTTTAACTCTAAAACAGCACGGCGGGTAGACATCAACAAAATTGCTGAAGGCTATTTATAAGCTTCTTCCAAAAAAGAGAAATATTGACAATCAAATTATGGGAAATGATATAGAACCTGTTAATGAAACTCAACCTAGCATCTCTAGAGGTTATCAGTGTTGTTGTAATATTGTAGGAAGCAACAATGGTTCACATACTGAAACTTCAATTGCTGCTTCTATTCATAGTGTCCATATTATTGTTCATAACTGCACGTTTCATATTAATATAACAAATACTGAAAGTTTCTTTCCTCCCTTGTTATATTAACATGATATTATTCTTCCATTCCATTTTTACAAACAACGGAGATGTTTTCTCCCTTCCAAATGTCTTTTATTTTCATGTTGTCGTTTGCAGGGTAGGGACATAGAGACTTGACAGTGCAGTCAACGAAGCAACCACAAATCAAGACTCTATACCAATTCGCCGATTCACGGTTTTTCGTTTGATCATTCTCCCAAAAACCGACTTCTTGGCGAATCGGTACGAATTGGAGCACAACGAATCGCACAGGAGAAATGCATTATCCCCATTTTTCGCAGACAGACGAATCAATTAATTAATCCAACGCACCAACGCATAGTGCGTAGCAGACTTAAGCCTTTTCTGTTTCAAAGTCTGCATTTAATTTCGCATTTCACATTCTAGTATCACACTGTAGTAGATCAAATAAATGAGAAAAGTATATAGGTAACTCCATTTTAAAGCGCACTTCATTTGAATACGAAGTACACTCCGACATCGCCATCCATCTTTTCCTGGCCATCTTCGCTATCGGCAGCTCGCATAAACCCAAGGAGTAATTGACATGTGGGGCTCGGAGATTACAATACTGTTTTGGTTATGACGATAATAATATTTCAGTGTATTTTATAAACAAAGCTACACGGTTATCAGCACGGAGAGCGTGAGCGATAAGTGGTGGTATGACAAGACAAGGTCCACAGTCCACTCGTCTTCTATTCAAAGCTGCAAAGTCCGCGCTGCAACCTCCGTCAGAGTTATAATAAAAGGTGAAGATCTGTTCCGCCAACGTTTATTGCATAGCTTTATTTACATAATTTCAGGCTTAAGAACATTTTACTATGTAGGAGTTAAATATAAGTAGCCTGGAAATGATGGCGTAAAATATGATGGAGGACAACGGAGAGGATATTAATAGTTATTTGTTTAATTAGGCAGTAAGGTATAAACTTTAATGCCGCGGCTGGTATTTAATACACGAGGCGCAGCCGAGTCTATTAAGGTAACCAAGTCATTAAATCGACTTTACTGCTAAGTTAAACACGATTTTTTCGTCGCTCAATTTTAATTTTATCATAATAGCGAACAAAGCTATTTATTTTATATTATTAAAATTGTATGATACTTGTTGCATGAATAATAATAATTTCATCAAGTGTGTGGTTGCTGAGACAAGCGTTATTAAGTAAATAACTTTACCATATCTGGGGCAAGTCGATGTGATGAATTACTTCAAATAAAAATTGGAGATGGAGATGGAGAAATAGATTGCTGAACACCCTGTCAACTACAAAAATAAAGAAAAAAAGATTCTTTTTATCAAACGAAAATTTGACATAATATCAAAACCATATTTCTTAAAATGTTCAAATGGTAAAGCATATAACCAGTTAATAGGAATTCATACATGCGAAAATGCCAAAACAAGTTGCTGCATTTCTCAAATTACGATTCTCACGAATATAGCGGATATTTTTTTCGTAGAACTTTAGCTACAGTATTAATAAATGAGGCTGATATCACAACTTTAAAAATAAATGGTGGATGGAAATCTCCAGCGATAGCTGAAGTTAAAAAAGAAATCGATTTTTTAAATAATTCAACCATTTTGGAGGATTCAATAGTTTATAAACTAGTGAGTGAGAAATAGTAGATGTAGGTAAGCTATCCTAACAGACCGGTTGTGGGCTTGTTAGCTCTCATTAGTATGT
This sequence comes from Monochamus alternatus, assembly GCA_037114965.1. Classification (NCBI taxonomy): domain Eukaryota; kingdom Metazoa; phylum Arthropoda; class Insecta; order Coleoptera; family Cerambycidae; genus Monochamus; species Monochamus alternatus. The sequence goes on from CM073430.1 coordinate 23,728,222, forward strand.
CATAGGTTAGACAACCGACAAAGGAACTGGCGATTCTGCGTATATGCATAAACTGAGTGCTCATGAAGGGTATTCAATTTAGGTTTATTTGATTGTTGGTTTGGCGAAAGTATGTCGGCGGAAGGAACTTACAAATCTGCTTGTGTGAAAAATTAAGGACTATGGTTCCAAATCATAATACCCAATACTAAAACAAACGAGAGTTTTTGGTAACATCTGAACATATTGATGGCTTGAATTTCAGGAGAACTGGTAAGCAAATACGTCGAACTGAAAACTGTGACGACCTTCGCATCTTTCTTCGATATAAAGCTGGTAAATGTACCGAAGAAGCTATTGGTATAAATGGCACTGGCAACTGCTTGCACTATTTTTTTCATTCAGTTCCAAGCGTCTATTAAAATCTTAACGTCAGTGGTGTCGGCTTTAACTTGAATACTAATCTTTTAAGAAAACTAAATCTTTGGGCTTTATTATGAGAAGTTACTCAAAAATTCAACATTATGTATATGTTTCCAATACATCAAGTCTACTTATTGCGACCATAGAAATCACAAAATATATACAACGCCAGAAGCTTTTAGATTAGGCACTCAAAAATAGTCCCACTATGGAGAAAGCAACCAACTCATAAAATCTAAGTTACTGCAATATTACCAGATTCGCGTTTTGTCCATAGGATGGCTATATTCGGTACCTCTTTTGGCGTTCTATATATTTCATGATTTCTATGATTGTGACTTGCAAAGTTACCCATACTATAAATTTGACCGATAATCTGTGTCTACTGAATATACAGTCTACTTTATTTTACTAGTATAAGTAAATGATTAAACCCTGCATTTCTGATCCTATCCAAGTAAAGTAGTTATTTTATCTTTATCCAGTTATTCTAGTTCAGTAATGCTGCTTGAAACAAGCTAGGTTGTAGAAAACAAAGCGTGGGTTTTTCATCGACGTCCCAAACGCCTCGAAGTGGCGCTATTAATAATCTAAGACAGTAATCGATCGTAGTTGGAACGGGTCCACAGCCCCCGATATCCTCCTTGGCTTTGGAACACATGACCACACAGTGAGTGTTGTTTACCGGTCTCGGGGCAGTCTGGGTGATCGCGCGCGAGGTCGGCTTTGATGTGTAGGCCAGGCGAATGTGACGTCAGTGGCTGGTCCACGGTCACTGGGATCATGTGTGCCGTTCCCAGAAAACCACGTCGCACCCACTGAGCCACCGCCAACAGAACACATGAATTATTTATACATATATTTATATATACATTTATATACGTAAGCTGTGGCGCATACGTTGAGAAGTTCAGCGGAAATAAAAATACGTAACCATTGTGTGTAACTTTTACTATGAAGCATGTAATATTTCAATATCTGGATACGGAAGTATCCATGAATATCTGTTTTCTTAAATCAGAGAATGGACTGAAGATTTATGGTACACAAGAAGGAAAAATGGTGGATGATTGAAGTTGATGCTACTTGTTTTCTAATACGGTTCATTAAATTACTATTTTTTACACTGCAACTCATTCGTAATATTTCGTACAAGTTAGCACCTAAGTAGGCTATATTCGTCATTCTAAAGGAAGAGAAATTTTATTAAATTTTTTCTTTTCTCTGCTGCTTTTGAGAATATGATCAATAGTATTCGAGATATTGCAAATTATATTGTATGTACTGTATTTATAAATTATTATTTACCTTGTTTGATAACTTTGTTAAAGGCATCTTTACATAGAATCACCAAAATATGAATATACAGTATGCGCCAAAAGTATGGAATAAATTCAATAAAAACGAAACAATTATTTTTTGGGAAAAATCCTCGAACAGGTCGATTTTTAATTTTAAAAGTACATATTTTAGCGTAAAATGCGATTTTCAAATGTCATTTGTTTTCGAGTAATGACGTCATCGATTTTTTTTAAAATGGCAACACCATATTTTTTTCCTTGATTCTGAAAGATCGTTTAATTCTCTATCAGACAGTCCTAAAATTTTGCCCTCTTACATAGGAAAGTTTTCGAGTAAATGACGATTGAATGTTAGAAAACGTAAATCAATTAAAATAAAGCAAAAACGTGCTGATCTCAGCATCCACAGAGTCAGCAGCTATCAGTACCTCAAGGTCTTGCCATATATTGATTTCGGTTCCCACATAACGGTAATCTTACGAGACATCCCGTAGCGGCCTCTGCAACTGGTCGCATTCCATGGTTCGAAACGTTTCGAAGTTCTTCACTATTGGTATCTTCAGTGGTGACTCCGTAAAAGCTTGCCCGCCTAATGAGAATCGCCAAGCACAGTGAAAGTCCTACTATAGATTTACAAACTGTTTGTAAAATGTGATTGCAAACCAAAACAAGATACCATTTCAATCAGTAAGCTTCCTATGAGCCTAAAGGGGAGAACGCACTATGTGGTCGCGGTCTAGATGGATGGCAAACCGTTGTGTTCCGATCTGATCACGGCATGGTCAAAGTCAGTCCCATAAGTCATTCTGTATGCTCTTGCGACTTATTTTACTGTACCATTTAAGTGTCAAAATATGTTCTGTGGAAGATGTTTTTTGTTAACTCTTTTATTTGACGCAACTGGCCACCTAGTAGCGCAAACCTGTACATTTTAAATCATTAGAATATCCTTTACTAAACAAGAACGAGACTAACATGGTCCGCGATGCGCCTAGACCGCAAGCGCATAGCGCGTTTCCTCTTCCAGAACTCTCAGTTCACAGGGATAAAAGCACTGTCAAAAGCTAATCTTTTTATAAGTAACTTTGCAGTTGATGAACAGAATCAGATGAGTCTTTATAGATTCTTGTTAACTTAGCATTTCCAATAATATAATACATTTTTTCTGAGCGGTCGAAATGGTCCAAGCATAATGGTCAAATTCTGCTGATCTGTTCAGTTTGTTGTTTTTTTTTTCAACTGGTTTCTATTGATATTTATGTACATTTTTATGTGGCTTAAACAGTTAATCCAAATTATTTATTTAAGTAGAACATAATTTAAGTAATATCATCATTACATACAGGGGATTATAAAACGTGTCACTAGATACTTTCCTAGCTCTTTCAGAATGAAATTTCGACCACTTAAAATAACCGCTCGACGTCTGCTTTTGGAACTCTTCATATTCTTGGGTTACAGTTCTAACAAATTTGGTGTTAACTCTGACATTTTTCAGCTTTTCATATATTTGACAAAATATGGTATGCAATATTTATTTTCAATGCGCTTTGCATTTTTTCTATTATGGCAGCACTAGCTAGATGTTCATTGTCAGCACAGTTTGATTTTAGACTCCCTGTATGTCTGAAGTTGCGCAATTAGGCATTTAATATCAAAATTGTCAAATCATAACAAAGCAATACACCATGTGCTACATTCGTACCTCAACTATGGATAAACTTAATTTGTGTGTTATATCTGCTTAGAGTATAAGTGTAAGATAAGAATTCTTAACTCCTGAAAATTAAATAAAAAATTATCTGCGAGTGTTAACGAAATTACACTTTCTCAAATGCAACTACTTTTAATAACAAAGGTAACACTGACGAAACAAACCAATCATGTTACAAATGTTAATATGTAGAAATTACTATTAGTTATTTGGATGGTTTCTGCTATAATATAAAAATTATCTTTTTAGGCAAAAATATGTACCTGAGTACTAAATCGATTCAAATTTCCCGCATTTCTAGTTTAGTTCAATTGCTTATTAGGGTGATATCGTCTTCTTGCTGCCGGCGTTATAAATTACACTGCTCTTCTTTCTGCTCTCACTGTTATTACTTTAGTAAAAGCTGAAGAGAGATCCACGGTGATTTGTTGCAAATATTCTACTCATACACAGTAGTTTATGTTGTTGTGGTTTGGTTCACGTATCTGGCGTTACTCTCCATGTTCAGCGCAAATATACTTTTACTGTTCGCACGCTCGCCTCACCACGTCCTGCTGAGAACGAGTTAGATCATTAATTATTGGTAAAGTATCAGCTTTTATTTTTAGGCCGCTTCCACAGGAGTTCGTTGAAAAACAGCCTGCTAACCAGCCAGTATTTTAGAAAGCTTGCCAGACGTTTTAAAAAAAATGCACCAAAAATATAAAATACGAAACTCAATTTTATTTTGGAGACTTAAATTACAGGGTGTAACTGGAACATGTAAAAAAATGTCAGGAGTGAATTTTTAGCTCATTTTAAAAAGAAACATGAATATGAATCGATGCCCTTAGCGGCTTAATTTTTGATGTATAACACATTTCAGTTTTGGAACATATCTAAAATTCTATTAATAATTAATATCGATAGCGGTAAAAGCAGTTTAATTTGCTGTATAAAATAGGTGTTTTAAAATGTAATGTATTTCTTTCCATATACTTTGCCTTATCAGGTTTTACAGTGGACCAGTTTTCAGTGCCGTGCAGAAGTGTATTTTTAAAACATTTTTCAACTCCCTTTTTTGTTTTTTTTACAAAATTGTATTTGTAAGAGTCATAAAAATTCAATTTTTTTGTTAAATAAATTCTGAGTTACCCTGTATAGGTATATCTTTGAGTAATGATGTATAATTGATGTATATTTATGAAATTTGGATTAATATAATTAGGTGAATGCAATAATTCCTTGAATTTTTATATACTATATCACCAGTGGCGGAGATACTGGGAGACAACATCGACTTTAGGATTTCGATGTCGCTGAGTATTTTGAAACCTCATACAGTATATTTTATTTCAAGTTGTATTTTTGACACATATCTTTTCAGATTTACTTGGATAACGAATTATTTTGCAGTTAATAATATATTTGGTTTATCTAAAAGGAAACATATCTCTATTACCTCTTATTAAATTTTAAAAATATTGGTATAGATAATTTATATTTTAATTATATTGTGATATCTTGAAATGATTAATTTTTGCACATTTTTTTTAATTATGGTCTTATTCAAAATTGTGTCAGTTTCTTAAGATTTCTTCTACAAAATCAGTAAATTGAAGCTAATATCATTTTATACATTTCAGTTAAAGAAAATAATAACTCGGAACTTACTGTTTTTTTTAATCCATTAATAAATGATTGAGAGAAGTTTCCATTAATTACCTATACGGACACTAGTGTACTCAAATGGGAAAGATACCACGTCAGAACAGACCAAATGTGAGAAAGATAAGTTGCATATGTAGGTATTTGCAAAAAAATAATAATCTTTGCTGTTCTGTTGACGATGTCCCTTTTCTTACAACAGATTTTTTAATATTTTTTGTATACTATTAAAAGAACAATAAAACTGAAAACAAATACTTTGCATTATTGCACTAATTAGATGAAAAGATATAAACAATAAAATTTACAGCTAAGTTCGAAAAGTACAAACGGTTCCTCCGGTTTACAATAAGAAGAAAAAAATAATATCTTGTATTAAGGCAGTAGAACAGAGAAACTGATACTCCCACGGTTGCCAGACTTTGAAAATGATTTTACTTAATTTACAATACAAATGGGTAGAATTATTTAGATTGTGAACCGTCGCAACTATAATCGTCGTATTGTACAGATGTTTACTTACTTTTCTTTTTACACAGAAGCAATGGAAAGACATGAGTTTTTCGATACTGTATATCTAACAATGACAAATTTTGAAACTAGATGTGATAACTCTATTAATAGGTTTACTAAGTCACACAAGACAAACATAGAACTATTACGGATTTGGTAACAGTGGTGGTTACTCTCGGTCGGCTATGGTTCCGCTCGGAGCTCACACGTAACTATCGATATGGCCGATCGTCGACAGTGGTCGATTAGTAGACGTTATAAAGTATAGAAATTACCTGTTTTACACAATAACTAATAGACGAAATAGACGAAACAGAATCAGAGCTTATCCAGTTAATCGGAAGTGGATTTACAATTATTTTAGATCAGCAGAACTGGACCTAGACTCAATAAACTTTGATTTTAAAATCAATTTTATAAGCTCGTTTAAATAAAGTACCTATACAAAGTGATTTTAAATAAAGTAGCAAAAATGAGACGGCATATTCCTTAGGTGAAAATAAACCGATTTAACCTAACATACCTATATCCCAAGTCGCTTAATAAAAAAGATACAGGGTGTCAAAGTTAAAATTTTACTTTCGATATTTGTAAAAAAATCCAAATATTTACTTAAAATTTGTAAACCAGGGGTTTTTGTGGGTGGGAAATTCAAATTTGTTTCTAATTTTGACGTCACTAGTAGAGGGCGCCACCTATGGCACATCATGTTTCCTTTAAATGACAGAACTTTTTTGCAGCTTAGTGTATCCATCTGACTATAGAAATAATTGATTCTCCAACCTGTTTTATTTGAAAAAGCTATTTGCTAAAGTCGTTAGGAGTAACCATTTTTGAAATAATCCTATTTGAAATGCTGAGTGCACCGAGTAAAAACTATTTTGATTTGAGGTAAAGTCCCTTTTCTACTAAAGATACAGCAAAATATTACTTGAAAAAGTTGTTCAGAATGGTAAATTGAAGACGTGCAAAATTTCAAGCAGATCGGCGAGGTTTGATGAAACCATTTTTCAACAAAGCACAAAGATTTTATCAAAGCAGGCTGATCTTTTTGAAATTTTGCACATCTCCATAATTTACCGTTCTGAACAACTTTTTCAAGTAACATTTCGCTATATTTTCAGCTATATATTTGCAAAACCAATACTCTTCTACATAACATTCTTGGACCATTTTGCGTATGGTAATAGCTGATATGTTTGATCTATGTCAATATAATATGTAATATGTGTTGAGATCAACAAACATGATCTGGAATTGTTGTGTTTGCACTGCTTTATTTCCGTAATTATTCATGATGGATGAACTTTAAATGCCCTACGTTCTAGGGCGTTATTTTTCGTTTAATGTGTCTCAAAGCTGTGAGTTTTACAAACAGAAGGAGACAAAAATAAACTGAATTATTATATTAAATAGTTAATAACATTTTATTGATCAACTGATGTAGATATTCGTTCATAACTTATTTTTTTTTCGCCTGGATTTATGGATTGTTTTACATAATTTAAGAGTATACGCAAAGCGGCTAGATAAACGTCAAACATCTTATAATGATACAATAAAGTAATGTAAAACTTTTAAAACACTGGCACGGATGTGTCCTTATTACAAATTATTAAATTAAGTTTTGATAACATTTATTATGCTTACGAAATATCCTCTGGAATTAATTGTTGTATGTACTTAAGGCGGATGTTTCAACAATCATGGTTGACAAATTTCCTTTATCGTCATTTAGTAATATAAATGGGTATGTTACTTTTAATAAATAATTAAGAAAATTAATTCATTGATTTAAATATATCCAGATTTGTGTTCAACACTGTGACGAAACAAATTCTCACAGCTTGGGAAAAAATAAATTAATATATTTTTTTTGTATACGCACGTCACTGAATAACTTACGAAGTCAATCCTGTTACTAGAGGAAACTTCATGTGAAAAAAATTTGTTCAGTAAAATATTACTGAAAATTTGGAAAGGATGGTACTTTTGTAAGGTAAATACGAGTATCGAATTGAGCGTATTTGTCGCTATATTATCCATTTCAGTTTTTTTGTTTAAAGAAAGAGATTTTTGTAAAATGTTTACTTATTTTCAAACAGCCTTCGATTATTTTAAAAAGAGGTATACTTGTTGCATGTCGCTAAAAAGCACAAAAGCAAATGTTATTACAGTTAGTAAGTAGCTGCCGGGTGGATATTCCAAAACTAAATTTAAAATAATCACTTTGTTTTTGCTGTTGTGTTTTGGTTTACCCGGTTATTTATTTTATTATTATTTTTAACTTGTTTCATTCATGTTGTGTTGTGTTTCAATCTGTTAATTATATTATAAGAACGACATCAGTAACAGTCATTTTAAAACTAATCGAACGCTGTTTCAAAATAACTAATCATTTTCAGAAACAAAATCTGAATGGAATAATATAGTGGCACAGGTACTTAGAATGCCCTGTACATTTAACACAAAAAAAAACATTCGTTTCAAAAAGTTGAGTATAATTACCCAACATATAAGAAAATTATCGTGAAAAAGTAAAATAAGAAAGTATTCTCTCAGACTTCTAACTTAGTAAGAAAGGAAAACTATATTAAGGTAAGTTTATTTAAATCACATTATTTTTGTCTAAGAAAACTAAGCTTAAAGTATTGACTGTACTGAACAGACAACATTAATCGAACAATCATACTTTGTTGCTTCTAAGAAAACATAAACATCTACTTTTAATCAACACGAATAATGACCCTAATTCTAAGTTAATTATTTCGGCACAAAAAATATTTTTCACTAAATCAAATTTGTTTTTAATTAATAGGATTTCTAATTTTCCGGTTCTCCCATATAACTTGCAAATTATACGTTTAGCCTGTCCCAAATTTCACGGCAATCCAACAAAATTAAAGGTTTCAGACAACAAATTAAAGTTGTGGCTGTTTCTTCTTATTATAATTGGGCAGAACTAAATCTTTCAAATTAAATTGTTTTATATGATAATTAAAAATGGCATTATACAGAAATTGTATGTTGTGGATTAGACAAGACAGTGTTGGTCACCGAAGACTCCGGATTTTCTTGGATGTAAAAACTAAAAAAAAGTTTAGCTACGTGGATCGAGAAACTTAACGTTGAGTCAACAGTCAGGAATACTCTTATTTCTAATTATAGCACAAAAATGACGAAAACTGTGCAATTGAGTAAATGTTAAACTTTGATTATATTTACATACACGATGTATTTTTATATACGATTGGGCGTTACAGTACAGTTTAACGTTCTATTGTCAGGGCGTAAATCTCAACTTAAACTCCTGAGGGCCTTATTAACGCACGAGGGTAATAAATTAAATTTATCGCCCGATTGTATGTGTAAAAGAAATACTGACTCAAATTTTAATTTTTATATTCAATATTGTTTAAACATACAACAAAACTATATGGGTGAATGTCTCCAAATGAAAGAAAAGAGATTGTTATTTTGGTTTAGAAACAAAAATATTATTTTTTAGAAAAAAACTGAAGGAAAAGCTTTATTTATCAGTTAAAAACAAAACTTTGGAGGAGACGGTTTATTTATCACTTTATTTGGGTGCCAATAAGACGTTTTCATTGAATTTTCCTCCGACATGTTTCTTTCTACATCATAAAATAAACTCCTGATAGGTGTACTCATATAATTTTTTGATTTGTATGGAAGCAATGCCATTTTCACAACTTTTCTGCAGGTTTAAAAATTTTATCTTGCAATCAACATCGTTGAATTGGGAATGAGCTGCTGTTAAAAATGGCGACTGCGCAAAATTAATTTTTTGCTTTGGTTACTAAGTCTCTACGTACTACTTTATGTTTCCTCCATTAAATGTATTTTTTTAGCATTTGCTGGCCTGCAAATATGTGTTTAATTTTCAATTTTTTTTTGGTACCTACATGAGTAACTATTATTAATTAGATTAATGTCCAAAATATTTGACCTTGTGACCGGGGTGGCCACGGTGTTGGCTCACCCCATCCAATCCATTTATTAGTTCAAAATGTGTCGTAACTATAATGTGGCATGTGCGAGCGTACCATCATGCTGAAACTACATAGATGCACGTTGTTGTAGAGGAATATCTTCTAACAAACCTGGCAAAATGTTCTCGCAAAAATTACTGTAATCATTCAGTATTCTTGGCAAAAATATGGACCTATGATCCTTTTCTCGTAAATACCTATCCAAATATTTACAAACCAACGACTTTGGTGAATCCGCTGACGTTTTTCATGAGGATTCTCATAATGCCAATAATGAAGATTGTGGTGATTGAAAACTCCTTGTTGGTTGAAATGAGTTTCATCGGTAAATAAAACGTTATGGAAAAAATCTGGATTGCGCTGAAATTCAATGCCCATCTGCAAAAATTTACTTTTAATTGGTTGCCGTTGGGATGCAGCATTTGAATTAGCTCTACATGATACGGATACAAGCTGTACTTCTGAAGACATCTATGGACAGTGGATTGGACATGATGCCTGTTTCTTGATAATATGCGTGTACTGGTGGTAGGATGGTCTCAACATCCTGCAGTAACCGTTCTTCCTGCTGCCCTGTTCATTTTCGAGGCCTACCGGCATACAAGCAAACCCTGCCATTTTGAACTCAACAACAAATACTAAAAGTCAAATAAATATTATACGTCACTGTCAAGTAAATCCGTGTCAACAAGATTTTTGTACGTTCAACTTGATTAGTCAGTCCAAAATTGCGCATTTATTGAATTAATAATTTATTTGAAAACGGCTACGCTTTCGAGATTTTAGTATTCTACATTTTTGTTTTTTTTTTTTAGAATATATATCCGGCCGCTGGGAAGTGCATTTTGACTACTGCTGGCAACCGGAATCGGTTTTTTGGATAGTTCGGTTAACCGGTTTCGGGATAATTCGGTTTTTTATAAAACTCGAAAATCGGTTATTCGATTCTTCAAATAACCGATTTTAGTGCTGACAACTGAAATCGGTTTTTTGGATAGTTCGGTTAATTGGTTTCGGACAATTCGAATTTTTACAAAACCGGAAAATCGGTTATTCGATTCTTCAAATAACCGATTATTCAATAATCTGAGTGTAAATCTGTTCATTCCAACCAAACATCCGAATAATCGGGTAATCGATTATTCGGTGGTTTCTTTCTATGAAAAAAGAAATCTCGTTTCTTTCCACTCCCCATTTCTCATCATCATTCCACATAGTAGATGTACTCGAGTAGAGAATGTACAAGATTATTCATGCAACTAGAAGGATTGGCAGATAGCGTAAACATTTTTTTTTGAAAATTTGATTCCTTTGGTAATTCAGTACTAACTTTTCATTGAAAATATTTTCATTTTTCAACACTATACCACTTCCGGTTATACCTGAAGTATAGCAGTGGTATATCCGGTAGTAGGTACCAATTTTGTTATTTTAAATGGAACGCCCTGTATATTTTTGCATTTTTGAATTCTATAGTGAATTTTAGTGTCACTTTATATGACATTTATCATCTAAAATGAACTGCTTTGGAGGTATTTCAATTTTTTTTTGTAAAATGGCATAGCTAACTTTAAAAATTCATATTTTAGAAACAATAAAAAAGGTGATCTTTATTTTTATTAGGTGTTATGCTTCATTTTGATGTATTCATATACAGGGGTCTTCAAAATTAATTGACAATCTTGAGAAAATTCAAACGTGCTTGACCTAAAAATAAAGATTCCCACTTTCACTGTTTCTGAAATATGAATTTTTAAAGTTAGCTATGGGGTCGGTCAGTGGTTGCGCGGTTTAAGGCGTCAGTACTTGAATCGAGGTGACTAGATCGGTGTTGGTTCGAGCCCAGCTGCCGGTAGACCGTATATAAGCTATATTCGTGGAGAGGTTTGGCGCCCTCTCTGCGGGTATGGTAGGGTGGAAGAATGCTTTCTTGGGTCAATGTGAGAGATTGGTACCGGTTGATACCCCCTAAATTAATGAGGATTTCCAGCTTTCCAACGTAAGTCGTTCCTGGGCGCAAATGCGGCCTGCTTAATAATAATATGCCGCCCCCTCTCCCGCACAAGTCTCCGACTTCTGGGCTAATCCCTGTGATTAGAATGAGGGGTAGAGATATTATTATTATTATTATTATTATTATTATTATTATTATTATTATTATTATTATTATTATTATTATTATTATTATTATTATTATTATATATTTGATAATACGAGTATATGCCAAATGAGAAATGTTATATAATTATAAAGTAACACTAAAGTTTACTATAGAATTAAGAAATGCAGAAATTCCAGAATGTTTCATTTAAAATAAAAAAGTTGGAACCTACTTCTGGTATAACAAGAAGTCGTATAGCGTTGAAAATATTTTCATTGAAAAGTGTATCGAATTACCTAAGTAGCCAAATCTTCATAAAAAAATGTTTACTCCATCTGTCAATCTAACCGGTTATTCGATTAACCGATTATTCGGTTATTCGAATAACCGGTTATTCGGTTAACTGATTATTCGAATAACCGGTTTTGATTATCCGGTTTTCACCACTATTCGGGTAACCGGTTTTATCTGAAATCGGTTTTTACGGAACCCGGTTAATCGGTTTCACTTTTTTCCGGTTTTTGCCAGCACTAATTTTGACTCAATTTGTATAAAATTGGGAATAAAATAGGTAATATAACATAGAAAACACAGTAGTACATAACTTAACAATGTTCAGAATAATAATAAAAAAATATTATTTAAATCAAAGTTTATTAAGTCTAGTTCTGCTTCGATTCTGTGTCACCTATTGCATCCATTATATATAACTTATTATGTAATACTGGCCGTTTCCATACTTATTTATTATATATACTTATTAATTATACTTTCTTATATACGTCTATCAGTTGACCATTGTAGACGATCGACCACCGATCGACCACCAATCGACCATATTGATCGTTACGTGTGGCCGGGAATAACCACCACTGTTACCAAATTCGTAATAAAATTGTTACTATTTTTCTCTTCCTTTATATCTAAAATATAAATGATAAATCCAAGAGGCAAGTCGATTTTCTTTTTATTTTTTATCAAATGGTTGTTGTTAACAGATTTAGTTAATATAATAAACATTGAAAAATAAACATTATTTTTAACTCAGGTTTACACTGTTGCAATGCGCTTGAAATAATATTTGCACTGATAAGCCAAAGCAGTCGGCATAGTGTTAAGCCTTCGCTCCTTTAATATAGGAAGGAGCTCTAAAAAAAATTGAATAGGAATTCAACTGATAAACAATACCGAGGATACCGAGGGTGGAGCCGCCTTTGCTTTTCACAACAATAAATTTTTTGTAGCCGGTATTGTTTATTCGGCATTCAGTTTATTGCGAAATTCGCCGACCTTTGTTCTCGGTTTATTTTAGCCGACTCCAACGTTGACTGCGCCTAAGCAAATAAACAAATTTATGACAAAACTCACAGCAACTGCTCCACAGAAGTTTCACGTTTGGTAAACAAACAAGCAGCATGATTACTCCGTCCCGGTAAACTAAATATTTCCTCCGGAGTTAAGTGGCTGCCGGAAGGTTAATTGTGCTTGTAAGCAAGGGTTGGCGTATTATTTCACCTGCTTCTACCTGAAGCACCGTTTCGATTAGTGAAAATACAAAAACCAATATATTTTAAAGCTGTGAAAACACCCATTATGGTAATCATACAGTCAATGCCTTTCAACGAGGCTTACCAAATTATTATATCTAAAGCTGTTTATATAACGTGGCTATTTCGTTTTTAGGAAAGAAGAATGGACGGTTATTGACAGGTTTGGAAGTCTGCAGGCTGTACCAGCTCGACGCCCAATTTTTGTATATTAACCAAGACCTATCAAGGACGTTCTCACAGTTAATTATAAACAAATCAACTTGACAAGTGCATTACAAGGGATATCAACAAGTTGTTCATCATATTAGATACGGCAGAGCATATACGAGGGTTATTTATAATATTGCTGTGCTAGATATTAAAATTTCTATTAATAGAAACTTTAACACTGTGATAATAAATGCATTAGAATAGCTTGATACGTATATTCTGTGACTAACGCCATGGAAAATAAAAACATTATTAAAAATAGATACAAATCTATTTTCTAGAGATAATAGTCTGTCTAATTAGTGACATTGTTAAACCATTAAATGGCACTTTGTTGTCATAGTAAGTTTTTAGATTAGAAAAGAATGTAGAGTGATTGATGTTGGATGCATTACATTACGGACCTGCACAGCACGGACCTGCAAAGTCTGCTCATGAAATTTCCCATATTATTTAATGGAGCATCGGACACTAGACCAGCACCTACATGTACCGTCACCTGTAACGACCATCACTGCAGGCCGTGTCAGTGGTGTGCAGTTTCTATGTCAGGCTGTGCTAGTCTGTTTCCATAAAAGTCAGGGATTGGTTTGAAACTGTTAGAATTATTCGACCAGTTAAGTTGTGAATGTGTCGCTGAACTGCCGGGCATACTTACTTATCAACAACCTCTGTTTACTTACCTTAAACAAACTGCTCTGTAAAATATTGTGTTTTGGTGATATAAGTGAGAACGATTCAAAAGCTCTAACATTTTTTTGAAGTATGCAGAAATATTTTTAAAAATTTCAAGAAAATAATGATTGAATTTTTTTAAATTTAATTTTCACAATACTATGCACCTCCCCATTATGCAACACCTGTCCGTGCTTATTTAGATGAGCTGTTCCCGAATCGTTGGATAGGGAGAAGGGGGCCGATTGAGTGGCCAGCCAGATCGCCTGACTTGACACCTCTAGATTATTTCTTGTGGGGATACTTAAAAAGCAAAGTATGCGTTACGAGACCGGTTAATTTAGAGGATTTAAAAGCAAGAATTCGTAACGAGATACATCGTATACCTCCTGAAGTTATTGATAATGTCCAAAAAGAATTTATTAATCTTCTTGGCTACTGTCAGGCACCTAACGGTGCACAATTTGAACGTTTAATTTAGTCGATTTTTTACATAACCATTATCATTTTCAGTATTGTGAAAATTAAATTTTAAAATCTTCAAACATTATTTTCTTGAAATTTTTGTAATGTAACACCATATTTTTTCATGATGTATGTATGTAGAATGATACGGTCTTTCAAATGGCATGGTCAAAATTGGGAGCTGCTATTTAAAAAAATTGTCGATGACGTCATATCTCGAACAACGATGACGTCACAAATGTGGGTCGTATGTCAAAAACTGTTTTTTTTTTAAAAGCAAAATCGACGTGCCAGGGGATTTTTTCGAAAACTTCTGAATTTCAAAAATAATGAATTTATTCGTTGCTTTTCGAAAGCACTGTATAGGACAATAAACCCCATATCAAAATTATCAGTAATATCAATCCATTGGCGTGGAATTTGTTTGCTTTTAGTAATTACATCTTCCATAATTCTACGCTAATGGAAGAAAATATTTTTCAGTATAAAATTTAGATTAAGTAAATTATTTACTACAAAAAACGTACTCTTGGTAAGACTCGATTACTCTCATGGTTTATTCGAAATTTGTAATTTTAATTATTGGCAGCAATTTCGACACAAAAATTAAATTAGGAAAACATGAATGCAAATAAGTAAAGCTGTCACAGTAGCTGTTCAAAGTGGCCACCATTTACACGCATACAAACATTTACATGACGAATAAAATTGAAATGTACTCTTTGCATAATTTCTTCATCGCCTCTAAGAGTATTTGTTGCATATTGAAGACGTTGTCATAGTTGCTCTTCGTTTTCTACCGATGTCATATAAACCACGGACTTCAGATGACCCCATAAAAAATAATATAATGGATTTAAATCTGGAGAACGTGGTGGCCAATTTACATGAGCGTCATTACTTCTACCTATCCATTTGTTTGGGTACTGTTGATTTAAGTGGTTACGAACAGGTAATGAAAAATGTAAATAAAATAAATAAAAAATAAAAGTAAGTACCTGAAAACTGAAAAACCGTATATACCATATGGAATACGCGGAAATGAATAAGCGTGTTTGATAAAAAGTGTCATTTTTATTTCAAGAATATCAAGAACAATTGTAAATATTTTTTTCCTAATTGAATTTTTGTGAAATTTAAAATTTCGAATAAACCACGAGAGTAATCGAGTCTTATCAAGAGTATCTTTTTTGTAGGAAATAATTTACTTAATTTAAATTTTATACTGAAAAATCTATTCTTCCATTGGCGTTGAGTTATCAAAGGTGTGCTAAAAAACAAATTCCACGCCAATGGTTTGATATTACTAATAATTTTGATATGGGGTTTATTGTCCTATAGAGCAAGGTTAACTTACCAAATTTTAGCAAAATCGTATAAGGCGTTTTAAATTAATAAGAAAAAAAATGATTTCAAAATAGCAACTTCAGGGTCACATATCACCTAAACGGAACAACTTTGAACTAAAGTTTAGCTAAATTACTACTTATTTGGAGCCGCACTATATCTGGTGGAGCGTTGTAAAGGGACACCCTGTATATCCTAGGCTTAAATAGTATAAAATAATAATGAAACAAAAAATTTCTAATGTTTAATGAGCATGAAATATCACAATAACATAGGAATTAAATTAACTGAAAACCAAAGCATCTAATAACTTAATTTTAAATTAATGAGAGAATATGACGATTTGAATATAACATTTTCACATTACCGTTAGCCTTTTAGATGCACTTATTAATGTGTGATTTGAGACGTAAATCTGTCTCCAATAACAACCCAAATCACAAACAAACAATGTTGCAAGGCTTTCTTTCGTCGCGCTTCTTCGCTCTATATCATATTTAAATTTTTGACACGGTGTAATATATTTTATTACGCGCTGTATTTGTACATAATGACATAATAGCAATACTTCTTCCATTTACTCGGTGATATGCACTTTCTGTGCGCATTTTACTATTCATGCATATTTATTTTGCAACATTATTCAATACCAATGTCTATTTAACATAATAACACCTAATAAAATTACAAATGACACATTAACATTTCTAAACGTATTTTCTGTGTTGTCCGAAATAATGGAAATCGTATACAGATACGAGCTAAAGTACACTGCTGTATTTAGGCATACACGTGCGAACGGCGTCTGACGTCACAAGCCTCTGGCGGTCATCATTTTGTGGGGGCGTGGCCAGACTAAAATTTCAAATAGTTTTTAGGCTTATTTTTCCATGAAATTGTCTACAAGAAACGCCATTTCAATTAAAATAATACATTCTTTCTTCTGTACGTATTTGAAAAAATCATTAAATTTTGATATTGAAAATTGAATATAATAATAATAATATCTCTACCCCTCATTCTAATCACAGGGATTAGCCCAGAAGTCGGAGACTTGTGCGGGAGAGGGGGCGGCATATTATTATTAAGTAGGCCGCATTTGCGCTCAACGACTTACGTTGGTAGGCCCTAACCACTATTCAGTGCATGAATGAGGGAAACCTGGAAAACCTCATTAATTAGGGGGGTAGTCAAATATCAACCGGTATCAATCTCTCACATTGACCCAAGCCAACATTCTTCCACCCTACCATACCCGCAGAGAGGGCGCCAAACCTCTCCACGAATATAGCTTATATACGGTCTACCAGCAGCTGGGCTCGAACCAACACCGAACTAGTCACCTCGATTCAAGTACTGACGCCTTAAACCGCGCGACCACTGACCGTCCGACGACATATACGTACTTAGGTAGTACTATTTTTTTACATTCGTAAAAATTTACAGATGTGATTTATAAGGCTATTTTTAACCATTTTATGACGATTAAACAAAATTTATTTTTTGTGTACATCCCTATTGTTTACTCCTACTCAGAGTGTATTCATGTTAGTAGAAGTTTCGAGTATCATTGATTTTAATATATGAAACGTTAACGACCGAATCCATTCTTAGTTCACACAAACAGGCATTTGCATGAGACATTAAACTTGTGCTTATTTGGAAATCTGGCCCGGTCCATCTTGAGAGATTTTAGTTACTCTCGCCGACAACATAAAATAGGAGCCATAAACCCAATTCCGAGTACTCTTTGGTGATTAGTATGGCACTCCGCCTCTTCATCCGGTTTCAATTTACTGTTTACTATATGTTCACTACCAACAATCGCTTATTTGTGACGTGGATATATGCCTTTTTTAAGAAAGTTTACCACCCCACACGTGGCTTACCAGCTTTGACGTATTTGTCTGCGGCCTAAGAAGGAAAGCTTAACTAGTTTTTTCTTTTATTTTACGGCGTTATTACTTTATCCGTCTGAAAGCCTTTTGAAAGACGACTGCGACAAAATGAGGTAGGACATGCGATGTGTTTTGTATCCAACACGCTTGGTTTCTTTGCTTTATATCCTGTAGAAATACTTTTCAGCAGAGTCGCCAATCTAGCGCATTTGGACAAGTCTATTTTTATGTGAATTTTCATTTGTAATATCCCTAGTATTTAAAATAAATAACACATATCACATAACATACTAAAACAAGTCTGTTCTAAAGCGTATTAGGTGGAACTTCTAAGACTAATACAATTAACGTGAAATTACAAATACTTCTGCACGGCTCTGGAAACTGGTCCACTGTACAACCTGATAAGGCGGCAACGTATGCAATTGGCGACCGGAAAAAATAGAAATAAATAAATAACATATTATAACACCAGTTTTATACAGCAAATGCATCTTCTCGTACGCTATTGTTATTAATTATTATTAATAGAATTAATTTCTGATTTTAATTAATAAAATAATTTGACATACTTGAGGTTTTTGGCCAGTTTTACCTAGTTTCTATAAACTAACACAAATGTTTCTACTTCTTGTCCGTTTTGAACTAGTAGGTTATTGGCAGCAACAGCAACTATGGTAGGTTTGCGTAAATCATCAACAGTAGGTATCTACTTCGGTACGATACACTTCATTTTTTAAATATCCCTACAAAAAGAAATCGCCAAATCGTGGCGATCATAGTCACGGTCCTCTTCGTCTAATCTCTTAGTAATAATGTTTGGACACGCTGAACATGGTACGAATATAATTTAGCCTCGTATAGGATACACCACACTACTGCAATACGCCGTGGACGCTCTGGACCTTCATCTCTTGGATTGGGTTTTTAATTTCCCTCGCGTTGCATTACAGTTGCACTCACTGCACATCGCGGTAAAAGTAGTTGCATTTGGCACATGTTTACCGTAAACCGCAAACTAATATAAAGACTGGTATCACAAAAACTTTAATACCTACAAAAAGTAATCCAACGATGAAAATACTACAACGTCAATAATTTTTTAATAGAAAGCTATACGGATTTTACAATTTTTTTTTACGATATTGACTCTATTTTTCATGAAGTATCTATTCCCAATTTTTTTAGATAAGTTCCGAATCACCCTGTATATTAGTAATTACAAATTTTTTGATAAAAAGGAACTATCAAAGATATCCAAAATAGCCGCCATTTTCTTGTATAGAAAAATTTACTTTTAAAGATTTAAAATAAATTCATTCTATGGTTTCTTCATTATTTTGTAAAGTGTTTAATGGATTTACAATTCTCCTGTATAATTGTTATTAATTCTCCACCGGGAAAAAGTACACTTTTTATTTCAAAGCGTACCCAAAATAAAATCACAGGGTGTTAAGCCTGGCAATCGCGGTGGCCAGTTTGCGGATATTGTTCATGTGAATGTTGTCGAACACTTAGTGTAAAATGGGGTAGCAAAGGTCAGTCTTCTAATAAATTTTCTCCATTTAACCTATTTGGTGATATACCACGACCTACAATAAAATTACTAATAACTTCATCCCATACATGGATGATATTTGAATCAGTACAAATATTAATTCTGAATTCATGTTGATAAGTTACCATCATGGGGATTTTCACCATCAAAGACGTACTCATTGAGGATATTAATTGTCCCAGATCATGTAAACATAGCCCCATCAGTGAATGATATTTTTCAGAAATCTATATTGCGGCAAAAATTTACATTCATTTTTTGATCTGCGAGTAGAAGATTTTCACTTTATTAATGTGATATAATAATTATCCCTTTAAAATTTTAAATCTATTTCAATAATAGATTCAAAAAATAAATTAAAGAAGTATAATAGCCATTAATAGGGATTGTAGGAAAATTTATTTGAGTTAGCTTAAATACTTTAATAAAACAGTACAACAAAATTATATACAAATTTTATTCACAATGTTGTTCTGCTCGGTAATCGAACCAATAATTTTGGAGTCAGTAATCTGAAATGTTATAAACTGAGTCTGCTGCAACGTAATCTTCTCTAATTGTTCTTATATGTACATATACAATCTATTGCAGTAATAATGGCCCTCTTTAAAACGAATTTGGCGATTTATTTCGTACTGCTGACGTTTTTGTAATGAAATCTACTTTCAACATTAGTTCTTAATTGTTCCACTCACAAATAGATATCTAATAAAATTTATATTCAGAACTTCCAGCAATTCAAAAACTGATTTGAGGAAGTGTCATTATTATTGCAATAGATTGTACCTATTACCATGCGCTGTACTTCATAATAATAAACAAAACTCTTGAAGTGATCAAAATCATATGTCCAGTTATATTCGTGACAAAAGAGCCTGGACGATGCAATAATGACTGTAACCCAAACGACCAGGAAAATGTTTCCCCATACAAAATTAATTTTAATTAATGTTGACGTTTTATCTAGCTAAAGCTCGTTGGGACAGTGAAAGTCCCTTTATTTTGTTATTTCAATGAATGAGCTGTTAATTAATTCCACTAATCTTGTAATCTAATCTACGATCATATCTTTTACATTGAAATAGAAAATAAACTAGTCGAAAGACGTTCAGAGAATTATATTGCATAATTCCTGAAATTCTTTGAATTTCTTGTCTATATATAAATTTTAGACCATGCTTTTCGCCCATGTTGTAAAGGACTATGTAACATAAGCCCAAATTATCATTAACTTGGATTTTACAATTTTATAAAACTACGAATTTTCCGTTTCTTTTATAATTAATATAAAAATTTGGTTCCTCTATGTACAATCGTTTGCAGTAATAATGACACTCTTTAAAATGAATTTTGCTATTTCTCTTGAACTGCTGACATAATTGTAACACTTTTAACATTAGTTCTTAGTTGTTTCACTCACCAATAGAGATTTAATGAAATTTCTATTCATAACTTCCAGAAGTTCAAAAATTGTTTTGATGGAGTGTCATTATTATTTCAAAAGTAAGTATTTTGGTTACTTGTGCCCTGTATACATTTTAAATAACCAATGAAGGTATTTTTGTATATTTTCTATTTTTTTTTGTATAGAATATGTTCACAAGGAAAGGCATTTGTAATGATTAAGTTAACATGCAAAAATAAATTACATGTGTTTTATCTCAGAATCCCTTTCCCCCACCAGTCTCCACTGATGATTAAGGAAGTTAAATCATGTAATAATGCAAAAAGGTAAGATTGATTTTATAATTTTACAATATACAGCGTGATTTTAAAAGTGGGGTAGTAATTTTAGTATACGTGTACCTATTTGAAAAACAAGTAATATGCAAAAATAGCCCAATAGCTCACCTATTTTCGCATTTTTAAATAATGCAAGCCGGTCCTGTACGCTCACAGTAAATGTTGAAAATTATATACGCCTATCGCGGTTGCCCGTATCCTGGGTTCGTTGTAATAAACAAATCGTCGTGAAGAGGGATGAAATTTATAAGCAAATTTTCTCTGTATTTCGTGGAATAGAACCAAGCGATTTTGATTACACTCACTACACTAATTGTTATTAGTATCCATAGGCCATTATTACATCACTGTGGCGTACAAATGTACGTGTAACATACTAGAAAATACTTAAAATAATAAAAATATCACGATTCGTTTACGTACGTGTAACGTTGTTATTTAAGGTTAAGGTTATAAATGAAGAGTGACTTTACTAATGACGCGCACAACTTTTCACATGTCGCTTGTGAAATAGTTCATTGGCATATTATGGTAGGTTCGATTTTAAAATTTGCAACTCAGTTATCTCGGTTATATAAAAAAAAACATTTATTGAGGAAATATTTTGTAAAATGATTTATTTTAATGCCTACTGTCGTCAATTAAAATTAATACCCCACTTTCAAAATCACCCTGTATAACGATAATGATAATTGATCGAGTAGCGTTGACATAAAAGAAATTAAATATTATTTACCTCAGTTGTATGTTATTTATATTATTTACCTTAACTGCCTTTATATAGATGCATAAGAAAACTTATAATGTAAGAAAAATATCTTTTAGTTTAGCTCAACCTGTACATAGTATAATTGCCTTGTCGGCTTCTTGAAATTAATTTAAAATTCTGAATGAATTATCGCGGCGCTCTTCATAGGCACTATTTATTTAAATTTGCACCAGCAAAAACGATTTTGAGAAAAACAACGGCATCCTTTGACTTTGGCATTGGAAGTCTAGCCAATAATTACTATTGCAGGTTAATTTAGGAAATTATAGTCCCGATATTTATGATAATCTGTTCAAAAAGTATCTCCTCGAATAACAGTGGCGACTTCGTTAAACAATAGTCTGCTGGTTTTAAAACATATGGATACATTCATTATATAGGGTGATTCAGATCTTATTTAAAAGAATTTGGGAATAGATGCGTCATGAAAAATGAAGTCGATATCTTAATTTTTTTTTATAAAATCCTTATAGTTTCCGAGCAAAACATTATTGAAGTTGTAGTATTTTCAACTTTTACATCGCTGGGCCACTGTAATCTCTAAACAGGCGATTCCGAATATTGAAATCCGATTACTTTTTGTACGCACTGAAGTTTTTGTGAGGCCAGTGTTTTTCAAGTGTCAAATAGTAGCAACTCGGAGTTAATGGATATCGTTTTAATTCGATACGCTGTGAAAATGCTTTAGCAGATCAGCTACTTTTACAGCGGTGTGCAGTGATTGCAACTGCAACACGAGGGAAATTTGAAACCGAATCGTGGAAGGGATGGAGGTCCAGGACTTCCACGGCATATTACAGCAGTGTGACGTATCATACACGAGGCTCAATTATATCCATACCATGTACAGCATGTCCAAGCATTAACACCATGGGATTGGACGAAGAGGACCGGTATTGTCACTCTTGATTATACAAAAAATATCCTTCAAATCAATTTCACAACTGTCAACACTTTACTTTCACGTTTGTCACTCGTGTTTGGCTGCTCAATATAAACTGACTGTGACGGCGGAATTGATCCGCTTATATAGGTTTTTAGACTTCTGCAAGAACGTGTTGAGAAACAAATAGAATATAATCTGGAACATTCCGGAAAACGTCAAAAGGTATTACAAAAATTATAAATTCTAGCAAACTTGAAAATCGGTTTCAGCACAGGGAACAGTTCAGAGAAAAACTTCCGCAATTTTGTTACGAAAACTGCAGTTTGGAACACCGATTGATTGAATTAGGACACTTTTTAATGTTATGCTACGGATACCCTATCGGAAATTGAAGATTCTTTTTCAAAACTAATAAAAATTGCAATATGTTTTGTCTTTTGTAGAGTGTGGGTTTAATGTATAAATTAAAAAAAAATCACTTATGCCGGGGTATTTTCTTAAATTTGAACTATTGACTAAAAAACAACCAGAAATATAAATTTCATAGAAATGTATAGTTTTTTTAAAAGTATATCAGAAATATCTCCTCCCTCTCAAAAAAGACAAGACTAAGCATTTTTTAAATTTGTGCAACAAAACGGAGAAAATCTGGGTGGCAAGTTTTAATGGACACTGTATGCACAGCAGTGGTGGCTGGTAGATTTCAGTTATGCCATATCTCAATAGTCAGACATGGGATCCAAACCAAACTTTATTGTATATGTACTGCGGCCATATAGAGAACTTTGGTAGAAGAAGAACGATTTTACAGTTTGCAAAAAAAGTTGAAAAAAACGTGGGTCTCACCTCTAATTTTCAAAGTGGCTTCTTTAAATTTCGAGAAACATTTTTTCCATAAACTAGATAGTAATTTTACGGACAGGTTTCAAGTTTTATTAAAAAATAACTATATTTGTAGAATTTATAGCATTTTGAAATTTTTATAATGTATGTATCACAAATACAATATTAATTTTCAAACTGCTGTAACTTTAACAAACAACCTGTCGATAGAATTATGTCTAGTTTATGAAAAAAAAAATGTTTCTCGAAATTTAAACAAGCCAATTTGGAAATCTTAGGTAAGGCCCACGTTTTTTTAAACTTTTTTTCGCAAACTGCACAATCGTTCTCCTTCAACCGAAGTTCTCTATATAGCCACAGTACATATTATACTAAAGTTTGGTTTGGGTCTCATGTCTGGTTATTAAGATATTACATACCTGAAATTTCACCAGCCGCCACTGATGCACAGTAACAATCGCATTGATGGTACTGAATGTGAAATTGCAAGTTATGAAAGCTCAAAAAGGCGAGCACAACTTGCTGTAACCAAATATCGTCTACGAAAAAACAACGTCGTCCATTAACATTACTTCAATTAACCCGCATTGCTTGTCGTTTCATCACGTCACTTAAATTATTTTACGCTCGATTACTTTTCAGCGCTCATAAATATGGACATTTCGACACGTACTTTCCGATCTGTTTTGCAGCTTCCGTTAAATATGCGTTAACATAACGTTCTCTTAATAAGCTACAGTTATTTCTAACAAGAAAGATGTCGGGTTAGGATGAATAAATATATAAAATTTACTGAAATCTTCTTCATTCCACTCTTTTAAATATAGTAAAAGGTCAAGCAATATGTATTTTTCTTTAAATTTATTGAGTGTAGCTCTTTTGGAATGATAATTATCTATACAATGTCAGTCACAAGCTCAAGTTAGTTTTGTTAAAAAAAAAACTAAAAGAAATAGCAGAAACTGGAAAACTAACTAGACATTTATTAGCAAGCATGTTGAAAAAATGTAACAGTTGAAGAAAAGCGGCTAGTAAAGACAGTCAAGGTTACTTATTCTTTGAATATTAACAAAAAGTATGCGGCCTCATCAATGTGGACAAACTATTCGGCTCGACAAGCCTCACGGCTTGACGGATGGAACTTGGATCATTTCTGATCTACTTAATTACATCTTGAATTCTTTCAAGCAACTGCTGATGGGTAGTGATTCCATCATGGTAGACAAGATGCTTCGTATGTCACCATAAATAAAAATTTCAAGGGATTTAGACCTGAGAAACGCTATGGCCATGCTGTTGGAGCTCGTTGACCTATCCACTTATTCTGGAAATGATCATTTAACCAAATGCATTTAAACGATAATTTTAAACATGAACAGGCAGCAAATACTGTTGAAAATGCTACCCAAAACGTTGACACTGAAACGTTGCTGAAATCTTCCTGATCTAATTGCATGTGAATTTTATAAAGCTCAGATATGTTCATTATGAATGTTATTTATGTCGTCCCTAATAAAACACGTTTCATTAGATCACATGAAAAACGAAATGAAATCATTTTGTAGATGTTGTTGAAGTAACCAGCGAAAAATTAAGATACAATTATTAAAGTTAAGTAAAGTCTTCTGTTACGTAATTCGTTTTTTGAATCAGTATTAATGAAGTAAACAATTGAAGTTTCCGTGAAACTCGTTAAAACTGTAACGTTTGACAACGTTGTAGTGTATGGATGGAGCTGATAATCTAAAAGTAATATTAGTCATAGTGGGGCGTATAGCTAGTACGTGCGTTTCATTTTTCTCTAGTTTTTCTTTGATATTTGTGAGTGTACATAAACAAAAATGGAACAATTTCTAGTAAGTATAACCAGCTGCATGACATGTCAATTTACGGCGAATCTAGGCAAAACTCTTTGGCTACGAGACTTTTGTACGGTAAACGTTTCTTGCAAGGAACAGAAGATATTTTTAAACAATTATTATGTATAAATCCATAACAATTTTAATGTATATGAGCGACCAGGAATTTTTGGATAATGTACTATTCACTGATGAAGCGACCTTTACTCCTCACATAGTCAGTGAGCGTTACTTCCAACATGAATTTAAGATAAATATTTGGTGCGGAATCATAGAAAATCACCTTTTGGGTCCACATGAGCTTCCTCCAAATCTAAATGGTGACTTGTATTTAGATTTCCTGCAGCACCATTTAGTTGACTACCTCGACGATTTACCACTGAATACACGGCAAAATCTATTTTTCATGCAAGATGGAGCTCCCCTTCATTATTCTGTCAGAGTACGGAACTATTTTTTTCGGATCGTTGAATCGGTCGTGGGAGTCGAATATTATGGCCTCCTCGTAGTCCTGACTTTTTATGGATTTTTGTTTCTGGGGCTACATGAAATCAGTTGTCTATAAAGAAACTATAAACACCCGCGAAGAGCTATGGCAGAAAATTGTAAATGCCGCCGAATCATTTCTTAACAAGAATCTCTTTTTTAAAAATACGGCAGTCTTTGAACAAACGCGTTAATAAATGTATTGAAGTTGGAGGCGGACATGTTGAAAATTTATTGTAATATTCGATATTCAATTGTTCATCATGATTTATAATTTGAAATACACTCTTGTTCTTTTTGACATTTGTACCTTATTTTTATTACTCGAATTACCAAAGATAAATATCTTGAGAACGGTGCAAGATAGCGACTATCAAAAAGTATAGCATTTTTGTGTAAAAAAAGTTGTAAAATCAGAATTTGCTACCTGAGAATTAGATTTTTGAAAGATAAAAAAGTTCTGTCGTTTTCAACGCATTCGCCCTAGCGCAGGTGGCGCTCTTTATGAGCTACAAGCAAACCATGGATATATTTCAATCTCTCGCTCCAGAAAACCCCTAACACCAAAATTTCATCTCGATATGAGCATTTATTATGAAATAAATAAGAAAAAACTAAAATAATATTTTGTATTAAACACCCTGTATCTCTGTAAGTATCAACTTTTGAACTATGGTGAGTTTGTCTAAATCGCAATATTTTCACGTCAGGAATCTAGTCATAAATTTTGGCCCATTACATCGCGACCACCCTGTATATCTTTTTGGTGATAGAAAATACTTAAATGCCTTGCAACCATTCAGACAGATTCTATTCCCTCCTCCCTGACATGACAGATGATGGAATTAGAAAATGTAATTTTTTAGAAATATCCGGAAAGTCGTTGATAGGAATCTATACAAACTCCCAATTATATGAACAAATACTTCTATAGTGATTATCCAGCAGTGATACGGAGATCTGTCAGCGGTTCCAAACGTAGTGATTTGGCAGGTGTATGGGCCCCTGCCTATGTAATGAAGGGTAGTTAAAGTAGATGATCTGGCTATAATGAACGAGCACCGCATAAGCAGGGTTAGCGAAGGTGATTATATTCCGCTTAGTATGGAGGATAGATGGTCTCGGCAGCGCCCTATAATTACTGGCACGGTCAGTGATGAATATCTAGCCTGCCGTGCCAACTCCGACGGGTTATCACCTCGGTTCTTTTAGGGCGATTCTTTTCGCTGATCACGTTTATACCCCTGGGCAGATCGAAATTTACGAGCGCAATTTTCAAGGTAAATATTTTGACGCGTCGTACGAGTCGTGACGAATCATTTAAGATAAATCTGCATACAAGGTGGTTTAGAAGCAATTAACAAATGTATACTAAATACAATGCACAATTTTTATACACGGTGTTCTCCAAACTCTATGACAAACTTTGGCAAATATGGCTGGGCTAATTTCAAAATTTATTTCTTATATGAACATATGTACGATTCGTTTTTATTCAGAAATTACAAGCATTTTAAAAAATATAATTTCATATTTCAAAGTAGCCTGATAAATAAAAATGATGGTTGCTATTACAATAATTATTATTTGTGTCATTATGTTACGTCATTTGACATTTAGCGTTGAAGTGCTCAACAAAAAATTCATTTATTTATAACTGAAGAGTACGCAGATATTTATTTTGTATATGGATATTCCAATGGAAACGCTAGACAAGCAACCCGAGAATACCGATGAAGAGACCCAAATAGACATCAATCTGCCTACTCACTCTTTAGTGCATAATTTCATAAGTTTGGGAAGAAGGTGAAGCCGCTCCAAAGAGACCATTCATCCTACGGAGTGGATCTACAAAATGAAGAAGATATAACAGATGTTGTCATTGACAAGTCTTTAGTGTTCAGCGTATAGCAAGTAATTTTGATTTATCATCGTATTTTGTACGGCGTGTATTGAATAGAGAAATGTTACATCCATTTTATCGCCAAAATGTGCAACCTTTACATGCTGGAAATGCTCTCCAGCGATTAGCATTTTGTCGCTGATTACTTCAACAATATGCACAAAATGATTAATATGGTTTGTCATATGGTCTGATGAAGCGTGTTTTACTAGAAACGATATAAATAATAATCATAATAAATATATCAGGGCGTTACAAAATCCGCATGCAATTACCTAGATCAAGACGATTTCAGTACCGTTTCAGTGTCAACGTTTGAGGTACCATTTTCAATAATAATTTACTGCCTGCCAATGTTTCAAATGATCGTTTAAATGCAGATCTGTATAGAACTTTCTTGGAAAACAACCTTTTTGATTTCATTGATGACGTAAGACTTAATATTTAAAACATGTAGTATCAGCATTATATAAAGTAACTGTTTGGTTAAATGATCATTTTCCGAATAAATGGATAGCATGGTCCCCGCGTTCCCCAGATCTAAATCCTTTGAACTTTTATTTATGAGGACATGTGAAACAGCTTGTTGTTGTTGAAATCACTACTCGTCAGCAGTTACTTCAGAATTCAAGATGCAGCTAACAAGATAAGAGCGACGGAATCTTTAGGGCGCCTATGTGAAACTTGCAATCAAGCCGAGGGAGGATATTTTGAACAACTTTTATAGTCTTAAGATTTGTTGAATAAAGGTTAAATAATGATTAAACTTTAAACATAATGTCACAGAATTTTCCCCACTCACACCCAAATCGACGACTGTGGTACCGCGAATTACTAAGATTGCCCCGATCGCCCCTACACGATTCTGTTAAAGAAACAAAATGCCGTGGATCGAGACAGGACTAGAAAATTTGAAAAACGACGAGAAGCGTTCGAGTTGTTCGAGGGATGCTAGAAAATAGCTCTAGAGATGCTAGAATATACCTGGAATATTCGTTGAGTCTATAAAAGAAAAATAAACGGCCGATTAAGTTAGTCTTTTATAAGTCTTGTATTGCAGAGTTGAATTCACGTGTTTAGTTAGAGAGATCAAAGCGATTTAGATAGCGATTAATTAAATAAGTGTTTAGTTGAGTTCTAATTAGTGTTCAGTAGTGTACTGAGTATAGTTAATAAAGAAGTAATTAATTAACGGATTGTTTTTCTGTCAGTAGTAGAAAAGTCGGATTGGGAAATCCGTGACAATAATTAATACCTATTGTTGTAACAACCATCATTTTTATTTATTAGGCTACGTTGATTGAAATTATATTGTTTAAACTGCTTGTAACTCCTAAACAAAAACGAATGGGATCTATATTTACATAAGAAAAAATGAGCTATTGCCAAAGTGTGTCTTAGGGCTTGTCAAACACTTTGCGTGGAAGGATCAAACGAATCCTTTAATATTGGAAATATTTTAGTCTGTAGGGGATAACTATAAAAATGTAACAAATATTCGGTTATATCTCTTTCTGTATCGAATAGGAGTGATGTGGGAATTCCACGATTAAGAGAGATGACAATGAGGAGGAAAGGTGTAATTCATTAATGGTTGGGGCATTAATGAATTATCGAGTAGTTGCTCTTTGGAATTCCGAGTTCATATCGTTATCGCCGAATCGCGATAGAGGTCGTTACCTTTCAATGGTTTCTATTGCGATGTAAAATGCTTCATGTCTGTGACTTGCCAGTCCTTCATGAAGTAGCGAATGGCAGCTAGAGGTAGCTTGTCTACAGCGCGTACTTATGTAATACTTTGATCAGATATAATTATTCAAAGCTACAGTAATATCGATCAGTTTAACATTTTATTAGAATTGATTATACATCAAATCGTAAAATTATTGGAAAATAGAACAAGAACTTTAAATAATATGTAGGTACAGAGTTCAGCACAAGTCATATTTCTATAATATTTAATTAATGACTGTCAACGACAGTCGATATTCATAGAGAACCAACCACCACATTAAGTATAATGGAAATTTCTTGTATACTACCTATTGTTTTGTCTTGTTGCGATTAATTTTTGTTTAAACTTGTTTTTTGTTTTCTATAGAGTTAAGCGATTGCTTTCTACAACACAATATTTTCTTATATAACGTTTATTTTGCTGCTGAGTTTTTTAAAATAGTATTTTTTAAGTAGCTACACTAACACTTACGGGGGAGTTTATTGATGTGGAAAAAATTATTTTGGTCGAAATTATGTTCTATTTTCTAGGCACCCAACTAACAAAATAAATTTTATAAAGATTGTATAAATTGCTATAAAATAAATTATATAGCAGCTTCAAATTCCTATAACGTGATTAAATGCCTTTATAAGATACTTATAAAATCGAAAAGGTCCCACTTTTATAAAACACTTTGGTAATGTAACAGTTCTATTAAAGTGGACCCTTTTCGATTTTATAAGTATCTTATAAAGGCATTTAACCACGTTATAGGAATTTGAAGCTCCTATATAATCTATTTTATAGCTATTTATTTATATTTTTAGTGAAGATTATTAGAACCAAACATTTTAAGATTGGTGTATAACGTATATTCATGATTATTTGTGCTTGTATTTAAAAATGGGTAGCCTAGACTCAATGGAGTTCATTTGCATAAATTGTGGATAGATATTATACAATATTATCATTTAAATAATCTATACTTTGTGTTTCAACAACGACAATTTTATTGCGCCTCCAATTTTATTAATAAACTATATATACTACATATATGTGTTTGTGACAAAAAAATTATGCGCTTTAGTTTAATTTATAAATCATTGTATAATTATATTTAATCATCTTGTTATAAAATAATTCAAAAATAGTAAAATTTGTTTCAGATATAATTTTAATAAGGCTTTCAACTAATTTTACATAATGACGGCAGTCGCTGATCCAACAAATCTTCATTTAAACATGGCGACTTATAATACAATGATTTTATTCCACACAAAAGTATAAAAAATATTTTAGTGTAAATTAGAACTTAATAGTTACGATAAAAAAATTGTATAGTCTTAAATATATTTTAAAAAATTGGATAATGTTTAAATCGGAAAAAGTGGTCAAATTTTATGAAAAATTTAGAAATTCCATTATATATAAAAGTATTAGTAATTATTTATTATAATAGTATTTATTTTAAAACTAACCTAATTATTGTATTACCAAAAAACTTAAGTCATTGTAAAACAATTATCGATCAAGAATATATGTATACTTTCTCGGAGCACCTTCGGGTTTCAAAATACGTTATTACAGTATTTTAGTCCTAAAACGATCGTATTTTTTCGCAGCCATGAAGCGTTTTTAATCGAATTCGTATATTTATTTCGCAATAAATTAAGGGTTGTCGAACATGGACACCATCGTTATTTATCCATTTTATATATTTTTTTATTTTTGAAGGGTACTTCTTTAGAGCCGGTTGAAAAAATAAAACCTATAAGTGAAGTTGAACATGGGCACGTTTGATTGGAAGCGTTACTTCCAATAATTTATTTGCCTTTTTTCATGATTAGTGCTTCGCAATACACTATCCTTAGTGATTCAAAAATTAAGGTTAGGTTTGGAATTTTATTAGGCAGAATATACAATAATTTTGTTTTCTCAAGCCACAATTTTGTTCTATACCTAACATATTTATAAAACAGGGAATATTTTTATAGATTAAACACAGCTATGAAACTAACTTATGAATAAGCGCATTTCGAGGTTAAAAAATAATTTTATTAATTTCCTTATATATCCTTAATAAAACACGTTTTTCCATGGTCGGGAGTAGAAATCAGTTTCTATGACATAAAAATTAAAACAGAAGTAGTCGATTATTCCCAAGGGAGTATAATGCTCCCAAGGGAGTTTACATTATGGAGAACGTTTTTTGTGCAAAAAAAAGATAACATTGAAATTATTTATTGACATTTAAATTAAATGTTACATTTGTACAATTTTCAAAATTAATATTAGAAGGAATATTATTTTCGCTTACATTTACAGTTTTTGTGATTGCGCTAGTAGTGGTACCTACTAAAACCTGATTAGCAATTTTGGTCTTATTTTCAATTGACTTCTCGACATAACCCTCAGCGACTGTCGTTGATTTCCAACCAGCATGACGCTTTATTGTCGTGATATCCACACCAGCATCTGCCAGTAATGTCGCTGAAGATCTTCGTAAGCAGTGACCAGTATAACATGCAGCATCAGGTAATTTTAAATACGAAGCTACTACAATCGGAATTTTTCCCATGGTATTCTTGCCAACTGGCTGCGAACTACATTTTCCTGCTTTGTAGTACATAAAACGGCGCTTATGCTTGACGTGGGGAGGACGAAGAGACAGGTATTTTCGAAACAATTCAAGCACATTTCCCACATCGGTAACCAGAAAGGTTCGTGGAATCTTTGTCTTAGTGTTTGAAATTTTTACAATCAAGGAAGAGCCTACATCCTTAATATCATCTACAGTTAAATTGACTAGTTCATCAGTTCGACAAGCTCCGACACAACCCAGAATTAATCCAACCTATAAAAAATCAAAATACTTAATAATTGAAATACCTAACAACAAAAGTAATCTTACCTTAATCATTAAGAATTCTTTGTTATCTGCACTTGATAGAAAACGGTCGATTTCATCCTTTGTATATCCGTCATCCGTTCAAAAATGCGATCAGCTTGGGGAATTTGCTTATATCTATGTTGTCGTAAATTATCAAGCATGACTTAACCATAGAATTTTGCGCCCATAATGTGGAAGACTTGTAATTCTTTGTATTTTCAATGAAGTATGCCAACAAAACATTCTCGCTGTATACTTGAACATTTTTCTCGGCGCACCACTTTTTGAACCGATTGTAGGCTATATCGTATAACGATCTTGACTTCGTAGGCAGCAAATTGCTTCTTGCAATATTTGCAGCCTCCACAATCTCTTCCGACTCACAATTATTCATTGTGCACTAAACAAACTTTAAACTAAACCAAACTAGCACCTTAATTTGACAATTCTTTTTGTTTGTTTATTTTGTAGTTATGACAATAACTCAAGGACTACTAAATAAATGCTCAAATCCGAATACAATAATTCTGGTGCTACTTACTTCATAATGACAAAATATGTGTTTTTAAGTTAATGAGACCGTGGAAAAAATAGTATATACCATTCGGGAGAGATGCTATTTTGTCCTCAGTGCATTGTAGCCTTCAAATTTCACCTCTGCCAAAATAACGCATTTCTCTCCCTTATAGTATAATGTACTATTATACAACTATTTTATATTATTTGCCTAAGTATATAACTCTTTCACAATATGTTTACAATCCTCATATATAATTTTTTTAAATGTTGTATGACGTATTATAAAGATTTGTATAAACAGAAAGATTAAAGAACTGAAAATTCTTTGTTCTATAAAACACATTGTATAAAACAATTTTACACAATTACTTTCTCCAGGAACAAAATTATCACATATATCAAACTGTTCGTTAAACAACGCAATTCTATAGTTATAAAATAATTCGCCTCCTTTAACGTTCCATTTTGCCAGTTGGGGAGCGCAAGTTTTGGACTAAGGTTAGTTAGATTAAATCGCTATATTTTGGCTAAAAGAACACAGCCCTGAAATTTGGACCATTCTGTACTGGACACCCTGTATATATTTTTTTCTCTGATAGAACCAACTATGAATTTGATGAAAAGAGAAGAAAATTTAAATATCTACTACAAATTTTGTTGGTACATCTGCGCCTGTTTTAGAAAAATGCATGTAAACGTGGTCATTACTAAACCATTGTTGATACAATCTGCAATTATGGTGTTAGTTTTGTATATAATTTATGTCTGTTAGCCGTAGCAGCTAGGTATCAGTTTTTGTTTGTAAAACCCTTGTCTGATTATACGTTATCTGGGCCTCCAACAAGTACGAACCTAATCTATATCAAAAAATGAACGTCTAATCATGAAAGGTTCTTGCACCTGCTGTGCTTTGACCTATTATTAGTAAACACCATAAATGTGTAAATAATAATATTTTAATAAAACCAACAGATTAATAACATGTTTTCATTCAAGGGAGGGTGAGTTTCTGACCAACTAGAAATTAAGCCACATGAATTACTAACATGAAAATAATTGAAATTGGTGATGATGTGGAAGTGTATGCAAGTGTGCAAATTTTCGGCGCCAATGTTTTTTCGTGTCAAATTTTAAAAACAGCCAGTGGCGCCAAGCTAATAGGGCCCTCAAGAATAGTAAGTTTCATTTTCGTCGCCGCTTATTGATGCATTTGTATCGGAAATCAGCGAATTTTTGCCATTAATTTGATGAGCTTATCTTCAGAAATATCTATATTTCTACCAAGCCAGACATTGTTTCATAGATTATTTTCTTATTTTTACCATTTAAGTTCATATTGTAAGTTTGAATATTTAAGTATGAAACACATATAATTTATTAAGATTGAAGACGACCTTAGGTAGAAGCTCATTCTTATGAGTACATAGTTTTATCATAGTTCAAAGCTGTTCTAACAAATCAGATCACTTTTTTGTTATAATCGAATGTGGTTCTGTTTTTTTACAGTTGTATTAATCAGTTGTACATCAAGTAGGCTTATACGAGGGTTATTTATAACATTGCTGTGCGAGGTATTAAAATTTGTATTAATTAAAAATTTTAACACTGGAATAGTAGATATATTAAAATAGTTTTTAATATTAATGAAATCTTTTTCAGGTGATATTGATTCATAAAACACACAATTCAAATATCAAATATCATTAATATATTTCAATAACAAATTTCGTAAAATTAAATATATATATGTCTGCGTTAGCCACATCTTGATGAAGGCTTAAAAGATAACAAAAAAATCGGAATTCTATCTCGATGTTTGAAAATGGAGCAAAACTATCTTTTCCTTCGGAAAATCGGCGCCTATGATAACATTACCATCGTCCAAGATGGCTTAGATATGTCAATTACTATGCGGTCCTTTTTTATAGCGTTGCCAAATGAAGAAATAATACCGAATAGGTAACAGTTAATCTGGTTATCTGCAGCATTTTGCATTCGTTTTTGGTTCTTTCGATCCAAACTCTCAAAACCGCATTTTCACTCATTACAGGTGCATCAGGATTATCCACTATCAACAAAATACATACTCCGAGTGCAGTTAAATAAAATGCTCATGTATTCTATCAAAATAGAACGAAAGGAATACTAATAGATAATAGAAAACTTTTTTAATAATTATAAAATCTTGTCCGATAACAACAAATTTTATTATTTAGTTTTCCATCCTCCCTAGTTGTGTTGCTTCCAAATGTCAAATATACGGGCACCCATAGTCGTCGATAAATAAGGGTTTAATATAGTTTTGCTTGATAAATAATATTGAAATTTTTTGAAAGGTGATTCCGTTAATTCTTTATTTTCTCTGTCCTCTCTTAAAATATTTGTATTTAGTCATAGTTAACTCTGTATTATTTGGACACGTACTGTCCAACTTTACATAAGTATTTGTATTGTACGCCATTGCAGATGCAAAAATTATTAAAATTGTACGTAAGTATAAAAATAATTTCTAAAGAAATCTGTAAAATTTTGTGTTATAGTAACACAAATGCTTTCGCTGTACGTCTAGTCCCTATGTCAAGTAACGTTCAGATAAACGTCAGTGCAATGGCACTGCAGTTGTACTGTTGTATTGTAATTGTATGGTGTTAAATATTATTTACTCTGTTTACATAAAATTACTGTAGACTTAAGAAGTTGGGGAATTTATCCGCTGTAAGTTGGCGACATGCAAAAACTCAAGACTCAGACCTTCAGAGAGGTTATGTTTATGTTTTGTCAACTACGATCCCTATCTACGGAAATTGTTGGTTTTTATCATTTGCCGAATAGTAATTAAAAGCCTACCCTAGATAAAATATAAGTCTACAATCTGCAGGAATATATGGTCTATTTGAATGTTTGGTTAAATCACAGTATACTAGTATACTGTGGGTTAAATGAGGCCCCACTAATTTCAGCAAGTCATCAACACTGCCACTGTCATTCGGGTGAAATGAAAAAATAATCAGCACTCTCATTTCGCATTTCTTTATATAAATTATAGAAATCACCTTGCATGTGCTATCTGCGATTAATAGGTCGCACCTACCATCTCCGAGTTCTTCTTTTAATTTTTTTTGCATGTATAGTTTTTATACATATTGACGTCGCTGCGAATAAGAGCAGCAAAAGTAACTGTTTCTAAACCAAACAGTCCTCTTTATCCATTTTTGTTAGAAACAAATCAATTCTAAACTAAATATCTAAATTAGATTTTAATTAAAAAACTGAACCTGCAAAAATGTGAATCTTCTGTTTACTGCCAAAAAATCAATTTTCTGATTGGTCCTTGTATGATGGTTGGAAAAGGATTGGTAAAAGCTAAAATGCTTTTAGCTTCTGCCATACAACTGCAGTGCAAAGGCGTTACTGTTAAGTTTATCTGAACGTTACAAAAGTCACCAGTATTTCTCGCCGTTTTACTTCAGTATCTTTGAATATTTGCAGGTGGGATGAGTTAACATTCCTATTATTTGCTAAACCCTAGATTATTCAGTTATTAAATGTCTAAAATTATTTGTATTTTGTAGAAAACACTATTTCAAGAATGCGGCGCCCTTTTTAATAACTTTTCTGCAGTACCAATGCAACCGCACTAATCTTATGTGAATGAAGCTTCACTGTGGTACTGTGCACTCTGTTTAACATTTACACATCCCGAGTGAAACTTAAATAGTTCAATCATTTGTCATCAAAATTGAAGTTCTATGAGAAATCAGAACTTTTAATTTTGTATCTTTAAGTTTCAAACAACCCTGCATCCTCAGGAGATATCTGTCTTCTCATTTAGGCAAAATAAAATTTAACCTTGAATAATTTATCTTCCATTTTAAAACACCAATAAAATTTTATGGTACTCGCATGTGGGCTTATGTGCAAGCTTTACCCACAGCGCTGTACTGATAAGTACAAATTAAGTTTAAGACCTTACTTGAGGCGGCGCGGAATTTTCAGAAGAAAGCGTAAATGAAAATAAAAGTCAGTTTCGATTTTTATTTAGATACTCTACGGTCGTGCGACCGACTGCGCCTCGCCAGACCACACAAGCGATTCCCTTCGTTCGTTATAAGTTCAATGAGTAGAGAATCAGATGGGTAAATTTTACAAATTGAAATTCTAAAACGTGATTTACCGTTATAAGAGGTACTCATTTCTGTAATTGTGTGACAGTGAGATTAATAATTTATCATGTTATGAAAGTATGCAGGATTATTCTACCTTACTAAAATATTTTTTAGTTTCTAAAAATAAAGTATTTACAGTTTTATTGTAAGAATATACATACATTTATATTCAGTATGTAGTCTCTCTTCACGTAACCCCATAGTCGCGTCAAATTAGCATTTCACTTGTAACTTTTTGCGGAGAGGTCCGATTGAAATGTGGTTTTCTGCAAAATGTTCAACGAATTTTTTATAACAAAAGGCACATCTAACCTCTGTACTCTCGCAAATTTTGAATTTTTTATTTAACAAATGACCTATTTTTGTTGAACATATGGCAAATGTCACACACGATTCAACGAAAATGTCTGGAAAATGTTATCTCGGGGGTTTTCGAGGTCCCTCTATATCACTTTGGTGTTAGCTTTATTATTTATTGCTAAATTCTTGTAACTGGGCTAATTAACAAATTAAAAACTCCACCCCCGAAATCACTAGAGAACCGGAATTTTTTCCAGGATTTCTGGCTTATTAAGGCAAACCATCGGCATAAGATTTTTGCAAATATAATTGTTTATTGTTCGATTGTTGCAACCTCGCTAATTAACAAATTAACAACTCTACTCCCGGAATCGTTAGAGAACCAGATTTTTTTGCAATAACTCTGGGATCATGGGGAGAACCATTGGCACAAGGTTGTTGCGCGTCATTGCTTATTTTCCAATTGTTGCAACCTGGCCAATTAACAAATTAATAACTCTACTCTCGGAATCACTAGAGAACCGGATTTTTTCCGGGATATCTGGCTTTTTAAGGCGAACCATCGGCACAAGAGTTTTGTAAATATAATTGTTTATTGTTCGATTGTTGCAACCTCGTCAATTAACAAGTTAATGACTCTATTCCCGAAATCGTTAGAGAACCAGATTTTTTTGCAATAACAAGCGATAGTATAGACCGGGTCTACAACGAATCGTTGGGAAGAAGTCTCTTACACTCGTCAGACGAGAATTATTTATCTAACGATTCCGGGAGTAGAGTTATTAATTTGTTAATTAACGAGGTTGCAACAATCGAACAATAAACAATTATATTTGCAAAAATCTTGTGCCGATGGTTTGCCTTAATAAGCCAGAAATCCTGGAAAAAATTTCGATTCTCCAGTAATTTTGGGGGTGGAGTTTTTAATTTGTTAATTAGCCCAGTTACAACAATTTAGCAATAAATAATAAAGCTAACACCAAAGTGTTATCGAGGGACCTCGAAAACCCCCGAGAGAACATTTCTCAGACATTTTCGTTGAATCGTGTGTGACATTTGCCATATGTTCAACAAAAATGGGTCATTTGTTAAATAAACAATTAGCGAGCGTACAGAGGTTAGATGTACCTTTTGTTATAAAAAATTCCCTGAACATTTTCTCCGCAAAAAGTTGTCTATTTTCACATTTTTCATGCTAATTTGACGCGACTACCGAATACTGAAATCCGATTTTAATATCACTCAACAAGTATAAGAAATATCCCAATCAACAGTGTGGCGTATCATACACTTTTTGTGGGGATATTTAAAAAATGACGTATATTTCACCGATGTGGACACTATTGATGATTTACGCGAACATATCATAGCTGCTGCCAATAACTGATGGGTTCAAAACAGACAAGAACAAGAAACATTTGTGTTAGTTCTTCCACAAACTTCTGATTATAATAATTTATTAACAGAAGGACATTCATTAATACACATGGGTGGATATTTTTTACGTATAAACCTTGGATGCTTTTTATCAAATAACGAAAAATCATATTCATTTTGTTAATAAAAGTTTTTCTTTAAATGCGTTGTAAATTAGTATACATGCCAACACGGCGCTGCCTGACTATCTTTGACATATGCGAAATTTAAATTCGTGTCTGGCAAGTGGCCATGGGTGTCGATTAAATAGGAATTTAATATAAAGGGTGTCCAAAAAATGAGTGCCGTAATATTAAGGGCTTATATACCTGACTAATAGCAATAAAAAACTCTTATGAAAAAAAAATGTCTAAAACGAATATTTTGTCTATAAATACATTTCAAACATAAAAATACAACTGCAATAATATGCAAAACAATTATATTACGAAATTACAAATTAAGGTACAAAATTGTTAAGTAAAATATGTTTTATTGAGTACATTTTGTCATATGGCAAAATTAAGGCATATTCCAAACACCCTGTATAGAATAAAATGTTTCTGCTTTTTTGTAGGATGATTCCGATAGTTCTTATTTGTTTTCTCTGTCCTTTTTTCAAATAATTGTATATAGTCATATTTAATCCTGTATAATAAACAACAATCAACAATTAATTGCGGGTAGTGTTGGTAAACAGCTGTCTGGAGAAGCATGCAAAAATTAATTTGATTCGCCAGTGCAATGCTGATAAACGGCATTGAAACAGTTCAAAAGCTGAAAGTGGACACTAGAATGTCGGTGACTGTCCATTTCATTGAAAGTATTCAGTATTATTTAAAAATATTTTCTAAGAACAAAAGCAAATTCTTTGCTGTATTAGAAAGGTATTTTAAGCTAATATATATCAAATCTCCTACAATTCCTATCAATGAAGTCATAAGTATGCTCTCTGATATCAAACATCTAGGTATGCTAATGAACAATTCCATAGACAAAGCTCTATTCAATAATTATCTAAAAACATTAATCTAGCTAAATTTACTTTGTTTAATGAAAACACTATAAATATCTAAGTTCACTCTTGAAATTGTGGGAACTCGTAAATTCAACCACAATAGATGAGATCTGACCTATTCCTGCATTTTTAGGATTGCTTCTTCAGGTGGCCTCCTTTAAGTTGAGTCAAATATCTAATTATAAAAATTATTATATCAATAAATTAAAATTATTTGAAATTAAATATCGACAATGTCAAAAGTAATAATCTGTCAATGAATTTAAATATCATAACGACCTACTTAATTAATAACGAAATTTTACCCTTTATGTAATCGTTTTTGTTTATTCATTCAAATTCATTGACATATTAATCACTTTTGACATTGTCGATATTTAATTTCAAATAATTTTAATTTATTTTTATTTATTTTATTTTATTTTCAAATAATTTTAATTTTATAAATTTTTATAGTAAAATATTTGACTCAAGTTAAAAGAGGCCACTTGAAAAAGCAATCCTAAAAATGCAGAAATGGGTCAGATCTCATCTATTGTGGTTGAATTTTCGAGTTACCACATTTTCAAGAGTGAACTTATATTTATAGAGTGTTTTCATTAATCCAGGTTAGTAAATTTAGCTACATTAATTTTTTTAGATAATTATTGGATATAGCGTTGTCTGTTGAATTGTTCATTATCATACCTAGATATTTGGTATCAGAGAGCATACATACCTATGACTTCATTGATAGGAATTGTAGGAGATTTGATATATATTAGCTTAAAATACCTTTCTAATACAGTAAAAATGTTACAAAAGCTAATAAATAAAGAATATATGGGTAGATATTGTGGGCGTAATTCAACGCTGGTTGGGGCTTCAGTCCACAGAGTAGTTAGTTTCACACAATATTGTTAATACCTTAAAATATATAAAAAAAAACAAATTTATTATGCACTATATTTTGTAACATTCTCTACAGGAAAAGAAACGTTTGCACGGATATATAACTATACATATTTTTTGCGGCCTTTCATCCATTCCATATCTCGGTGTTGAAGATACGTTCCACAAATAAAATATTAATGCGACAGAGTGTAGGTGTTAATTGGCATTATATTTCTAAATAGGTGACCATTGATATCCTGAAACAAGTTTGCTTACAAAGTGGAAATTCCGTGAAGTAAAAGTGGAATTCACCTTTATTTTTATTTATTAACCAGTTGCAATGACACGGAATTCAATATTTTTTGTTTGGTAAGACTATTACTTATAACAAAAATACTTGCAAAATGGGATAAAATCAAAATGAAATGTGGGTGTAGTAAACTACGAGTATATACTGCAATGTTTAAATGTATAAGTTTCTTATGTTTAATACGCGATAATATAGATAAAAATGAATAACAAATTTTATTAAGTAAAAGTTTAAAACTGTTTGCTTTATTTTAATATATATATATATATATATATATATATATATATATATATATATATATATATATATATATATATATATATATATATATATAGGTATAACTTTTATATGCAAAAAGATGAGATGATATAATGATCCATCTGTAGATATCAGTAGGAGCATACTTAATTGTGGTTCATTAAATTGACTTCCGAACTTCTGTCTCTCTCTCTCTCTCTGCAAATTAGTTGAGATGTTAAATTGCTGTCATCAGTTTTCATTTGTCAGACCTATCTATCTACTTCTAATCATATGGTTAAGGCGATAAATCCATGTGAGATATTTTAGTTTTAGAATATTTTATTATACAAAACTTACGTTCCCTTAATGTCAAACGTACAATAGTTAAATGTGTATTGCATGAAGTTCACGTTCCTCGAACGATGGGAAATGTCTGCTACAGTTGAATTTTCTTGAGTTGAAATCATATTTTCTGCCATAGACTGAACTGTCGGTGATGGTCCAGACTGCAAACTCAGGGTTATTTCAGCTAATGCACTGCACACGTTCTAAATACTTTATAAGATATGTCTGTCATATGCACTACCGATTCATCAACATACTCTTCAGCGACTGTTGATGACTTCCAACCGCTTTGTTTCTTTAGTGTCATCAAGTCTCCTCCAGATTCAACTAAAACTGTAGCAGACAATCTTCGAAGTGCATGACCTGAATATGACTTAGCATTTTAAAGTAGAAGGAAATTGACTACTGTTTTAGGTATCTGATAATTTTCCATTGCGATGTGCATAAAACAGGCGGCGATCCTTTGCTGCTGTTGGACGATGTAAAATTTAATAAATTTTTCAATAGCTATAAATCTCCTGTTTACATCATTCTTTGTTTGCTTAAGTTTCACAATTAATAACATTCCCGAATCTTTAATATCATCTAATGTTATCTGGTTCCTCGCCTCGGAGGACCACCATTATCCGAGGAACGGTTCCGTCCGTAGCAGTCGTAATACCAGCAATAGGAACTGAAATCAATATATGGACGGGCCCAGAGACACCGATAGCGGATCTGTCCCCACAGAGCCTAGCCCGAGAACAACCAGGGCAGGTAAAAGAATCCTGGCTGATGCTAGGGATGTGCATTTTAACTCTATTTCTGGCAGCTACCAGTTACCGAGGTCACGGCACAACAACCCGGAAAATCACTATGTATTAAATTATTTTCTTCTCACTTTTGTTTCTTTTTTTAAGTTTTACCATTATTGTCTATTTTTCTACTCCTTCTTTTCTATTTATATGTTTTTTAATTTTCCTATTAACTGTTTTTCAAATTATAGGGAGAAAACACAGGAACACTTTACGCTATGGGGTTTTCAATAT
This sequence comes from Monochamus alternatus, assembly GCA_037114965.1. Taxonomy (NCBI): domain Eukaryota; kingdom Metazoa; phylum Arthropoda; class Insecta; order Coleoptera; family Cerambycidae; genus Monochamus; species Monochamus alternatus. Next base: position 23,770,927 of record CM073430.1, read on the forward strand.
GGGGGTTTAATTCATAATCATGCAAGGAATACGGAATGGGAGTTATTTATATAGTAAGAAATAACGAAGAAATATATATACAGGGTATCCCAACGAAAATTTGACCCCCCCTATAATTGGAAAACCGAATAATATTTCAAAATTCGCCGAGACCCGTCGATTTTTGTTCTTGGGGGAGCACATCATTTTAAAGCCCTTTTCATTGCGAATACAGTGACGTACCGTTTTTAAAAATCGGTTGAGATTTGACAGAATTATTGTTTACAAACGAAAAGATGACAAACCAACTTACGCGTAGTAATTTCTACACAAATGCCCACCACTAATAAATTTTTCATCTACTACACATGACCGCATTACCTAATTGTTATTGATGTGTCTATCAGTTTACAAAAAAGTCAGAAATGAAATAAAAAAGCTGAAGCAAATAATAAATCAGATTTATTTGATGAATTGCTCAAAATGACCCCCGTTAACTCCCAATCAATAATACAGTCTGTTTTCAAATTTTGTTCGAACATTATTAAAGACATCCGTAGTTGTTAATCGGCATTCTTTTACAATTCTCTGACGTAGCACTTGCAATGTTTCCGGCTGAGTGGCGTACACTCGTGATTTTAAATGACCCCACAGAAAAAAGTCCAAAGGGGACAGATCCGGAGATTTTGGTGGCCATTGGACGGGACCTCTTCTGCCAATCCAATGCCCCGGAAAATGGTCATCCAAAAATTGTCGCATAGCAGAAGCATAGTGCGGGGGCGCACCATCTTGTTGGAACGTTATTTCATTTTCTAGTAAATTGTCGTCACTTTCTAAAATCTCTGTTATCCTAGGATCAATTGTACTTTCCAATAATGCTAGATAGGTGTTTCCATTGAGATTACCTTGGATGAAAAATGGTCCAACAAGATGGTCGCCCAAAATGCCTGCCCAAACATTCAATTTTTGAGGTGTCTGAGTATGAAATTCCCTGATTAAATGCGGATTAGTATCACTCCAATAACGACAATTGTGTCTATTCAACATAAATGTGCATTCGTCGGAGAAACATGTATTGTAGAGAAGATTTGGATTCAGTAGAAGTTGTTCACTAAAGTATTCGCAGAATTGGTTACGCCGATCAAAGTCATCTTCATGTAACTCTTGAACCAGCGTCATCTTAAATGGATGAAACTTGTGTTTTTTCAAAATTCGATGAACACTGAAACGGGATACGCCAGAAGCTTGAGACACAGTTGTAATCGATTGCTTATTATCCATCTGTACATGACCCAAAACTGTCACTTCAACTGCTTCATTTTCGAACTGGCCCAATTACTTCACGTTTCTTGTTTAAAAGCGAACTTGTTGCAACAAATCTGTCAATCAGGTGTTTAACATACTGGTGGTTTACATTTTTTTCAGAATTATTGGCATTAAAAATTCGTGCTGTAGCTTTCTACTCTTTCCGCGATAGAATAAACCATTTCGAACACACGCTAATACTTTCAATAACGGCTGAAACTAACGATTTCTTGGTCACAAGCAAAAAACACCGACTTTTTTTGTAGTACTGTTTTTTTGTTATTTTGAAAAGGTCTGAATTCCTATAAACTTAAGTATCTTCTACTAATAACTATTTTAGCATCTAGTTTTATTTGCTTCAGCTTTTTTATTTTATTTCTGACTTTTTTGTAAACTGATAGACACATCAATAACAATTAGGTAATGCGGTCATGTGTAGTAGATGAAAAACTTATTAGTGGTGGGCATTTGTGTAGAAATTACTACGCGTAAGTTGGTTTGTCATCTTTTCGTTTGTAACCAATAATTCTGTCAAATCTCAACTGATTTCTAAAAACGGTACGTCACTGTATTCGCAATGAAAAGGGCTTTAAAATGATGTGCCACAAGTGGGGTAGTTGCATTTGAAATTTTTAAGTTGGGGTTGCTAGGAATTAGGGGGATGAACATATCGAGTTGGCTTGACTGTCAAAAAAGCTCCCCCAAGAACAAAAATCGACGGGTCTCGACGAATTTTGAAATATTATTCGGTTTTCCAATTACAGGGGGGGGTAAAATTTTCGTTGGAATACCCTGTATGGATAATAACAATGCAATGCTCTTCTTTTATCTGATATTATACATTATATAATGCATAAATATCACGATATATGGAAAAAATAAAATGCAACTCTTATGAAGGACAATGTATTTAGGGTAAGCGGTATTTAAATAGAGTTTAAAACATGCTAGGTCATTTAATGCGATGCCTCAGCGTGTTTCAACATCGCAAAAAAAGACATAGCGAGTTTAGCTACTGATGGTATACCCTGAATGAGAACCACAGCAACAAATTCCCGTGCAAGTAGATTGAATAACTTTTATAATTTATTAGAAGAAAATCGAATTATGTATAATGATGAAATAAATAGTCACCAGATATGAATTCTTCAGACTTTTATTTGTAGGGTCATATGAAATCGAGTATCACAGTACATTGAACACAAAATGCAAATTTGTGAAAGAATTTTTGCTATTGCTCAAGAAATTTGAATAAATCAATGCACTTTCCAGCACGTGGGACAATTATTGGATACGAAAAACTCTACGCACTTGGTTAGTTAGAACGTGGTACAATGCGTCACATTTTGTTTCTCGGTATCATTGGATGTAATATATTCATGCTTTTTTTAAAGAACGCGGAAAGGTCACGAATTTATTGATTTTTATTTTGATTAATTCCATACCCACAATCTGCAAATTAGGATTCAGAGTATACATATAGATATAACAAGATTATTGTATTGACCGTTGTACCACCTTGAGTGTTTTTCTAATTTAAGTACGACGGTCACTAAAGGTTTATTTACACACAACAGTGACGTATCAGTTCAGTGTCAGTTCAGTATCAGTGTTATTTGTGGTCGATCACTGATGCCAGTTAACACATATCCGTCCGCAGTCCGTAAAAAGGAGTTAGTAGACGATCAAACAAACTGATCTGAATATATTTATCATCCAGTTTACCAAAATTTCGTACTAGCGCGATAAGCTTTTCTTCCATTCTAAGTAATACAAAAATCTGGTCAGTTCGTCAGCAGAATTTCAAAAATATCGTCGCCGGTGTATTTAAAAGCCACTTGACGGACACTGAAGCAGCACTGACAGGACTGATACGGCACTGTGACGGATGTGTATAAATACGCCCATTTAAAATCTAAGTAACAAATTTTTAGGTTTCACTGATACTGATACGGAACTGACACGGCATTGTTGTGTGTAAATTGACCTTAATAAATATGGATCCGTAAATACTGTCACGTAATCTTTTACAATTTTTTTTGTATAATGTATTTATTAGAGCACAGTCTTTTAATTTCAAATTATCATAATTATAAATTGTTGCTTTCATGTCAATTTAAACAATTCAATACTAATATCCTATTATTATTTTTACAAATAAATGGTTCACAAAAGTGATTTGTTTAATCAAGCATTTTTCAAGTTTTGTTATTGTCTGAATAGCATTTATTAAAAATATCAATATTACATCAGCTATGTAATTCATACACTGATTATAAAAAAATTAATATAATAAATGATACAATAACGGCATAATTAGATGATAACTATGCCCATGATATCTTAGTATTTGCTGGAAGTTATTATTACTTCCATTCAACATTTATTATATAAATATGCTCAGAACATGCATATTCCTAATCTAGAAACAGTGAACAAGACATCAGAATCAGAATAAAGACACCCATCGTAATGGCGTGAAACATGATCTGGCAATAAAATGTCAGCAATATAACTGACGATAATTCACGATTTTCAGGTGTGTCTCAATGCTCTTGGGAACATATTCAGTTAGTATGTACCTGTTGCTACAGAAGTTTTGATTTGCTAATTTCATGTTCCCTTAATCATGCGTCTAAAGTGCAATGATTTTTTTCTTAATAATCAAGAAATAACAGCAATAATAATAAGAATAATAAAACCCTGATTAACCATATACTACGCGTCAAAAAAATGTAAACACCCATGAAATATTATTTTATTTTCATAACTTTTTGCATGTTTACTTCATTCAGTGAAAGTAAAAATTTCATTAAATTTTCAGGTTTATTCGTTAAGTTTTTTGGCGTCTGCTAAGCTTAGTGACTTTTCGGTGGTTCTTCTACGATGGTCGGTGCATCTAGCTTTGTGTCCTTGGCCTTCCTGAGTCCACGTCTGGTAACACCGTACAATAGTACGTAAGGATCTGTTAGTTCTTCTAGAAATTGTTCTCACCGACAAACCGGCTTCGCGCAACCCAAGAATCCGCCCTCTCTCCAAATTATTTAGCTGAGAAATCTCTTCAAATCTACGTACTCTAGGCATAATCAGCTGTAAAAAATGTCGTTTACAACACTTGCAGCACAAATGTGAGCAGAAAGTTTTAAAACAGTATCCTACGTTATCAAAATGCAACCTATGCAAACTCCAAAAAAACTTAATCATGAAAATTTAATCATTTTTTACTTTCACCGAGAGAAGTAAACATGCAATCAATCAAAATAGATTCATATTTAATGGAACATTTAATGTTTACAGGTCAGGTAGTATATGATAAAAACGTATTTGACATTTAGTTTCGTCCAAAAGTTGATAGTGAACAAGAAGCAGAATTTCAAATTTCAAATTTTGTGTCAGATTTTCATCAAAGTTTATCTGATAGAGATAATGTAATAGTTGCACATAATTAGAAACGAGAGATTTATATTGTAGAAAGGCACTACGTACATTATGTTTCTGATACTTGATACATTATATTTTGTTTATGCTGCAATGTATTAAAATTCTTGCTAAAAAAATTAAATTCTTTATCTGTCTGTCTTTAGTCTGTCTTTTAATTATCCGATAAATACAATAATATAAGAGACAGCAGTTTATGAACAACAAACGTAACGCAAAACATGTTGAAAATGAAAAAGATGAAGAAATAAATCATAACTTTTAAACCATCTTAAAAACGGTTACTCATTGCACAATCTCCTAGGTCTACATTGTCTTGATGAAACTAATCGAAGAATATGATTTCTTAATTAGATACTCTGCGACACAAAACATATGGTGTTTCAGAGATATGCAAAGTACTTAGTGTGAACAGTGTATAATCTATTGTAATAATAATGACACTCTTTAAAACTTTGGCAATTTATTTCGACCTGCAAACCTATTCCTAATAAAGTCTACTTTTAGCATTCAACATTTGTTTTAAACTGTTTCACCCATCTATTGGTGGGTCTAATGACATATTCAGAACTTCTAGTAGTTCAAAAACTGATTTAAGGGAGTGCCATTATTATTGCAATAGGTTATACAGCAAAAGTGACTGAATTTAAATTTTTGATCCTATGAATTCTGATCTTTACTAAATTTGGTGTAAATACTACAATATTAATGAAGTTATTGAAGAAAAACAAAAAAAAATGTAAGTTTAACAACCAGTATCTTGAACACAAGCAACTTTTGAACTTAGATAAGTTGAAATATATAGCCTAAGTATCTGGTACCGTTTTGTACACACCTTATACAGGGTGGTCGCGATGTAATGGGCCAAAATTCACGACTAGATTCCTGACGTGAAAATATTGCGATTTAGACAAACTCACCTTAGTCCAAAAGTTGATACTTACAGAGATACAGGGTGTTTAATGCAAAATATTGTTTTAGTTTTTTCTTATTTATTTCATAATAAATGCTCCTATCGAGATGAAATTTTGGTGTTAGGGGTTTTCTGGGGCGAGAGATTGAAATATATCCATGGTTTGCTTGTAGCTCATAGAGAGCGCCACCTGCGCTAGGTCGAATGCGTTGAAAACGACAGAACTTTTTTATCTTTAAAAAATCTAATTCTCAGGTAGCAAATTCTGATTTTACAACTTCTTTTACACAAAAAAGCTATACTTGTTGATAGTTTATTTCAAATTATAAATTGTATTGAACAATTGAATATTGAATATTACAATAAATGTTCAAAATGTCCGCCTTCAACTTCAATACATTTATTAACGCGTTTGTTCAAAGACTGCCGTATTTTAAAACAGAGATTCTTGTTACGAAATGATTCGGCGGCATTTACAATTTTCTGCCATAGCTCTTCGCGGGTGTTTATAGTTTTTCTATAGACAACTGATTTCATGTAGCTCCAGAAACAAAAATCCATAGGATTAAAGTCAAGACTACGAGGAGGCCATAATATTCGACTCCCACGACCGATTCAACGATCCGAAAAAATAGTTCCGTACTCTGACAGAATAATGAGGGGGAGCTCCATCTTGCATGAAAAATAGATTTTGCCGTGTATTCAGTGGTAAATCGTCGAGGTAGTCAACTAAATGCTGCTGCAGGAAATCTAAATATAAGTCACCATTTAGATTTGGAGGAAGCTCATGTGGACCCAAAAGGTGATTTCCTATGATTCCGCACCAAACATTTATCTTAAATTCATGTTGGAAGTGACGCTCACTGACTACATGAGGATTTTCATTATCCCATATGTGCTTGTTTCTAAAATTGAAAATTCTTCGACAAGTAAAGGTCGCTTCATCAGTGAATAGTATATTATCCAAAAATTCCTGGTCAAGGTTTTGCTGATTGCGCATAAAATGAGCAAATTGTAATCTAGCTGGTAAGCCTGCTGCTAAAAGATTTTGCACAGGTGTAAAATGGTAGGGATATAAATTTTCCTTGTGAAAGATTTTGAGAACTGTTGTTTTACTAACACCGGTTTCTCTAGCTACCTGCCTGTTGCGAACTTCTGGATTTCCTGCCACTAAAATTTCTTCTTTTTGGTGAACTGTAACAGTACGCCCTGCGTTGTCTCTTTTAGGACGAAAACTACCAGTTTCTCCAAGTCTATTAAAGTTCTTGAAATAGTTTCCGATTTGGTTGCCTTCTATTCGGATACAAATCTGAATACCGACGAAGCGCTCGACGTCCAACATAATCTGATTGCGCATAAACGCAAACCATATCGCGCATTTCTCCATTTGAAAATAAATTATGGCGTGGCATGTTATCTCGCACTACGATTTAGATCATAAAGTAAATAATACTTTTAATAAGGCACGAATAATACTGTAATATTACTGACAGCACTAAGGTAAGTGGAAAATGTCAAAATTGGATTTTAACATAAGCCTACTTGAAAATTTTTGCCGATTTGTAATTGAAGGCAAATACATTGGAATTTTCAATGGCAAATTTTACGAGAACGGTGCAAGATAGCGACAATCAAAAAGTATAGTTTTTTTGTGTAAAAGAAATTGTAAAATCAGAATTTGCTAACTGAGAATTAAATTTTTGAAAGATAAAAAAGTCGTTTTGAACGCATTCGCGCAGGTGGCGCTCTCTATGAGCTACAAGCAAAGCATGGATATATTTCAATCTCTCGCCCCAGAAAACCCCTAACACCAAAATTTCATCTCGATATGAGCATTTATTATGAAATAAATAAAAAAAACATCTTGTATCTCTGTAAGTATCAACTTTTGGACTAAGGTGAGTTTGTCTAAATCGCGTCACGTCAGGAATCTAGTCATAAATTTTGGCCCATTACATCGCGACCACCCTGTATATCTACTATATGAGTACCTATGTGCATCAAAAGATGTTACACGAACAGTGTGAATGGATGTCAAACAAAGACAAGCACAGAGGAAGGAACGAGTATATAAACTTTAATGTATGCAGCACTACTCTGTAAAATACCACGCAGTTTGCTCAACTGTTTCCCAAATAATGAAGTGATAATTAATTGACCAAGTACAAAAATAAGAAATTTAGTGTTGAATATAAACAACTTGCACAAATATTAGGTGTTAATGAAGAAACAATTTAAAATCAATACCATCTCTGAACGCACTAAACAGCGGATTTAGTGCTTGATAAAATTTTATTTGAGTTCACTAACCCAATAACATCTCCCATAAATCTATAACACCACAATTTTAACAGGTTAACGATCAAGAAACCATACTAAACCGAAAATGTTTATTGTTATCGTTCTTCGGCTCTGTAAGATGTTTTTATAGTACCTTTCTAAAACATAAAGGCAAACTTTTCAATTTTTAACCCTTCTGACTGAAATATTGCGCCTTCTTGGAGAATTAGGCAATGTAAAAACCCTTTTTTATAATATCTATAGTTATTTAAGCCCAATATCCTTCCCTGTTCCGTATTCCTTATTGTGCAAATCATAAAAGTTCATTTTGACGCAATAATACTTGGTCCGATTTCAATACATTGGTAGTGTACATTATCTATATTGGTTTCACAGCAAAAAAAAATAAAATTTTATAGTTTGTTGAGAAGTTAATGGAACAATAGTATTTTTTCAGATTTTTATTTTTAAAGAACTAAAATTGTAGTAATTTGTGGTTTTAATTAGTAAAATAGTTTGACATACAACAACATTTTTGACCCGTTTTACCCAGTTTCTACAAACTAACACAAATGTTTCTGCTTCTTCTCCGTTTTAAATTTGTAAGTTATTGGCAGCACTTTGGTGCAATATACTTCATTTTTTAAATATACCCACAAAAATAAGTCCAAATGATTTAAAATCAGGAGATCGTGGCGGCCATGATACCGGTCCTCTTCATCCAATCCCGTGGTATTAATGCTTGGACACTCTGTACATGGTACATATATAATTGAGCCTCGTATATGATACGCCACACTGCTGCAATACGTCGTGGACGCTCTCTCTGTTGCAAGTTTCCCGTATCACACCAGTGTTTGCATTACACTCACTGCACACCGTTGTAAAAGTAACTACATTTGGAATATAATTAAAATAATTATTGGTAGGTTAAATAGTTAAAATAGAGTAATAAATTCAAAAAGGAAAATATTAGCATAAATACAATCGACATTTTCTAAAAGTGAAGCAATTTAAAGGGTCACTCTGATAGTATTAATTATAAGTTTATTTGTAGGTATTTGACAGAAAAAGTGAAACTAGTTGAATAAGTGTAATAGTACAAAAATAGCAATGAAATGCATATGTTGAAAATACTTATTGAACATTCAAGTAATGCTTGAGTGTCCACGGAGATAAACAAGATTATTGGATGTGATGAATTACACATTCAGGCAGAATTCCACAAGTTTGTGGGAAGAACAAGTACTATCAATGGTCTTATTTTAATATACATAATATCATCAAGACACCAAGTAAGCAGTCATCACTAAAAGCTGTCAACTGGCAAAATCACCGAGGATCTCGAGGCAGAATCCCGAATTACAGCCACAGGACACTTAAAAGGAAGAAGCATCAGCAATTTACGTTGCATTAGAGTTCGAAATATGAATTAAAAATATGAGTAATTATTGAAAATGAACAGTAAAACGTTTGATTAATATAATGAATTAATAAACAAGATATAAAATTTTATGATAATAGTAATATGCTAGAGTAGATAAAATATTCCAAATGGTTAACCACATTGAAAGATTAGGGAAGTGTTTCAGTTTACAACATGTTAGCAAGTATTTGGAAATTATTTTATATAAAATTGTTTAATACATTTCTGTAATTTAAAATACATAATTTTACATTTATTTATTCCACAACACTTTTAAAGATTCAAAATTCTTTATAAAAAAACTGAACAGTTTTTAAATAACAACAATTCGAATTGTTAGTCGTGGACAACAACAACAATATAACTTCAATCTAAACAAAATTGAAATCAGAAACAAATTAAGTCATATAGCTATAATAAATAATGTTAAAAATATATTAATTAAAGATATAGTAATGACAAAAGTCTAAATCAAAGTTTGCAGTTGTTACATCTTCAAAAAACAGTTCGGCGTCTCTGAAAAACAAGAGAATACCACCAAACGGTTACCCAATGTTCCCGGCGCAAAACGCCACTGTGCCACTCAAATTACTGTACACCGCTTAGGGTTGGGCCGTTTGAGGTGATTTTTTTTTAATGTTCGTCATAAAATTCCCTATGGATCCTTCTTTCTCAATTTTCGCTTTGGGTCTTCATTTTCGCGGAATTTGACTCCACAAATGGGTTTGCATGGAAAACGCACAAAAATGACCCTACGGAACACGAGATTGAGATTTTGTCGAACTTTTTTATGGGGGAATGCTCGTCTTAGAAAGCCCTACAAGACTGTTCACTTAGATTTTGGGAAGAAATTTTCCGTTGCCCCTAAAATGGCTACAATCATCCAAAAATTTTCAGATATCAGAAATCGTTCTACTGAAAACTGGGAAAGTATTGGAAAAAAATCTCATCTCACAAAAATTATTTGTACATATTCGAGAAATCTGCAAAAATTTTTCCAGAATTTTTGGACACATTTTTGGACATTCACCAAAATGGCCACATACATATTTTCCGAATTTTCCCGTAATTCTGAAAAAGGTCAGAAAGGTTCCATAAAAAATGATTTTGAACATGTTTTTGGGAATTCAATTTTTTGACAAAAGTGGCCATTTTGGATACAATAGTTCATTGTTAATGAGAAATGATTGATTTGATTATTTTCTTCCCAACAGACAGAGATAACATAAAACAACGTCGAAATTTGGTTTTTTATATTGAGTGCTGTACAAAAAAATAAAAGAAATACAATATACAAAAACAATATCTGTCCTAGAAAAACATACACTATTCTACATTAATTTATATACAAGGTATTTATAAAATATATAACAATAACTCTTCAAAAGACTGAGGAGCTTTTTGAGAATTTATTTGGACAGCCAAAATATTTAAACGTTTCGGGAATGCCAGATGATTTCCCAGTATTTTTGAACATTTGTGGATTTTGGATCAAAATGACCAAAAAGAGAAAGATCCACATAAAATCTTATGGTCTCGAAAGTTTAAAGCATCCAGTAGATGCTGAAGACTTTCACTATCACATTTCCATCCGAACAGTTCCACGAAAAATCAATCATTTACGGGAAAATTCGGAAAATCTGTATGTGGCCATTTTGGTGAATGTGCAAAAATGTGTCCAAAAATTCTGGAAAAATTTTTGCGGATTCCTCGAATGTGTACAAATAATTTTTGTGAGGTGAGATTTTTTCCAATACTTTCCCAGTTTTCAGTAGAACGATTTTGATATGTGAAAATTGTTGGATGATTGTGGCCATTTTAAGGGCAACGGAAAATTTTTCCCCGAAAACTAAGTGGACAGTCTTGTAGGGCTTTCCAAGACGAGCATTCCCCCACAAAAAGTCCATGCAAATCCATTTTTGGAGTCAAATTCCGCGAAAATGGAGACCCAAAGCGAAAATTGAGACGAACATTTAAAGAAAAAATCATCTCAAACGGCCCAACCCTAAGAAGCGTGTACAATAATTTGAGTGACACAGTGGCGTTTTGCGCCACTGTGCGGCGCGACGCGTTTTGCTCTGCCGAGCCAAGATTAGTAAACTATGTGCGCTGGAATTGTAGGCGATGACGAATAACAATTTATAATCAGTAAACTTTGCCGAATTAAATTATGTACTGTTAAATAAGAATAAAATCATATTCTTGGTGACGATATCTACCTCTACCAACGGTCAACGGTATATAGATTGAATTTCCACATTCCAAAAATTTGTATTCAATTTTTGAATAAATTTTCACTATAAACATTATAATAAAGACACACCACTTTAATATTAATGTAAAAATTTTCGAAAAATGGTGTAGTCCTACTACGGCTTTATAGATATTTATATGAAAACACATTTATATAGATACCGTTTATGATTATTACCTGGAGATTATTTTATTATTGTTTATAAGGTACGACGATTTACGAAATCTTTTGTAGAGATAACTAATACAGGTACTTACAGTTTAATTGAATTATCAACGGTTACCCATATTATCTTCGAAATCAAAATTTCTGTAACTAATGATGACATTTACTTGCGAATTTATCTATGCACAAGGCAATTGTTTAGTTTTATCTTGATCGTTATCTGATCAATGAGTGCACGTTTAGATTTTATTTTTCTGTAGGCAACAGATAACTAGCTAGAGATTTTAAAAAATTTACAAAACAATTCTTCAGTTTGAGCACGTGCTATAACATAAACAAATTATATTTTTAGTCTGTTACGTAATAGTAGGCATTGAATCCAAAACAAATAAAACTGATACCACATAAATATTCGCACAACTTGATTTTATCTTCAAAATAAGTGAGTGAGAGAAGCGTTACCCACTTGTAAAGACACTTAAAAAAATTATTCATTATTATTAAACATATATTTTATATGTACTAACTTATATTTAAAAAAATATGTTATACAGGGTGTGACAAAACAGCAGATCATCCTGTTAAATGCATATTTTTGCCGGCAAAATATGACTATTGCCTATATACAAAAATGCCTCCCTTAAAAGATACAGGGTGTTAAAGTTAAATTTTTAAAATTATTTTTGCTCTATAATTTCATATTTTTACATATCACTTTAAACTTTTATATACTTGTTGTTGTGAACCAACTCCTCAAAAGTATTATTGTAAACGATGTTTATACAACAAAGAAATTAAAAATATTAAGCTAATTTTAATAATATAAAGTTCTGATTACCACAATGTATTGACAGAAGGAAATACACTAGTATCTATATGTGGGTGCATTTTTTGCGTGTGTTATGAAACATGTTTTACATGATTGTTATCAAATAACTATCTACATTTTGTAAATAAAGGTTTTCTCTTTAAATGCGCGGTAAATTGATATACGTGCAACTCGACCTCGGCTCATTGCCTTTGACGCATGCGAAATTTAAACTCGCGTCTGGCGAGCGGCCATAGACGTCGATAAACAGGGGTTTAATATGATTTAGAATAAAAAAAATCTGCTTTATATTTTGCACATTTCTTGAGGCTCGATTTCGTTAATTCTTATTTTTCTTTATCTTCTCTCAAAATATTTGTAGTTAACCCTGTATAAATTTTAAAAGCTTCTATTTGATGTGCAACTCGTCCCTGTCAATAATTCTTTTAAAAGTAAGGCGGAACCTTTTTATTGACCCACCCTGTAAATTTTTCATTTAAGGTAATCACTCTATAGCTATGGCAAATGTACGTCATTGTTCACCTAATTACAAATGTAAATATTGTACAAAACAATGGAAAAGGATGTAACTATTTCCAAAACATATTAATAGTAGGTTGCTTTAACTATTAAGAATCGCCATTTGCCAGTAACTTCGGTATGAGCTGAATATACAGTGTGTCCCATTTTTCATGGAGCCATCCTGGTACCTCGCTCACCTGATATCCGAATACTTTGAAACTTTGGTGGTGAATATACAGGTTGTATCACATAAGAGGGCCACTCCCATGTATCTTGCTTAATATGCGAGATACGTCAAAAATCTTTAATTGTTTTTTGTTACATTCTTGGAGGCCTTTATGCTCGTAAAAACAAATTTGAGATCCATGGCCAATTTTATGAGTAATAATAAAAAACCTATAAAGTGCTCAATCTTTAAGGCTGTCTAACTTTTTTATTTTAAGAGATAGAGAAAACTTATTGGTAATAAATTTTTATTGCAAAATTGATACCTTCCACCTAATATAAACAGATTTTTGAAATATCGTATGTGGTTCGCTGCGCCCTCTAGGCGGATACAATTTTTTTTATTGAAGCAGGCTATGGCCACCAAACATTGCCTGTTTTTTCGTCTTTCATGCAATATACTACATGTTGCCCTTATATTTTGTATTTAATACAATTTTTTCAATTTTAGTTAAAAAAAAATGTACCTAAATATTTTCGTTTTGCTCAAGATAATGTAGAACCTGTTTTAAAGACGTCAACTGCAAAAAAATAATAAACAGAATGTACTTTTATATGCAAAATACAGATTTTCTTATAATATTATTTTATTGCTTTTCACATTAGAAGCAATTGGGTCTTTAAAATTATTTTGACACGGACAATGTAATAAAATAATATTATAAGAAAATCTGTATTTTGCATAAAAAAGTACATTCTGTTTATTATTTTTTTTGCAATTGGCGTCTTTAAAACAGGTTCTACATTATCTTGAGCAACACGAAAATATTTAGGTTCATTTTTTTATAGCCTTAAAGTGTGCGCACTTAACAAGTTTTTTTGTTATTACTCATAAAGTTGGCAATGGATCTCAAATTTGTTTTTACGAGCATAAAGGCCTCCAAAAATGCAACAAAAAACAATTAAAGATTTTTGACGTGTCTCGCATATTAAGCGAGATACATGGAAGTGGCCCTCTTATGTGATACAGCCTGTATATCTATAAAGTGCGTCTTTAGAGGTAGCCATATTTGATTATACTCACAGGCTTCCGATTCTAAGATGGAGAAAAGGGGTCAATTTTTCAAAAAAAGTATTAACGATTTAAAATATATATATGTATATATTATTTTGTTGTAGAATCATCTCATACCAGTACAATACATTATTCTGAACAAAAAATAAAGAATACATTTTTTTCATTTGAGAGCCCGTTTTACATATACAAATTATTTTAAGTTGAAAAAAATTGTTTTTGGACGGCCCATATCTCAAACACTTTTGAACCCACATCGATGAAATCTTCTACAAGAGGGTTTCTAAAAGTGCTGATTAAGAATATCTTAATAGTTCTTTTCAAAAGAAATCGCTAATACTTTTTTTTTGAAAAATTGACCCCCTCTCTCCATCTTAGAATCGGACGCCTCTGACTATTATCTAATATGGCTACGTCTAAAGACTCATTTTATAGGTTCACCACCAAAGTTTCAAAGTATTCGGATATCAGGTGAGCGAGATAACAATGTGACTCCATGAAAAGTGGGACACATTGTATACAAGGTGTTTCAAATGATAGGGACAAGGAGACGGAAAGTTAAATTGAAGGAAAGTTGACTCAAAAATTAAACTTGCATTTTCTTCAAGGACTTTACTTTTGACTACAAACTCTTATATCCTGCAGACCTTCGGAATTATGTCCCTATGTATCATTACTTATACAGGGTGCCGGGAAACTCCACGCAGACGTTTAACATATCGTTATCTTCCTCAGATGTAGTTTTGAAACTTTACTTTAACCTTATCATATGTATCTGGAAACGTAAGGAAACTAAACTGACGACGTGTCGACCAGTTCGGAAATTGCTACTAAGGTCAGAATAGAGATAAATGTCTATTTTCTCATAAAAGGTCGCATTTCTATTTTTATCTTTTATGAATAAATTATAATAATATAAGGTTTGAAGCTTTTTTCAATTTCGCCACGTATCTCAAAAACGAAGTAGGTCGGGATATAGAGATGATTGGAAATTTATTAAAATGGTCGTCGTTTCGTTTAATTATTTTTATTTTCTATCTTGGTAAGCTGCACAGCTTGCCAAAGAAGAACAACCCAGCTCCCTGCCAATGTGGGTCACTCAAGTAAAACTGCTTATTCTCACAAAATTACCAGTATCATGCGTGACATTTTTATAATGACATAAGAAAAAATTATCTCCAATTTAAATTATTCTCCTTAGCCTACTGACATCAGAAAACTCATAACATAGGAACCCATTATTGTTACATTACAAGTTGATGCCGATATTCTGCCACGAATTGAAGAACTATCGATAATGTATTAGGCTTGCTACAGTTTAGATGTTTTTATTGGTTAATCAAGTCGTGGTTTTAATCGATCCAATCTGCATTTTACAAAGAAAACTTGGAGACAATTATGTGTCGTATAATGGCATCTACATAAAGGAAATTAAATTTTATACTAGTGGGACATCTTTTTTGTTTAAAGAAATACACTTAGTATTGAAAAAAAAAGTTCTTGGTGCCATATTTTCCGAGACAATATTTTTCCATAAAATTGTTAATTATCTCCAGAAATGTGTTTATTTATTTCAGTGGCAATTACAATGCAATAAAATACAATTAAATAAAACCATTCTTGTTAAATTTTCAATTTTTGTCTTCCATCGATACGCTCAATCAAAGTTTTGTGACGATAATTTGAATTCTGTAGTAGTTTCAATGTTATGTAAATCATTATCATTATACTGCCTTTACCCGAACCATACATGGTTGTATATTTTAAGCTTTGCATAAAAAAATGGAAAGCGCGAGCTTGTTCCCAGATTTATTCTTGGCTTAAGGTCGCCGTATTTCTCGCTGTAAATTCAATTTTGTGGTAATTTTAGGTCCAGAAATCTCGAAAGATAAAACACGTAGAACAAAATGTCAAAAATAAAATTCTTGACGTTTTATTTATTTAGTTTTATTATTTAAATTCTTCTTATATGAAATTTTGTTATTCTAATTCCACATTTTAAGAATTATTTTCACATACTTATAAATAAAACTGAACAATCTTATATAGCAAAACTATGTATGTATATGTTATAACAATATATATATATATATATATACATAGTTAAATTTAAAAAATACGTATTTTGAATGATTTCTGCACCTGAAAATTTGTTGGTTAGACCACTTTCTGTCGTTATATATTCGTTTTACTTCGGTACCTTTGAATTAGCAGGTGACATGAGATAATATTAATGATACATGTAAATTGTCATTGCATTGTTTTATTTTCTTCATAATTATTATCTTGTACTGGTAAATTTTACATTTCTGTAAAGTGCACATTGCCAATAATAGATTTTGTACATAAATAATTCAATATTATACATTTTTTTTTATTTTCACATAATCGCAATATAAGGCATTTTTGACACTTGAAAAACTAATGTAAACACGGGCATCACAAAAACTTTAATACCTACAAAAAGTAATCGGATTTCAATATTTTGAACTGCCCGTCTAGAAACTAAAGTAGCCCAGCGATGTAAAGTATAAAAACACTACAACTTTTTAATTTTTTTAACTATAAGGATTTTACAATTTGTACGATATTGACTGCGTTTTTTATGACGCATCTATTTCCAATTTTTTTTAAATAAGTTCTAAATTACCTTGTATATTTTGTGATTTATAGTGCAAATACATCATTCCAATAAACCACTTTATGTTAACTCAACTGTTATAAGGTTACCGTTACCGTAACATAACATGTCCACGTAATAAATAACATAAATCATCTATCATAAGCCTGATTATTTACTTACTAACATTAGAACCGAATATTTGCCCAGGAATAAGTATAATCCACAACATGCGTTAAATTGTCCGATACAAACAAACAAACTTGCACGTATGAAGTCCAGATAATTGATTATCAGCTTATTTAAGACTAGAAATTGAAACCCCGTGGCTTCTAACGAAGTACTACAGTATTCGAGTAGATGTCGCTACAGAAAATACGTTTATAGTAAAATAGTACTATTATTTCATTCATGTCAAATTTTACCAGAATCCGAGCAAAAAAGAAAGACACTGCAAGCGAGATGCATGATCTTTCATCTCGCTCGCCGGTCACATATTTGGATTAAAAGGGTCGTAAAACCTTCCTATTAGCAATCGCCGCGCCGGCTTATTGCTTTGAAAATGTTTTTGTCCGGTATGACGTATTTACACAAAAAAGAAGGCACGTGGTTAACCATCCTAGAGCTTTTTATTCTATATTTTATTATTTATCCGGACTCAGACTAGAGTAGGTGAGAACGTGCGGATCTCTAAGTAGGCATTTTTATTGTGTTATTGTTGTGCTGTGAAAAAATTGAAAAATATGAAGAATTATGGAGAAACAAATTACGAAAATTGTATACTGCCAGAAATTATACAGTATGAAAGAAAAGTATGGAATAAATTCATTATTTCTAAAACAACAAAGTTTCATGAAATTTCCTCGGACACGTCGATTTTGCTTTTTAAAAAGACTCTTTTTTCTATATACTCGCGACAAGAATTCAGACGACTTACGTCATACGAACAAATGAATAATTTATTATATTTTCATCAAAATATTTGAGAAACTGCAACTGATAGTAATAAAACTATATACTACACTAAAAATTTGCATTATATATTGCACAAAATTGCAAAAAACAATTGTTTTTAACGCAACCAAATATCGAAATTTACGTTGACAATAAAAACAAATGTGTAACGTCAGCAGTGACGTAAGACGTCTGAATTCTTGACGAGAGTATACCAACGCATTTCCGACGTTCATTTGTTTTCGCGTGATGACGCCATCGGATATTTTTTTTAATAGAGCCCCTATATTTTTTCATCGGATTCTTGTATAGCTTAACTTGCTGAATTCAACTTTCAGAGATAATAATAATAATTTGTTGTTAAATTGTTTCAAAGTAAAGAGTTCTATTTTGTTTCTGCCAGTTTCTGAGGTGACTTGATTTAATTTGTTGTTTTTGCTATCAAAAGATGTAATATTCTAACATGCAATCTAATAAAACAAAATAATAAATTAGGGGGTCAAATACGATTAAGGCAACCAGAATTTAATTATTAATTAATTAATTATTAGTTGATTATTGTTAAGTTGTTTTAAAAATAAAGAGTCCTTATTTTGTGATACTGCCGATGAATTCACTATATCCATTTTACTCTCAACCAGCCCATCACAGACACAAATGGGATCCAATTTTATTAGATCGGTTATTATTTTTTTCTCGGAAAGTTGAGGGAATAAAGTATTGAAATTATACATTTTTGAATTCAACAAGTTAAGCTCTACAAGAATCCGATGAAAAAATATAGGGGTTCTATTTAAAAAAATATCCGACGTCATCACGAGAAAACAAATGAACGTCGGAAATAAGAAAGCAAAATCGACGTGTCCGAGGAAATTTCATGAAACTTTGTTGTTTTAGAAATAATGAATTTATTCCATACTTTTCTTCCACACTGTATACAGAAATATTCCTAAAGGAAAAAGATATATAAAGGATGCACAAATTAATAAAAAAAGTAGTTATATTTTGTGATTTTTATCTTCATCCCTTACATTTTTTAAAATCTATTCCAAATAGATTACTGTAAACTCTGCCACGAAAATAAAAAAATTAAAAATTTTAATTAGATTTTTATTTATTTAATTATTACATTTATTTATTTATTAAAAACTATTCCATAAGAATTTTTAGCTATGGAATAAATAGTAACCAAGACAAAGAATGTAAGTACTAAAAATAGTATAAAATCGATATACCTATGCTTCCAATAAATAACATCCAGATACATAAACATGAAAAAATGAAATACACAATTACAACTATATTTTCCACTCCACAAGGGACACGACAGTTTGTGGCTATATGTAAGACGATGTTTATTTTGTTTTACTTTAATCAACTGAAAAGAAAGCCTATATGCAACTGAATACTTTTGGCAAAAATTACAGTTTTAAAAAATATTAGATTTTTAGTAATTAGAAAAGCCCATTAATGCATTTTTGTAAGCATGTAAAGCAATTAGTAAACTAAAATATGGAATTAAAATATTAATATTACTATTAAATTGTAGCGTATAAGTGAGTTTCACTAGCCTATTTCTATTTTTTTTTAATATGGAATTAAAATATTAATATTACTATTAAATTGTAGCGTATATCTACGTGAGTTTCACTAGCCTATTTCTATTTTTTTTATTCTTAATGAAATTAGTAAATCTATAAATATGGTTCAGCCCTAGATTCAGAGACGCCCTATATAATTAGAGCATTTGAAACATCCTTAAATTATTTACACATTATTCATAAAACCGTTTCTTTGGAAATTGAAATTTATTTTTTTTTCTCTGCTATTGTTTCTAACCTTGCATAACTTTTAAAAATCGAAAAAATGGAACCGGCGAAGTATCTCCGTTCCCTCAGTATCTTTATTTTTTAGGCGTTGTTTACAAAAATAATGATTTGATCAACCATAAAAAATATCTCTTTTAAATTTCAAGCTGATACGTCATAAATTGGCGTTATTACGGAAAAACGATTTTATTAGTTCAACTTTAACACCCTGTATTTTTTAAATGATGCATTTTTGTATATAGGTAAGTAAAGTTAAATCGTTATATTTTACAGTAAACAATACGCAGTTCACGAGATGACTTGCTTTTTTGTTTCACTCTGCATATGATATATATGTGTATACTAATACATATTCGAAAAACCAAAAAAAAGCTTTTTTTCATATACATTTATTTGAACTTTGCGAATTACAATTAGCCCAAGACTCATTAAAATAAGGACATAACACTAAGTAACACCCTGTATATAAATTATCGAGAATAAATGAATTTATAAATTGTTACAAATAATATGAGTTTGCATTATTAGTTATAATTTTGTACGTTTTAATTGAAATAAAATAAATTTGCGGTATAAAATTAACATGATTTTGTTTTAGTCATCATTAAATATGACTACCAGTTAATAATTACGTTATACTAAATTAACCGCAATAACTGGTACTTAGTTCGTGAAAAATACCCTAGCGCATTTGTGAGTTCATTCATAAAATTAGATTTAACGAGTGCGACATCTATTTCAAACTAAGCCAACTAAGGGTCAAACGAATTGTAAATAATGAATGAATATTTTATGATAACTTTATTCCAATATAACTTTTTTAATAAGAAAATTCTGGCGAAACTATGAATTAAACTGTGACCAGCTTACTATTTAGAAGACAACGAAGTAAAATATATCATAATTCCTTAATAATCTGAAGAAATAATCGTTTGTTTTTAAAACGCTAAAAAACGTACATGTTTAGAATTTAATATCTCACAAAATAATTACATATCTCAAATTATTTTTGCTTTGTTATCTTTTCCTATACTTTGTCAAATGTGGTGTAAAATTGTATTACTTGTTTTCAGTGTTTTAAAAAGATATATTGGAATAAAAAAAGGTCTGTTTTCTATTAGTTTTCTATATAAACTAGGCAACCAGTAATTATCGGTTTCTGTCCTTAAGAATACATTCTCAATTTCTCAAGGTACTATAGGTAACCTGACCTATGACTTACATGAATTCTTTGTTCTAATTTTAACTAAGGACGCACATGTCAAACAATCAAATTGCATTGTTTCTTTCCATTAAATCAACAAAAACAAAATGTCAACTATTTTGATTTATGGTTCACATATTTAACATAAAAAAAAACAGATTTATGTGGTTCAACGTACTTGGATATTCATTACATTTTGGCCATGAAAGGTTATCTCAAATATCGTTCAGTACAATGCACTAGTTAATCCAAAAATTATTATTGTTTGCGGTTTTTCACAGTTAGTAAGTGAAATATTATTTAATTGATATATTATAATATACACGGTTTAATTTTTTTATTTGGATTAAATAAATAATGAACATATATAGGAATATATATATACAGGCTGTATCACATAAGAGGGCCACTCCCATGGATCTCGCTAAATATGCGAGATACGTCAAAAATCTTTAATTGTTTCTTGTTGCATTTTTGGAGGCCTTTATGCTCGTAAAAACAAATTTGAGATCCATGGCCAACTTTATGAGTAATAACAAAAAAACCTGTAAAGTGCCCAAATTTTAAGGCTGTCGAACTTTTTTATTTTAAGAGATAGAGAAAACTTATTGGTAATAAATTTTTATTGCAAAATTGATACCTTCCACCTGATATAAACAGATTTTTGAAATATCGTATGTGGTTCGCTGCGCCCTTTAGGCGGATAAAAAAGTTTTTTATTGAAGCAGGCTATGGCCACAAAACATTGCCTGTTTTTTCGTCTTTCATGCAATATACTACATGGTGCCCTTATCTTTTGTATTTATTGCATGGTCTTCAAAAGATCCATTTGATTGACAACTTTTCGGTAAAATCTCATTTACCATCTTCAGGTCTTCTTACTTCTGCCTCGCGTTAAGTAAGCCGAAAGTAGTAACGCGAAGCAGAAGTAAGAAGACCTGAAAATGGTAAATGACATTTTACCGAAACGTTGTCAATCAAATGGTTCTTTTGAAGACCATGCAGATTCATCGCGGAAAGGAACCCGGAGAAATTTTGAGAAATTTTACAACCATATATATATATATATATAGGGAAATTGCATGGTTTTTCCAAATATAATAATAATAATAATAATAATAACCTGGAAAACCTCATTATTTGGCGGGGGGTAGTCAAACATCAACCGGTACCAATCCTCTCCACGAATATAGCTTATATACAGTCTACCGGCTGCGGGGGCCGAACCCACACCGATCTTAAACCTCGCGACCACTGACCGATCACAAATATGTGTAGATGAAATAATGTATTATTGTAATCGAAATGGCGTTTGTCCTGCAGAATTCTGTCGAAAAATAAACCTAAAAACGGTGTTTAAAATTTTATTCTAGCCACGCCCCCCGAAAACGGTGGCCGCCACAGCGAATACCTCTGACGTTAGACGTTGGTCATTTGTGGTATTAGTGTGTTATTATGTTAAATAAAAATTAGTATCGAATAAAATTGCAAAATAGACTCGTAAAATGAGCACAGAAAGTGCATCTGACCGGGTAAATGGAATAAGTATTGCATTATGTGCTAATACAGCATACAGCGCTTAATAAAAAATATTTCACCGTGCTAAAAAAAGAAAATTGTGGCGTTGGACGATGAAGTGCGACGAAAGGAAAACGTTAGGCTCTCCAGCATTGCAACATTGTGAAAATCGTTTTAATGCAATTTTAATTGGGAATACATAAGTAGGTACCTAGATTTAAGTTCACCGAAAGAATTAAAATGTAAAGTTGTGAAGAATCTATTAAACTTTTCTATACATGGCGTTTAGAAAATGAACGGTAAAGTAAAACGATTTCTATTCATTTATTGTATTCAGCGCTTCATGTTAGAATGTTATTTGAGGCATTTATAATTTTTTTCTACCTTCACTACATTAAGTTATCTGTTTTATTCTGAAAACATAATAAACAAATGTGATAAATAACGATTTTTTACAATGTTTAAGGAGAAATAAAATCAAATCAGTAGTAGTAGTACTTACACAGCAATAAAAAAAATTATTTAAAAAAATTTACAACTGCTAAATATCATAATTCATTACTTTATTCAAAATTATCCTGTAATACATTTCAAACCAATAAAAAATTCATAAACCTCCTCATTCATGAAATGATCCATTATTTTTTTGTTGGTATTTGAAACTAATAAAAATAAAATCTATAATTAAGTATAAGTTTTTATTAGAATCTATTTTTTTCTGTCCGTATTGGATATATTTAAATGATGTATCTGCTAACAACATACATATTTATTCAATTACACTAAGAATCAGATATATGCTAACTGCTTGTATATTAAAGTTCAAGCAATATTCTCGTTGGTCAATAACTTTGGGTCCTAAATTTAGTAAAACCTTCTGATTCGGTACGGCACAACATCTCAGTAAAGTATTTATAATGTTATTTATAGACTACTGTCCAAGGATTATTGTTCCATCCAGTAGCACTGTAGCGGCGGTGGTAATATCCCTATTACCGTAATCCCCAAAACCGTAGGAGTCGCATATATATGGCCATCTTCCTGGAAATGTTTGTACCCTAAACTATTTTAAGGAATTTAAATTTAAAATGCTGGAACAACCAGAAACGTCCTGGTACATCTAAAGATTTGACTGTCAAACAGGGCGATTAAGAAATTATCTAAAAAAAAATGGGAATAAATGTATCATGAAAAATCGAGTCAACATCATATTTTTTTTTTTTGTAAATTCCTTACAGTTTTGGAGAGAAAAATATTTAAGTTTTAGTAGATTCAATGTTTACATCGCTGGGATACTATAGTCTCTAGCCAGGCGATTTCAAATATCCGATTACTTACAGTATTAACTTTTTTGGGATGCAAATATTTAATATATCGTTTTAATTTATGGTGAAATGAAAATGCTTTAGCAGAATGATTTCCCGGTAAACATGTGCCAAATGCAGCTACTTTTACAATGATGTGCAGTGAGTGCAAATGCAGACGTGACGCGGGAAATTTGTCTGCGGCATATTGAAGCACACAAGGCCCAATTATATCCGTACCATGTACAGAGTGTCTCAAAGGGTTTGGTGTCGGAAAACAGGGAGCATACAGGGAGCAACGTTTGCATAAAGTTGAAGCAACACAAATCTGCCTAAAGGACAACAACAGTGAAATGTTGTGACTCATAGAGCATTCAATAGACCTGGACAAAACCAAGATTCTATTGAAAGAGAGGAGATTTTGACTAAAACTCTTCAACAAGAGAATAATAATCCAGAAAAATCGAAACAATTTCATCGGATATGAGGGTTCATATGCAAACATTTTCAAACCATGCGCTTAAACGTTAAGAATCAGTGCTCAGATCGAATATAAATTGTACAGGACTTAATCTTCAGTTTCAAAGTTACTTTTGTAAGTAGTAACACCAGCTAGTTACACACTTAATACATATTCTAATGACACCAGTAAAAGATAATTGATTCCATTGTTTTTATATTATTCTACGAGTATCTCTATAATATTCTTATGATTTAGTTGTAACATTCTTGAGAAACATCTGCTCATTGTCTACCTGGTACAACATCTATGTGTTTTGTCCTTTCTAATTTTAGTACTGATTTTGATAAAAAATTGAACTTTTAGTAATATTCAAGAAAGCAAATAATTTATATCCACAAAAATTAGTTGTAACCTTTGAACAGTAAGAATTTTAAGATACTCATGTTTTTATTCGCATTCTCAGTAAACAAGTACTTAGCATCTTTGGAGGCTCTTTATTTGGCGATACCGTCTGTCGGCTACATGACTGCATCCTGGAGCGAAAGATGAATAGTTTTGGTGTCATAACCTTTGCCCTCCCCATCCGGCTGTTAAACGTACTGTCCCCTTCTCTCCGCCCTGTTCTGTTGCGCGTCTGGCAGAGATAAGGACAACGCGTGCCAGTGTTGGTATAAACACATAAGGCACTGCTTTGGACAGCGACAAGAGGTCAGAAGTCGCAGCAGCAACTTCTCACTCCAACCTCTATACCACCAGTAACTGGTTCACATAATCTAAATGATATTTGTAAGCCATTGCAAGTATTTGGATTATTTTATGAGGATTACTTGCCACTAGATTATAATCTACATACCAAATGGTCTATATTAACTTAAGTTAGTTGTCCAGAGCCGTTAGAAATAAGAACAGTAGCTGTTTTCTCTGAAAGTTTATATTCAGTATTAAATGACTCTAATATCCAATAATTATTAAGGGAAGGCTTGAAATTATTTATTTATTTGGTATCTAAGGGCATATCTGAATTAATTTAATGAGAATTTTAGGAAAATGTAATAAATAATATGAAATAAACAGATATTTCTGCAGACTGCTTTCTACAGACTGCCTTAACACAAGAGTTTCTTTCTGTTTCTCTTACTGTAAAACAGAGGGAGGGAGTATACCGACTTGACCTATGATAGATAAAACCACAATATTGTATCCCAACTTTAGACTTTGTAACGAATTTGTTTAATTTTTTAAATATTGTTTAAGTAATCAGTCACAAAAGGTGTCATACCTACAATTTTATACAATTTATTTTTCAACATACTCATAAATGGTAGTAAAGAATCTCACTGTAAGTTCTCTTTTGTATGCTCACGATGAGTTCAAAATATTCTCAACAGTTTAAAATCTGTCAGACTGTATAATTTTGCAACAAAATACAGGCTGTATCACATAGGGCCACTCCCATGTATCTCGCTTAATATGCGAGATACGTCAAAAATCTTTAACTGTTTTTTGTTGCATTTTTGGAGGCCTCTATGCTCGTAAAAACAAATTTGAGATCCATGGCCAACTTTATGAGTAATAACAAAAAAAACTATAAAGTGCCCAAACTTTAAGGCTGTCTAACTTTTTTATTTTAAGAGACAGAGAAAACTTATTGGTAATAAATTTTTATTGCAAAATTGATACCTTCCACCTAATATAAACAGATTTTTGAAATATTGTATGTGGTTCGCTGCGCCCTCTAGGCAGATAAAAAAATTTTTTATTGAAGCAGGCTATGGCCACAAAACATTGCCTGTTTTTTCGTCTTTCATGCAATATACTACATGTTGCCCTTATATTTTGTATTTATTACATTTTTTTCAATTTTAGTTAAAAAAAATGTACCTAAATATTTTCGTGTTACTCAAGATAATGTAGAACCTGTTTTAAAGACGTCATCTGCAAAAAAATAATAAACAGAATGTACTTTTATATGCAAAATACAGAATTTCTTATAATATTATTTTATTACATTGTCTGTGTCAAAATAATTTTAAAGACCCAATTGCTTCTAATGTGAAAAGCAACTTTTTCAAGTAACATTTTGCTGTATTTTCAGTAGAAAAGGCACTTTACCTGAAACGATAACAGTTTTCAATCGCTGCACTGAATATTTCAAATCCGATTATTTCAAAAATGGTTACTCGACTTCAACAAGTTATAACTTTGTCAGATATAACAAGTAGGAGAATCGATTGTTTTAATAGACAGATGGATACACTAAACAGCAAAAAAGTTCTGCCATTTAAAAGAAACATGTTGTTCCATAAGTGGCGCCCTCTATTACCCCGACAGGTTTCAAAGTTATTGAGATATTTCAAAATAAAATTCTAGTATTAAACGCCCTGTATTTTTTAAACCAGCAACATTCGAATAAGGCATATTTGGCTCACTCGACTTTTTTTGGTCACATCATTGGAGATGGTGTCTTCTATTTTTCGTCATTTCGAATTATTTACAAAAAATAATCTCAGTCATTTATATTATAAGCGAAATAAGCATATCCTGTGTTCTGAACGACATTATTCACCCTTATATAAAAAGGGGTTATTATAATGGTTGCCATATATACAACTCTTTACCAATCGAGATTAGAAATTGAAAGTATATTTATACATTTAAGAATAGAGTTAAAAAATATCTTATTGAAATTTGCCCCTATAATATTGATGAATATTTTCAGAACAATGTTGTTCAGTAGTTTATAATTATGTTTGTCTTTTAATAGATTTTTTATCCATCCAGTATTTTATACTTGTGTGTTTATTTGTGTATTATTGTGGTATTTATTTTAGTTTGTATTATTTTGACGTATTTTTTTGGCTGTTAAAAGCTTCATAATCTTAGCAGCAATTGTAAACAAATTTTTGATCACCCGTGCATCCGACATCTTGAATTTTACAGCACCATCTACTGTTTCGTGAATTTTGCAAATGTGGTAATAAATTTACAATACTCTCCGAATTTGGTGTATTGAAATCATAAAATCGTTGTATATCGTTACTCTTAGTTTCCAGCGTCTGTTGTGGACTATTTTTTGGACTTTGTAGGAAAATAACAACAATACATATGTTTAGAGGCGGCTGCATATAATTAAATTAAAAAATCATTTTATGGTGCACGAGTAATCCCGACGAACGCGGCGCAATTAACTCGTACAAATATTTACGTCGTAAAAATATAGGTCGGTTCCTAGCTCATAAGCAGCGGAGTTAAAATATTGTTATGGTAAATATTTTATTATTTGGTTTGTATTGACTGGGTGCTACGCAGATTTTTAATTGCTTGGAAAGCTGGAGGCTAGACGGAGAGTCGGATCAGAAAGGGGCCGCTTTCGGGTCGGCATTTTTAAATGGTTCGGTCGATCGAACAATGGTCCGCGACAATCGTAAACTTTTAGGATAATTTTGTTTTTCAGTCTGTTATTTATGGAGCACAGTGGCGTGCTGCAGCCGATTACAGATAATAATTCAACTAAAAGGGTTTTAGCAATAACCAACACTGCTTAAAATTGAAATCATTTATTTATATTATTTACTTAGGCCCACCACCTGTTACTATAACACCAATTGCAGAGGTGGAAAAAATAATGAAATGAAATTTAACAATAAAAATTAAAAATAATTAATGTTACGCAAGTAAAAAAATTTACAAAAAAGGACATAGACATAATTATAGAAGTTTACAGAATAACAAAAGTCCAGGGAAAAACGGAATAACGGCAGAGAACATTAAGTACGCAGAAGAGGATTTAAGACAAAGGATATACGAAATGATCCGAAAGATTTGGAGAAGAGAATGTATGCCTGAAGAATGGAAAGATGCTATGATTATAACAATTTTAGAAAAGGGAGCAACAAACTGCAGAAACTATAGGGGTATACCATTGCTAGACATAGGGTATAAAATCATGGCAACGTTAATAAAACAGAGAATAGAACCTATAGCAGAACTGCACTAGGGGAGTATCAAGCAGGTGTTAGAAAGGGGAGATCAATAACGGACCAAATCTTCATGGTAAAGGAAATCCTGACCACAAAAAGGAATAAACTAAGTAGAATATTGAAACAATTTGGGATACCAACCAAGTTTATACTTTTTAACTTTGAGACAAATCGCTGTTTTCGTTGGAAGCAAACTCTGAAACAAACAAAAAAAGAAAGAGTCTTTTAAAACAATAAAAGATTTAAACCGACGATGTGGCAACCAAGCCGGAAATTGTTCCATCAGTTGCGACTGAAAACTTTCTTCTTTTTTTTTAATGATATAAATACCTACTCATCTGTTCCTGACCTGTCTACATTACTTATTTGTTACAGAAGTATATAGATATATTATTATAATTTAGTATCCTTTTGAACAAAATTAAAAGTAACTAATATATAGTAATTATAAGATGATACAAAGAATTCAATATTTTGCACTGAACAAAAGCATATAACAGCAACCATCATCTTTACTGGAATAAACATGACTTCAGCATAATAAAAATATATATTGCTACGCTCCTGACATATTTAAACATTTCTTTATGTAAGACACGTGCTCACCATATTCCATTTAATTTTAAAGCAGTAAGTTCCTTACTGTGCTTACGACTTAAAAATTGGATATGGGCTTTAGGTTAATTGTGTCCAAATTCAAAGAATAATGCAATTGTTAGTTATTGGTGCTAAGCAGTATCATTTGCCGTCTTGCGGAAGGGCTAAAATATATACAAATTCATAGTTCTTAAATCAAGAGGAAAATTGCATATCTTGATTTTTTTTGTACAAAATTAAGGATAGAAGTCCACAAATGATTACACAGGTGCATACTGGTGAAAGAAAACATACATGTGTAACATGTAGTGATAAATTCACCTATTTAACACACGTCATATGTCATTTTCTTTAACGTAACTCCTAAGAAAACAAGAAAAATCAAAATACCTACTACTTAAAATTTACTGATTTGGTATAAATTTAATACTTATATGGTAACATGAATATAAATATTGATCTACTTATTTTAGAAATATTAAAAGCATAAAATATTTATTTATTTATTTAAAGAATACACTGCAATGGCAGATAATTTCAATTATAAGATAGAAGGAAGGTATGTTAAATGCTATATGGCTAAGAATATCAGAACAATGAAGGTAGTTAGCTTAGACAAAAATAACAGTGAAAAGTGAGTCCGTCAGATCATTTAAGTTGAAGCTGCTCAATAGATCAGACTGAGGAATGTTTCTGAACTATTTCCAGATGTTAACATATATAGGATTCCAAATAATAGTCATATACTCAAGTTTTGACCTGACAAACGCATTGTACAATATAGATATTGTAGAAACCTCTGTCAGGTATTTAATATTTCTTATTTGCAAGTGATATAATATTATTAATATAAGAAACAAAGGTTAATTTAGCCTGATCTTTAAATTTAGTGTTGTTTATCCAATGTTGTTGTTGAGTTTTCTAATGAACTCTATACAAAACGCAATGATGTACAATGTAATACTTTTAATATATTTTTTACATACATTCAACTGTTTTATAAACAACATGAAAGTTACAAATAACATGATTCATAGGTATCTATATATTTATATTCGTCAGGTGTATGGCACTCTACAACACTCCTCCTCACCGACGAATCTTAATGTAGTCCTAGATTGATCCTTAATTTCTCTAGTCTTGGTCCTGGTACACCTTTCGTTAGTATATCTGCTTCCATGTCGACAGTCTGTATATACTCGATATTAATAGTTCCATCTTGGATACAGTCTCGAATAAAATGCATTTTCGTATCAATATGTTTCGATCTTCCACTCGTCATAGGGTGCTTACTTAAAGCTAGTGCAGCCTGGTTATCATTATATATTAAAATATTTTGTTGCTCAATACCTAGATCTCTTAGTAGTAATCTTAAGTGTGTGGCTTCTTTTGCAGCTTCAGTTAGTGAAGCATACTCTGCCTCCGCCGTTGATAATGCTACAGATCTTTGTTTCCTTGATCCCCAACTAACACACCCGTTGGCATACTTGAAACAATAGCCTGAGTAAGATCTTCTATCTATTTCGCATCCAGCCCAATCCGCATCTGCCATACCATAAAAATTTCTTCCATTTCTTTTGAAATTTATGCCAATGTTCTTAGTACCCTGAAGATAACGTAACACTCGCTTCGCACACTTAAAATGTTCGCTTCCATAACAATCATTGAATTGACTTAAGTAACTTACTGCATACATAATGTCTGGCCTGGTGGCTACTGCTAAATACATCAATGTTCCAATTAAATTTTGATATGGTAGGTTTTCACATGCTTCTTTCTTCTTTAATTTTAAACGAGGTTCTATTGGGGTACTTACAGGTTTACAGTTTTTCATATTGAATTTATCCAAAGCTCTTTCTATATATTTCTCTTGAGACAACTTGATGTTTCCTCCGTTTTCATTTATTTCTATTCCAATGCAATATTTCGGTTTTCCTAAATCTTTCATTTCGAAACTAGTCATTAACATTTTCTTGATTTCGTTTAATCTGCTTTCACTCGAATAGGCAATGATTAGATCATCAACGTATACTGCTATAAAACATTTTTCTTCTCCTTTTATGGAAATGTAAATGCAAGGATCTGCTTTTGATGAGGAGAACCCTAAAACTTTCAATGCAGCGTCTAATTTCTTAAACCATTGTCTACCTGATTGTTTCAGACCATATAGTGCTTTCTGTAGCTGGCATACTTTTTCTCCTTTTATGTTTCTTATATCTTCTAACATTTCCTTTGCTTTAACAAATAAGGACGGATCTCTATTTTGGCTTTCTTCTATCATAACTTCTTGCACATATTTTTCTAAAAACTGGTGTTTTCATCATGATTTCTTCTTCTAAATCACCATTTAAGTAGGCTGTAGTAAAGTCAAATTGATTTAGTTTCAAGTCCTTCTCTGCAGCCATAGCTAATAGTAATCTAATTGAACTCAATTTAACAACAGAAGCGAATGTTTCATTGTAGTCTATGCCAGGTCTTTGAGTAAAACCCTTTGCGACAAGACGGGCCTTCTTGGTTTGTGTATTATTTGGTCCAACCTTGTTTTTAAAAACCATTTTATAATCAACGAGGTTCCGGTTATTATCGCTCTTCTTTATCTTCCAGGTTCCGTTTTTTATATGTGCTTTTATTTCACATTTTATCGCTTCGTGCCATTCTTCGCTGTCTATTTCTTGGTTGGTTTCACACAAATAGGTTATTTCGTCTTCTAATTCATAATCCTTTAACCATATAGGAATTTTTCTTTTTCGTTTTTGATTATCATTCATATTTGGTGCATTTTTTTTCTTCTTGCCTTTCAATTATTTCTACATCTTCACAAGGCATTTCTTCATTTATATCCTCAACGTTTTCAGCTTGCGACTTGCTTTGGACTCTACCATTTTCTTCTTCTTCTCTACCATTTTCTTCTTCATTATTCTGATTTTCAAAATCAAATTCTAAATATCTCTTTTCATCTGATTGGTCTCTGTTTTTATCAGTTTCATAGAAAAATTCACTTGTCACCTTCACATCTCTGCTTATATTTATATCGTTTTTCTCTGGTATATATATTCTATAAGCCTTAGTGTTTTTTGCATATCCAATAAATACTCCTTCAGTTGCTCTTGGTGCAAACTTTCCTTTTCTTTTATCTTTGTTCAGAACGAATGCTTTTGAGCCAAAAATGTGTAGGTGATTTACTGATGGTTTACGACCAACCCATTTTTGATATGGAGTCTCATCCTTCAAAGCTTTTGCTGGACTTCGATTTATCAAATAAATTGCAGTATATATAGCTTCTGTCCAAAATTTGCTTGGTATTTTGGATTCTATCATCATGCATCTAGCTTTATCCAATAGTGACCTGTTTTTTCTTTCTGCGAGTCCATTTTGTTGAGGAGTATATGGAGCAGATAATCTTCGTCTTATTCCATGCGCCTTTAAATAATCGTCAAACTCTTTATTTCGATATTCCTTTCCATTATCCGTCTGCAAACTTTGAATCCGTTTTTTCATAAAATTTTCCACTTTATTTTTATATTCCTTGAATTTGCTAAATACTTCATTTTTTGATTTCATAAAGTATATATTACAATATCTTGTATGATCATCAATAAATGTAACGAAATATTTCGAACCGGCCAATGTTTCAGTTCTGATTGGACCACAAACGACGCTATGTACAATTTCCAAAGGTTCCTTTGTTTTATTTCCTTCAATTTTCGTGAATGGTAATCCAGACATTTTACCCTTAATGCAAGTTTCACAATTTTCCAACTTTTCATTATAATTAAACTTTAGCCCATTTACTAATTGATGGCGTAATGCCAATTTTAGATCTCCTTCATTTAAATGACCTAGTCTTCTATGCCAAATTATTAATTCACTTTCTTGAACACTGTTTGCCTTTTCTTGAGTGTTATTGACTTGTATGTATAGACAAATTTGCTGCACATTAAATGTCTTTTCTTGATTTTCATCTCGTTTTTTATTTCTCCAACATTCAGACATTTTATGTCCCTTCTTCTTACACCTATGGCATTTGAATTGAAAACTGTCATTCTTCTGAATGTTTTTGTTTTCTTTCTTGTGAAAATATTTGTTTCTACTATAAAATGCCCCTTCTGTACTCTCATGGTCCTTTTTATTTTTTCGAGCTTCAGCTTCTTCCATTATTTTAATCTTCAAATCTTCTGGCTTTGACAAATTATCTCTTGATTCAATGGCGATTCTAAAGTTCTCAAAATTAGATGGTAAACTGTATAACATCATTATACTTAATAACTCTGAATTTATTTCAACTGCCATGTCATTCAACAATGTCAAGAAAATTATTCAAATGATCCTGAACATCATCAGTTTCACTCATTCTTTTTAAAACTAGCTGTTTTAGAAGTGTTGCCTTTCTAGCTGGGCCTTGATTTTGATAAATGGATTTTAATGTGTCCCAAACTTCTTTAGAAGTCTTGCAGCCTCTAACTTGTTTTAGTTCGTGTGGTGAAATAAGTAATAATATTTCCGACCGTGCTAATAGATCTTCCTGTTCGTACTTTATTCCTGCTTCTGTACTTTCTTCAGGTTTAACTTTAGCACCACTTACATATTGCCACAGATTACTTTTGATTAGAACTGCTTGAGCTTGGACACTCCATGTGTCATAGTTTTTTCTTCCAAGAGGTTCAATCCTATAATTTGCAGATGCCATCTTCTTTTCTTCTGCTCCTTTGCACAACCACGCTCTGCTACCAATTTGTTGGGTTTTCTAATGAACTCTATACAAAACGCAATGATGTACAATGTAATACTTTTAATATATTTTTTACATACATTCAACTGTTTTATAAACAACATGAAAGTTACAAATAACATGATTCATAGGTATCTATATATTTATATTCGTCAGGTGTATGGCACTCTACAACAGTTGTATATGTAAGTAATATAATTAATTTTCCTTGTGTAAGTCATAACGAAACATTAAGATATATTCAAGGAAACCTGTTTCGAAAGTACCATTTATTAACTACAGTTGTACATTTTGAAGTAAAATACAATCATCTGTAGATGAGACAGATGTATACAGTTTGAAATCATGCACATATAAAAGAACATTGGCTCTAAGATTGTCGCAGATATCATTAATGGACATATTGAACAGTAGAGGGCCAAGAGCAGAACCCTGAAATACCACAGATGTAACAATGATTTCAGTTCAAGTAAAACCATGATATTATATGCTTAGAAATCTATTAGAAAGATAAGATTAAAAAATAGCCTATCAAAAGCCTTAGATATATATGTATAGGCCACGTCAACCTGTCCACTGCTATCCAACCTATTAGAAATAAAATCAGTAATACAAAAAGAAGAGTTCAAGTAGATCTACCGACTAAGAATCCATGTTGACACCAAGAAATTAGTGATTTAACATGAAAGTGAAATGAATATTGTGAATTATAACTTCAGTCAACTTATCAATAGTTCTCTGGTTTGCAATGTAGCAAACGAATTTTATAAATAAGTATATGCATATATGCTTATATGAAACTTGTCAATTTAAAAGAAACCTGCTAAATAAATTTACCGAAGAAATTTTACTTTAAAAATAATTCATAATGAAGTAGTTCAAAGGTCCATACTATCACTCGATGAAGCAAGATAATTTTTACACTTGAGAAAACTTTAGACTCATTTTGTTTATATAAAACGATCACATGGGGTCTAACAGTCCATTAAGTCCTTTGAAGTGGCCTGGATCGCTATGGGCGGTCACATTTTAACCCATGCGTAATTTTGCGGAGGACCTGAAAGGCCTTCGGGCAGATGCCGACAAAAAGCAGCAAATTTGAAATTTAAGCTCTTTATTTGTGAACACACGCATTTGTCAAAATCGGTCAAGGATGCGTAAACACTAAACAGCTTTCCGTCCTAACGATCTGCCGCTTAATGGCTGCCTAAAGGATTTCGACTAAACGAATCTCACATAAAAAAGAGATTATCTAAGTTTTTTTCGAAGGAAATTCGGTCGTACAGTAAGTGGAACTTTTAGACGTTTTAGTAGATACTTATAATAAATCTACTAACCGTTAAAAAATGTATGATATTATTAATTAATACCTAATTGTTTCCGCACTACTCATGTAATCTTATTGGAATTGTTTCCTTAAGGTGGCCATGCACGAACCGGTTTGCCGGAAACTTAACCTTCCGGCCGTTAGGCCGGTTGGCTATAAGTCCATTTGCACACAGTAACGTATCAGTTCTGCGCCAGTTCAATATAAGTGTTATTTGTGGTCGATCACCAGTAACACATATCAATTCGTAGATTGTAAAAATAAGTTAGTAGACGAACAAACAAAGTTATCTGAATATATTTATCATGCAGTTGATGAAAATTCCATACCATTCTAAGCAATATTTGGTCAGTTCCGCCAATTTAAAATATGTATAAGCAAAGATTTTTTATTTTTCAATTATACTGATACGGATGTGTGTAAATGGACCTTTAAGGTTAAGGGAAGTATCAGTTCAGTGTCAGTTCAGTATCACTGTTATTTGTGGTAGATCACTGATGCAAGTTTACATATATCCGTCCGTAGTCCGTAAAAAGAAGTTAGTAGACGATCAAACAAAGTGATCTGAATATATTGTTACGGAAGGTCACCTACCTTTTTAGCTTGTTAATCATGTTCTTGTTTACGTTAGAATTTGTAATTTTTGTGATGCCTTTATTTTGACTTTTTCTGAAACGTTTTCGATCACATTCTATTTGATTATCGAAACCGCCGAAAACTTCTAGATCCCTAAAAACCTATATAAGCGGATCGGTTTCACCGTCACAGTGAGTTTATATTGAGTAGTCAAACTCGAGTGACAGAAATGTCAAAATAAGAAAGTGTTAATAAGTTGCAAAGTTGCCAAAGTCCAAGTCATAGAAGAAAGTAAAATCAAGTTAAGTCCCAAGTAGTGCATGCTCTTTCAAAAGGAAGTCAAGTATTTAGGACACATTATTTTCCCTGACGGAGTGAAGACCGACCCAGAGAAAACTGAAACTATTTGGAAATGGCAAGTTTGTGAAAACTTTTGCTAATATCGCAAAACTCTTACATCGACTCACAGAAAACAATCAGCCGTTTATCTGGACGG
Source organism: Monochamus alternatus (assembly GCA_037114965.1). Taxonomy (NCBI): domain Eukaryota; kingdom Metazoa; phylum Arthropoda; class Insecta; order Coleoptera; family Cerambycidae; genus Monochamus; species Monochamus alternatus. The sequence continues at coordinate 23,806,854 of CM073430.1, forward strand.
AGCAATGTCAACAAGCTTTCCAAAGATTAAAAGAAGCTTTGTGTTCTTCTCTGATTCTGTCATATCCCAAGCCTGGAAAGCCTGGAAAGACATCTTGGACACGGATCTAGTAATACTGGAATTGGAAGAATATTATCACAAGTTGAAGACGGGCACGAAAAAGTGATTTCCTACTTTAGCAAGGTCCTCTCTAAGCAAGAAATGAACTACTACTGCGTAACCAGAAGAGAGTTGCTTACTATAGTTAAAACTGTGGAGCATTTTCATAAGTATTTCTATGGTCAGCCGTTCGTCTTGAGGACCGATCATGCTTCCTTGAAGTGGTTACTGCAGTTCAAGAATCCGGAAGGCCAAGTGGCAAGATGGCTTCAGACAACTTCAACATAAAGGTTACATTCGATGTAACCTCTATGTTGGGTTAGCGTAGAAGCACGTCACGTAGACAAACAACTTTATTGACACTCTTGATTATACAAGAATATCCTTCGAACAAATTTCACAACTGTCAATGCTTTACTTTGACGTTTCTGTCACTCGCGTTTAGCTGCACATAGATGAGTACGAGAGGTGAGGGTAGCATGATTACCTAGGCGTGCCACTTGAGGAGGGTTTAAAGCACACAAAATTATCAAAAATAAATTGACGTCGAGTGAACTTAGCACATCAACAGTTTATTTTAAATGCCCCCTCCCCCTGTGCCATCCTCTCCGCAAATTATAATGTTGTCCTTTTCGAAAATATAACTACCATCCAACCAAATGGTGCAAATAATAGCTTCCTTCAGTAAATATCTCGAACTGTGTGTTTCTTAGTAAAATTACCGAGATGTAAGATTCTGCATTTTGTGGTCGCTGGCTACTCAATACTGGTCTAGAACGGCCACAAGCAGAGAGCGATCCACTATACTATGGATATTATTACAAATCTCCGATGTCTTCAACGATTGCATAATTGGCTCGGTCAGTGGTCGCGCGGTTTAAGGCGTCAGTACTTGAATCGAGGTGACTAGATCGGAGTTGGTTCGAGCCCAGCTGCCGGTCGGCCAATGCGGCCTGCTTAATAATACTATGCCGCCCCCTCTCCTGCACAAGTGTCCGACTTCTGGGCTAATATTATTATTATTATTATTATTATTATTATTATTATTATTATTATTATTATTATTATTATTATTATTATTATTATTATTATTATTATTATTATTACTATTATTATTATTATTATTATTATTATTATTATTATTATTATTATTATTATTATTATTATTATTATTATTATTATTATTTTTTTTTTTTTTTTTTTCAGTAACACCTTCCGAAGCTCCGACACATTCGGAGATGTTCTGAAGAGTCAAGCAATGACCACTCTCCACTCCGTGGAGTCAGTAATCATTGCGCCCGTAAATCGTGCGTTCTGAGTAGACGTAGCGAACCAAGGACGATTGCCTTCTGCATTCTGCCGGCTAAGATCTCTGCCGAATTTCGGCAAGCCGGTATGATCTTTAACTCAGAAAGCAACGTATGTCTCATTCCACCCAGGACGCCTATAATGAGCACCACAATCTTAACAGAGTGGTCTGGATACAGCCTGCGGAGCTCGGAGAGAAGATCTCGATACTTCCTCCGTTTTTCCTCCTCTTTTAGGACGATGTTGTTCTCTGCGGGAACCGAGAACTCAATCACAAACATCGTCCTAAGTTGGTGGTCGAGGAGGACTACATCAGGCTTATTGGCTTGAATTTGCCTGAGGGTGGGGAATGAATAGTTCCAATAAATTCGGCACTTCTCATTCCCCACAACGGATTCTATATCCCCCGGAGCATAAGGCAGCACTGGCGTCTCGTCTATCTCATACGAGTGTCGTAAATGATAATACAACACCCGTAAGGCTGAATCGTGTCTTTGGACATACGCTGTGGCCGCATATACCGGACAGGCCGACAGGAGATGCATAAGCGTCTCTGGCGCCTGGCGGCAGGCCCTGCATCTGGTATCAGGAACCTCGATACCCAAGACACGACTACGATAGACGAGAGTATTAATTACACCATCTTGGCAAGCCATTATGAACCCCTCGGTCTCAGAGTTCAGCCCCGCTGACCTCAAAAAAGCGAAGGTCAGCTTTTCAGATAAGCCAAGCCCCTCTAGATGACGGTAGAAGAGACCATGCATTGGCTTATCCTTATGTAGCTGCAGAAGATGACGCGTCTCTGCAGCTTTAATTTGGGCTTTTAACTGAGCAGGGTCCCACTCGGTGACAGAGTCTGGATTTTCCCGCTCAGTATCGAACACGAGACCAAGTTCATTGGCTGCTCTTCTCGCTGCCTTATATACAAATGCTCCTATCCCTGCTGCTTCATGGTCTTGGACCATGCAGAGAAGGGGATCCGAGCTCCTGATGATTTTACAGGCTTCCTCCAAAACCACTCTGCCCTGGAGACACTCCAAACTCAAGAGTCCACGGCCTCCCCGATTTCTTGGGAAGTATAACCGCGAAATGGACGATCTTGGATGCAAACTCTGATGGAGATGCATCATTTTGCGGGTCCCTACATCGAGTTGCCTCAGCTCTTCTTGTGTCCATTTCACTACTCCAAAGGAGTAGAGAAGGATCGGAACGGCAAGCATATTAGTGGCACTCACCTTGTTTTTACCCGACAGCTCCGAAGACCAGATTTGTCGGAGGCGGTGCCGATACCTGCCGCGGAGAGCGTTTTTCACCATTGCCACCTCATGAGTGCCCCGCTGTGGGACACCCAAATAGGTGTACGACTCTCCGGCATCTAGGTGGTGGAAGATGCTTCCGTCTATTAGCTGGGCGTCCTCTCCGTATGCACCGCATTGTCCTCTCTTGAGATGAACCAGTGCACATTTGTCCAGCCCGAACTCCATCCCAACTGCCTGCGTGTACTCCTGTACCACTCTGAGGGACTGATTTAAATCCCTCTCACCGGAGGCATAGAGTTTAAGGTCATCCATGTAGAACAAATGGGTGACCTTATGCCTCCGGTCTCCTGGGGTACCGCAGTTATAACCCCGGGTACGACGAAGTGCAACGGATAATGGCAGCAGTGAGATGCAAAACAAGAGGGGACTCAGGGAATCTCCCTGGAACACTCCCCTCCTGAACAAAACCGGCTCTGTCTGGACCCTAGCATTAGCCGATGTTATGGTAAAGCGGGTCCTCCAGAGCGGCATGAGTTGTTCAATACATCTCACTATGGGGTCGGCCACCGCAAGGCATTGGAGCAAGTGGATTATTAGCTCATGTGATGTCATATCAAATGCCTTGCGGTAATCTATCCAGGCCATTGAGAGATTTCGCTTGTACTGCACGGAGTCCTGCGTAATACATCTGTCGATGAGCAGGTTCTCCTTACAGCCAGCTACACCCCTCTTGGACCCTCGCTGCTCGTACATCCGTTGATAAACCGGGTTCACTGCGTGTAGCACACGCGCGTACAAGATGCGAGTAAACACCTTGTAACACGCATTCAGGCAGGTTATTGGGCGGTAGTTCTTTGGCTGGGACAAATCTCCGCTCTTAGGGATAAGCACGGTTCTCCCCTCGACAAACCACGCCGGAATTTGCTGCTCTCCATTTAGCCAGGACGTGAATATTCTGGCCAAATGACGGTGGACACTGGTGAATTTTTTCCACCAGAAGTTGCTGATCCCATCGGGACCAGGAGCAGCGAAGTTCTTCGATCTAATAAATGATCTCCGAACTTCATCCGGGGTTATCGGTGGGCACACCTCTTGTGGCTCTCGAATCCTTTGACAAAAGGCCTCGAAGTGTGCCAGGGCTGGAGTGTCTCTATCAAGTGGAATCCTGCGGCCATAAAGATCTCTCCAGAAGGCTTCTACCCGATCTACAGTCGGCGGATTGTCCGCAACACGCTGAGGCTGTTCAAAAAGTCGAGAAGGCCTTACACGGAACAAATTATTTTGCTCCAACCTTCTCGACCGCCTCACTAGTGACTTTTTCGCAGCCACTAGCATCCGTATCCTGTCGAGAGAATGCTGCTTGATGGTAAGCAGCACCACCCGATTCAGGGTATGATGGACCCGCCTAAGGGAAGTAGCGATGCGTCTCACCTTAGGTGTGAAAGCCCTATTGGCTTCCACGTAGTCCATCACACATTGGATACGGGACGCGTGTTGCCTCGCCGACCGGATCTTAGCCTCCATCTTGTGCACTCGCCGCCGTGCTCCCTCTAGTGGAGAAACGGCATTTTCACGCCCTCTCTCCACCCGAGTCAGCAGTTCAGCGGCTTCGTACACAGCGCAATTGACGCGCCAGATGTCAGCCTCTTCTGGGAGATCTTCACGGAGCGCAGTATCCACTCGGGCCAGATCTGCGGGCTTCGGGGGTTTTATAAAAGGCAACCCCCGACGGGTGCTCAGGCCGTCCTGTTCTCGGGGAATGAAGCGCGGCGCCTCTGCGGGATCATTCCGTGGCTCTTCAGCCACTTCGTTCACCCTTAGATGAGGACGCCTCTCATAGCCTCTGCGACGAAGGTAGGATACATAATCCCGCAGATTTTGTGCGGTGAGGGCGCGGCCTTCGGGGTGCATATCACACCACCGAGCATACATCCGCGCCATGTATCCTCTTCGCCCGGGCTCGCTGCTTTCATAACAGACCAGAAGATCGTCCCTTAGTTCATCGGTCCACTCAAAACTTCCATTTTCATGGCCTTGGTCATCAACGGGCAATCCGTCCGGCTGGGCCCCACCACCTTGCCCATGACCCCCATCCGAATGGGGTCGATTGTGGGGGCCCTCTCTCCTGGCATCTGGAACCGGAGGTTTCAGTGTGTCAGGTGGTTGGCCTGACACATCGACGGCCGGCACCAGAGGGAAAAAAAAATGTAGCTCATCCCTCCCGGTTATTATTATTATTATTATTATTATTATTATTATTATTATTATTATTATTATTATTATTATTATTATTATTATTATTATTATTATTATTATTATTATTATTATTATTATTATTATTATTATTATTATTATTATTATTATTATTATTATTATTATTATTATTATTATTATTATTATTATTATTATTATTATTATTATTATTATTATTATTATTATTATTATTATTATTATTATTATTATTATTATTATTATTATTATTATTATTATTATTATTATTATTATTATTATTATTATTATTATTATTATTATTATTATTATTATTATTATTATTATTATTATTATTATTATTATTATTATTATTATTATTATTATTATTATTATTATTATTATTATTATTATTATTATTATTATTATTATTATTATTATTATTATTATTATTATTATTATTATTATTATTATTATTATTATTATTATTATTATTATTATTATTATTATTATTATTATTATTATTATTATTATTATTATTATTATTATTATTATTATTATTATTATTATTATTATTATTATTATTATTATTATTATTATTATTATTATTATTATTATTATTATTATTATTATTATTATTATTATTATTATTATTATTATTATTATTATTATTATTATTATTATTATTATTATTATTATTATTATTATTATTATTATTATTATTATTATTATTATTATTATTATTATTATTATTATTATTATTATTATTATTATTATTATTATTATTATTATTATTATTATTATTATTATTATTATTATTATTATTATTATTATTATTATTATTATTATTATTATTATTATTATTATTATTATTATTATTATTATTATTATTATTATTATTATTATTATTATTATTATTATTATTATTATTATTATTATTATTATTATTATTATTATTATTATTATTATTATTATTATTATTATTATTATTATTATTATTATTATTATTATTATTATTATTATTATTATTATTATTATTATTATTATTATTATTATTATTATTATTATTATTATTATTATTATTATTATTATTATTATTATTATTATTATTATTATTATTATTATTATTATTATTATTATTATTATTATTATTATTATTATTATTATTATTATTATTATTATTATTATTATTATTATTATTATTATATATTGCAAAACTATTTGCAAAAGCTGTTAATGTCAGATCATACTCATACAGCTCAAAAATGGCAGACTACTTTTATTTCGTAAATCTTTTGCTAATATATCTGTTGAAACTTACTACACTTAACTATACTCCAGTCTTATGTATTGCACTGAATCATAGTGGTAGTGATAAGTTTCACATGGTCAGTATTAATAACTTCAGTTGACAGCAATTTAAATAATGAAGAAAATAAATGGTTTCAAGCTTCAACAAAGAATATTTAAGTATCTCTCTAATATATACGCATATTCTTGTAGTAACCTCATGTAATAGTGTCTAATAACTATTACGATAAAGTTCAGTTTGTGCCAACTGGAATCCTGTTTGAAGTGACATCTCCTCCACCATTTTTGCATTTTTTATATAAAGTTATTCCAGTTTTTGTTATTTATGAACGTAGGATTTGTCAAAATGAACTTAATGAGTAAAGTGATTTTGATTTTCTAAATTATTATCTTAATTACGGTCACATATAAATTGTGAACTCTTTTCTTTAATGTCTATTGGAGTTATCATTTCATATAATTGAAAATTTTGACAATTTTTTAAGGTAAAATTTCAATGCAAATTATGAAAAACTGTATTTTGAAATATGCTATTATTTATAAGTTTTTTATAATAAACACAAAGTAGTCTTAGCTGAACGCAAAATTTCAACTAAACGAAATAATGCATTTGTTTTGTATCTACAGCAACAAACAAAGTTGTTTGCATCTGCGATTCATCACTACGTCAATGCAAAATAGAAGATAGTGACCAATAAGCATTGATAAGAGACTAAAAGATTTAATCAGTTTGTTGACAATGTTTTTCATTGTGACCATCAGATCAGATAATAAAACAAGTTTTTAAATTTGTTTTCAAAACAGTATTGAATTCGACATGAAATCAATATTTAATTTTTTTTAGTATGTAGAACCACAATAAATAAAATCTGCTGTTGCCAAGGTAATTTTAATACTACAAAAAAATATTTTGAATAAACTAAGGAACATGCGTAACATTCCATTCATCTCTTTTTAAATCGTTGTTAAGGAAGTCCAGTTTGTCATATACAATGGGCTCATATCCTTCAATTATTCTTTTACTTCAGGAATTCCTCGAGGCTCAAACCTTTGTTAATAATATTATTTGTCATGAGTTGACTGTAATATACTATTATTTGCTGTTGATATGAAGGTATTTTCTTCGATTTCTTCCTTAGTTGGTTGTTTAATGTTACAGGGCTATTTAAACAATTTACAGTCTTGGTGCTTTAAAAAATAAATTATATCTTAATGCATCCAAATGCAAAATCGTTTCTTATACCAGGAAAACTTACCTGTACTATTCAAATATGTTATTGGCGAATCACACTTATTCATTGTGAAGTCGTTGAGATCTTGGCGCAATGTTTCATTACGGGTTGTCTTTTCAAGAACATGTATTTAATAATGTAAATGAAGCAGCAAGGCTTTATTTTCAGGAACCGCAGGAACTTGAAAATAATAAAAATAAATTTGTACGTATTTCAAAGAAGCTGGAGTGTATGCTATTGGCAGGATTTAATGTTACTAGTTTAGATTTCCTTATTATTAGCTAATAATAAGGAATATATGGGTGGATATTGTGGGTGTAATTCAACGCAGGTTGGGGCTTTTGTCCACTGATTAGTTAGTTTCACACAATATTATTAATACCTAAAAATATATAAAAACTTTTACATAAAAGGTGAACATTTTTCAAGTAGGTATTGTCATATTTAATTCATTGGCAGGATGTCACTTTTTGTCATTGTCGATATTTAACTTCAAATAATTTTAATTTTTATAATAATTTTTATAGTTAGATATTTGATTCAACTTAAAGGAGACCACCTGAAGAAGCAATCCTAAAAATGCAGAAATAGGTCAGATCTCATCTATTGTGGTTGAATTTGTCGTGTTCCCACTGCCAAAAAATGAAGTTCGATATTTATAGAGTGTTTCATTAGCAGGTTAGTAAATTAGATTTTCTTTAGATAATTATTGAATAGAGCTTTGTCTGTGGAATTGTTCATTAGCATACCTAGATGTTTGGTATCAGAGAACATACATATTACTTCATTGATAGGAATTGTATGAGATTTGATTTATATTAGCTTAAAATACCTTTCTAAAACAGTAAAAAAAAAATGTTACAACAGCTAATAATAAGGAATATAAGGGTAGATATTGTGGGTGTAATTCAACGCAGGTTGGGGCTTTTCTCCACTGAGTAGTTAGTTTCACACAATATTATTAATATCTAAAAATATATAAAAACTTTTACATAAAAGGTGAACATTTTTCAAGTAAGTATTGCTATATTTAATTCATTGACAGGATGTCACTTTTTGTCATTGTCGATATTTAACATCAAATAATTTTAATTTTTAAAATAATTTTTATAGTTAGATATTTGATTCAACTTAAAGGAGACCACCTGAAGAAGCAATCCTAAAAATGCAGAAATAGGTCAGATATCATCTATTGTGGTTGAATTTGTCGTGTTCCCACTGCCAAAAAGTGAAGTTAGATATTTATAGAGTGTTTCATTAGCAGGTTAGTAACTTAGATTTTCTTTAGATAATTATTGAATAGAGCTTTGTCTGTGGAATTGTTCATTAGCATACCTAGATGTTTGGTATCAGAGAACATACATATGACTTCGTTGATAGGAATTGTAGGAGATTTGATTTATATTAGCTTAAAATACCTTTCTAAAACAGTAAAAAAATGTTACAAAAGTTAATAATAAGGAATATATGGGTAGATATTGTGGGTGTAATTCAACGCAGGTTGGGGCTTTTGTCCACTGAGTAGTTAGTTTCACACAATATTATTAATACCTAAAAATATATATAAAATTTATATACTCTTATATCGTTGGCCATAAACTTTCCAATAAAAAAGGAAACAAAACTACGCCTACTAAATTCCAAAATTTTCATAGTCAACTTCTGATTTTCTTTTTTCTTTTGACAAAGACGAATTCTACCTCCACTAGAAAGCTTATGTTGAACAAAATAAAGGTACCAAATTTCATAACATTCTTTAAAAATAAAAAAGTTTTGAAAGGAGAAAATGCACTTTTCCAAATTTGAGCGACTCTGTATATGCTTTATACGAATGTCACTGGTTTCAGAAATACAGGGTGTTCAAGGTTTAAATTTCATTCTGAAATATCTCAATAAATACACGAATAATAAATCACACGCACGCAAAAGTAAAAAAAATAATATTTATTGAAATGAAAACTTGGCACAAGCCTACCAAGAAAAGAAATAGTTATATCAAATACATTGAAACTTTTAAATGGAAATAACTCAGAAACCGATAACGTTAAGTGACCTAAACAAGAGTAAATATTTCATCTAGAATTAAATGTTCTTTTAGATTTTTAACTTTTTTTAAGCATAGCTCGACAGATAAAAATATATGTTTTGATTTATCTAAATTATACAGTAAAACTAGCGCCCTCTAGGAGCAACGTCGAAATAAGCTTCAAATTCGTAATTTTTACACCAAAAAACCCAACACTATCAATTTTCAGAGTCATACTATCAATACTTTCCTAATTATTGAGAAATTTCTGAATAAAATTTAAACCTTGTACACCCTGTATTTCTTAAACCAGCGACATTAGCTGAGGGAGTGATGAGCTTAAACATAATCTTTTGGTGTCTAATATCTCCATTCTTTCTGTCTCACCCTGTATATTACCGTTTCTGAGATTCCTGTACAGATAACTGCATCAATAAATAATGCTAAATGGAAATTAATACATACGTATAAGTTTTAGACAGGACTTGAATGAAAGAAGGATTGCGCTTTTATTCAAATATTATATCTAAATAACTGTTCAGAGGGAACTATACTGTTAAGTTTTTACCTTCAAATGATTCTGAATAATTATTCGAGAACTTACATATGTTTAAAATATTATTTTAGGAAAAAATATTGTTATTTGGTTACGTTGACAAGTCTCAATAATAATAAAATACGTTTTGATTGCAGTTTAACAACTTACAGTTGTCAATATTTCACTATGAAATATTTTGACTCAAAAATTTGTTCATATTTGTTATTTAGTGCACCTACCTAATACTGAAAAGGGTTAAGGGGTACTATAAATAATAAATATTTATGATTAATTGCTTCCTATTAGTCATGGGTTTCCTTAAGTCTGCTTTATAATTTTAATCAATGCAAATACTATTTTAAAAGAAATAAAAAATAATTCAGTCATCTACGCAAAGGAGACGATACTAATAACTTTTTTGTGGCACATAATTTATTAAGGCAATGTCAAAAAAGTTCCAGTCTGGTTAACATAACAATAAACTTAATTATAACTGCGGCACAGGGCATAAAAAACGATATCGGTTAAGATTACTCTACGGGGTTAGTACAAAGGCTGTTAGTGTATACTGGTAGACAGGTACCTCATCAGAAACAATTTTTTGTAGTGTTTAGTCCGTGAATGGAGATTGGGTAGTTCGATTTAATATTGGCTCTTAGTTCGTCAGGGAACGTGTTGGTCTATTCCACCAGGGGTTGAATCAAATATAATCTTGAGGCCCATTCAGAGGGAAGTGTTGAACGATTCGCTAAAATAAACCTATCTACTGGTTGACTTCCGTGACAGTCAGTGGTTGAAATGGTTGCCCTGACGTCGTTTTAGATTTCTTAGTTTTTCGAAAAACTTCTCTTTATCAGAAATAACTATGAAAATGAAGCTTAAGTTTTCTGATCGGTATGTGTACATTGGCCCATGACGTATGAATTCTTAGTAAATTCCAGGTATGTTCAATCTCTCAACTCGGATGCAGTTGTTTCGATTTTTCTGGTTTTCAATTGTCTCTGTAGTCTCAGTTAGAATCTCTTTTTAACTAGATTATTAATTTTATCGAAGTGTATCAATTGCCTTATGTACTCCAACTGTTATTATTTCCATAAGTGGCGCTTATATCCCTTAACCTCGTATATCTCTGTTTGTCCAATGTATACCTTGCTGCATGTACAAGGGATACTATATATATATAGTATGCGCCAAAAGTATGGAATAAATTCAATAAAAACTAAACAATTATTATTTGGGAAAATCCTTGAACAGGTCGATTTTTAATTTAAAAAATACATATTTTAGCGTAAAATGCGATTTTCAAATGTCATTTGTTTTCGAGTAATGACGTCATCGTTTTTTTTTAAATGGCAACACCATATTTTTTTCCTTGATTCTGAAAGATCGCTTAATTCTTTACCAGACAGTACTAAAATTTTGCCCTCTTACACAGGAGAGTTTTCGAGTAAATGACGATTGAATGTTAGAAAACGTAAATCAATTAAAATAAAGCAAAAACGTTATCAAGTTTAGTTTTTCGAATTCCATAGTTCTTTTATGGATCACGTAGGTGAAAATCTTTGCAAAGTGTCATTGTCACACCGACTTTCTAATAAGTATTGTAAGCGACATAGAAATTATTATTCAATTTAAAGTATTATGGCACATTTAACTGTTACTCAAAGAATTGAAATTTTAATTCTTATCGGATGCGGGAATATGACTAGAACTCAGCAGGAAGTTTGCGATTTATTTAATGAAAAATATCCAGATCGCCCTATCAGCCAATCAACAGTCAGTAAGGTAGAGTCTAAATTTAGAGAAACTGGCAATGTTGTAAATATTTCAAAACCTGGACGTCCAAGCATTAATGAAAATCAGAAACAGAACATTTTGATAAGTATGGTGGATATTCATAATTCTTCACTATTGGTTGCATTAAACAATGACACTAGTCAGAGCACAGTGAGGAAGGTATCTTGAGGAAGGAAAAATATCATCCCTACAAAATTCAACTTGTGCAGGAACTCAATGAAGATGATCCCGATCGCCGCTTACACTTTTACGAAATTCTAATGGATTTATGTCAAGGAAATATAAATTTACACCGGCAAATACTTTTTTCAGATGAGACCACATTTTGTCTGAATGGTACAGTAAACCGTCAAACTTGCAGATATTGGAGTCGGGAAAATCCTCATTGGATGGCAGGGGCACATACCCAACATCCTCAGAAATTAAATGTGTGGGCTGGAATAGTTGACGACAGAATAGTAGGGCCTTTCTTCTTTGAAGGAACCCTTACAGGACAAAGATATTTAGAGTTTCTAGAAAATGACCTTGTTCCAGCCCTTGCAGTAATTTTTCCTAATGATAATGACCCTGACATTCCTGACCATACCATATGGTTTCAGCAAGACGGTGCACCTCCGCACTATGCGTGCCCTGTACGAGATTTTTTGGACAACTGTTTTCCTGGGAGGTTTTCCTGGGAATCGCATTCGGGACGAAATACGCAGAGTTACCCCAGAAATCATTCATAATGTGCAAGAAGAATTTCTTCACAGACTTGCGCATTGTCAAGAAGTTGGTGGATGGCAATTCGAACATTTAATTTAAGTATAAAATTTTATCAATTGTATTTTATTTTACATACCTCTGAATTGTTACTTTTTTATGGATAAAATTTACGTTTTCTAACATTCAATCGTCATTTATTCGAAAACTTTCCTATGTAAGAGGGCAAAATTTTAGTATTGTCTGATAGAGAACTAAACGATCTTTCAGAATCAAGGAAAAAATATGGTGTTGCCATTTAAAAAAAATCGATGACGTCAATACTCGAAAACAAATGACATTTGAAAATCGCATTTTACGCTAAAATATGTATTTTTTAAATTAAAAATCGACCTGTTCGAGGATTTTTCCCAAAAAATAATTGTTTCGTTTTTATTGAATTTATTCCATACTTTTGGCGCATACTGTATATCAGGGTCTTGAAATTGATTAGTAAAGCCTGCCTTATTTCCATGAGGCGTTGTGTACCATATAAATATTATTTATTTTTATAGGCACATTTGGGTGTATCGTTGTAGATACATAGGGTATTCTGTAGGTTGTTGATATTCTTCTTTTCCTTGATTTTAAACGCCCTTGGCTTCTCTTGTTGTATTCACTTTTCTTCTTGGGATCTGATCATGGTACAAGTTCTTCTTTGACCATACTTTATTTCCAGGTTGGATAGTGATGAGCATTCAAATATCTATCAGTGCAGGTATTTTATATACACAGTGTCCTATTGTGGTATCTGGTTTTTCCCCCATGACGTCATCATCAGGACAGGAATAGGACAATCATATAGAAACGAAAGGAAACTTTTTTAAACTGTTTAGTGAACCTAATGTCCGAGTATATTTCGTTAATGTGATCTGAAAATCTATCTGTGTTGTTACAGCCATTGTGTTTTAAATTATATTCAAAATAAAAATGTTTTTTACTATTGCTCTTAGGATTAACATTATCAATAAAGACCGCTTTATGCAATATTAAACCTACTACCTATTTGGAATATGAAATTGTGGATAGGGTAACTTAAAGAGCTACAGTCTTCCTGTTCGCAACCCTTACAAAGAGGTGTTTCGTACTTGCTCGCAGCAAAGGTGTTTCCTTTGCCAACAGTGTCCAGTTTGAATAGCTGTCACCAGGCGAAAGTTTGTCTTAGATAGGGCAATATACTTTTTGATTATATTTTTGCAGGGGAAGTCTAGGAAATCCTTGGCAAATTGACAGCTATTTGTTTCATTTTATCGTTATAAACTCTTTGTGAGTGATCTCCTTGATAATTTCAACAAACGCTAACAACAATAGCACACTGGAAATACCAAGTCTAAAAATATTGAGATACAATGCACTTCTAACTAGCTTGCCAGCTTCTTTATTGTCGTTGCACCGCTCCTGTGTCTTAACCCAGCATACAGAAATGCTGTTGACAACCAAGGCCACGGCCAGTACCTGATGGCATTCCCATGCTGATCTAGTCATTATCTTATGATTACGTAAGTAAAATCAGCAGTAATTGTCTACTGTCTGTGTAGATTCTGAATAAAAACAGTGATAAGGTGTTTAACCTAAATTTCATTACTCTGCACCAAGCATTATCAGAGATGTTTTAGAAAAAGCAATTGCACATCTCGAAACGTTTTTCGATATTCCTTCATAAGGTATTTTTTCTGTACAAAGATTTGTATTTAAAGTCATTTCCAGTACTAACATTGGTAGGAGGTATATTACTTTAAAATTATAAAATTTCATTTAATATATGGAACTTGTTATTTATTAAAATCAATAAAGTGCAAGAATATTTTGTTTTATTAGTGATTTTGAAAGGATATATACTGTTACTACATCATTTGGTGTACAGCGAGCGTTCAAATAAAAACACCGTTAAGCTGGTCTGAAAATTTGGAAGTAGGGGTAGCACAAGATTATTGAATTTAATAATCTTGAGCATAGCACTGAAAAGTGCTGAAATTAGCAACACCAGGAATCTCATTTTGAAATTCTTTTAAACGTTCGTCAATAGAATACTTCCATATTCCATCTATCTTGCATCCATTTCTAAAATAGGGCTCTATGATAAACACTTTTTGTTCTTGATAAAACACCATTTTAGACGTTTTTAACAAAATTATTCAAATTGACAGCGGCGATACAGCGTGTTGACAGATCAGGTTTTGTTCTTCGCTACGCTGCACCCTACGGCTAAATTACCATAGCCAACTTGACTTTGACTATGGCCATACTTTAAGGCTAGCTATTTTGAAAAAAATAATGTTATTTAAATCAACTTACCTTAGTACAATTTTATTACCTTAAGGTGGAATTTTCTATGAGCACAGATACTGGTAGTAGCAAATAAATCTCTTTTCTTCTCTTTTCTCTTTTCACCTTTCTTTTTTCTTTCTCTTTCTCTTTCTCTTTCTCTTTCTCTTTCTCTTTCTCTTTCTCTTTCCCTTTCCCTTTCCCTTTCCCTTTCCCTTTCCCTTTCCCTTTCCCTTCCCCTTTCCCTTTCCCTTTCCCTTTCTCTTTCTCTTTCTCTTTCTCTTTCTCTTTCTCTTTCTCTTTTTATTTTTCTTTCTATTTCTCTTCCTCTTCCTCTTACCCTTTCTTTTTCTCTTTCTCTTTCTATTGGCCATTTGCATTAGACACAAATGCATACGTCAACAAACGTCCATAGTGCAATAGTGTATTTTGGTAACATGCAACAAGTCTACCTATATTAAAACTAATCGAAGGCTGCTTCAAAATAACTTCATTTTCCGAAAATCTCTATTCTTAAAAAAATTTGGAAGGAAAAATATGGCACAGGCGTCCAGAATGCTCTGTACATTTAATTAAAAATAATTTAGATATTCGTGTGTATCTCCCAAAGAATTTTGTTTTCCAAAATTTGAGTATAATTTACCCTACTAATAGGAAATTATAGTAAAATAATGAAAATAAAAAAGTACTATATCAGGCCTCTAACTTGTTAAGGAAGCAAAATTGTACTAAGGAGTTGATTTAAATCTCATTACTTTTGTCCAAAGAAACTAGTTCAACTGTGGCTTATTCTTTACTGAACACTTTGTATTTGAATGGATCCACGATAGTTTGAAAGTTAAAAATAAAAATTAATCTTTAAAATCAGTAAACTCGTTTTTCTGTAATTAGAAATTATAGATATCAGAACCGGTGGAGGAAACAGAAAATTTGTTACACCGACTCGCAAACCTTAGTTTTACCTGTTACCGCTGGCAGAGGTGATAATCAACAAAGGATGCCGCTACCTGCTTTGGTTTTCTGCCTTTTGCATACTTCTATAACCTGCATCAAGGCCCGTGGTGTAATTTTTTTGTATCTAATTATCATATATGAGGATTACCGATCATTAGAATATAACCTTACGAATACTCGACTTAGCATATGAATTTTTTATGTAGGATTTAAATTAAAGTTACGCTTTGCAGCATGTGTTATGATGGGAAACGTATCCATGTAAAAAACTTGTAACAAGGTCCTATTTTTTCACCTTTAGAAGTCCGTTGTAAGTTTTACTAGTAACGTGGTACAAGTCATTGGGAAAATTTATAATTACATGAACAAGTCATTTTTCAATATACGAGGGTGCCTTAAAAGGAATAGTAAATTAATAATTTATGAACTTTATACCTACCAGGATACCTTAACAGTAATAATAAATTGATAATTCAAGAAAGAAGCACGTGAAGTATTTAAAACTCATAAGAATAGAAGACACTGTCTTAATAATTTCGGATATGAAGTTTTGATATTGAGCTGAATCTTTGAAATTATATCAGAAGATAAGAACACTAATCAATAGTGTGTCTAAGAGCATTATCTTTCTCTATAAATTAGTGTGCCGTTAGATTACTCTACAATTTCTACTCTATTCGATATCACCTCTTATAGCAAAGTCTCTACTCTACAGTTCTTGCCTTGTTCTTTTCTGGTTAAATGAAATGGAATCAACTGATGTTACTATTTTCGAACTTGGAAAGGATTTTCTAATGCGGTTAGGGTAGATCAAATATAAGTCAATGTGTTTTTATTAAATTTGCTGTAACAGTAAAATACATTTTTAATCCTTAATCTTATTTTTACATAACCTCCATTTTTATTAATACATTTTTTCTACAAACATCAGTAAATAGCTATTTATGATATACGTGTTAAAAGTAAGTTAAGTTGAAGGTGAAGTAAGTGAAGTTAAAAAACTCGCTACGCTCGTTTTTTAATCATCTTCACTCACAAAATAAAATCACTTTTAACACGTATATCATACACTATTTTTTCTACAAAACAATCGGAAGAACTTTTCATAGCAACCAGTGCTGTTATTAGTTACGGAAAAATGCAAAAATATTGACAGCATTTTCTAGTAATATTATAAGTATAATGAATAATCTCGATAATGAGCGTAACGAAAGCCGCCAGGGCTTCTTCGATTTCAGCAGGGAGCAACATTGGAATTATTGCCGGCGAAATCGCTTATAGACGCTTTTCGGAATGGTGCAACATTAAAAACGTCCCTGGGAAATGTAACGAAAGTGCAGTTTTACTGGCATATTTTGAGGATAAAGCCAAGAAATGGAAATCGTCAACGCTGTGGTCAAATTATTCCATGATCAAAACTATGTTAAAAATAAAGCAAGATCAAGATATACGCAAACATTATAAACTTACTGCTTTTTTAAAACGGAAGGGTGAAGGATATCAAGCAAAAAAGTCAAAAGTTTTGACGAAGACGCATATCGACAAATTTTTCACAGAAGCAGAAGACGAAAAGTATCTGATGATGAAAGTCGCAGCAATAGTGGGTGTCTTCGGGGCGTGTCGTCGAGAGGAATTGTGTCAGATGACCATCGACAATATCGAATATTTGGGCACTTCGGTTGTTGTGACCATACCAGATACTAAAACAAAAGTGCCTCGGACTTTCAGTGTTGTTGGTGAATTCTATTTAAACTTTTTTAGAAAGTATATGGCACTCCGGCCACCCAACGCTGACCATAGACGACTTTTTCTTAAATATATGAAGAATAAATGTGTGAAGAATCCAGTCGGAATTAACATGTTTGGTAAAATGCCTGCCGACATTGCAGAGTTCTTGAATCTACCAAATCCTCAACTCTACACCGGACACTGTTTTCGTCGTTCATCGGCGACATTGTTAGCAGATTCTGGTGCAAATCTTACTACCATCAAGAGACATGGAGGATGGAAATCTTCGACGGTAGCTGAAGGCTACATTGAAAATTCACTGGAACAGAAGAAGGAAATTGCATGCCAAATACTTCCTACTGCTGCAACTACTAGCAAGACCACCTGTACTACCAGCAGTATTTCTACAGAAAATAGATGTCACACATTTTGACAGTAAAACCAACTTAAGTATGATGACTCCGCAGGGAATTACAATTTCAAATTGTTCTAATTTTACTATAAATGTTAATAGTAATAACTAGTTAAAATGTTGGTTTGTACTTATTTAAAATAAAAAGTTGTTCATGTGTTTGTTAAAACGTTTTATTAATTTTCAAAACAGAATTTAAATAAACTTTGATTTACTTTTAACACGCGTGTCAAAAAATTACATTTTTAACATCAAAAATGACAATTAAAAAGCCCACTTTTAACAGTTTTGTAGAAAAAGTATATTTTTTACGCATACTGTGTAAAATGTCATTTTAAGGAACTGGGACCCGATTCTCAAATCTCTATCGGTGCATGTCGTATACGACTTTCTGAGAATCTCTATTAAAATTTTCAAATTCATTTTCTCGAATGTCGCATTCTAAAATTTTTAGTAGAATTTGCAACGAGTGGTTTCATCCACTCGACTTTAGATGTCGTATGCGAGAAAACGTAAAATATTTGTCATCTGTCATCCCTATATTAAATAAATATCATAATTTTTTGAAAAAACGGTTAACCAGAAACAAATTCTGTATTTATTATAGAAACTCAAGCACAAATTGGTCGCAATAGAAGAAATATTGTATAAAAGATGCTTTTGATTTAGACTAAAAATGGTTAGATTGTCTAGAGACTTGGTAAATGATTTGAGATAATGAATATTAAGTGTAAAAGGCAAACTAAGTAATAGTTTTCGTTATTTATTTATCATAAAGAAGTAATCTGTGACGGAAATATTGTCTTATGTCAGCAGTACATACAGCGAAAAGCACTAAGCACTAAGCACTTGTACTTGTACATATTTTAAACTACTGCCACCTACCGCTATCAAACTCCTGTGGATATGATTATAAATCTGGGTTTTAGGTCTCAATGAAAATTATAAAAATATGTTTTGCATAATATTTGTGTACAAAACAATATAAATGGATGAGGTGGAATTTTATTTGGGAATTATTATTGAATTTAATGTTGGATGTGTAAATCTAGATTTGCTTATTGGTAGAAGAATGCAGCACAGGTTATTAATCACATTGCACCGCGCTTACCTCTAGGATTTTTATATAAACAGAAACTCCATTTAATTACGAATATCTCGTTTTATTTTACCTTAGATATGTTACGTAAGTACACGTAAGTGCAAAATGTTTCGGTACTTAATATAAACGCTTAGGACAGATTTAAGTAATATATGAATAGATGTAATATAAGATTATAAATATTCATTGTATAAGTGAATTTACTTGAAGAAAGTTTTGTAACAGCTCAACCAGCTTTTCCTTTTGTAACTGCAAAGCAATCCAAATCCAGAAAATGACCACAGATTAAATATATATAAATAAAAAAAAGATAGGAAACTTGAAATAGAGAATACTATTAGTTATGACGAATGTCGCTTGTAGCGCCCATGTTGATCATATGTCTTTACAAATCTGTGGTCAATGGTTCATGATCACATTCAGAATTTCATTGTTTGTCAGGACCGGCTTTATCATTACACTCTACAATAAAACTTTGAAATCTATAACAATGGATAGGTTTCATTCTCTTGCAAATAAAAAAACAAAATTACAATTTTGTTTAAATTTATTCATAAAACTATAGGTCTATTAACAAATATTATTATCCTTTTTGAATGTAAAACTTTATTCTTAGTTTTACATTTAAAATGTCCGACATCTAAAAAAGTAATGGAAGGCATTTCAAACTATTCCGTATATGAGTTGAAATATAAAATTATCGCTCTACAAATGGTAATGATAACAGTTGCAACGGAAAGAACATAGAGTATGAAACTGTAAATAACAGCAAGTTGAAAAAGATCTATATATGCAATGAAGTTAATGAAAATTTGAGTGGTTTTATTTTGAAAATAAAGCTTGAGTCAGTACAATGTTATAATTTGTACGCTTATACAAGAATTTGGTAAGATTATCACAATGGTTATAGATATATGCAATGAAGTGTTTTTTATATTTCACAAAGTTGATTTCACAGTTATCCTTATTTAAATTTTAATGTAATACTTAAATTTTATTTTTGTAAATTCATAATGATGTAACTTTAAGAACAATTAAGAATTTTGTGAAAACTGAACAATACCTACTTGTTTTTATGCTTTGATGGAAAATTTTTAACGTTTGTAAACTGTCCAGATGCACAAGATATTCCAATCAACTCTGTTAGAACTGACAAATAACACTTATCATTACTATTTATGCCCCTTACTATATTTACTACACTGTTATATTACTTTATGTAACAAGTTCCCTCTTATTCCAACATAAATTATATCTGTTGGAGTTGAACAAAATTTACAGTAAAACCAATATATCACATCCAAAATTAACCTATAAAGTTCCACACACAGATTACTGAACTACTTTTAAACAACAACAACGTTGCTAGGCAACGTGAACTATACCATAGAAGATGTACAACTTCAAACAAACTATTCTGGAATTCAGTGTGGCCATGATGATTTTAAACATATGGCTAACTTTACACTGCTGTTAACGCCGCTCGTGGCACTAGTCAACATTACAAGTGCACCCCCCCCCCCTGAAAATGACAAGATGCAATAAAAGGGGTGTAAATATAAATACTTTTCGACAGCTGTCTACATCACCATGGATTTAACATTGTTGCCATACCTTATTACACGACATATTTGGCGAATGGTGACATTATTTCTATGTCGTTTCGAGAATATATATTTTCTAAATCATGCGACAATTTGTATGACATTTGTCGCACTCGACAATTATTAGTAGGGAATCAAGGCCTTGGTCAAAAAATATTTATGTACGTAATTTAGTGTACAGTTGGAGAAACTACAATTAGGTTAAATAATTACATGACCAATCTCATTAGTAGCTGTACTAGTAGTTGTTTTTGTGAAACTTGTACCAGGGTAAAGAGCAATGTTATCTGACGAAGGTTTGGACAAAATTTGGGCCAACGCTGTTCTTGTTTTATAGCGCAGTTTCATCTCTAAATGATTGCCAGGACATCAATCGCATTGAACAATATTGTAAGAGGTGTAACTTATTTTTAAACATTAATAAGTGCCCATCTTTAATTACCAGATTAATAATGAGGAGCTTCGGCGTGTCTCAGAAATATAAGATTTAGGCGTTATATTTGACAATAGATTGAGTTTTGGTCACCATATTGATTATGTTTGTCGAAAATGTAATGGAATGTTTTATTTTCAGGACATGCAGGGAATTTAGAGACGAAAAGTTAAATCTTTGTATTATGCCTATGTTTATAGCAGACTTAATTTTGCCTGTGTGATTTGGAGTCCTAATTATAATATATACAAATTAAGGCTGGAAAGCTGACATATCAGCTACTAAGCAACTGTTTAATATCGTCCCTTTGGAACAAAAAAAGGATTTACACTGATTTTATTATTTTATTTAAATTATTGAATAATTTATTAGATTGTTCTTACTGAATGTTCATGTTCTTTCTATAAATACGGAGACGACTAATTTATTTTGCACATCAACCCAACATACCAATCTCGGACTGAATAGTTCATTGATATTTTTAGTACTATTAGCAGTTTCAAAAGATTTATTAGGAATATTCAGTTCCTTTAACTTTTTACTTATTTTTGTACATTTTTTTACTGATGTATCCATTTCCTGTTAGTTTTTTGTTTTTTTTTGTTTACACTATGTTCAGGATTGTAACAGTGGATGCAGTTTTGGGCGGCAAGCCTGTTTGCATTCCAAACGTGATAAATAATATAGGGTCTAAACTAGTCGAAGATTATCAGAAGCAATGTAGCAATAAAGGTGAGAAATGTATTGATTCCAATTACTTGTCAATAAACGATCGAACTTTTATTTCCTTAGCAACAATAAACTTCATGAACAACTGGATTTCAAAATAATAAATTTAATAACATAAGAACTGCATTGATTTATACTTTCAATTATGCTATTTCCAAAAATATTCCTGATCCTTATTTATATAATGTTTTAAAAGTCTTCATGGTTCATAAATATCCTGTATTTTATGGTTGCGTGTGTAACTAATATCAACAACACAAGATTCCAAATAGTTCTGAAAAATAAATGGTAATCTATTTATAAATAAAAACACCATGGATAATTGTTTTTATAAAAATTTAGTAAGTGCTCAGTATTTCGAAATAAAAACATATCGTTTATTCAGAAAAAGGAAACGCACCATTACCTGCTTGTCATCATTACATTATCTTGATGTATTTTTTGAGGCACTCGTGTAAGTGGGTTACGAAGCACGTGCTATTTCAAGGTGCGCTGGGTTATAACGTGCATCTGACTTCTGCCTTATGGTGTTATTAGGTAACACAAATCTGGTCTTTAAAAAAAACTTCAAACACCTGTCTCAATCTTCCTCGGGCGTCCTTAGATATATTAAAGTGTCATCATATTTACAATATAAATTATGTTAATATGGTTAAGAAATGTTAACGGGAATGCGTTTTAGTAGGGTAAGGTCGCTGATTGTCGGGTACCGTTTAATTTTTTTTATAGCATTTCGTCAATTTCGAATCATATTTCCTTCGTACAATGGCATTTACATATAAAGAAATAACGATTGAAGTACAGGGTATTTATTATAGGTATTTATGTAAAATAATAGATTACTAAGTTGTTTTTTTATTAGAATAAAAACTAATAATTTGCAAATAAATATCTCCCCGGCGTTTGCATATTTTACATGGTAACAATTCTTGCACATGGCGTAATTTATTCAATCTCGTTGGTATAATTTGTCTTTAGTATAGTTTAGTATATATAGTTTAGTATTATATAACCAGAGATGTATTTGGGATTGCAGTCAACAGTGCTAAGGGCTAATACAAAAAGAACACTCTGTGTTGTTGTCAAGCTTTCGGAAATGTTTATTTCCTTTCTCAAGACATAAAACGTGAGATTAAATTATTAAACCATGAAACAAAAGAAATACCAAGTTGTGGTCAAAATTTTTACACATAACAATAAATTATTACTAAAACCATTATAACTAACGTCACATTTTTAAAACAATATACTGAAAAAAAAATATTACGAAATACAAATTTATTACAGAATTTCTTCTAAAGTTCTTGTTTATTAAATTTAGTTTTTTTCTCACTTCACTCTGTGTCTGCCTTTTATGGATGTCCGCTTCTTTCTAATTTCCTTCTGAAGTTCAATTGCTGGTGATTACTTCTCGTATTATTCTTGTCAATCCGTCTGATGTTTGCTCCTTGTATCGTTCTTTTCAGTCTGTCATCCGTCACTTAATATTGCATGATGATGTTCTCTGGATATGCTATGAGCAGAAATATAATTTAAATGCCTTGTCTAATGTTAATTGTTCAATGCATCTAATCCTTCAATTGGTCTTCTTAACTTCTTAGTTATTTTTGTTCACTGTTGGGCTGCTTCTTCTTGTTCTATTTTCAATTTATTTTAATTTCAATTTTGAAATTTTTATAGACGTTTTTATAAATTTCTCGAATATCAGCTCTCTCCAGTCTATCTTATTTCTCTTTCTAACTTTCTGACTTCCTGTTATTCCGTTTCCTTGATTACCCTTTTTTTTTTTTTTTCAATGCACAATATTACTAGGACAGTGCACATCCATTAGTATCAATCATGCAGTAGTATGTTACAAACACAGAGCAGAATAAAATTGATGTTTACAATATTGTCTAAAAGGACAAATTACTATTCAAACTAGAGGATACTCAACAAACCGCTGTTTCTCTTACAAAATATGACATATAAATGGAACACTTTGAGGTTTGACACATTCACACTTGATAAATAAGTACCTACTATTATAATTATCGTCTGGTTCACTTTACGCAGCGGTGCATTTTTAACAAATTTACTAAAAGCACCTTTTTTATGTTAAATGAAATTTCACATGATACAGCTAGGCTTAGAATGGAAAAAAATCCAACATAAAAAAGATAGATACTAAAATGCAAGCAATTGGTGTTCTCTACTTTATACCTCTATTCACATTAGCTGCAAACTATGAGTTTGAAATGGCATGAACCTGTTTTTAAATTCAGCAATTTGGTGTGGTAAAATCCATTAATGCATTTTTATTGGTTTGTTTAAATAAGTTTGATTGGTTAGACAGAATCCACCCCACCAAAGTGCCGACTTGCTATTCTGACGAACTCATTGTAATGTGTTTAATTCAAGTATTGTTCTGTGTGGTAGTTTGTGTGATAGATGCAAAATGGAAACTAATATTTATTTATTCTCTATTCATTGAGTTCCCGTCAAATCAACGACAAAGACTGAACATATTGAAAATGTACAAAATGTATAGAAGTTTATCTAGAATATTACAATTCAATATTTTTTTGGCCAACTGCTACTAATTAAACGTTAAGAATGTTACATTTCTGACATACAAACTTGTTTACAGAGGGTAATCTGTGATGAATTCGCCATAGTAGTCGCGTCAAATTAGCATTTCACTTTCGCGGAGAGGTCCGATTGAGATGCGGTTTTCTGCAAAATGTTCAGCGAATTTTTTATAACAAAAGGTACATCTAACCTCTGTACGCTCGCAAATTTTTAATTTTTTATTTAACAAATGACCCATTTTTGTTGAACATATGGCAAATGTCACACACGATTCAGCGAAAATGTCTGGGAAATGTTCTCTCGGGGATTTTCGAGGTCCCTCTTTATCACTTTGGTGTTAGCTTTATTATTTATTGCTAAATTGTTGTAACTGGGCTAATTAACAAATTAAAAACTCCACCCCCAAAATCACTAGAGAACCGGAATTTTTTCCAGGATTTCTGACTTATTAAGGCAAACCATCGGCACAAGATTTTTGCAAATATAATTATTGTTTATTGTTCGATTGTTTCAACCTCGCTAATTAACAAATTAATAGCTCTACTTCCGGAATCGTTAGAGAACCAGATTTTTTTGCAATAACTCTGGGATCATGGGGAGAACCACCGGCACAAGGTTGTTGCACGAAATTGTTTATTTTTCTTTTTTTGCAACCCGACTAATGAACAAATTAATAACTCTACTCCCGGAATCACTAGAGACCCGAAATCTTTTGTAGACTCACTTTCAATATACCACATACAGGACACTGTTTACAGTGCGCTTTACCGCTATAATCGGATTAAACTTTTTCATTGGTATGTTTAGTGCATTTCCTTCTAACAATCAATCATTTTTAAGCAAAAAAGGTATACTTGATTTAATCCGATAAACTGCTCTGTTTTCGAGATATTCGAACTTCAATCTCTCAATGCAAGATAAAATTAAAATTAAAACTAACTACAAAAATAAATAAATAAATAGTTTAATAATGAACAACAAATTTACTGCATTAGTACAGTACAAACTACTTTAATAACTGAGTACCATGAGTCTACCATTAACATAAATATATTTTCTTATGCTCCTATTTAAATAAAAGTATAAAAGTTCTTTATAAACTAAATTATTCAAATGGTCCTAAAAGAAGAAATATAAGGAGTTAAGGTTGGGGTTACGAGGTGGCTAAGAAAATTCGCTGCCACGAGCTATTCATCTATGTGGAAAATGTTCGTTCGAGAAGTTTGTAACCAGTAGGGGGACGTGGACAGGTGCACATATCTTTCATAACGGCTAGTGGAACGTCTTCGAACAAGCTTGGTAAATTATCTTGTAGAAATCTCAAATACGCGGTCCAACTATAAAATCAATAACAATTCCACACCAAATATTTATAGAAAATTCATGCTGAAAACGTGCTTGTTTCCCTAAAGGAGGATTTTCTTGTTTCCAAGTGTGGTTATTTCTCCAGTTCAATACTCGTAAAGGTGGCCTCATCCGTAAACAATATCTCGTTTAGGAATGCAGGTTCATTACCTTGTTCTTGAAATAAAAAATTGCAAAAGTTTATTCTTGCAGGTAAGA
Organism: Monochamus alternatus; assembly: GCA_037114965.1. Taxonomy (NCBI): domain Eukaryota; kingdom Metazoa; phylum Arthropoda; class Insecta; order Coleoptera; family Cerambycidae; genus Monochamus; species Monochamus alternatus. Next base: position 23,832,734 of record CM073430.1, read on the forward strand.
CGTTAGGCTATACATTCTGAACAGGTGTAAAATGATATAGAAAAAATCTTTCGTCATGGAGAACTTTTAATTGGTATTTTATTTATTTCTGCTGCTACACATAAGCGCTTTGTGCTTATCTCAGAATTATCAAAAACACTCACTAAGATTTCTTCTTCCTGTTGGATAGTAACCATTTTTGGACGACCAATTCTTCGCTTAGCACAAAATTCACTGAATTGAATATAAGGTCTATGATAAATGTTCTGATCTAGATAATAAAACTCCCTATACCAAATTGCAAAGAAAAATCTATAAAAGTTTCTTTATTATTGAGAAAAATTAATTTGAAAATGCTTGCTTCTACACTCAGTATCTTTTTAATATTAACATTCGGACTAAGAGAATATTCACCTTAGAATATACAGAAAAGTCACACGTTCCATGTTTGAAAACATCGTTGAAAATACAGTTTTTATTTTTAAAAATAAATAAATGCTTCGTGATATTAGAAATGCCTCATACTATCATTTTAAAATATATCTACAATAATACAACATTCTATTTCAATTGAAGTCCCAGCGCATTTAGCGGTCACTATTAATAAGACCAATTAAATCAAATCGTCAACTGATACCCTCATACACATTAAGAGCCCGACGTCAGACGGATCAATTTCCTGACCCATTCTCGGAACCCCTTGGTCAATTAAGACTGATTAGTACTTTTATCTGTGAGCGGGTACAAGAAGGAAGTTACGGAGAACTGAGATTTTTTATTGAAGAAGTTTAATCATAAGATACGAAGACTAGAATAGGCGCGGTGCCTTTGAGTATTGCAGATAGTTAACAATATTACCGATAATTTTCGCGCCTGTTTCAGTCAGCGGTTTTTTTTCCAATGATAGGCAGTCGCTGTGTTTGGGGTTATTCGGCATTTGCTTAAATAAATAACCAATGTACTGTTTACAAAGTTCAATTGAACAACTAGGTTTATGAAATAATAATTATCCTTTCATACAAGAGAACTAAACAAACGACATATTATTATAATAAAAGCACCTACTGCCGTCCCGTCTAGATATACAGGGTGTTTCTGAAGTAGAGGTCAAAAATCCAGGAGCATATTCTGTGGACAAAAATAAGGGTTTTTTTGTTATATGAACGTGGGATCAGGGCAGCCATTATCCAGCCGCAGAATTTCAAAAATTAAAAAAAATCAGTTTTAAATTTCAAAACCGTTTAAGATAATTTAACCAAATTCAGTGTGCATATTTAGCATGACAGTAGATATGAAACAAAAAATTATCAGCTTTATAAACTTACCAGTGGCGGAGGTGTAGATATCATCGATCATTATTTGCCAAAAAATATTTATTACCCTGCATAATATCACAAATAAAATAGGTAGTCATATGCGCCATTGTATTATCTTCACTTTGTGTTTCTTTACACTTCTTTGTATTCCAAACCAATTAACAACAAAATTGATTTATTTGATCAAGTGCATTTTTACACATAGATTAGGAAGGCTATGCGAAACAGTAATAATAAAAACCCGTCGCCTTATTTGATATTGCGTATTTTCAATTAATTTTTTAAAAAGATTTTAATAATATCTTATGCTTATTTAAATGCTGAATGGCCAATATGGTTTACGTTTATGGCCTTGTAGATGGAAATGGTACTGAGGCTAAGAGAATTTATCTGGAAAGATTTTCAAATCCAAGAATGTTCAGAAATGTTTTTCAATGTCTTTCGGAGTCAGGCTCATTTCAGAAAGGTCCAGTTCTTGGAAGATTTTTCAGTGTTAGAGCGCCTGAGTAGAAAAAAACTATTCTACACGAAATTGAAGAAGATCCAGGATATAAATAAAATTAGTTTGGTTTGTTCTGAAACATCAATAGTTATACCCGTATCACGTACAAATGGTTAAAGCTTTACTACCGCGAGACTATCCTGCTTGCCTACAATTTTTCCACTGGATTTTTGCAGAAAATTTAACAAAATGTGGACCTTACCACTAGGATATTATCTACCAACGAAGCTAATTTTTCGAGAGGTGCTCTAATGAGATTTCACAATAAACACGTCTGATGAAAACCTTAATGCCATAGTGGAATTTTAATTTCAACATCAATTTTCTTTGAATGTACGGATGGATCATTGTTGGAAATGTTCTTGAAAACGTGTTAGGTGAACTACTTGACGATGTTCCCTATGCGTTAACACAAAGAATGTGGTTTATGCACGATGGAGCTCCCCCACATTTTAGTTTGACTGCTTGTAAATTTTTAAATGAAAAATTGAACATGAACTCTAACTTTGGAATTTTTGCACGTGTTCGAGCTGCAATTTCAAGAAGATCTGTAGCACGTATTTGTTCTGAAGGTGGCCATTTCTAAGTTTTGTTATAATAAATCATACTAAAGTAGTTCCATGGTTAATTAATTATTTTGTTATCACTTTGGAATATAAAGAAGTGTAAACAAACAAAAAGTGAATATAATACAATGGCGCATATGATGACCTGTTCTATTTATAATATCATACTAGATGATATATATTTTTTTGGCAAATAATGAACGATGACACAAACACCTCCGCCTCTAGCCTTCTAGAGCTAACAATTTTATGTTTAATACTTTCTACCGTACTAAATAAATTGGTAAAATTGTCACAAGTGGTTTAGAAATTAAAAACTTTTTTTTTTAATTTTTGACACGTTGTAGCTGGACAATGGCTGTCCTAAGACGGTACAAAAATCCTTATTTTTGCCTATAGAATATGTGCCTGGATTTTTGCCGTTTACGTAATTTAAATTTTTGCCTCTTGAAGCGTAGTCGTTAGCTTGAATCACCAATAGGAATGATAGAAAAACATCGATCTTTCGAGCTATAAGTAATACGGAAAAATGAAAAGGTATAGGATCTACGACATAGTAATGTCAACTAGCTGATAATAATGATGTTAGTATTATTACTTCTTATGTGTTGCTAAAATGGTACAAGTCTGTACAAATAATTAACTTAATAATAACATAAGTCTTATTTATTAGGCTCGTTTATCACCTGTCGCTTTTTCTTTTATTTTCTCCTTACATTTTATTCACAGCAATACCTGTAATTATTTATTTTTTAGCATATTTTAATGATTTTTGTAAACGGATTAGATTTGTCGAAAGGATCAATCAAGTGAATCAATCAAATATAAATATCGCACATTGAGAAAGTAGATACTACCTATTTACTGAGTCTACTAAAATCACGGGCAATTATACCGGGTGTCCGGAAATGATGGGCAAAAAATTCAGGGGGTAATTCTAGACCGAAAATAAATGCTACCTCTTTCTATAACATTTTTTTCCAAAATTGATTATTAACGGAGTCACAGGGTGTTAAAGTTAAATTCTATTTGCAGTTTTTTTGCAATATCTTTTGCCACACTCATAATATAAAAAGTTCTAAATTACTGTGAACTAAAATAACCACTAAACCACTGAATTGGACATCAGAGCAATTTTAAAACGATCCAGAACTATAATTCATTATAAATATATAGGAAAAAAATGATTTTGAATAAAATAATATCATTTATACATATCTACAAATGAAATAACTGTTTAAGTATATCTAAATCTTGAATCGTCTTCAATCAACATTATTTATTGACACAGGCGCATCAAGGAAAGGTGGGGGTGATTTTGTTTATAAGAATCTATTTATTTATTTTTATATAGGGATATTAACTGCAACTGGTGTTTATCATTTAAGTGAAGTAATTTTCAAGTTCAAGATTATGCTATTATTTATACATACGTAAATAAATTATATACAAACATTATTTAATTTCATAAAAGATCAGATTTTAAAATTAATTCGGATTTCACTTTTTATTGTGGTTGTTGTCTTGTACGACAATAGATCGAATAAAAATTCTGAGAGTAGGGGTAGGCAACCAACTCTACTAGTTTATTTAGAATTATTGGTTATATAAGCTTGTTGCAATTACAATGCTGAGTAAGTAAGAATTTTCTATAGTGGTTACAAAGAGGCTTAATATGGCTAGGTACATAGAATATAATTATAAAATAAAATGTAACATATGTATACCTATTGGGTTGGTGCATAAGTTCATAGCATTTTTATTAAATTATTACAAAATAAATAGGGCAAGCCAGGGATATATGGTCATACTAGGAGAGATGACCATACTTAATATTTCATTCATTTAACGGGTACATTGACCCTTGTGTTGTAATAACACAAAAAAGTATTGTATTATTTTTTTACTGCAAATAGAAGTGAAGTAGTTTTGAGATGTTACATGTTCAGTCCTTATTTCGGTTGCATCAGCTATTTGGCTGAAATTAAATTAAATATACAAGTAAAACATACTTTGAAGTTTTGCCTAACCTTAAAATAGCCTCGTTTATCGGATGATATGACCATCTTAATTTTGAGTGAAATTACCATAGCAATCTCTATCGTTTTTTCAGATGCTAAACAAGTGAAAAACCTGGAGTATTTTGAGGTTCATGGACGCAAGAGAATCTTCTCCGTGCCGTCATTGCTGTTAATAATGGTTCCTCTATTAGAAATGCATCTATGACTTATGTCATTCCAAGATTCATTTTAAAAGGATGGATGAAATACACGCACATACCTACTTAATAAAAATGTTATTTTGCGAACCATTATTTTATTTACTTGTGATTTCTTTAAACAAAAAACATATTTATTATTATGATCAAAATTTTCATAACACGTTTACTTGTACAGTTATTGTCATAACATTTTTCTCGTGATGATGTTTAAACTTGAACTAAAGTCAGAAATATTTGCTCATGGTCATCTATCCCGGATTTACCCTAAACCAGAATGTAGTCTAGAATATATTTTCCATCCCATGCCTGAGGAAATTAGGTGGTTTAGAAGTGAAGAATTCATCAATTTTGAATCACTATCTAGTTAGTATAAAATATTTCTAGAAGTTTGTCCGATAGACAACGAAAAAGGTGAAAATTTGGTGGAGTAAAATCAAGAGAATAGAGCGATTGTGCAATTTCCTTCCATCCAAGCTCTTAAATGGCAACATCATTCTGTAAAATCACTTGATAACGTCGTCCTAGTCTTCTGTCTTGAACTGCAACCTCAAGACAATGAGTTATTGGCACCAAATCTCAAACGACGCCTTTGTTGCTTCACCAGATGCATAGCAGCACACTATGGTGAATAAATACTAAGCGATGACGAGCCATCTAAGAAGTACAAATGTGGCATGCTGATATTTGAAAGCATATACTCAGTTGTTTACTCTTGCCAATGGAATGCAACTATATTCTGGAGATGTGAGAGGGTAGCTAAACAAATTACAGTACTTCGGCTCCATCGGACCCCTAGTACTTCCTCCAATTAGGAGATGAATCCACCTGAGTCGCCAACCAACCTAATAAGAAGAAAAATGCTGTGACGTTGCTCAGGGTGATCCCTCTAATGTAGACCATAGAAAACCATCGCTCTGCGAACGCGGATTGGGAGACTCAAAGAGTGCATAAAATACTGTATTGGTTTCCTGTTCGCAACCCCTACAAAGAGGTGTTTCACAATTCCTCATATAATATAGGTTCTTTCTTAGCCAACAATGTCCATTTTGAATATCTGCCACTAGATAAAGATTCATCCTAGTCATATCCAGGTACTTTTAAGCTGTATCCTTGCTGGGGTCTAGGAACTCCTTAGCAAATTGACAGCTATTTGTTTCATTCGTCTTATGAATTCTTTGTGGGTGTTCTCCTTAGTAATATCAACGAAAGCTGACAGCGGAAGCATACTGAACAGAATAGGTTCAAAGATATTGAGACCCGATGCACTCTTAGCCAGCTTATCAGTTCGTGTCCCTTTACCCAGCATTCATGGACTATTCATTGTCTATTATGCTGGCCAATTTCCAAAGTGGACTAATGTAGATCATCATGGATTAAAGTGTTCAAACCATACTCATAGCCCCTCTTTGCCATGAGAATACCATTTTTCCCGTGTACTTAATGACACAAATAGTTCCAGCATTCAATACCGTCAAATAAAAATCTCAGAAATGTTTGTTTTCCTTCTCCACACATTTTCTTTTGTAATAATTTATATAAGCTCTATACAAATCTACATCTTCAAAGGCTATTAAATTCAATAAGTAAGTATGCCATTAAAGCAGCTCTGATATGTGTACCTACCCATTTCCAAGGCACTCTTGTGTATGTATTGAGAACTTCATATGCTATTCTTTGCTATGTTACGTAAATCAAAGATAGACAATTTAACTGTGTCATTTGTGTCAAATTTTTGTTTCTAAAAAGAAATTATGAAAGTAACGTATAAAGTCAATAATTTTAAATGTATATATGAAGTATATACTTATTACACCTCTTTCAACAGAACCTACAAGACTACAGTTTAGTAGTATTTATGGTTGCATAACATTAAAGTATATATACTATTTCCAAATATTCTTCCTATTACTTATACGGATATTTTATAGGACATCTTGAAATAATATTTATTTTGTTATATAAAATTGACACCCAAAACCTAACGGGTTACGGTTAGTTTTTTTCTTAAAAACAGGTTTTGATCACAGTAAAAAAAACATTAAATAAGTACCTAGTACAAATTGCACTGTCGTATAATAATTTAAGTCTAGATCGATATAAACTGATGAATGACATCGGAAAATTGCTTTATTTTAATTTTTTAAAGAGTGTTGGGGGATGAAAAAGGGTGATGTAATATATAAAAACTATTTAAAAAATACGACGCCCTTAAATCTCGAAATATTTTACCACGGAATTCATTTGATATCATGCATTGGTTAAGATATAAATTAACGAGGAAAAATGAAATAGGAAAAACAATATTTTTGAAGATTTAAAATTTAAATTATACAAAAATATGTAGAAAGGTATTTAGAGTTAAATCAATTACTAATACGCCTCCAAAGTAATACATCCAGTTACCCTGTACAATGCAATGTTTCTTTTGGACATTGCATACATAATTAATTAAATTAAATTCTTTGAATAACCGAAAAGCATTTTGCACTTGACCCTTATTACATTGAACTATTCTTCTTACGCATACGAAAAGGAAATGTACTTTAATGCTATATATAAATAAATACATATGGTTAATTTCCAGAATAAACCATATTGTACTCAAATTAGGCTTGGCTGTGGCCTATAAAAATGTAGAGCTGGAAATTCTGATTATATCAATATTTCATGTACATATTTACATACACATGGGATGAACCATTAATAATTTATCATACAGCAGGGGCGACATCACTGGGATGGAATATACAAGAAATATGCAAGAACATATAGCTAAAAATTTAATAAAATGTTGCTGTGCCAAAGACACAAAGAGTCAAATTTGATTTTTTTTAATTACTCGAGTGCCGCTCAATCAAATGTCACCACATTTGGTAGAGAAATACTTTTTATGGAAAGTATTATAGTTAAGGTGTTAAATTAGCTTCGGCCATAGAGAGCGTCGTATTTAATAAATTATTAACTGATCTCCAAGAAATTAGTAAAACCGCAAACCTTCTTATTGTTAATTTACCAAATAAATTAGCAGAAGATTTAAAAACCGACAATAGCATCATCCCCCTATCAAGTTTTGCGCCATATATTGATGGCGATTGCCAGTTTTTATGACCTAATTATTTTTAGCCCTCTGTCAAAATTACTATGGACGCTTATGTAAACACATTATCAAAACTTAAAAAAATATTGACTGAAATAACACCATCGTGCTTGACCCACTTACAGTTTCGTTAGAATCACGTTTCTTATGTTATTATATGAAAAGATGTGTGTGTTTTGCCCATGGGTAACATATACATGTTACCCATGGGCAAAAGGACAAAATTATTTCATCATTTTTATTTGCCTAAAAATTAATAATCAATTATTTTTGTCAGTTAAATTAATAATGTTATATTCACCCTGGATCGCATTAAAAGTTAATAAATATTACAGCACAAGTGAAGAAACTAAGAATTTGCAAAACATGCACAAATACACTTAGACAATTTTAATTTTGAGGAAACTGCAATTATTGGAAAACAAAAGAATTATAAAAAAACGATTTTTTCAAGAAATGATTATCATTAACAAACACAGAAATTCAGTTAATAAAAAGCAAGATATTCACATCATATTTCAATTTAATTTAATTGATAAAATTAAACAATAAACTATTTAATTATTCTAATACCCAGTATATAGGTTCTAAATCATAATAATTTTTTTGTTTTGTTTTTATTTCCTCACCTTTTCAATATCTTCACGGCGGAGCTACCCAGGACGGAGGACATTTCCATGTGCCTCGACGCCGATGACACCGCCATTTTGGCCCGATCTCTAAATCCGGAAATGGTGACGAGACGACTTCAGAGAGCGCTAGGCAGACTGGAGGACTGGTGTAACCGCTGGAAGGTGGCAATCAACGCAAAGAAAAGACAAGGTATACTCGCGACAAGAATTCAGACGACTTACGTCATACGAACAAATGAATAATTCATTATATTTTCATCAAAATATTTAAGAAACTGCAACTGATAGTAATAAAACTATATACTACACTAAAAGTTTGCATTATATATTGCACTAAATTGCAAAAAATGATTGTTTTTAACTCGACCAAATATCGAAAATACGTTGACAATAAAAATAAATGTGTAACGTCAGCCGTGACGTAAGACGTCTGAATTCTTGACGCGAGTATATGATGTTCTCTCGTAGGTACAGAACACAGCCAGTGACGTTAAACGACGAGGACATCCAGTGGACTGACGAAACCAGATATCTAGGGGTGACCCTAGATAGAAAGCTGACCTGGAAGCCACACGTCAACGAAGTGGTTCGCAAAGGTAAGTTGGTGAGGGCAAAACTCTATCCGTTACTCCATAGGGATAGCCGACTGAGCCTTGGCAACAAGGTAAGGTTAATCAAGACTGTCTTGCAGCCACAGTTGACGTATGCCGGAGCAGCATGGGGATACGCAGCGAAGACGCACCTGAAAAGAGTGCAAACCATCGAGAATGTCGCCCTGCGTTGTGCGACGAGGGCCTCTTGGTTCGTCCGCAACAGCGACGTTCGCCGGGATCTGGGATTCACGCCAGCCCTTAAAGCGATGAAAGCGCTAGCGGAGACATCCTTCTCACGCGCAGAAATCCACAGCAATCAGCTGATCCAGGCGGCGCACAGTGGCGTAAATCGCCACTGTGCCACTCAAATTACTGTACAACCCTTAGGGTTGGGCCGTTTGAGGTGATTTTTTTAAAAATGTTCGTCATAAAATTCCCTATCGATTCCTCTTTCTCAATTTTCGCTTTGGGTCTTAATTTTCGCGGACTTTGACTCCAAAAATAGGTTTGCATGGAAAAAACTAGATTTTTCGCACAAAAATAACCCTACGGAACACGAGATTGAGATTTTGCCGGACTTTTTTATGGGGGAATGCTCGTCTTGGAAAGCCCTACAAGACTGTCCACTTAGATTTCGGGAAGAAATTTTCCGTTGCCCTTAAAATGGATACAATCATCCAAAAATTTTCACATATCAGAAATCGTTCTACTAAAAACTGAGAAAGTATTGTAAAAAAATCTCACAAAAATTATTTGTACACATTCGAGGAACCCGCAAAAATTTTTCCAGAATTTTTGGACACATTTTTGGACATTCACCAAAATGGCCACATACATATTTTCCGAATTTTCCCGTAATTCTGAAAAAGGTCAGAAAGGTTTCATAAAAATGATTTTGAACATATTTTTGGGAATTCAATTTTTTGACAAAAGTGGCCATCTTGGATACAATAGTTCATTGTTAATGAGAAATGATTGATTTGATTATTTTCTTCCCAACACACAGAGATAACATAAAACAACGTCGCAATTTGCTTTTTTATATCGAGCGCTGTACAAAAAAAAATTAAAGTAATAAAATATACAAAAACAATATCTGTCCTAGACAAACATACACTATTCTACATTAATTTATAAAATATATAACAATAACCCTTCAAAAGTCTGAGCTCTTTGAGAATTTGTTTGGACAGCCAAAATATTTAAACGTTTCGGGAATGCCAGATGATTTCCCAGTATTTTTGAACATTTGTGGATTTTAGATCAAAATGACCAAAAAGAGAAAGATCCACATAAAATCTTATGGTCTCGAAAGTTTAAAGCATCCAGTAGATGCTGAAGACTTTCACTATCATACATTTCCATCCGAACAGTTCCATCAATCATTTACGGGAAAATTCGGAAAATCTGTATGTGGACATTTTGGTGAATGTCCAAAAATGTGTCCAAAAATTCTGGAAAAATTTTTGCGGATTCCCCGAATGTGTACAAATAATTTTTGTAAGATGAGATTTTTTTCCAATACTTTCCCAGTTTTCAGTAGAACGATTACTGATATGTGAAAATTTTTGGATTATTGTGACTATTTTAAGGGCAACGGAAAATTTCTTCCCGAAATCTAAGTCTAAGACAGTCTTGTAGGGCTTTCCAATACAAGCATTTCCCCATAAAAAAGTCTGACAAAATCTCAATCTCGTCTTCCGTAGGGTCATTTTTCCATGTACACCCATTTTTGGAGCCAAATTCCACGAAAATGAAGACCCAAAGCGAAAATTGAGAAGAGGGATCGATAGGGAATTTTATGACGAACATTTAAAAAAAGAATCACCTCAAACGACCCAACCCTAATGAGTATACAGTAATTTGAGTGGCACAGTGGCGTTTTGCGCCACTGTGCGGCGGTGGACTACCGACCCGACGCGGCCACCAGGTACAGGCGGCCTATGTTTCAACTCCTGAATGCGGGGTAAGTTGAGACATTTCTTCTGTTTCAGGACCGCCAGGATCAAGAATAGGACCACGAAGAGACTTTGACTTTTTATCACCCTACCTCAGAGTCTGCCTAGGCGGGCTTCGTATCCCTATCCTTTCCGTGACGCTGGACGACAGGGCCTTTACAATTCTTTATCCTAGCGTCTCCCCAGAGCCACAGTGCTAATCTTGACTTAACCCAAAACCCCTACCTGGCCGGAGGCTCTCGCACCTTGCCAAAACATGACTACCCCCGGGGGTTAACGAGTCGGCGAAGAAAGAAGAGAAGACAGAAAAGCGCAAGAAGATAAGTCCTTGCCGACGGGGCTTGCCAGGACAGGAGGAGGTTCCCACAGTCGCCGGCATCGGCTGCAATTGCGGTTGAGGCACACCGGAGAAGGGAACCCACCTCTACGAGACGTCCAGGCCTACAACGATGAAGTGGGTAAAGAGAGATAATCCCTCTCAACCCCGCTCATCCGAGTTCATTTATGTTGCCAAGGATATTGGCGCACGAAGCAATATTTTCCTCTGCAGCAAACTAAAGGTCACTAGCAACAAATAACAGCTGCTACATTAGTTTATGGTTTATGCATTTTATTAATGTGTATGTTTGGGTCATATTTTAAAAGCAAGCAAAGACACCCTGTACAGAAATTTCAAGTACGCCTCTGAACTCTACCTAAAAAATTCTATCAGAAGCAATTTTCACCATTCCGATACCTCAGCCATTCTCTGAGATTCGAAAAATTCCTTAAAAGTGTTTTTTATTTAAATTTCGCCCAGTATCTCAAAAACGAAGAGGTCTATGAAGTTGAAGTTCTGATTACGGCATCTTAAATTTCTAAAAGTAGTGTTGCAAAAACCGCATCCTTCTATCTCTTGTAGTTTCCGAGATACTCGCAATTACAACGAAATTTGAACACATTGTACATACTTTCACCACGTTCTATATGTAAACGATACAAAACTTATTTATTCATCTCAAAACAAAAGGATACTTGTATGGCTATTGGAAATACTACTTGGCGCTCCATTTTTTTTGTAAATAATTTGAGCAAGCGCAGTATTTTGATGTATGTCTTAAAACGTTACAAACTTATGTGTCATCTCAATCGCTAGAAAAGCAGCGATTTAATATTTTGGAGGTAATAACTAGGTCAAGCAACTAACCACAATTTCTTTAGGCTATAGAACATGTCTTCTACCATTTCCGTTTAGGCATCTTCTGTTTAAGAACATATCAGCCAAAATTATGAATTTTACGATGTTCAACTGATATTTTTTTACAGACTATTATGCTGAAGTATTTCTTACGTAATTTTTGTTTAAAAAATTAATATAACCGGGGAAAAATGGGTCGCAAAAGAGCTCGATATGAATACGACAAGCAGTCCCCGGTTGATATCATATACACTAACATATTTAAGGCATGTGACAGACTTGGTCATGGCATATTGTTACGGAAATTATTATCATGTGGTTTGTTATTAAATTAATCTGTTCATTTCTTATCTGAATGACAGAAAATAATTTATCATGTTGAATGGATTTAAATCTACGGAATACGTAGCTTCATCTGGAGTGCCTCAGGGAAGAAACCTGAGACCTCTGTTATTGAATATTTTTATAAATGATATAGTTGGTGTAATAGATGTTCATTGTCTTCTTTATGCAGATGATTTGAAAATTTACTATGAGATTCATTCTGAGGCCAACTGTGTCCGGTTGTATAATTTGAAATATATCGAAGATTGGTGCACCTTAAATCATCTCAAACATAATATTGCAAAGTGTAACGTAATGTCCTATTTCCTAAAAAAAAAAGATCCGATCTATTATGATTACAAGTTAAATAATATATGGTCTGCTTAGTTCCTGCTCGACCCAAGCGGCTCGACTTATAGGAAAAGTGACCTACATTGCAGCAGGTACTTAACGCAGACCTCTTACTCTGAGCGATGAGCCATTAAATCTGTAAATGATACTGCAGAAAACAACTACTCCGCAGAGTAATGCCCCGACCGGCATTGAATTACTCCTGCAGTATCTGTGTGAACAGCCAAGAACTTTTGTCGGGCACACCACCAGACATAGACTAGTTTCGGGCTTGTTAGCACTCAGTATGCCATAAGATGACAAGCAATTAAACTGACTGTTTCTTCATATGTATGTTCACATATAAATTGAGTGCAGGTGAGATATAAGTGATTTGCTAACTTCTTGCTCGGCCTAAGCGGCTTCACATACAGAAAGTGACCTTCATTGCAGCAGGTACTTAATGCAAACCTCTCGCCCTGCACTCAGGTTATATGCGAACATACATATGAAGGAACAGCCAGTTCGATTGTCGGTCATCTTACCTATGGCATACTGATAAGGGTTAACAAGCCCGAAACCGGTCTATGTCTATGTGCGGTGTGTCCGACAAGGGTTCTCGGCTGTTCACACAGATATTGCAGGAGTAATTCAATGCCGGTCGGGGCCGTGGAGTAGTTGTTTCCTTCAGTATCATTTACAGATTTAATGGCTCGTCGCCCAGGGCGAGAGGTCTCCGTTAAGTACCTGCTGCAATGAAGGTCACTTCCTGTAAGTCGAGCCGTTTAGGCCGAGCAAGAAGTTAGCAGACCACTTATATCTCACCTGCACTCAGTTTATATGTGAACATACATATGAAGAAACAGTCAGTTCAATCGTCGGTCATCTCACTTATGGCATACTGAGGGCTAACAAGCCCGAAACCGGTCTATGTCTGGTGGTGTGCCCGACAAGGGTTCTTGGCTGTTCACACAGATACTGCAGAAGTAATTCAATGCCGGTCGGGGCATTACTCCGCAGAGTAGTTGTTTCCTGCAGTATCATTTACAAAGTTTAATAATATTATTGAAAGACTAGAAACCATATCGGATTTAGGAGTAACATTTGATAAATGTCTGTCATTCAATGAACATATTGATAAGATCGTTTCCAAATCCAACCGCATATCTGTATTTATAAGCACGTTACAGTAAGGATTTTTATAATACTGAAACTTTAAACATTTTATATTACGCTTATGTGAGGTCAAAGTTAGAGTATGCCTCAGTGGTTTCGAATCCTCATTATCAGACCCTGTCTATTAAATTGAAAACTGATCAAAGACGTTTCCTTAAACTGATATCTTTTAAAAAATATGGGATTTACACCGACACTGTATTCCTCATGATTCTTTACTCTCTTTAACTTAGAGCCTAGTGGCCTAAAAAAATAATAATACATTGTAACCATTATTTCTTACGTTAGGACGATGGTTTTTCAAAATTATAAAAAAATGTGACCTAATAAAATACGAGTAGGTATATGCAATATTTTAATTTTTTTACTGTTTTGTAAAGGTATTTAAACTTGAAATAAATCAATTCTCCTATAATTCCTATCAATAAAGTCATATTATGTATGATCTCTGATACACATCTCATGTTAATGGACGATATCATAGACAAAGCTATATTCAATAATTATCTAAAATAAAAATTAATCTAGTTAAATTTACTAACCTAGTTTAATGAAAACATTCCATAAATATTTAAGTTCACTTTTGAAACTGTTGGAACTCGATAATTCAACTATACTCGCGACAAGAATTCAGACGACTTATGTCATATGAACAAATGAATAATTCATTATATTTTCATCAAAATATTTAAGAAATTGTAACTGATAGTTACAATTCTATCGGTCCTCGTCTGCCGATCTACCTCTCAGGAAAACAGTTGTCCAAAAAATCTCGTGCAGGGCGCGCATAGTGCGGAGGTGCACCGATAGAATGGCCTGCAAGATCGCCAGATCTTACACCTCTTGACTATTTTTGAAGTCAAAAGTGTACATTAATAAACCATGTAATTCAGAAGAACTTCAAAATCGCATTCGGGACGAAATACGCAGAGTTACCCCAGAAATCATTCATAATGTGCAAGAAGAATTTCTTCACAGACTTGCTCATTGTCAAGAAGTTGGTGGATGGCAATTCGAACATTTAATTTAAGTATAAAATTTAATCAATTGTATTTTATTTTACATACCTCAGAATTGTTACTTTTTTATGGATAAAATTTACGTTTTCTAACATTCAATCGTCATTTACTCGAAAACTTTCCTATGTAAGAGGGCAAAATTTTAATATTGTCTGATAGAGAATTAAACGATCTTTCAGAATCAAGGAAAAAAATATGTTGTTGCCATTTAAAAAAAAATTATGACGTCATTACTCGAAAACAAATGACATTTGAAAATCGTATTTTACGCTAAAATATCTATTTTTTAAATTAAAAATCGACCTGTTCGAGGATTTTTCCCAAAAAATAATTGTTTCGTTTTTATTGAATTTATTCCATACTTTTGGCGCATATTGTATATTGCGTTGAATTACACCCACAATATCTACGTATACAGGGTGTCTCATAATTAGCTGCCAACCCTGAATAGGCCGAGGGAGGAATGGAAATCATTTTTTTGCAATATCTCTCTATCGCGTTGTGATAAATGAATGAAATTTGATATACATAGCTAAATTTTGATGAGCAATTCGATGGACTAATCCATTTATTTCCACAAGGTCCATTGGGGTGGGTACGGGGGGGGCCCTTGGTATTTTGCGTGTGTAACTTTTTTGCAGCTTAGTGTATCCATTTGACTATCGAAACAATCGATTCTCCTACCTGTTTTGTTTGAAAAAGGTATACTTTGCTGAAGTCGGTAGGAGTAACAATTTTTGAAATAATCCTATTTGAAATGCTCAGTTCACCGAGTAAAAACTGTTTTGGTTTCAGGTAAAGTGTCTTTTCTGCTGAAAATATAGCAAAATGTTACTTGAAAAAGTTGTTTAGAATGGTAAATTATGGAGACGTGCAAAATTTCGAGAAGATCGGCGAGGTTTGATGAAACCATTTTTCAACAAGTTCACCCATGTTCATATGAACTTTTTTACTTAGTTTTGATCATAAAATCGGCCCGTTCAGGGTTGGCAGCTAA
Organism: Monochamus alternatus; assembly: GCA_037114965.1. Taxonomy (NCBI): domain Eukaryota; kingdom Metazoa; phylum Arthropoda; class Insecta; order Coleoptera; family Cerambycidae; genus Monochamus; species Monochamus alternatus. Next base: position 23,848,621 of record CM073430.1, read on the forward strand.
TTATGAGACACCCTGTATACTTTTTATTATTACCTTCAGTATTTTTTTCCACTGTATTGTAAAGGTGTGTAACGTAATATTAATCAAATCTCCTACAATTCCTATCAATGAACTCAATTTATATAATGTTTTAAATCCAGACTAGTACATTTAGCTAGATTAATTTTTATTTTAGATAATTATTGAATATAGCTTTATTTATAGAATTGTTCATCAGCATACCTAAATATCAGAGAGCATAAATATGACTTCATTGAATTGCAGTTGACATATATATACCTTTACAATACCGTAAAAAATTACAAAAGCTAGTATATGAGTAGATATTGTGGATGTAATTCAACGCTGGTCGGGGCTTTAGTCCGCAGAGTAGTTAGTTTCACACAATATTGTTAATACCTAAAAATATATTTAAAAAATATATTGTCTTTGTATATGGGTATTCCAATGGGAACGCCAGACAAGGAGCCCGAGAGTACCGACGAACATACTCAAATAGACTTCAACCACACAGTCGTAATTATTTTCCAAAAAAGATCATTTGTCCTACTGAAGTGAATGTACAATATGAAGAAAATAGATGCTGTCATAGACAACTCTTCAATTAGTGTTTGGCGTATAGTAATCTTTACTCATCATTTATTACCGAATTTTATTTGGCGCGTATTAAACAGAGAAATGTTACATCCGTGTCATCGCCAAGATGTACAAGTGTCACATGCTAGAGGTGCTCGTCAGTGATTAGAAATTTGTCGCTGGTTACTTGAAAAACATGAACAAAATGATTCATTTTGCTTGTCATGTGATCTGATGAAGCGCGCCGTTATTTTGTTGGCGAACGGTGGCCTTGTATGGTTTAGGATCGAGCGTGGTTAGCGCTCTTTATCCTGCTCCATCTCTGTAGACCTGGGCGGCCTCGTAAAGGTGAGCCCCGTCCATCACCTACTCCGACGCACGTGCGTGGCCGGTGTAGGCGCTTTGCGGGACCTCCTTCTGCCCTGGCTGACCTCCGCCGGCAGGGGGGCCTCTTCTGGCGCTCTTCGGGTCTTCTAAGTTCTTTCTTCGCCGGCCGTCCTAAACCCCCGGGGGTGGTCTTTGTTGGGAGTGGGTTTTTGTGAGTGGCTTGTAGCCATAGGATGCTCTTTCCTCCCGAGCCTGTTACGGTTCGGGAGATGCGAGCGCTAGGTAAGGGTAGGGTTTGGGTTTGGGTTGTCTATGTTCTCGTCTTCTTCTTGGTGGTCTTCTTGGTCTTGGTTGCTTCTTGTCCTGGCGGCTTCACCTGAAACAGAAAAGATTAACAGGGGGAGGGGGGTTGGGGTTTCGTCAGGGTGGTAGGTCAAGGAATTGATGTTTGGGGCGTTTATGTTTGTCTGTCGGGTCGGGGGCGTAGTCGACGGCTTGCCTAAGCAGGGGGTTGTCGTGGTTTGTTGCTATGTCTATGGTTTTTAGTGTGTGTGTACGTATGGTGTGTGTTAGGTCGGTATAGTCTAGGTCTCGTTTTATGTCCGTGTTTCTGAAATACCAAGGCGCAGCACCACCTTGATAAGCGTACGCTTATTCCTTAGACTAAGGGTGTTTCCACCCCTGAGTAAGGGATATAGCCTCGCCCTGGTGTGCTTCCCGCGCGATTGTCACCTGATGAAGCATGTTTTACTAGAGATGACAGTTACAAAATCCGCATGCAATTAGATCAAGACGATTTCAGCAACGTTTCAGTGTCAACGTTTGGGGTAGCATCTTCAACAATAATTTACTGCCTGTACATGTTTACAAATAATTTACTAATAGTATATAGTAGTATATTTAATAGTTTACAAAAAATATATAAAAAAATTAAAATAAATGTCACAAAAAACAATTATATCCAAAATATTTCCTAATATACCTGTACCATTGACATATCTTGAAAGAAAATAACTTAAATGAGCCTTTCGTAGTAAAAGATTAATCATTTTTGCGCAATAAATTTGTGGTTCACAGCACGATTTTTTTTCTGACAGCCTGTACTAAAACAAGCAGAAAAATTTTAAATATAGTTGAAATCAGTTAATTCCTGCAGGAAAAAATTAAACCAATTTACTTAGTAGTAGATATACTTAATTTTATGGCTCGCATGCATCTAATCAAACTGAACCTTTTAAGAAAATTGGCCATTACTTTTCAAATTACGTATTCAGATATTTATGAAACACGTGCGTTCTTGATATAAGTATATTAATATTTTTAAATACATATCTACATATTAAAACAGAGCATTAATATAAATAATTAAATACGGACAATTTTTTCAGCATACAGTGTGTCTACTTTTATATCTATAATTTTAATTAATTAATGATGTTATATCTATAATTTAACTAATATATATATATATATATATATATATATATATTAGTATATATTTAAATGGCATCGAAAACTTCTTCATATCTTACCACGGCTTTTAAGATGACGATCTAAGGCTATGATTTTTTTATACCTGCGAATTACAATAAAAACGTTTAGTGACTTTTAAATAAATAAAATATATACAAAAGTCCGTCTAAAAATTATAGAAAGTCCTACATTCATCCCTAGGCAAAAACGTGCATTATATTTGTTTAATAACGTTAATTTTAACCACGTGTTCATGGAGGCCTAGAAGGCAACAAAAAATTTTAGAATGTTTAAAAAATGGGGCAAAACTGTTTTCCTTTTCTCTCGGAAAATCGGTGTATATGTCGTAGTCATTGGGCGTAATTCGTCATTTCACGGAAAGCCTAGTATTGCCGGCAGAGGCTTTAGTCATTTCAGGGATTGCCTGTTTCATTGTCGTCAAACAGAGTAAAAGATTAAACGATAACTAATAATTCTACTTTTTTATTGTAAATGAATAATTTACAGAGTGATCACGTGAAAATTGCCCTCCCTCTCCTTCTCCGTTATTGTTTGAATTTGTTTTTTAAATGGAACATTCTTTATATTCTTACGTCATTGAAAAGACCGCCAATTTAACTTTTCAGAAATATATTATACATGATATTTATGTTTTACGGTTTTCGATATATTACTGTTTATTGTTAATATAAATTTATAAGAATAGTTCAATATGACCTCCTACTTTTCGAAGGCAAAGCTGATAACTTTACTAAATTTTATATCCTGATTTTCCATTCAACCCTAATTCCAAATTAAAATGCTTAACTTTATATCTTTCATTTAAAAATGATATTAACAATAGTCATGTAATATCTCGAAAACATAAAAGATAAGTATCACGTATAATATATTTTTGAAAAGTTAACTTAATGGTGTACAAAATGTTTCCTTAAATAAAATAAAAATTAAACCTATATACATCTGGAAAATGCGATATTTATTTTTGTCTGCTTTAAAAAATATTTAAAAGCTCCTTCAATTTTTATTTTTACACATTTTTTCGTATTTTCACTAATGACGGAGAAAAATATTGTGTGTATTGTAACTGCTGAGGATCACATGTTAGAGATTGTTGAAGAGAGTCCCCAAATAAGAACCAGGCAAATCTCTCAACAAGTACAAGGCAGCATGCATGCCTACACTGTTGATTGGGACATTCCGAGACTCAATTGTGCTAATAAATTACGAGTTCAAAACAGACAAGAAACATGTTAGTTCGTAGAAACTGGGTAAGATGGGCCCAAATATGTTTCAAAAACGGGGCGCTTCCTTCCTTCCCGATCAGATTAAAATGTACATAAGTGTTTACACGTCGATGGTCAAAATTTTGAACAGTTGTTTTGTTTCTTTCCTTGGAAAATTCTTTCATTTTTTATTACACTTTTCTACCGTGCCGGTCGGCGACTGACTGCTTTGCCTTGCGCAAGATTAGGCTTTACAGTGAATCAGTTTCCAGTGCCATGTAGAAGTGTATTTTTAAATAATTTTCTAACAGCTCTTCTCTTTTTTTTTAGTACTGTATGTCTAAAAGTACATTCACATTTTTTTATTCGCCCTGTATACTTAAAGAAATACGTTATAACAGGCATAAACATATTGACATTAATAGATGTATGTTTATAATAGGTTTAGCAAATAATAATAAATTATATGTACAGGATGATGATTCAGAACTTATCTAAAAAAAAAAAAAAAATGTGAATGTACAGGGGCTCCTACAAATATAATTTTGTAAAAAAAAATCAATAAGGGCAGTTGGAAAATAATTTAAAAAAACTGTAAAACCTGATAAGGCGGCAAAGCATGCAATCAGCAACAGGACAAAAAATGGAAAAAAATTTCCAAGGTAAGAAATAAGTAACATTTTATAACATCTATTTTATATTACAAATTGCCGCTATTGTTTTTAATCATTAATAGAATTAATTTGTGGTTTTAATTTATACAATAGTTTGACATATCAGACGTTACAATAACAAAATTTTAGGTCTATCTTATCCAGTTTCGTGCTACTTGTTATACTTAATTTTTTAAATATCCCCTCAAACAGAAGCTCAAATGATTTAAAGTCAGGAGATAGTGACGGCGATGATACCAGTCCTCTTCGTCCAATCCTTTGGTACTAATTCTTGGACACACATGATACGGATATAATTGATTGATACGCCGTAGACGTCCTGGACCTCCATCCCTTCCACGATTCGGTTTCAAATTTCCCTCGTGTTGCAGTTGCACTCACTGCACACTGCGGTAAAAATAGCTGAATTTTCACATCGCCATAAATTAGAGCGATATCCATTAACTCCGAGATAAACTTAAGCCATTTTTGACACTTGAAAAACTAATGTAAAGTCACAAAAACGGTACACGCTACAAAAAGTAATCGGATTTCAATATTCGGAATCGCCTGTCTAGAGACTACAGTAGAAAATACTACAACTTCAATAATTTTTTATTTCATACTGTACTGTATGAGTTATTTCCCGGACTGAGTCCGGAAAATGTTTACTTCCCGGACTGATTTAAAAAAACACAATATTCACATTTTTTAAAGATTTTATCTTTAAAACTACAAAATCAAGCCTATAAAAACTAATTATAATTCTAATTAACAGTAACTGTGCAATATGAATTTCCTTGCAGGCTGAATGCAGGAATACCTTTAGAGACAGAATCTTCACTAGACACGGTAGTGGTGGTGGATAGTTTGTTGCTTGGTCTGAAGAACCTGTATAAAGTTTTCTCCATTTTAAATCATCCTTGCTGCTTTTGTTTTGTTTTCTAAGGAATCTTCAATGTATTGTTCCGCAACAGATGAGCTTTTCCATGCACCATGATGCTTCAGTGTTGATAAATCAGCTCCCGCATTCGCCAAAAAGTGGCAGATGATTATAATAATAATAATATTAATAATAATATCTCTACCCCTCATTCTAATCACAGGGATTAGCCCAGAAGTCGGAGACTTGTGCGGGAGAGGGGGCGGCATATTATTATTAAGCAGGCCGCATTTGCGCCCAGGAACGACTTACGTTGGTAGGCCCTAACCACTATTCAGTGCAGGAATGAGGAAAACCTGGAAAACCTCATTAATTAGGGGGGTAGTCAAATATCAACCGGTATCAATCTCTCACATTGACCCAAGCCAACATTCTTCCACCCTACCATACCCGCAGAGAGGGCGCCAAACCTCTCCACGAATATAGCTTATATACGGTCTACCGGCAGCTGGGCTTGAACCAACAGCGATCTAGTCACCTCGATTCAAGTACTGACGCCTTAAACCGCGCGGCCACTGACCGACCCAATGGTATGTATGCCCACTCTTTGGGAAACACATGTTCCTCTTCTATAACCCAAAAAAAGAAAATCTTCCTTCATATTTTTAGGTCGGAGCTTAACGTATTTTCTGAATATTTCCAGAAAGCTTATTCCTTCATCGTCGTCACTCAATACAGTGAATACCCGTTTTGTATTCGTCTTAGAAATGGGAATGGTTATAATTAGTTTGGTACCACAATATTCAATGTCTTTCAGGGTCATATGGTATAACTCTTCTCGCCGACAACCACCAGCAATGCCTATCATTGCGATTACCTGTAACAATAGAGAAAATGGTTTAAAACTGATTGTCAAGTTGCTGAAATTTCAACTAACGAAACCAAGAAATATATTTTTTGTAATTAATTGACATTGAGTACCTATATCATTCAAGATGCACATTGCTTAATTCATAACTAATGAAAAGGTTAGACTTGTTTACCTTCATCAAAAGATACTTTTCTGATGTGGCTTCCTTCATGAATCTATTAACTTCTTCTCTTGTTAGAACTTTTGATTTGTTTGCCTGATGACCAACTGCTTGCTTGCATGAAATATCACCTCCTTCTTTTTGGAGATATCCAAGAAGTACGCCAAAAGGATATTCTCATTCAGGTCGTTTTCCACCTTATAGGTTTTTCTCTACACGTCACGAACTGTCAAATTTGTTATTTTTGCTTTTACATCACTAAGCTAAATCAAAAGCTATGCGATAAAACAAGAATCGAAACCACGCTAACACCTACATACAGGCAGGTTATGTAAAGTAAAACATTAAAATTTAATTTTTAATACAACACAGTATGAAATAAAACGTTGTACGATAGACGGCCGTGAAATGTCATTAAAGTACTCGTCTAGAAATTTAAAACATCTAGACTTGTACTTATAATATACCATTTCCCGGCCTTGTAACGTAAATAACTATTACGATATTGACTCCATTGTTCATGATGCATCTATTCCCAAATTCTTTTAGATAAGTTCCGAATTACCCTGTATAATCCATTCAATTCTTTTTTTCATGTCAGTAGTACCAAAGAAATCTAATGTGCATATGGTTATCCCGACTAACTACATAATTAATTAAACTTAAACATAAAGCGCTACGTGACTATACAAAATTCAATGATCCTCTAGCACATCAGGAATTTCGATTTCTAAGAACGTATATAAAAAATGAAGCCAATATCGAATATCAAAGGTACTGTCATAATGTCAAGCGTAGCATAAAGATCAACCCGAATAAATTCTGGCAATTCATAAATACAAAGGAACGAATAACACCTTACCAAATACTATGTATTACAAAAACAATTGCTATGAAGGTAATGAGGAGTTGGTAAAAGTTTTTGCGGAATAATTCAGTAATTCTTTTGTTGACTCTAGTCTTTCATTCATTGAATCCAGCTAAGTAAATTTATTTGGAGGTGAAGACTGCCCTAAAAAAATCAAACCTAAAAATATCATGGGACCGGATAAGCTTCCAGCTTTCTTATTACACGATTGTGCTTCAGTATTTGCAATATTGTTTAATTTATCTATTAAACTAAATATATTTCCTACTGTATTAAAACATTCAAAAGTAATCCCTGTGTTCAAGATAGATGAAAAGAATAAAATTGAGAATTATAGACCAATAACAATTACTAATAACTTTTCAAAGGCATATGAATTTCTGTTATATGAGCCATATGAAGCATATTTCTGAACACCAACATAGATTTTTCAGAGGAAATCGATGCTAACTCCCAAGTAGATGTCATATACACTGACTTTACAAAAGTTTTCGATTGACTTGATCATGGTATCTTACTCTCCAAGCTAAACACCATTGGATTTTCAACGAATTTATTAGAATTATTTTTGTCTTATTTATTAGATAGAACAAGTTTTGTGGAATACTGTGGTCAACGATCGAATGAGTTCATATCAACTTCTGGTGCCCGCAGGGGTCTGTCCTTGGACCTCTCCTCTTCATACCTATTTTTATTAATGACATAGTCAGTCATGTTAACATTGCTTGCCTACTATATGCTGATGATATGAAATTATATAACAGAATTGATAATTTTGATGATTGTGTGCAATTACCAAATGCGTTGGACAGAATGATTAATTTGTGCTGTAATTACAAGGTACAGCTTAACATTTGTAAATGCAATGTCGTTACCTATTCCATTAAGCAGCAATTGGTAAAGTTTGAATATAGCATCGATAACGCCATTGTAAATAGATCTGAGAGTTTTCGCGATTTGGGTGTAATTTTTGATAGTAAATTATCATTCTCAAATCATACAAGTGCCATTGCAAGAGAAAGCTTTACAGTTCTTGGTTTTATTTTGCGTTCCTCACGCGATTTTGGTAATTTCGAGACATTAAAACTATTATATGAGACTTCTGCTAGAACTAAATTAAAACATGCATCTGTTATCTGGTCTCCTCAATATAACATTCACATACAGGTATGGAGAGAATTCAGAGACGTTTCCTGAAGGTTGCGCCGTACAGAGAGGATGGTATTTATCCAGACGTTGGTGTCCCACAGAATGAATTATTAATTAGATTCTCATTTTAAAGTCTGGAATCACGTAGAACTATTGCACAGTTGATTTTTTTGTACAAGATCTTGCACAGCATAATTGATTGTCCTTCTATATTGTTGTTACTAAATTTTCGTATATCTAGATTTTCATCTCGTACTAACCTACCATTTTATTTGCCAACTCCACGGACAAATATCCAAAAATGTTCCCCTCTTTTTAGAATTTGTAACAGCTATAATTCCTTTCATAATAATTTTGATATTTATAACTGTAAATTATCAGTAATTAAAAAACTTACTCTCGGTAACTAGATGTAAAGATACACTCATAAATATTTGTTAGTAAGCAGGTTATATGTTTGTAATTTGTTTGTTCATCACTGTTATATTGTGATTTATTTTTGTTGTAAAACGTTATTTTTAATTCTTTTTTTCCTGCTCTGTAATTGGAGCTTGATCTGTAGGGCAGTGTACTGTTTAAATAAACAAATAAATAAATATATCCGTAAAGCTAATGTATTAACTCTGTAATGGCTTTAAAATAAATAAACTGATAATTACGTTTTTATGAACAATGTCAGGTGAATTTGTTTACTAAGCAATATTTTTACCAGGAACAGAATAATTAACACATATTTAATTACTTGTGATATTTGGATTTTTTAAATAAAGATACTTAGCATTAATTGCATGATTAGCATTTTTTATTATGAAAGTAAAAATACCTAATAAATAATTAGTGATATTTCAAATATTACATTTACCAAAATAAAATCTCTGGACAAAGGAAATTAAATTATATTCTTATGGTATATACGAGCGAGAAGATATTAATGTTGAACATTATATCTTATGTGAGAACTATGATTTGTTTTTCTTTCTTAAATAAAAAAGTTACTATTAAGTGAAGAATGAATGTTAACATATTCATTCGAAAATATGACAAACAAAAAGCCTAATAACTATTCATGTAAATATTTTTTGCTGGACATAAAACTACAAACACCTTTCAAATTAATCAAGACATAAATAGTATTTTATGCAAATCAATACAAATATTAATTAATCTTGGTTTATAATAATAAAAATAACTGCTCGATTGATAATACAAGCTCTTAACGATTCTGATTATTAAAAAAGTATTAATAACCTAGATAGAGCTTAAGAGAAATTTATTACGAGTACTGTTAAACATTTTTAGCAATAATTAGGTTTATTGTCTCTCTAAATTATTAGAAATTTGCAAAACATTTCAAATAAATCTATAATAAATTTTAGAAATCTTTTACCCTCCTTGTAATTGTAGTTTTGCAATTTATAGTTCCACTATTGTGACATGATCCAATGTGTAAGAAGAAAAAGAAAAAATTGAATCACATGACCGTTTTCCCAAGCGTGTTCGCAAATTTTGGAGTTTTCAAATTCCCGTCTTTTTATATAATTTTTATATTCCTCAACTCTAACATGCAATAAACATTATGTTGGAGGAACGTCTCGGTAATAATTTTACGTATGAAATGACCCCCCGAACACCTAGTGCACCAGAACCTGACCCTAAACGTCATCTCCGTGGCTTTTCCTGACACAATCAAAGAAGGCGAACCGAAAATCGTTATGGAGATTTTTTTGGGGCACTGAATCCGAATTTCATGTCGATAACGACCCTCTGAGCCCCTGGTGCATCGGAACCTGACCCGAAACGTCATCTCCGTGGCTTTTCCTGACACAATCAAAAAAGGCGAACCGAAAATCGTTATGGGGGGTTTTTTAGGACGCTGAATCCAAATATGAAATCGGCGCACACCCCACGATTTTCGGTTCGTCTTTTTCGATCGTATATGGAAACCCCTCGGAGAAGATGTTCCGGGTGAGGTTCCGGTGCACCAGGGGTTCGGGGGGTCGTTATCGACGTGAAATTCCGATTCAGTGCCCCAAAAAAATCTCTATAACGATTTTCGGTTCGTCTTTTTTGATTGTGTCAGGAAAAGCCACGGAGATGACGTTTAGGGTCAGGTTCTGGTGCACTAGGTGTTCGGGGGGTCGTTTCCTATGTGAAATTCGGATTCAACGCCCCACAAAACGCCTCTATTATAATTTTCGGGTGGTTTTTGGCACTCTTCTCAGGAAAATTCTCCGCACCAGGTGCCCGTGGGCGATGCCAGATTTGGATTCAGCGACCCAAAAAAATCCCGGACGCCGAGTTTCTCTTCTTTCCCGCGCGATTTGTGGAAGAGTCCCACGGAGATAACGTTCATCGGCGGTCCTGAGCTCCAGGTGTTCGGGGGGTCAATTTGAACATCATATTCGTGATCAGCAACCTCGAAAACCCTCGAGTACCCGATGTGGGCCAGTTCTAACACTTATTTACCAAGTTTTGACATCTTCCAAGAGACCTCCCAAAAAATGCATTTTTTTAATGCATTTTTGGCTGCAGCAATTCAATTTCCGATTTGTCAGAAATTCCATATCGCCACATTTTTTACAAATAATTTTTGGAAGAGAATGCAGAAAACCACATTGCGATCCGTCACCACAACTAGTTTTAGAACTTTTTTAGTTCATTGCCTCGACTATTAGTTATTTTGATACAACCTTCAAATAGTTTTAAAAAAGGTATACTTGTTGCATGTCTCTAAAATGCATCTTTTTAGAGAAAACTGAATTTAACGTATTTTGTGAAGCTTAGAAATCACTACATAAATTTTAACAAATTATGAATTTTTTAAAATGAATGTTGTTTCAAAATAAATTACCGGTTTTTATCCATTAAAATATTTGAAATGAATAATATGGTGGCACATGCGCTCAGAACGCCCTGTACATTTAACTGAAAAATCAATTAAATAATCGTGTTTATCTCACAAACAAACCTTTTCCAAAATTTGAATACAATTACCCAACTAATAAGAAATTTATCGTAAAGAAATTAAATATGAAAGTACTTTCTCAGACCTATTCAATAATTGTACTAAGTTGATTTAATTCACATTATTTTTGTCCAAGCCTGTTTATATCATAGCAAAAAAAACGAACATAGTAGTGTTCCATTGAACTTAAAAATTATAAAGCACTAACTCATCATACTTGGTTGAAATATTTAAAAACCGTAGGATTCAAGAGGTCATAATGAAGATTTAGTTTCAAGGTGAGCGATAGCCTAAGGGTACAACATTCAAGTTTAATACATTTTGTCTATCGAAAAATCACTTTATATAGGCGTAGATTAATAATAATGCTTAGTAATAATGATTTAACATTTTTTTAATTAGTCAGCAAGTGTTCAAGTCTTAAAAAAGCTTTCTTTTCTTCCAGAAAAAGCATATTTCAAAATAAATTTCACAAAATTTCTCGAAAATACCATTTTCATTTTGATAATAAATAAAATTGAAATGGATTGATTCGTTTTTCAAAACAAAATTCAAAACTCTCAACCAACTATTATTTATTAAAAGACTGATGTTTTTCTCAACACCCTGTATAATGTTCTTATCTGAAGATGGGTGCTATCCCGAAAAGATCGTAATAATAAATTTCTATGATTGCATAGTATTTTAAACTATGGTTTTATTATTTTGACCAATTCCCATAAAAATATTTTATACATTGTTATGCCATGGTCAGTAAGTTGGAAATATTGTTTATGTTAACTTATTTTGTTTGCAATTTGTCCTTTTTATTGGTATTAAAGGAAATAGAAAATAGAAATTCCCCAAAAAATCCTTAAAACTGTTTATACGATAAGATCGCAATGTGTTAGCTGCTGCTGTTAACCTCAAATTATTATATTAGTAATATTATGGCTAGCGCGTTTCAATTTTCTCTACCTAGTGTTTGTCTGAGATTTGTGAATATACATATACAAAAATGGAAAAATTTATGGCGAATCGGGACAAAACTCTCTGGCTACGATAGGTCTGTACGGCAAACACTATTCGCAAACAACATAAGACATTTTGAATGCTTGTTTTTATTATTTCACGTTTTATTCTGTTGTGAAAAAAAATCAAAGAAAACCATTCACAGTATGTTAGGTGTATTATACTCGCGTCAAGAATTCAGTCGTCTTACGTCACGGCTGACGTTACATATTTGTTTTTATTGTCAAAGTAATTTTCGATATTTGGTCGCGTTAAAAATAATCATATTTTGCAATTTAGTGCAATATACAGTATGCGCCAAATGTATGGAATACATTCAATAAAAACGAAACAATTATTTTTTAGGAAAAATCCTCGAACAGGTCGATTTTTAATTTAAAAAATACATATTTTAGCGTAAAATGCGATTTTCAAATGTCATTTGTTTTCAAGTAATGACGTCATCGATTTTTTTTAAATGGCAACACCATATTTTTTTCCTTGATTCTGAAAGATAGTTTAATTCTCTATCGGACAGTACTAAAATTTTGCCCTCTTACATAGGAAAGTTTTCGAGTAAATGACGATTGAATGTTAGAAAACGTAAATCAATTAAAATAAAGCAAAAACGTTATCAAGTTTAGTTTTTCGAATTCCATAGTTCTTTTATGGATCACGTTGGTGAAAATCTTTGCAAAGTGTCATTGTCACACCGACTTTCTAATAAGTATTGTAAGCGACATAGAAATTATTATTTAATTTAAAGTATTATGGCACATTTAACTGTTACTTAAAGAATTGAAATTTTAATTCTTATCGGATGCGGGAATATGACTAGAACTCAGCAGGAAGTTTGCGATTTATTTAATGAAAAATATCCAGATCGCCCTATCAGCCAATCAACAGTCAGTAAGGTAGAGTCTAAATTTAGAGAAATTGGCAATGTTGTAAATATTCCAAAACCTGGACGTCCAAGCATTAATGAAAATCAGAAACAGAAAATTTTAATAAGTATGGTGGATAATCCTCATAATTCTTCACGATTGGTTGCATTAAACAATGACACTAGTCAGAGCACAGTGCTACGTATCTTGAGGAAGGAAAAATATCATCCCTACAAAATTCAACTTGTGCAGGAACTCAATGAAGATGATCCTGATCGCCGCTTAGACTTTTGCGAAATTCTAATGGATTTATGTCAAGGAAATAAAAATTTACACCGGCAAATACTTTTTTCAGATGAGGCCACATTATGTCTGAATGGTATAGTAAACCATCACACTTGCAGATATTGGAGTCGGGAAAATCCTCATTGGATGGCAGAGGCACATACCCAACACCCATCAGAAATTAAATGTGTGGGCTGGAATAGTTGACGACAGAATAGTAGGGCCTTTCTTCTTTGCAGGAACCCTTACAGGATAAAGATATTTAGAGATTCTAGAAAATGACCTTGTTCCAGCCCTTGCAGCAATTTTTCTTAACGATAATGACCCTGACATTCCTGACGATGCCATATGGTTTCAGCAAAACGGTGCACCTCCGCACTATGCGCGCCCTCTACAAGATTTTTTGGACAACTGTTTTCCTGGGAGGTGGATCGGCAAACGCGGACCGATAGAATGGCCTGCAAGATCGCCAGATCTTACACCTATTGACTATTTTTTATGGGGATACTTGAAGTGAACATTAATAAACCACGTAATTTAGAAGAACTTCAAAATCGCATTCGGGACGAAATACGCAGAGTTACCCCAGAAATCATTCATAATGTGCAAGAAGAATTTCTTCACAGACTTGCGCATTGTCAAGAAGTTGGTGGATGGCAATTCCAACATTTAATTTAAGTATAAAATTTAATCAATTGTATTTTATTTTACATACCTCAGAATTGTTACTTTTTTATAGATAAAATTTACGTTTTCTAACATTCAATCGTCATTTACTCGAAAACTTTCCTATGTAAGAGGGCAAAATTTTAGTACTGTCTGATAGAGAATTAAACGATCTTTCAGAATCAAGGAAAAAAATATGGTGTTGCCATTTAAAAAAAATCGATGACGTCATTACTCGAATACAAATGACATTTGAAAATCGTATTTTACGCTAAAATATGTATTTTTTAAATTAAAAATCGACCTGTTCGAGGATTTTTCCCAAAAAATAATTGTTTCGTTTTTATTGAATTTATTCCATACTTTTAGCGCATACTGTATAATACTAACTTTTAGTGTAATATATAGCTTTATAACTATCAGTTGCAGTTTCTTAAATATTTTGATGAAAATATAATGAATTATTAATTTTTTCGTATGACGTAAGTCGTCTGAATTCTTGTCACGAGTATAGATGAGTAGCATCACATTTTTATGACTTGTTTGTTGTTATATTTCTATTACCGTTGGTCAGATGAAAAAAATTGTGAAGTCAAATATGTTTTGTTTGGTACAATTTCTCATTTAGCAAAATAAAGGCACTCCGGACAACCTGTATGTAACATAAAATTTGATCTCTATCTTAGTAACAAGATTTCGGTATAACACATTTAAGATGTTCAAAATTTACAATGAAGGTTTCACACACATTTCTAACAAAATCTATTGACTATTACTTACTGTACTATGTAGTATAAATATTTTAAAAAATGTAAATTAATTCCGCCAATAACACTGCCCGAAGGTATTAACCTTAAATACTCAATTATTTTCTTGATTTTCATTTTAATGGAGAAGCATATAATTGAATGCTGTTAAATATTGGTTTTGCTTATTCAAATATTTTCATAAATTCACATACCAAAGATTGAAGTAAGTAGTTCTAAATGTTTGTATAATAGCTTTTATTTTAGATAACAACTATGGTATGGTATATTTCAGGGTCTGTCAAATAGAAAAAAATATATATTTGTGGCACTCCTCAGGGTGCTTAGAGGGGGGCACTGAAAGTATATAGCTGTTTAATTCTTTTTTTTTTAACAATTTACCAAAGAATCTGAAAAGCTGCGACTGTGCTTTTTTAAATGATCCTAATCAGTTGTCTGCAGATGAAAATCCCCACATAATAATTCAAAGTAAAGACCAGTATCAGTTTTCAATAAATATCTGGTGATACTTACAGGTACAGGGTGTTTTTAAATGAAGTAGCAAAAGTGATACCTACTAGAGATTCCTTAGGTAAAAATAGATTGATTTAACTTAACATACCTACATCCCAAGTCGCATAATAAAGAAGATACAGGGTGTCAAAGTTAAAATTTTAATTTCCATATTTATAGATAACTTCCAAATATTTACAAAAAATTTGTAAGTTTTTGCGAGTGAGAAATTCAAATTTGTTTCTAATATACACATTCACTAATAGAGGGCGCTGTTTATGGGTACATCATGTTTGTTTTAAATGGCAGAACTTTTTTGCTGCTTATTATATCTATCTCTTTACTATCATACTGCGATATTGTGTTTTGGCCTGCTTTACTACAAGTTGATAAAAATAGTCTTCAAAAGGTACAAAATGCCTGTTTGCGGTTTTGTTATAACTTAAGAAAATATAATCACATTTCTGGTACCCTCAGAGACTGTTTACGCTAGGCGAACGATTTAAATTACATTTAGCTTGTTTTGTTTTTAAGGTTATAAATTTAAATATGCCTGAATATTTATCTAATAAGCTTATTAAAAACAGTGATGTTCATGATCGTATTACTGGACATAGAGATTTATTAGTTACCCCTAGACATAGCTCTATAATGTTTCATCGATGCTTCTCTTACAATGCTCCTAATATTTTTAACTCTTTGCCTCATGATATCAGAGGAGCCACTAATCTTCACGCTTTTCAACGGAAAATCAAACAGTTTATAATCAACAGTCGTGATCGTTACTAACTAATTTAACTTAAATATTTTGCGAAATTTAAGTGGGTGCACTTCGTAAGGTTGTTTGCGTCTTGCCAAGCGGAACACTGGGTAGAGTTGTGAGGGAATAAAAATTTCTCCAGCATGTTTTAAAGCATAGCTGATGGCACTATGCGCTGAATCTCCTTCATTTTGTCCATGAATGGGAGCAAAAAATTTCAAAGATATCTCTTTTATATGTCTTGAATTATTAATTATGTACAACAGAGTGGAGGCGATAACAGTATTTTTATTTTGCCCGCTGCACCCATCGGCGAATAATCTTACCAATTCATAGCCGCGCTTGTCATAATTTTTGGAAAGCAATAAGTATACTGCTGAAGAAATCTCTGAAGCCCCTCGCTTGCTATCTGCTTCACACCATGTATAACAGAAACAATCCCGAGAAACTATATCATAAATTGTGAAATTATATACCCCGAACCTTCTTTTGTAGAATACTGCGCCATCATTTGAAATTGGCAAGTATATTACCTGTTGAAGGTCAAAAGATCCACAAAATATGTTCGCATTTTCTTTCGCTTCCATTTTACAGTTTTCCTTAATTTCTCTTATTTTCTTTTTCTCTTTAATATGCCTTGTATACTGTTTTTCAAGTTCGTCTAATATTACGTTAATATGGGTGGTTGTATGAGCAGCCTGGTTGGATACCGCCACCCTCTATTAACTATTCTCTTAAATGATCTAACTTAAATGTAAATAAAGGCATGTTATTATTATTATTATTATTATCTATCTAACTATTGAAACAATCGATTTTCCTGTGCAAGTGCACACGTCGCAAAATATGATCTTGCACCTACGTATGCTTTTCTGAATATACCACAAAAAGTCCGTATTGAACCGTACAGGTTTGTCTGTTACACTTCACACAACTAAAACGCATTAGGTTAGAGGTTAAATTGATGTGTCTCTGCGCTTGTCCAACAGAACTCACATGAAAAATTGTGCAAAGTTTATCAGTTTAGTACATTATGTTATCACATTATTCCTAAAATTTACTTGTTAAGTTTATTACGTAAAAACACATACGCTTGATTTTTTTTTAATATATAATGGAAATAAAAAAGTACCAGTAAATATTATGTAAAAAGAGAAAAACAAAACATGGAAATTTTCACCCATTTTTATCAGTGTAGTTTTGTGCTGTGGAATATTTATTTGAAATATTTCTTGGATCTTTTTCAAATTAAGTTGGTATAAAAAATTAATAACAATGCAGAAACACTGCACTTTAGAAAGATATAAAAAAGAAAGAAAGAAATGTATACAACGTATTATAAATAAGACAGGAAATTAAATATAAAATTTATAAGAAGGAAAGAAGCTTAATGGAGCATAATCTTATAGGAGACAGGTGGATTTCAACGGCTTGATGGATCCAGAGAAAAAAGATGGAGGGAACAACGAAGCAACTGCGGACAACGTTATTTCTGGGTTTTTGCCCTTCATCAGTGCAGCTTAAAAACAGGATAGAATAAGAAGGAAGGGCAAAGGACACGAACACAAGAGAATGACAAGTAGCCTGCCTATCTCTATTTGCGGCTTTATGTCACACAGCATCGGTATTGAGGCCTAGAGCAACAGTTGCCGCGGAAGAGAGTCCAGCAACCACTGTCAGGGCCTGAGCCAGGAAATATACAAGAAGGAAAGGAGCTTAATGGATCATAATCTTATAAGAGACAGGTGGATTTTAACGGTTTGATGGATCCAGAGAATGAAGAATGAAGAATGAATGAAGAATGATGAAGGGCAAAAACCCAGAAACAACGTTGTCCGCAGATGCTTCGTTGTTCCCTCCATCTTTTTCCTCTGGATCCATCAAGCCGTTAAAATCCACCTGTCTCTTATAATATTATGATCCATTAAGCTCCTTTCCTTCATGTATATTTCCTGGCTGAGACCCTGACAGTGGTTGCTGGACTCTCTTCCGCGGCGACTGTTGCTCTTGGCCTCAATACCGAGGCTGTGTGACATGAAGCCGCAAATAGAGATAGGAGGCTACTTGTCATTCTCCTGTGTTCGTGTCCTTTGCCCTTTCTTCTTATTCCATCCTGTTTTTAAGCTGCACTGCGCTGATGAAAGGCAAACACCCAGAAACAACGTTGTCCGCAGTTGTTTCGTTGTTCCCTCCATCTTTTTTCTCTGGATCCATCAAGCTATAAAATTTATTATTATTTTTAATACAATGGCGTAGTTCTTCTAAGGTTACTCATATTGTAAAGTTTTAATGACAATGCTCCCTCAAATCTCCACCACTGATTGACAGATTTATATATAACGAATTACCGAATTATTTCCTTTAATTAGTTATATTATTTCCTTAAGTTTCGTGAATCTATATGAAAAAATTTAAGAGATAATTTTAAAAAATATGTATGTTATTTTTCAAAAGCAGTAACTTTAGGCTATTGGTCTGTTAAGGTGTTTGTGTCTAAAATGACTTATTAAAACATGATATCAAAATACACCCTGTATATACAGTGAGCGACAAATTTAAGGAATAAATTTATTTAAAATTTCATTTGTTGGAAAATCGCTCGGACCCGTCAGTTTTTGTTTTTAGTTGCGCATGTTTTAAACCCATGTTCATGTATACAGGGTGAAACAAACAAATTGTAATATCATGGTTAACTTTTTTAAATGAAAACCCTTTTTTGTATTTTTATTCGATTTTCCACGAAATTCTAAGCATTTTTTGATGATACCCTATTCTTACCTTATTGCACTTGAAGTGTTTAAATGTTTATATTTTTCATTAAACATAAAAGTTGTCGCCTTTCTCAATTTAATTGTCTATGTAAAAACTGGAAAATATTTTTTTGTAAAAAATAATTTATTTAACTTATGCAAATTCTAAAAAAATAATAATTAGTAAAATAAATCATGTATAAGTAATATATCCTTGTAAATACAAAATGAACCTTTTTTTCCTCTTCCTTTATAATGTCAGTAACAATCCAAACAGTTTTTTATGTAACTCTAAATTTAAAAAATAAAATTTAAAAATATTCAGTTCCAAAAAACAATATTTTAATAGATTGATGTATTGCTGATAATTGACAACAATAATTATAATGTTTAAATGGAAAACCATTTGTTTCTTCTCACTACTTTTGCAAACAGAATTTATAATTCCTTTTTTCACATATGTTTTAAATATTGTGTTTTTAATATTATTTGTTTTTTCTTTCTAAAGAAACAAATTTTCCACATCAATCTTTACAATTTATGCCTGTTTTAGAGAAATTCTAAAGAAAATCTAAACAGGTATAAAACATATCGAGTTTAAGATGTGATATCTCGTAAATACATTCTGACAAACTATACATGAGAACCACAAAACTATTTTTAACGAGTATTAAATTTAAATAATTTTTTTATTAGATGATAGTTTTAATTTTTAGCTAATAATAAAGTTCCTGAACTTTGTTACTGTACATACGAGAAACCTCGTTTACATGAACAATTAAAATGGTACTACGTGATATCACATAACCAAGGTATCAGAAAAAAGTAAAAAGAAGTTTACGAAAAAAAATACTTTGAACAAATAAAAAAAAGTAGGTGGGATATAAGTGGTCGTGAGATATAAAATTCGTTTATAAAAAAAACTAGTTTTTTTTCTGCAAATTTTAATGGTCATAACTTATTTTACTTGAAAACTGTAGATACGAGGTATCACATCTTAACCGTCGATATATCTTTACTGTCCTTACAGGGTGTCCGGAAATATCTGGGAAATATCTCGGATGCAGATAGGGGCGGGCTAAAATTTATAACTAAATACCTAAATTTTTAACACCCTGTATGTCAAAGACTTTAAAATAATACATCTGGGTAGCTTCAACCTTAGACGAAAAAAGGTATTCATGTTTATTGTCGATACCGTTTACCGTTTACGAGAAAAAGAATAATAAACGAATTTATGTTTTATTTTTAATAAAAAGGGCCATGATTTCTATTTTTTTTTTCGACAACAAAGTGCGATACGAAAGACATTCAAAAAGGAAAGTTTTATTTTAAGATTTTTAATTCGAAAAAATACAAAATTTAAAAAAACGCAGTGGTGTTCCAGGAGACACCTTCACGAAATTATTGAAAAACTTTATTATAGGATTCAACATGCGCATATAGGTCGAACTTTTCTAGTTCCAGTCATTTAGAATAAGAAAAAAAAACATATTTCCACCTGCAATTCGTCATCATAACGTATCCTGAATTTTACATATCAACTACACACTTAAAAAATTGTATACGGCATTATAAACATTATCACACCCTGCAGATTTTTTTAAGTACAAAGTAAAAGCGTACACAACATTGACAGACTTTCAATGTCCTCTGGCGCATTTTTCTTCTAAATGTAAACGAAAATGAATCAATTTCAGTGTTACAGTTTAGATTTACGCTAACAAGAACCGCCTCCTCTTGGCTGGATTTCTTTGTGCATCTTTCAATTGGGAGAATTAATTTTAAAAGAAATTGCGAAATCTATTTTGTAAATCAGTAGATATAAAAGTGAATGTTTTAGTTATAATTTTAACTTAAATATACAAATTTTTATTTGCTCTAATTAATGTCCACCCACCACATAATTTTTATTAGGTTACCATATCTAATAACACTCAGCCAAACCCGCTGACTGATAAGAGCTCAAAATTCTACTTTGACGCTTCATTGCTGGTTGACTTACCTAGTGGAATCCCCAGGATATCCCAAACAGAAAACCCTCCCTGCTACATATATATCTACCTTGCCGCTTTCATGAGCCTTCAGTTTTCTCCCACCTGTTCTGATCAACGTTCCTCGACATCTACAGTAAAACAATTTTCAGTGCTAACCACGTTCACGTTTCGCGTCAGTTTGGTGGAAAAGATAACTCGGTTTGAATTCTAATTTGTTTTATTCCACAATATTTACTTCGCAACTTAGGACACTACCTGTTAGTTTTTGCAGAATTGTTCAAACATTGCATTGTGGACTTGTTGTTGCATTATACAAGTAAGTGAAGTTCTTTCTATTTACATCTAAACACGCTGAAATATTGATTTGTGTATTTATTTACATTTAGAGCAACAGAATATATATTTTTCAATATTGCTTTTCTTTGGTAACGGTAGCTCCAATTTAAAAATGATTTCAAAACAAAATTGTTCAAAATAATTGGAGTGATAATAAACAAAACATTAATCAGACAGAATTGACTCAATTCTTCGTAAAGTCACACAAATTAGTCAGTAAATTTTTACATAATGGCTATTTAATGAAGTTTTGTCTTACGAAAGCATAACATTTTGACGAGCTGTTAAAAATATTCTCTTAAACACTTGTTGACTGACATTGGTTTACTCACTCTCAGGAAATCATAAAGCAATTGCATCCAAGGATGCACTAATAAACTGAATCAACAAAGGCGTGGAGAGTTACAATATATACAGTATGATTTTAAATGGGAAACTTTATCAGATTACATATAAATAAAATAAATAATATTAAATGAGGAATTTGCATACAGCTGAATGAAAAAAAATGTGCCACAAGAAAATTTGTAAATTATTAGTGCCTTCTCAGGATATTTTAGAACAGCTCGTATTTAACTGATTACCAAAATTATATCTGAAATATTGCTAAAAAATTCCATATACTTATAATATAATGATCGTAAAATTGTGCTCATTAAGTATATTGAAATTACACTTAAATATTTCTCGTTGTAAAAATAAATGAAATTCGAGAGTCTCTTTGAGTTCAAAAAAGATGTTCTAGTGGAAAATATAGATTGACAATTATTTTGTGAAATATAATAAAATAATTCGTACTGATGTAGCATGAATAGCTGCCTACCGTATTGATTATGCCAAACCCAAAATAATAATTTATTGGCCAATGCATATTGATCAAAAATTGTTTCGTAACATAATAATAATGGTCATTGACAAAAAAAATAATTATTCATAAATATAAATAAAATATAATTCCTAAAATTAAAAAAACGGGTAATGAGATTTTTAGTTTTTTAAAAAACTAATAATATTAAATAATAGAGACGATGTAACTTTTGTCATAAATGTATTTTAAAAGTCGAACAAATTATTAGTACTGCGGCGTTTGGACGATTTTATATGAATATTATATTTAGTATCAATTTTAATAATAATAACAGTACAATTATTTTACCTCAAATAAAAATCACACAGAAATATAAATAAACAAAAGTTTGAAATAAAAAAGACAATTGTCAGCTGTTTACTACATAAAGAGTTGTTCTATCCCATAACCCTACAACTTGAACTTTCACACATGCACTCCACTTATAATATGACCTAATTACATACATATAACATATAGGGTGTTCGCATGAGAACCTACATACAGCAGGTGCATGTAGGGGGGCCCAAAATATTGTAATATAACCAAACATATCTATATACAAAGGCGTCTCTGAATTACTTTAACTTGGAATAACCAAATTTGGTAGGTACATGATTTAAGTTTATTATTTATCGTATTTACTATAAGTTCAAGTAAATTGAAACAATACAAGGTGTTCATTGAGTTGAATTGAATCACCACTAAAATTATACTATAGTTTTTTCCATTGTTTGAATTTAAAAGGAATGTTAATATCCCTCGTACAATTCAATTTAAACCACTTTTTTACTCGTTAAATTTTAAAAAACTTTAAAGTTTTCAAGACAAAAATGCATGAATTAAAACAAGATTTTAATAGTGTTTATTAGAAGAAATCACAGTCAGTGGCAGGTTTTGCCTTTAAAATTTGATATTAATAAAACCATAAAATAAAATGAAAAAAAAAAAAAATAAAATTTAAGAAATTGTTTAAAATGGGCATCATTTTTTTTAAACTTAAATTTACTCTTAGCGGAAAATTGAAATTTACTCTTTTTAATAAATGTCTAATTGTTTTCTTTAATTTAATTTTGTTTTTTTTTCTAATTTATAGTTTTATTACTATAAAATCTGAGACACAAAGCCTACTACTGACGTTTTGATTTCTTCTAATAAGCACTATTAAAATCTTGCTTTAATTAATGCATTTTTTCTTGAAAAGTTGATGGCGTTTTTTAAAATTTATCTAGTGAAAAAAAGTGTTTTATAATTAAATTCGTCGCGGGATATTATAATTCTTTTAAATTCAATCAATGGAAAAAATTTTGTATAACCCTCAATAAACACCTTGTGGTGTTTCAATTTACTTGAATTCATAGTCAAAAAAACTCATATTAAACCTATTCCATGTACCAAATTTGGTTATTCCACGTTAAAGTAATTCAGAGATATTAATTATTTTCGAAATATTTTTAACACTTTTAACTTTATGTAGGTATAGGTATGTTTGATTAAATTGCAATATTTTGGGACCCCATACATGCACTGTGTCTGTTCTTACGCGGAACACCCAGTATAAATCAAACTACTTTATCACTTTCCAAAAGAAACGACTTTAATTTTTGACAAAAACTGAAGAGCGACATAGTTTTAAATGTATTATCCAATTTATTATAGCACTTTGTCAGACTTTATGACGAATATTTATACAGGATGTCCGGAAATTATGCGTTAAGATTTCAGGAGATGATGCCTCATAAGAAATTAGGGTCACGAATCCTATAACAATTTTTTGAAAACTCAATATTAGCGGTGATACAGGGTGTTAAAAATAAAATTTTATTTTCGATATTTGTTAATAACTTCTTAAGAAATCCAAATATTTACATAAAATTTGTAAATTAGGGGTTTTTGCGGACGAAAAATTCAAATATGTTTTTAATTTTGACGTCACTAGTAGAGGGCGCCACTGAAAGAAACATTATGTGCCATAAGTATGAGATATCCTGTAATTTTGTAAATAAATCATACCTAGACTACAATTTATATATTACTGATACATTGTTTTGTTGCAAAAATGGTATAAAATTACCATAACTGCATACAATTGCAAATAATGTACCACACATTGTTATGGTTATAGTCGAGGCAATAAACCAGTAAAAAGTCCAAAAGTTCTAAAACTAGTTGTGGTGGACGGATCGGAATGCGATTTTCTGCATTCTCTTCCAAAAATTATTTGTAAAAAATGTGGCGACATGGAATTTCTGACAAATCGGAAATTGCATTGCATTGCAAAAATGCATTCAAAAATGCATTATTTGAGAGGCCTCTTGAAAGATGTCAAAACTTGGTAAATAAGTGTCAGAACTGGCCCAGATCATGTACACGGGGGGTTTCAAATTGACCCCTCGAACACCTGCAGCTCAGGATCGCCGATGAACGTCATCACCCCACGGGCACCTGGTGTGCCGGAACCTGGACGCGGAAGTCATCCTCGAGAATTTTCCTGACAAGATCGCCAAAAACAACCCGAAAATCATTGTAGGGGCGTTTTTTGGGGCGCTTAATCCAAATATCACATCGAAAACGTACCTCCGGACACCTGGTGCAACGGAACCTGGGCGTGAACGTCATCTCCGAGGGTTTTCCAGACACGATCGCTAAAGACAAACCGAAAATCGTTATGGGTTTTTTTTGGGGCGCTGAATCCAAATTTCACCCCAAAAACGTACCTGCGGACACCTGGTGCACCGGAACCTGGGCCTGAACGTCGTCTCCGTGGGTTTTCCGAACACGATCGCTAAAGACAAACCGAAAATCGTTATGGGTTTTTTTTTGGGGCGCTGAATCCAAATTTCACCTCAAAAACGTACCTCCAGACACCTGATGCACCGGAACCTCGGCCTGAACGTCTTCTGCGAGGGTTTTCCAGACACAAAAAAACGCCCCCACAATGATTTTCGGGTTGTTTTTGCCAAAAAACCCGCGGTACACCAGGTGTCTGAATTAAGCGGTCCAAAAACGCACCTGTAATGATTTTTTGGGTCGTTTTTATCGATCTTGGTGGGCAATTTCTCGGAGATGACGTGCACGTCCGGGTTTGGGGGCACCAGGTGCCCGTGAGGTGTTTGCCGATGTCATATTTGGATTCAGCGACCCAAAAAAAAAACCCATAACGATTTTCGGTTCGTCTTTTTCGATCGTATATGGAAACCCCTCGGAGAAGATGTTCCGGGTGGGGTTCCGGTGGGATTCAGCGCCCCAAAAAAAAAACAACGATTTTCGGTTCGCCTTTTTTGATTGTGTTAGGAAAAGCCACGGAGATGACGTTTAGGGTCAGGTTCTGGTGCACTAGGTGTTCGGGGGGTCATTTCCGACATGAAATTCAATGCCCCACAAAACGCCCCTATTATGATTTTCGGGTGGTTTTTGGCACTCTTCTCAGGAAAATTCTCGGAGATGACGTCCGCGTCCAGGTTCCGGCGCACCAGGTGCCCGTGGGGTGTTCGCCGATGCCAGATTTGGATTCAGCGACCCAAAAAAACCCTGAGCGCCGCGTTTCTCTTCTTTCCCGTGTAATTTGTGGGAGAGTCCCACGGAGATGATATTCATTGGCGGTCCTAAGCTCCAGGTGTTCGGGAGGTCAATTTGAATCATATTCGTGATCAGTGACCTCGAAAACCCCCGAGTACCCGATCTGGGCCAGTTCTGGCACTTATTTACCAAGTTTTGACATCTTCCAAGAGGGCTCTCAAATAATGCATTTTTTTAATGCATTTTTGGCTGCAGCAATTCAATTTCCGATTTGTCAGAAATTCCATGTCTCCACATTTTTTACAAATAATTTTTGGAAGAGAATACAGAAAACTGCATTCCGATCCGTCCACCACAACTAGTTTTAGAACTTTTTTAATTCATTGCCTCGACTATTACGTGAATTTCACTAACTGTACAAAAAATATTAATTTTACCATTGACTTACTTTTAAGCTCTTTCAGGCAGGTATTAGCATTTTTTCTTCTTCCCAAATGGGACTTATGCTCTATTTTTTTTTCATATATTTAGGAATTGACATGGACAATGACAATGCTATTGTAATCTACAATGTTGCGGCTTTCTGTATAATCGCAAACAAAAGGCAAGAAATTGCATAACGATTACCTGCTCATGTTTATAACAATTATTATTGTATTGAATTGCTAGTACTCATATACACAAATAGAATGTGCAATGCATTTAACTTGCAGCATGCAAATCAATATTTAACACTAATGATAATGTTTAGATGAAAGTGTAGTACTACATAGTAAATATTAATTCTGTGCTAATTGGCTGTGGCAGTGATCCTAAATAAATAACAGATCCGTATCTTTTTGAAATTTTGCACGTCTCCATAATTTACCGTTCTGAACATCGTTTTAAGTAATATTTTGCTGTATTTTCAGTAGAAAAGGCACTTTACCTGAAGTCAGTTGATCAGTTAAAGCGGTTCACCCTCAAAGACCTAAGAAAAATTTAACTTGCATTCTTTGTATCCCACATATACATGCACCTACAATATCGCATACATATACAAAAGGACAATAGTTTAACCTAACAATCGTGACATAGCTTAAACAAACAATCTAACTTCATAAATCTAGCTTTGTGCACTGGTCATTAAATACAATATGAAATAGTTTTTTTTTAACAAGGCGGAAGACATATCTTTTAGTGAGACAGGAATACTTATTATTATATTGATTTGATATTTGGTATGAGTAAGATTTTTTAAAAACCTGTGTTTTGTGTTTCGGAATGTCAATAGCAGTTTTTTGACGAGTATTTGTACTGTGAATATTTTTATTTTATTCCAAAGATATAGGGAGCTTCTTTCTATTATAATTTTGTGGAATAAAATTAACGCATGTAAATTTCTTCGGTTTGAAATATTCAGCCATTTAGCTTTTTCTAATGTGTATGAAATCCTATCAAATTTTCGTATCCCATATATAAGGCGTAAACGCGGGTTTTGTATTTTTTGCAGCCGATTAGAGTCATAAACAGAGAGACAGGGACAATAAACATGGTCACAGTAATTTGCATAACCTAAAACAAGGGAATCACAAAGTAGTATTTTTAATGTCATATCAAATAAATGTCTACATTGATATAATATTTTTAGTTTTAAATAAGATTTTTGCAAAATGAGTGATACGTGGTCAGTGAACTTTAATTTAGTCGGGTACGACACCCAAATTTTTAGATTTCTGTGTCGGTTGTAATAAAATATTGTTAAGTTGAATAGCAATATTGTTCAACTGTGTTGAACCAAGTAACATAACACATGACTTATCTGGATTAATTATTAAATTATAATTAGACGAAATTTTTAGCAAGGCATCTAGGTCAATATTTATTTCCTGGATTGATGTCACCTCATTTTTTTTTAAACCTATATAATTGCGTATTGCCAGCATACATATGTGCGTTACAATATTGCTGTACTGAAAAGATTGCTTGTATAAATAGTATAAAATAGGGGCCCAATAGGAATTAAGCCTTGGGCTACACTTCGTCCAATTTTCTGTATGGATGAGGATACGTCTCTATATATTACCTCTTGAGTTCTACCTGAGATAGTTTCTGAAAAAGGTTATAGAGCAAAAATGTAATATTGCTAAAGATAGTGCATGATTGATCATGTCGAATGCCTTGCTATAGTCTAAGAAAATGAGCACACCAGACTTTCCGTTAACCAATTCCTTAAAAAAGTCATCTGTTATGTTTAAAAGGGCTGTTCCACAACTATATCCCGTTCTAAACCTGACTGTATATGTGGAAGAATGTCATATTTCTCAATATGATCACGTAGTTGTTTTTCTACAATTCTCTCCAAAACTTTGGAAAGAGTCGGAAGAATAGTTATAGGGCGAAGTTCATTAAAATTTTCTAGACACGCAACTTTTGGAATAGGGATGACTAGACCTTCTTTCTACGCATTTGGAAAAACTAGATTATTTAGGCAGAAATTTATGAGGTATATTATATGGGGGACTAAATAAGAACAGATAAATCTAATAAGTGTAATATTAATTCCATCACTTCCACAAGCTTGAGTTTTAATATTGAGAATTCATCTACTTCATTTAGTTCAAACAAATTATAAAAATTTCTTTTACGATCGTTACGATAAAAGTTGAGAATTTCCATATTTGGGTTAATAATATTACCGTTTATTTGCAAAAAGTGGGTATTTATATCATTAGCATCTACATCTGAAGTAAGCAGTTTTCGATCGGTGCACTGAATATTTCAAATGGGATTATTTCAAAAATGGTTACTCCTAACGACTTCAACAAGGTATACCTTTGTCAGATATGACAGGTAGGAGAATCTTACTTGTCATATCTGTTTCAACAGACAGATGGATACACTAAACAGCATATAGTTCTGCCATTTAAAAGAAAGGTGCAATACGTGGCGTCCTCTACTATACTCGCGTCAAAAATTCAGACGTCTTACGTCACGGCTGACGTTACACATTTGTTTTTATAATCAACGTAATTTTCGATATTTGGTTGCATTGAAAACAATCATTTTTTGCAATTTAGTGCAATATATAGTTTTATTACTATTAATTGCAGTTTCTTAAATATTTTGCAATTATAATATAAATATAATAATATATGTAATAATGTAAATATAATTATTCATTTGTTCCCATGACCTAAGTCGTCTGAATTCTTGTCGCGAGTATAGTGACGTCAGAATTAATTAAAAATTCTTATTTGCCGTGCCAAAAAACATAAATGTGCCAATTTTTTTTAATACACCTACAGGTTTCAAAGTTATTGAGATATTTCAAAAAAAAAATTCTAGCATTGAACGTCCTGTATATTTGAAACCAGCAACATTCGGATAAGGCATATTTGGCTCAATCGACTTTTTTCGGTCACCAGTATCTCTAGCTCCGAGATTTCCCAGCCATTCACAGACAGCCTGTATAATTCTTCCTAACCCTTATAATTTCCAAGATTCTATTTTACCCTTCTTCAGATCGGAGTACGATGTGTATAGGATTCATAGACTCGACTTTCTATACTATCACCAAACGTGATCATATATTGTTATAATTATTGTTAATTAAAATCAAATACAATGTATACAAGAAGATTAATATATTTCATACTTTGGTAGGTTAAAAGGTCAAGCACGAGCTATTCTTTCAAATTCATTTTGCATTGCACAAATGTTTCAAATAGTTAGTTAAATAAAATATTCATGGACTACTCTCTCTCTATCCAGTAAAATGATATGACCTAGTAACAAATATTACTATATTTTACTATGTGGCTGCGTCTTCAGCCAGAATCAGAAACGAGAAACGAAATATTACAGTGGACCAGACACGTTATAAGCAGCAACTAAAAAAATATGAAGACCGTAGGTATTTCATTATTTTGTGGTATACAATTATATTACATAAAAATATATTACAGGGTGAAAGGGGATTATGGAATTGTGAACGTGTTGAAACATAAAAAAATTCGGAAAATCTAGAGGAGAGTTTGATATAGTCTGATATTTTGCCAAAAAATAGTAATAAGCATTAGAAACAACATATATTACGGAAACGAAAATATTTCGAGGAGTAAGGGGATGGTGGGGGTGTTGAAAAATTAAAAAAATCGTGAAATCTAGAGGAGAGTTTGATACAATCTGATATTTTGCCAAAAAATAGTAATAAGCATTATAAACAACATATATTACGGAAACGAAAAAAATCCGAGGTGTAAGGGGGTGGCGGAGGTGTTGAAAAATTATAAAATTCGGGAAATCTAGAGGAGAGTTTGATACAGTCTGATATTTTTCCAAAAAATTGTAATAAGCATTAGAAACAACATCTATTAAGGAAGCGAAAATATTCCGGGGTGTAAGGGGGTGGCGGGGGTGTTTAAGAATTATGAAATTCGGGAAATCTAGAGGAGAGTTTGATACAGTATGATATTTTGCAAAAAAATAGTACTCTCCTGTATCAAACTCTCCTCAAGATTTCCCGAATTTTTGTCCCCTTTCACCCTGTAATATATTTTTGTCATTGTTTTGTATTGTTTTACTATGTTTACGCTAAACGACCGCAAAATAATGAAATACCTACGGTCTTCATATTTTTTTAGTTGCTGCTTATAACGTGTTTGGTCCACTGTAATATTCCGTTTCCTGTTTCCGATTCTGATTCTGCCTTCAGCCACATTATTTTACTACCGTCGGCAGAGATGTATACAGATTATATCTACCTAAGTGTTACCAATGGTATAACAATTCCGTTTTGGGTTCTAACAGATTTAACAGTTTATCGTCGAACAATCCTTTTAATTCTTATAAGATACACTTTCTAAACATAAGTAGGTTATAAAATGATGCAGCAATGGGGTTTTTATCGATTTGTGTAGTTCCTATACTAAAATCAGATCATTAAAATTATCAAGATCTTCAACTATATAATAAGTGGGTTAAAGGAAGTAAAACTTTAAATTCACGATTATAATAATATCGATGAATGTGGAAACTAGTGGCTGTTAAAGAAAAAGACTGACTCTTCCTTTAACCACTTTTATTTTTAAACAGTTCGAAGGACCTTATTTATTACATGCAATTGACTGCCACCTCACGGCAAACGCATGTGTTCGTTGGCGCTCCACTTTTTACAGTTGATAATAATAAAATAATTTAAAGAAAAGTGTTAACAGTGGTTTACACGAGATTTCTATAAACCATTGAAACAAAATAAATTTACTCAAAATATGAACGATTTCAACATTAAAATTATTAGTTATAAATGAATAATATGAAGCCAGAGGCACTATTTAGAGCAGTAAATAGTGTCGTTAATTAAACTGTATTAAACTAAAAGAAAAAAATGTAAGCAGAAGTTATTTTTATTTGTGAACTAGAGACTTAAATCTTTAAGTAATAATAAAAGTAATTAATATTCCTACCTGAACTCGTTTATATTGATATATTGATTGAAGTAGATCATCGTGAATTAATGCATTTAAGGGTGCCGTTTCTATATGCAATTTTCAATACATACCTTTCTGTATAACCTTTCCCCCTCTCTTTCGCTTTCCTTTTCTTTATTTAGAAATATGGTAAAGCCATTTGCCATGAATTGTTAATATTATTATTAAGCATCTAATGTCAATAACTTTCTTTGTAAAGAATTAAAAATTATAGTATTTCGGATCAACTTTTCTTAAATTCGCTGGTCAGAACAAGTATTCAATTAACGTGACGTGTGTACAACTGCGTGTTGCTCAATGGTGAAATAGTATGGCAAAATATTTACTAAATACAAACATCTAAGATTCGGTTAATACTGCAAATTTTAGGTTTGGCCCTTTCGACACTAAATAAGTAGGCGAGATACTACAAACAAACTTTATTATATGTTATAAATGCTTCGTACAAATAGACTGAAGAACGTGGAGCACGCACTTAGTTTTATACTAGTGGTGTGCTTCCGTTGCATTTTTCTTAGATAAGATTATAAAAATATATATAACATATATTACATAATACATATTTAAAATAAGCAAAAATAATATAAAGACACTATTATAGAGTTCATATAATTCCTCCCCTCTTAGACGGAAAATCAGAGTTTACGGGAGTTGGCTCCTGGAAAGTTTGAGGTGTAGTAGTTGGCGTCATTGTCCTTTTTGGGCATACCAGCCATGAGTTTATACTTTTCCTGAAGGTGAAGAGAAGAAATAAGATTGTAAATCCAATGAGAGACCATGTTAACCAGGTCGTCCAAGAGATTGATGTAGGTTCAATTGATGCAGGGTCAATCAACTGAATGTCTTTCGTTTCTTTTACTTTGTTCTTAAGGAACTCCAATTCATTTATGGTATTGTCCAATGTAAAATTTGATATTCGGGGTTTTCTTATTTCTGGCAAAAGAAATGTAGAGGCTTGTAAGTTCGTGGTAGGAAGGAAATAGTCTTCTTCATTAATTCGTAAAGTGCATCCTTCTTGGTTAGATATTAAAGAATCTTCTGAGAGAAAATGGTGGATGACGCTAGAACATTGTTCTTCTATATGCACCGTTTTGCTTGGTAGGACAAGCAACTGTCCGGAAGGTAACATGGTAATGCTGTCCTTAGGGTTTTTCAAATAGTAAAATGTACAATTTGGTTCGTCATGATCAATCATCATTTTTGGAATGCATGATGGTGGTTTTTCATATATCATTTCTTTAAGTTGGTAGTATTTGCCGACTTTTGGGGGTTTTTCTTCTAGCCAAGAATAAACGCTAGCAGAAGTACCAAGTGCCAAGTAACTTTCGGGGGGAATAATGGATATATTTGAGGAAGACATAAATATTTGGAATAGGTTATATTCATTGACATGGTAGATCGGAATTAAAATTTCCATATATATTACTGAACTTGATACATAATGTTTCATATGAAATAAAGAAAATATTGAATTTTGGTCTAAAGAAGGTAATTCCGCGGGTTCATATAAAGTGTATAGAATTTTAAAAATTTCGGTAATAGTTGTAGTTGAAATTACATCGGAATGTATGATACTCATATGACTAAATAACAAGCCATCTTCAATTTGGTCTAAAATCTCTAAAGTGATTAAACAATCGTTAATTAAAGTTTGAGTTTCAAAAAAATCGTTTGCGGTTTTCCAAAAGTTGTTAATCTTTTTCATAGCACTTTGTATTTCACTTGTAAATGATTCTAGAACGGAAAGCTTCGTATTTAGCTGATCATTTATATTTTTCTGATTACGAAATACAATTTCTAATTTTTGTTCCAAAAGCTCCTTATCATCGGCACTCATTAAACCAAATAACTCTGAATAGATATTCCCGATAAAATTAAAAATACCGCGTTTCTCGCGTTTTACAGTGGCGGAAGAAATGATTTCGAATTTTTGTTTAATACGCTCTGTGAGATAATGTAACTGAATATGCCAAAATTGTTTTTCTTTAGTTGTATTTTCAGAAGATACGAGAAGTCTATTTACATGTTCTCCTATTTCCGTTAAGTTAAGGATGTGTACAAAAGAATGGTAAAAGGATATAGTTTTAAGGGAGCCCAAATTTACAGGGAGGATAGGGTTAGTCAGTCTCTCTATTTTTATTGTCATAGTCATGTTCTTCGTCAATATTGTCATCACCGTTATCATTGTCAGAAATGGAAGCAGGGTCTTCATTATTCTGTAACAAAGGAGAACCTTTAGTCTGTCTTTTCTTTTTAACTTTGCGTTTATGGTATTTTCCTTTTTTAGTCTTTACAGTTATGTCTAAATCTTGTAGGACCTTAACTTTTTCAAAAGGATTTTGAATTTTACGAGACCACGGGGTTTTCGTTTTTAAATAAATTTCATCATTAGGTTGTAGGACTTCAGGTTCATTACGATTTTGATTTAACTTTTCATTGCGCGTCTGCTTACTCTGATTCAGTTTAGTTTTAATTTGTTCATTAAGTTTTTCTGATAATTTCCGAGTATTTTCTACAAAGTCTTGGGTAGTTT
Source organism: Monochamus alternatus (assembly GCA_037114965.1). Taxonomy (NCBI): domain Eukaryota; kingdom Metazoa; phylum Arthropoda; class Insecta; order Coleoptera; family Cerambycidae; genus Monochamus; species Monochamus alternatus. The sequence continues at coordinate 23,882,069 of CM073430.1, forward strand.
CAACTTCATTAAGAATAGGTGAAGTATCGTTATAGATCGATGGGAACAGTATCGAAAAAGGGGTTTGCTGAGTAGCAGAATGGATAGAATTATTATAAGAAGTTATTGCTAACCTCATCAAGTAGTCTAGAGGCTTATGGGGATCTTCCGTTTTTAATATACGGATAGATTCTAGCAATGTCGAGTGGAACCTTTCTACAGGGCTATTACTTTGGGAATTTTGTGTTGAGGTCACATGAATTTTGATATTATGTAATTGACAGAATTGTTTAAAAAGGGTATTAACAAATTCCTTGCCAGGATCATGAATTATATACCTGGGGGTTCCAAAGAAAGACGTAAAAGTAGTTAGTCCTTGAATGGTATCAAGAGCATTTTTAGATTCAATTTTGATCGCTTGTCCGAATTTTGAAAATGGGTCAAATAAGGTTAGAAAAATATTTTTATCGATAAAGAAAAGATCTATGTGAAGAGTCTCGAGTGGTTTAGATGGAGTTGGAGTATTTTGAATTTTGACTTTTTGTGGATTTCTATCGTATTTGGCTAAATTACATGGTTCACATTTAGTTATGTAATCATGAACATGAGTTGATAAATTCGGCCAATAAAATTTTTTAGAAAGTCGTTTAATAGTTTCATTAATTCCTCTGTGTGTGGTTTTTGTTTCATGAAAGAATTTAATTTGATCCATTTGTTCATCTTTTGAAATTAGATCTTTCAACAATATGTTAGAAATAATTATCTTAGTTTCAGGGACAAAATTATTAGCCAATACTCTCAATACTTTTTCTTTAATTTTGTCTGAATGAAAATAAAGACAGGTTGTTTCATTTATGTTCAAATACCTTTTTAGTATATTAGTAAGTTCATCGTCAGATATAGAAGTATGACAAACTAGAGTGGTCCTTAGTTTATCAGGAAATGGTTTTGATGTATGAATTCCAAAACGACTAGGCATATTTTGTGTTTCGTGTATAAATAATTGTCTTTTGTATCCATTAATACTTTTTTCTGTAATTGGTGGAGAACAGATAGGATTTTCTTGAGCGGTATGTTGAGTCTGGGTGTCGGATAGGTTATCTAAACGATCTAAAAGTCCTCTTTGTTCTTCGGAAATTTCAGTACCTTCAGGTATATGTAAGGTACTGGCTAGTTCTTCATTAAGGGAATCAATAAGTTGATTTATATTTTCGTCAGGAGGGTTATTAAGGATAGAGTCTAGGTCGTCAATTTCGTTGGCGTTAAGTTCGTCTATTTTTATTCGGGATAGTGCATCTGTAATTCTATTTTCCTCTCGTAAAAGTCGTTTTACGTCTGTTTTCAAGGTTTTATTGTCAGATGGTTGGATAATAGGTTTAACAGGATCGAGGTTATCTAAGGATGTCACTCGGATAGGATAATCGAAATATTCAGTGGATGGTTCATTAGTGTAGTTATGGATTTCTACATAGGCTAATCCGTTTTCTGCGTAAGATATTGATTCTGGTATGATCGTATGATCACTCTCGATTTTAGGAATTAAAATTTCGCCATTCTCTACTGAAACTGGAATTTGTGTTCTGAAAATTTCAGAGGCATTGACAGTAATTCTCTTGGAAATTTCTAATGGGTTTCGAACATATAAAGGAATTGAAATATTTTCATTAAAAACTGTTGCGTTTTTGTAATCAAAAAGTAATCCAAATTGGGTTATTACATCTAAGCCTATTAGTCCATCATAAAAATCGTGAAAGTCATATAATAAAATATCAATGTTATCATTACTGTAAAATTCATTAAAAGCGGGAATGGTTGCACAGAATTTTGTTTTCTTTTGGCCCATGCATGTTTTTAAAACATTGGAAGATTGGTAGATACATTCAGGGTAATATTTTTCAATGATATCTGGGCGAATCATAGTTTTAGAAGAGCCGGAATCTATGAGCAATTTCAAAGGTGGATTTTCAATGTTGATGTAAGATAGGGGTGCAGCTAAAATGGAATTATTTTCAAAGATCATTTCCCTAGGTTTTGGTTCGAGGCTGTTTTCTGAAAATTTTCGAATTCAGTATCAGGAATAGGTTGCTGAAAATATTCGGGTTGTTCGGGTTGTTCAAGGTAATCAGGATCTACTGAGTGATTTGGATATTCATATTCTTGGTAATCATAATCTTCGGTTTGTGATTCATACTCATGACAATGATGTGAAAAATTACGAGGGACATTCTGAAATTTAGTTAATGTAGTGCTGGAGGTATCCATCGGTTCGGGTTCAAACTGTTTTCTATTATTTGAGTAAGTATTTGTAGAACGGGGTTGTTGATTTATAGTCTGTCTGGGGGGTAAGACGGGTTTAGGTTGATTATAAGGAGGCCTTATTGGTGGTTGAGTTTGTCTTGGAGCAGGATAAGATGATGGGAATTGTCTTGGTAGAAAGTTAGGTTGCTGATTTGTATTATATTGGGGTTTATAATTATAGCTTGGTTTAGGAGGTAAGTTTTGTCTAGTAGGTAGCATAGGAGGTCTTTGTGGTTGAGTTTGTGGTAAACGGCGACTCATATTTTTGTATTCAAAATAAGTTTCAAGTTCAAGTATGGCCTGAACTACTGATTCTATGTCGTTTAAATCAGGTCTAGATAAAATGATAGTTTCGAAATTTTGTGGGAGATTACTTTTTAATTTGTTCAAAAGTAAAGAAGTATATACTAATTGAAGAGAAGTTCTTTCTTGCGGATCGGTATATAGTAGTTGTATTTTCTGAACAATTTTTGAGCGCATGCATAGAATCTTATTACAAAACGTACGTAGAGGTTCGCGAATATCGCGTTGTAATAGGCAAATTTCGTTCTGCCATGTTTGAAGCGATTTATGATCACTATAATTTTGGATTAAAAGATTCCTAATTTCTTGCCAGGTAGTTATTTCAGGTCTACCTAAAATAAGCGTTTTTGCTTGTCCTCTCAATTTGCTTTTGATTATATTTATAAACAAACGTGACTGTATATCAGTTGGATGTGGCAGATCTAGAGAGATTATAAACGTTTCCACTGATTCTAAAAATTGGGTCAATTCGATTTCCGAACCATCAAAAGGTTGTATTGTGGAACATAAAAAGTTTAATTTTTGCGCGTCTAATTCTTTTCGCTGTGAAGCAGCTGGATTCGTGCTTACGTTTGATTGCGGGTTTGACATTGTATTATTCTTAAGTTTCTTTATATATAGATAAGATAAGAGTTAAGTAGGTCGAAAACGACTCAGCTAAACACGGCTCACTATCAGTTTCCGGTAGACTATGCGTCCTTGCAAGTCCAGCGAGAATTTGATATGGCACAACAGATATACGACTTATGCGTATGTCGAGATCAACAAATTTTCAAGGTAAATTAATTATCTCGTTAATAAAACAATAAAAAGGTTTTTATTGTTAAAATGATTCTAATTCTAACCTACCACTGTCAATATGCGTTTGAAAGGATAGGGAGTCAAGTACTAGCACTTTGGTACTCACCAGGTAATTCCGGTTCCAGGAAATTTCCCTAAGGATGCAGCGGAAAAAGATTTGGTGGTAAACCAAAACACAATAATATAAACACAGGTGACGGGACGGACCTACTCAATTCAGCCCTTTACTATGCGATTTGCACACGAACGAGCTTACTCAGTTCAGCCCTTCACTATTTTCCCGACACGGTTATAGTCGTCTGCAGTTCTGCCTTCTTTTTAGGTCAAAATTACCAACGTAAAGTTCGAGGATTCAGTATCTCTGACCAGAAGGTCTCCTACCTTCACTGTGATTTACAATTGAAGGAGTTAACTGAGATCCTACTGACTGCGCCAATTTTAGGTTTGGCCCTTTCGACACTAAATAAGTAGGCGAGATACTACAAACAAACTTTATTATATGTTATAAATGCTTCGTACAAATAGACTGAAGAACGTGGAGCACGCACTTAGTTTTATACTAGTGGTGTGCTTCCGTTGCATTTTTCTTAGATAAGATTATAAAAATATATATAACATATATTACATAATACATATTTAAAATAAGCAAAAATAATATAAAGACACTATTATAGAGTTCATATAATTTGCATTTCTAGCCGCGACTTTAAGACGTTTTCCTAACGCGATTTTCTCTGGTAATTTTATAGAGAAGCATCTTTTCTTTATACCCGATTGCTAATTATTTTTTATTTAGTCATCGAATTTAATGAAACCAGACATTTAGAGGCCTAACTTTCGGCAATCCCTTTAATAATTTCACGTCGCTGATTGACCGTAGAAAGAGTTTAAGAAAATGATCTTGTTAAAATAACATGTTATACGACACTGCTAAGTAAATGAGAAATATGCTAAAGCCATATAATTATTAGTAATAAACCAGTGCTCGTAAAACATAATTTCGAATGTTTCTTCTTATATTAAATGTAAAAAATAGTTTAACAAAATAAAAAAATATATTTATGGTATCTGATATGTATTTTTGAATGCTCAATTTTTGTCAAAGAAATAAGTTGTAGCAAAAAATAATTTAGGGGATGTTTATTTCATCCTCTTCCAAGGGACAGAAATTTTCGAAAAATTGTTCATATGCATTAGTAGAAAATTTGTGTAAAATTTGACTGCCATATTCATGCGATATTCATGCTGACAGTAATTCTTTTACTTCTAAGTGCCGTGAATTATTCATTCTCAATTATTTTGGCACTCGGGCAGCTTGCTATCCTAGCTTGAAAAGAACCGGCTAATAAAGCTCTGGGATCAAAACAGCACATTTTCAGACAGGAGTTTCTATATTATATTTTCACGTATTCACATCCTCTACTCTGTACCCCAATGTTTGTAATTTTATTTAAAAAAACGCCTTGTATATTTTTTTAATAGTTTTTGCAGGTGTTTTACTTTGTTAACAACTCATTGATTTTAGAATCATTAATTTCTATAGTTAATTACACTAACCTTGCTACAATTCTTGTATTACATTTACAAGTAATTTTAGACATTTAAGAACTGAATAATATACAGTTTAACAAATAACAAGAATGTTATATCATGCCACCTGCGAATATTCAAAGGTACCGAAGTAAAATCAATATATAACGTTAGAAAGCGATCTATCCAGCAAATTTTTAAGTACTGAAATCTTTCAAAATATTTTTATTAATTTTTTATGTATTTTTTAAATTCAATTATAGATGTAAACATTGTTATATCATAAACTTACATAGCTCTGCATATAAGATTGTTCTCTTTTGTTTATAAGTATGTGAAAATAATTGTTAAAATATGAGGTTAGAATAGCGAAATAATGTGAGTCATACAAATGCATTTTAAAAGTTATATTCTTTGAGGAGAGTTTAAATAGTAAAAGCGGATAAACAAAACATCAGTAATTTTATTTTTGATATTAATTTTGCTCTATGTGTTTGATTTTTCAAGATTTTACCTAAAAAACACCACAAATGTGATAATTTTATCGCGAGAAATGCGGCGACCTTAAGGTTCATGAATAAATGTAAAACAGGTTTAACCGATTATTCTAATGGGTGCAATTGCATTCTCATTTTAAAAATAGATATCTACATACAATTATACTCTGGACAATGCAAGAGGACGTTGATCACATTTTTTGTATTAAAAGTGAATAACTTAAAGAAATATTCACGGGTTTGATAACTGGTTTAATCAAAACCAAAACAAAGAAACCTTCAACGACTGTAATAAAAATATAAACCAAGCAATTCATGGAAGAAAAGACAATTATCATAGGTTTTTTCGGCTTGAAAATGTTGGCGGCCTTGCAATGTGTACAATACTGCATGCAATAAATTGAGTAGGTACGTAAAAAATTGTTGTTTTTTTTTAAGTAATAAATACAGACGCACAGACAAAGAAAAACAATTCTCATTGATTATTTTATAAAAGCAATATCCGAAAATAGAACAAACTATTCTTGGGTAGCACTGACGTATACACGTACACTTGAATGTTATGATTTTAATGCATTATTTACTGGTCTTGATTCATTTTATCACTATTTAAGTTCAGAAGGCCAGACTCGCATGAATATTATACATCTATTTTTTGTTCCGAATTACAGGGTGTTTAAAAACTTAATGGCAATATTACTAGGGCTGATAGAGCATTGAAAAATAAGTGGAATTTGCTTAACCAACGCATGTCTTAGAGTCTTTTTGAGGTACAGGGCGTGTAAGATAATTCTAAAAATCAAATTTTGGATGTAATTTTTACAAGAAGAACATATTTAATCAAAATTTGACACATGTACGTTTTTGGTGGTGGCAAACACCTTGGTATTATTAGTTTTTTTACCTGATAAGGTGGCAAAGTATGAAATCAGGGATCGGACAAAAATGGAAAGCTATTTCCAAGGAAAGAAATAAATAACATTTTATAACACATATTTCATACACTTTACGTACAATAAAGTTAATTGTTACTTTAAGAACTGGGTACCTAACCAAGGGATGGGTAAGCACATTTAGCACATTTTTACCGGAAAATCGTTCTGCTAAAGCATCCTTGCTTCACCATAACTTAAAACGATATTTATTAAATCCGAGTTGCTATACAGGGCGAGTCAGTCATAATGTCATTAATTTTAACCACGTATTCGGGAGGTCTAATAAACGCAGAAAATCGAAAAAAAAAATTTTTTACTCGACCTTTAAAAAAATAAACAAATCACCCTATAAAAATCAGTAACACGATGCTCCTGGTGCGCTACGAACTTTCTGAGGACGCACCCATACGACCGGATTAAACATCGTTAGCACATCATGTTTACATACATAATATCGTGTAACACATCAGCGTGTTATTCAAATTTACCCGCATTTACCGCATTTCTTTCCCCCCAAATTTGTTGATCACGCCACACATTTGGAGGGGGGATGAAGAGAATAGTGAGAATGCAAGCAGTAAGCAGTAGTTTGTTTATTTCGGTCTCGCGTATTCGTCGTAAATGCATAATTTTACAAATTTCGAATATGAGGAAATGGTATATGGAGAATGTTTACGAAATGCGACTGACCCTAATTTTATTAATAAAGTGCTATGGACGGATGCGTGCAGTTAACAGGTTAGTACAAAACTACTCAAAAACAATAAATTTCTAGGCTAGATGTACGTAACTACAAACTGAATAATTAATTGTACTTGCGAGTAATACTAAAAATTCATATTTATTTGTAAAACGTAGTGAAAACGTTGTTTTTATTAACAAATAAATCAATATTTAAGGAAAATTCATTCATGTATCTAGATTTAAAAAAATAGTTTTACTCCTTGTCGTTAAATAACAGTACAAAAACTAGGTAACTAGGTTATTGACCTAATAATACGGTAGGTCAAGGTTCACTCTCGATAACTTAGAGTAGCGGCGTGCCATTTCGGTCTTGGACAGTTTTCTGTCGACAACACGATGTTTTTTATTATTTAGTATTTAAACACGAAACACTTTTCAGCTTCTCTTAATAATTTACCCATTGGGTATAGGTTTTTTATGTAACATACGTAAAGAGCTTATTACTCGGTTTATTATCAGACACGTTGGAGTTTTGTTGCAATCATAACAGCTACATTTGTTCAGAGAAAAATCCACACGCTACTTGTCGGTTTAGCTTTCAGAGGCGATTTGTTGTCAACGTATGGGCAGGAGTGTACGGGTATCGTTTGATTGGGCCGTATTTTCTACCGCAAAACCTGAGTGGACCGCGTTATTTGCAATTTTTAATAGAATTATTTGATTATTATTATTTGATATCATTGGATATTAACATTTTAAATTATTATTGGCTGAAGTTGAACTGAGCAAGAAAAAATGATATTCTAAAATAGTCAGTACAACCGTTTATTTGTGATGTCTAAAACCTAGGTTGCTTACTTGACAATATTGCATCAGATCGACATCGAGTTGAACTGTGAGCTGTAAACGACCAAGACTGTGAGCGGTCAGTGACAGTCTGAAAAGGGGGTTTAAATAATGATTTGAAAATATTTTTTTTCGGCGTAAATATGCATTTAGATTTTTTTAATCGCGTATTCGCATTATACTCATTATTCCCTATCTCCTCTTAAAATTAATGACATTATGACTGACTCACCCTGTATACGTAAACCATTTTTGACACTTGAAAAACTATGTATTGCATATGACTCGCATCACAAAAACGTTAAATACCTACAAAAAGTAATATTTCAATATTAGGAATCGCCTGCCTAGAGACTACAGCAGCCCAACGGTGTAAAGGTAGAAAATACTACCAGTTTAAGTCGTATATTAATAATAGTAATAATAATAACAACAATATTAACAATCTGTGTGCATAAAAAAATTAGTATTATTTTAAACTATAACATCCCCAGATATTTGCAGCGTTCTGCAAAAATCAAAATTTTCACCAGTGTTCTATATGCAATTAGCAATGCAAAATTCTAGGCTATGGTTCACTTTTACCACAATTTTAGTAACTAATTTTTAGTTTTAAACGTTTGATAGTAATTAAGTATAGGAATTTATGTCGGGTATGTTAGTGGATAATTTTGACAGACCTGTAATGAGTGAAAATGTAGTTTTGGTAGAGTGGAACAAAAGTACGAAGAACAAATAAAAAATGCTGCAGATATCCGGTACCTAGGTATTCTTATTAATAAAAATGTGTATTGTCGTCGTTTCTAAATTTGACAACGCTGTCAAAAGTGACCGCATGGTAGTTGGTAGATTTATTGTCATAGGCGTCGGTTTTCTTAGAGAAAAGAGAGTTTTGCCCCATTTTTTAAACATCGAGCCAGAATTTATTGGCTTTTAAGCCTCCCCGACCACGTGGTTAAAATTTTAGTACTTAGTCATAGTTAACCATGTATAAGTAGCATGTTCTTTTCACAAATATCTCCTGAACCCTGAAGCTGAATTTGGTATGAGATTGTAGATAGTCTGCCTCGGACATTATTAATAAAGTAGCTGTGCGTAATGCTATTTAGTTTTTTCTCTACATTTACTTTTTCAGGGCATTCGAGGCATTATTTCATTTCACATAAAAGTATATTTAAAGGTTAATTTTCCAAAGAAAATTGCTAAAGCTACTACCATTGGTAAGCTTGAAAAATCATGAAATCATAACATGGAAAAGACTGGGAAGATAATTCAAACAGATTGAGTGGCAGGTTGTAGGTGGCTATGATGCATTGCTGCAATCTAATATTTTCAGTTAAGATCCTAAATGGATGTTAAATATGTATCATAAACAATGTGCAAAATATCTGTTTTCAATTAAGCGCTACATTTTGTTTGTGTATTCTTTAATTATTGGATTTGTCAGTGGTAGTGCTATAAGTTTAAGTACTTTTTCTGGAAAATTAAGTTTCAAATGAAACAAAGTAATGCATACTTTTTGTGAAGAACGAAATGGCGCTTCAAATGCACTAGAACGAAAAATTTTAAATATGAATCCAAAGATAAGTTTTTGAAAAAACTAAATGGCTTTACGCATAATTAATAACTTCTCTGATACTTAACAAAACTACTTAATGATATTCAGACAGACTATCTACAACTTTATACCAAATATACTAAAATCGGCTTTGGCCTAATGTAGTTTAAAATAGCCTAATATCTCAAAATCACAAAGAGGATATATTTCGTTCAATTTTTGAAATATCGACCTGGGGAGTTTTAAAAACATCTGTAACACTTTTAAATAATAATTAAAATATCATGTTAAAAGAATGATTCTAGAAATTCGATTAAAATTGATTATCTTTAATTACTATTACGTGCATTTATAACTAAGGGCAGTTGCGTTTAAATACTATTTCAAATTCTTGCATGTCATATTACCAGTTATATTTCTTATCGTAGAGTGATGACTGAAGAATTACTTTAATTATGGAAATTAAATATATTGTTTTTGTGACGCAGCGATCCTATTTTTGGTAGAAAATTGTCAATAAATATTTTATGAGTTAGACATTTCATGCCTCCTTGAACAATTAAATAAAATGTTTATTATTATGCAGCAACATTATCCAGCGAGTAGGTATTAATTTATATCGTTATATTATCATGTTCGCAATTTACATTTAAACAAGGAAGAGAAATGTAAAAGAAATATATTTGTTAACTATGTTAATACATTTAACAATACAGAGTATCCCAACGAAAATTTGACCCCCCCTATAATTGGAAAACCGAATAATATTTCAAAATTCGCCGAGACCCGTCGATTTTTGTTCTTGGGGGGACCTTTTTTGACAGTCAAGCCAACTCGATATGTTCATCCCCCTAATGCCTAGCAACCCCAACTTAAAAATTTCAAATGCAACTTCCCCACTTGTGGCACATCATTTTAAAGCCCTTTTCATTGCGAATACAGTGACGTACCGTTTTTAGAAATCGGTTGAGATTTGACAGAATTATTGGTTACAAACGAAAAGACGACAAACCATCTTACGCGTAGTAATTTCTACACAAATGCCCACCATTTCTGACTTTTTTGTAAACTGATAGACACATCAATAACAATTGGGTAATGCGGTCATGTGTAGTAGATGAAAAACTTATTAGTGGTGGACATTTGTGTAGAAATTACTACGCGTAAGTTGGTTTGTCATCTTTTCGTTTGTAACCAATAATTCTGTCAAATCTCAATCGATTTCTAAAAACGGTACGTCACTGTATTTGCAATGAAAAGGGCTTTAAAATGATGTGCCACAAGTGGGGTAGTTGCATTTGAAATTTTTAAGTTTGGGTTGCTAGGCATTAGGGGGATGAACATATCGAGTTGGCTTGACTGTCAAAAAAGCTCCCCCCAAGAACAAAAATCGACGGGTCTCGGCGAATTTTGAAATATTATTCGGTTTTCCAATTATAGGGGGGTCAAATTTTCGTTGGAATATCCTGTATAGGCATAAAAGCATGTCATAAAAGGTAAACATTACAGTGTACCTCTATAGTCCAGTCACTTAAGGAGTTCACCTACGAAAATTGAGATAACCAGCTATAGACTCGTATAAACTTGTATTTTGATATCCTAAAACTGTTCTCAAAATTCACATATGATTCGATGGCCGCAAAATCTGGGGTCAAATGTCAAAAAAATCGATTTTTTGCACATTTTTTGCAAATATCTCGTTTCTTATGTATTTTACGCTTTTTGTATTTATTATCAATATTGTAGAGAATTAAATTTTCTACAACTTTTATTTCAAACATTTTTTTATACGTTGAATTGTTTTCGAGATAGAGGGCAGAGAGCGCGCGGATAGAATATCATTTGAAATCAACTGGTAGTCGAAATCATTTCATATAAGGTTTATAAATTGTTACTAAATCTATAATTATAAATAATTTTCATTTTTTATTAACAATTACATTATATTTAAATATTTTTCTGCTTAATTATTTATTTTCAATTAAGTATTAATTTATTTAATAACACTTACCTGCCCGTGTAGTTAAAAATTTGTAGAGGGAAAAATTTAAATCATATTATAATTTAATTCTTATTTATAGTAATTATTCTTTAATAAATAAAAAAGAATAGAAAAGAAATAAAATTTTAAATAATGTTTTTATTAAAAAATATCATTCGATTATGTGATTGTCAAAATTTAAAAAAAAGGAAAAATAATAATTATAAGGACAATAAGTTCTAATTTCAATTTTCTTCTTCTTCTTCGTCGTCGTCTTCTCGCAGCTGTAGAATTCCAAGGTCATTATCGTCTTCATTATCGTCTTCAACGAGATTTGTCTGTAATTCTTCCATGATTTCTGGACCAAAGGTCATATTTTCATTCTCATATGGTACAGCACTGAGACAAGCTTGCCCATTACACTGGTCACAAGCTAAAGAGCACTGCAACCCCGCTTTCCTGCATCCACATCTTGAACCACACCCACTCTTGCAGTTACAGAATATTATATAATGTAATTGTTAATAAAAAATTAAAATTATTCATAATTATATGTTTAGCAATAATTTATAAACCTTATATGACATGATTTCGATCGGGACTACCAGTTGATTTCAAATGATATTCTAACCGCGCGCTCTCTGCCCTCTATCTCGAAAACGATTCAACGTATAAAAAATGTTTAAAACAAAAGTTGTAGAGAATTTAATTCTCTACAATATTGATAATAAATACAAATAGCGTAAAACCTATAAGAAACGAGATATTTGCAAAAAAATTGCAAACAATCGATTTTTTTGATCTTTGACCCCTGATTTTTAAAGTTGCGACCATCGAATCATATGTGAATTTTGAGAACAGTTTTAGGATGTTAAAATACAAGTTTATACGAGCTTACAGCTGGGTATCTCAATTTTCCGAAATCTACCTTAAATGACTGGGGCACATAGAAACCTGAAAACATGTTAAAAACACAATAATAGTTACAATGTCCTAAAGAGCAAATAAAAAAAAACAATATAAATTGAAAGCAAAGAGTGAGTGTTCATACAGTGCTTTCGAAAAGTAACGAATAAATTCATTAATTTTGAAATTGAGAAGTTTTCGAAAAAATCTCCTGGAACGTCGATTTTGTTTAAAAAAAACGCACTTTTTGATATACCACCCACATTTGTGACGTCATCGTTGTTCGAGATATGACGTCATCGATAATTTTTTTAAATAGCAACCCCCAATTTTGTTCATGCCATTTGAAAGAGCGTGACATTCTACATACATACATCATGAAAAATTATGGTGTTACATAACAAATGTTTCAGGATAATAATGTTTGAAGATTTTAAAATTTAATTTTCACAGTACATTCTTATTCCAAAATCAACTGTATGTTTCTTATACAATATCGGAACATAATAACGTTGCATCATCAGCAAATAAAATACATCCTTCAGGAGCCATATGAAAATAAAGGTCATTAATGTATGCAATAAACAGGAGAGGCCTCAAGAGAGATCCCTGAGGCACCCCACAGAACACATTCAAAATTTGACAAAGTATTTTTGAAACTGACATATCCGTAAGGTATGACTTCCTGAACAATAAAGAAGTTCTTCGCACTATATAAAATTACAATTTCTCCAGCAATATTTCATAGCATACACAGTCTAAGGTCTTACTGAGGTCACACAATATTGCCGCTGTATACATTGTAATAACATTGGAGAATGTACTTAACCAGTTTGAAAGAGGCTAAATGGTAAAGCAAATTAATCAAAAATTCAGTGTCACAGTTTTTTCTTTAAACAATGTAATGTTTTGTAAAGTAAAAATATTTTTTTAAATTTCTATAAACTGTACCTTTAAAACATTGTTCGATAAACATTGTGTTACACAAATTTTACAAAAATACAAATTCTTTGGTCGCAGATTAAACTTTATCAATGAAGTCAGCATCTATTATATAATAAAAATATTATCTCATTGCTTAATACATATTCGGAACAATTTTGTTGACCTACGTTATGTTGGCACAATTGACGGCATTTTTCAAATAGCTTAATTATCTCAAATAAAAATTGCACATAACATGCAAGAAGCAATAAAATTGTGAAATAGGATGTAATGGTGACATTTATATGCATGCTGGAAAAAATGGAAGTAAATGTCCTTTAGAAGGTACTTATAAGTGCTTGATATTTATCTTGTGTCAGTAGCGACTCGTGGACTTAAGAATAGCTGAAGCGGAAGCATAATTTATACTTCGCCGTAAATTTTTTCTTTCATATTAAAAAAGTATCTACGCCTGACAGGGCTGTTCGATTTCAATAACCAAGGATCGTAAATATTACCCACAGGTAAAATAACTTTTCTACATATGTATATAACTGATAAGCAGTTACATGTGGTCAGTAGTTTTTTTTTTATTGAATTTTAAAATTTAATTCCCGTAAGTCATTAGTTTACTTTAGTAATTATTTTGCAGGTAACTGCAGTTGGTAAATATAATTTCTGAAACATAAATTACTGTCATACTGCACAGATGGGTACCACAAGTAAATATGTTGCTGCGATAAGTGAAGTTGTCTAATTCTTAATGCCAAATACATCAATGTGCCGAAGGATATCGCACATCAGTTCAGTTCATCAATAGGTTTTTTGTGGTTATGGCGTGTATTTTGACGTGATATAGTTTATGTGTGTATGGAATACCTATACTACACCAGTAGCATGTCCATTATTACTGCATTACAGTCAACGAATCTTTAATGTACAGTTAATTTGTGCTTAATATATCAGAAATACATTTAGTTAACAGTTGTAATAACTGTAGCAACATAGTTCAGGTACTCCAGCAAGAAATTTTAGCCATTGCTGGTACACAATTAGATGACCTGTTCAAGTTTTTCGTTGGGGCAAGTGTTCTTACCTACCATTACTGATTTTTTTTCTCAGTGTTCACAAGAGGATTTGAAAAGGTTTGACAGAAAATTATACATACACTAGTAAAATATATTCTTAATTGTAATATTTGTAAATTGTAATTATAATCAATTTATTTTGGAAAGCAGCAAGCAATCCATTACAACAAAATATTAATTATAGATCATATTTTTTTCTGTGTTTTATTGAGAAAACTTACCAAAACTGTTCCAAAGCACTTCCAAAAATATTTGTATACTTGTGGTATAAATTAAAAGCAAAAGTAAGTATGTACAATCAGTCATTTTAGGAGACTGTGCGTCACCCCCGAGTCGCCACTGTCTTGAAGTATGACAAGACTTTAAGTACTGGTAATGTGCTAAGGACTTTTTCAGTACAGTTGTACCAGTATTTCTAGATTAAATCTGATATATTGTTGATGTCTAAAACATAATTTATTTATTTATCCTATAACTTCGAAATCTAAAGAAATACTTACATGATATTAAATAATATTTATTAACAATTAGGTGTGGTCAAACATACTGAAATGTTAAGGCAATTATAACAGAATTGAAATGTAATTTTAAATTGGTTTGTCTATTGAAATAGTTATTTATGCACCAAGTGTTGTAGGGATTATACACTGTGACAATTTAAAAATTTACAACGGCTATATCTGAGTAACACAGAAAAAAATCAAAATGCATTGAAATCATTTTTGTTATGTTAAGGAAGAACTCAAATGGTGTATTAATTTACCCATTCTAACTTGTGATAATATCTTGTCTTAAAGGTCTTTAAAAATTATTTTCAGTGTTTTTTCACAAAGCCACATTTGATCAAGTTGTTTCCAACCTATTAAATAAATCATAGAAAAGATGACGTAATAAAAATTGAAGGTCACAGTAATGTGACATATTTATTAGCAACTTTTGTTTGATATATTTTATTGAATAATTAATAGTTAACAAGTTATGGCCGTACTACATTATTTTTTGGGAATAAATGCGTCATGAAAAATAGAGTCGATATAGTAAAACATTTTTTTGTAAAATCCTTATAGTTATAAGAAGAAAATATTGGAGTTGTAATATTTTCTACCTTTACATACGTTTTTTATAAATTTTTTTCTTTTTTTATACTTTTCATGTATTTGCTTATGTTTGTAACGGTTCTGTTTGTTTTGTCATATGCTTATAGTTTTGTTAGTATGTATTTGTAAACAGTTTGTCATCTTTTTTTATATACACATTTATATACACAGTTGTATTGTAAATATTTCTGTTTTTTTAATAAATTTTCAATTCAATTCAACATGCAGGCGATTCCGAATACTGAAATTCGATTTTAACGTTTTTGTGATAGTTTTTACATTAACATTTGACAAGTGTCAAAAATTGTATCAAAGAATATTTAAAAAATAAATCTTTATTTATATACTCTGCTATGTTAATATGCGTAATATTTATAAGATTAAAAATAAATATCAATTTCTCCTGCTCCATTCATACTCATACAAAATTAAAGAAACTAAATTAATGAACGGACGATACAAACTATAATAACACCTGCTGATTACGCCTTAGGGCACAATGTTCGTGTATATCTATAATAATCGTATTCAAGGCTAAACAAACAAATAAAGGAGAAGTGAAAAGATCAAGTCATATTGAACTAGTTTGGTGATCGAAGAAAATATATGTACATATTTTGCATCGATTCTTACAGAATGTTTGCACACTTGCAGTTTAAATATAAAGGAAAGGTTTCGTTAATAAAATATTTAATAGTAGTAGCAGAGCTATCTGTAGATTTTGGCCATTTCTAAAGCTCGTATCCCAAATAGCACCAAAGTAACACTAACTAAAACTGGTACCTTCAAAAAGTAAATATTACATAACCGCCACCAAATTTGCTACTTTGTTGTATAAACAACATTTTTTTTAAAATGTACCTATCAATAAAATTTCATTCGTTTTAATTTTGGGGTTCACCAACGCACAATAATATTTATTTCGTACCTACAAGAAAATGGAGATGGCATATGTAGAAAACAATGAAATATAAGAATATTGCCAGATAAAGAAAGCAGCATACTAATATGATAGAGTGATGGGAAGTCCCTTAAAAGTTGTGGTTTCCATGCCGCGACGTCCCCGCGGAACCAAAAACTTATTCCTTAGTTTACTCGCAAGCACGTAATGGAACGTTTATATTATGCGCATATAGCTAGTGGCAAAACACTTTAAAGTACTTACAATAGTCTAATTGTGCTAGTTGGGATAGCGTTATAATTTTTCTGAAATCGTTAGGAAATGTGTACTTATTCGACCCAATTTCAGAATGCAAAATACCATATTCTAGTATTTTAATTCTTTTCTAATCAGGCATCAGCAAACAGTACCGGAAAGATACTTCTCTGACGTAGGCCAACAAAGTTAACTCCGTATTCTTTCTCTATCTCTATTTTATACAAATAAATACTCGTAAATACGCGCAGGCATACCCACTTCAAAAAAATTTAGGGGCAGATTTAATTGCTTTAAAGAAACATAAGGAATGAAAATCTTCAAACGTTGCCAAGGGATATATAGAAAAATATTATACATATAAAGTATACATAGCACAGGTAAAATCTTTAGAAAGGGGAGAGAGACAAAGAGAATTTTTCTAATAGTAATAATATTGTGGAAGAAATAATTAACAGCAATAATGTCGACGACTTTTAGAAGATGAAGTTCTGCCAATAGTTATACAAATTGAACGTTACATAACCGAAACAGTGGCCATAGAATTTTTGATTCGACGATAATCGAATTTTTATCACTTTGTACCAAATTTCAGTTTTTCTGCTGAGAAATAATAACGCTAGATGGTATTTTCTAACGTCTATTTGGTTTATCTTAATGGCATAACTTTCTTTCTAATTTGAACCACCCTATATATATTTTACGTTTTCCGAGATGCCAATGGTGAGACATGAAAAACAGACCACCCTGAAAAAATTGCGGTTTTCCAAACATTCATCTGTGCGTTTAGGTTTTAGAACCTCAAAGAAATGAATAGTCAAATGCTGATTTAATGGGTAGATATGTATATGTTACAACAAGGCAATGTAGAAATATATTTGATATATTGACAAATGTTAAATTAGGATGAAGATGGCTAGTCGTAAAATATTTATGAAGCAAGTAGCAAGATATTTGTCATTAAACTTTACATAGTAAAACACTTACGGGGTAAAATTGATTAATAGTCGATTATTAAGGAAAATTTAACTGCGAATTTTATTTAGATTTGCTAAGGTATAACATATTTAATTAGGTTTGCTAAGGGATTTAATTAGATCCAGTTTAAATTTCCTTTGATAAGCTCACCGTTCGTCTTATAGATATATTTATAAATAGAGAAATCTAGGCATCTTCTTTGTGATACGAACATCTGTCTGGGGAAACCGTAGATGTTTGTATTCTGGCAATGACTGGCACTTTATATGTCCATACGCATATGGTGATAGAACTGTATTAGCAATTTGTAATCAAATTTATAATTATATGGATTTTCAGTGTTAGGAATTTAGGAGCAGCATGTATGTTGCATCAATTAGAAAGTGAAGCAAAGCTGATTTAAGAATATTTTTTCATCTCCAGATTTAACGTATTAAAATGTTAAACGAAATTGCCTTCAGCATATTGAGAAGTATAATAATGATGATAACAAAAAAAAATTAAATGCCAGTAAAATTTGGGTTAAGTAGAAAGTGAAAAAAATGTTTAACACACTTTTTGTATCAGACACGTGTAGTATAAATTTTGTAGCTATGTCCTAGGAAACTTTGGCAATAGCAAACAGTTTTTTCATAGTTTGAATGGGTGTTTTTATACGACTTACGTAACTAAAATCAGGATTATTAAGAATTTAATTGTATTAAAATAGTCTCTTGTTCGTCAGTTTTGTCATCACCAAAACTTTTATATATGATTTTAATGCATTACTTATTGTAACATTTAAAATTGCTAGGAAATAATTAAAATAGACGTACGGTTTAATGACAAAGTGAAAACATGATTAACTGTACAAATGACAACAAATTACATTGTTCAGGTGACTACATTAATCCGTATTATTAAGAAAAATTAGTTCACTAATTTAATTTTGCCATCTATTACTTTCTGGATAGTTACATCTCAATAAGAGCCATTGTTAAGTTTGTTATTAATGTATATGAACTACTTAGAAAGTTTTAGATTGACAAATTATTAGATTTCTAGTATTTTGTTAAAAAAAAATTGTTACAGATACTATCGTTTGTAATATTAATGACACTCACTAAAATGAATTTTGCGATTTCTTTTGAACTTCTGACGTATTCATATTGAAATCTGCTTTAAATTTTTAACATTAGTTATTAGTTGTTTTACTTACCAAGAGAGATTCAATGGAATATCTATTCAGAACTTCCAGAAGTTCAAAAACTGTTTTAAGAGAGTTTCATTATTATTGCAAACGATTGTACATGTCTGAAAAATATTAAATTAACTCTTCTTACAAAGGTTATTTTATTTCCTTTTAACAATATTTATATTATTGGACATAACAAGTAATATTCACATAATATAATTAGTAATTAATTATACTTATAAAGATATAGTATTATAACTCCATAGCACGCATGACATTTATAATGTACAGGGTATCTAGAAACTAGTGGTCAAAAATGATAGAAGATACAGGGAGAGTCAAAATAATGTTAGTACTTGACATAGACTTTAGTCCTATCTGGTTTCATTACGAATATATGTAACAAGTTAAATATTGACTTTCAGTCGCAATTTCTAAACCGTTACCTTGAAATTTGAATGATAGTAGTAACTCAAGTAATACAACTTTCACTATTTAAATTGAAATCAGTGGCGTCTGGTGAAATTTCAGGTATGTCATATCTTAATAACCAGACATGGGACCCAAGCCAAACTTTAGTATATATGTACTGTGGCTATATAGAGAACTTCAGTAGAAGGAGAATGATTTTGCCGTTTGCGAAAAAAAAGTTAAAAAAAACGTGGGCCTCACCTAAGATTTCCAAATTGGCTTGATTAAATTTCGAGAAACATTTTTTTTTCTCATAAACTAGACATAATTCTATCGATTCAGATTTTATTAAAAAAATTTAATTTTTGTTAAAGTTACAGCAGTTTGACATTTAACATTGTATTTGTGATACATTATAAAAATTCTAGTTTATGGAAGAAAATGTTTCTCGAAATTTAAAGTCCCACGTTTTTTTTTCAACTTTTTTTCGCAAACTGTCGTTCTCCTTCTACCAAAGTTCTCTATATGGCCACAGTGCATATACCCTAAAGGTTTGGGTCCCATGTCTGGCTATTGAGATATGGCATACTTGAAATCTCACCAGCCACCACTGATTGAAATGCTTCATTATATAGGTATGGCCAAATTTAAGTTTTTGAATTTATATGATTTTGACGGTGTTGCCAAATTTGACATTTTACATTTGTAGTTCCCTGTCAATTTGCTGCAAAAAAGCTATACCTGGTTTTAATTATATCTTTTATCACTTTCTAAATGAACTTATATTTAAAGATACATGTAATAATAATTTATTAATAATGAAGTTAGTATTTCCAGGCAAAAAAAATAAAATAAAGAAGATATTAAGGAACGTTTTCAATACGACCACCTCAAGTATACTTGTCTAAAATTGTCTAAACACTTCCGTTGCACACAAAACAGCATGTTGTTGTCAATTTTATTTTTATGCCCCATCTAGGAGAGCCAAACTTTAGATGTAGACTATTATGCACATAAAAGTACAGTTTATTTACACGAAATAGCTATTACTAAATAGATATACGTGTTAAAAGTAAGATTTTATTTTGTGAGTGAAGATGATTAAAAAACGAACGTAGCGAGTTTTTTAACTTCATGAATAAAATAAAATCACTTTTAACACGTATATCATACACTATTTTTTTTACAAAACAATCGGAAGAACTTTAAATTCAATAAAAATAAGAAATCAAGAAATACCACACAGATCGCAATGTTTGTGAACCAAAATTTTCGTAGCAACCAGTGCTGTTGTTAGTTACGGAAAAAACGCAAAAATATTGACAGCATTTTCTAGTAATATTATAAGTATAATGAATAATCTCGATAATGAGCGTAACGAATCCATCCCTGCTGAAATCGAAGAAGCTGCCAGTCGAGCAACATTGGAATTATTGCCAACGAAATAAAAGGAACAGTACGAAATCGCTTATAGACGCTTTTCGGAATGGTGCAACATTAAAAAGGTTCCTGGGAAATGTAACGAAAGTGTTTTATTGGCATATTTTGAGGAAAAAGCCAAGATATGGAAATCGTCAACGCTGTGGTCAAATTATTCCATGATCAAAACTGTTAAAAATAAAGCAAGATCAAGATATAAGCAAACATTATAAACTTATTGCTTCTTTAAAACGGAAGGGTGAAGGATATCAAGCAAAAAAGTCAAAAGTTTTGACGAAGACGCATATCGACAAATTTCTCACAGAAACAGAAGACGAAAAGTATCTGATGATGAAAGTCACAGCAATAGTGGGTGTCTTCGGGGTATGTCGCCGAGAGGAATTGTGTCAGATGACCATCGACAATATCGAATATTTGGGCACTTCGGTTTTTGTGACCATACCAGATACTAAAACGAAAGTGCCTCGGACTTTCAGTGTTGTTGGTGAATTCTATTTAAATTTTTTTAGAAAGTATATGGCATTCCACCCACCTAACGCTGACCATAGATGACTTTTTCTTAAATATATGAAGAATAAATGTGTGAATATTTGGTAAAATGCCTGCCGACATTGCAGAGTTCTTAAATCTACCAAATCTTCAACTCTACACCGGACACTGTTTTCGTCGTTCATCGGCGACATTGTTAGCAGATTCTGGTGCAAATCTTACTGCCATCAAGAGACATGCAGGATGGAAATCTTCGACGGCAGCTGAAGGCTACATTGAAAATTCACTGGAACAGAAGAAGGAAATTGCGTGCCAAATACTTCCTACTGCTGCAACTACTAGCAAGACCACCAGTACTACCAGTAGTATTTCTACAGAAAGTAGATGTGTCACACATGTTGACAGTAAAACTAACTTAAGTATGATGAGTCCTCAGGGAATTACAATTTCAAATTGTTCTAATTTTGCTATAAATATTAATAGTAATAACTAGTCAAAATGTTGGTTTGTACTTATTTAAAATTAAAAGTTGTTCATGTGTTTGTTAAAACGTTTTATTAATTTTCAAAACAAAATTTAAATAAACTTACTTTAAACACTAGTGTTAAAGGTAACTTACTTTTAACACGCTTGTCAAAAAATGACATTTTTAACATCAAAAATGACAATTAAATCCCACTTTTAACAGTTTTGTAGAAAAAATACATTTTATTGTAGTTATAATGTCCTTTCTCTTAACCAGTGATATATCCGTAGAAGATACGTACACAAATTTTATATTCAAAATATCTTCACAAGCAAAATGTTACATGGTGAACGTTGTTGTTATCGTCCAATGATTTTAGTTGGCTTACTGTCTATTCCGCGCCTAAGTTTCCCTTCTGCCGTCGCACTTCCACTTGCGTCCTAACTTGATATCGCCAGTTGACGGAAGCGTCAGCTTGATACATAATTTAATATAATGGTTGTACTAGATGCGCCAGGTAAATTTGGTGTAAAATAATAATTTTATTAAACAGTCATGGATTTAATGGTTGTGTTGTTGGACGAAGGTAAATATATTTTTGTTAAATTTGAAAATGTTGTGCTGAAGTGTAGTAAGTCAATATGTTAATGTTTTATAAATTAAATTATACTTAGATGCGGATTCTAATGATGCCTGCAATTTAAAACAATTTAGGCTTTGACGGGGAATGTATGCAAAATTATCACCTGAAGAGACCTATAATTGTAAGAATATATATATATATATTGTACTTTATAATTGCGATGCATTATCTTCGTTCGTAATATGTATTGTTACTAAAAATGTTTTGACACTAATTAATTTATTCATTAATAGAAGGGAATGCACTAGTATATGTTAAGTTAATAATTTAAAACATGCACGCGAGACATGTTTAGGAAACTATATACAGGGTGTCCCTAAAAGGTTGGGACAGTGTTTCGCCACATAAGGTATAACTGAAAATAAGTCGATTTAACTAAACTTGTCTTAGTCCAAAAGTTGATAATCACGGAACTGCAGGGTGTCAAAGGTTAAAAAATAAATCGGGTTTTCTTTAACAACTTTCGACTGTTTCACGTTAATTTCACGAGATTTTGTATCCAGGGGTTTCTTGGGATGGCAAATTCAATTTTATTGTCCATTTTGGTATATCTTCTAGAGGGCGCCACCGGCGACGATTTCGAACCATTTAAACCGTTACAACTTTTTTTTCACCCTGTATATTATTTTGGACTAGAAAAATCTCTTCCCCAGTCTTTTATAGTTAAGGAAGGTTACCTTATTGAAGTTGCTTGGAGCAACGGTTTCCGAGAAAAACACATCTAAACTCATGATTTATTATTTATCTACAAAATTCAAAATTATACATTTATCCTCACAATCCTCAAGGAACACTGGTAATTTTAAAAACCTAATAGTTTTTGTCGTATGGAGAATTGCATTTTTGAGACTTTATAGTAGTTCTTTGACTATGGGGAAGTTGTACGAATTTTATATTGGTTTGAAATGTATTACAGTACAGCGTAATCTTTCAAACATATTGAAAGATCAGATCATATGTGTTGGGGCAATAATCACATAATATTTAAAGTATTAACATTAATAAATTGCCATAGAATCACTGGTGCGACGTTACACGCTATTTAGAGCGGTTTGTTTTTGGGGATACAGGTGCAGCTTATAGTGATGGTGATGTAAACAGGCGTTTGTTTCTTGTGTGGCATTTGTGCGTTATAGATATACAGTGTAAATATTGTGTAGGTAATGCCATAATTATTGGTGGTGATGTGGTGAACTTGCGGTATTATAAAACGTAATTCCTTTTATTTACAATATACAGTGCTTTCGAAAAGTAACGAATCATTATTTTTGAAATTGAGAAGTTTTTGGAAAAATCCACTTTTTGACATACGATCAACATCTGTGACGTCATCGTTGTTTGATATATGACGTCATCAACAATTTTTTTAAATAGCAATTCCCAATTTTGACCATGCCATTTGAAAGAGCGTATCATTCTACATACGCATCGTCAAAAAATATGGTTGCCTGACAGTAGCCTTAGCGACCGAGAATGTTTTTTATTGCTGTCAGATAAAAACTTGAAATCGTACTTTATTAAATACTTTTTTTTTGTTTTTTAAGTTATTTCTTTAGTTCTTATCTTTTTTTTTTTTGGAAAAAGCAGTGCGTTTGAAGTGTTTATTGAGTAGTACTTTGTCATTTTATAAAAAAAAATGGTTAAATTAACTGAACGAGAACGAATTGAAAATCTTTGCATGATCGGATTTGGAGACAGGATGCGCACCCAAAAAGGAGTACTTGAATTGTTCAATGAAACTCATCCTGATCGACATCACATTAGTCAAACCATGGTAAGCAATAGTCTAAATACCGTAACTTTGGACATATTTGTGATCTTCCTAAATCTGGTCTACCGTCAAAATTAGTAGATGATGAGCTTAATGTTTTGTTGGCAATACAAGAAAATCAACACTCAATATTTACCCAATTGGCTTCTGATTTCAATATGGCAGCGTCCACAGTTCACCAAATTATGAAAAAAGCAAAGTATCATCCTTATAAGGTATACCTTGTTCATGAGCTATCTGAACTATCTGAAGACGACTTTGATCGGCGAAATCAATTCTGCGAGCAAATGCAAGAGCTATGCAATAATGATAATAATTTCGTAAAAAACGTAATTTTTTCTGACGACGCTACGTTTGTTCTGAACGGCCATGTCAATAGGCAAAACTGCCGTTATTGTGCTACCGATAATCCTCGATGGATGATGGAGTATTACACTCAAAGTCCCCAGAAAGTAAATGTGTGGTGCGGCATAGTCGACGGAAGAATTCTGGGTCCCTATTTCTTTGACCTCAACCTAACGGGTGCAAGATATTTGGATTTTCTTCGAGACGACCTCATTGCTGAACTAATAACTTTATATCCAGATATAGAGGGGCATGATCTTCCAAGAAATTACATTTTCTTTCAAAAAGATGGTGCTGTACGTGCTTATTTAGATGAGCTGTTCCCGAATCGTTGGATAGGGTGAAGGGGGCCGATTGAGTGGCCAGCCAAATCGCCTGATTTGACACCCTTAGATTATTTCTTGTGGGGATACTTAAAAATCAAAGTATACGTTACTAGACCGGTTAATTTAGAAGATTTAAAAGCAAGAATTCGTTACGAGATACATCGTATACCTCCTGAAGTTATTGATAATGTCCAAAAAGAATTTATTAATCGTCTTGGCTACTGTCAGGCAGCCAACGGTGCACAATTTGAACATTTAATTTAGTCGATTTTTTGCATAATCATTATCGTTTTCAGTATTGTGAAACTTAAATTTTAAAATCTTCAAACATTATTTTCTTGAGATTTTGTTTATGTAACACTATAATTTTTCATAATGTGTATGTAGAATGACACGCTCTTTCAAATGGCATGGTCAATCTCGAACAACGATGCCGTCATTCTAAATCTACAAAATTTTTTATAATAGTTTTCTAGTAGCACCTATCTTAATAATAATAATAATAATCTTATTTATTCCCAGAGATAATATGTACAATTGTATAAGGATGTGTCAAAGAAAACCTAAAAACTAATACGACAAGTAAAAAAGAAGTCAAAATACACATTTTCATCCAAAACATTCATCCAAGCTATATGGACATAGATCAAATAAGGAAAATTTGAGTCGTTTCTTAAACTGACATAAGGCATTACAGTCTTTTATGTCACCTGGCAAAAATCTTAAGGCCCAAACAGCTTAGTTTTAGTGACATTTAGTTTCCTAAAAGGTATATAAAAATCTTGTCGGTGGCGGGTACTAACCTGACGAAAGTTGTTATTAGTAATAAATTTAGTTTTGTTTTTAAATATATTCACACTCAATTCAAATATATAAATCCGGTAATGTTCAAATACGATATCTCTTAAATATATTCCTATACGAACACAAACGACCAACATTTGCAATGCATCTTAATATCTTTTTCTGACATAAACATATATCATTAGCCATAGTAGACCCACCCCAAAAACAGATGCCATATGGTAGCCTGCTTCTCACTTGAGCATGGTATAAATCTATAACCTGTTATGTCGTAAGCATTTTTTGAAGATTTCGGAACGAATAACATACGGAATTCAGACAGTTTGAACATCAATATTAACTGTTTCCAAAGTTCTTTCACTCTTGTAAAAGATAATTTGAATTAATAATAATTTAATATTTATTTATTACATGATTTAATAAATATAAAGAAAGCTCTGATTTAATTTCCTCATTACCAAGTATTATTTACCTATTACTGTTGCCATTTACGTATAACCGTTGATTATTCTTTGTTGAAATTGTTGGACTCATTACATATGTTGTTTTAGTTTCCCATAGCTCTCACTTTAATAAAATACATCTCGCTAGTGAAAATGCATTTATATTGTATGTTTATCCTTAATTCGTCATTAAGTATAATTTTATTAAGTTACATAAGATAAATAATGTTGTAAAATATTTTTATTCGTGTATCACTCAAAAAACTAATTTTTGAAAATTAGTTGTTTCCAGTACATTTTTGAGGTTAGGTTTTCTGCACTGTATGTCACACATAGAAAAAGATAAATATAGAACGTGCTTAAAGATGCGCGAAGTGGTCAACTTGTGCTCTCCGACATTTTTAGGTATTTTGAAGCCGGTAAATTTAAATTTGTAAACAAACATTGTTGATACGCTACAGAACAAATATTTTTAGCATTGTATATCTTTAAATTGTATGTAATTTTTTCAAGTTGCTCTTAAATAATTTCCTTTGTTTTGCATAATAAGGGTCGAATTAATTAATACTTGAATATTTAACAGTCTCAATAAAATCATTATCAAAAGTATGTAAAATATGTATAGTGCAATTGTAATAAAAAAATTAATTAAATTTTAAGGAAAATATTTTATGCAAGTAAACGCAATGATTGCTTTATATTTTGGTTCATAATACCTGTTCACATTTATCGAATTAATACCTGATGTCTTGTGTTGAAATTTATCTGATTTATATTTCTTTTTAATGAAGTCATAAGCTATTTTTTCTTTTACATGCATGGCTGAATTTATTGAATGCCGATTTAACTCGCATGTCAGGCTCATCCGATGGATTTAATAGGTATATTTACACTCATGTCAAGTTAAATTAAATCATATAGGTGATTAATGTTCTAACTTATCGATTTCATTAGATCTATGCACCACGTCTAGGAATGAATTACTTCTTTAAAATGATACAAATATGCTTGTGATTCCACCATATGTCACTACTACGAAGTCACTAATAAGACACTAGAAAGTAATTAATAATCATTTATTATAATTTTAATTACTTGTTTGACTGCAAGAAGTATTTATTTATACATATAAATTACAGAAGGCAGTTCAAATATGCATCAGATTACAACAATTAACTTATCATATTACTTGAACCACCTTGGGGCGAACAGCCCACTCTAGAGTGATAATGAGTTAACCATCTATTATGAGCTCCGAACTGTGAACTAATTTCCTTCTTTCCACCACTTCTTTCTTGATAACTCTTTCGTGCAGTACACTAGCATACTCGTTACATCTTTTCTTAACTTCAAGAACTCTTTTTCTTTACTTTCCTGTGCTTAAACTGAAACAGAAATTCTCAGTCTCTGTTGTTTCGTACTGGTGGATATTCGTATACTACCAGATGACGTATACTAGGAGGGAACTCTACCTACATAAAATCTATAAATGATACTGTAGGAAACAACTACTCCGCGGGCTAATGCCCCGACCGGCATTGAATTATACCTGCAGTATCTGTGTGAATAGCCAGGAACCCTTATATCGGCCACTCCACCAGACATAGACCGGTTTTGGGCTTGTTAGCCCTCATCAGGGCTAACAAGCATAGGTGAGATGACCGACAATTGAACTGGCTGTTCCTTCATATGTAGGTTCACATATATTATAAATCGAGTGCAGGTGAGATGTAACTGGTCTGCTACTTCCTGCTCGGCCTAAGCGGCTCGACTTGCAGGAAGAGACCTACATTGTAGTAGGTACTTACCGCAGACCTCTCGCCCTGGGCGATGCACAATTAAATCTATAAATGATTCATTCATGAATCATGGCGCATCGTCCAGGGCGAGAGGTCTGCGGTAAGTACCTACGACAATGTAGGCCGCTTCCTGCAAGTCGAGCCGCTTAGGCCGAGCAGGAAGTAGCAGACCGGTTACATCTCATCTACCTATATAAAATTCTCTTGTTTTATGTGGTGAGCTTGAAATACTAGATGTATAGGACTGGGTGGCATTTTTTCAGATAACTTTTCTCTGGCGAAGATAATGCTAGTACTACTAGAATTTTCTTCTATGATGTCACACATTACATTAAACACAGCAAAGGTGCTCTTGTTAAAAAATTGAACCAATTTCTGAGAAAATGCTGTTGGCTGTGCTAAAGATTAAGATATCTAATAAAAAATGTAATTAAAATATCATACTGCTAAGCAATGAGAGATATAAGAAGGAATTTAAAAAATGACTAAC
Organism: Monochamus alternatus; assembly: GCA_037114965.1. Lineage (NCBI taxonomy): Eukaryota > Metazoa > Arthropoda > Insecta > Coleoptera > Cerambycidae > Monochamus > Monochamus alternatus. The sequence goes on from CM073430.1 coordinate 23,910,231, forward strand.
AATAAGTATTTACGCACACATTGCAATATGGTATAAAAGTAATAAAATGTATAGATTTTGAAGATATGTCAGTAGAACAAACGAAAGGAGAGATTGATTTCACAATTTCTTAATGAATTCAAACTAAAAACTCCATTTGAGCAAACTGAAGTAAATTCGTCTATAATAACAAACGAATTAACCTCCTACACGTCGACTACAAATTATTTTAAATATTCCCATTCCTTGCTTTATTGTTTCTAACGGTGGGACAACTATAGTATCGTCTTATTATTGAATCCTGCAGTTTTATGTATCAATTTTTATATTTGTGTAGGATTAATAGCCACTATTTTGAGCTGCGCATAATATATGACGAATTAAAATTATTACCTATACAGTTATGTCGAACAGGGAAAGATTTCTATTAAAATGAATTAGATACATTTCTCCTTTCATCTATTGTAATCTGGTGACATAGTTTTGTTGGAAAAGATACACTCTATTTATTTGAATTGAGAGAAATGATTCAGTGATGCATATTTTTGTCAAATGTACTACCCAATGTGTAACATAACACTAATATTTTTTTTGTAACTAAATTAAACTTTGATATTACTGTAAGTAAGTAATAAACAATAGGTAAGTATTGTTTTTTAAAACATATTACATAAAAAGTACTGTTATTAAGATATTTGAAATGTTACTCAACAAAAATTAAATAAATAAAATTATATCTCTTTCGAACCCATTATTGGAAGTGTTTAAAGCAGTTAGGATGTGTCAATATTACTAGGGCTGATAGAACATTGAAACATAATGTTGGTAATTGGGGGGTTTGCTTAATAAACATATGTACTAGAACCAATGATTTTTGACATACAGGGCGTGTAACAATTTAAAAAATAAAAATAAATTTTAGATGTAATTTTCGTAGACTAACAGATTTGATTAAAATTTGAAGTTTTTGGTAGTGTCAAATACGCCATTATTTTTTTAACATAATAGAGGACGCTAGTTACTAGTATTTCTAATACACAACAACAACAACAATACAATTATTTTCCATTTAGAGAATCAAAGTAAACGAATATAATTAGTTCTATTGTTATAGAAAGAGATAGGAAAACCACTAGGCTGTGCTCAAGCAGATAGAGCAAGCTCCATCTCTCTAGTATATCACATTTTACGATAAAGTTTAGCCTAATATAGGTATCTATTTACTAAAAAACAATACAAAAGTAGTAGTCGACGAAAGAGAAAAAACAAAACAAAAATTGGCAACAATTTATGAAATCTTAAATATAGCAAAATATTGTTGGTCACTGATAACTAAATAAATATTTTGAAACTTTGATTTTAAAATTTCTTAGACATTGTTTTAAAGTCATCTGGCAGCGCATTGTAAAGTTTTGAAGCATTGTAGGTAAAAGATCGTTCATAGAGACTAGTTTCATGTAAAGGTGCTGTTATAAAATGCTTATTTCTAACATTTATATTATGGATATCAGTACGAAAACGAATTTATTATACAGATACGAGGGAGTTTTTGTACAAATTATTTGATGATATTGGCAGAAAGTTTACAATATCAGACGATTATTCATATTTAACCATTTCAGATCTTGTAATTTATGAGAAATGTGATCTCTACGTCGAATGCCAAATATGTTTCTTGAACATGAATTCTGACACATATGTATTCTTCTTTTAGTTAAAACATCAATACATGCATAATAAACAGGGACACAGTATAAAAAATTTGATAAGATAAGGGTTTCGCAAAGTAACGTTTTTATTTTTATGAACAAATAATTTCTATGTGGATAAAGCAGCTTCAAAGCTATATATGATCTTTGTATGTATTTACTAACTTGTGAATTAAAGCTAAATGTATTGCCAAAACTCAGACCCAAAAGTTAGAAGAACTTTGCACTATAGGAGCGCAACTGTCATTAATCTGTCATTAATTCTGTTGATATTTTATCTCTAACTTTCTTTAATTTGTGTTTATCCCATTCTAGGCCTTGTTAAATTATGTAAAATTTACCCGAAAATGATGCCCTTGGTAAATTTGTTAAAAATGCACCGTTTTCAAGAAAAATGGAAGAAAACTGTGGTAAAGTCAACAAGGAAATTTATGTAATAGTACTTATTTATCATATTTTCTATAAGGGAAACTTTGGCATGTTTTTTATTCTCTAGTTTGAATAGCAATTTGTTCTTTTAGCGAATATTGTAATCCAATAACTCCAATAACTTTCTGTTTTCGCTTTATTTCTCCAGTTAACTATATTCCTATCCTTCAAGTCCTCTACGACAGCTTCCCTCCATCTTTTCCTTGGCCTCCCTCTTTTTTCCTTTTTTCCTTCTGGTGTTCTCCAGGTTATTAATTTCACCGTTCTGTGTTCTTCCATTCTCTCAATGTGTCCAAGCCATTGTAATCTTCTTACTTTATATTTTCTGCTGTGATTCCATTTTCTCCAGGGCTCTTGTTGTTTTTTAACTTCCTTATCACTTCTTCAAGTTCTTCGTCTGTGGGCTCAACGACTATATCTTCATTTTGTTCTCTTATAACTTCTTCTTCCTCTTCATCCCCACCGTTAAGCATCTCCGCAAAATATTCTTTCCATTTTTCTCTGATTTTCTCGTCATCTGTGATTTCGTTTCCTTCTTTATTTTTTATGCTTGCCTTTTTTTATTTCTCTGTAAAAAATTTTAATTTCTTTTCTGTTATAGTAATATTCTATTTCTTTAACCTTACTTTCCTCCATAGCTTATTAATCTTTCAAACTTTTGCTTTCTATTTTCTATGGCCGACTAGTGGCCGACAGATGGCGATTGCATCAGACGCTATCAAAAAATATCGCATACAGTACGATGAATAGAATGTCATAAAATGCTTATGCAGATTATTGTGTGGCAGCTTAATATCAAAGAAGTCTTGCGTGTAGATAAAATATTATGCCGAATCCTTTTTGATTAACTGTTCTGTAATGCCTTAGCGATAAATGTGTGACAGTCTGTTTATGTATTTATGCATATTTGCGTCTGTTTTTTTTTTTGTTACCCTTTGTGACGGAAGGAATCCACCTGGTTGTGGTCGTTGGCATCGGGCCGAATACCTCACTTTAAACAAAATAAAAAAAGGAAAGGGAGATCTCCAGCAAGCAGTCAACAAATACAAACATTTTGGCAGTGACAAGATTTAATGTAAACAAAAAATGATTCAACATTTTTTAAATTTCTCCATGATGAATTCTGTAAATAAATATCAGTAAAGTAGGTGCTACTTCCCTGTTGCGCCATATCGTGTTTCTCATTAAATCATTAAATAATCATCTACATTTTGTAAATAATTTTTTCTTTCAAATACCTACACGGGACAACACGGTGCTTTGTCACTACCTCTGAGAACTTCTCTCCACAACTTTTCGAAGAATGAAAAAAAGTGAAAAAAGAGTGTACTACATTGAAAATAACTAACAATTTTTAGAAGACTGTATACGTGTTAACCAATTTGCAATAGTATATTTAAAGAAAAAAAATCTATGTTCACTTTTATCATAATCAGAAGTAGGTACCTATCAGAAGTTTGTAAATATTTTAATTATATTAGTCACACCGACGTTAATAATCAAATGGTAACCATTTAAACTTAAAAGAAATTATAGTTTTTCTATGTCCAGTACTTCTACCGTGAGATGTACTGTATTTACTACATACTGTTATTTCAACTTGCAAATCTTCACATTTACAGTCACTTGATCTTGTAAATAAAAGTGAACTTCTGCAGTTCATTTGTTTACAACTTCGCCACGATAACTAAACCAAATAATGTAATAATACATAAATTGAGAAGATGAGTTCTTTTAACTACCTGCAATTAAAAAGAAAAATTGGATTATATATCTTTTAATGTAAAAAAACAATGAAACTTGTAATGTTCGCAGACTTTTTTTTGAGTAATACGACACAGAGTTTGCTCTTATAGTGCTGCAGAAATTGCAGGTCACTTTATGTTAGATAGGTTTCTCACCGCACTGGTACAACATAGATAGATATTAAAATGACTAAGTTCGAAACCGATATAAAACAAATGGCTCTGCTGACGAATACTTTTCATTATTTCAAAGATACGACTTAAATATGACAAACACAGTGAATGTGACCATTTAAAATATACCATATTACACCTCGCCCACGCTAGATGCTATTCTGTTAAAATAAAAATTTATCTAAATGAAAAAAAAAGGGTGATATCGATATTCCACGTATTCTATTTATTTTAATCTAACTCTATAACAAGCAACTACCTATTGGTTATCGTACTTTATCTATAGCAGATAATAAGAGGGAAGGTCACTTATTTTCTATGGACTAATTTGTGTATAATTTAATGACCATAAATGTCATATCTGATAAATTAAAAATAATTATGAAAATACGCAATTATACCTTTTTGCCGATTAATTACCTGTTTATTGAAAAAACTGACTAGGCAGCAATTATTCCTGGAATATCATATTATAAGTAGTGCCGTTTAAACAAATAGGTAAAGAATTAATACATAGGGTAAGACAAAAATAATAAAGTAATATTTTTCATACCTACGATATGTTAAGTATATATTATTTAAAAATAATTAAAATTAAAAAAAATACCCGTCCAGCCTTGGAAATTCACTCAATCTTCGGAATGTTGATGCAATTAATTGATAATTTAGGGTTGTTCTATCAAGAAATTTGTAAACCTTTTTAGACCTACTTCTGACTCACTCTGTATATTTTTTTAATTTTAAAAATATCAGCTACTGCAGAGCCCCGTACTTTTTAATATAGAAAGTAATAAATACGCTATTATCTTTTGTACTTGCAACTCAAAGGTAACTTTCTCATTATATACTGATTATCTTAATTAATGCTACGAAAATAATAGATTTTATATGAAGATTAGGGCCTTAACAATTCTTTGAAGTATTTCTTACGTCATTATCCAGTCACTATGAATTAGAGTGTAACGTTGCCCATAACTAATAATCAGCCATATTTGATTTTTTATGGAATGGATTTGCAACTAGACTTTATTTCCGTCTGAAATGTACATGTTGAAGTGTCAATATTTTTGTTACTTTATAACGATTTGTGTTGAAAGCAAAACGGAACATGGTATACAATTATATCTAGTAACGCGAACAAGTTTATAACGTCTAATATTTATATTACTGTAAAGCAGGAAATTCTGTAATGCACTAAATGCTCACTCTCTTTTAACTAATGGTATGTACTCTATTTTTATTGAAAGAAAATTTTATTTTGTGTATCACATTTTATAAATATATTAATTTACAATTTAATCATACCAATATAATTATGAAATACATTCTTATGTTTACAATATAATTAACGGAATTACTTATTAAAATATTAAGACAGAACTTGTCGTCCATTTTCTACTTGCTTTGCATGATAACTGTTTTGTAAATTCAGTAACAGTAGTTGAAGGCATATTAGTGCCAATATTTTTTTTTGCCATTTCCACTTTGCTGGACGCTGAATTTTCAATATAGCCCTCAGCAACAGTCTTCAACCACCATGGAACACCAATATTAGTTATACCTGCTCCAGTATCGACTAATAAAGTAACCGAAGAAAACTGAAAATAATGCCTGACATAATCCTTTGGGTTTGGTAATTTAAGATAGTTGGCTATTTCATATGTAATCTAACCCAACATGTTTTTCCCAACCACTTGTTTGGATTATTGTTATGATATATGGTCAGTATCCGGTTGACGAAGAAACGCTTCTGTACATATCCAAATATCTTGGTGACTTATTTTCATTATCAATTGTACTAAATATGCGCTGTATTAGTCTTGGATTATTTTATAGTTGCTATCAAAGTTTTATCTAAATCCTAAATATCATCTATTATTATGTTACTACTTCTCTACGACAAGCTCCACATATGCCAAAAAGTTTCACCTAATTAAAAAAAATAATGTAGGTGGGATGTAAGTGGTCTGCTAACTTCCTGCTCGACCTAAGCGGCTCAACTTGCAGGAAGCGACCTACATTTTAGTAGGTACTTAACGCAGACCTCTCGGCTTGGGCGACGCGCCGTGAAATCTATAAATGATACTGAAAAAAGTTACAGGACGTTAAAGTTCAAATCTTGAATTCGAAATTCTTAAAATTCTTAGAAAGTTTTCAAAGGATTCTTTTGAAAATTTGGTTTAGAGGATTTTCTGGAATGAGAAAAATGAATCCATACTTAATTTTGCTGTAGAAGCTAGAGGGCGCTACGAAATGTACTCATGGTTGATAAAAACTTTTTTATCAATGTGTGTACGAAAGTTTTAATAGAAAAATATTGTTCTCCTATCTAATTTTCACAAATAGGGTATACTTATTTTACGTCGATAAATTTAATCGTTTTCGATTTATTTCCTGTTTTTCTATTAGATGCAATAAAATAAAAGTTTGTAGTTACTTACGTAAAACTGTCATAGTAAGCTTTGGTTATTTTAAAACAAATTGTACTATTGACAATTAGCTGATTGACAAGTAACTTATGTTAAATAGTGTATTCCTTTAAATTTTTGTTTACAATTATCGCGTGAAATATGGCTCGCCATAATTTATTTTCTAATGAAAAATGCGAGATATGGTATATATTTATGCAAAAGAAAATCTTAATATACGTCATGCGTGTCACAGGTGTTTAGCAAGTTACCTAAATAAATTACTACCAAATTACAAATTATTTAAAAATTTTTATCTTAAACCGGTTAGGAGAAACTGGATCGTTTCGTCCTAAAAGACGAGATGCTGGTCGTCCAACAACTGTTACTCCAGAACAAGAGGAGAATATTTTGCTTTCTATAACAGAAAATCCTGAAATAAGTTTAGACGAATCTCTGCAGCTATAGTGGTACCTAAATCATCTATTCATAGATTATTTCGTAATGAAAAACTGTATCCGTATCACTTTAACCCAGTGCAGAATTTACTACCTGCAGATTTTCCAGATAGAGAACAATTTTGTCTTCGATTCTTAGACCGGCATAATGATGATATTTTTTAGGCAAGGTGCTGTTTATAGACGAAGCCACATTTACCCGTCGGGGAGTTTTCAACTTCAGTAATAAACATGTTTGGGATAATGAATACCCGCATGTATTGAGAACGTCATTTCCAACATGAATTTAAGATAAACATTTGATGTGGTATTGTGGGAAATCATGTGTTGGGCCCTGTTGAATTGCCCTATAATGGCCGTTCTTACTTACATTTCTTAGAACATGATTTTGAGGAACTTATTGATGATTTACCATTGAATGTGAGACACAATATATTTTTTATGCAAGTAGGTGCCTCTCCCCGTTTTGATAGGTCGGGGCAGCACGTTTTCATGGCCCGCACAAAGCCCAGATTTAAACCCCATGGATATCAGTATTTGGGGTATTTTGAAATCAAAAGTTTACAGTGACCCTATTAATACACGGGATGAGCTGTGGCAACCAATTTTAAATGCTAGGAATTTATTAAGAAATGAAGAAACACTACTTAATATTAGACAATCATTTATCAAACGAATAAGATTGTGTATTAATGTAAACGGGGGTCATATTGAGAATTTAATGTAGACACGTGAATGTTATTAAATTATGCAAAACTTTATTTAACTATATTTAGTAGAAAAGTGGTTCTTTATTGCACTAGTGCAATAAAATGTTTATTGCATTCATCTGTCATTCTACTACAGCGTTTTGTCATTATAACAAACATAAACGTTCAAATCGACGTCATGTTTTCCTACACTTAGTGTCATCTAAATAAAACATTTTTTGGTTTTCGCACGAACGTAGAAAAAATATTGTATGCAACTTGTACAGAAAGTGCTTATTGCGCGCGACTTGAAATTGTCGAGTAGGACAACACGTCGAGTGCAATAAACACTTACTTTTTGTGCTTGTTGCATAAATAACTATTAGTTTTTTACGTAAGTATCTACAAACTTTTATTTTATTTTATTGCATTCAATAGAAAAACAAGACATAAATCGAAAACGGTTAAATTTATCGACACAAAACAAGTATACCTTATTTGTGAAAAATATATAGGAGAGCAATATTTTTCTATTAATTTCGAATTCAAAATTTAAATTTTAACTCCCTGTAACTTTTTATTAGCCACAAATGGACAAACGTAAGTTTGGCTTAATCGCATTATTTTGATATAAGGAATCTACTCTTGCTCTGTGTCCCATTAATATCAGGACACCCTGTATAATTCAACCAAAACGAATATTATTGAATCATGAATTATCATTAATAATCAAAATAGACAAGCTCTTAGTCATAAACAAAAATAGCGTAACATATTCATACAGTATTCTTATATTTATCGGGTAATAATTGAAACAACTGCCACAATTGCTATTTTTCAAATTGAATTTGTAGCACATATTTTTCTGTTTCAGATTAACCCAACATGTCAGAAATAACTAGTTTCATGGAGGGATATAATAACTTTATCAAAAAACATTCCGGTAAGTATTTGTATGTTAATATACAAATTGATGCAAATAATAAATAGATAAGTGTCAACGCTCTGGCAAAATTAATATATGGGCGCCGAATTTTTGAAATAGTGTTTTCTACAAATACAAGTAATTTTAGACATTTAAGAACTGAATAATATAGAATTTAGCAAATAACAAGAATCTCATGTCTCCTGCGAATATTCAAAGGTACCGAAGTAAAATCAATATACAACGTCAAAAAGCAATCTATCCAAAAAAAACTTTTTTTGTTACAACATAAACTTACATAGTTCTGCATATAAGATTTTTCACTTTTGTTTATAAGTATGTGAAAATAATTGTTAAAATGTGGAGTTAGAATAGCGAAATAATGTGTGTCATATAAATGCATTTTAAAAGTTATTATATTATTTGAGGAGAGTTTAATAAGTAAAAGTGTATAAACAAAACATCAATAATTTTATTTTTGATATTATTTTTGCTCTACGTGTTATATTTTTCGAAATTTCAGTACCTAAAAAAAAACACAGATTTGGTCATTTTACAGCGAGAAAGACGGCGACCTTATCACTAAAATATAATTGAGACAAATAATGTCAAAATAGGTTTCAGTGAGGGGATATGAAATGGGCATTTTAAAAATAATTTAAGTTATACAGGGTGGATTGTTTTCGGAGTGCAGACCATAGTTGTGTTTTTTTTTTAAATTTGAATACCCTGTATTTGAATAGATATTTATATTTTATATAGAATTATGCAACTTTTTTATAATAGGTATTATGTGCTAAAAACAGTCGTTTCCGATATATTAACATTTTAATATAAAACATTACATTTTCTTCAGATACATTTCATCGTTGTTGATATAGCTATTGACATTGTCACACATGTTGTACCAGTGGCTGCTGATGAGATTTCAGGTATACCATATCTCAATAGCCAGACATGGGACCCAAACAAACTTTAGGGTATATGTACTGTGGCCATATAGAGAACTTGGGTAGAAGAAGAACAATTTTACAGTACAGCGAAAAAAAGTTGAAAAAAACATGGGTTCACCGTGTGTTTATTATTATTATTATCAACTTCCACACTATGTTAATAAGACATCATCATAAAAATCAGTCAAAGTCAATAAATCGCATCCTATAATTTAAAGGTTTTGCAATAATCCTCCACTGCAATTAAAAAGTGACAAACTTTCAAATAAGTGTTGTTTACGCCTGCTTATATTTTTTAATTAATAATTTTGGATAATTAGGATGTTTCGCGTTTTTACCTACTATTATTTTTCCCGCGAAAAAATGAGAATAACTTCACCCCACTACATTCGCGTAGCGTGAGTCGAAGGAAGAAGACTGAACTCTACCGCTGAACCGCCGACACGTGATCGCAACAATTATCGTTCTTCGAGTGTCTTTTCCGATACGCCAAAACTCAAAATTATTTTCTCAATACAGAACTTTATCCATCGCTGGAATAAAGGTGAGTGAAGTTTTCTCCCGCATTTTGATTAAGCTATTTTTTTCTTTACCGCATTGAAAATTTTTGTATTTCTAATTTCATGCATAAAAAACTACAGTCCATTAACACAATAAACAACAAGTGTAATAAAATCCTTAATTAAATACTGTTTGTTTTTAAAACAATTTAATGTTGGTGATAGTAACTCTAATCCATGTACAATTCTGCATACTTATATCATCGGTATAACATTTGTAACACAAACACCTACTTAACACATTTTCTACACAAATAACTATTACAAATATTATATTAAAATATGTAAGAGTGACAAAATATTTGCGCCTAAAAATTTTGAAATCTGCTAAATCTATCGGCCATGGGCGTCCGCAAAGTAATTGACAGGTATTTGTTTCATCCTAACGTTTTCTAAACTCTTTGTAGTTGTCCTCTTTGATAATTTCAACTAATGCTGACAACGGAAGTATACTGACGGGAGCAGGTTCAAAAATATTGAGACCCGATGCATTCCTAGTCAGCTTTTCAGCTACTTTATTGCCATTGCACCGGTCGTGTCTCTTTACCTAGCATACAGATACACTGTTGTGGGTTAAGGCTACTAACAGTGCCTGATGGCATTCCCATGCTGATCTAGTTGTTATCTTATGATTAGGTAAGATCAGTAGTGGTTATCTACTATATGTGTAGATTCTAATGGTTTTACCCGTTGTATGTCTACGGGCAATTTCTTTGCCTGCTAATTTTGTTGCACCACGGTAGCATGCCTATCTATTGTCCACTGAAATGGAATATGTAAAGATCTCGAATAAATCACACATCCTGCACTTTCCTTAATTGTTGTTTCATCTGTGAAGATGTCGATTACATCTTTGCTGGCGGTGTCCTCATTCGACATCTTTATAACCCCATTCCACAGGCGACTCCTAACTTCTGCACATCCTACATCAGGTATAATACCAGTACTTTTGAGGCGAACCATACTTGTTTCAGCCACTTTTTTTAGATAAATATCCAAAGGTGGCAGACATAGCATTACCTCCATTGCTATGGTAGATATCGTACGCGTAGCTTTATGCTTAGACACGTAATCATTTGTACCTGGCTGAGCTTTCGTTTAGCGGTCATCTGTTGGTCTTTCGTCTACCATACAACAGCTCCACAGGCTAATATTGGTCACACAATGGCAGAGTATATCTACATGACCAACTTTGGTTTCATTCCCCAAGTTTTACCAACGGTCCTACGGCACTGCTCATAGGATATGTAAGCCTTTTTTAGTCTTCTCTCCAAATGAAGAAAGGAGTACTATTATTTTAATAGGTGATAGGTTGAATTTCCACAAACAAAATTAAGTGAAAACTCACTGCTTTTATAGAAAATGTTGAAAATGATATTCACTAGTCGGAGGCAAACCTATCAGCAACGAATCCAATTCCATCTATCCAAGGCGAACAAATAGAACCTGACGTTTCTTATTTTTTACGTAATATAATTTACAATAACACTATTATGCACACTTCTGTTGCTCAAATCAAAATAGCAAAACAAACACAACACAGTGCACACATAACAAAAATCTCAATAAAAAAGAAAAATTAAATCAAATACTTTTTAAAAAGTAGCTGTGATAAAAATGCTCATAAATGTAGTAGATATTATAGTTAACAAAGGCCTTTTGTTAAAAATAATGTCAAATATCATTTAACGATCACGAATAGAACATCTAATCTAACTAAATCGTTCTAATAACATTTATTTTATAAATTGGATTAAAAATGTATAGAAGACTTTAAAAGTAACTACCGAAATCAGAAATTTTTTCTCATTTTAGTGATTTAAAAAAATCTTTTTTTAAAAAACTAAAACTTTCAGAGATATGTTCATACAAAATTTTCTTCTAAAAATGATCCAAGAAATCACGTTCCAAAATATTTGTAAACACTTAAGTTACATTATGAAAAGCATAGGTAGCTTATGAACGAAGCGCATATCATTATTCGGGTCATACTATTTAAAAATTATGTTATATTAATGTTATTATTATTGATGTGCATACAAAACAATATGTACATTGTTTCGTAATTAGTGTTGGTAGGTATGTGAAGTCCTTAAAATGGTATCTTTAAGGAATGTAGAAATTTAAATTACGCAAAACAAACGTCATGGAAGCTCTTTTCCTATACAATTAAAAATTTGCTTAATATATTTTCCTATATGTAGTAGAAGGTGGAAAATTTTTGATACTAGGTATGATATTTTGCTGGCACTACTTAATTCAGCGCCTAATATACATTTGAATATATGTAAAATTTATCAAAATAATGCATATGATTTGTATTATTAGACAGTTGCCTTTAGTTAGACACAACTATCTAAAAGAGACACCAAGGTAGTAGAAAATGTTCGGTTATACGAAATTAGTAACACACTATGACTTTGTTTTCAATAAATATGGGGGTAAGCAAACACTTTTACAAATTAAATATGCTTTTTGTTTTATTATTATTTCGTTCTTAATATATAATATTGATATAATTATATTAATAGAATTATAGTATAATTCTTGTATAAAAAACTATTTATCTTATTAAAATAACAATAATTTTTTCGCACAATCGTTCTGAAATATGCACTTACTGTCATTGTTGACACATTCTGTAAGTTGAATATACAACACTGTTGGCTTGTTTACATAGAAATCAAAAAAATAATAGTATTGTTTGAGTTCATAACAGCATTAATGCGGTAATTCTTTTCACCAACAAATGCTGGGCTCATTTATTGTAAGAAATAAAGGTACAGTTTGTATAATTCTTAAACGTAATATTTTTCCCTCGTTTTTATCTATTGCTTTCACAGTAATTGAATTTTCTGTATTACTTATTGAGTTAGAATAGAATTAGAATAAACTTCAGTAGTTCTGTCTTCAAACACTGGAATGGAGTTAAATTCATTGTCACTGCCGCTGTTGTATGTAAAATCTTATCAGCAAACTCTATTTTCTTTGTTAAAGACTCTGCAACATATCCTTCAGTGACACCAGAAGACCTAAAATTACATTTTCTGTTAGTCAAATAATACATTAATGCTATCACTAAAACCTCCAACCCCCATGACGTTTGAGTGCCATAACATCAACTCCAGTATTTGCAAACAAAGTCGCCAACGTTCTTCTAAAAGCATGTTCAGTATAGGATTTTGGATCTTGCATTTTTAAATATTCGGCAATTTTTTGTGGTATTTGTCCCATTGTATTTATACCCACAAGCTGATTTACTGATTTCCCTGACGAATTTGTTCATCTCTTATTTGGTAAATACCTTTGATTTTTTCGCATGATGTCCAATATTTTACGTCTTTAGAAATGCTACTACTTAAATTGCGATTGTATCGACACCATTATTTAAGTTGATCGTACTTTCAAGCATAGAGTACTCTGCCCATAAGCTTCCCGGAGACTTCAATCTTAATTTCTTGAAGTACACCACACTTAGTTGTCTGAAATTGGAAATATTGGTCATTATTCATTTTTACTCTTTGCATTATTCCAAGAAGATAACCAACTACAAAACCACTAGATTGCACGGTAATCAAAAGCTATATATTTAATTTAGCTCAATAAATAATTATAATTTATAAGATCAAAAGCTTTACTTTGATCCAACAGAAGCAGCACCTTAAATCTAGATCTATCTAGATTTTGTGTTATATCATTAACCACTTTTAATGTATATCGGAAAGTATGCATTTACATTTAAAAAGTCTATTACCTGTTTAGCTATTATACGGTCAAATACAGGTAAAATACTAATTGATTGCAAATCGCTAAATGAGGATCTTTGGAAGTGGAATTACATTAGCAGATTCCATAGTTCTGGAAATTCACCCCATTCAATATAGTCATTAAAAATGCACTGTAAATCTATACAAAAAGGAATCAAAATAATGCATCTTTATGTTAACATTATCTACACCATAAGCTTCTGATTTTATACTTTTTAAGCTTTCATAAATATCTAAATCATGTGTCTGTTAGAACGAAAATTGTAAACCTTCAAACAATTTGTTAGTATTAAAACAGTTTAAAAAAAACTTCTCTTATTGCTGCTTGTCCTGCAACATTTAAGAAATAGTCATTTATATTATCAGAATCATTTAAATTATCAGGATCATTAAATTATCAATTTTATATTATTGCCTTTGTACATGTTGGTTGTGAACGATTTTGGTTTATTAATAGTTTATCTACATACGTGTGCAATCACTTATGTATAAAAAATAATTTAGGTACTAACCGAAAATCAAAATACAGTGATATTTTTAAATACCTAACATAACACATACTTAATTAACTTAATTACAACATATATTCTAAATGTTCACCATTATTTTCCACATATGCATGACACTTTTGGATTCAATTTCCACGCACTCACTGAAAAATATCCTAAATTGTCCTTATTTCATGGGTGGCGGCAACAATCCAGTCTCACAAGTAATTTTGTGTTTTCATTTCGATGGAAACTAAAACCTTTATGTGTCCCCATAAATGAAAATGTAGTGAATTTAACTCAGGTTTATAAGGTGGCCAAATGACGTGGACCATTCCTGCTTATCCAGCAATTTTCAAAAATTTATTTTGGATACTGAACCACGCATCGACTTGCGTATGCGTATGTCATATATTTTTGCTCTTACGTCCAGGGGTATATCTTCAAGCAGTTCTGGTTGAATGTTCTCCAAGAAATTAAAATATACCTCTCCTGTCAATCTGGCAGGCAAGACAAAAGGTTCTATTAGATGATCTCCTATGATTTCACACCAAACATTAATCGAAGAACGATGATGGATATTTGATCTACCATACCATACCATAGTATGTGGATTTTTCTGTGTCCAGTTATGAATATTATGAACATTGAAAACAGGAATTCCGGTAAAGCATGCCTGAGGTTAAAAGCTAGTTCAAAATCTACAACAATTGGACAGGAACTTGAGTTGTAGGTGAAATGGGTATACCTAATAATTGTTGTCATAGAGTCCTGTGGACTGATCAGTGAGACACTCCGACTACTCGAGCTATACCTCGTGTCGTGTCTTAGATCCCTTTCGACAATGTCCAAAATATGGTTCTCCGTATTCATATCGATCTAGATTTCTGCGCTACGATTTTCAGGACGAAGAACAACGCTACCAGTATCAAGAAGACGTTGAGATACTTCAAGTAATGTCCTACTGTTAGACAGTCGCTGCTGTAGGGGGAAACGATCTAAATAAATACGTCGTGTGCTCGCAGAATTGTGGCGGGCTTCTCCATAAATTAATAAAATATCGTGATATGCATGCACGTTTTAACAAACAATGAAAATTTAAGGCAACAGTGGTACGTAATAGCAACAAACACATTAGCACTTTGCAGTTCAGATACCAACTGCCCTGTACTCCCGACCAGTCCATGTGTAACAAAAAAATAAATAGAAGAAGAAAGAATGGGAAACCATTGCATCTTATGGTCATTTAATGCACAAAATTATGGTGGGATTCCTTAATTAACTGAATTTTTGCACATGAAATTGAAGATTTGTTAATTTTTTTTCTCGAAAATGGTTGTAGGGCCCATACCATACAGGTTTTTGTTTAGAGCAGTCAAACCTCTAATATCTTGTATTATATTCTGACCCAAGATGTAGTATCATTTCTGTTCTTTTATTTAAGGCTTACGGTGAGCGCTCTATAAAACGATATAAAGTTTTCGCTCAGTAACTCCTCAAGGGATAAAGATAAAAATATGCGTTTTTTTATAATAAACTACAAATATTATTTTACATCGACGCTGTGTTTTGAAATTTTGAAAAACTGTAAAATTATTTCTTTTAAATGAATTTTGCTCTTTACCGAAATTTCAAAACACAGCGTCGATGTAAAATATAATTTGTAGTCTATTAAAAAACCGCATATTTTTATCTTTATCCCTTGAGGAGTTACTGAACGAAAACTAAAAAAATATTTTTTGACAATAAAATGCTACCACCTTGCGGTGGCCTTGATAAAAGAGACGATCATATTAGATTCTAAATGTCCAACACTGAGAGAAGTGGTTCAGACTAACGGTAAATGCTCTATCATAAAGGATATAGTTTTCGTTCAATAACTTCTTAACGGAAAATTATAAAAATATTTGTTTTTTTTAATAGACTACAAATATTATTTACGTACACTGTTTTTTAAAATTTACATACATATGGGTAGTGCACGTAACATGTTTTAGCGCTTTGTTTCCTTTATTTCAAGACAATACAATATGTAATGAGAAATTTTCGCCAAAAATATATTTCATTCTAGGTTGGCCTGCGCTCTAAAAGATACTTTGGATAGTTACAATTCCGAGAAAGCGTTTTTGTAATTTTTTAAAAATGTACAAGGTGATCTATTATCAGCATCATGTTTAGTTTACAAATCTAAGATTCGACATTCAGTTGTCTGTGAAATCTGTGATTTTCCAGATTTCCAGAAAATATGCAATATCCTATTAGAAAAAGTAGTTTGGTATGTTTTAATTTATAGACAAATCATTCATTCAAATCAAAATTTGACAAAATACTTTATGAAACTTTATTTTATGCAGCTCAAAAGTACTTTATGGACTTATCAATCGTCAAAAAATGTTGCTACTTTATTTTCGAACTATATAAATAATAATTTACGTAAATATCTCCTTTAATAAAACTTACATTGTTCGTAATCAGCATAGTGTTATAAAAGGAAACATATTCTTAAGTATAATTTGATACAAAACAGGCAATAATTGCAGTAAGATTTCCGCATAACTAACATTTACAGTAAATTATGGTTCCCACAACAAACAAGCACACTGAGGTTTGTCCTGGCTGTCCTTGAAGTGATATATTGGATCATAATTCGTAATTTACATTATATTGTACAATTATTTACTATAAATTAAACTTATTTTGCATTGAATTTGTAAATACATTTGTTTACTTTGAAGACATTAATTCAACTTATTTCTAAAATTTTCTTGAAATGAAATCATGAAGGCAGTGGCGGCTCATGGTAGCTGCTAGAGGTGAAGACCAACCCATTTTCAAATAATAAATAGAAATAAATTTTCACGTCACCCCTGAAGGTAATATTTCTTGACGCGTTTATCGTTTTTTATTATAGTATCTTCGCCAACAGCATTATTATAACCATAAATTAAAAAATTAAATGACATCAGAACTTAGAATTTTATTTACAATATAAAAAAATATATTTATCCAATAATTAAAAAATTTTTTTAATTGATTTAAGAACACTAAGGTCTAAAAACCAATTTTCAAGGTAACCAGCCTATTTATCTATTGCCACATATAAAACAAAATTGCCAAATTTTCGTTTTTGTTTGTCATAATTATAATATAATACAATAAAATATAATATATAATACAATTAAAAATACTGAAACAATCGTCGTCCAATTTTCCGGAAAACAAAGTGAGAGAGAATAACAGGCGCCAGAAATCGGGCCTCAAATTAGGACGGAAAACATAGACTTTGACCGTATCGCTTGATGGGGGAAGCCATAACGTATTAGGCATGATGAAGAAATTTGAAGCTCGGTAAATTGGGCTTCATTGGGGTGGGATTGGTGGGTGACTCGTGGCTCCCCGCTCTGGTAGAAACGGGGATATTGAAACGTAACCCAGATCCGTTATTTATAACTTTCGAGGGCTACAATTGAAGTAATAATTATTTTATTCCGTTAATAATAATTTATGTAGTCCATTCAAATCAACAAATGATATTGGATATAGTACAAGTACGAGTATTACAAGGACATCTATATTAGTAGATGACCCATACGAATACTTCATATTTTTCATAATAATAACATAATCAAAATATACATAAGTATAAATTAAATAAAACAAACAAACAGAAACAGAGCGACAAACAAGTAAAACTAGCAATGTATCATTTCTGATAAATTATAAAAGAATTTGCTTGCTAAATATTTTTTTACTTCAGCTTTGAACAAGTTAAAATTATTTTCTTGTTTAATATCTACTGGTAAGATGTTCATTAACTGAATGACCATATAGTAAGGTGCATTTGCAAACAAACTTGTGGTATGGTTAGGAATGCGTAAAAGATTGCCATGTCTGGTAGAGTAGTTGTGACTATCAGAATTACGCTCATAATGAGTCTTATTTTTGGCAATATATATATATATATATATATATATATATATATATATATATATATATATATATATATATATATATATATATATATATATATATATATATATGTTAGTTCGTAGGCTTCCGCGGTTGTAAAACTTCTCCGGGTTCCTCTCCGCGATGAATCTGCATGGTCCTCAAAAGAACCATTTGTTTGACAACGTTTCGGTAAAATCTCATTTACCATCTTTAGGTCTTCTTACTTCTGAGGATGTTTTTCAATTTCGATGGCTTCTCTAATTATTCTTTTTGCCTTACGCTCCATTCGTGCTAGTACCTTGGTATTATCGAAATCAATCTCGTGGCCGGTGTCTTTTACATGTTGAGGTAATGACGAAGTTTTTTCATTTTTCTGGACAGCATTCCGATGTTCTTCTTTCCGGGTTTGAATTCTTCTGTTGGTTTGTCGAATGTACGTCTTCTCACAGTCTCAAGACTGTCAGAAGATGTGATCAGAACAGAAGAACCCACAGCACCATTAAACGCAAGACCTGTGACGCGCAGCCATGCGAAGAAAACCACACACCGGAACGAAAGCACAGTATATAACTCACCAAGTGGACAAACATCTTCCAGTAAGCCGAACGTAGTAACGCGAAGCAGAAGTAAGAAGACCTGATGATGGTAAATGAGATTTTACCGAACCGTTGTCAAACAAATGATTCTTTTGAAGACCATGCAGATTCATCGCGGAGCGGAACCCGGAGAAATTTTACAACCATATATATATATATATATATATATATATATATATATATATATATATATATATATAGACGTATGCAGCTATTCTGGGAAAAATAATAGGCACTATATAAAAAATCCAAAGTATTGCGCCAGATTGCAATAGCAATCATGCTCACATCACATCTTCACCTTCTTCACACCGAAATCAGGTGGCTTTCGAGAGGCAAAGTTTAAACCAGGCTATACAAGCGGCGTGACGTGCTGAAAGTTTTTCCAAAAGGAATAAAAGCAAACTGTATGACAGTTGGAATCCTGTATAATGAGGAATGATATGTGAGCTTATCGCTCAGAAATCTTTGCAAAACTAAATGATGTCATCACGGCTCTTCAAGAAAGAACTGCAACAAGATTCGACGTAACGGACAAAATTTCGGCTTTAAAAAGAAAATTAAGCTTCTAGATTACTTTTATAAAAATAAAACGAACTTGAATGTTGCCCCCTTCGGAATGAATTTCTACAAGAAAAATAGGACTCTATTATAAACAGATATTTAAAACAGTATTGTGGAACATTTGACAAACCTCAAGTCATCAATAACTGAATACTTCATGGAATGACTGCGATTGGATACAAAATCTATTCATTATCAGCAATATATCTATGGCGTTATCTATTCTGGAGTATAAAAACTTAAAGTTAATCTTCCTTAAATACGTTTAAGTGTGTATCACTGTATGACTTTTGGATTTGAATTAGAGGTGCATATCCACAAATAACTAAAAAGGCAATTCTAACTCTGCTTCTTTTTGTAACTACTTATCGATGTGAAACAGGTTTTTTAGATTACGCGTATACTAAGACCAAATTAAGAGCTAGATTAAATCCAACATCAGATATACGAATTCTATATGACAAAACCGATTTTAAAAGCAAAATATATTAAAACGAGACAATTTCATTCGACTCATTGGCTTGATAAATGTTTTTTATTGTATGCACTCTGATGACAATGATTTGAACAAGAAAAAATATGTTACTAATGTTCCACCAAGTAAACTGATTCGTAAAAGTGGCTGTACAAGTTTGAGAACCACTGCTCTAACTTATCAAAATTAGACCTGGTTCACAAATAGTTATTTGTTTTACACTAGGTAGTAACGTACAAGATTTAATGCTGCAACTTGTATATACGAGGCGGAGCCGAATCTATTCAAGCAGTCAAGACATTAAATCTACTTTACTGATAAGTTAAACACATAATTTTTTCGCCGATCAATTTTAATTTTATCATAATAGAAAACTTAGTTATTTATTTTATATTAAAATTGTATGACACTTAAATAATAATAATTTTATCAGGCCGTCTGTGGTTGCTATGAGACGAGCATTAGTAAGTAAATAACTTTACTTAAGGTACACAGTAATACTCATATTGTTCCTATTTAAATCCGTAAAAGTAACTATTTTATTTATTATCTGAGATGGAAGAATTCACATTTTCAAATAAAAATTAGATATATTCAGGGTTTGGAAATACATTGTTGATCACTCTGCCAATTACAAACACAAAGAAAACTAATATTTAGACATATATCGAAAATATAGTACCGCAAGACCTACATAAATAGATAGTAACAGATTTCTTCAATTGAAGTTGTACAGCATATAACCAATTAATAGGAATTCATACATTTGAGAAAATGCAAAAACCAAAAAATGTTTTAACATTTATGTTTGTTATGATGACAAAACGCTGTAGTAGAATGACAGATGAATGCATTAGTGCAATAAAAAAACACTTTTTTCACTAAATATAGTTCAATAAAGTTTTGTTTTTTGCGTGACGTAGAAAAAGATTATTTTCAGTTCCCCTTTCCGGGTATGTACTGTCGTTTGCAATAATAATGACACTCCTTAAAATAAATTTTGAAATTTCCTCTGAACTGCTGACATATTTGCAATGAAATCTACTTTCAACTTTTATCATTAGTTCTTAATTGTTTCACTCACCAATAGAGATTTAATGAAATATCTACTCAGAAGTTCAAAAACTGTTTTGAGGGAGTGTCATTATTATAGCATGTGCCTGCCCTTCTCAATAACAAAATCTTCAAAAAATTTTCTTTGGATTTATTCAATAATTGCTCGTTTATAAATAACATATAAATTAAACCAAATTATAGACCAATATTCAATTTTAGATCACATCCTACGCATAATATAAAGATGTCAAGCATGATTCATTAGTAAAATTAGTAAAGTTTAAATATTGATTTGTAGATCGTTAGGTAATGAGCAAAGAGAAGTCATTCACACCGTAGCGCAATATACAGAAATAATAGAAGCAGTAAGGGTCCGAGATTCAATCTCTGATGAATTCCTGACGATACTGCATATATTTTTATTTAAATAGTAGAAACAATAAGTACTTAAAACCGATAAGATTATTATATTGAAAATTAAATTATTACTATACATATTTCTCCTCGCTATGTCGACTATAAAATGTCTCAAAACTTATTAACTTATTTGGTTTCAGATCCCAGGACAGCAGATTGGCTCTTAGCAGGAAAATTGGGCCACCTTCTAGTTATTCTAACAACATATGTATATTTCTGTACATCTGCAGGTCCAAGGTATATGAAAGATAAGAAACCTTATGACCTTAAGACCGTCATCCAGGCTTATAATCTAATGCAAGTTTTCGCTAGCGCATACCTAGTGTATGAGGTAAGGCAGTGATTGTAGCCGTTAAATATTATTAAATAGTCAAATTGATGTTGAACTTTCACTCGTTACCTACTGACACGAAACCTCATCTCCGTCTTTTAAATTACTTTTTGTTTAAGATTTTGTTTAGATATTAGAAAATAGTTACATAATAATTTTAAAGCACTGATTTATTACTATAGTCTTGGCCAACATTAACACAAATAATGACTAATTCAATCTTTACGAAGATAATGTAGCTCAAAAATTATTGTTTTTGTAAAATATCTTCTAAACAAGTTCAAGGATCCGTATACCTTTTTATTATTTACAGTGTTATCCAATCAGTGACATTTCTTTACATCTTCGACAGTGGCATGAAGCATTGTCCATAACAACGACAAACTGAGGTTCTAAATTTTCAAGAATGCATTTACACCATTTTTCAAAAAATTCTGCATTCATCTCTTCCTAGTAATATCCGATCTTTTTTGACTGAAACATCAGTTCCCCATTCTTCAAAAATCCGCTATCACTTCTTATGTATGTTCAGTGTGTCACTATCAAATGACGATGCAGATGGCATTCTTTAAACAGTAGACCAACCTTCTATTGCTGCTTGTTGAGCATTTGTCACGTTACTATCTTACCATAATTTGTTGGCTGTATGGACTGTATCTTTAGAAATCATTTCGCTATTAAAACTTGCAATAGTTTTTCTAACGTTGATTTATTTAAATTTTTTTTGCTGTTTGTTTTTTACTTTTGTACCTCTGCATACGCTTTTTTCTCTCAAAATTCTGTAACTGCTTGATTTTGAAACACCTGTATAATCAAAATACGTATCTATTAACTCATGCAAAGAGATTATATTAATTCAATAGGATAATATATTATAGTTTCCAAGCACACTTTTCTCGAATTAGTACCAAACGGTGTAGTTTATAACAGCTCTTTTCCAACACGGCACCTGACTAGTTTGAAACCTGTCCGAAGCCGTCAGTCAGTTTAATATTAGATACAACTCCGCTGCAGTAAGTCGGTGAACGATTTGGCTATCCACTTGGAACAGGTTTCCAACCAGTCAGGTGCCATATTGGAAAAGAGCTAATGTCTATAGTTTGAGTATACACCACATATAGTAAGTGATTTACACCAGACTTATACTGTTGTTAAGTAAATTCTACCAAGTCTTTGTTAAATATATTACTGAAACTTCCTTATAGAATTTGCCAAATCGCAATGGGATAAGTTCTATCCTTTTTCTGTGCAAATTTCCCTGGTCCAACCATAATGTAAATTTTACCCGTCTTTTTTGGTTGTGTATAGTTTTAAGAATTTTTTGGGAAACTTCTAGTTTGTTTACTTAATTAATAGTGATAAAAAACAAATTACCTTACAGAGTATTTACTTAACCTTAGTTGTATGGTCGTTTGTAATTTCGTAAGACAGTTTTGCATTTTATTGCAGTTGTTTTGAAATGTACTGTATTTTTTATGAAACTAAAGACGAAAGTAGCTTAATCCCAGATGGCAGAATATTTACGGAGGGTTTGTAAAACCCTATTCCACCTTGTTAAAAGTACTAGGAATGGTGTGTTGACTATGAAGAAATTTAACGTGACTGTGTGTGGTTAGAACCAAACGGCGCGAATAAACGTTATTTTTAATTTTTTCAATCGATTATTCCAGTTTTAATGTACAGTATAAATAAATTATAAATTTAAATCAGATCAAGAATCTAATTTCCGGTTCTAATTCATTTATCTTTGGGCCTTGAACTTGTTGGATGACTTCCTTTTTTATTCCTTTCTCTAATACCTTCCTCCTCGTTTTTATTAATTTGCATCACATTTGATAGAATCAACTCCATTCAGGGTCAATATTCTAATTTCAACCAATTCGGTATCGTTCTTTTAATTGCTTTCAATATTTTCATAAGCGACTTTCTACAATGCTTTACTCAAGAGATCGTTTATAATTATATATTTCTTTTTCATTTTAAAATCAGGTTTTTATTTACGCATGACGATGAATTTCTTTTAGTAATATAATTAAAGTGACACACTTCCCAACAATACTAATTTTGTTCTATGAACGTAAACTTAATTGGGACTTGTCATTCAAATTTTAAGAGTTCGTTAATTTCAGTGTATTTGTGTTACATGCGTTATCACTTTCTCCTTTCTAAATATTTACATCTCATCTGCTACACCTCATTAATGAGTAATGACCCGAATTTGTTACCTACGCTTCGTAAACTGATTTTTAAATATGTCACCTAAATTATATCATTTTCATCTAGATGTTATTCATATATAAATAATAGTACATTATACTATAAGGGAGAGAAATGCGTTATTTTGGCAGAGGTGCAATTTGAAGCCCGAGGGCTACAATGCACCGAGGACAAAATAGCATCCCTCCCGAATGGTATATACTATATTTTCCACGGTCTCATTAACTTAAAAACACATATTTTCTCATTATGAAGTAAGTAACACCAGAATTATTGTATTCGGATTTGAGCATTTATTTAGTAGTCGTTGAGTTATTGTCATAACTACAAAATAAATAAACAAAAAGAATTGTCAAATTAAGGCGCTAGTTTGGTTTAGTTTAAAGTTTGTTTAGTGCACAATGAATAATTGTGAGTCGGAAAAGATTGTGGAGGCTGCAAATATTGCAATAAGCAATTTGCTGCCTACGAAGTTAAGATCTGTATACGATATAGCCTACAATCGGTTCAAAAAGTGGTGCGCCGAGAAAAATGTTCAAGTATACGGCGAGAATGTTTTGCTGGCATACTTCAGTGAAAATGCAAAGAAGTCTTCCACATTATGGGCGCAATATTCTATGGTTAAGTTATGCTTGATAACCGGTAAAAGAACCGGTGACGGATATCAAGCGAAAAAATCGAAAATATTGACAAAGGGTGAAATCGACCGTTTTCTATCAAGTGCAGATGACAAAGAATTCTTAATGATTAAGGTAAGATTACTTTTGTTGTTAGGTATTTCAATTATTAAGTATTTTGATTTTTTATAGGTTTGATTAATTCTGGGGATTGCCGGAGCTTGTCGAACTGATGAACTAGTCAATTTAACTGTAGATGATATTGAGGATGTAGGCTCTTCCTTGATTGTAAAAATTCCAAACACTAAGACAAAGTGGGAAATATGCTTGAATTGTTTCGAAAATACTTGTCCCTTCGTCCTCCCCACGTCAAGCATAAGCGCCTTTTTGTGTACTACAAAGCAGGAAAATATAGCTCGCAGCAAGTTGGCAAGAATACCATGAGAAAAATGCCGAGTGTAGTAGCTTCGTATTTAAAATTACCTGATGCTGCATGTTATACTGGTCACTGCTTACGAAGATCTTCAGCGACATTACTGGCAAGATGCTGGTGTGGATATCACGACAATAAAGCGTCATGCTGGTTGGAAATCAACGACAGTCGCTGAGGGTTATGTCGAGAACTCCATTGAAAATAAGACCAAAATTGCTAATCAGGTTTTAGTAGGTACCACTGCTAGCGCAATCACAAAAACTGTAAATGTAAGCGAAAGTAATATTCCTTCTAATATTAATTTTGAAAATTGTACAAATATAACATTTAATTTAAATGTCAATAAATAATTTCAATGTTATCTTTTTTTTGCATGAAAAACTTTCTCCATAATGTAAACTCCCTTGGTAGCATTATACTCCCTTGGGAATAATCGACTACTTCTGTTTTAATTTTGATGTCATATAAAATAATTTCTACTCCCGACCGTGGAAAAAAGTTATATAACTGGTTAGCTAAAATAAGATAAATATAAAATTTAAAATAACTATAGGTAATTATTATTTCCTTCGGTAAGGCAAATATTGAAGAATCTGAAAAAATCAAGTATTTTTTTATATTTCTGAAGCTGGTTACACACTACATGCGTCGCAAAAATTGTAGCGTTAACTTTTCACTTGCTGTCTTTTTATTTAGAAACTGTTTTTAAAAAAAGGAGCAATAAAAAATTTACATTAATATAAAACTAGAAGTATGATTGGATTATTATCTACAAAAAATTAAATACAGGGTGGGCCAATAGTGTGTGGACGGAAGAGTAGCAAGAGCTACAAACTAAAAATATTTTCACTGGAATTCCTAGACTTATACAGGGTGATTCATAGTAAGGTTACATTTTTTTAAAACGGAATCCCCTGTATATTATTGCATATTTGGATTCCTTAACTCGTATGAATAAATGCTGTCATAATATTTATTTTTCAATTTAGTTTAAATTAATTAGTTTGCATAAATCCATCATAGTAAAAAGTAATTGTGGATTAGAAGAAAAGTATTAGAGATAAATACAGATAACTTTATATCAGGTGAAATGTAATGAAATGTGTTATCTGGTGACGTGAAAAAAATATGTGGGTTGCATTTAAAAAAATCAAGTTATCCATGATTTAAGTTTTCAAAATTAGAGCGACGATATCAGCCATAACAAACAGAGTTCATAATTTACTTTCCAGCTCTTGGTAGTATGGAGGGTGGTCAATAATTTCCCCCAATTACAGTCTCCTATGTTGCCGACCACCTCTGATATTCAACTGTTTCTAGGCATCAACTTTTTGACAAAATATTTAATAACGTCCAAACGGTACGTTTTAGACACCAAGTATGGTACATGAAGTGACACTAGAATTGACCGGGAAATCCAAATATGCAAAATATACAAAGGGTTCCATTTTAAAAAATGTAACTAGTATGAATCACCCTGTATATGTCTAGGAATTCCAGTAAAAATATTTTTAGTTTGTAGCTCTTGGTACCCCCCACCCTCTAGAAACAGCAGATTTTAAAAATATATATCAGTATAACCACAATCTTCCGCCCACACACTATTGGCCCACCCTGTATAATTGCAATTCATTTAATTCATGTATGCATGTTGTCCCAGACATTCCCCAAAAATATCTAGATTATTTTTGAAGGTAACTATAAATAATCCTATACAGGATGATTCATTAATAATGGAATATAGCTTAATGACAGGTTGCTGACTTTAAAATAGAGATATTAAGCTAAATATGCCTTATCAGAATATTACTCGATCTACAAGATATGAAAGTTAAAATGATATTTTTAAATAACTTTTTAAAAGTTCCAAATATTTGCATACATTTTGCAAATCTGGGTTTTTTAGGAACGAGAAATTAAAATTTGTTTCTAATTATGAAAAGACTAGTAGAGGGCGCCACTTATGGCACATTATGCTTTTTTATATTAAATAGCAGAACTTTTTTGCGTGAATCCATCTAAATGAAACAATCATTTTTATCCGACTTTACTTTCAATAATTATTCTGCAACCATTAATGCAATAATTGGTTGCCATTAAGCTCCGTTCCTTATTAATGAAGGTATTCTGTGCTGAGATTAGTTTTCTAATTATTTTATGAAATAATTTTATAAAACACTTTTTTACATTTCTCTCTTAATTTTTCTCTCAAGTCAATTACTATACCCTATGGATAAGACGAGAGTAAAAATATACGTCAAAAAAACTGTTAATCGATATGTACATTTAAAAAAAATAATGTTCAACTCACAGCTCTAAATGAATATTTTTTTTATTATTTTCAGCCTGTCAAAAAATCCTCCCATTTAAGCATGTATAAGGTTGTTTATAGTTAACTTCAGAAATAATCGAGATATTCGCCTGGGGAGTGATGTTAGACACAACCTGTATAAAATCATTTGAATACTTCCCATCATTGTTATTTTTTTCATCGAAGAAACTGGACTCATCGATGTTAAAAAATATTAGTCTCCATAATTTTTTATAAAATGACGTGGTCAAACTTATTCACTGATAATTATTGTCCAATGAATCCACAATTTTTCCTCTTATTCTTTACATGTCAATGTATATTGACTGAGAATATAAAAAAAATCACTTACGTCCAACATAAAAACCATATAATGCTCTGTACAGGTATGTTTTTACAACATAAGTAATTTAATCGCTCTGTAAATCTGTTTCAATAAGAACAATTATATTTTTTGTAATAAGGCATTATTTTAACGAATGAAGTTGTCATTGAAAATGTGTCAAGCATTATCTTTTTCATATCTTATTGTTTTTAGGGTTTTCATGCAGGATGGCTGACTGACTACTCTTATACCTGTCAACCACTTGTGCATGGAGAAAAAGGACTTAGGGTAAGTTTTGAGAATGTTAGCATACAGTGTGTCTGGATTTTCGTATAAACACTCCCTTGAATCTAAGTCCGCCGATGGAATCAAGCGAGATTATTTTTTACGACAAGTAAGGTTCTGCAAGGTCACTATTGCAGAACTATTGGTTTGCCATTGCTGCGAACGCTTGGCTTTCACGATTTTTTATATTGATCCATTTTTAGGAATTACTTATCAATGCACATACATACTCCTTTGACGGGTGCGTTTTATAAAGAACGTGTTGAGGAAATGCATCGCAACAGCTACAAATTGTTACATGTAAAAAAGAATATATCTCGTAAAGCCAAACTATAATGCTGAAATAATTTTCTTTGACGTTCGTAGAAAGATGAGTTAATTACGCATACCGTAAAAAATATTTGATAATAATTTACGTGAATTCAAGTCTTACTAACTAGTTTTTCAAGCAATTCTGCGGAGTGTGATAATGTTTATAATACCATATACAATTTTCTCAGTGAGCAGTTGGCATATAAAATTCTGGATACTTTACGATGAAACAGAAATGGTGAAAATATGTTTTTTTTTCTTATTCAAAATGATTTATCACTGATATATATCCTGGAGGAAATTTGTATATTTGGCATAATGAGAAAATATTTTTTCTGACGTGCTCAGTTTTTTTTTACTGCCTCTACAACTATGAATTTTTTGAAAATTCTGAACTGAAACAGCGTCCTTAAGTACGCCGTATTCTTGAAATTTCAGACATTTTAGAAGTAAATAATAAAGAGCTTTAAAAATAACAGGAATGTTATCTCATGCCACCTGCGAATATTCAAAGATACGGAAGTAAAACAAATACGACGAGGTATATAACGACAGCACGCAATCTAATCAACAAATTTTTAGCTATAGAAATCTTTCAAAGTAATATTTTTTAAATTTAACTGCAGATGCAAATATTGTTATAACATGAACTTACATAATTCTGCATATAAGATTGTTCACTTTTGTTTAAAAGTATGTGAAAATAATCGTTAAAATGTGGGATTAGAATAGCAAAATAATGTGTGTGTTACAAACTCTTTTTAAAAATTTGGGATAATTTAAATAGTAAAAGTGGATAAACAAAACATAAAGAATTTTATTTATATTATTTCTATACTTAAAAAATACTTAAAATTTTACGGCTAGAAATTCGACGACCTTAGAAGAAGATTGGATAAATGCAATCCGTTTAGAATAAAGTGATATTAATACAATAATATTTAAATTGAATGCAAAATAATTAGGTATGTCACAACAGAATACATATTTATATTGTTAACATTTCAATCATTACTTATTATTTGTTTCATTATTTTTTATGTGTTATAGAGAACATTCAGGTATCTAATCAAATTCCTTGTCTTGTTACTTCCGCCGACTATTTTTGATACCGTTGCATAAATGTGCGTCACAAAATTTAATCTACCATTTTTTTAGTGCCGTAGAAAAACCACCAACAGACACTTTTTCTCCAAATGGTATTATCTTTTCAATAAATTAATCCCTAACATCATAACATAAAAAATCGCCGCATGCCAGACATTCGTGTCAATGGCAACTAATATTTGTCAAATGGTGACAAGACCCTACCTATAAAAAAATTATTTCGTTGATGACAAGATTAATACGCACTTTCCTAATCTTAGCTATTTGCCGTGCCATTTTGTTCTCAAACAAGGTTTTGTGGAGGAACCAAAACCCCCTGGTCCTATTCCTACTGTTTGTGCTAAGGTTGTTACGGTTGAAACCGTCTCCACAGCGATGAAATTTTTCATAAAGGTATCTGCAACTGGTTGCACGAAATTCTGCGATCAGTTAGTTTCAAAAGCTACTACAAAGCTCCTCAAAGAATCACTATTGCCTAGAAACGGTACCAATCGTTACAACCCTAGTAGCAATTACAGGAACATAAGTCAATGTATGTGCAGACCAGAAGTTCTTATAAGGAGCCTCATAGAGCCGATAACAACAAGGGCAGGTCAAAGATCTAAAGATAGGGAAAAGGGAGTGTTTACGAATTCTATAACTGGACCTGTTACCTTGGTGAAGGTGTAACAACATTTTTTGTTTACCTTACTTATGCGTACTAAAATACTGTACATATTATGCTCTTTAATATGGTTTTTGTTTGAATTGAATATTTTTAAAAACTAAGAAGCTACAGCATTTAACACAAACCTCTATAAAATGCAAAATAAGCTGACACAGCAATACAAAATGATGGCTCAAATAAACCTGAACATGTAAAAAATTAATGAATGTTTGTTTGTTCTTTAAAAAATTAAAATTAAATAAATTTTTACACCAACTTGTTCAAATTAAAACTTTATTTTCGATATATTTACAAATATCGAAAATAAAGTTTTCTTATTTCAAAAATGGTTACTCCTACCGACTTCAGCAAGGTATACCTTTTTCAAATAAAACAGGTAGGAGAATCGATTGTTTCGATAGTCTGATGGATACATTAAGATGCAAAAAATTTCTGTCATTTAAAAGAAACATGATGTGCCACAAGTGGCGCCCTCTACTAGTGATGTCAAAATTAGAAATATATTTGAATTTGTCGTCCGCAAAACCCCCCGATTTACAAATTTTATGTAAATATTTGGATTTCTAAAGAAGTTATTTACAAATACCGAAAATAAAATTTTAACTTTAACACCCTGTATCTCCGTTAATATTGAGTTTTCGAAAAATTGTTATAGGACTTCGTGACCCTAATTTCTTGTGAGAAATCCCCTCCTGAAGTCTTGACGCATAATTTTCGGACACCCTGTATTTTGGCATTAAAGAGCTTAGAAAACCTAGATAAAGATTTTAGAAAAACTTTTGGAGTTAATGCCTTTAAAGTAAATTACAAATTTGCGCCGTACACCTATTTACTATTAAAAATTTACAGCTACAAATTTCATTCTAGATATTTTTTATGTAGGAGTTATACAAATGTTTTATATTCAAATTATTTACGTTTTATAGTTGGTATATTCACTATGAATAACTAATATTTTACAATTATATGAAACATACAATTTTTCATACAGTTATTAAAATGCAATATTATCATTTATTTCAAATAAACACTACATCCGTCTCCTTCCTTATAATTAAATTGATTACTATGTATTTTTTATGACATTATTTAGTGTTTATACTAAATAATTAAACTGACGACTTTAATGATATTGAAAACTTTATAATGATTTTAGATGGCGAGAGCAGTTTGGCTATACTTCATGCTCAAATTAGTTGAACTTTTGGACACGGTAAGTACTTCGTATTTATTTAATAAGGATATTGAAAACCTGAAAGTTTTAGGTTTTTTTCATATTGAGGAAAAAGAATAATCAGGTTTCCTATCTTCATCTTTATCACCACACAATTATGCCAGTCTGCGCTTGGATTGGCGTAACATTTTTACCAGGTATGCACGTTCTTTCAGCACAATTATTAGTTCAGTTTTAAATTTTTAGATTCCAATGCTATTAGGTAAA
Organism: Monochamus alternatus; assembly: GCA_037114965.1. NCBI lineage: Eukaryota > Metazoa > Arthropoda > Insecta > Coleoptera > Cerambycidae > Monochamus > Monochamus alternatus. The sequence goes on from CM073430.1 coordinate 23,941,620, forward strand.
TCATTTGTTCCCCTGTTTTGGATATCATTTCGAGTATATTATTTCTTCTAATAAATAATAATTTTCTCCTGCATTAAAAGACACCTAAATTAAAGGCACCAAATAATTTTAAATACAAATAGCTATAAAAAGCGGCTTAACCAAGGAACTTTTATTTTCCCAAATTTGCAAAAATAGGTACATACACACACAGTCATCCGTAATGAAAATGTCATAGACAGACTAACTGTAGATTCTAGATATTGAAATATAGTGTAAGCCACATTGTCTTAGTAATAATGTCGATATGAAAAAAGATATAAGGTGTTGAACGAAAATTGTCAAATTGATTATTCTCAATATTTCAAAGATTTTATTTGAAATTCGGTATAGGGAGATTTTTTGAGGGGCATATCATACCGAAGGTTTTACTATTGACACAGGACTGAGACAAGGTGACCCACTCTCAATGCTTCTTTTCAATTTAGTACTACATATTGTTGTTGTTGAATTTGAAGAAGAATATGTGTATTTAAGGGCGCTGATAACAGCTAACTGCGATGAAGAGCAAGACATTATTTGGAGAATAATAAAAGCAAACAGAAGTTCGGCAGCAGTCAACAACTAAATGAAATCAAAAAATAAAAAATATAGAATGTATAAAACAATTTTGAGACCGACAGCGCTGTATCGCAGTGACCTGGATCCTCAATAAGAAGTCAAGAATAACCTATTAGGGTGGGAAAGGAATATCTTAAGAAGAATTCTAGGGGGAAAGAAGACAGAGGAAGGCTATGTAAGGAAAAATAATGAGAAAATATATGCAATGCACCAGACACCAAAAATGTTGTAAAGACCAGAAGTGTGCAGTGGCTAGGGCATCTAGAACGTATGGGAGAAGAAAGGACAGTTAAGAAAATTGTAGGGAGTAAACCTAACTACAATAAAAAAAGAGGGAGACCCAGGAAGCAATGCAGAGAGACAGTGGCAATAGGCCTCAGGGAATATACAGTATGCGCCAAAAGTATGGATTAAATTCAATAAAAACGAAACAATTATTTTTTGGGAAAAACCCTCGAACAGGTCGATTTTTAATTTAAAAAATACATATTTTAGCGTAAAATGCTATTTTCAAATGTCATTTGTTTTCGAGTAATGACGTCATCAATTTTTTTTTTAATGGCAACACCATATTTTTTTCCTTGATTCTGAAAGATCGTTTAATTCTTTATCAGACAGTACTAAAATTTTGCCCTCTTACATAAGAAAGTTTTCGAGTAAATGACGATTGAATGTTAGAAAACGTAAATTGTATCCATAAAAAAGTAACAATTCTGAGGTATGTAAAATAAAATACAATTGATTAAATTTTATACTTAAATTAAATGTTCAAATTGCCATCCACCAACTTCTTGACAATGCGCAAGTCTGTGAAGAAATTCTTCTTGCACATTATGAATGAATTCTGGGGTAACTCGCGTATTTCGTCCCGAATGCGATTTTGAAGTTCTTGTAAATTACGTGGTTTATTAATGTACACTTTTAACTTCAAGTATCCCCATAAAAAATAGTTAAGAGGTATAAGATCTGGCGATCTTGCAGGTCATTCTATCGGTCCGCGTCTGCCGATCCACCTACCAGAAAAACAGTTGTCCAAAAAATCTCGTACAGGGCGCGCATAGTGCGGAGGTGCACCGTCTTGCTGAAACCATATGGTATCGTCAGGAATGTCAGGGTCATTATCGTTAGGAAAAATTACTGCAAGGGCTGGAACAAGGTAATTTTCTAGAAACTCTAAATATCTTTGTCCTGTAAGGGTTCCTTCAAAGAAGAAAGGCCCTACTATTCTGTCGTCAACTATTCCAGCCCACACATTTAATTTCTGAGGGTGTTGGGTATGTGCCTCTGCCATCCAATGAGAATTTTCCCGACTCCAATATCTGAAAGTTTGACGGTTTACTGTACCATGCAGACAAAATTTGACCTCACCTGAAAAAAGTATTTGCCGTTGTAAATTTCTATTTCCTTGACATAAATCCATTAGAATTTCGCAAAAGTGTAAGCGGCGATCGGGATTATCTTCATTGAAGACAAGTTGAATTTTGTAGGGATGATATTTTTCCTTCCTCAAGATACGTAGCACTGTGCTCTGACTAGTGTCATTGTTTAATGCAACCAATCGTGAAGAATTATGAGGATTATCCACCATACTTATCAAAATGTTCTGTTTCTGATTTTCATTAATGCTTGGACGTCCAGATTTTGGAATATTTACAACATTGCCAGTTTCTCTAAATTTAGACTCTACCTTACTGACTGTAGATTGGCTGATAAGGCGATCTAAATATTTTTCATTAAATAAATCGCAAACTTCCTGCTGAGTTCTAGTCATATTCCCGCATCCGATAAGAATTAAAATTTGAATTCTTTGAGTAACAGTTCAATGTGCCATAATACTTTAAATTGAATAATAATTTCTATGTCGCTTACAATACTTATTAGAAAGTCGGTGTAACAATGACACTTTGCAAAGATTTTCACCTACGTGATCCATAAAAGAACTATGGAATTCGAAAAACTAAACTTGATAAGGTTTTTGCTTTATTTTAATTGATTTACGATTTCTAACATTCAATCGTCATTTACTCGAAAGCTTTTCTATGTAAGAGGGCAAAATTTTAGTACTGTCTGATAGAGAATTAAACGATCTTTCAGAATCAAGGAAAAAAATATGGTGTTGCCATTTAAAAAAAATCGATGACGTTATTACTCGAAAACAAATGACATTTGAAAATCGCATTTTACGCTAAAATATGTATTTTTTAAATTAAAAATCGACCTGTTCGAGCATTTTTCCCAAAAAATAATTGTTTCGTTTTTATTGAATTTATTCCATACTTTTGGCGCATACTGTATATCATATCGTATGCTTACTTTCAAAATACTACATAGAGGGTGCAGGTTACAGTGAGTTTTGCCGATCTATTCGGATTAAGCTGTTTGGTAGATATGTTTATTGCATTTCTTTATAATAGCTAAATCCCTAATAATTGTTAAGTAAAACAGTTATACTTGTTTCATTTCGATAAACCGCTGGATATTCAATCTTCAATCTTCCAATGCATGTTAACTTTATGATAACAGTCAACAATACTCATTAAAACTAACTCTAGTGGGCTTTGTTTAAAAAACTATTGCTATAGAGAATAAATGAATATATTGTGCGTTTACATGGCAGCAAACAACAGAATTTGTCAAAAAAATACGTTGAGGTTGCTTTTATGTTAAAAATATGCCGAGACATACGATTTCTGAAATGCGAGACATGATTTATGTATATGTTCAAGTAAGTTACAATAACCCTGCCGCAAAAGTTCTAAAAGTTCTCCATGACGAAAGACTTTACCCATATCATTTTACGAGTATCCAGAATTCCAGTATCCAGAATTTGTTGCCTAACGGCCTACCTACAAGAATAAACTTTTGCAACTTTTTATTACAAATCCAAGGTGAAGATGAACTTGCTAAACAAGAAATTGTTTACGAACAAAATTTCCTTTACGAGACGTGAAGAATTCCATCGGGCAAATAACCACACTCGGGAACAGAAAATCCATTCCGTAAATATTTGGTGTGGCATTGTTGATAATGTTATAGTTGGACCGTATGAATTGCCACCTTGCTTAATGGTGGTGCAGATTTGAGATTTCTGCAGATAATTTGCCAGATTTGTTAGAAGACGTTCCACTAGCAGTTAGACAATGTGGTATATGCACGATGGTGCACCTGCCCACTTCTCCCTATTGGTTAGAAACTTCTTCAACGAATATTTTCCACATACATGGATAGGTCGTGGCAACCAATTTCCTTGGCCACCTTGTAGCCCCGACCTTAACCTTCTAGATTTCTTCTTTTGGAGCCATTTGGAAGACGTTTATAAGGAGAACTGATATCCCGCGAATACCCTCAAAAGATTTATAATGGTGTTAGTGTAATTTGGAACAAGGAAGGTACTTTATTTAAAGACGATATTTAAATAGGAGCATAAGGAAATGTATTCATGTTAATTGCGGACATTTCGTTCAGTTATTAAAATAGCTTTTACTGTAATAATGTTGTAAATGTGTTGTTTATTATTAAACTATTTATTTAAAAAAAAAATTGTAGTTTTAATGAATATTGTTGACTGTTACCATAAAGCTCGAATATCTCGAAAACAGAGCAGTTTATCGAAATGAAACAAGTATACCTTTTTACTTAAAAATGGTTGAGGATTAATCTGTGTTATAAAAAACACAATATACAAAACAGTTTAATGCAATTATATCGAGAACACACAGTAAACAGCGCGCAATGTGGTATATCGAAAGTGAGTTTAAGATATGCCCCTCAAAAATCTGCCTATACCGAATTTCAAAGAAGTCTCTAAAATTTTTTGAATGCAACAGTGGCAAAAGTTAATTTAAAAATTATCGCTTCTCTGTATCTTTTTAATATTGACATTTGGAATAAGACAATATGGCTTACACGGTATATTTTATTATCTAGAATCTGCAGTTAGTATATGTCTCATTCATTACGAACCACTGTGTGTAACTGTATATGTAAATATTCTTATATTCTCATTTAGTACAAAATGTAAAATAATTCACTTTTATAAATATTAAATACGTTGATAAAAATGCATACTTAAATTTACTTTATTTAAATTGTGACAATGAATAAACAGAACATCAAGAATTTTATTTTTGTTCTTATTTTTGTTTTAAATTTCATTTTTCGTGGTTTGTTTGCTTAAAACAACATAAATTTGATCATTTGTCGACGCGAAATGTTTTAATCTCAAGAGCGCTTAAAATTAGGCAACCACCATTGCAACCAAGTTGTGTAAATAATAGTATCATACTGTACTGCAGAGTTGAGTGATATTGACTTTTACGACTTTTATTGATTATAGGTGGACATGGAACCTTACTAGGCCTAATAAATTCCTTTATTCATGTCATCATGTATGCTTACTATTTCATAGCGGCTCTTGGACCAGAATATCAGAAATACCTTTGGTGGAAGAAGCATTTAACAGCTTTACAAATGGTAAATGTTCTGAAAAATATCGATACATGTATAGCAGTTTAATTTGCAATTAATTTACTTTATGTAACATAAATAGTTTATCCCAATGTTTGCTCAAACTCCACATTTGAGAAAGTGCAATGCAAATGAAAGTAAAATCTAATACTCTTTAATTTATTTTTGAATATCATCAAAACACAACCTATGAATGTATATATTCATTGTCTACACAGATCTGTGTATACAGACCAGTAAGATTGCATTTTCAAACAGAGCCAGATCAGAATCATTTTTACAAACTTTAGGTAAATACCTACTATTTTCTAGTATTACCACAGAATATAGCACAATATACAAGGTGATTGGATATTCGAAAAGAGTGTTCCAAACCAAACTCACATTAACCATATTCGGCACGTTCAGAATCTTCAGGACAGGGATAATGATTTTCGGTTGCATTTTTGCAAGATCTACTGGACGACGTTCCATTGGATATTAGGCAGAACTTGCACTTTCAGCATGATGGTGCCCCTGCTCATTTTAGTCGTGTTATCATCTAAACAATCGCTTTCCACAACGCTGGATTGGTCGAGGTAGTTTCCAAAATTTGCCACCATGGTAACCAGATTTGAATCCCCTTGATTACTGCCTTTGGTTATGATTTAGATCATTAGTATATGCAACAAAAGTGGACACAAGAAAGGCACTACTCAATCGGATTGTCAATTGTGTAGCACTCGTAAGAGAAAATCACCGTGCACTTCAATGATCTATCCGTGTAATCCACAAACGAACTAATGCATGCATGGAGACGGACGATATATTCGAAAATTTAATTCATTCAATTTAGGTTTATTAGATCTTTAATCAATATTATTATCTCAATAACCGTTTATATTCGACCATATGTTTACTAGGTTTTATTGTTAATTTTTGCCCCCTGAACACCCCTTTTGAATATTGGGGGTTACCCCCAATCACCCTGTATACTGTGGTTTGTGATATTACCTTAGTTTTATACTTTTGTATCTATACGTAGTTTTGTAAATTGCCCTGTTACATTAATCTAACCTTTTGCAATATCCATTCATCATATTATTAAAAAAAAAACGTATTTTTTGGATGTATAATAAAATTACCCAATTGATATTACATTTTGAGATATCATCGCTCTTATTTGGGAATTCGGTTAAACGATCAAATGATGTTTCAATAATTTGAAATCGAAAAATTAGGAAAATGTTTTTATTTAAATTGTTAATTTAATCTGTAACCATATACTACGAATGGTAAACGCAGCTGACTTTTTAATAATGCCTAAATTAAAGAGAGCCAATAATAACTGATTATTATGATTTTAGGTTCAATTTTGCATCGTTTTTGTGCATAACTTTCAAGTAATCTTCCGTGATTGCGACTATCCAAGATTCCTCAACGTACTTTTGGCCATACAAGCAGGATATTTCTTCTATTTATTTGGCGCCTTTTATAATGCCCAATACGTGAAAAGCCAAAGAAAGAAAAAGCAAGAGGAGAATGGAGGGATGCCAAGCGGTATTGAAAATAAACCTAACACCATACTGAATGGGACAGTAAAAAGTAAAGACCAGTAGTGGAAATTTTAAATTTATTACTGTTATAGAAACTTTTAAGGAATAACATTTCTGTGATGTATAGGAAAATAAACCTCTGTTATTTGGTAATATATATATAATTCGTTGCAAGATTGTTTTTTAAATTGTATACAATGCATTTTTTGTTTTCATAATTTATTAGATTTGTAAAAATAAAGTAAAAGGATGTAATAATGAAACTTAAACTAATAATTATCAAAATAACAATAAAACCCATTCATTTTAAAGAAAGTAATACAATTTGAAACGGAATGCATGAGAAATTGTCATTATGGAGAATTTAGGATAAAAAATGTTATTTATTATTTAAATCCTGCTAGGAGATTTTTGCAGTGATTTAGGTAGTTATAATATTCCATGTAGAATAATATCCTAGATATTTTTGGTGAATTTTGCACCAGGGGGGAATGTAATCTAATTTAATTACCAAGGAAATAGGTCAATTATATTTACTTGGTACTCAAAAACTTTTAGAAACTGTAGTATTTCAGTTAGTCTACATTCATGTATTGTATTGGAAAGATGAGAAATGCATATTACCTATATGTAAATATATATATATATATATATATATGTATGTTGTGAAATTTAATTTTTGGTGCTACTTCTAAATACAGGAGTATTTGATAAAAGTTCTGCATGCCAATATTTGATATAATTATTATATCTATATAGTTAAATTGTTCTTAATCTGAAATATACTTTCGTGTACTTATATGAAATGTTTCAATAACAAAAAAGGGACTAACATATTTAAATTAAATAATTTCTCTTGAATTAAAAATGATACGTGCTCATTAATTTACATTAATCTATAAGTCACTAGTTAATTATACCTTGTACTCAGGGCTAGTTTAAATTTGGCCTACCTGCATTCGAAATTATTACACCTCAGAAGAATACTCTGAAAACTCTACATATGGATTGCTACAGATGTCACTTATACTCATTACTTATGTACTATTTTATTTGCATAAAGAATATTAACGAATAAAGAAAGCACAACTTTACAATACATGCAATCTGCCCTAATGTGCAATAAATAAATCCTCATCATATATGAAATTTTATAAAACCGCTAATTTCATATACTGTTTTCGTAGGTATATTTATCTAATGCAATATTAATTGAATAAATTTTGAACATATGTTATATATGTTATTTTCAGTCCCTTACCCCAAAACAATTCCTACAACATTTGTAGGCTACAAAAGTATTTTAAAAATTATCTACGGTAATGCAATAGCAAAAACTACATTATGAAGAAAATTTAATACAAAACTAATGGCATTTCAAAAGTATCTTAAAATATTAGTATATATTTCACAAAATTATAAAGAATTAAGGTATAACATTTGAAACAATTTTTTGGGAATGCATGACACAAATAGTAGCTACTCGTGTTTTCTATATAAATTGTACACAGTGGCTGGCATCTGTTGATAGATTTCGGAACTGCTATAAGGGTGAAAAACAAATTACTTGCATAATAGGAGTGTGAAGTTTGGTGTGTTTTTTAATATTTTTTCTGTATAAATAGTAAAATACAAATTCTGCATAATGTGGGGTGGGGATGTGGGGTGAACAACAATCCAACAAATCTGTTTTGTATGTATAGGTGTAGTGGAATTTTGTATATTTTTTAGTAATTTTTCAAACTTTATTGAGATCGTACGATATTTAGTTATAAAAAGTGTACAAAAATGCAAAATATATGCCAGAACATTTGCACAAAGTCTGTGTTATTCCTCAGTGCTCCTCTTACTCTACTAACTTCTGATATTTCCCTGCATAATCTTTCCGTCAATTCCCGTACACCCGAATCTCTGAAGGCAGTGGAAAATTAAATTGAAAATCGGAAAACCGACAACTAGAAGCATGAAAGTATGTAGCAAACTTTTTCTTATAGAATATTTTATGCCACGTAATTATAACAAAAGGTTATGTTGTGATTTATTTAAGGATATTTTTACATCTGTATTACTCTGCGAATATTTTCACTTATAATACCACTAGAGCTTCAATTATTACTGGAAATTTTTTCGAGCACACGAATATTTTGAAAAGAAAGAATTTTCTAAAAAATATTCGTGTGCAAGAAAAAATTTCCAGTTTTTAATTGAAGCTAGAGTGGTATTCGGTAAGAAAATTTCACAATAAAGTGTTAAAAAATATCGACAAAAATATAAAGATATTAAAATTTTTTTATTGTTTTGAAGAGACAGAAATAATAAAAAATAAGTTGATAGTAGTTCAATATTTCAGTTTTCTAAAAATTTAGTGTACTAAAGTTGGTAAAAATATATTTTATTGCAAAAAAACTTGAAGCAGTATATATAATCAAAGTAACTTACATACATATAACATTAGGTTAAATAAAATACAACTAACCGACTTTAGTTAAGCAAAATAATAAAAAATAAGTCAATAGTAGATCAATCTCTCAGTTTTCCACATACTCATTTTAATAAAGTTGGTAGAAATATATTGTCTTACAAAGAACCTTAAGCACTATGTAATATCAATAAAATTCATATGTATATAGTATTAAGAAGGCCATGCAATCCATGTCAAACAAGGTAATCGTGACTTTTGACGTTATTTGACCATTTTCTTTAAAATCGTTGTGTTGTACAATTGAAAAATGGAGCGGTTTGAGAAATACCTTTTATGCAAGTTTTGCAAAAGAGTTAGTGAAATTAAAATGTATCATCGGAACCTAAAATTTTTAATGTATTTATTACAAGAATGCGGGCCAGAAATTTATTCCCCAAACTTGTTTGGGATTATTAAAAATCATTTGCTTCTGGTGTGTAAGAAATATGGAGCTCTTCGTGGGTCACAGCAGAATAAGATTGTTTCAAAGTACTACATTTATTTTTTGAAACATAGACATTTTATAAATTTGAGTGAATGTGTGCTTGTTTATTCCCCATTAAGAAAAGAAGACGTTTCTGAGGAATTTCAGCAACATTTGGACGCTTTAGTTAAAACTACTAAAAGTACATACTTGGTAAATAATTATTTATAAATGATTTGTACTTATTAAATTATGATAGAAAAAATTTAAAGTTAAATATAAATGTCAAAAAATTTCCAGTGTAATTTCATGCTCCTTACCCCAAGGAAGAGAAATATTTCCGGAAATTTTCTTAGTTGCTATAGTAACGCTACAAAATACAGGCCTTTAATTGGCTGAAAATACTATTGTGAAATTTTCCATTTAATAAAATGTGAATATTTCATGAGGTGGCTGAACTGAAGCAGACGTTGGAAACACCGGCTTCTGAAAACATGAAGCTTCTCGCGTTCTACCCCAGACAAAATTAAGTACTTCACCTTCTTTTAAAAGTCGCACACGATCCTCTAAGTACTTCTCATGATATCTCGAGGCGAACCATTATATCTGAATCTGAAAGTTTACAAGCATATCAGGAATTCACGATACATATGCACTAGGAATTTGTCTTACATTAAAATAATCCTTTTGATAAGTCCTAAAATACACTTTCACATAAAAAATTACATATATAAAAAGAATTACACCATAAAACACAACATCCCTGGAAATTAAAAGCTTTATAATCATAGACACAATTATAAACAAATTGTTGATCTACATCCGATATCTTGAATTTTATAGCTCCATCTAGTAGTTTGTGAATTTTGCGAATACATTTTTAATAATAATATCTCTACCCCTCATTCTAATCCCGAGGATAAGCCCAGAAGTCGAAGACTTGTGCGGAAGATGGAGCGGCATATTATTAAGCGGGCCGCATTTGCGCCTAGAAACGACTTACGTTGGTAAGCCCTAACCGCCATTCAGTGCAGGAACGATGGAAACCTGGAAAACCTAATTAATTAGGGGGATAGTCAAATGTCAACCGGTATCAATCTCTTACATTGACCAAAGTCAACATTCTTCCACCCTACCATACCTGCAGAGAGAGTGACAATCCTCTCCATGAATATAGCTTATATACGGTCTACCGGCTGCGGGGGTCGAACCCACAGCGATCTAGTCACCTTGATTCAAGTACTACGCCTTAAACCGCGCGACCACTGACCGATCCAAATAGATACAGTCTTAGAAGATATCGAAAACTAGCGTGGTAGCAGTATTCTATTGTTATTAATTATAATATAATTTTAAATTTTCTATTTACTTGACATAGGTTTAAGATGAATGTTATATACTCAGTTATCTTAACTATACGTTATTTTGTGTTCTATATCGACAAATGTTTGATGGAGTTGCAATGAACATAATAGTAGGGTGACTACAATTTATAGAGACGTAAAACATTGCTTATTTTCATATATTTTTTATTAGATTTTAATAATGTTGGGGAAACCAATTACTCTGTGGACTAAAGCCCCGACCAGCGTTGAATTACACCCACAATATCTACCCATACATTCTTTATTATTATTAGCATTTGTAGATGTTTTACTGTACTGTAAGCTATAAGCTAATAAAAACCAATTTTCCTACAATTGTTATTAATGAAGTCATATGCATGTTCTTTGATGCCAATGAACAATTCCATAGGCAAAGCTGTATTCAATAATTATCTAAAATAAAAATTGATCTAGCTAAATTTACTAGCAAAAAAGACATATTTGGCATTATTAAAAAACTCAAATTATTCTGTGAAAATATGTATTAACATTCGACTATTAGTTATTTAATTTTTTCAGGCTTTCTTTACATAACCAAATATTTCTGATTACTACCTAGGCGGCTATGATTCGAACGCGACAATCGATAGTTGTCGTCATAGTGTCAATACAGCACCAATAAATAAACCAAACACGGTACTGAAATATATACCTGTGCCAAATATATCAAGTGCTAATAAATTTCCGAATATATTGACGCTATTTGATCAAAAATGCAAAAGTTATAACTAGAAAAATAAACAAAACAATTTATATAACAGTCGTTCGGGCCACTCGCATTATACAATTTATAATAAAGCACATGAAAACGATATTAAAAATAGTCACAGCGTTGGGCCAATAAAAATGACAATAAATTAAAACGATTTTCTAAATAACACGGTTTTGATGTATTTTTATTCACACACACTTCTATTTTCAGCCTTGCATGTTGGGCCCAATCGCACAAATCACACCAGAAGTGTGGACAATTGTAAGGGGGCCATTACTAACCAGCTCGTTCATGTGACCCCCAAGAATTTCGGAAATATAATAATTTGTCACGATTTCGGGGTCAAAAACACGTTAGTCGACGAAACAAGCCAAGTCCATTAGGATTAATTTATGGAAAAATAAAACCCAAACTTTCAACATTTTTATTTTTACAGCCACTTTTTATGTAATATAATATTTTCTATTTAATTATAACGACAACAACGCCTCAAGTTATCGCATTAGAAGTTACCACTTTTACGCGGGAATTTTAAATATTTACATGAAGTAAAGTTTTCTTTATTGCGGCAAAATATACCAAGTTCCTGTCCTATGAAGTTTATATAAAAATAACTGCCTCTACAATGCAGAAATGTAAAATTAAGCCTACAGAGAATCAATTATTTGAAAGAATAAAGCATCGCACTCAAAGGCATCGTTAATTTCTAAATTCCCTTCAAGTTGGCATGCCTCTAGTCAGTCATATAATATAATATCATTCGTAATCAACTAGAATTTATAGGAAAACGTTCAGTTATGTATACAACAGTATAAATCGAACAGCTTTCTAATATTTTCTGCCAGCAAGGGCAGGTATCTACCTTTTGAAAAAGCAAGTAGACAATGCATTACGTGTGAACTTTCTCCAAATACTATGATTTTTCCTATTCGGCTGTTCAGTATTCATCAAATGTATCTACCTAATTTTAAAAATATGCGCTATGTTCCACAGAGATATATCTTAGCAAAATTTTTGCGTATACTATGTAGAAATGTGAAATATAAGTGAATAAAAGTCTTGTGTACCAACAACATTAAGTCTTATATTTATCAAATAATGTAAAACGTGTTTTATTGACTTGAACATTTTACTTCGATCTACGTAAATTTTCTTTGGCTTTTCCTTTATTTACTGCTTACTAAGTTAGGTACAAAATTATGCACATTATTTATTCATATTATTTAAAAATGGTTAAATATTTGTCTGCACAATAGAATAATATTTGTATATACGTTTTAAGGATTTTGACTTTTAAGTACCAAATTATAAGGAAGGACTTATGGCCATTTTGACAAAAAACAATGGTCATTTTGACAAAAATCATATTAAACTCAACATAAAGAATTAATAGTAGTCCAAACGGACGAATGTTGAGTTTTGTAAGTGACAAAAGAGCAAATGTGTATTATTTTTGTATTGGAATTATAAGAAAGTCTTATAACAACTACAAAAAAAGGTTTCTTTTAATTCTTAAGAAAGTTACTTAATTTGTGAAATTGGTAATGAAGATACATTACATAAAAATTACAAATACGTAAATCAGGGCATTAGTAACATCCTTCACAATTATACCAAAAACGTGTTACCTTTGAACCAGTCTAAAAAGAGATAAAACATTAATACGTTGAAAACTAAAAATATAAGGTTACGTACTAAGAAAATTAACCTATTTAACACGTCGTTATATAGAAACATTTCACAAGAAAAACAAAATGAATAAATATCTCACAATACACTATGAAGCAATGTACAAAGAATTATTATTTTTTTCAATAAATATACAGATCCAGGCACTCAGTTCAATTTATTATTTATTCAGAAAAATAAGTACCTACGTTCCAGAATTTCTAGCCAACAGCTAATTGCTGAAATTATTTCCGTCAGTCATCGCCTACTGTACGGGCAGATACTAATTCCAACCTAAGACTATCCAAAGAAATGTTATAGAAAAGTGGCCAAATAGTAGTTTCGTTTGCAATTAGGATATCAGGATTTATTGGCGTTATATTTTTAAGTGAATAATTAGACTTATTAGTTAACTTCAATGTGTACGTAGATATGCTGTAAAACTGTTCTGTGTCTGAAGCAAAAAAGCTTACGAAAAGCTAATGATAATATTACTGCTATTCAGGAATATCCTACAATCTCTTTTCCTGAAAGATTGGTCTTACATTTACTGATCTGCAAGATCTCCAGGTTTGAATACTGCACTTTTTCTTGTGGGTATTTCTGGAGTAAGGTATAAAAGAATAAGCAACAAGCAGAATGTAAGTTTGCCATTGAACAGAAAATAAGGGATATTGCTGCATCATGAAATTCCATATTTTAACAGTCTAATAGTTATTTATAGTACAAATTGGATATAGGCATTTTTATACATTAGTGAGACATTTGCACGACGTGTGCGTATTCCAAGTCGTGCAATTTCATGAATATAATAAAAAATGCCGTTATCCCACATGTGCTATATAAAATTTTATCTAGAACAGCACAAAATGTTATCTACAACTACTTTAAATTGAGAAAAATCATATACAGTTTGTAAGTTTTGATTTAAAATCAAGAAGCAAAGGCATTGTTATGGTAATCTGTCAAACTTCCTATCAAACTTGTTATAAACAAAATTGAGTTTTCGTTTTTACATTTTCTTGTGAAAATAGTGGTTTTGATTGAAATAATGATTCAGAAACAGAAGACTTGCCTCCTGATATTGAAAAAGCTGCTGCAGCTGCAGATAAATCGAGAACCAAGTACGAATAATTTTATAAACGATTCACTGATTGGTGTGCATCTAAGAATATAAAATATGAATCAAAAGAAAAGGTATGATTAGCATTTTTTGAATAATTATCAAACAAGTACAAATCATCTAGTTTTTGGATGTTTAATTCTATGCCGCGGTCTACAATCTGTATGCGTAAAATGTTGACATCAGTAATTTCAGCAATTTAATTGCTTTTCTGAAAAAGCGATCAGTGGGATACAAACCAAAAAAGCCAAGAATATTAACGAAAGAGAATTGCCGTCTTATATGATAGTTCATTGAGATCAGTTCTGTCTATAATTCAATGCAGCAGGAATCTTAAAAAATCTAACTTGATCTTTTCGCTGTCCTCTACTCCAACAATTCATAACACAACAAAACAAAACCATTATGATAGTCTGAATTATACTTGGTATTCCGAAATAGGTATAAAATATAATGAGCAAAACACACAGTTCTACACACAGACCAATAACTAAAAGTTCTACACAAAAGTACCAATTTCTGCTTGTCACATGTCGAGTTGTTTGTCCTACAGCCGCCATTTTTAAAGTGATTTGACAGAAAGGTGACAGTTTGTTGGATTGCCCTATTTTAATTTTTAACTGTGACATTTAACAATTTAACCTAAGTTGGCGCGAAATTTGTCCAATTTTGTAAGGTTATATTCTACCTTTTGAGTTTTATTTTACTGTAGATCTTTAACATTCTCTTTAGGATATGTTACTTAAATAATAAATTTTATAGTGTTTTATCCATGTTTCATCTAACTTACTTACAGTGATAGTAGTAGTGGGTATTAATCTCCCATCTATTTTAATTAGTTGCTATTGCAGAACAAATAAAGACAAAGTAGTGATAGGTGTGGAGTTTTTTAATAATATTTTTCTTTAATATCTTATAATTAACTGTTATAATAAATAATTAAATATAAAATGGTTTACATTCTCAGTTTCTGCTGCAAGTGGAGTCAACTAAAAATTCTTGGATTTTTTAGGATGGTTTCATGAATATACTACAGATATAGGTAATAACTCTTTATAATAAACGAAATCACTGCAAAAAATCAATTTTCCTTCACTTTACAAAATGATTTGATTGTTCTCCCAATTGACACTTCTAGGATGTAAGACAGCATTTACTAAAACCCTTCATCATCTGTTACGGGTTAATCTAGTCCATCGTAACAAAACGCAGAAAAATACTCAAAAATGTATAATTCAATATTCGAGTTTATAATCACTTGTCAAGTGTCAAACCATTGACCTGCAGTTCACTTGATTAAACGACCGAGATCGGTCAGTCAGTTTAAACTACAATTTGATCGATGTTTAACGTTTATATACAACCTGATTTTGCCTTTGATTTACAGTTTAACATTAAGCTTGAGTTCAAAATCTTTATACAACCGGCCCTAAGTGTAATGCCAAAGAAGATTGCTTTTTTTCTCAATTTATCACAGTCTCAGCAATATACAGTTTGTTTCCGATGATCATCTACTTCACTTCTAGCCAACTCAGGAGCAGACCTTCTAACTATAGGACGGCATTGTGGTTGGAAGTCCAACACCGTATGTGAAGACTATATTGATACGTCTCTTGAGAGCAAGAAAGACATCGCCACAAAAGTTTTTGGATAAGATATTGCTGTAGTTGAAGCTACTTCAAGTGATTACAAAGAAAATTTAAGCATTGTTAATACAAATACAGACCAGCTGCATTTATCTGGTATTATTCTTACGAATTGCCAATTATGTTGTTAATATTTATAACAAGTAATTTAAGTTAAATTATCTATTCATTTTCAAATCGTTAAATCTGTTGGTTCTTAATAAAAATAACCATTAAGCAGTGATTTCTTTTTTTAATATTTCACTGGTAGGGTCACATTACTCGATTAGTGGTGTAATGACCTTCATTATTCAACTGAAACAGTGCCAAATAAATGCTGTAATAAGGCTCTTATAAAGCAGTTGTATAAATACCGATCATTTAAATGGTTGTATAGACCATTAGAGGTAAAACTGCATATTTCAAGCTGACAAATTTAATTCATAATCATACAATACAATATTTTCTTACTGTCGCTTACTATTGAAAACCATCCATACCTTTCAGCATAATAGTAACGATTCCCACTGATTAAATTTATGTGAAAGTAACAGGATGTTTATTAATTAAATAGACAGTCTGAGATTTTCGATTTACTTTAAATACAGTTCAGTGAAACTTACATTTTCGCCACGTGCTTCCTACCTATAAATTTTGGAATAGATAGAGTATAGATTTGGAATCTGAACCGAATTTTTTTGTTCTAAAAGAAACCGGCAATAGAATGTCAAGTAAAAGTCACAAGTGGAATGAGCAGATACCAAATATAGAATTTCATATTTTTCATTAGGTAAATGGAGCACAATCAGGTATACCATTCATAATTTGTATAATTATTTTATTCCATTTTTCATTTAGATAACTTGGCATAGATTTATCTTCTAATATTAATAATCTGTAGTAACTAAATACTATTTAACACAAATTTGTAAATAAAAAAAATTTCTGGTAAATATAGGCAGTGAGGAATCCACTACTATAAAATTCTTATATTTTAAATATTTTAATATTTTATATTTATATTTAAAACACTTGTTTTTAACAAGAAGTAAAGATAATTTTATTATCATAAACGATTAAAATATGAATTTCCCCAAGTTCGATACTATCAATTAAAGTGTTTAGGAAGTTACTTTGTTCAATGATTCCAAAAATTATCCATAAACGTACATAAAAGCTCACCTACTTACTGAAAAACTAACTATTTAAACAGTTATCCGTATTTCAGAAGTTAATACTATCATACACTGTTAGAAAGATTATCATAAATTATATCCTTAAATTAAACTCAAACTTATTCAAACTTAATTATGAAAAATAACAAAGAAAACTATGACTTTCAATTAACATCTTAGGCCCGGTTTTTCAATAGAGGGTAAACTCGTACTTTGGAGTGGACCTTGAGTCATCTAAAATTATTCGTATTTCAATTGACGGTTAACTTTGAGTTATCTCGGTGTTAAGGTAACTCTTACTTTAGGTGTAAGATAACTTGTTAAACTACGAGTTTGAAGGTTAAACATACCAGATAATTATTAATTTTGTCGTATTACAATAAATTTAATTTTACTATTAATATGGAATATCACATAAATGCTTATAGCGAAGAACCCAGACGGCCAAAAATTGTAAGACATAGGCCAAATCATTTTGAGGAATGGGATCGTAAAGATTTTTTTGATCGGTTTAGATTATACCCTAGAACTGTAGAAAACTTACTAGAAGAAGTTGAAGATGTTATTTTATATCTTACGAATAAGTAAGTAAGGTACCTACATTATAGAGTGATCAATTTCTTCTGTAAAATATATAAGCAGATTATATTTTTTTAGAAATGGCGGCCTTTCAGCACAAAACCAAATATTACTTGCATTAAGATATTTTGCAACTGGGTCATTTCTAAGTGTAGCTGGAGATTTTTGTGGAGTACACAAATCCACAGTAAGACTCAATTACATAAAAATGCCACAAACTGATGAGGAGATAATGCAAAGCAAACAAAATTTTTTTAATATTCCTAGAGTAATTGGGGCTATCGATTGTAGTCACATCAGAATTCAATCCCTTGGAGGAGACAATGCTGAAATATTTAGAAATTGCAAACAATTTTTTTCTATTATCGTTCAAATTGTTGCAGATGCAAATCTCAAAATTTAGGATATAGTTGCTAGATGGCGCTGGGTCCTGTCATGATTCATATATTTTTAGAAATTCAGCTATTTGTAATTTATTTGAGGGAGGTAATTTTAATGCTACAGATAAGAAATAACTCTGAAATCCTATTCAATTAATCCAAAATTAAGACACGAAATGTTGTAGAAAGAAGTTATGGAGTATGTAAAAGGGATTTCCAGCTTTAGCAATCGGATTACGTCTCAAAATTGATACTACACAAGCAGTTGTTGTAGCTACTGCAGTTTTACACAATATAGCATTCGATTATAATGAACCTGTCCCACCACTTAATGAAGAGCAGGAAAGAGCTGTTAACTTCAACAGTGTTCCCGTTGAAGAATTCCATCTAATAAACGGGGAGGTATTGCATGATAATACGAGAAATAATGTAATATACAATTATTTTGTTAGATTATAATTTTGTACTGTTTTAATACATGATTTTTAATAGTTTTTAATAAGTAGATTTCATTTTAGCTATTTTTCAGTTTTACTATTTATAATCGATCAATTACCTATTACCTAATTTCAAATAATTTTAATTTATTGGTATAACAATTTTTATAGTATTTGACTCAACTTAAAGGAGGCCACCTGAAGAAGCAACCCTAAAAGTGTAGAAATAGATCAGATCTCATCTATTGTGGTTGAATTTTCGAGTTCCCACAGTTTTAAAAGTGAATCTAGATATTTATAGAGTGTTTTCATTAAACCATGTTAGTAAATTTAGCTAGATTAATTTTTTTAGAGAATTATTGAATAGAGCTTTGTCTGTCGAATTGTTCATTGGCATACCTAGATGTTTGGTATAAGAGATCATACATGTGACTTCATTTATAGGAATTGTAGGAGATTTTGATTTATATTAGCTTAAAATACCTTTCTAATACAGAAAAAAATATTGTGACCAGTTACAAAAAATTGTCACTATAAATAATATTGATAAACCTGATAGGCATCCGAAACAAGCTCGTTATGTGCCCTCAAAGTGACACATTCAAAATTTAATGTAAACAATCACAAGTATGAAAAATGCTTCACAGCTGGAGATTTCATTTCATACTACAACTTTTCTACGTTCACAGCTAAAAAGTCTTTTTCCAAAGTTCAACAATTTATTTATATTATTATAACAAATGTAACTTTCGACAGTGTTGATATTTGTAATAATTTCGAATGTACATATATGATTGGTAATTTTGGAGATGTTATAGACAAAAAAAAAAAATGATAGGTAACTATCATGCTCATGGCTACACAGTCTCTATAAAGCTACTGTACTTATCATTAAATGGATTTGTATGCATCCCACTGTCTAATAATAAAGGAGTGATTAAGATTAACTATTACTTTTTAACTATTTTTCTTTACAAAAAAAAACAAACTAAAAATAAATATGAAACAAAATATTTTTACAGTAACAAACACACTTTTTTGCTTAGGTATTCAAAACTTGCTACTTAAAGTTTGTAATTTTTTTGTCTTTGATGGTAATTTTCTTCTGTAAAAGTTCCATTTTTAGCGTGTGTTCTTCTAAAGATTTGGCAGACTTTTCTTCTATAAGTTCATGGTTAACATCAACATATTTTTTGGTTACACTACTGTTCTTAACTTTTACTATTTTGCCTAAAGATAACATTTAAATACAGGGTGTAGTACATAAGACTGCTCTCTTGGTATCTCTTGAATTTATATCAACTTTCGATATACCTAACCATAAGTTGGCCATCTTTTGAAAATATTTACCTGTTTTTTTCCACTGATTTTAGTTTTTCAGATACAGGTTTCAACATTTGTGAAGAATAGTGAGACCAATCGTTTTGGGTTGAAGTCAAGGTTTGCAGTTGTTCTTGTGCTTCATAATCTGCGAAATAAATCATATAGGAAAGAATTCTATTTATATTTACTATGTACCTTCATATTCTATTATAATATTTTCTTCGTCTTCTGCGTCAATTGTATTTTCAATGGTTACTGGCTCTTGATTCATCTCCACTTTATCAATGTCATTTATTTGTGTATTATCCACAGTTGCTGTACCATTAGAATTTGCTAAAACTGCAAATACATACTTCATTTAAATCAGTCGATAGAATGGCATAATAAATATTTGAAAATCATAAAATAATGTTAATTAATTTTGGGCTCCAAATTTACATCTCACCTTTGAACCCCTATTGTTGTATTAAATGAAAAAATGACACTGATAAACCCTATTTAATTTATTAATAATCAATCATTGTAATTTTGAATACATTGACTTGCACTATACATAAGGTATACTTCTTTATCAGACTTTTTTATCTAAGACGCTTTATGTCAGTCACCCAATGTTCTTAATATAGTTTTGGTAATGTAATTAAATGGCAAAATAATCTACGCTAAGAAGCAGAAAATCGTACTCCAATCAGAAAACCATGATGAAGAAACAAACCTGTAGGTAGGACAATTTAGAACACTGTCACTCTTATATTTATTGGAGATTCCATCCATTATCTATAACAGGGCACTGCCCACCTCCCGTTAATAATATTCTGTGTAGTAGTAAATTATGTGTAACACCATTACCAAATTAGTAGAATGGAAAAGTAGCCCGTAGTAACTCAGTTGGGGGAACAATCGTCCGGTCCCGGGTTCGAATCCCGGCTGCAGCAACCACTTTTTCATTCTACTACATCTGTTTATTTTTTATATATTTTATTTTGGATTTTTTTAAGTTCTTATACTTTTCTTACAAACATTTGTTTGTTCTGTAAGCACCATGTCAATGACTGGCAGAATTGAATTCACTTTCTATATTCTTCCAAATCTTCTCTTTGCTTCCAGCTTACTACTCCACTTTTTTTACATTATATTATGTGTTTATGCCTCAATACAAGATCGAGCAGTAACTACTCTTCTTCATAAGAAAAATTTGTTGCTTCTTTTATCCATTTTTTTCTACTAATTTAAAAAATATATATATTATTGTTAATAATGCTTTTCAATAAAAACGGTATCGTTAACCACAATAAGTCATAGATATAGTTAATATGTCCCTTTACCGGATTTATTAAAAATTTATAGTTTAAATTACTTCTGCAATAAAATTTTGCGTGCGAAATTCATAAAATGCAAAATACTGTCACCGATTTCCTAACCCGACTTTTTCTTTTACCAGAGAAACACAGTACGTTATTTAATCACTTTTGTTTATTAACTATTCTGTACACTACTGAATACCAATTACACACTATTTAATTAGTCACTATCTAAATCGCTCTGAATTGATCTTTCCGAAATATCCAAATAACAACTCTCTAATTGAAAACTCTCATTCAAGACTGTAATATAAGAGTGTCTTATCTGGCCATTTATTCCTCTTTTATAGACCAAATAAATATTCCAGGTATTTTCTAGCATCTCTAGATCCATTTCTCGAACGATTCTCGTCGATTCTAATTTTTCCAGTCCCACCTCGATATACGGCACTATTTTGTTTGTTTACTAGCATAGCGTAGGGGCGACAGGATACCACTGTCGTCGAATTGGGTGACTTCCCCTTCCTTAGGACCGATCGTCTCGATTGGATGCACCTCTATACGGCGACAGACGCTCCAGATAGACGACCTTCATCTTGCTCCTGGGAGTCCCCTGTATCCGGTAGATGACGTCATTGATTATTTTAATGACGGTTTAAGCGGTTTATGCGGTCGCTCTCTAGTCGCATTCGAGATCTGATTTGGTCGTGTACGGCTGATAGTCTTCGTTCTAGTTGGTGGGTATAAGTGTTCGGCTCTGTGGGCTGTTACGCAGAGCGACCAAATACCAAATTTGCTGGAGGGCGAAGCTCTCTTCCAAAGATAATCCTTGCGGGAATCTTCCCAGTAGTTTAATGGACAGCTGAGCGGTAAGCTAACAGGAAGAGTGGAATGAGCTTGTCCCGGTTGGTCTGGTTCTCGTTTACAAACATCATCAGATTGGTTTCTAGTGTGGCGTTGAAGCGTTCCACCATACCATGTGACTGGTGATGCAGTGGGGTGGTTTTGATTTTCCAGATTTCCATAAGCTCGCAGATCTTTTGGAACACACCTGATTCGAAATTTCTGCCCTGATCTGAATGTAGTTCCATGGGTACACCAAATCTGCAGAACAGGTTGTTGACTAGCGCTTCTGCTATGGTTGTGGTCTCTTGATTGGAAGGGGGTATACCATTTGCTGAAGTAGTCCATGACTACTACCAGATATCGGTTTCCACTTTGGGTTTTCGGAAAGGGGCCAGCTATATCAATGGCAATCCTCTCGAACGGTGCTCCTAGTATGTACTGGCTCATTTTGCCCCTGGAACGGGTCTTCGGTCCCTTGCTGGCTGCACATATGTCACATTTTCGGCACCAATCTTCTACATCCGTCCTACAGCTCAACCAGTAAAAACGCTCCCTAATCTGCTGTATAGTCCTATTGATACCGAAATGTTTACCCCCAGTACGTCAATGTACTTCTTGCAACACTTCCTTGACCCGGGACCTCGGGAATAGCACTTGTTTCTTGACCTCCGTTCCGTCATTGTTCTCCCATGCTCTTTTCAGGACACCGTCTTCCAACAGCAGGGAATTCCATTGAGCCCAATAACTCTTTAATTCTGAGCTTCTACTATTCACTTCAGCCCAAGAGGGTCGGTTGTTGGCTTCTTTCCACTCTAGTAAAGGCTTGATATCACAGTCAACTTGCTGGTCTTCCCGAATCGAATCGCCGCTTAACTCCATCTTTCTTCAGTTTGGGCTGCCACCACCTTGAAAGGAACAAATGATATGGGTAGTGGGCGATCCCTTCGACTATCAGATTGTCCTCTCTTTGGTCTGGTAGTTAGGTTGAGTTTATCAATGACCTCCTTCAGTGTTTTGATTATTTCTCCATTTGCCGTACTATCGCTGTTATCACTGATGATCCGCACTTTAACATATTCCTTGGAGGCTGCCGCTCGGGAGTCACCCTTTGCTGATCTGCAACTGGGGCCCTACACTGTCCTTTTAGATGACCCGTCTGCCCACAGTTCCAACATTCCAACAGTTCCAACAGTGGGCGATCCCTTCGGCTATCAGGTTGTCCTCCCTTTGGTCTGGTAGTTGGGCTGTGTTTGTTAATGGCCTCCTTGATGGTCCGCACTTTAACATGTTCCCTGGAGGCTGCCGCTTAGGAGTCGTGCCTTTGCTGATCTGCGACTAGGACCCTACACTGTCTCTTAAGATGTCCCATCTGCCCACAGTTCCAGCATTGAAGAGGACAATCTCTTCGACTATTAGATTTTCTTTCTTTGGTCTATTAGTTGGACTGAGTTTATCAATAATCTTCTTCGGCGTCTTTATTATGTCTCCATTTGTCATACTATCGCTGTTATTACTGATGGCCCGTATTTTAACATGTCTACCGGATGCCATTTTTGCTGCTTCGAATTCCAGTGTCTGAGAAAGGGCGTCGCTCAACGTTTTAGGTCTAGCGAGTCGTAGTGCCTGATGGGTTTCGCAATCTCTTAAGCCGTCGGTAAAAACTTAGAAGGAGAGCTGATCTGCAAATTCGGACGGAGCTGTTGGATAAGCCAATCGAACCAGTCGGGCAACATCGGTTTCAAAATAAAAAAAAAATCTCTTCACTGTGTTGGTGACACTGAAATGAAATTTTGTATTATGATGACTGGAATGCTCGTCAAGCTGAGCGAATGGATTACTCATGATCAGCGCCATATTTGTTTTGTGCCTCCAAGCAATGACGAAGCAATAAAGATTTAGCTGATTGTGAATTGAAATGAAATTTAATGAAGAATTATTTGGTGCTATATGCTGGTTAATTTGACAGTCCCTTATAAAACATGACATGCTCCAACAATATTGTCTGAAGCTATTTATTTGTGACATAATTTTAATTTTCCTTCAGTTTTATTGGGTTTTTGGCACACTTCTAAAAAAAAATAAAGATTAATTAAATAAGCCCTTGTGCCAAACGGATCAGTCAAAGGTTATTTTTGAAACTAAGTTTGTCTAACATCGCCTACATTTCGTTCATCTGGACTCTCATTTCCTGATGTATTATCTGCATCTGATCTTCTAATTTCTTTTATAATTTCTCTTGCATCATTTGGGTTTGATCTTCAATTTTATGTCCTTGTTCTTCAAATTTTTCTTGCGTTGTCTTCGTTTGGTCTTCCATTTTATGCCCTTGTTCTTCTAATGTCTTTTGCATCATTCGTCCCTGTTCTTGCATCGTTTGCATCATTTCTAACAGTTTCGCCAGTTGTGCATCCATGTTGACTTGACTTCTAGTCACAGGCATAGACTTTATTTGCTTTCGAAAGTTCTTCAATGTCCACGAATGTATTTGTAACTATCACCGTCGACGACAGGGATATATCACACTTGAGTCTTTGTCTCACTGCCGTATAAAGTTCTAGAATGTTCGATATTGTCCTTCGCAAATGCCATCGTTCACTTCCTTAAGTGACGATTGGAAGGATCATTTACGTCATTATTTTTATATATTCGTACTACTCTAGCAACTTTGGAAAAATCTGGAAAAATACTAGGCGTGATACTAGTGTTAATGAAACTGGTAATAGGAATTAGTATTGAGTTCATTATACTTTTCAATATTTGCATATTGAAGCTCATCATATTTGCACCATTAATAAACAAAAAGCTAACTAACTTACTTTTCATACTTTGTATATTAATATGAAACATATTGAAATTAAAGTTATTACTCAAACAATATTTAGATGTTCTTGTCGTATCTTTGGATGCCAATTGTTTTTGTTGTATATTGGTTGAGTCACTAAAAAAGCCGCATCGTCAGGATGATCAGACCTATTTCTAGCTGCAAATTTGAATTGCCGTTCTGGTTTTGCGTCTTTGATCACAATAGGATATGAACATTCCACAGTCCCAATCATCATAACCTTTTCAATACACGTTATTGTTTAGTCTGACCCAGTACTTGACCTGAGTAAGAAATAAACAAATTCACCATTACGAATTCAGTTTCAAAAATTTGTTTATATTCTAATGATAGGTAATTAATAGGAAAGAATTTTAAACGTGTCATATATATATATATATATATATATACAGTATGCGCCAAAAGTATGGAATAAATTCAATAAAAACGAAACAATTATTTTTTGGGAAAAATCGTCGAACAGGTCGATTTTTAATTTAAAAAATACATATTTTAGTAGAGCAATGACGTCATCGATTTTTTTAAATGGCAACACCATATTTTTTCCTTGATTCTGCAAGATCGTTCAGACAGTACTAAAATTTTGCCCTCTTACATAGGAAAGTTTTCGAGTAAATGACGAATGAATGTTAGAAAACGTAAATTTTATCCATAAAAAAGTAACAATTCTGAGGTATGCAAAATAAAATACAATTGATTAAATTTTATACTTAAATTAAATGTTTGGATTGCCATCCATCAAGTTGTTGACAATGCGCAAGTCTGTGAAGAAATTCTTCTTGCACATTATGAATGATTTCTGGGGTAACTCTGCGTATTTCGTCCCGAATGCGATTTTGAAGTTCTTCTAAATTACGTGGTTTATTAATGTACACTTTTGACTTCAAGTATCCCCATAAAAAATAGTCAAGAGGTGTAAGATCTGGCGATCTTGCAGGCCATTCTATCGGTCCGCGTCTGCCGATCCACCTCCCAGGAAAACAGTTGTCCAAAAAATCTCATACAGGGCGCGCATAGTGCGGAGGTTCACCGTCTTGCTGAAACCATATGGTATCGTCAGGAATGTCAGGGTCATTATCGTTAGGAAAAACTACTGCAAGGGCTGGAACAATGTCATTTTCTAGAAACTCTAAATATCTTTGTCCTGTAAGGGTTCCTTCAAAGAAGAAAGGCCCTACTATTCTGTCGTCAACTATTCCAGCCCACACATTTAATTTCTGAAAGTGTTGGGTATGTGCCTCTGCCATCCAATAAGGATTTTCCCGACTCCAATATCTGCAAGTTTGACGGTTTACTGTACCATTCAGACAAAATGAGGCCTCATCTGAAAAAAGTATTTGTCGGTGTAAATTTCTATTTCCTTGAGATAAATTCAATAGAATTTCGCAAAAGTGTAAGCGGCGATCGGGATCATCTTCATTGAGTTCCTGTACAAGTTGAATTTTGTAGGGATGATATTTTTCCTTCCTCAAGATACGTGCTCTGACTAGTGTCATTGTTTAATGCAACCAATCGTGAAGAATTATGAGGATTATCCACCATACTTATCAAAATGTTCTGTTTCTGATTTTCATTAATACTTGGACGTCCAGGTTTTGGAATATTTACAACATTGCCAGTTTCTCTAAATTTATACTCTACCTTACTGACTGTTGATTGGCTGATAGGACGATCTGGATATTTTTCATTAAATAAATCGCAAACTTCCTGCTGAGTTCTAGTCATATTCCCGCATCCGATAAGAATTAAAATTTCAATTCTTTGAGTAACAGTTAAATGTACCATAATACTTGAATAATAATTTCTATGTCGCTTACAATACTTATTAGAAAGTCGGTGTGACAATGACACTTTGCAAAGATTTTCACCTGCGTGATCCATAAAAGAACTATGGAATTCGAAAAACTAAACTTGATAACGTTTTTGCTTTATTTTAATTGATTTACGTTTTCTAACATTCAATCGTCATTTACTCGAAAACTTTCCTATGTAAGAGAGCAAAATTTTAGTACTGTCTGATACAGAATTAAACGATCTTTCAGAATCAAGGAAAAAAATATGGTGTTGCCATTTAAAAAAAATCGATGACGTCATTACTCGAAAACAAATTTGAAAACCGCATTTTACGCTAAAATATGTATTTTTTAAATTAAAAATCGACCTATTTGAGGATTTTTCCCAAAAAATAATTGTTTCGTTTTTATTGAATTTATTCCATACTTTTGGCGCATACTGTATATATATACACCAGTGTCACTGTCTTTGAAATAGAACAGCGGCGAAATTTAAGTTAATGCAACAGTATCTAAACGCAACACAACGTACTTTTTTCGTAAAAACGTACTTTAAAATAACTAATTGGTTTAAGGAAGCTAGCTATCTTAAGCCATTTTTACACCACCCAACAAAGCAAACCCCAATTAAAAAATAGGAATTTGTAAAAAAGCCACAAATAGAATACAAACAATAAATTCCAAATAAAGTAAAAAATTGTCAAAACACACAAAATAAATAAATAATGTCCAAGGTAACCGTCATAACTATCGCTATTGATTGAGCAAAAATCCAAAAATATTTTTTGAAATACGACACCCAGTATCTAGTAAAACTGAATTTTTGACAAAATATGATTTTTCAACAAGACGAGATTCTTTTACATTACTATAATTACACTATAATTTACCGCAAATTCTTATTTATGAAGGCCAGTTCTTGTGAACACTCTATGAATGATTTGAATGTGATTAATTTTGAAACTTGTGAAAATTGATGCACGTTTTGTAGTTTATTTCGCCTATGGACACTTCCTGGATTATTTTGTTTTCCTTCTACTATAGTGACCTTATGATAGTCGGTATCTATGAACACTGTGTCCGATAATGACACTGATACTGACAGAAATAATATCGTTCCGTGTGAAACCGCTCTTAGTAGCTACTACCCAGTCGCAGCCTTCGGCAACTGACGACCGTGGAGGAAAAAGTTACTTAACACCTTGTTCCTCCATACATACTCCATAAGGTTACAGAATATTTTGAACAATATCTTCCTATTGCATGGAGGTTGATTATAGGCATTTTCAACATCTAATGGTAAAGCAACGCTAGACGTAAGTAAATTTGATAATCTGAACTATCACTTTTAATTTGTCAAAAACTAGATGTCGATGAAAGGAAAATGGAATGCCCTGACACAATTGTATGACACAATACCACTTTCCATTTAAGAGTTTAAGGGTGAATGCTACCTCCGCTTAGGAGTATACTTATTTAGAATAGTACATCCATAAAATGTGTCCCCCTCAAAACAATTGTTGACAGAGCGCTTTTTAATTTTTGCATTAGGGCGAAGAAAACTTAGGTGGCACGAGATTTTAGTGGCTAACACTGGATATTAATTATTAGCACTCCAAACAACAAAAGCATGATTTAATATAGATATTATTTGTGTGGTATAAAACAGTTATAATTCAACCAAGACAAGACAAGTCTAAGGCAAGTCCAAGACAAGACCAAGACAAGACCAAGACAATACCAAGACAATAACAAGACAAGGCCAAGACAAGACGTGATTTGCAAGTCAAAAAAAGTCTTGTGAGATGAGACAAAAAATAATTCTACGGCATGATGTCTTGCAAATATAAGCAGTATAGGAGTATAAGGAATATTTAAGTAAACATTAGTTGAAAAATAAATTTTGCATTTCTATTATCGATATATACTTTATTTAAAGGACATCCAGCATAAAAAAATATTTTTAAAATCGAGCCCAGTTCTACTAATCTAGAACTAATAGTAAATTCACTGTCACTTCTGTTCTGTTTCTCCTATTCCTCCGTTACTTATTACTTATTCTATAAAACTAGCCGTTTCTATACATTATAACGTCTACCAATAGACTGTCGACTTAATTGAAATGCGGAGAAAAGTAGAAATAGAATTATACGTTAAAATCTGTATTACGTAGATGTGTTCTATATAAAAAAATTCCATTTTTTTTTGCTGCTAACACAGAATACTTTGAGTCTTCTAAACGTTCCATTTAACTTTCTATGTTTGATTTAAATTTTGTTAATAATTTTCTTTCTTCTGCATTCCGTATACTCTTGATCACTCGTTTGGTCTGAATGCAGCATTACATAAATATACTCGCGACAATAATTCAGACGACTTAGGTCATACTAACAAATTAATAATTCATTATATTTTCATCAAAACATTCAAGAAACTGCAACTGATAGTAATAAAACTATATGCTACACTAAAATTACACTACATAATATATTGCACTAAATTGCAAAAAATTATTGTTTTCAACGCGACCAAATATCGAAAATTACGTTGACAATAAAAATAAACGTGTAACGTCAGCCGTGACGTAAGACGTCTGAATTCTTGACGCTAGTATATCAGAATTATCGGTCTTAAACTGCCTCCAGACCAAATGGGTAATAGCGAACAGATGCAAATATTTCCTCAATAATTCCCATGATTACTGCTGCCTGCAAGCTCATGATCGATTTCCGTCTACATCTAAAGATTATTTTCATGCTGATTATTGATCGAGGTACCCTGTGCTCGTAAACATGTTGGACAAAATAGTTCCCTGTAATTCTTTTATTTTATTAAAAAGTGATAAGAAAAAACAACAGTAAAGTAAATGGTGGAACTAACACTTTTTAAGTCAGTTTGAGTCAGTCAGTTTACAAGAAAAACACATATTACATAATAAAAAAATCACCCTGTACAGTGTGTCTAAAACTCGAAGAACTATACACTAGAATGGACCTACTGAGGATACAACAGATTTAAATAGAATTTGGGACACTTGGTGTTAAATGGGATGATTTTAATCAAAAGTATTTTCTTTGGGATTAAATTAGAAACAACTTTTCCTGTTAATAAACTCTCTTTTTTCTGATAAACTTTTATTACAATTTTTTTCTGTTTACTTCCCTTTTAAAAGTTATAAGCAATAACACCCTAGTCCAAGAGAAATACCATCTAAAAATCATATTAGTGGTGGTAGATCAAGTAGTCGTTGGAAAATAATTGAATGTTCGTTGTTTAAAGTGCATAAATATCACAAAATACTTGTCATCACTCAATACAAACGTCAAACGTATAACTTTTGTGCTTACAAAATGTTTTATCATTCAGAAAAGTTGATATGTTACTAATCCACGGCGAGTCACAAAAAAAATCAACAAGAGCTGTAGAGTTATATCGAGAAATGTATCTCATTCCTGACCATAGAAACTTTATAAAATTGGAGGCGACCTTTCGACGAAATAAAGATGCAGAATAAAATAATTAACAATGTTCATAGAGCTAGATTGTTACAGTATTTCAAATAAAATCTACGAAATTCTATACGGCAGACTAGCCAAAACTAAATTGAATTTGGATATGTCAACCGTTCAACGAATTTTAAAGACAATAGGTATCATGGCTACAAAATTCACAATTTGGAGTATTTGCCTGAGCGTCACATTGAAAACAGATTTAATTTTCTAGCTCCAATTTTAGTAAATGTAGAAACTGTTGATCAAAACCTTTTTCGATACATTCTTTGGACGGAGGAAAATTGATTTGTCAGTAAGGGTTTGCCAAACAGGAGCAACGACCACTACTGGTACTAGTGAAAATCCCCACATTGTAAATCCAGTCCAAAACCCAGGCCATTTTGAAGTAAATGTATGTAGCGTCATCATCGGTAGCATTTATTTGGATCTTATTTTTATTAATACACATTGAACAGCTTGAGTTACCTAAACTTCCTACAAGAAGAACTTGCACTTCTGGAAAATGTGTCTTTGCAGCTAAGGAGAAATGTCTGGTTTCAGCAAGACGCAGCTCCATTCCACCCAGGCCAGGATTGTGCAACAATATTTAGATAACACTTTCCAAAAAAAAAAATGGATTGGGATTAATGGATCTATTCAGTGGCCCGGAAAGTCACCAGATCTAACACCCCTCGATTTTTTATGGGGGGTTTTAAAAAATAAAGTTTGCGAAACTCCTTCGCGAGATATTAATCATTTGAAAGAAAAAATAATAAACGCTTGTAATGAGTTAAACGATGAAATGTTAATAAACTGTCCACAAAGAAGTTAAGCGAAAATTGCATATGTGTTGAAATAAGAGGATATAGAGAATAGATTGTAATATGAGGGCGTTTGCCTCATTTTTTAGTTTAGTTATTGTTATCATCATCTTTTGTTTTCATCAACATCGAACATTCAATTATTTTCCAATGACTACTTGATCCTTCCACCGCTAATGTGATTTTTAGGTTGTATTTCTTTTGAGACGCTTTAAGACGATATTGCTTATAACTTTTAAATAGGAAGTAATACAGAAAAAAAAACTCTAATAAAAGTTTATTAGAAAAAAGAGAACTTTTTAATAGGAAGAAAATGTATGTTTATGAAAAAAATATATTCGATGACGTCATTAGTCGTTTCTGTCAAATCCCAAAGATAATATCTCCGATTGAAAATCGAGCTTACCTCAGCTCATTTGCAGGTAAGCGATTGTGCTTGGGGACATTATATAGACCTCCTAATATTGATTTCAATTTGTGTATTGACCATTTGGAGGATGTGTTAACTGAATTAATTCCTCAATATGATTATGTTATTTTTGGTGGAGATTTTAATGTTGACTTTTTAAATACAAATAATTGCATTATACATCATTCAAAAATCTTTTAGATAAATATGGTCTTAATCAAGTAATTACTGAACCTACGAGAGTTACAGAACATTCCTCTACTCTTATTGATATTATTGTCACTTCCTCTTTAAATATCGCTACTGACGTTCAAGTATTGAGAATGGATGGTATTTCTGACCATCGGTTTGTTAACTGCAATTTAAAAATAATGAAACCTAAGCAGCAAACTCACTTTAAAACATATAGGGACTTTAAAAATTTTAATTATGATTTATTTTTAATTGATTTGCATAGCATATTTTGGGATTATATTTATTATCTTGATGACGTAAATAATATGATTTCTTTTTTTAATGATAAAGTGTTGTCGTTATTCAATTGCCATGCTCCCATTAGAACGGTTAAAATAAGTAAACCGCCGGCTCCCTGGCTGTCGGAAAATCTGAAATTTATGATGAAATTAAGAAACAAGGCTCATTCTAAATATCGTAAATTAAAAACTGAGGCAGCATGGGACGAATATAAAACTCTTCGTAACCTTGTTAATATGGCGGTAAAATCTGAAAAAAGAGCATACGTTCATCATATGTTTAAGACAGATCCAAAAAATTTTTGGAAAACATTGAGGTATTTAAATATTTCTTCCAATGCAAGTGCTCCTCAATCATATGCAGACATTGCTACTGCTGATATATTTAATAAGACTTTTGTTCATAGCAATACGTTACAAACAAATGATAGTGATAATCATCATGATTTAATTAATTCATGTTATTCCAATAATAGATGGAGTGATATTACGGAGGAATTTGTTTTCTCTCCTGTAACAAATTTAACGATAGAAAAAACTATTTTCAACATTAAGTCTAATGCTATTGGTCCTGATGGACTATCAGTGAAAATGTTTCTTTATCTTTTACCTCATTTAAGTAACCATATTACTTTTATTATTAATAAATGTTTAGCTACCGGTGTGATACCGAATGCTTGGAAAAATGCAAATGTGATACCCGTTCCTAAAATTTCTAATCCTACTCTTATTAGTCATTTTAGACCTATAAGCATATTATCAGTCATGTCAAAAATATTAGAGAAAATTGTTAATGATCAGTTTAATGAATATTTAATGAAAAATAAAATTGTTTCTCCTACTCAGTCAGGTTTTCGTAAATCTCACAGTACTTCTACTGCATTACTCTGTGTAACGGATGATATCATTGGTGCTTGCGATAGTGGTAGAAATACTTGTTTAATTTTACTGGATTATAGCAAAGCATTTGATACTTTGAATCATGCTATTCTTGCAACTAAACTCAGATACTTTGGTGTTAGTGATTTATCCATAAATTTTTTTAAAAATTATTTAAGTAATAGACAACAAAGAGTTCTTTTAGATAATAAGTTTTCTGAATATATTTGTTTAAATAAAGGAGTACCTCAAGGTAGTATTTTAGGTCCCTTGCTGTTCTAAATATATACGTCAGATTTGTCTAGTCACCTAAAATATTGTCGATCACATCAGTATGCTGATGATACTCAAATTTATTATTATTTTAGTTATTGTGACCTTGATAAGGCTGTTGAACATATTAATTCAGATCTTGCTGCCATCAGTAGATATTCTAATGCTCATGAATTAATTATTAATGAAAGTAAGACAAAAATTTTAGTGTTTGGTAATCATCGAAATCTTATTCTATCAAATCAATCCTTTACTATTGAATTAAATAATATAATCTTAGATCCAGTAACTACTTGTAATAATCTTGGTCTTAGATTGGATGCAGATCTTAGATTCAGTTCTCATGTATCTAATTTAGTTAAAATGTCTTTTGACAAATTAAAACTTTTTTATATGTATAAAGATATTCTATCTACTGATGTTAAGTTGCGAATATGTGATTCAATCATTCTCTCTCGAGTAACATATTGTGATGTCGTGTACTGGCCCGCGTTATTAGAAAAAGACAAACATTCTTTACAAAAAATTCAAAATGCTTGCCTTAGGTTTTGTTATAATATTAGAAAGTATGATCATATTTCTACAGTTTTCTGTGACTCTCGTTGGTTTAATTTACATGAACGTTTTGTAATTCATCTGACCTGTCTTGTATATAAGGTCTTAACTATTAAACAGCCTCAGTATTTATATGAAAAGTTGATAAAAAACTCCGACATACATGATTATATTACTAGACATCGTGATAATTTAAATGTACCCAAACATAGGCTAACTTTATTCCATCGTGGCTTCACCTACAACTCTGCAAATGTATTTAATTTGATACCACTAAATATTAAATCATCTTCTAGTATCGTGGTATTCAGAAAAAGGATCAAAGATTTTCTTGTGTCTAGCCGAGGTCATACATAGTGTTTTAGTATATTTAATTATTGTATATACTTTATGTTCTGTTACCTGTTTCAGGTGACAATTTTTGTATTTATTTGTATATTGCTAATATTTAAATTATATTTTTGCATTAGGGTGGTTGTACTGAGCAACACTGTTGGATACCGCCACTCATTTTGATATAATTATTTGTGTACTGTTGTTGTAATGCAATAAAGACCATATTATTATTATTATTATTATTATTATTATTATTATTATTATTATTATTATTATTATTATTATTATTATTATTATTATTATTATTATTATTATTATTATTATTTAACACCGCGTATCCCAAATTCTATTTAAATTTTTTGTATCCTCGCTGCAGAACCATACTGTAGAGTGTGAGACACCCTGTACAGTCATCAACACAATTATTAGTAATTTATTTTAGCTTGATAGCTGAAAAGGTACAAAACAACCCATAATATAATTAATTGTATAGAAACGAACAGGCAATAACTTTTCCACCTAACGACATTCTCATAATTGAAAATATATCTTCACAAGCATTGTTGCGCCTATCTAAAAGATGTATCCTTAATATCGCTATTTATGGTTCCATAAAATGCAAATATAAAAATCCACTTCATTATTGTTCCGGTTTAGTAACCTACATCGTCACTACTACCTACAGAGATGAACGGCAAGAAACTTGCTTCGCAGCATTTTTCGTCTCTCCTATTAACATCCGATTATAAACACACGTTACCTTGACTCCTGCATACCGGGTCACACTACTATTAAAACATTATAATATAATTTGAAGAAAGTTTAAGAGATCAGGTTCAGTAAAAGTGATCTAGGCACTTTAATTTTGAAGAGAAAGGATATTTTAAGTCTAAGTCTGATTTATTTTAAATGGTCTAGTTTGTAAGCAGAAACCCACTACTGTGAGATTCGTTAATAAGATGCTTTAAAAAGTAATATTATACAGGGTGAATCTTAAATAAGTACAAATATTTTAACTGCTGGTGTAGTTCGTCATTTAAATCAGTCTAGTGAAAGCCATTTTTAAAAATTTCTAATTATTTACGGAGATATTAATTTTTTTTTAAAATACCCACATTTTGAGGACCGCTGGCTGATTTTTTATCCAACAACGTAATGAAACGTAATAGTTCTATTTTAAAAATACTTGTTTTAAGCATAAGTACAGTAAAATTGGGTATGTAGTATGATACGCAGCAATATTAACATAAATTTTAACATCTGAACTAACCTTACTATACTTCAACAATTAAAAATGAATTTCCGCAAGTTCAATACTACCGTAAAATATTTAGGAAGATATTACGTGATATTACTATGTCCAATGTTCAAAAATTATACATAAACGTGCACACAAGCTTACCTGTTTGTTAAAAATTTAACTATTTAATCAGTAATCCACATTTCACAAGTTAAATGTCATTGTACACTGTTAGAAAGAGACACAAAACACAATTTCCTTAAGTTATTTTATGAAGGATAACGAAAAACTATGCACGCGTTTTTTATTTAAAATGGAAAAAATGTCAACTTTTAGCAAATTTTATTGCTATTTTCATGCATTATGTGGGGTTAACAAGTTTGACTTGGGCTTCCGATAATCTGTCATGACAGTCAATGACAGTTTGATAATAAAAAATAATATAAAATGTTACACTTGACAAAATTCGCTAAAAGTTGAGATTTTTTCTTCCTTGAAGCAAGGACATTTGTGTAATACTGGCAACACTGTGAACCACACGTTCAGTCTGCAGCACTATGACTCATAAAAGTATGAAGGGTCTGTCTAGGCCAGCAGTCCTCAACAAGTTTTCTGCTGAAAAGTTACGAAATTTATTTAAAATTTCACTTTTTTATTTCTGATTTTTTTGTAAAAAAACTATTAATTATGTGTTCTACACACAAAACTATACTGCTGGTTAAAATATTTGTACTTATTTAAGATTCACCCTGTATATACATTGCGAAGCAACAATTTTCTGTCATTTTATGTTCAATTCTTTTGCAAGTTATGTCATAATCGGTTTTAATATTTACCTCAAATTTATTAATTTAATTTTTAATGCACACATTTATATACTCATAATTAATGAAATGGGCACACAGAAAACGTTAATTATTAATTAGATCGGTATTATATTATAAAAGATATTTGACAAAGATCTGGAATAAAAATGTCTGTATCATTCTATGATATTTGCTTTAATGAAAAGTTTCTGATCAGTAAAATAATATTTCTAACTTTGACCTTACAACGGAATCCATAAATTTTTGCTTAGCAGTAAACAAGCCAAAGGGCATTATAAATTTCACATGCTGTGTTATTTATGGTACCATCTTATACCGGGTATTCCCTCTAAGACTTTCAGTGCGAATATCTCACCTACTATTGCAGCCAGTACGACAAAATTTGGTATATAGACACTAGATGGCGCGTAGAATTCAATGATTGCATTAGTTTTTATACAGGATGTTCAGTTTTGCAAAAAATCGATTTAATTTCGATTTTTTGGTAGTCAACCTCGGTAAAATTTGTATTTAAATGTATTTAAATTGAAGTATCCTTAATTATGAACACATTCTGATAAAAAAAGTCGCGAAAAAAGTTTATTTTGTCATAAAAAAAACTTCTATGAAAAGTCCCCAAATTTCATTGTTTTGTCACGCAAAATGTGAATAGCCTTGAGCCTCCAATAGCTTCTCCATCTGAAACTAATTAGGTAAAGATATTTTAGTGTTTGCGTAACTGGGTTATTTCTTATAAATTTAACCACATAGTTCTTTGAAATGAAGTAGATAATATGAAACATAAGTACAAGAAAATGCAACTCATATATTCAATGTAAAAAGGCGAAAAATAATAATTATGCAAGTTTTAATTACCTACTAAGTACACCGACATTTTCCATTCGTATTTCCTCTCAGTTGCCATTAATCATTATACATACACATCTCGTACTATCAAACTTTTTACTGCATGAATGTAATTTGTGGCACACTTACATGGATGGAAACTTTACTCAGATTTGTTAGATATCGGGCAGTTTTTGTAACAGATATATTTTTGTAATACTGGAAC
This sequence comes from Monochamus alternatus, assembly GCA_037114965.1. Classification (NCBI taxonomy): domain Eukaryota; kingdom Metazoa; phylum Arthropoda; class Insecta; order Coleoptera; family Cerambycidae; genus Monochamus; species Monochamus alternatus. Next base: position 23,978,651 of record CM073430.1, read on the forward strand.
TGAAGTTTTCACTCAAGGAATCCATTAAATTTTTATTTATGATTATTTCTAGACTTTAAAACCTTAAACCTAAAGTTTTACATATCGTTCGGGTTTCGGGCTCTGCGCTCTGCGGCAATATTCGCAGCATAGCAGCGAGATATGCTTTGTGGCAGAAGATTCGAGTACAGTCAAGGGCATTTGACGTGTTCATATTTAGTTTTCTGCTCCTAGGGATTGTCCCCTATCTCCTAACAACAATAAATGTTTCACATATTTTCAGAGCATTCATGCCAGATAAAGCTCAGCTCACGCGAGCAGCTAATAACCTCTAAATTCCATTTTTTTTATAACAAAACAAGCATTATTGTAAATACTTACGCACATTCAATGCACGTGGTGGTGTTACGAATTTATAATAAAATTCGTACAAAAATACTCATACTTGCTTTGACAGTTTCTGTCACTTTACGTTTTGACGTCTATCCATGCGGTTGTTGCGTGTGTGTAAATTGGACCCAAGGCTATTCACATTTTATATGACAAAACAATGAAATTTGGAGACTTTTCATAGTAGTTTTTTTATAACAAAATAAAAATTTTTTGTGACTTTTTTTATCAGAAGAACACATTCTGATAATTAAGGATATTTCAATTTAAATACAAATTTTACCGAGGTTGACTACCAAAAAATCGAAATTAAATCGATTTTCTGCAAAACTGAACATCCTGTACTAATGCCTTCATCGAATTCTACGTGCCATCTAGTGCCTGTATACCAAATTTCGTCGCACTGGCTGCAATAGTAGCTGAGATATTTGCACTGAAAGTCTTAGAGGGAACACCCGGTATATGGTGTTGGTACAAGTACTTTTCACTATATGCGTAAACAGCGTCAAAGAACTTATAAATTTTAAAATAAATTACGACGTTATTTTAATTAATAATGAATGAAAGGCATAGTTCATCTTGTCCAGTTGTAATGAGTGCTGCCTTTGTTGCAAGTGTTTATTTAAAAAAACAATCACATGACTTCCTTCGCAAGTTACAATCCAAAGATATTAGGAGTTACATAAACTATTTACGAATGGATCAGGAAACGGGTAAATTTATTGTTGTATTTATTTATATGGTTATCCTTCGAGTGTTGGTAACAGGAGAGAATTATACCAACTTACCATGTAAAGCAATATATCAAAATAATTGTACAGCATTTTGTAACCCTTGTATTTGAAAATTGTCAATTTTATCATTGAAGTGAACCCCACAAACTTGTCTTCTGTCATATTGTTGAATATTTTACCAAAAGTGATATTTTTTATAAATTATCTTTTATAAAATGAATATTTTGTAAAAGGTTTGATATTACATTGTCAAATCCTTTGTAAAATATCTCTCATAAAATATATTTGCCAAAAATATTTTATAGTCCAAAATACGATTCAAAATCGGCACCTAAATTACTAATTGCTATTATAATTTCTAAACAATGAGACTTAAAAATTGTACCATACAAAGCTATGTATTAAACACAAGGACAATTAGAAGCATATGAATAATAATAAAGCACAAACCTTGGTTCATATTTTTTGATAGTCATATACAGTACTGAACTGTAAAACATTGTTCACTTAGTCGAGTTGTAGACAAACATATGGTAGACAAATATTTTTGAGTTTCACTTAACGCATGAATATGTATAAACAAAACTATGCTACAAAATATACTATGTGTATGTGTGAGAACCGACGTATTTACCAATCGGTATTGAAACAACGTCTGTTAAAAATTTAGTCAGATGTACAATCTATTGAAATAATAATGGCACTCCTTAAAAGCTAATTTAGTGATTTATTTCAAACTACTAATGTATTCATTATAAATCAACTTTAAAAAAACTGATTTGAAATTGGAAAAATTATCCGTTTCCAATATCATACACGCAACTGCCAATCATTTTCTAATGAAACTGCTTTAAAGACTCTTTATAACTATTACATTAGATCTAAACTCGAATATTGTTCATTGGTGTGGTATCCGCGATATGATTATTTAAGGCTTTCTTTAGAAAATGTCCAAAGAAGATTTTTAAAATTTATGTCACTTAAAGTAGATGGCTTTTATCCAGAGAGAGGTTACAACCACACTATTTTACTTAATAGATTCAATTTCGCTTCTCTGGAGTTTCGTAGAGTTTTAACCAGTGTCAAGATTTTATTCAATTTATTTCATAACAAATTAGAATGTCCGACTCTGTTGTGTCAGTTTTATTTCCATGTTCCTCGTGTAAATACTCGTCAAAATCGTGCATTTGTTTGTGCCAAGGATAGGTCAAATTGTCTTAAGATGTCCCCAGTGCATATTATGTGTCACAATTTTAATTTAGTATCAGATTTATGTGATATTAATTTTAGCAACCTCAATCAGATGGCTGCAGCTGTTGGTCTGAGATTTAGTAGTGATATTTAGATGTTTGTAATGTATTTTTTAGTAGTTCTATATATATTGTTTAGTTATTTTTGTTGTTGTTGTAAAATATTTGTTCTTTAAATGGATTTATATCTGTTGGGCAATAAAGATTATTATTATCATTTAAATGCTCATACGCCTTAAGTTTGAAGTTGTAACATTTTGTGAAGTTTTTAGATCATATTATTTGTTGCAATATAATAGAGAAGTTGTTTGCTTTTGTTGAATACAAACACAGAATCAGATATTGCCTGGTTCTGGCTTTTTAAAATTATTTACGAGGTGTTTCAGAACTTATCTAAAAAATATGCAGGCCAATCTTACAAATAAAATTTTGTAAAAATAAAATCAAAAAGAGTAGTTCAAAAATGATTTATAAATACACTTCCGCACGGCGCTGGAAACTGGTCCACTGTAAAACATGATAAGGCGTATAATCGGCAACCGGTAAAAAAATTGAAAGAAATTCCCAGGGAAAGAAATAAATTACATTTACAGCACCTATTTTTATATAGCAAATTCAACTGCTTTTGCCGCCATTGCTATTAATTATTATAGAATTAATTTTTGGTTTTATTTAGTAAAATAGTTTGACATACCTGAAGTTACAACAAAATTCTGGGTCCGTCTTACCCAGTATCTACAAACTAACACAAATGTTTCTGCTTCTTGTCCGTTTTAAACTTTAAGTTATTGGCGGCAGCTATGATACGTTTTGCCTAAACCATCAATAGTGTCCACTTCACAATATTTTTCATTTTTTAAATATCCCCACAAAGATAATTCCAAATAATTTAAAGTTAGGAGATCGCGGCGGCCATGGTACCGGTTCTCCTCGTCCAATACCTTGGTATTAATGCTTAAACACGCTGTACATGGTACGGATATAATTGAGCCTTGTGTATAATACGCCACACTGCTGCAATTCACCGTTGACGCCCTGAAGCGCCATCTCTTTCACAATTCGGTTGCAAATTTCCCGTATCACGTCAGCGTTTGCACTACACTTACATTCACTGCACACTGTTGTAAAAGTAGCTGCATTTGGCATATGTTTACGGGAAATCGTTCTGCTAAAGCATTTTCATTTCATAACTTAAAACTGCGGGTTGCTATATCCGTAAGCCATTTTTGATATTTGAAGAACTAATGTAAATACTTGCATCACAAAAATACGATAAGTAGACGGATATTTGAAATCGCCTGGCTAAAGACTACAGCAGCCCAATGATGTAAAGGTTGAAATTATTAGAAGTTTAATAAATTTTCTCTCGGAAACTATAAGGATTTAAGTAAGCAGTAAAGTATAAGCTGTAATGCCGCGGCTGGTATTTAATACACGAGGCGCAGCAGAGTCTACTAAGGTAACCAAGTCATTAAATCGACTTTCCTGCCAAGTTAAACACGATTTTTCGTCGCTCAATTTTAATTTTATCATAATAGCAAATAAAGCTATTTATTTTATATTACTAAAATTGTATGATACTTCTTTCATGAAAAATAATAATTTCATCAGACAAGCGTTATCAAGTAAATAACTACCATATCTGGGGCGTGTCGATGTGATGAATTACTTAAAATAAAAATTGGAGATATGGGAAATCGATTGCTGATCACCCTGTCAACTACAAAAACAAAGAAAAAAGATCCAAACAAGTTGTTGAATTTCTCAAACTGAATGATTTTCACGAATATACCGGACATTTCTTCCGTAGAACTTCAGCTACTTACAGTGTTAATAAATTGAGAAGCTGATATCAAAACTTTAAAAATGTATGGTGGATGGAAATCTCCGACGGTAGCTGAAGGCTACATTGAGAAGTCCATAACTCGTAAATTAGTTTTTAGTTAAAAAATAAATCGATTTTTAAAATAATTCAACCATTTTGGAGGATTCAATAGTTCATAAACTAGTGAAAATATTTCAATCTACATAGATAAAGTAAGTGATTGAAAACAAACAGGACAAGATATATCGCTTACAGGCTGTTCTAATCTCACCATAAATATTTACCAATAAATAAAATTACGTTCGTTAAAGAACAAATTATAATTTTTAATTCAGCTGCAGTAAAAATGACTCCAATGACTACGCCTTTAAGAGCAAAAAAATAATAAACGCAAGACAAATTGACCTAACAAATAAAAGCACGTTTAACATTTCTAGTTGAACAATAGAACTATGAAGTTACATTTTTTTACGATATTGACTTCATTTTTCCTGACCCATTTATTGCCAAATTTTTTTAGATAAGTTCTAAATCACCCTGTATAATATCAGTAAAAAATGTATTAGGTATACTTAATTGCGATTAACCGGAAATTTAGAAATATGGTAATGTGGAGAATGTAATTAAAGAAAGTTGACTAAAATGTAGCCAAATCTATATTTAACTAGATGAAATAAATTGCCTACTTTTGGAGGACCAGAGGCCTAAACGCGTGACCTACTCTGTTTGTTTTAATCAATGACAAGTTTTAATAAATTTCTCTTCACTCTCTAATAACAAATAGACTGAATGCTTGATGATGGTTCATATTTATGACTAAAAAATACTACCCCTAATTACAGTAGATGACCATAAAAAAAGGAAAAGTTGAGTTTCCGCACAGATTGCTATAAAGAAATATAAAGTTTATTACATTGTTGGAAAACAAATAAAAAATTCTGTCCATCCGTGAGATAAAATACTGGGTGTTTCATTGAAAAAAACATAACTTTACATTATAACTCAAAAAATAAAGAGTGGAATCTACGTAAAAAATGTATTAATATAATTCTTCATGGAACATGCAAAAAAATTTAAAACAACCTGCATCTTTGAAACAAATTGATATATCGGATTTGCGGTTTCCGCCATTCAATTTTTTAACCGAAAAAAAAGTATTTGGAGAGTTTCATTTTTACCTAGAATTAAGAAAATAATCGGTTGGGTTTTTTGTGTCTATGAGGATGAAAGTAGAAAGATTTGACTATATTGTTATCCATTTAAAACTGACAGTGAAAAAACCAATGTAAAAACTGCCATGACATGCCAGCTAAAATAGAATGGCGCTTGTAGTTACTTTGAGATAAGTACTTTTAATTCTTGAGTGTTAAACGATATTTTATACGTGGTTAAATAAATAATTGTTTATTTTTTGTAGTTCCATTAAAAATACCTAATACCTAGTAGTAATAAAAGAGTAACATCTTTATTATACTCAAAAAACAGAAAACCCAAGTAACACGCCTATGGAATCTGGTCCCCAGCAACCCTCACCTCGCGTACTCATCTAAATTCTGTGAATGAATCACTATCTATTATTTCCTAACCGTTCAGAACTATTCAATCAGTTCAGTTATTAATGTACTTTCGGTGAATGCGATATAAGACCTAATATCCTGCTAGATTCTCTGCTCTAGCGCCTGGCTCGGTTTTAGTACTCCACTATGAACACTTCCTCCTTTTTCTGGGGTAGATGATGTGGAAATGAAGAGTAAAAACTATACCGGTGTACAGACAGCAGTCAAAGATAGCAGGCAGGCGCCACGGAAACATCCGATAATCATAGACGTTCGTCGAGATAGAACACGATTAGCAAACTGTGGCACTGGCTTCAAAGATTTTGTAAAAGTATTTTTTGTAGTGCCCTTGCTCAAACTGCAAGTGTATGTATTACGTAAGTTTCAGTTCAAACTTTAACCAAGTTGTAACATGCAGATTTCTTATACCTTAACTGTTCCTTATTTCGATTTCTTTCCAATAAATATTTGTTATCATAATGTGATGTGCAAATTGAGAAAATTACAAAAATAAATGTTTTATTTAGGATATTTTAAATGTATGCTAAATTTTAACCACGTGCTATCTCGACAAATAATATGATCATGACCTTTATGATTATTCGGGTGTTTCCATTAACTACATTTAGAATTTATCACACGCCAAGAACATTGGCGTGCTACCGGCAGACAAAGGCAACGCTACACTTATGATGAGCACCACGGATTATAGCTACAAGATTAATGTACTAATCATCAGTGATATTTATAAACTGTGCAAAGTGGACCCAAGAATAAGAGTGGAACGTCGAACGAAAATAATCATTAAGAGCAATCAATTGGGGCAAAAAATTAATTAAACCACTTAGGCCCTCTGATAGAAGACCTCCAAGACTACGGTTTACCAAACATCCACAAAGACAATACATTTCTTGGACCAATTGTCAGCACCATTGGAAGTCCCACCTATATACTAACACGTCAGATAGCTAACTCAATGGAACTGATAAGTAAGTCCGAGCAACATGTAAGAAACTCGGCACATTTCGAGGATATCATTAGGTCAATGACAATCGATCTTCAGTACATCTTGGTCAGCTTCGATGTGAAGTCGCTTTCCACCAACGTTCCGATCCAGGACAGCCTGTAACTGTTGGACGATCACTTCACCCCTAAAATCAACACTTTATTTAAGCTATGCCTGACTTCCATATACTTCTACTGGAATAGGCAGTTCTACAAATAAAAGGATGGTGTCGCGATAGGTGGTAGTACCGAGTCCTGTATTGACAAATTTCTTTATGGAGAACTTTGAAAAAGAAACGCTTCGATCAGCATCTAAGAAACCTAAGTGGCATAGATACTTGAGTAACATATTCATCGTTTGGCAACATGGATTAAAAATTCCTTACAAAAATGTTTGTATCATATTAACCACCTACACAACAACATCAATTTTACCATAAAAATAGAGCAAGACAAAGCCTTGCTGTTATTATTTTGTTCTGTTTATGTTTTAAACCCTAATTTATTCGTATAAAAAATATGATTTAGGGCATCCTAGAAACTAGATTTTTTTGGTAACAAATGATTAACGTCAAAATAATTATAACAACGATTTATAAAGTAAAAAAAAAACGAATATATAATATATTCATATTACATAAAACAACAAATGAGATATAAAATTATAGATAATATCAATTATTAAAATATATAAGCACGTTTTATATTTAACGTGCAATTTAATATCCAGCCGTTCTTCAATGTTACTAAAATCGCTTAACATCTGGTGCAAGGGAGACTACTGCAAAATATTCGTATGAGAATAAGGAACAAAACACAAATTATTCGACCTAGCATTGGCTCTTGGAACTTGGATATTTCAATTGGTACATTATATCAGCATAATTTGAATACAGTTCATGACATTTTTGATTCTCAGAAATGTTATCACTCAAGTACATGTTTATCAATGTCAAATAATAGCACATTTTTTGACAATTTTAAGATAATCTTTCAGAAAAATATTACTGTATATGTAACAAATAACAAACAACAATTGGATATATTTTCTGTAATTACTCTAGTTTATCTCAAAGGTACTTTATCGCATTTGGAATGCTGTTTATTTCCTAGTAAATACTATATTTGTCTGCAAGGGTTACTAAACAAAATGTAAATTAATACCTCATATCCATAAATATTCGACTTTTAATTAAATTCCTCATTGTTAACAAAATATGTATTGAACTGATACCACTTGTAATCGACACAGTTGGTAAAGGTGTACGTTGAATGTGACAAACATGGCTTTGGTTTTGAAGACAATATATAAAGGTTACTATTGGATGTTTGAAGATTTGGCAGGTAAATCGAACATCAAAAATTAATTTTATTCGTATTGATAAAACCTAACAATTTAAACGTAATTGAATTGGGCTCAAAGTTTATGAAAATTCAGTTGGTTTTCTGGTTTTTATATACTGTTAGAAAAAGTTTTACGTGTTTATGAAAAAGTAACCTTGAATGTAATCATTAATATAATATGCTAATTTACTTTTTCAATGTAATATACTGCGACTAAGAGAAATACCTTAATATTTTGATAGATTAAAGATCGATAGCTTATTTAAACTTTAATAAGCATAAACCAGCTTCTGTTAATGTTATTTAGAGAATATATTTAAAAAATAATAACATAAATCAATGCTAGTTTCACCAAACGACCCCGCACATTTTATATGAAAAACGGTCTTCCGGTGAAATTCGCTGAAAATTTGGGAAATTGTTCGTTTTGTACCCCTGAACAAAAGTCTCAATGGGGTCGAGGCTCGAAATGCCCATCTTTAGGCTCTACGGCTATTTTTAGTGGCCAAAAACGGCGAAAATTCATTTTTTTTAAATATCATGTTTAATGCTGGCAAAGTGTTCGTTTTGTACCCCTGATCAAAAGTTTCAGTAAGGTTGAAGCTCAAAATGTCCATCTTTAGGCTCTACGGCTATTTTTAGTTGCCAAAAACGGCCAAAATTCATTATTTTCTAAATAGCATGTTCAATTCTTGAAAAGTGTTCGTTTTGTACCCCTGATCAAAAGTCTCAATGAGGTCGAAGCTGAAAATGCCCATCTTTAGGCTCAACGGCTATTTTTAGTGGCCAAAACCGGCCAAAATTCATTTTTTTCGAAATATCATGTTTAATTCTCGGAAAGTGTTCGTTTTGTACCCCTGATCAAAAGTCTCAATGGGGTCGAAGCTCTAAATACCCATCTTTAGGCTCAACGGCTACTTTTAGTGGCCAAAACGGCCAAAATTCATTTTTTTCTAAATATCATGTTTAATTCTCGGAAAGTGTTCGTTTTGTACCCCTGATCAAAAGTCTCAATGAGGTCGAAGCTCAAAATGCCCATCTTTAGGCTCTACGGCTACTTTTAGTGGCCAAAAATGGCCAAAATTCATTTTTTTTATGTAGGAATATGTCCATGTCTATTATATGTGTATAAGTCTCATTGATATTTAAAAAAAAAATAATTTTGTCCGTTTTTGGCCACTAAAAATAGCAGCAGAGCCTAAAGATGGACATTTCGAGCTTCGACCCCATTGAGACTTTTGATCAGGGGTACAAAACGAACAATTTCCCATCATTAAACATGATATTTAAAAAAATAATAATTTTGGCCGTTTTTGGCCACTAAAAATAGCCGTAGAGCCTAAAGATGGGCATTTTGAGCTTCGACCTCACTGAGACTTTTGATCAGGGGTACAAAACGAACACTTTTCCAGCATTAAACATGATATTAAAAAAATTTTTCGCCGTTTTTGGCCACTAAAAATAGCCGTAGAGCCTAAAGATGGGCATTTTGAGTTTCGACCCCATTGAGACTTTTGTTCAGGGGTACAAAATGAACAATTTTCCAAATTTTCAGCGAATTTCACCGGAACACCGTTTTCCATATAAAATGTGCGGGGTCCTTTACTATCAGTATCGGTACGCATAGAGAAGATCATTAGAATCCCGATTTAGTCTTTGTAATGAAGACTAAATTTTATTCAAATTTATTGAAGCACAGCAGTGCATTCAGATATTCAATTGGAGCCTCAAACATCTATAAAGAAAAATATCGCGAAGGAATTTGCTTGTGTTATAAAATCCTCGATAATAATATATATCCAAGCCTAATAAATTGTGTCAAACAAATTTTTAGTCTTTCTGGCAGTACTTATATTTGTGGGCAGACATTCCATTTCCATCATCCACTTTTGCTAGTGAATATATGAGCGACATACTGAGACCCTGTACTTCTAAACTTTCCCAATTACGAAAAATTACTGGTTAAGATGCGAATAAATATATCTACATAAAATAAGATCCAAAATCTAACTTTATGTCCAACTTTATTTTAATAAAAAGTAATAATAAATTACATAAGTAAGCTCTTTAAGTAGAACAAAAAATACTTAAACAAATCCTTTTAGGTGTCTAATGTATATGATTTTACAAAATAAAACAGATTTTGAACTTCTGGAAGTTCTGAGTAGAAATTTCATTAAATCTCTATTGGCGAGTGAAAAAATTAAGAATTAATGTCAAAAGTTGAAAGTATATTTTATTACAAATATGTCAGCAGTTTCAGAGAAATCACAAGAGCGTCATTATTATTGCAAATGATTGTATAAGATGTTCCAATTTCGTTATAACTGCAGAATATCTCGGAAACTACAAGAGATAGAAAGATACGGGAAAGATACGGGATACTAGGCTACTTTCTCGAGAAAGTTCAGTGGAGTACTTGTGATTTCCGTACAGGGTGTCTCTTTTAAAATATGACCCAAACATATTTTATTTTAAATGTACATCCTGCATATTTTAACGCCATTTACTTTTTTTTCCTTCATAATGATATATAATAGTTGCTACTTTGTATAATATTTTTAACAAGATAATTATACTAGTCAATTATACATAAAGCTGTTTACATAACTTTTAGGCCCATAGTTGTGTTATTCTCCTCCACTCCACTCTGTTCTTTGCCTTTATTTTCCAATCCGTTACATTTTCCTCCCTTAGATCTATTGTCATTATTGTCATTGCCTCTCTCCATCGCTTTCTTGGTCTCCATCTTTTTTCTTGTAGTTAGATGTACTCCCTACAATTTTCTGTTCTGTTCTTTCATCTTCCATACGTTCTAGATGCCCTAGCAACTGCACTCTTCTGGCTTTTACTACTTCGTCTATTTTTGGTGCCCGGTATATTGCATATATTTCCTCATTATTTCTCTTAGATAGTCTTCCTCCGTCTTCTTTCCAATAGAATTCTTCTTAAGATCTTCCTTTCCAACCTTAATACGTTTTCTCTTGGCTTCTTATTGAAGATCCAGGTTCCACTGCCATACAGCGCTTTCTGTCTCAAAATTGTTTTATACATTCTACAGTTTACTCCTTTAGACAAATTTTCTGATTTCATTAAGTGGTTGACTGCTGCCAAACTTCTGTTTGCTTTTATTATTCTCCTATTAATTTCTTGCTCCTCGTCAGAGTTAGCTGTTATCAGCACCCTTAAAAATACACATATTTTTGAACTTCTTCAGATTCCATCTCTCCGTGCTGCTTTCTCACTTTGAAATTGGTATCTTTTTTCTCGTTACGTCTTATAATTTATCTATAGCAATTATGGCCACGTCATCTGCATAACTTACTATTTGGTGTCTTTTAAACAATATGTGTTCTCCTCTGTTCAACTGATTATCTCTTATGATCTTTTCTAGTACTAAATTAAAAAGAATCGTTGAAAGTGGGTCTCCTTGTCTCAGTCCTGTGTCAATAGTAAAACCTTCCGGACATTCACCTTTTATTCGTACTTTGGATTTAGTATTTGCTAATGTCATTTTCAATCGCCTAATCAGTTCGGTTGGTATCCCAAATTATTTCAATATTTTACTTAATTTATTCCTTTTGGACGAATCATATGCTTTCCTAAAGTCCAGGAATAAGAGCATTGTTTTAATCCTATATTCATAGTTTGTATTCAGGATTTTCTTCACTATGAAGATTTGATCCGTTGTTAACCTCCCCTTTCTAAAACCTGCTTGATACTTCCCTATCTGTAGTTCTGCTATAGGTTCTGTTCTCTTTTTATTAACGTTGCTATTAAGTAATTTATAAATATTTTTAACTGAATAACAAAACAAGCAAAAAATAATTAATAAGAAAAAAAATAAATAGACAATAATTTAAATAACTGTTGGAAATTATTTAATATTGAAAACTTTGAGCACTCTACTTGTCGTATTGACCATTTCACAGAGTGCAAAGTTATCCATTTTTGTGTAAAATGTTTTTAAAAATATTTTTTTGATCAGATCAAAATGACCACCCTTCCACCTTGTCTAATGCAAAAATAAACAATTTTTTCCTAAAATTTTCTTGATATTTTGTTTACCACACCTAGAGGTCTACCATGCTATACGTTTTGACTACAATATATTTCAAAAAATATACTGCGAATACGGTTCAGCAGATGTGTTAGTGATCAACAAGAAAAATAACGAAATGGTGTAAGAAACAATTATCTCAAAAATTATCAGTTTTGTAGTTATAGTTTATATTAATTAGTTATTTTGACTAACTGAGCATTTGGTTCTCGTATATATAGATTTTTTCGAGTGGCCATTTGCAAATTTTAGATGTGCAGGCCTGGTCTAAAGCATATCGAGGTATTTGTTTTCATTTGTCCTATTACAAAAAGTTTTTAATAATATTTGGTTGTTTATATGTGCCTATTAACGTCACTGCAAGTCGTTCCTAATGTTGGTACCTGGAAAAAATATTGTAGTGAACACACATACAATGTAAAAATAGAAATTCCTGCAACTTTTGTTAAAATTGGTTGAAAAATATGAAATTGCGATATTTAAATCGTAATTAATATTTTTACAAAGTATTAAGTAGTAGCAAGTTCTATGTGCTACAGTTGTGTGAATTTTTATGAAGACGAAGATGTTTTACGTGACATGAGGATCTGTATTATATGTGAACCACATACAATTCATTTTTTTTTTGTATTCAAATATATATATGAAATCTTGATATCTGATCTTGAAACTAATGGTCTCGAATGACTGCATTTCGTGAATGCCCCTCCTCTATTATAATGTACCCCCACCTCTTTCATTGTTGGTACCGAAATCTACTAGATGAAATATATACATTTCGGTCCTCAAATCTAGCACGTAAACTATATACAGTCCTTTAGAAAAGTAACGAATAAATTCATTATTTTTTAAATTGAGAAGTTTTCGAAAAAATCCTGGCACGTTGATTCTGTTTTTAAAAACGGCACTTTTTGACATACGACCCATATTTGTGATGTCATCGTTGTTCAAGATATGACGTCATCGACAATTTTTTTTAAATAGTAACCCCCAATTTTGACCATGCCATTTGAAGGAGCGTGTCTACATCATGAAAAATTATGGTGTTACATAACAAAATTTCAAGAAAATAATGTTTGAAGATCTTAAAATTTAATTTTCACAATACTGAAAATGATAATGATTATGTAAAAAATGGACTAAATTAAATGTTCAAATTGGCTGCCTGACAGTAGCCGAGATCATTAATAAATTCTTTTTGGACATTATCAATAACTTCAGGAGGTATACGATGTATCTCGTGACGAATTCTTGCTTTTAAATCTTCTAAATTAACCAGTCTAGTAACGTATACTTTGCTTTTTAAATATCCCCACAAGAAATAATCTAGGGGTGTTAAATCAGGCGATCTGACTGGCCACTCAATCGGCCTCCTTCTCCCTGTCCAACGATTCGGGAACAACCCATCTAAATAAGCACGGACAGATGTTGCATAATGGGGAGGTGCACTATCATGTTGAAAGAAAATGTCATTTCTTGGAAGATCATGTCATCAAGTCATTAGTTCAGAAATGAGGTCGTCTCGAAGAAAATCCAAATATCTTGCACCAGTTAGGTTGATGTCAAGGAAATAGGGACCCAGAATTCTTCCGTCGACTATGCCGTACCACACATTTACTTTCTGGGGACTTTGAGTGTGATACTCCATCATCCACTGATGATTATCGGTAGCACAATAACGGAAGTTTTGCCTATTGACATGGCCGTTCAGAACAAACGTAGCCTCGTCAGAAAAAATTACGTTTTTTACGAAATTATTATCATTATTGCATAGCTCTTGCATTTGCTCGCAGAATTGATTTCGCCGATCAAAGTCGTCTTCAGATAGTTCAGATAGCTCATGAACAAGGTATACCTTATAAGTATGATACTTTGCTTTTTTCATAATTTTGTGAACTGTGGACGCTGCTATATTGAAATCAGAAGCCAATTGGGTAAATATTGAGTGATGATTTTCTTGTATTGCCAACAAAACATCTACTGATTTTGACGGTAGACCAGATTTAGGAAGATTACAAACATGTCCAAAGTTACGGTATTTAGACTCAATATTGCTTACTATGGTTTGGCTAATGGGATGTCGATCAGGATGAGTTTCATTGAACAATTCAAGTACTCCTTTTTGGGTGCGCATCCTCTCTCCAAATTCGATCATGCAAAGATTTTCAATTCGTTATCGTTCAGTTAATTTAATAATTTTTTTTATAAAATGACAAAGTTACTACTCAATAAATACTTCAAATGCACTGCTTTTGCCAAACAAAAGATAAGAACTAAAGAAATTACTCAAAAAACAAAAAAAAACTATTTAATAAAGTACGATTTAAAGCTTTTATCTGACAGCAATAAAAAACATTCTAGGTCGCTAAGGCTACTGTCAGGCAACCATGATTCTTGACGATGCGTATGTAGAATGATACGCTCTTTTAAATGGCATGGTCAAAATATTTAAAAAAATTGTCGATGACGTCATATCTCGAACAACGATGACGTCACAAATGTGAGTCGTATGTCAAAAAGTGCCTTTTTAAAAAACAAAATTGACGTGCCAGGGTATTTTTTCGAAAACTTCTCAATTTAAAAAATAATGAAAAAAATTCCTACTTCAACGCCCTCTTTCTCGGAAACGATGCGTTTTAGGAAATAAGTTTATATCACAAATGAACATTATTTTAGCCTATTCTATCGATTCCTGAAGTTATCAAGATTTAACCTGAATCACCCTGTATATATTAAAATATGCTTTTATTTTGTTGCAGATCCCAGGGTAAAAGATCTTAATTTACTATGGATGTCTTCACCAATTAAACCTATATTAATTATATCGTTCTATTTATATTTTATATACAACTTAGGACCAAGATTGATGGCAAATAGGAAACCGTTCGAACTTAAATATGTGTTGATAATATACAACGCAATGCAGGTTTTATTAAATTCATTTATTGTATATGAGGTGAGAATTTTTTATTAAAAAAAATATTTAAAAAACTAATTGGCATAACATACATATAGGTATATCCAATTATACGAGCGGGATCCAAAAATAACCGGAATTTGTTTATAAAACTCATATATTTTTTCTATTCAAATACAATTTTAATCTCTTCAGAGTACTCTCCATCGCCAATAAAATTCACCAAACGCTAATTCCATGGTTGGAGGTACCTTTCCTCTTTGACATCTACTAGAACTGTCGAGATATTTCGTTTTACGTCTTCGACATCAGCAAAAGGCTTCTCTTTCAAGTTCCTTTTCTACGAAGAGAAAACTTACATAAAAGAGTTTGGTTTTTGAGTTATATACCTCAATAATAATAGTATATTATTTAACGAGCGGTAATGCAGGTCATAACTCACGCAGATGAAGTTTGCAGTAATTCAGTGAGTTATGACCATTACCGCAAGTTGAATACTATACTTTATCTACGACTATAACAATAAATACTAAGATACAAGTATCGAGAAAGAAAATTGATTTGAAAACGTCAAAATTATTTTGTTAAAATATCAAATGACGTTAGTCCCCTCAATGATAATAATTGACAGTCCCGCCTACTGACAGGCGTTGGCAATTTAATAATTTTAAAATCTTTTAATTATTCATTCCTTTCCACTTGTTAAAAATTCCTTCCATTTTACACCGATGGAACGTATTTATCGGCTTAAAAATTTCCAAGAATTTACTGCGTACACTATTTACATACCGAATTATCATTGCAGAAGCCCAGCGTGAGTTATAATAACTCACTATAAAAACTCACGCTATTTGTTTATTGATACTATTAATTGCTCAAAAGCAGTTGAATAATTAATATATAAATTAATAGGAGTAGATAAAACTAATTAATAATTTCGACCCTTTACCGATCGCATTGAACCTCCCATAAATACAGAGGGAACAGTAAGTCAATAAATAAGAATTTTTTGTCGTATGAAGTATATGCCTATCTCCTATTGTTTTCGATATATCGAATGACGAAATAAAATTTTTTAAATAGAATTTTTACGAAAATTTCCAAATGGTACGAAATATTTTATGAAATTTGAAGCACGTCTAATTTTTTTTTTAATATTTCATAGAGGGCGCTAGTTATGCTACATTAAGTTCCATTTTTATTAAGGTTAAATTTTTACCATTCGTGCTCCATCTTCTAATGTATAATATTATTTTCTAAAACTAATGCAATCTTGTTAAGACTTCCTAATGTGGGCAGTTTTCGAAAAAAAAAACATTTAATTGAACTCTACAACAATACGGTTTATAAAATAAACGTATTTTCTCGAAGTAGGCGCATGTCAAAAAACATTACGGTCTATAAAATAATAGTATATTATGCAACGATCATGTAATGATGGTTATTAATACACGAGCATTAACCGGGATACGAAACGAGCCGAAGGCAAGTTTCGTATGGTTTACGCGAGTGTATTAATAACCATTACATGAGAGTTGCATACGCTATTTTTTCTACACCCGATAAATAATCAAAAACCATAAATTTTATATTTTTATTGAACACAATAGGTAACAGTAATTATTCGTATGAACTGCATTTTCTGCTTTCTCCGATATGTGTGGAGGAGTCGATGGTAATTCTTCTATATCGCTGATATCAGACAATTTGATAAATTATCGAAGTTTAGCTAGGTATCTACGAAAATTTAATACGTACTGATTTTGACATCTAAAATAATTACATAGGAACCTAGGATAAACGTCAAATGCACAGCATGTTTGATTGAAAAGTTATGGGTTTCTATTGATTAAAAATCTGTATCGTAATGGGTATCATTATGAAACGGATTATAAAATCTGTATCGTAATGAGTATCATTATGAAACGGATTATGGGCATATAAGTGCATTGTTATAATACGGGTGTAGAAAAATGACTTTTCTCGAAGTAGTCGCATGCCAAAACTTGTTGATGAATGTGGGATAAACAACGCATACGTTTTTAGTAATATTTTCACCCCTACTTTAATAATAGCTCTAATTTAGCTATAGTAAATTTTAAATTTCTTATGAATTCCAATCACTAAAATTTTGATATAAAATTAATTAGAGTTTAAAATATTACTAAGAATGTATGCGTTGTATAAGACATCTATCAACAAGTTGTGAATTCAAGGAAAGTAATTTATTTTATAGACCATAATATTGAAAGAGTTCAATTAAAAATCTTTTTTCTGCAGAACCGTCCACATTATGAAGTTCTAATAAGAGTACACTATTTTTAGAAAATAAAATTATACATTAGAAAATGGAGTTCGAATGGTAAAAAAACCTAACCTTAAAAAATTAGAACTTAATGTAACAAATGTAATAAGAATGTAGCATAACTAAATAATTAGACCAGCTCATTTGGCGTCTTTAAAATCCGGAAATGCTAAATTTCATAAAAATATTTCACACCGTTTGGAAATTTCCGTAAAAATTTAATTTCGTCACTGTATATACTCGCGTCAAGAATTCAGACGACTTACGTCATACGAACAAATGAATAAATCATTATATTTTCATCAAAATATTTAAGAGACTGCAACTGATAGTAATAAAATTATATACTACACTAAAAGTTTGCATTATATATTGCACTAAATTGCAAAATATGATTGTTTTTAACGCGACCAATTATCGAAAATTACGTTGACAATAAAAACAAATGTGTAACGTCAGCCGTTACATAAGACGTCTGAATTCTTGACGCGAGTATATCTCGAAAACAATAAGAGAGGTATTTCTGAACATCCATACAAAGACAATAATAGAAAACTGACTTCGTTTTACGGGAATCAACGGACTGTTCGTCTAAATTCTTCTTTATTTTTGCACACGCCCACTTCCACACACTAATACAATTTGTAGTAAATAATACTACAGTTGTGTGTGTAGCTTTGGTAATGATAATGACTACAAATGTTGTATAAATACAATTCATAAGTATTGTTATTTTGCACTATATCCGCATTTAAAATTTTTCAATATGACATTACAAAATATAGTGTAACGTTTTATAATTATATTAAAATTGCATCATACCAATTACTGCAATGTTTTTACATTTTTTCTAAGTGTCCCGCAGTAAGCATCTGCTGTGATTGTTTGACTACGCGGTAAGAAATCAATGAGTAAGATGCCTTTCCAGCCCCAGAACACTGTGCACATCATTTTCCGAGGTGTCAAGATTTGTTTCGGCTTAACCTTTGCTGGGGATGAAGTGTGCCTCCATTCCATTGATTGCCGCTTACTTTCAGGGGTGTCGTAAGAAACCCAAGTTTCATCTCCTGTGACTATCTGTGTCAGAAAGTCTTCGCCGCTTTCATCATAACGGGTCAAAAACTGAAGTGCACTACCCATCCGTTTTGTTTTGTGTTGCTCAGTAAGAATCTTCGTCGGCAAAGTTTACGAAATTTCAGTTTTTCGGTAACAATTTCATGAATTAGTGATCGTGAGATTTGGGGAAATTCCATAGCGAGAGCACTTATTGTAAACCTGCGGTTTTCCCGGATCTTGTCATCAATCGCGTGAACCAGTTCTTCTGGAACCAAAGATGGACGCCCACTTCGTTCTTCGTCGTGCACTTCACTACGTCCTTCATTGAACTGTCGGACCCATCTTCTCACCATTGAATCACTCATCGCATTTTGTCTATAAACTTCGCAAATTTGCCGATAAATTTCAATTGGTTTCACTTTCCTAGCATTCAGAAAACGAATCACAGATCTGATTTCACAAGCGGCGGGATTTTCAATCAATATGGACATTGTAAACATGCACAACAAAGCGTACAGCGATCTCCAAATGGCGCACGTTTCTTCTCCTTGATACAGAGCGTCTACCGCGCATATGCGGAATTGCGATCGCAGCGCTGCAACGGAACTTACAAGTGGTTGAAGAGACAGGCGGCAAACTTCTATGAAGATGGTATACAAAAACTTGTACCACTCTATAACAAATGCCTGCAAAATTTCGGCGTTATGTGGAAAAATAGTTTAAGAGTTGTAGAATTTTGTACAATAAATAATTTTTCTGTATCTGTACACAATTTAATTTTATTACCAAACTGAACTTATTTTCTGGACGTACCTCGTATTATCTGACTAAGCAATTGATACGAGCCCAAACAACTAAATATTCGGACACGGACGCATTTTGTGCCAACAGTTCCATAAATTAATCAAGCAAGTTTGTAAACTTAAAACAAAAACTTTTATTGACGGAACATATATACTAATAACTATTTTTAATTCATTAATTCTAACAAAAAAAATAAACGTCAAACTACCCGAAAATATGCGGCAACTAAATATTCGGACATCACGTAATATAGATAAGCAGTAGTTAGTAGCCTTTACTAAAAAACATATGCAGGGTACTAACGTCAAAATATCACATTGTAAACATTATTAGAAGTGTGAATAACCTTTTATAGTGTGAATGCCTTTGTTGTGACGTCGTAATACGTAACAGTTACCCAAAAATGCATCGAGGTCTTGCCACTAACAAGAAAGTTAGGGAAATTATTATCCAGCAATATTCCAAAGGCAAATCGATGCGCGAAATAGCAAGTAATCTTGTAATACCTAAATCTACAATTGCAGATGTTATAAAAAAATATGGCGAAACCGCTAATATTGACGTCCGCGGTAAAAGTCCAGGTCGACCGAAAACTGTAACTGCAAGAAATTAAAGAGTTTTGGTAAAAATTTGCAAATCTGGAAGGCGCAATACGTAAAGGGCAATAACCAGTCAATGGAAGAAACAGTGTGAGATGCAGGTTTCGCGAGAATGCTGCCGCAAATACATTCGTAAATCTGGGCTCAAATTTTATAAGGTATGTATCATAATATTGTTTTGCAAGAAGGACATTAACAATTATTGTTTTAAATAGGCTAAAGAAAAACCACTTCTAACTGAAATCCAAAAACAAAGACGTTTAATTTGGGCAAAATCAAAACGCAGTTGGACCTACCAAGATTGGAGCAAAGTTATTTTTAGCGATGAAGCTAAGTTTGATGTATGTGTAGGCATTCACCGGAAAAGGGTAATCATAAACAAAACTGAAACCTTTCACAAAGACTGTATTAAACGTATAGTGAAATTTCCTAAGGATATTATGGTGTGGGGCTGCATGTCTGCAGGTGGAATGGGAAGTCTCAAGTTTATTGATGGTACAGTGAATGCTGATAAATACCAACAAATACTTGAAAATACCCTATTGCCCTCCATAACGAAATTATTTCCAAACAGACATTGCATTTATCAGCAAGATGGCGCATTATGCCATACTGCTAAAAGTACAAAAAAATGGTTTGGCGATCACAACGTGCGCGTCTTATCTTGGCCCGCTAGTAGTCCCGATTTAAATGTAATAGAAACAGTCTGGCATAAAATGAAACAACAGTTGAGGAACCATCCGCAGAGAACAATTCCTGAATTACGCGCGAAACTGCAAGAAATTTGGAGTTCGTTTACGCTCGAAAATTGTGAAGCACTAGTTAAGACAATGCCCGCAAGAATTCAGGCAGTAATTAAAGCCAAAGGAGATGTAACAAGTTATTAGTTGGGTTAAATTACGGGTGTCCGAATATTTAGTTGCCGCATATTTTAGGGTAGTTTGACGTTTCTTTTTTTGTTAGAATTAATGAATTAGAAAATAGGGATATTATTATTGAAAATAGTTATTAGTATCTATATTCCGTCAATAAAAGTTTTTGTTATAAGTTTACAATCTTGCTTGATTAATTTGGGGGACTACTTGCACAAAATGCGTGCGTGTGCGAATATTTAGTTGTTTGGGCTCGTATCCCCACACCAACATGGATTTGTGCAGAGAAGATCTACTAGTTTTGTTGAGTAAAATCTCATTTCGAGTATCACGTGGTAAATCAAGACAGCAAACTTTATTTTAATATCTCCACAGCAACATGGATTTGTGAAGAGAAGATCTACTATATCGAATCTTGCAGTTTTTTCTCAATTTACTTCTGACACTTTGGATGGTAGAGAGCAAGTTGACGTAATATTTACCGACTTTCAAAAAGCCTTCAATCATATAAACCACCATATACTCGCGTCAAGAATTCAGACGTCTTACGTCATGGTTGACATTATGCGATTGTTTTTATTGCCAACGTAATTTTCGATATTTGGTCGCATTAAAAACAACAATTTTTTGCAATTTAGTGCAATATATAATGCAAACATTTAGTGCAATATATAATGCAAACATTTAGTGCATAGTTTTATTATTCTCAGCTGCAGTTTCTTAAATATTTTGATAAAAATATAATGAATTATTCATTTGTTCGTATGACGTAAGTCGTCTGAATTCTTGATGCGAGTATACAGTATGCGCCAAAAGTATGGAATAAATTCAATAAAAACGAAACAATTATTTTTTGGGAAAAATCCTCGAACAGGTCGATTTTTAATTTAAAAAATACATATTTTAGCGTAAAATGCGATTTTCAAATGTCATTTGTTTTCGAGTAATGACGTCATCGATTTTTTTTAAATGGCAACACCATATTTTTTTCCTTGATTCTGAAAGATCGTTTAATTATCTATCAGGCAGTACTAAAATTGTGCCCTCTTACACAGGAAAGTTTTCGAGTAAATGACGATTGAATGTAAGAAAACGTAAATTTTATCCATAAAAAAGTAACAATTCTGAGGTATGTAAAATAAAATACAATTGATTAAATTTTATAGTTAAATTAAATGTTCGAATTGCCATCCACCAACTTCTTGACAATGCGCAAGTCTGTGAAGAAATTCTTCTTGCACATTATGAATGATTTTTGGGGTAACTCTGCGTATTTCGTCCCGAATGCGATTTTGAAATTCTTCTAAATTACGTGCTTTATTAATGTACACTTTTGACTTCAAGTATCCCCATAAAAAACAGTCAACAGGTGTAAGATCTGGCGATCTTGCAGGTCATTCTATCGGTCCGAGTCTGCCGATCCACCTCCCAGGGAAACAGTTGTCCAAAAAATCTCGTACAGGGCGCGCATAGTGCGGAGGTGCACCGTCTTGCTGAAACCATATGGTATCGTCAGGAATGTCAGGATCATTATCGTTAGGAAAAATTACTGCAAGGGCTGGAACAAGGTCATTTTCTAGAAACTCTAAATATCTTTGTCCTGTAAGGGTTCCTTCAAAGAAGAAAGGCCCTACTATTCTGTCGTCAACTGGAATAGCCCACACATTTAATTTCTGAGGGTGTTGGGTATGTGCCTCTGCCATCCAATGAGGATTTTCCCGACTCCAATATCTGCAAGTTTGACGGTTTACTGTATCATTCAGACAAAATGTGGCCTCATCTGAAAAAAGTATTTGCCGGTGTAAATTTCTATTTGCTTGATATAAATCCATTAGAATTTCGCAAAAGTGTAAGCGGCCATCGGGATCATCTTCATTGAGTTCCTGCACACAAGTTGAATTTTGTAGGGATGATATTTTTCCTTCCTCATGATACGTAGCACTGTACTCTGACTATTGTCATTGTTTAATGCAACCAATCGTGAAAAATTATGTGGATTATCCACCATAGTTATCAAAATGTTCTGTTTCTGATTTTCATTTATGCTTGGACGTCCAGATTTTGGAATATTTACAACATTGCCAGTTTCTCTAAATTTAGACTCTACCTTACTGACTGTTGATTGGCTGATAGGGCGATCTGAATATTTTTCATTAAATAAATCGCAAACTTCCTGCTGAGTTCTAGTCATATTCCCGCACCCGATAAGAATTAAAATTTCAATTCTTTGAGTAACAGTTAAATGTGCCATAATACTTTAAATTGAATAATAATTTTTATGCCGTTGTGACAATGACACTTTGCAAAGATTTTCACCTACGTGATCCATAAAAGAACTATGGAATTCGAATAACTAAACTTGATAACGTTTCTGCTTTATTTCAATTGATTTACGTTTTCTAACATTCAATCGTCATTTACTCGAAAACTTTCCTATGTAAGAGGGCAAAATTTTAGTACTGCCTGATAGAGAATTAAACGATCTTTCAGAATCAAGGAAAAAAATATGGTGTTGCCATTTAAACAAAATCGATGACGTCATTACTCGAAAACAAATGACATTTGAAAATCGCATTTTACGCTAAAATATATATTTTTTAAATTAAAAATCGACCTGTTCGAGGATTTTTCCCAAAAAATAATTGTTTCGTTTTTATTGAATTTATTCCATACTTTTGGCGCATACTGTATATTACTAGCGGAAGACACGGACTAGACACGTTATTAACTCTGGAATCATATTTAGCAAGTAGGCAATTTATGGTCAGATATAAGTTACTTCTCGTTCTTTTTCTTCCGCAAGGCTATAATTTAGGGTCACTTTTGTTTTTACTCTTTATCAATAATCTACTAGATATTGTTTGTTGTGAAAAATTGCTTTTTACCGATGACTTTAAATTATTCTCTTCAATAGATTCTATTTCAGATTGTGATCATCTCCAACTTTGTATGGATTGTATGTTGTCATGGCGCGAGTTAAATTTTTTGTCTCTTAACATTTCTAAATGTAAAACAATGTCTTTCACTCGTAGAACCAATTTTATTTTTTATAATTATAACATTGGTGAATTGGTGGATTGAACATTTGACAGCAAACTTACTTTCATGGAAGATATTAATAATGTTTTTTACTGTGCATTCCGAACTTATGGTTTTATATACCGTAACTTTAAATATTTAACAAATATACGCATATTTAAAATTTTATTTTGCTCCCTAGTTAGATCACAAATGGAATAAGGATCTACTATATAATATTGTTACGGAAGCACACCTACCTTTTTGGTTTGTAATTACGTTTCTGCTTGTTAGAATTTATAATTTTTGTGATGTCTTTATTTTGACGTTCTCTGGAACATTCTCGGCCACATTCTATTTGATTCTCGAGACCCCGAAAACTTCTAAAACCCTAAAAGCCTATATAAGAGGATCCTTTTCGCCGCTGGAGTCAGTTTATATTGAGCAGTCAAGGCGATTGACAAACGTCAAAGTAAAGTGTTGACAGTTGTGAAACTAGTTTGAAGGATATTTCTTGTATAATCCAGAGTGACAGTAAAGTTTGTTTGTCTACGTGACGTGTTTCCACGAAAAGGCAATTTCAACATGATGAATCGTTTTGATATGGATTCACTGGAGATATGTCGTAATGTCTCATTAATTCGTTATTTGTATAATGTTCTAAATAATAAAATTTACTGTTCGGTTCAGTTGAGTAAAATCACATTTCGAGTATCACGTGGTAACTCAAGACAGCAAACTTTATTTTACTCTGGTACTTCTAAGACTAATATGTTAGTTAAATCTCCAATATATTTGATGTGCGATGTGTTGAATAAAATTTCAAAGGACTGCGATATTTTTAATGATACTTTAAATGCAATTTGTGTCTCGCTTATTATAAGTTGTTTTTAATTTGTATTTATTATTATTATTTTTTTTTTTCTTTCCAGTCACACCTTCCGAAGCTCCGACACTTTCGGAGATGTTCTGAAGAGTGAAGCAATGACCACTCTCCACTTCGTGGAGTCAGTAATCATTGCGCCCGTAAATTGTGAGTTCTGAGCAGACGTAGCGAGCCAAGGACGATTGCCTTCTACATTCTGCCGGCTAAGATCTCTGCCGAATTTCGGCAAGCCGGTATGATCTTTAATTCAGAAAGCAGTGTATGTCTCACTCCACCCGGGACGCCTATAATTAGCACCACAACCTTAACAGAGTGGTCTGGATACAGCCTGCGGGGTTCGGAGAGAAGATCTCGATACTTCCTCCGTTTCTCCTCCTCTTTTAGGACGATGTTGTTCTCTGCGGGAGCCCAGAACTCAATCACAAATATTGTCCTAATCTGGTGGACTACATCAGGCTTATTGGCTTGAATTTGCGTGAGAGTGGGGAATGAATAGTTCCAATAAATTCGGCACTTCTCATTCCCCACAACGGATTCTATATCCTCCGGAGCATAAGGCAGCACTGGCGTCTCGTCTATCTCATACGAGTGTCGTAGATGATAATACAACACCCGTAAGGCTGAATCGTGTCTTTGGATATACGCTATGGCCGCATATACCGGACAGGCCGACAGGAGATGCATAAGCGTCTCCGGCGCTTGGCGGCAAGCCCTGCAGCTGGTATCAGGAACCTTGATACCCAAGACACGACTACGATAGACAAGACTGTTAATTACACCATCTTGGCATGCCATTAGGAACCCCACGGTCTCAGAGTTCAGCCCCGCTGATTTCAAAAAAGCGAAGGTCAGCTTTTCAAATATACCAAGCCCCTCTAGGTGACGGTAGAAGTGACCATGTTATTATTATTATTATTTACGAGCAAACAACTATTTTATACGGTTTACTACTACATTTGTATTTTATTTCACGGCAGAATTGTAGGTACAAAATTTTGATAACTGCTTCAGTAGTACTTTGGATTATCTCCAAATTGACTTTCTAATAAATTATATTTATAATTAGTTTCTGATAGTTATTGTAATTTTAGGGCGGGCAAGAGGTATTTTTCAATATTAGTTGGGATTGTGCACCGATAAATTACTCCTATGACGCTAGAGCATTGTATGTGCTTAGAATATATCACCTCTTCTTTCTTATTAAAGCAGCAGACTTGTTGGATACGGTAAGTATTTTGCATTAATTACAAGATAAATATTAGCTGCATACTTATCAAGTAATGTTTGCAACCTACAGAGTATATTAAAAAGGCGTGTCAAAAATTAAGATTTGATCATATGACATTTAGAAAAGTAACTTTTGTTTCGAACTTGAGCATCCTAGATCTCAAAAATAAGAATTTTAAGAGTCAATATTTGTATAAGAAATTAGTTTTAAAGCCAGATGAAATGAATGTCCCCTTACATTTTGAGACGTTGTTGAACAGATACATACAGGGTGTAATAAAAAGGCAGGCCATTAACTACGTATTTTTTGACTACAGAATATGACGATATAACCTTATTTTGTATACAAATGCCTCCCTTAAAAGACTGCGTGGTAAAGTTTTAAAATTCTTTTTTATTGCAATTGCTTTATCAATTTTTCACGGAATTTAACACAGATACTCAGATTAACAAAATCCTCCAGTGTATTATTGTAAACGAGGTCTAAAAAAAACAAACGTAAAAACTAGAGGAACGGGGTACTTTGCCTATTACATTTTTTTAACGTAGTCTCATTAACGATTTTTCTTAATCGACGTATTATTTAATTTGGATTATTTTATTACCTTTGATAATTTTTCGAAAAATTTTTTTCGAGATTATTTCTATTTTTAATGACGTTAGGCATAGTCGTAGAGAAACAATTTTCAGATAATTTATGGACACTAGAAATATCTCATAACTAATTTTAAAGTGTTTCTGATATTACCAGCTTTAGCGTTTTAACGTAAACAAATGTTTTTTAACAATGTAATTTAGTTTACTAAGAAAAATTGAAAATTAAATTATTTTAGAACCAGTTAAACACACTTGTAGTAATTGCTACGCAAAATCTGTTTGATGCATCGGGTAAAGTGAGGAGAGTTGGACCACCCTTTAAAACACTGATAATAATTTCTTTATTAACGAAAATAAAAATTCATTCAAAACAGGGAACATGAATATAAACTTAGTAATTTCTTCTGCTACAGTTTAAATAACTAAACACAAAATTTGACAAAAAATTAAAAACAAAGAATTCAAATTGATCCGTATCTCCTACCCAATGCAGGAGAGATGGACCACCAGAGTCAGGAGAGGTGGACCTCACATCTTATTCCTATTCTTTTTTGCGGCATGGGTTCCGCAGCTCTGACAATTATTCTTGTCGACTTTATCGAGTCGTCATTCTTCGTAAGTTTTCGTGATAACCTTTACCGCATCCAACACATTGATTTTCGAAATCATTAATGTCTTCCTCACCGCTTGAAGAACGTTCAAAATTATATCACCAGAGTCTAACAAAGAAAACTCCCGTTTGGGTTGAACATTTTTTACGTATTGGTTTAGCTTTAGTTAGTTTTTTCTTTGACAGTTTCTGTCGCCTCATCTCTATATGTTCCGTAGATGTTAAAACTCCAATGAGATTAGTACGAGCCTGTTTTACAGGTGAAGGTGAAATAATATCAAGTGCTTTTCCTGGTGTTAAATCATCTGATCTGGTAGATTCTGCAACACCGTTACGATGATTTCTTTGATGGTGTGCATTTCTGCTTAATTCCAGAAGGATATGGTTGAGGGGAAGCTGTCGAACAAAGAGTTTCTTTGTTACAAATTATAGGCGTGTCTGGTTGTGGAGAATGGCGATCTTGAAATTCATTTACTGAATGTTCGCGATCTCTGTTAGGAAAGCGTAGTCTGATATTGCATCCGGATTAAAAGTCTTTATTCCAGTTGCTCTAAATGCCGACACTGCATTGTTTGTTGTAGCTGACATCCCCAAGCGCTACCCAACAGCTTGCCGAACTGAAGTCTATTTCATTTTCTATTTGGATTGATTTTTATTATTCTTATGCAGGCTTCATAATACTGTTCCTTAAGGCTCTTAAAGAAAAGCACGATCTAACGGTTGTAAATAGTGAGTACAATGGGCAGGTATACAGAATAAAATGTCATATTGTTCAGCTATTATAGTCTTTCAATGTTACTTGTGTGCCCGTCCGCTAGCAAAAGAACTTTTCCGGAGGCTTTCCTCGGGTAGAAATGCGTTTTAAACCAATCTAAGAATATTTCGCATGTAACATAAGACGATTTTTCTATTCGTGAACCAGACGGCATTCCATCTGACCATTCTCATTCTTTATATTTTTTCCTTTGAATATGGAATAAGGAGGTAGGTATCCTCCTTCTGCGTTAAAGTATGAAATCATGCTTATAGGTTCACCTTTTTAGCGGAACTTATAAAAGGAACACTTTTTGTGCTAACACCTACCCAGCTCTGGTATTAAATTGCAGTCCTGTTTCGTCAATATTTTATACGTTAGCAGGTTTGCCGAATAGTGTTATTTGGGAGAACTTCTTCCTTAAAATATTTATTTACAATCCCTCTTGACATCCCAACAACAATATTCTCCGCTTTTCGCACGGTTATGTTTGGATTTCTTCTTAAACAGAATTACAATCATCTTTTACCGGCCTTAGGATTAGTAATTAAATTTGTTTGGAAGACCAAGTCGCACGGCCAGATCATACGTTTTTGCAGTTTGTTTATGTGCATGGTAAGCTTTGCCTCAGCTGCTTTGCTAGAATACTCTCTGGACCCAAACGTTCATTATTTTCCAAATTATTCGAAACTAATCGTCTTTTTTAAGTTGTTTTTGGTACGTCAAATGACCTCGCTGCTTAGCTTGCGCCCATTTCACCCGAGATTACAATACTGATGGCAAAGGTTAGATTTTCGGCAGTCCAAGAGCCTCTTACTGGGGTGTTACTTTTGCGAATGTACTTGTTCGAAATTTTCTGCAACAATTAAAAACTAAATCCAACTCTCCTCCACTCTGCCGGTCCGTCTATCCTCCAATTGGGAGAAAAGACGGACCAGATAATTATTGCTCAACGGAATATTTAAACGCATTGTTTTTAAGGTTAGGATTATACCAGAATATGTTTTTTTTTCAAACTTTAACACCCTGTATCTGGAAAATAAATTCGTTGCGGACCCTTGTTTATATTAACTTTTTGTCTTAAAATCAATCATAGATTAACTCCTTAAAGTTTGTGCACATACTTAATTAACACCCTGTATTAGACTGTAAAGCAGTTAGTACTTTATAAAAATGTGATCAGTGTTCAATTTTTTAGACCTGGTCACTAAATTAAATATAGTATCCTCGTATTTCACATTAGTACCGCAACGTATCTATAAAATTGACAAACATTTTTCTCGGGATTGACAGCCTGAGTGAGCTGCTTTAATTATAGTCCAAGATCCCACTGCAAAATACCTTCACCCAAATGTTAATAGATCAAATTGCATTTAAACATGCTCATCCTAATACGAATTGGCTAGGTTGGCTAATCAAAGCCGGGTCCTAAAGGCATTAATTATGTATTAAAAATATTAATTATGGAGGTTAACTACAAATTAGTTTTAATGAAATAAACAATGTACCATTTGGAAACTGACAAACTGATAAGTAAAAATGTATAGGGTTGTCACTCCTTAGGAGGTTCTCAACATAGGTTGTTTAAACATTAATGTTTATATTGTTGGCGTACAACTTCACCGGCTGTTTAATGAAACAAAATATATACCAATCGAAAGCTCCTAGTCTGCGTTTTAAGAATATATAGAGTTGTCTGTATATTTTCAGGTCCTCCGCGAAAAGTTTAAATTTTGGGCGCACAAATAAAACGAAATGCCGCTATGCGCTCAAGGACAAATTCAGTTCCAGACTGTCCGTTGTTTTTTATAATTATTATGTAATGTGTTTCTTTGAATGAAAAAGTTATTTTATTCCCAATATACATATTTCAAGATTAATCTATTAATTGTAACAGTAGTATACAATTTATAGTTTGAAGTAAAAATCATGATTTAAATGTTAAACATATTTAAAAAATGACAATTCAAATCACAGCAAATAATGTTGTTGACAAAAAATTGTGAACCATTTTTAATTAAAAAAAACAGGAAACAAACATTTTTAATCTAATACGGCAATGAAAGATAAAAATATTTAACTGGAAAATTGTACAAACATGGACAGTATACATTGACACAGTTAATGTTAATGTTTGTTATAATACTTGAATCAAAATGATATTTTCTCTGCTCTTTCAACCTCACCCTTTCTTAATCTTAATCTCAAAAACCGTGCGCCAAGGAACACATATTTTTTTATTTCAATCACCGATGTTTTGTTTTTTAAATAATAATCACGCTTCGTG
The DNA here is from genome assembly GCA_037114965.1 of Monochamus alternatus. NCBI lineage: Eukaryota > Metazoa > Arthropoda > Insecta > Coleoptera > Cerambycidae > Monochamus > Monochamus alternatus. The sequence goes on from CM073430.1 coordinate 24,008,726, forward strand.
CAACCCTAGTAACACAGTAGATGTTCCCTGTGGTCAAGCAAAGAACCGAATTATCTAGTTTACGAAAAATTGCACCCAATTATGCCAGAAAAATGGGCGCATATGACAAGAAAATTTCACAATAGTATTTTTCAGCCAATTAAAGGCCTGTATTTTGTAGCGTTACTATAGCAACTAAGAAAATTTCCGGAAATTTTTCTCTTCCTTGGGGTAAGGAGCATGAAATTACACTGGAAATTTTTTGACATTTATAAATAAAATGACATTTATATTTAACTTCAAATTTATTCTATCATAATTTAATAAGTACAAATCATTTATAAATAATTATTTACCAAGTATGTACTTTTAGGAGTTTTAATTAAAGCGTCCAAATGTTGCTGAAATTCCTCAGCCACATCTTCTTTTCTTAATGGGGAATAAACAAGCACACATTCACTAAAATTTATAAAATGTCTATGTTTCAAAAAATAAATGTAGTACTTTGAAACAATCTTATTCTGCTGTGATCCACGAAGAGCTCCATATTTCTTACACACAAGAAGCAAATGATTTTTAATAATCCCAAACAATCAAAAAATTTTAATATCTTCATATTTTTGTCGATATTTTTTAACACTTCATTGTGAAATTTTCTTACCGAATACCACTCTAGCTTCAATTAAAAACTGGAAATTTTTTCTTACATACGAATATTTTTTAGAAAATTCTCCCGAGTCGAAGTCAAAATATTCGTGTGTTCGAAAAAATTTCCAGTAATAATTGAAGCTCTCATGGTATTATAAGTGATAATTTTTGTTTTGACGATCGGGTGGGTGATTTTGCGTAAAATAGACGCTCAAAATTCCTCCTTTTTCTCAGGCTTCTTCTGAATTTCTACATTTTACCCCTAAAATTCACTAATAGTTATTTAGAATAATAATAAATTCCTATTTTTTGTTACCAAAAAATAGGTTTGTTATGAGGACAAATGTTTATCTGTAAATATATTTTTTTAATTGATTTTTTTTATAGTGTTAGTATATTGCAAAATTAAATACTTTATTAGAACATAGAAATAGGTAAAACAAAATACATACGAATCGACAAAATGGACAAAAACGAAACGTCCCGCTATGCGCCTGTGTGGTCAAAGACATACCTATCTAGTTTCCGAGACTGGAGTATCTTTTTAAGAAACTTAAGATGCCGTACTATAATCAGAATATGCATAGACCTCTTTAAGAAAACATTTCTTATAAGGGATTGTTCGTATCTCAGGGAACAGCTGAGATATCGGAATGGTGAAAATTGCTTCTAATAGAGTTTTTCATGTAGCGTACTTGTAATTTCTCTACAGGATGTCTCTTAAAATATCACCAACGTACATATTTTTAAATAGAACACCCTGTATATTTTTACTCCATTGAACTGCATTTTTTTTCATAATTATGTTTAATAGCTACTTTATATTTTGGAAATTGATAAAACTGATGTTGCGTGGTGCATAGTTGGTCATGCAGTTTTATATAATTATACAAAATTGGTTCATGAATTACACCTTAGTTACTGAAAAAAAAGTGTATGCATAACAAATAGTTGTTTAAATAATATGTTTGTATAATAAATAGTCTTTAATGCTATAACTATATCTAGCACCATAATTAATAATATTTACTTTACAGTGCTTTCGAAAGGTAACGAATAAATTCATTATTTTTGAAATTGAGAAGTTTTCGAAAAAATCCCCTGGCACGTCGATTTTGTTTTTAAAAAAGGCACTTTTTGACATACGACCCACATTTGTGATGTCATCGTTGTTCGAGATATGACGTCATCGACAATTTTTTTAAATGGCAACCCCCAATTTTGACCATGCCATTTGAAAGAGCGTGTCATTCCACATACATATCATGAAAATTTATGGTGTTACATAACAAAAATTTCAAGAAAATAATGCTGAAAATTTTAAAATTTGGTACTGAAAACTATTTTAACTGACGCCGAAGAAGCAGTTGTATAAAGAAAGGACTGCTAATAATTCACTAGTACGAAATACACAAAATTATAATATTTTAGAAAAGTAAACATCAACATTAAAAATTTATACCTAACGTGCACCAAGAAAATAATTAAAAAAAAAACATGTTTTTATTTAAATCAATTATTTATTTTTTAATAAAAATTTCGATTTGTTCAACTCTGGTAAAAACATTATATATTTTTGAATAGTATTTCATGAATAAATTGTATACTATAATATTCTGTTACAATTAATATATTAATCTTGAAATATGTATATTGGGAATAAAATAACTTTTTCATTCAAAGAAACACATTACATAATAATTATAAAAAACAACGGACAGTCTGGAACTGAATTTGTCCTTGAGCGCATAGCGGCATTTCGTTTTATTTGTGCGCCCAAAATTTAAACTTTTCGCGGAGGATTGTATCACTTTAGACCTGAAAATATACAGACAACCCTATATATTCTTAAAACGCAGACAAGGAGCTTTCGATTGGTATATATTTTGTTTCATTAAACAGCCGGTGAAGTTGTACGCCAACAATATAAACATTAATGTTTGAACAACCTATGTTGAGAACCTCCTAAGGAGTAACAACCCTATACATTTTTACTTATCAGTTTGTCAGTTTCCAAATGATACATTGTTTATTTCATTAAAACTAATTTGTAGTTAACCTCCATAATTAATATTTTTAATACATAATTAATGCCTTTAGGACCCGGCTTTGATTAGCCAACCTAGCCAATTCGTATTAGGATGAGCATGTTTAAATGTAATTCGTTCTATTAACAATTGGGTGAAGGTATTTTGCAGTGGGATCTTGGACTGTTACTCGACCTGTTCTCGACTGATCGATTAAGAAATAATTGATTTTTGTGATTTGTATTGCTACAAACTTAAGTCTTAAAATGTTATTGATGTGAACATCATATTTATAAGATATTACTTAACCCCTAAAATCTTTTGTATTTATTGTATTATTTTCAGATATTTTTTGTTCTACGCAAGAAAGATAAACAAATATCCTTCCTGCATGTTTATCATCATTTTGGTATGTTTCTTATGTTATGGGTCTCAGTCAAATTTTTCGGAGGAGGGTCAGGTGTTTTCGTAGGTTTAATAAATGGAGCAGTGCACGCCATTATGTACACCTATTATTTATTGACTGCTATCGATGAAAAATGGAAACAGAGCGTTGCATTTAAAAGAACCTTAACTCAAATACAAATGGTAAGATTTTTTTTATTCTCCAATATAATATACTTATGCAAACTCTACACGCAACGATGAAACTTATTAATTTCCGCCTTGTAAATTGTTTTTATTTTGTGCAAGTTGTCGTATCATTATTAATAATGTTAATTATTCTTACATACATGTTTTATCTATCTTGCCACTTTTAAATTTTAATAATGAATATGAAACAATTAACAATCACAATTTGTGGTTTCCCACTGAAGTTTTTTAATTTTGTGCTCTTCATATATTATACAGGGTGTCCATAAATTAATAGGGCACATTGCAAGAGTAGATTTCTTACATCAAAATAAGGCTATTAAGCCAAACTTATCTTAGTCCGTTTGTGGCTAATAAAAAAGTTACAGGGCTCAAACTTTGAATTCGAAATTCTTAAAATTCTTTTAAAGGATTCTTTTGAAAATTTTGATTAGGGAGTTTTGCTGGGACGAAAAAAACGAACCTGTACTTAATTTTGTTATAGATGCTAGAGGGCGTAACGAAATGTACACTTGGTTGATAAAAACTGGCTATAACTTTTTTATCAGTGTGTGTACGAAGGTTTTAATAGAAAAATATTGTTCTTCTATCTATTTTTCACAAATAAGATATACTTGTTTTATGTCGATAAATTTAACCGTTTTCGATTTATTTCTTGTTTTTTTTTATTGGATGCAATGAAATAAAATAAAAGTTTGTAGTTACTTAAGTAAAAAGCTAAAGATTATTTTTAATAATAATTTAATTACATTCAGGTGGATACATTAAATTCTCAATATGACTCCTGTTTACATTAATACACAATCTTATTCGTTTGGTAAATGATTGTCTAATATTAATTAGTTTTTCTACATTTCTTAATAAATTCCTAGCATTTAAATTTGCTTACCATAGCTCATTCCGTGTATTAATAATGTTACTGTAAACTTTTGATTTCAAAATACCCCAAATATTGAAATCCATGGGGTTTAAATATGTGCTTCGCGCGGGCCATGAAAACGTGCTGCCGCGACCTATCCACCGTTGGGGAAATTGTGCGTTAAGTCTCGCACCTGTACAGAAAAATGGGCAGGGAGAGCCTATGGGTACTTGTCGGATCATGCAACACCGATTTTTCTGGTGTTGCGGTTTCAATTGAAACAGTTAGTAGAAAACTTAATCAACGTTCACGACGACTTTTGAGAAGGGCTCCACTGAAACAAAATCAGATGCTACTTCAATTGCAATGGGCTAACGAACACGTGAATTGGAATGATCCATGGAAGTTTGTATTATTCACAGATGAGTCGAGATATGACAACGCAATGCTACATCCAAGAAGTAGTGGAGTCATATGTCATTTCATATCTTCACACCGTTCAAAATGTCCAAAATGTTCCAGTAAGACAATGCTAGACTCCTTGTTGCCAGACGAACAATAGCTTTTATGGGACAACATCACATCAACTGTTTACCTTAGTCGCCTAGATCGCCGGATCTATCACTTACCTATTGAGCATGTTTAATATATGATTGATCGCAGACTACTGCATTTACAACACTCTCGACAGACTTTAGCAACTCTTAACCATGACGTTCAGATAGCTTGGAATGAGATGATATCGACAACCTTATTACGTCCGAGCCCAGGCGTATCAATTAGTGTATTAGTAAGCCTGGGTTCTCAATACAATGTTGAACCAATTTTTACAGCAGGTTCTCTAATTTTGCTGAAAATATAATCATTCAATAAGTAATTGGCAAGTAAATCTCTGTACTAAAAATTATTAAAATCTAATGAACATAATATAGATGTTTACATTTCTTTGGCACCTAGTATATTTATATTTTAAAGGCATATATCTTTTTCCACTAGTATCCTATAAGCCTACCATTATCGACCTATCATTGGCGCGTAAACTTCTATCTTTTTGACCTGAGCGAATAATGATGACCTTGATTTATTAACCAACGTAAATAATGAAAATGACACTTAAAAATTTTGACACTTGACAGTTATAGAAGTACAGAACCACAGCACGCAGATCGTGGAGGTAATGAAACATGTTTTATATATAGAAAATATCCAGAACATGTGAACAGATAATTATTATCAGTACTACAAACTTATCGGAAATAATAGTTAACTGTGAAATTGTGGAATGTCATATTGATGCCTGCCCTCCAATGTTGAACGACGTAGTAGTGACACCAGCAGCATTATCAGCTTGATTTCCAGGCATGGAGTGTCTTGGAAAAAACGAAGTGCTTGGAATTGTACTCGGAGTGGGCGAATTGGGTAAAACATCACATTTAACAGTGGCACTAGTAATAGTTGCATAGGTAGAAGGAGCGACAGGAAATGACGACGACGTTTGAACACCTTGCACCATTTCTCCAATGTGTCTCTTATCGGCTATTGATTCTTCAATGTATCCTGCTGTTACCCCAGAAGATCCCCACCCACAGTGACTTTAAGGACAATATATCGCCCCCATTTTCAGCCAATATGGTAGCTGAAGGCTGAAGTTCTGCGAAGGGAATTACCGGTGTAATTCTCATAATTTTGGAGTTTCAAGGACTTTGCGATCGCTTTGGACATATTGCTAATTGTGTTGTGCCCCATATTTTGCCGTGTTGGCACCCCATTTCGGAAGCCAATAAATAATCTTTGTAAATCTGGTATCGGCCTTTTCCCCAAGTGCCTTGGCTGAATCATTCTTACAGATAGGTATTTTTTATTATAATTATATCTCTTCGAACATCCACATCACTCATCAACATTTTGCAGAGTTCATCTGTTTTCTGCATTCCCAATGACAATAATTACCTATAGAGTATGGAATTAGTGAGTTTTAAGAAGTTTGCTAAGAAAATCACCTTTGCTGTCACAAAGACGGCATCAGATGCTTCAGTGAGAAATCTAGTAATATCCTCTTCTGAAAACACAGGCAATTTCTTGGGTGTATAAGAGGTTCTTTTGCTTTAGGTATGCAATTAATTTATAGTATCTTCCAACGTCAATATTTTCTTTTAATTGAGTTGCCTTTAACATTGAAAAAGTACACCATAGACTGGATGCCTTTTTATTATCCTCATGCTCTCTAAAGTATGCTAGTAGGACATTTTCTGAGGTATTGACGACGTATTTGTAAGACACCAATCTATATGTATGTATGCTTTTACGTAAAGATTTTTGGACTTTTCTGGCAGGAGTTGGTTATCAACATTCTCTGCCATTTTCCTCACTTCAGGGGGTGTGTAGCCCATTTCACTTTCACTTTCACTTTCCATGATTTATAGCTTTAAATTAAAGTTTTATTTCGAACAAAAGAGTACCCACTTGATTCCTGTACATAATATCAGCGTTTTTAGAGTATTTATTAAAATTTCGTGAAACTGCATGTCAATTATTGAAAGTCGATTTAAGGTGTTGTAGCTAGTAATTGAAAAAATATTATATAACCCACGGTAGAGAAGAGTGCCATTATAGCTTCATCACTTCGTCTTGATGCCTCAGCTATAATGGCATACCTCTACCTTGGTGTACTATTAATATCGAAATATTAAGCGGTGAGTCACCTGGCAACATGCCACTCAAAAGTATCTTTTAAACGAAGATGAGCATATTACTGCTACGTGGAGAATCTTATTTATTAAAAATAATTAATTGTTATTTCCACAATTTTTTATTTAAATAGGTACTTAATTACATTATTAATGAGTAATAAAAATGGATTTTTCAATTACTTTGCTTATAGCCCATTAGTCACTACCAATGTGTATGTCATTATCAATAATTTTCTGAAAATAAAAAAATAGTATGCAATTACATTACTCAATTATTAATTACCGGCCAGCTTTTTCAGACTGGGGTACATCACTTATTTATACACTGTTCCGTCAGTACCTATATCGTATTTTCACAATTACAGTAATAATAAAATAAAAGATGTTTTACTTTTTATGATTTTATTAAAAATATATAATTCAATTCAAATGAAAAACAATCAAGTTTTCTAACAAAATTAGTATTATATATATTCTAATAAGGGACTTATAAACTATTTTTTTACTGTAGTAGAAAGGTATTTTAAGCTAATATAAATCAAATCTCCTACAATTCCTATCAATGAAGTCATATGTATGTTCTCTGATACCAAACATCTAGGTATGCTAATGAACAATTCCACAGACAAACCTCTATTCAATAATTATCTAAAGAATTTCGTGTTCCCACTGCCAAAAGTGAAGTTAGATATTTATAAAGTGTTATCATTAAAACAGGTTAGTAAATTTAGATAGATTAATTTCTTTAGATAATGGCACGAACACTTTACTACTACTGGAATACTTTCTTGTTAAAAATTGATAGAAAATTGTAAAAATAATTTAATGTCAGTGGCGTACTTTTTTTCTAAAAAAAATATACACCGCCCAGCCAGTAACGTACCCCAGGTATATGAGGTATATTTTAAATTCATGAATTCATAGATATATTGTTCATAATGGAAAAATGTCTCCGCCCAAATATTGTCATTGCAAAAATAATACTGTTCCACGGGAAAAAAGTACATATGCAACCATCACTCCTAATGTAAACCATAGAAGGCTATCGTTCTCAGAAGACGGATTCTGTTACTGACAAGATGGCAGTGCATTCACAGAGTGCATAGAGTATTGCCTCGTCTCGTTCCTGTTCGCAACCCCTACAGTATCCAGTTTAAATACCTGTCGCCAGGCGAAGATTTGTCTTAGACATAGCCAGGAACAATTTGGCTGTATCCTTGCAAGGGTACTCTAGGAACTCCTTAGCAAATTGACAGCTATTTGTTTCATCCCACCATTTCCTAAACTCTTTGTGGGTGTTTTCTTTGATAATTTCAACAAATGCTGACAACGGAAGACCAGACTCAAAATATTGAGACCCGATGCATTCTTAGTCAGCTTGTCAGCCACTTTATTGCAGTTGCAGCAATTGTATCCCTCAACATGCAGATACGCTGTTGTTCGTTGAGGCCACTATCAGTACCTGAGAGGATTCCCATGATGATCTAGTTGTTATTTTATGATTATGTAAGATCAGTAGTGATTGTCTACTATATGTGAGATTCTGGTGGTTTTTCCCATTGTATACCTACGGGCATTTCTTTGGCGGCTATGGTTATACCTGCTAATTCTGTTTATACCACGGTGCCTATCCTAAATCGTACATCATGCACCTTCCTTCATGTTTGTTCCGTCTGTGAAGATGTTGATTACATCTTCCATGGCGGTCCTCTCATTCCTGATAAGTATCGTGTAGGGTATGTTAAACACAAACTTGGGATAAGTACTGTCAGTGTCTGCCTGTAAATGGAGCCTCTATCTGAAGACTCCATTCCACAGAACACTCCTAACTTCTCCACATGCTACATCTGGTATAATACCATATTTTTGAGACGTTTTCGCAGGCACTTTTTTATCTCTGGTGTCTGTTTGACAATGTTAGCTCATATGCAAGGTCACTTAAAAGTCAACTTTTGTTTTAAGATGGTAATTCAATTTCTAACCTTTAACGTCATATCAAGGTCAATATTTTTTATGATAATGTAATTTTTTTCCTGCGCATTCTGAAAGACCGAGGAATTTTACGTTTCAATACACGATTGAGTTATTTTTAAGGTCATGCAAAGGTCAAATTCTCTTTTTGAACTTTTCATGTTGGTATTCGTCAGTATGTCGAGATATCGAGGAAATTACAAAAGCTGTTTGGGTCATCCAACAGCTAAATCTATCGGCCTTGGATTTGACTTTAAAGGTCATATTCAAGAACATGCAAAGCTCAACTCTTGTTTTTTAAAGTAAGCCCACCGTCCTAGGAGTTTTGCTCTTGGATAACCCAAACACCTTCTATATAAGTTATTTCTTTACTCTCGCCATACTGATGAATACCAACAGAAAAGTTTAAAAGAAAAATTAGACCCTTAAAAGACCTTAAAGAATAACTCAATGATGAATTCAAATTTGAAATTCCTGGGCGAAAAAATGCATTATCATAAAAAAAGTTATGCCTATTCATTATCTTGAACGCGACCTCTACAAATGACTCAACCGCATGTAATAATTTTCGCTCCTTCTGAATCCGCTTACAGAAATTGCGTGACTTAAAAAACCAAAAGTTGACCTTCAAATGTCCTTAAAAATGAACTCACTTCATAAGGCACCAGATTAACCTCAAAAACGTATAGGTGTGGTGGTCTAGTCTTTAGCACATTACGCTTTTTTTCCTGAGGGCTGTAAAATCTTTTTCTGTATTTAAATTATGGATAAGAAAGGAAAAAAATATAAATTGTTACTCCTTTATTGAGCTTTGAATAAAAAATTGTATATAAACAATAAACTGTAATACTTTTCATCGATAGAATATGTCGAGGAAGTTTTGTCAAACTTATCGTTAACACCCAATATTTTCCAATTAAACTAAATTTTTATTATTATTATTATTATTATTATTATTATTATTATTATTATTATTATTATTATTATTATTATTATTATTATTATTATTATTATTATTATTATTATTATTATTATTATTATTATTATTATTATTATTATTGTTTTTTTTTTCAGATTCAATTTTTCCTTTTCATTATTATCTATGGGAGACTACTATTCAAACCTGATTGCATGTACCCGAAACTATGCAGCTACTTCTTTGTACCCCAAAATTGTTTTATGCTCATTCTCTTTGGAGATTTCTACAGGAGAGCGTATTTATCAAAGAAAAAAGTGCCGAAAGGAGAACAATAATGAAAAAATGTGTCACTTTAAAATATATAGTATAAATATTAATATTATATCAATGAAAAGTTCATGAGGGAAGCTCTGTTTTAAAAGCATCCTATATAGTATTAACTGATAACAGGTTACGCTAGATATGATTTTGCGGCACTATAAGGTACCTATTTGTAATCTTACATTTACGTTTAGAACTGTTTCAGATAATTGTGTAAATATCAATGTCAATAGGTAACAAAAAACTTTGGATTTAAATAACAAAAAAAAAACATTTATTAATGGGAAAACCACGTTTTCATTTTTCTTGTGAAATTAATTATACAGGGTGTCCCAAAATAGAAGGCCATGCCACACGTATTCTTTGGACAAAAATAATGCGACTTTTCTTATGTCATTTTTTATTTGGGCATCCCTGTTTCAATATACAGGGTGTTAAAGTTATATTTTAAGAAACTATTTTTGTTAATAATTCCATTGTTACTTTTCATGTAATTTTGGTGAAAAAGTCGAACGGCGAATGGTGGTAACTGAGGGATGCAGTACCCTTTATCCCTTCCAATTATTTGTAAGTACGCCTATGTAACTTTTTCTTGAAACATCAAACATAGAATTTTCTCCTGATCATTTTACCTCTTTTCTAATTTTTTGTTTAAATGCTCTGTTTTGGAGAAAAACGACACGTATTGATTGGTTACAAATGTCAGAAAAAAATCCCTTCTCCCAACAGATCACATCCTAAAAGGCAGGTTTTCTTAAATTTGGATCGGCTTCTTCGTGAAACCGGAAAGTTTATGGATCAGAAGTTCGGAATTTGCGGCCTACATAGAAAATTAAGCCCTTGACAAAAGGAACAAATCTTAGCACTGGTAGAAAAAGAACGAAGCACAAGTACAAAGATTGTTTCTCGACAAATAGAAAATTGTACAAAAATGGATGTTCATCGGACGCAATTTAGTCGTTGGTTGTTAACACAGAATGATGCAGATAGGGACTTTGTAAGAAAAATTCTATTCACGGATGAGGCAAGCTTTACAAGAAATTGATTGACAAACATGCGTAACAGCACGTATGGACGGATTTGAATCCTTATGCAACCATTGTAGCACACCATCAATTTACATTTAGGGTTAATGTCTGGGTCCCCTTTTCATACCAAATAATTCAAATTCAGCATCATTTTTAAATTTTTCACAAAATGAATTCCGAGATGTTTTACATGATTTATCTGTTATCGTACGTGACGGTATGTGGATGCAGCTTGACGGTGCTTCACCCCATTATGGTAGAAAAATCCGGCAGTATTTAAATACTCATTCATATCCCAATCGTTGGATTGGTCGAGGACAAGACGCACTTATTCAATGGCCACCACAATCTCCTGACTAATCCATTGTTTTTTTTTCTGGGATTATATGAAAGATATGGTTTATGCTGCAGAAATAAACGACATTAACCATCTCAGAGAGAGAATAGTAATGGCAGCTGATGAACTTACGCAAAAGAAAAATATCTTTCAAAAGATAAGGTTTTCACTACTTAAAAGGGTACATACATATGTTAATGAGGAGGGTGGGCAAGTGGGACGTTTGTTAAATTAGTAGTAATTCATGAATTATTTTATTTAATGTTATTTAGGTAAAAAGTTATTTGGTTGATCGTTCATTATTATTATTACTAAATGGGACTTATTATTTTTTTGGTTGATAAGAGAACTGTACTACAAATTTTAATGGCATATTATTTTTTCAATTAATAAGTATTCCTCATTTTATAACTTTTAGAATCATCCATTTTGTTTTAAATAGCAAATATTCATTCAGTAAGTATTACGATTTGCTAAGTTGCCAAGAAATAATTGGAGGGGATAAAGGGTACTTCATTCCACAGTTACCTCCATTTGCCGCTCGATTTTTAGTATGCCGGAATAAGATAAAAGTACGTGCAAAATTGCAAGTCTGTATCTTACAAAACAATGGAATTATTAACAAAAATAGTTTTGTAAAATGCAACTTTAACACCCTGTATATTGAAACAGGGACGTCCAAATAAAAAATGGCATAAGGAAAGTCGCATTATTTTTGTCGTTGAATATGTGGTTAATGGTATGGCCTTCTATTTTGGGACACCCTGTATATTGTGACACACTGATTTTTTTATTTATCTAATGTTTTACTATAAGAATAAATTGTGAAAAATTTATTAACTTCAACAAATGATAAAGAAAAAATAGTAACCATAAGGGTGATACTAATTTATTGTTCAATTTTGATGATTTTTAGTGAATATATAATAATATAATTTATAAAAATGTTAATAATATAATATTAAATATATTTTTTATGATGAAGCTTATTTATGTTATGTGCTCAATAATTTATCATTACTATATTAATTTAAGTCAGAGTTTGATTTTTATTCTGTACTATTAATTAATATTATTGGTAAATATGTTAAATTAAAATTTAATAAAACATTTTAAGTGTATTGAAGATAATACGTTTTATATTTTCGTAATATTAGACCATCGAATAAAAATATCCAATGAGCACGCACACGTTTTAAAAACATTGTTGAAAAAGTTGTTGAAACCCAAAGGTTGAAATAACGACAAAATGTGGCGTTTACATGTACGTTTAAATAACATAGAAATTAAACAGTTAATAAACGTTTATAGAAAATGTTTTATTTAGTTTAGTAGAGTTTTATTAACGTTTATAAAATCTTTCATATCACGTTTTAATAACGTATTATAATATAACGTATCCATCAACACTAAGCAAATATTATGGTACAATTTTATTTTAAAATTATAATTCAATGATGATTGAAACATATAAAACAGCGGAATTTCAAGAAACAACTGCTCTGTGAGCCAATGCACGACCGATCAGAGTTCAGGTGGTACCAGACCCACACCAGTTTTGAGCTTGTTAGCTCGATAGGCTAACGATAAACGTATTTTTATAATTAACCAATAGAAACATAGTGCGCGAGATATAAGTGTCTACATTTAATGGTCATTAGATTATATTTTGCCGATTTGGACGTATATAACACATGTATATACATTGTGAAGTAAACGTTACTAGAAAACATTTTATTATTTATACTTGTAATATAAAACATGTATAGTATCAACGTATTTTATACGTTTTATTTTATGTTACTAAACAATATTTTGTAGAAAACGTGTTCTCAACATTTGGATAAAACGTTTAACATTCTACAATTTACAAACTTTACAGTAACGTCCAGTTAAATGATAAAATATAAATTTATGTGTATAAGTAAAATAAACGTTATAAAATAAATGTAATTTTCTAGTGTTCATTTCAACTTTTAGATGAAATGCGAAAATTATTAACATATTTTAAACTATTAATTTTTAAATTTTTCACTAAAAATAAACGTTAAATTTTCAACGCAAAACGTAAAATCAGCTATTACAACATCTTAAAAATGTTATATAAACGTAAGTGTGTCCATATACATTTATATATTGAAAACATATAGTATCAATGTATTTTATACGTTTTATTTTTATGTTACTAAAACGTTGTGTAGAAAACATGTTACTGATATTTGGATAACACGTTTATTATATTAAATTCATATATGTATTTAAAACATTTTACAAACGTTGCACTTAACACGCAGTTAAATATTATTAAAATATAAACGTATATAATACATTTATGTACATCAGCCTAATAAACATTATAAACAAACGTAAATTTCTATTGTTTACTTCAGCAAATATTAAGATATTTTAAACGATATATTAAATACGTTTAAGTTTTAAACTAAAAATTAAATGTTCAGAAGTTCCATGCAAAGCGTTAAAAACGTTTTATAAACGTACGTGTACCCATTGATTATGTTCATCATAAATTTGGCAAATATAATTTATAAGAAATCATGTAGGTTTTCTAAATGCTAATAATAATAGGTATAGCTTGGATTGTAGCTTAGAAAAGAATAAATCTTCTTGGAAAATTCATTCACTAGTACTAAATTGATTTTAAATAATAAAAATAATTTTTTACTGTATTAGAAAGGTATTTTAAGCTAATATAAATCAAATATCCTACAATTCCTATCAATGAAGTCATATGTATGTTCTCTGATACCAAACGTCTAGGTATGCCAATGAACAATTCCACAGACAAAGCTCTATTCAATAATTATCTAAAGGAATTAATTTAATTTACTAACCTGCTTTAATGAAACATTCTATAAATATCTAACTTCACTTTTTGGCAGTGGGAAAACGACAATTCAACCACAATAGATGAGATCTGACCTATTTCTGCATTGGTAAAATTCGTGATACTGCCAAATTGCATTAAAAATCCGATAATAATACTTAAAAACACACATCTTCTCAGGTAGCTAACTACAGTAATTTAAATATTCAACAACACAGATATTAGTGGCACATTAGCAGTAATACAGTAATGTAAGTAGAGTAGTAAGCTTATACAGTGTGATCCATTTCAAATGCAAACAGGTCTGTAAAAGTGATATTTATTATTCGATTTAGTTTGGGTTTTTTTAAAAAGATGGAGCAGTAAAAACTCAATTATTTTATTATTATTATTTTATAAATATAAATATTTATTTACCAAATTTGGTATATAACCGTTTTAGGGCATACTGAATCCAGTGCCGTAGTTATATTTGAAGAAAAAATCGCAAAAAAAAAACAGTTTTTGTAAAAGGAGGAGGGCCTCTAAGGCCGGTTTTCGGCCCCTTTTGTTTTTTTGCCAGTAAGTATAGGTCATAAACAGTCCATTTGACCCTAAACGAAACCTCAAATACCCCCCCCCCCCTTATTCACTCCACAGTCCTATTCCCTCCACAGGCAAAGAGATTCACGGTAATAAAGCACTCCAGTGAGAGGCAAGGGGACACACGGTAATAAAGCACCCCAGTGAGAGGCAACCACGTCCAAAAGTAGTTTCAATAAAATCAGCGGGGGGGGGGGGAAGGTATGAGTGAATTAATATGTAAAAGGGCTCAAGTCTACCCTATTTACTTTATCATAGGGAATGTGGAGGGAATAATATTGTGGAGTAAATATGGAGGGGGGGGGGGTACTTGAGGTTCCGTTTAGGGTCAAATCGACTGTTTATGACCTATACTTATTGGCGAAAAAACACAAAAGGGGCCGAAAACCGGCTTTAGAGGCCTTAGAGGCAGTAAAGACCCCATCTATACGAAGGTCAGTTGGAAGTCAATACAATTAAAAATTGCTCATGTTCATTTCAAACATATGTTTACAGCATCTTCAGTGCTGTTAAATACAATTTCCTAAATCTAAAAAGAGTTAGGTAACAGAGTACAATTACAGTACACTTTAATTTACTATTTTCTCCGCAATATGTTTTTGTTATTAAATTTAATTTTGATTGTTTTATTCCTATCTGCCGAACGTTTATAAACATTAAATGAACATGTGTTTAACGACGGAAAATGGAGGAAGTGGAAAAAGGAAATAATTAAACTACCCTTAAATTTTAAGTGGTATGTATAGTAGTCAACCTCTCAAGAAAGTTGAAAGACAATTGGTATCAATAACAAGAAAAAATCATATGTCCAGACATACTATTAAATTAAATTTGGCCGTAATTGTTCATTGTGTCACAACTCTCACTTAAATTGAGAATATTTAACCACCGCTGTACACATTTTGTTTAGATATTGTTATACACCGTAGGAGTTCGACATTTTAGAAATTAAATAGATTCATAGATGGAAATAATACTGTATTATTGATTTTGAAGAGAAAATTAATCATATTTCTCTTTGCTGGATCTCTATAGAAAGTATTGTTATTAACTAAACGATCTACGCTTATGCAAAATATAAAATGTATAACCTTTTCTTCTCTTGCCAATACTGAATGTTGACGAAAAATTATTATGACACTGTAATAATGAATACTAAATACATATTCATGTCTATTAAACTAATTATTTTCCTTCTCGCTTTCCACGTAGGTCGAATTATGCTTCGTATTTTTTTCCTCAAAAATCCTACGACAAAATTTGAAGAAACCAATTTCATTCAGAATTGATGACGGATTTCTAAAAACTATCAAAACGGGAAAAAGTCAGTGGCGTACCATATTTTTTTATTAAAAAAGGTTGCGGCATTCTCACACGAACGCCACTGGTGCAAGTATAAATATTCGTATCACTCCAAAAAATGCACATTTATCCCTCCAAAGCGTGTTTCAAATTTCGAATCATTATCTTTAAACCTGAAATAATTAATAAAAATAAATATAAAATTAAAATTTAAACACTCTGTATCTCGGAAACGAAGCATAGTTTGACCTACGTTTATATGAACTTTTTTCACAAAATAACTTCGGCAACCACTTCCTAAAATATTTCGCACTTATTTACAAACACCTTTTATGTTACGAAAAACATAATTTTAAAAAGTTCGTTCCTACTGAAAAAAGTTGTAGAAGTTGCTGAATGTATATTCGTAGAGAGTAGACGTGTTTAGGTGGCTCTGCTAAAATTTGAAATTCTCGAAGTTAATATGGTTGGTGGTAGTTCCAAAGCTAGATCCAAAGAAGATGGAAAGGTTACTGATGGTCAGCTTCGTATGTTATGTGAAAAAATTCTCACATCTAATGATTTTCTAAGCAAGCTTGCTGCAACAACCTCTGAAAAATTGAGTGAGGTGTTCCAACAACAGTTCAAGGCCTATGAGGATAAGGTGAGATCACTTGAAGACCAGCTCGAGAAGTTGCAACAGTCGGCCAGAGGTAACAAACTATTAATATTTGGTGTACCTGAATCCTCTCAAATGCAGGACCTTATACATGACAGGAACTTTATTCGTAAAATGCTTAAAGAAAAAGTAGATGAATCCTATTCTGTTAATGAAATTGAAAGTTGTTTCAGATTTAAATCTAATAAGAAATCTGTTTTGATTACTTTTTACGCAAAAAGTGTCAGGGATTCTATTTTTTATAAGAAATCAAAACTTAAAGGTATCAAAATTGTTGTTAAAGAATATTTAACGATGAAACGTTATAAACTATTAAGTCAAATGGAAAGTTCTTTAGGTCCTTTGTCTGTGTGGACTAGTAAGGGGCAGATTATGGCTTGGATTGATGGTCAGGTTGTGAAAATAAATTCATATGAGAACCTAGCTCGGTATGATATCGCCGGTCACGCTTGATGGTAGCATGAGCCAGCCTTTTACTGCTACATATTGATACATTTGTTTTTTTTGTAATTATACTTGTTTTCTTTTTGGTATATTCAAGGAGGGAACATACATATATATTTTACTTCTTTTTTTAATTAATTACTAAGTACTTTTTATAGTAAAAATTAAAATAGCACATATTAACATAAGATCTGTTTTTACTGGTTTTAATGAATTTGATAATCTGATAAGAGGTTTTGATTTTGATTTAATTATGATAACTGAATCTTGGATTACCGATGATGTTGATTGTACCGTTTTATTTATTCCTGGTTATTTTTTCTTTCATAAAAATACAGTGACACAGGGAAGTGGTAGTGTGGCAGCATTTGTTAAAAATTGCTATAATTGCAACTTGATTGATCTAGATCTTTAAATAAATGATTCTACTGAAGTGTTATTTTTAAAATTAGTCATAAATAAGGTTAAAATAGCATTAGGTTGGTTTTACAGGCCCCCTAAGATTGATTTAAATGTATTTATACAAGATACAGATATGGTCAATTCTTGTAGTAGGTACATTGCCGACTGATGATATCTAAGACCATAAATTAGTTTTTTGTGATTTAAAATTTGAAAAATATAGAATGCCGCCTAAAATTATAAAATACAGATGTTTTGATAATTTCAGTTATGAAGTATTCTATAGGGACTTAATAGCCTTGCCATGGTCTAATTTTGTCAGAGAATATGATATTAATAATAAATTGATTCTGTTTAACAATATTATTAATTCTTTTTTGATATTCACGCGCCTGTCAATGAAGTTACTAAACATAAAGCTCCTTGGATTACTCCTAACATTAAAATTATGATTAGAGAAAGGACTCAGGCACTGCAAAAATTTAAACGTACCAGGAATGAAAATGACTGGGTTAGACATAAAGAGTTACGCAATTTTGTTGTTTCCTCTAATAGAAAAGAAAATAGGGCATATTTAAATCATTTATGTCCAATAAATAATTCTCGCAGAACATGGGCTGCTCTAAAAAAATTAAATATTAAGTTAAGAAAAATGTTGATTTGCCACCTGTATTAAAAAATCCTAATCATATAAGTGAATATTTTGCTTCTTTTTTACAAAATGTTACAATTGTGACACTAAAATATAATACTATGATAACAATTTAATAAACCATAACGTTAAATTCAATGTTAAGCTCACTACTGTCAATGATATTAATTATATTCTTATGAAATTAAAATCCAATGCGTATGGATCAGATGGTATATCTATAACTATGTTAAAATAGTATTCGCCCTTCATTGATGAGTTTATTTTTCATATTATTAACTGTTGTATTGAACAACAATATTTTCATTGTGCCTGGAAAACTGCCATTGGTATACCGCTTCTACAAAAATCTAATTCATCATCTATGAGGGATTTAAGAATAATTAGTATTTTACCAGTCATGTCACAAATATTTGATAAAATACTTTACAGATATTTGATTACTTTCATTATTCTAATAACTTTTTCCTGATTCACAGTGTGGTTTTCGGAAAGGATATAATACCTCTACTGCATTGACATATGTTACTAATGATCTAATTTCATCCACTGATAAAGGTTTGGTAAAGTTATATTGATGTTATTAGATTTTTCGCAAGGTTTCGATATTGTGAATCATAGACTTCTATGTGCTAAATTAAAATATTACGGGTTTAGTAATTCAGCTGTTTCATTAGTAGCGTCATATTTAAAGGAAGGTATCAATTTATTAAGGTTAATAATAAAACATCTAATAACTTGAAAATTTATTCAGGGGTGCCCCAGGGCTCCATTTTGGGTCCCCTATTTTTTATAATTTATACTGCTGCAATTTTAAATTCTACTCATAATTGTCTAATAACTTGAAAATTTATTCAGGGGTGCCCCAGGGCTCCATTTTGGGTCCCTTATTTTTTATAATTTATACTGCTGCAATTTTAAATTCTACTCATAATTGTTTGATACGGGCTTATGCTGATGATACACAAGTTTATTTTAGTTTTTCGGCTCATGATTTTGCTATGGCCAATGAAATTATTAACAGTGAGCTTAACAGTATCAGAAATTTGGCTTTTGAACACAATCTTGAATTAAATTCTAATAAATCTTCTGTGCTAGTTTTTGGAAGAATAACCAGGTGAATTATTGAAACAATTCTTTAAGCATTCATATTGATAATGAACCGTTACCTATTGCCGATTCTGTAAAAAATCTAGGTCTCATTATTGACACTGATTTAAGATTTAGAAATCATGTTAAAAACTAATTCAGAAATCTTTTAGTGCTTTGAAGTTATTGTTTCCAAACCGACACATTTTGAATTTTAAGTTGAAAGTCAATTTATGTGATTCCCTTGTACTCTCGCAATTTAATTATTGCTATTTCTTTTATGGGCCTTGTCTTTTGGCTGTAGAGAAAAAAAGAATACAACAAGTTCAGAATTCATGCTTCATTAATTTGTGGTCTTAAAAAGTATAATCATATTTCAGATCAAATTAATAATATAGGTTGGTTAAAAATGGAAAATCGTAGAATGTTTCATTTGGGTAATTTTGTTCATTCAATTGTAAACCAACCTAATGCATCTTTATTAAAAAAAATTATTTATTCCCCGCTCTAATGTGCATAGTAGAAATTTAAGATGTATGAACAAGTTCACTCTACCTCATTATCGTTTGGCTTTGTTTCAGAGATATAATTTATAATTCAGTTAAACTCTACCTAACGAATATAATATATATAGTGCCCGTAAATTTAAATATATTATGTACAAATCCTATTTGTTAGACAGACAAATGACTTAATTGTTTGTATGTATAGCATCTCCTTGTAGATCCCTTGTTTTTACTTTTCTTTAGATAGTATTGGTATAAGATATATTTCACTTATGGATTTATTTAGGTTAAGTTTGAGTAGCATTTTTGCTACACTTCGCCTATTAAATACATCACATTCAGTAATTTTCTATTTGTATTATTTTTATTGCATTCATTTTGCACATTACTTAATAAAGTCGATTTATTATTATTATTATTTAGTTAATTTTGGATGCCCAAATTGTTCCTCTACAAGAAAGGTAAAGGTTTAATACAGTTATACCTTCTTTAACGACAAAATTGAGAACCGATTTTACTCCACCAATCGTCACTGCCGAGGACACAATAAATTCATTCTTAGCAAGTTTCGTTTGTAACCTGCTTTACAGCAGGTCGAAGAAAGTGCCGTGCTTATGCTGCCGGACCTAAATACAACACAACTTGCAGTTTCTCTAAGGCAGTCCGAACTAATATAATTAATTTCTCTTATTGCTTTTTATATAATGTGAATGATATGGTCAATTAAATGTTCGACTGGTTGTTATACTTGATATAAGCCATTATAAGGATAATACGTTTTCTGTTTACAAGCACTTAAGTCAATTTTTAACAACCTGATTTCTTTTTATTTTTAACTGCGTGATTTATTAATCGTATATCCATAACAATTAATTTATTAGTGTGCTTCAAAAGGAAATAATTACAAATCATTAAGCAGCTATTTATTTTTATTTATCTGCATAATGTAATTAATTGATGGACATGTAAACATATTACATTATAATACATTGGAATACAAATATGACATATTTTGTCGAAATACATTTAGCATAATCAACCAGCAGGTTGATGAACTGATAAAAATTTATTGTTGATAAAATTTTAAAACCAAATGTTCGTAAAAATATCTCAGTCAAGTTAAAAAGAAAAAGTAAGATAACAAAATGACCACATTACAATGATAAAAATTTCGCGGTAATTTCACATAACTTTACGTTGGTAATTTGTTTGTGACCGAGTTGAAGGTATGTAAAATTACATAATAATTTTGTAAATTATGTTAAGAGATTTTACAGCTATTATGTAAAATTTCATCGTAAATTTCCGACAACTACACAGAAAAAAATAACATTGAATAACCTCAAACCCATTTATGAGTGAAATTATTTTGGTGTTGAATTTTGAGTAATTAAACATTTAAAAAAAATTTGCTTTTCAATACAATTTTTAATCTGACAGATGGTTTGTGAAGAAAACAACAATATATATTGATAATTTAACTCAATTTTGTATTTGTAATAACACATAGTTCATTAAGCTAACTCAAAAATTATTCACTGTTACTCAAAAAAGATTTATTGAACTAACAAGTAACTGATTGAATGTTACTCAACGAATTATGTTATTTTAACACAATCGAATGTGAATTTGTTTTAACAACCAATTGTATTGATTTTGAGTGAAATTTTACCCAACATTTTTAACCGTGTATAATTTGTATTGATTTATACATTGTAATTTCTGTGTTGGAATTGTAAAATATAGATATGCATTTATACTGAGTACATAATTTAAATTTTCGTATATTTTATATATACTTACTTTTAAAACTACAATAATTGAAAAATATGCATAGAGAAAACTAACATTACTTCACATATATAACAATATAAGTATGTACAAACATTAAAGAAGGAACAATATGGACATGATAAAAAATTTGTCGACAGATGAAGTTGAAAAGAGGAAAAACTTTTAATGTCATGGAAAAAAGAGCTCGGATTAAAATATTCTGCTTGTTAAAATATACTTAAATACAGATTTAAAAGAATCAATATAAAATGCAGAATGTCTCTTACTAACAAATTATTAGAAATACAGTAGATATAATTACTAGAATTCGATAATAAGTACACTATGCGAGTTATATTTTTATTTCTAAATTGTTAACAAGGCCTTGTTGGGAGCAGAAATAATATGTGTAGGAAGATTTTCTCAGTAGAATTTGTCCATTCATCCTCTAAATGTAAAATATCCATCCTTTACCTATTGTTCATCCATCATCTAAATATATATTGGAATGTATTTCATTTGCATTAGAAAATGTGTTGCAGCGTTTTCGCTGAAAATTACATCTTATTCTTCATTTTTGCAAATATTTGTAGATGTACGTATAACTGTGTGAAAATGCACATTTTTAGATCGAGTTTACTTACAGTAAATTTACAATTCACGTAACTACAACTAATGTTAATCTATTGTAAACTCTTTCCCGGCACAAAGATAAATATGTTCTTTGAAATGAATGTTGTATGATTTAGAGACATAGATAATGACGCAGTTTAGATGCTAGCACCTAAATAACGTATCATTTCAGTTTCTATTTATGAATTGTATAACATTTAAAATGGAATAAGCTGCAAGTGCATACGTAATAAAATATAATCTTATTTACTTACCTACTTGTTTTCCAATATCCCACAAAAAGTTCTTATTAATGAACCGTGCATTTTTGTCTATCACACCTTAACACAACTAAAATGCATTAAGTTACCCAACAAACATTTAAAGTTAAAATTACGTTAACTTGACCTCTGAATTGGTCATAAACTTTTCATGACCAATTTCGCATAAGGAAAGTTTACCTATATTCGTTGACCTTTTTCCTTATGTGGGGAAAAA
Organism: Monochamus alternatus; assembly: GCA_037114965.1. Taxonomy (NCBI): domain Eukaryota; kingdom Metazoa; phylum Arthropoda; class Insecta; order Coleoptera; family Cerambycidae; genus Monochamus; species Monochamus alternatus. The sequence continues at coordinate 24,031,462 of CM073430.1, forward strand.
ACCTAAAGTAATATGGAAGTTAATAATTGGTCGGCAAGGATTTTATTCCAATAAGATAATTGGACCTAAAAGAAATACGGACCAATTTTATGTTAAAATTTCAACACATTATTACCAAAATATACCCTAATTATGCTCTTTATATGACCTACTTTTGCTAGAGAGAGACAACATTATATGTTTGCATTCTAATAGAGAACAGGGATAGGAAGAGAAAGAAAGAATATAAGTCAGGTTACAAAGCTACAAGCAGAGTAGGAGTTAGTATATGAGTATTTATATATATTTAGATTTTAATATAATATAAAGTCTGTATTTTTGGTTCCTATTCAACAAATTGTACAACCCAGGAAATTTTTTCGTATAACGTGATGACCAAACTTTCATAAAAATAACACGCCTTATAAATATACATTTTTACTATTGCTTCTTAATAATATTATTATCCTGAAAAATAACCTAAAATAAAAAATGGATGTATTTCGTGATAAAATGTGTTTAATAATTTTTCGTCATAAATGTATCAAATAATATTATCTGTATTAACGTAACTTTAATGAGTAATCAATTAGAAATAATAAACAAAACATCTAGCATTTGTTACAACATGGCCGCTCAAATAAAATCAACTTTGAAGTCAATTTGTCTGAAGTTTAACCTATAGGGCAGATTGCCTATACCAATGTTGACGTCACAGCAAAATATTAACTTTGTGGTTGAAATTTCCTCCAAATAAAGACATTTTATGGTAATTTATTACCAACTAAATTATTACTAAGTACCTACATATAAAATTCTACTCTTGGATTTATTTGTGATTGAAAATTCAAATTAAAGCCAATAATATTATGTGTGTAATAATAAAAACAAAATAAATATTTTGGAACGGAATTCAATTCAAATTTCAATTCACATGCACTACTGAATTCGTTTGAGACGATAACAGTGTTATCATATGGAATACTTATGATGTGTTTATCGATATATTATCATTAGCTTCATTTATATAATCTGCAGCGTTGGCTTCGATTTTGGTAGGCGAAATATGAACCCAATAATTATTTTTTACAACTCTTTATCTTTTGATTTACTCGTACGACTGAAGTAGGTTTTTATTGCAGATCATCAAAATACAAAACAACTTCAACACCCTATTGCATGAAAATATCTATCTGAATACATATAACAAGAAGCTTGCTCCCTAAAAGATCCTTTTAAGAAACATTTACGTCGAAGTATTATTAATAAGTAAATTTGTACCATAATATAGAACAATATTTCTATTAGGTTAATTGAAATGATCAAATATTTTTTAGAAGTTATCAACAAAGTTGAATATATTTTATATTGTAATAAAAATAGAACTTATTAAATTGAAGGATTTAATATGGCAAAAATAACTAGTTATTACCTTATTCTTAACCACTATAGTTCAACACAAAATAAGTTTTACAATTTTGTAATAAATATGTAAATATTTGCCTATTATAATTATTTAAAAAATCCCTGGATATTGAAGACAGATTTCAGGGTGAAATTAAGTAAATTATAATTTCGTTTTACACGTTATTGGAATGTTAGCATTTGAAAACACAGAAAAGGTAAACAATATGTAATTTCGAACTGTATAAAGTGACATATATTTCATTTTACTTGGAAGTCAATATATTACTCTTAGTTAACAAATTTCTGACTAAAATTTTGGTATTATAAGATTTTGTAACATTGAAGACTATTTTTATGGCGAAATGTAGTAAATTTCGATCAATTTAGGTTCATTTTTCTTGCGCAGTAGTCTATTATGCTTAAATGTTAGTTGGGTAAAGGTTACGTTGATGTGCCGCTTCCCATGTGCAAGAGAAATCACATGAAAAATTCTGTAAAATTTCATAATAAATTGAGTAAAAGTAAATAGTTACAATGTAGTACATTGTATTACCATATTGTATCTGAAAACTCTTAATTTTATTACGTAAAAACTATCATTGATTTTTCCATAATATGCTGTTACATATAACGTAAATTAAACATTATCTAAATAGGGCATAACAAAACATGGAAATTTAAAAAAGCTTTCAAAATACTTATAAATCTTAACCTTTTTTATATAATTATGTATATGTTACGGCTAAAGTACAAACTTGGTTAACCTTCGGCTATTTTGATAGAAAACACATATTCCACAATATTAACGGATAATTTATAAACTAACTGACTAGCTTGGCTAATTTACTTTAAACAATTTAAGAAAGTAAAATATCGCGTTTTCTTGGTTAGTTTATCCAATATAGTCTAGCTGAAATAAAAACAACTATTTCTCTATTTTCTCTGGTTAATTCAATATGGTTTGGAAACGATTAAATAAAATAATGTAGTTTCACGTTTTATTAAATATTAAAAACAGCCTTATAATACTACAGATAGTAGTAAAAAAAGTAACCTACAATTTAGAAAAAGGGAATAAATCCTTAAGATTACTCGGAAACGTGTCTGTGCGCATGCCATTGATAAAACTGAATACAATATTTTTATCGCAAAACACGTATTGTTGTTAACTTTAAAGCCTGCAAAATTTTATTAAAATATTCTGAGCGGTTTCTGCAATATTAATAAATTTGCATTTTTTATTAAATCTTTAACATCCTGTAGATCGGAAACTAATAAGTGTTTTCAGAATATGTTATAATAAGAAAATATATCACGAAAACTTATAATATAACTTCGTGCATTCATCGAGTTACCAATGTGACCAGGGTGGTCAAGGCAAAATTGTACCCCGCCCCCCTTTTAATGTGTATTTATTTTTAACACTGAATGGACACTATTATATAAGGTGAGTCATTAATAATGGTACATAGTTTAAGGGCAGATTGTTAACGTCAAAATAAAGCGATTGAGCCCAACATGCCTTATTCAATTGTTGCTCCTTTCCATTCTACAGCATGTTTAAGTTGAAAAAATATTTTCGATTTTTTGCTATATTTTAAGAACGTATGGACCGATTGTTTTGAAAATGTGTAGTCTTATGTTTTTTGGGGTGGCAATTACGTTATATGCAAACAGTGTTGAGGTCAGCACTAGGAGGCGCTAATTATATTGTATTGTCGATGAAATAAGCATGTCTAACTTTAATGATCCATTTTTTTAATCAAATTAATCAGTTTACGTCACTGGCGTACTCAATGTAAACAAAACCACAAGTAGAATGAAAACATTACATAACCTAACTTTATTTCATTCAAATTAGCTAGAGAAATAGTTGGCTAGTTTATATACTATCCAAAGAACTGGTTATTTTGTGTTATCAGAATGATTGTTTTTATTTCAGCTATACTAAATTGGATAGTTTATAAACTAACCAAGAAAACACGCTATTTTAGTTTCTTAAATTATTTAAAGTAAATTACCCAAGCGAGTCCGTCAGTTTATGAACTATCCGCTAATATTGTGGAATATGTGTTTTCTATCAAAATCGCGGAAAGTTCAGTTCCAACCAAGTTTGTACTTTAGCCGTAACATATACATGTAGGCACAAAATATATCCAACTTAATACTTTCTGCATGTAGGATACTAGCACAGATAAATTAGCTAAATAACTAATTTACCTGTAATAGTAGTTATATTGATACATTTTAACACACACGTACTTCGAAAATACGAGATGATATATTACGGGCCTCTAATCCGATGTTTTTATTTGGAAAGTGTAACGAATAAAAAACTGTTTCATGCCTACTCCATTAATACTATCAATTTGGTATAAATTGATATATTTTAATTTTAAATTAAATAAGTTATACGAGTAGCTACCATATAAAAAAATTCGGAATCATATAAGAAGTAAAAAATACATTTATTTTATAAAGATAAAACAACATTATATATTCTTCACATCTTTACTTTTATTTCAGACTGTTACTACAGAAGTTTATTAATGTAAGGTGACACTGGTGACTTCTTTTCTTTTCGAGTTAAAGAAATGTTGAAATAAACTCCTGGACAAAATTAAATTAAAACGCCAATGATATTTAAAATAAAAAACATTCAGAGATAATGAAATTTTTTTTAATGATTATGATGATAAGGTAGTATTTAGTTATTTTTTTCTCAAGTGTTTATACAAACTCAATTTGTAAGTTTTCATTGTAATTTAGTTTAATTTTAACTTGTTTAGTTAAAGTATTTTTTAAGTTTAATAAAGTGGTGCGTTAATTTTGTCCAGTTGCCCAGTTTTAATTTCTCCTGATTAAGTGGAGTGAAAGGTCAGAAAATTGGTACAGAAAATCTTCTACAAGATGTCTATCTGTTGCGGAGTTGTAGGGTTATAAAGTAACAAACGAAAATTTAAGCAAAATTCAGAATATTAAAATACTAATTGTTGCAGGATCATACTAATTAATACATTATTAATTTAAACATAAAGTTTTGATACTGGTGGCAGCCTGAGAGGATATCTTGTATTATGTAATAATTTATTTTGTATTTGTTGCTATTACTATTACATATTGTTATTATTTCATCTATATGTTATTATTCGTAATAAATCCATATCTGTTAAAATCGTCTATTGTTATTGCTTACTTACCAAATTAAAATCTTCTACAAATAATTTTCAAAACATTTAAACGATTTTTTGCTGATGATTTGAATATATATGGAAAGAAACACCTTAAATGGCCTACAAAATGTTTTAAATACTGTCAGTCAGTGATGCAGATATATATATTTTTAATCTAAATGTTGCTATCAATTTAGTGATTTTTTTCTGTACACAATATTTGTTTGTAATTTTTCTTTTGCATTTAAAATTTTCTGTAATCAATATTTCTCAAAATTTCACTAATATTCCATGTTTTAGAAACAAAAGAAATGTCAACATAAATGTATATTTTGAAGTCCTCTGTCGTATGACAGATTATGCATAGTACTTTTTTCAGTGCCACATTGTATGAAAAATTGGCATGAGGTAATTATTGCACACCAGTTCGATTTTATCTTGTTAAATAAGGAAGTAGAATATATTTCTTAAGAGCAGCTTTCATTATCTAACCTAACTATGTATTTAACAATAAAAGATTGTGTAACATGATCAAATATTTAATATCTATTTCTGTGACACATGACGTGAAGACCTTAGCACGTGAATACTATCATATTGTTAAAATTTATTAACATACGAGATCTTTGCAAAAAAACTCCGGAAGTGATTGTTTTAAAAACTTATGGAGAAATTTTACGACCTAGGCTGTGTTTATGTTGGAGCTGTGAAGAACGAAAGGCAACGAAATATAACTCCGTTTATATGCAGGTGTTCATGTTGAAGCGGCGGGTAGATCTGTGCTTTTTTTGCCAAAAAGCAACAAAAGCAACGAGAGTCCACGTGAATATTTCATATTACTCTTACTTAAGAAGTTTTACGGTTTGTCTGAGGACATATAAATCATAAAATTCTGTTTATTAAACAGATTTTTTTTTTTTTTAATTTCATTTATTTGTTCTGTAAATACAAAATTGGATTATATTATGAATATATTCCATTATATTTTCATAAACCATCTCTCTAACCAGAGAATGTGTTGATAAGCTTCTTTCTTTAAATGAGTTTTATGTTACTCAATGTTATTTTTTATTGTGGAGTCAAGAATAACTGTCTTGGCAGTCATGGCACCTTGACTGACACAAAATTTCATACCTATAAACCATTTGAATATTTGAGAAGTTCCTGTGTACAATTTCCACAACTTCACGCAGAACAGGATACTCTTCAATAAAACTCATCACAAAATCAGTAGACATTTTGACTGGTTTGCGTAATTCGGTCTTGGAACTTTTCGATCAGATTCCCTCGCGTACAGGGTGATTCATAAATGTGTGCAGAAAATCAAAGGACGTATTCTATGGTGAAAATTAAATTTTGTTAAAATAAGCATCTCAAGAGCAGATATAGGGTTTCTAAAACTAATAATAAAAATTAATTTAAAATTTGTAGTTTTGTAACTGTAGTTAGAGAAGCAAGAAATGTGCAATTACAAAAAATGATGAGAATGTAATGGCACGTTATTTGTTTCCATTTCCGGGTTGTCATGCCGTAACTTCGGTAATTGATCGGTGCCAGTAGCAGAATGTACATTGCTAGCTTATTTCGGTTGCTGTTGTTGGTATTACGACTGCTACGATTGGATCCGTTCCTCGGATAATGGAGATCTTCCGAGATGTCCCATAGTCACCTCTATAACTGGTCACATTTCATGGTTCCAAATGTTTCGCCGCTCTTCACTGTCGGCATCTTCAGTGGTGACTCCGTAAAAGCTTCGTCGCGTTTCTCCAACTTTTGAAACAGAACAGATTTACAATATTTAAATGATATTCTTTGTGAAGAAAGTTGAAACACCGTCAGGTCCCGGTGGGGCATCACTTTTTAATATAGATATTGTATTAATTATTTCATTTTTTTGTAACAGGGGGAACATGCACTACCTCTGTGATTTCTGGACCCCTGTAGAAATATATAGATTCAGAATTTTAAATTTTTTCTGCCATGTGCCTTTCAATATTAATTAAAAAATTATTAAAATAATTTTCTTTTCCTTTAACCCGCATTGTCTATAATTAAAACATTTCATTTTTCTGTTTTCCTTCTATTAGTTCTATTTTTTTATAGTTATTTTTATTTTCCTCCAGTTTTCTGGTGTATTAATTATTTTTTCTAATTTTGACATATAAAGTGACACTTTTTAAAACTGATTGACATTATAAAACGTCTTACTTTTTGTAACTAGTTGCATAAAGTAAAATTTTATGCAATTGGTGACGAATTTCAAAGTTAGTGACAAAAAGAATTATTCTATTTATTAAACTGTTATAATACAAGTTAAAAACATAAATTATAAATTAATTAATTATTATAAATATTGATAACACAATTATTGCAATTATTCAAATTAATTCCCAACGACATATTTTTTTCATTGCTCGAACTTGCTGTTATTTGGGAAGCGGCGCACATTGAATTAGATGTTTCACCAAATATTTCTTGCGCTATAAGTTTTTTATTATTCATGGAATTTTCAACATATCCCTCCGCAACAGAGCTAAATTTCCAACCTCCGTGCCTCTCTAATTTTAAAATATCAGCGCCACTGTTTGCTAGGAAATTGGCAGAGCTTCTTCTGAAGCAGTGGCCAGTATATAGAACAGGATTTGAAAGACCAAGAAATTGTGCAATAACTTTTGGCAGACTGCTAAATGTGTTAATTCCCACAGGATTTCTGGTACATTTTCCATTCGCATATTTTACAAAAAATCTGTTGTGTTTAAGAACCTGGAGACGCAACTTAATATATTTTCTTAATATTTCAACAAGATTCGTATTTTCAATATCTCCAGTGGTAATTGCAAACTGCCGTATAACTTTTGTTTTTGAAGGTGGGATATCAACACGAAAATGGCTTCCTTCGTCTATAACATTTTCAACTGGAAGAAATGTTAATTCTGCTTTTCTGCATGCTCCTGCCATTCCAATTATCATTGCAACCTTAGCCATTAAGTATTCTTTGTCATTAGCTTCCAGTAAAAATTTGGCAAAATCTTTTTTAATAAAACTGTACCCGTCCGCTTGCCTTTTAATATATGCTACCAAATTTGTATATTTTTTAATATCAATATTCCTTTTCAGATTTAGTTCAGACCTTAACATTGAGTAAAGTGTCCATAATGTGGAAACTTTTAGATATTTCTTACCCTCAAAATATGCAAGTAAAACTTTGTCATTAACATGTTCAATTTTCTTCTCATCACACCACGTAACAAATTTTTCGTATGCCAAATCATAAACTGCTTTTGACTTTTTGGGAATTACTGATAATAGAGCATTACCTGCTGCCTCTTCAATATCGCTTGGTAGCTCTTCAGAACTTGAATCACTCATTTTTTAAAAATAAAATTAAAAATATATCAACCTCGCTAAAAACCTTCCGTCTAGACTTTTTTACAAAATGTCAAACTGACAACTAACATGAAGTAACAGCAACAAACTAAATTTATGTTTTCCAAATTTTTGTCAATTATATTAAATTTTATTTTTTTATTACTTTCTTCAAAATTAGAAAAAATCTTGTATGCAATACGTTACGAAATGAAATTTTGTGTAACTTGTGAGTCTCACGCGTTACACAAAATTAGACATTTCGTAACTCATGGCATAAATAGCTATTTTGTTACTCTAACTAAAGTAGTAAGAAAATTTCTATAACTTTTGTATTTATTCCTTAGATGTTCATAACTACAGATGAAGGTAAATTTGCCCTGATACTTTATATTTGTTCAAGTTAAACAGTAAGTCCTACCATTTAATATACCAACTTATACATATGGTATATCATCTTTCATTTCGAACAAGGCTATATTATATAATTAATGTAATGTAATTATGTATATAATATACAATATATTTTCTTGTTGACAAAACAAATAAAATAAACTCTAAATTTTTTAAATGAAAATCAACAACTACTGCAGTTATAGAAGGTGTATTTTTTTTCGTCTCACAACCGATGTAACACCATTAGTTGCGTCTGCCACAAGTTTTGCGTAATTTGACATTCCAATTGTTTTCTGACCTTATGAATAAAGTATTCAGAGCAACCTAAAAATCAAAAACTAAATGCATATTAATTTTAATTTTGAAGAAATATATAGCCATTTGCATTATTAAAACTCATTAACCTAGGTCATTAGAAAAGAGGAGCATATAGATTCACTATTTACAAACGTGCTTAAGCAAAATCTTTCAAATTACCATAAATTGAATCGGCAGAAAATGCAGTTATCATAGATAAAATTACATCTCATCACTGGTATAGGAGAAAGTGCAATATATGAGTAGCTGTTTCCTTCTTCTTGCAACTATTAACTTCAGCTGATTTATTCAATCAAAAATAACAGTTGCCAAAATAATATTCTCATAGTCTTCACAATAAACATATCTAGTCATTTCGTCCAAATCATCAGTCCTTTGTATAAATTCTATAACTACTTAAGCATTTTACTGTAATTCATGATATACAACAGAAAAAGTCATAAGTCATAAGTTGGGCGTACGAGAAATTATTAAAATTATAATTTTTACGCATTTTGGGAGAGACTAAACAAAATTAGAATATGTCAGTACCTAAAGTACAGTCTGACAATGATACGCAAATTGAATTCCAGAATTTTGCTAGTAAGGGCAAGAATTTATATAATTTTCTTGGAACTCCGGAAAGTAGAAATAGGTCATAAATTGAATAATAGTATACAAGGTGATTCGAGAAGAAAGGAAAATATCCTGGAGATCAAAATAAATTCAAGAAATTATGGGTCCGGAAAGCTTCCTTTCCGTGGTAGATGATATCAAAAGAACATTAAAACTGCGGACCTTTGATGTATATATAACATATTTTTTCCGGTTTAAATAACTCTTTACAAATCCGTCAGTGGCGTGTGTGATAGTAAACATATAATATTTTTAAAGAGAAAAATGGTTCGCCACTGTATTTTCACATTAGGTAACTGTTCCTTAATGAGCAATAAATTCTAAAGACATAAGCGCTTGGTCTTTTTTTTTTTTTTTTGTAGGACAGGTCGTTTTTGGGTAATTCTTTAGTTTTATTGGGTTTTTGCCACACTTCTGAAAAAATAAAGATTAATTAAATTAGCCCTTGTGCCAAACGGGTCAGTCAAGGGTTATTTTTGAAACTAAGTTTGCCTAACCAAAAAATTTCACACTGAAAAAAGCAGATAAGTAAAAAATAACAAAAATCACATCACTATCGTACTTCCGTATTTTTGACGTTTCGAAAAACTCTCTCTAAAATACGTTTGTAACTTCATTGTACATTACAATACCTTACACTGTTTACCATACAGAATATGTTGAAAATATTGTTTATAGGAAGGTGAATATCAGCGCCGATTTTGAAAAGTTTTTCAAAATGTAATGTTATGATCTGTAGAAGTTAAGGGTTAAGTTTTGTTTAAGGGAAATCAGCTATAAAAAAAAACAAATAACAAATAGCATTCAGAGGCCTCTCTGAACACAGAAACATTCAAATTTTCCCGCGGAAATGCGTCATTTCCATTATAAAGAAAATTTTGTAGATTTTAGAAAAAGGGAAATCAGTTACATAAAAATATTTTTTGCTGTGAATTATAGACATTTTTCTTAACACCGAAACGCCAAAATTTTCCAGCGGAAATGCGTCATTTTTATTACCTATATGGAAAAAATGTAGAAAAGAAGAAAAATGTGATCAATTTTTAGTTTTTAAATCTAAACGTATTTCTGAACACAAAAATCCAAATTTGGTAAACGAAAATATAACAGAGGAAGTGTAGTTGAAGGTCCCTGGGCATTCGGAATGATTGCCGATAACTCAGAAGACTGGTAAATTGTCTCGAAAATAAAAGGGATGCAGGCATGTTAATTCTCCTTTTGGAACAACATGTAGGGAAAGGATCTATTATCCATTCGGATATGTGGAAAACGTATGAGAGATTCACTGAATATGGCATTAGACTGTTAACCATAGTGTTAAATTCGTTGCTGAAGACGGTACTCATACCCAACGGATTGAGTCGTCGTACTCGCCTGCAAAAAAAAATTAAAAGGTGCAGACCGACTTTGTGAGTACTTATGGACACGCCATTATAAGAAAAACAGTCTAGATCGGATGGATGAACTCCTTAATTGTATAAAATTAGAATATGCAGATTTTTCAAATAAATAGTTTCAACATAAAAATCATTATCCTCCACAATATTGCCACAAAAGATATCTTAACTCTTAAATACATATAGAATTCTTACAAAGTCACATGACTTTTATTTAATATTTATAAGAAACATCTATGTGGATATAATTAATATACGCGCGCCCGGTCGACGTTTCAAAATATGCGCGCGCGGATTTCGAAACGTCGACCGGGCGCGCTCAATTTAAAAAAAATGCCTCAAATCCACTTACTTTTTATAACTTGAATAACATTCATTTATTCACAAAACTCAAAAAACATTAATACTAATACTAATTAAGCGACGATTATTCACAAAACCCTAAAAAGCATGAATATGTAAATGATTTTCCTCAATATTTTCCTTAAAAAAAATTTCGCAAATAAAATTATATATCATTAAAGCGCAAATTAGTAGTCAAATCAAATTATCTAATTATCATTTCCCTTATTCTAAAGTCGAAGGAAAATGGAAATTTTCCGTAAATTTTTACATCAAATCAAAGCCGCAATTTTATTAATTTTTTTGTTTCTAGAGCAGCATGTAATATAGACATTTAAAAAAGAAATATTTGAGGCAATTTTCAGTTAAAATATAATATAAGAAAAATTTGAGTTTTCCGGAAAACAAAACATTTCCGCGGAAAAAGAAAATTAGTTATATACTAGTAATCTTATGTAGAACCTTTCTATAGAACAATTTCTTTTGTAACTGATTTCCCTTGAATGAAAATTGGGATGAAGTTAAAATATTTCCATATGCACGAATTGTCTGAAAGAAAACAGGATCTAGGCGTAGAAGTTGAAGAAAATTATTTTAATATTGTTAAAGAAACCAAACCAAAACACAAACGCAAACCAAGGCACATGTGGAAAAGATGCGAAATCCTTGGAATCGGCATGTACGACACGTCGCAACCATTGACCAAACCCAATGGTTTCCAAGCTTGGCGTTGGCGTTCGGTTGCATTTACTACTCGAGTGGTTTCTTTAAATGAATGTTTAATTTTGGTACAGACGAGTCCATTGCAACTCCACGGGCCAATATGACATGTGCCCTCGTTGACGGCATTCGCAAATGAACAATAAATTCTCATCACACAAAACCGTTTAGGAAATACTCAAAACAAGTAACCTCTAAATTGACTTTGCGTGGGAACACGTCACGTAGACAAACAACTTTATTGTCACTCTTAATTATACAAGAAATTAACCAAAATAATTCCTACATGGTTATTGTCTTACTAAAATTATTCCATTTACTTGTTAAAATAATTTGATGTTATCATATTATGTTAAAAAACATTTCTCATGATAATTATTTCACACAAAAAATATGTAAAAAGTAAGAAATTTGTACAAAACAGCTCAAAGTAGAAAATTTCATGAGGTACCTAGTGTTCCTAATTATTATAAAATTAAGTGCTAACTTAGGTATTCAACTGTTAACAAATTATTAAACAAAAAACAACCAAAAATAAAATGAAAAATGTGTACCTAACTTTAAATAGTTAAAAAAACCAGTGAGTTATCTATATATTGTTACTATTATTACTAACATTTGTAAAGCAAGTAAAAATTTTGGGCTTACGAATTGATGATAGATTACGGTTTGATAACCATGTAACTTATTTAACAATAAAATCGTACTGTATGCTGAAAATGCTTTACCTAAATAAAGAAGTGTTGGATAAATCTATTAAAATTAAATTGTGTAACTCTCTCATTCTCTCTCACTTAGCGTATTGTGATATAGTATATTGGCCAGCTTTATTATCAAGAGATAAAGCTACCCTTCAGAGAATTCAAAATTCTTGTGTACGATTCTCTTGTGGATTACGAAAATTTGATCATATATCTAATTCTTTTTCTTCAGTAAATTGGTTAAAGTTAGATGAAAGATTCACCTCTCATTTGGCAACTTTAGTTTATAAGATTAATAAATTTCGAATTCCTAAATATTTCTTTGATAGACTGAAAAAGGGTATTGATACTCATTCTCGTTTTACTCGACACTGTAACTGGTAAGAAGTTCCTAAACATAATACTGCACAGTGTGAACGCTCCTTTCTTTACAATGCTGTCAAAATTTACAACTCCTTGTCTGCTTACCTGAAAAACGTATATACTTTTTAATTTTGCTAAATAGCTAAAAACCTATTTATATAAAATAATTTATTGCAGTTGTTAATGATTGTTTTTTCAACTATTTAAAGTTAGGTACACATTTTTCATTTTATTTTTGGTTGTTTTTTATTTAATAATTTGTGTAATAATTTTTGGTATTTTCTAAATTAGTTAAATAAAAAAAAAATTGAATACTTCAGTTAATTATCATAGGAAATGTTTTTTAACATGATAACATCAAATTGTTTTAACAAGTAAATGGAATAATTTTAGTAAGACAATAACCATGTAGGAATTATTTTGTTTAATTGCAATTTTATGTTTTATTATAAATAATGTCTAAATACACTCCAGCAGTTAAATTTTATATTCAACTTCAACTTACTAGTAAGTAGTTTTTTTATTAATTAAAGTTTTGAAATTAAACAGTGAATTACTATTTGAATTATTGTGTAGCCTTGAAAAAGACAATAAACGTTGTCGAAAGCTCGGCATAGTAAACTAGATTTACTTAATAATTTTCCCAAGTTTGACCGAAACACTGTTATAAATATATAAATGGTAGGCTGCTGGCGAGTGACTTTAACTGTTTGCTATAGGTTTTCCAGATGTAATTCAATACTGGTCGGGGCATTAGCCAGCAGAGTAGTTGTTTCCTGGAATTCCGTGTTCGTCTTGATACAGAAATTAGTTTTAAACTATGTTTTCTCTCGAAAACTAATTCATAATCATTTCTTAAACATACATTATCAAATAAAATGAACACGTCTAATGAACAAAGATGTTGATTTTGTAGCGAACTGTTTCGAATATGATACGAAGAGATAATTTTTGCAAGGTAAAAGGAAAAAAGTAGAACGAAGAAAGCGACTTGGGCATCCTTATATCATATTAGCTATTCATGAATTTAAACTGTAACAAAAGTTAACCACACTTAAAATTAAATCGTCTAGACAGAAAGTATTTATTTATAGCCAATATAGTTAAGTTAATTAAGAAAAAAAATGTCACTCCTTTCTGAATTTATTGAGATATAGATTTGCTCATTTACATTTGGCAGTAATACTGGTTTATGGTAAGTCCATACTTAATAACTCTTTTCATATATAGTGTGTTTCACTTTGATACTTGAAAAATCAGTATTTTTTAATAGAACATCCGATTTAACTTTTTCTTTTTTAATAGTACATTATACTATAAGGGAGAGAAATGCGTTATTTTGCAGAGGTGCAATTTGAACACAATACAATGCACCGAGGACAAAATAGCATCTCCCCCGAATGGTATATACTATTTTTTCCACGGTCTCATTAACATAAAAACACATATTTTCTCATTATGAAGTAAGTAGCACCAGAATTATTGTATTCGGATTTGAGCATTTATTTAGTAGTCGTTGAGTTATTGTCATAACTACAAAATAAACAAACAAAAAGAATTGTCAAATTAAGGTGCTAGTTTGGTTTAGTTTAAAGTTTGTTTAGTGCACAATGAATAATTGTGAGTCGGAAGAGATTGTGGAGGCTGCAAATATTGCAATAAGCAATTTGCTGCCTACGAAGTCAAGATCTTTATACGATATAGCCTACAATCGGTTCAAAAAGTGGTGCGCCGAGAAAAATGTTCAAGTATACAGCGAGGGTGTTTTGTTGGCATACTTCAGTGAAAATACAAAGAATTACAAGTCTTCCACATTATGGGCGCAATATTCTATGGTTAAGTCATGCTTGATAATTTACAACAACATAGATATAAGCAAATTTTTCAAGTTGATCGAATTTTTGAAAAGAACCGGTGACGGATATCAAGCAAAAAAATCGAAAATATTGACAAAGGGTGAAATCGACCGTTTTCTATCAAGTGTAGATGACAAAGAATTCTTAATGATTAAGGTAAGATTACTTTTGTTGTTAGGTATTTCAATTATTAATTGATTTTTTATAGGTTGGATTGATTCTGGGGATTGCCGGAGCTTGTCGAACTGATGAACTAGTCAATTTAACTGTAGATGATATTGAGGATGTAGGCTCTTCCTTGATTGTAAAAATTCCAAACACTAAGACAAAGATTCCACGAACCTTTCTGGTTACCGATGTGGGAAATATGCTTGAATTGTTTCGAAAATACCTGTCCCTTCGTCCTCCCCACGTCAAATATAAGAGCCTTTTTTTGTACTACAAAGCAGGAAAATGTAGTTCGCAGGCAGTTAGCAAGAATACCATGGGAAAAATTCCGAGTGTAGTAGCTTCGTATTTAAAATTACCTGATGCTGCATGTTATACTGGTCACTGCTTACGAAGATCTTCAGCGACATTACTGGCTGATGCTGGTGTGGATATCACGACAATAAGGCGTCATGCTGGTTGGAAATCAACGACAGTCGCTGAGGGTTATGTCGAGAACTCCATTGAAAATAAGACCAAAATTGCTAATCAGGTTTTAGTAGGTACCACTACTAGCGCAATCACAAAAACTTTAAATGTAAGCGAAAGTAATATTCCTTCTAATATTAATTTTGAAAATTGTACAAATGAAACATTTAATTTAAATGTCAATAAATAATTTCAATGTTATCTTTTTTTTTGCATGAAAAACGTTCTCCATAATGCAAACTCCCTTGGGAGCATTATACTCCCTTGGGAATAATCGACTGCTTCTGTTTTAATTTTGATGTCATAGAAACTGATTTCTACTCCCGACCGTGAAAAAAATATTGCACTTTGGTGGAAGGTATTAGTATTTCGCGAAATTTGTCTAACGCTAATGAAGCAGGCCATGAGAACTCAAATGTATCAAACTTCAAACAATTTGACATTTGCTATTATATTACATAAAACCTTATTGTGTGTACCACTAGAGTTGTGTAAAAATGGTAAGAAATAAACTAACTTTACAACAAAAAGTTGAAATAATGAGACTAGTTGATGATAATGGAAAAACTTATAAACAAGCTGCAGAAGGGTTTAACAGGAAACATTAAGAACTAGAACCAGTGAGTTTTCAAACTGTAGCAAATATTAATTTCTCTTTTCGATAGAACTGGTAATGTTATTTCCACAAATAAAAGGGGAAACAATTTAATTGAGAACAGAGAAAATATTGTTTTAAATCAAATTCGGCACAACCCTAAAACTAGCGTTAAATAAATTTCGCAAAACACTAATATACCTTCCACCAAAGTTTGGCGATGTCTTAAGAAAAGATCTCATCTATTGTGGTTGAATTTTCGTGTTCTCACTATCAACAGCGTTTTCATTAAAGGAGGTTAGTAAATTTAGATAGATTAATTTCTTTAGATAATTATTGAATAGAGCTTTGTCTGTGGAATTGTTCATTAGCATACCTAGATGTTTGGTATCAGAGAACATACATATGACTTCATTGATAGGAACTGTAGAAGATTTGATATATATATGCTTAAAATACGTTTCTAAAACAGCAAAAAATATGAAAAGGTTGCTTACAAACCAAAATTTCTATACACTGTAGAAAATGCTGATGAAAATTCTCGAATGGAATATGTTCTGTGGTGTCAAGGACATTATTTAAATGACCACAATTTCCTAAATGATAATAATAATAATATCTCTACTCCTCATTCTAATGACAGGGATTAGCCCAGAAGTCGGAGACTTGTGCGGGAGAAGGGGCGGCATATTATTATTAAGCAGGCCGCATTTGCGCCCAGGAACGACTTACGTTGGAAGGCCCTAACCACACTATTCAGTGCAGGAATGAGAGAAACCTGGAAAACCTCATTAATTAGGAGGGTAGTCAAATAGCAACCGGTATTAATCTCTCACATTGACCCAAGCTAACATTATTCCACCCTACCATACCCGCAGAGAGGGTGCCAATCCTCTCCACGAATATAGCTTATATACGGTCTACCGGCAGCTGGGCTCGAACCAACTCCGATCTAGTCACCTCGATTCAAGTACTGACGCCTTAAACCGCGCGACCACTGACCGATAAATAAAATTTTATTTTCGGATGAGGCACCCTTCATCACAAACGGAGGAGTAAACTCTCACTGGGTTATTCATTGTAAAAGGCAATATTCTGAGAAAATTAATGTATGGTACGGAATTTTTGATAAACAAATAATTGGTCCGTTTTTTTCCAGCATAACTTGAATGCCCAAATTTTTTTAAATTTTCTAAATATGAATTTCTGGGATGCCTTAGAAGAACTGCCAAATTCTAGACGCGCCGACATGATATTTCAAATGGACGGTGAATCCGTCCATACTGCAGCAATAATTAACAACTGTCTTGATCAAAAATTTCCCAGAAAGTGGATTGGGCGCTATAGTCAAGAAATTAAGTGGCCTCCGAGATCGCCAGATTTGACGCCACTCGATTTTTATCTTTGGGGGAAACTTAAAGAAAATGTTTACCGTATAAGACCCAATAATGTACAAAAACTTAAGCAGAACAAAAGAGTGCGAGTTAATTTCTCAACAGAAACTCGCGAAAGTAATGAATCATTGCCAAAGAAGGTTAGAAAAATATATTCAAGTTGAAGGAGGGGTAATAGAAAACGTGGAAATTTAAATATATTTGGTTATTTTGTAGCTTTTTGTTATGTTCAATTTCTTTTGCTAAAAATAAAATTGATTTTTTATTACGAATACCCTGTATTAACTAGGCCAATAAAAATAGTATAATTTCAAAGCCATAGTACACCTCTATCGAAAGAAAAAAATTAGGAAAATATTTTATCCTGTTAATACAGGGTGCTCTCAAACATTGGTATTTTTTGAAGTTTGCACCTAAATTATAAACACTCTGCATAAGATGCAACTTTGAAACTTGGTACTAAGGGTTTCGAAGCATGGCTAAATCGATTGCACAAATAGTTTTTTTTGTTAAAAAAATGCCTAATACGATTTTGCTATTTTTGGGGTTACATTTAATACCACAGCAGGCCATGCAAAGGGCCTAAATAAAAAAATGCACATCACTGTGTAGAGCTTTTTATATAAAAAAAAAATTAAATCGAATGTTCCATTAAAAAATACTGATTTTTCAAGTATCAAAGTGAAACACACTGTATAAATAAAAAATCATCAATCAAAATTATATTGGTTTTTAGCCTTTCACGGCCGGTGCTATATTTGGTAAACAATGATTTTCCGGGTTGTTATGCCGTGACATCATTAACTGGTCACTGCCAGTAACAGAATTAAAGTGCATATCCCTAGCATTCGCTGGGACCTGCGCAGGTTGTTCTCGGGCTAGGCTCTGTGGAGACAGACCCGCTCTCGGTATCTCTGAGCCCACCCATATATTGATTTCGGGTTCTGTTGTTGGTAATACGACTAATACGGTTGGAACCGTTCCTCGGATAATGGTGGCCTTTCTGTAACTGGTCACATCCCATTTAACTACTAAATTTGAATTTTAACTCCACTTAATATTTAAATATATACAAATATATTTATTTGTACTTTTTGTATGATTTGAAGCAAATGAAATAAGAGAGCTAAATAACAAAATAAATAAGTGTCTTACTTATTGTCAGGAATCAGTTGGGTAATTCTCGAGTTGACACAATATTAAGCTATAATTAGTATCTGTATCCTGTAATTTAAAAATTTGAGATTTGTATCCTGCAAATACCAGCAATGTGTGAAGTTTAAATATTAGTCCATTTTGTTGGTCGGGAAAATTATCAAACATTGTTTTTCTAGGAAGATGAATAAAATAAATTTTCTGTTTAAATAATTTATTAACAAATAGCTACAACAATGTGGTCCAAAATTATTTATTTGTATCATATCTATAGTGGTTTTTACGTTTTTACGACTGGTGCTATTATTTGATACATAGTAATTTTCCGGGTTGTTATGCCGCGACCTCGCTAATTGGTCGCTGCCTGTAACAGAATTAAAGTGCCGAGCCTTAGATGGGATTTATGACCTGCTCTTGCTGTTCTCGGGCTAGGCTCTGTGGGGGAGACCCGCTACCGGTATCTGTTGGCTCGCCTATATATTGATTTCGGCTCCTGTTGTTGGTATTACGTAATTTTACAATTTTTGCATGCGTTTACTCCAGGCATTTGTCTAATTTTATTGACTGGATCTAAAATACACTGTTGAAGATCGACGTGAAATTTCTCGAGGCATTTATACGTTACTCACAGATATATATATATATATATATATATTGTTAACTTCTTATCTTCGCGAAAGACAGCATTAATAACCAAAAATCTAATCTTATGAATATTGAGTACCGCAGGGCTCTGTTCTAGGGCCATTGTTGTTCATACATTACATCAATTATATATTCAACTGTTTTAATGATAGAATGTACTCTTTTCGCAGATGACACTTAATTTGTTACATGTGGATCAAATATGTAGTTCCATGAATGAGGCAGAAGAAAAAGCGGAACAATGGTTCAATGATAATAAATTAAAATTAAACTTTGAAAAAACTCAAAGAACGTATTTCTCTATAAAAAAGGTAAAGAAAGTTTATATATATCATCAACTTTTGGAAATTCATAAACGTAAAAGCAGGGCCTATTCAATTCTGCCTATCATAATTATTGTACTCGAACATGTGATATAATAAGAGCACCTCGTTACAGATTAAATAGGTCCAAAGTAAACTCATTGTATTTTGCATTATACAACATTTTACCTGCATGCGTAAGAGAATTGAGTAATTCTAAATTTAAAAATAGTGTAAAAAAATGTATTTTGAAATACTGTTTCTACTCAGTCCGGGAGTATATTGACGTCCCCTCCATTCCAAATTTATAGCAGAAATGTATGCTTAGTGTTTATGTTGTTTTTGTCTATGTTTATTTCATTTAGTACTTTTATGTACCTGTCCGTTTTAATGTAAATTTTATGACTTGCTACAACTGCATTGTATGTATGAATAGTAGCCAATAAATGTATCTATCTATCTCACGATCACTTACTGACTCACATTGTATCTAATCTGCTATTCGATGAGAGGTGATGAGAGCTAACAAGCTCGAAACCGGTATATGCTTGGTGGCGCAGCTGACAAATGACTGATAATTTTCAAGGTGCAATTTAGTGGTCCCGACCAGTGCAGATAGAGGGCTCTCGATGGTACCTGTAGCATGGCAGGTCGCTTGGTATTGCGACCTCTCAGTTCCAGCATGGAGTAGTCAATGACCACTAGATGTATTTACGTGCTAGATCACGTGCACGTAAGTGAATACTATTGCTAACTTTCTTATTTATTTATTTTTCACTAATTGGTAAATATTGCAAAAGAAGTTGATGCAGTTAGCTTGTTATGACTGTGGCAGTTGCTAGCTAGAATTGGCTTTTAAAGCCATATATGCGTACTTTTAGGAACGGGTGATCCTATGTTATATAACCTGTTGAGGGTTTTAGTTGCTTAAGAATGATCTAATGTTATCATTGTGTTAAGGACAGGCATATAAATAATTAAATCTTAATGCTATTTGCAATTATAAATTAAGTGCGTACTCTTAAGCCTTCCTGTCCCTATGTGTTCTTGTTTGTTGATGACCATTGTAGGTCAAAACAATTGAACACCATATTTGCTAGGTATTTGAGTTATATAACTTTGCAAACAGTTATAGTCCAGTCATTTAAGGTTTTATCTGCGGAAAAATTTCTAGTGAGCTGAATTCTTGTATACACCTTTATTACGGCGTTGTAATGAAGATGTGAAAAATCGACATTGATATCGTGCCAGCTAAAAAAGTTGTAAAGGTCAAAAGGTCACGAAAATCAGTTTTTCGCAAATATGTCGCCACCTATTGCTCGGAGGTCAATAGAGATCGTTGTAAAAACTGTTTGTCGTAAAATTATCTACAAAAAATGCTTCTTGCAATTTTCTGTGAAATTAACCGTTTTAGGAGTAGAGCGCTGAGAAAGCGACTATATTATAACAATGCACTCGTTTCCTCACTACCTTCGAGGTAGAATGCAAGGCGCGTTTTTTTACATGGTTTCCCCCGTAGGCATAATCCATGATATGTAATAAGAGGTTTTTTTTTATTGAAGAGTGGATAATTTTTTATTTGAATACTGAAAAATACAGAAGAAACAAACTTTAGTATATAATTTGTTTTTGTTATTCATTGTCGATATCTTCAGTTTCTATATCATTAACAATTGCTGACAAAATGTCTAGTCGACTTATTCCTATATTTTAATTTTCATAATTTTCATCATTGGTTGATTGCGTTTAAGCATGACTGGCCACGGCAATGTCCACAAACTTTTGAACATCTTAATCCAATTTTTTTGCATTCACATTTGCCGCCACCTTTCGTACAATTACAGAAGATTGTGTTCAGTAGATCATCGGATGCTGGTGGTAATAAAGTTGGTATTGGCTGTAGTATATTATTTTAACTCCCAATCCCACTGTTCTGGAACAATTTCTCTTCCTAGCCAGGTTTGTATTTGATAATACACTCAATAAATATTACCGTCTGGAACGTAATCTTTCATCACATCTTTTAACTCAGCCAATGTGAATTGACAATCGTAATTATTTTCGATCTAATGAAAAACATTCTCCATGGCAATTCTAATATTTTCATCCAATGGACGGCCTGCGTCACCCTTTCTACTGACTAATAAAAATTTGGAGAAACATTTATCATGATACTTAGCTTCGACAGATACTAAGTCATACTCAAAACTAACACGCTCCTTTACACTTCTTCCATATTTATCACCGCGCGCCTCTGCAGCTTTTAATATTGTGTCTTTAAATGTAAGAGTCACTTCTCTAATAACGCGTCTGTATTTTTTTTCTCTTTTTCTCTCAATTACTTCACTCGCTTTTTCTCCACAAAACAAACATAATTTTTTTAAATCAAAAGAGCTGATTCTTTTCTTATGCGGAGATATTGATGTACTCGGTTATTCTTGGCGTCGTTTAAAAACCGCAATCCTCAAATTGTTCGTATAATTTTGACGACAATTACTATGAACATTTACAAAAGTCACAGTACTTAAATATTCAATATTACTATCACCTCTAGCGATACTACCATTTTTTTGTTTGTAGACCACCCCTAACTTCTACTACATCACCATCCGATAACAATTCATTGCATATAAATTATGTATCACTCATTATGAAAACTGTTCAAGAGTATAAAACTACTAAAATAACGTCTTTAACACTCAAGAGATAGGTCTCGGAACAATACAATACGGAACATCTGCCAGTGGAGGTCGTTTATATAATATTTAGTAGATTTTACTAAGTTCCTAAACCTCTATAATATAAGTATATTTTTCACAAAACGCCCAAGTATCAGATAGAAGTTTTGAAGACAGAAACATGAATAAAAAGCTATAGAGTTTACGCCTTGGTATACGATATACAATACCCTATATGAGTACATTCTAGTCGCTTTCTTAGCGCTCTACTCCGAAAACGGTTAATTTTACAAAAAAATGCAAAAGGATAATTTGACGACAAACAATTTTTATAATGACCTCTGTTGACCTCCGAACAATAGGTGGCAAGATATTTGCGAATGATTGATTGATTTTCGTGACCTTTTGACCTTTATAACTCTTTTAGCCGGCACGATATCAATGTCGATTTTTCACATCTTCATTACAACGCCGTAATAAAGGTGTATGCAAAAATTTAGTTCACTAGGAATTTTTCCGCAGATTGAGATTTAAAATGCCTAAAATGACTGAACTATTATTTGCTACAGTTATTGTTATTTATTTATTTTAAAAAATCTTTTTATTGTATTGTAGTTTTTACTTTTACTTAATTTAATATTGAATCAATGAATCCAATAGTTTACTCCATATTTTATTTATATGATTCGCTTTTCACAATGTAAATATCAGTTAGCAATTTATTGGTAAAATACTGATTGTGCATGTGCCGGATATATTTTCATGAAATTATACGACACATGTAGTTTTATAAATTAGTCACAAACAAATGTATTTACTTAATTTTATTCGTGTGACTAGCCGTATATAACGTTTTAAGTATTTTGTAGATAAAGCAGTCATTCTAGGAAAAAGTTAAAGTTTAATTTTATATGCCACCGTATAAGTACTTAATTATAAAAAACAATTAGCTTTTAACAACCTACATTAAATTTAATTTTTCATAAACGACTTCGAAAAATTTTTTTACAGTAGTAAAGTAGTCCTCTAAAAATGGTTTCAATTAGAAACACAAATTTTTTAAATAAATATACATGATACAGGGTCCGTTGTTTATCATAAGAATTAGAGAGCAGTTTATGAAATTATTTAACACTCACATTTTCTGAATAAAATTAAACTTGAAATAAAATATAATCAAATAACCCCGTTATACAGTTAGGTGTATCTGTTTTTTTTCGTCCACGTATGAATACACTCCATTCTTTCTCATTTTTCGTTGGTTCCCTTGTCTCCTTCCATATTTTATTCTTCAGTACCTATCTTCTCAATTAAAGGATCCTACGTTTTTTTGATCGCTTTCTCTTCTTTTTAGCCACTACTCTGCCAGGTTTGTTGTCTTTTTTCTATAAACTGTAATACTTATTTGGCTTGAAAGTCTTCTCTCACTAATTCATTTCTAACTCTTTCTCATCTCGTTATCCCTTTAAAGCTTCATTCACATAAGATTAGTGCGGTTGCATTGGTACTGCAGGAAAGTTATTAAAAAGGGCGCCGTATTCTTAGTGTATTTTCTACAAAATACAAATAATTTTAAACATTTAATAACTGAATAATCTAGGGTTTAGCAAATAATAGGAATGTTAACTCATCTCACCTGCAAATATTCAAAGATACTGAAGTAAAACGACGAGAATACGGGTGACTTTTGTAACGTTCAGATAAACTTAACAGTAATGCCTTTGTACTGCAGTTGTATGGCAGAAGCTAAAAGCATTTTAGCTTTTACCTATCCTTTTCCAACAATCATACAAGGACCAATCATAAAACTGCTTTTTTGACAGTAAACAGAAGATTCACATTTTTGCAGGTTAAGTTTTTAAATTATATTCTAATTTAGATATTTAGTTTAGAATTGATTTGTTTCTAAAAATATGGATGAAGAGGACTGTTTGGTTTAGAAACAGTTACTTTTGCTGCTCTTATTCGCAGCGACGTCAATATGTATAAAAACTATACATGCAAAAAAAATGAAAAGAAGAACTCGGAGATGGTGGGTGCGACCTATTAACCGCAGATAGCACATGTAAGGTGATTTCTATAATTTATATAAAGAAATGCGAAATGAAAATGCCGATTATTTTTTCATTTCACCCGAATGACAGTGGCAGTGTTTGATGACTTGCTGAAATTAGTGAGACCTCATTTAACCCACAGTATACTAGTATACTGTAATTTAACCAAACATTCAAATAGACCATCTATTCCTGCAGATTGTGGGCTTATATTTTATCTAGTGTAGACTTTTAATTACTATTCGGCAAATGATAAAAACCAACAATTTCCGTAGATAGGGACGTAGTTGACAAAACATAAACATAACCTCTCTGAAGGTCAAGAATCTTGAGTTTTTGCATGTCGCCAACTTACAGCGGAAAAATTCCCCAACTTCTTAAGTCTACAGTAATTTTATGTAAACAGAGTAAATAATATTTAACACCATACAATTACAATACAACAGTACAACTGCAGTTCCATTGCACTAACGTTTATCTGAACGTTACTTAACATTTCTTAGATACTTCATTTCCACTGCTTGTATCTTACTCTTCTGATTTCTTGTTAATACCCATGATTCACCATTCCATGTGCAGTATCAATCTGTAAATTGCTCTATATACATTCATCTTTGTTGTTTTTGTTTCTTCTCTTATTTGGAACTTATTGTGCATCGCATAATACATCTTTAAAGTAAAGTAAGTAAAGGTATTTCTTCTTCAATTTCTAAATCTTCTCCTTGCTCATCAATGATTGCACATAGATGCTTGAACTAATTTACTTGTTCTATTTTTGTGCTATCTATTATTATCTTCAGTTTTAGGTTTTCGTTCGCAATAACTTTTACTCATATTTAGTTGCATTTCCACGTTTCTAGTTTCCTTAGTCCAAATCATTAATTTTTCTTGCAAGCCTCTTTCGCTACCTGCCATGATTACAACATAGTCTGCAAAAGCACATTCGTTTATCTGTACTTCCTTTAAATGTCTGTATCTTACTTCTTCCTTCTTTATTATGCCAACCATGAATACAGTGAACAGTGTAGGGCTCATGACTTTTCCTTGTCTTAAACCTTCCGTTATTCTGAACACAGTCGACCTCATAATTTTACTAATAACGTAGTTCTTACTATTACTATAGAAACTGATCGAATTACTGTACAAATCGATCTTATCAGCTTTGGTTCCACATCTCTCCTTCGCGGTACTCTGTCAAAGGCTCAATGTTCATAGATGCCAAATATACTTTCTTTTCTTGTTTTGTTACTTTTTCTGCTATCTGTTTAATGATAAATATATAGTGCTGTGTGCTTCTGTATTTTCGAAAATCACTTTGACACTTGTCATATAAGTGCAATGTTTTTCCTCGATTGATTCCTTAAGCTTGAAATTTTAAACTGAAAAATGGTTACCAGTAACACCCTGGACAAAACTGTTCTCTACTTTACGTGAATGTTTTGCTGGTAGCCAACACGCATTCAATATTTATGTAGATGGTGTGAATTAACACGTTTTTAGGGTATTTTCAGTCAGGAAAAGATTTTATTCCTGATCCATCCGAGGTTACCTCTTTGATATCCTCTTGTTATTGTATAAATTTCAAATAACTAAAAATAGAGTGAAATGTCAGATTTACTTGTTATAAATACTAAGGTGGGACATTTATTTGTAGTCGAAAAAATAACTTAAGTGCTTTAACTATTACATTAAAATTAAAAAATGTATTACATGACTTCAAACCTTATTGTCATGGTTATTTATTGTCAATATAGGTTTTCCACAAACAAGAGAGAGGGACGATGAAAAAATGAAATATGTAATCAGCACTTGTTTCTTGTTTGCATTAGGTAAATACACTCACACTGTTGTATCTGTAAACACAATTAGCGAAACATCATTAATTGTTACCAACGAAATATAGTTTAACACTTCCAAAATTCAAAGAGAATAGAAGATCTCAACATATATATTTGTCACTATATTTTATGCAGTAGACTAGGACAGGATCGGCTTAAATTTATGACCTCTATCATAAGAGAATGCTTAATATCCCAATAGTATGTTCCGTTAACTATTAACTATTATTACTAATTGGGAGCACACCCTGTATAAGATGTCTTCAAAATTTAAGTATATGTGAAAACTACCCAAGTAGCAATTTATGGCAAAACTCGGGCACTATTTTCTTGTGCGTGAATCGTGTCGGCTCTTTTTGGAGTACTTCTGCCGCCGTCAAATTGTGTCCAAAATTTTCAAGTTTGTGTCGACACATTTCGTACTTATTGTGTCAAAAGGATATGCGTGTCTAAATAGCAACATTTTAAACACATGTATTTAAAATGTGTCTATTTTGTGTCAGTTTGGACCCTTCAAATATATTTAGACACAGACGGGTCGACACTAAATAGACTCAAGTTTGTCTGATTTGTTTCTTAACAAGATGTTTCTATTTTGTTACTGAAATGAGTTGAGTAAACACAATAATTTCCATTTGGGTACATTTTAAACGTAAAGTTTCTTTATTGTTTCTACCATGTGTCGTACAGGCACACATGTATCTATGTAAAAACATTTTGCACATATAATTTCCATTTTGTTTCTATAATGTGTTTAGTTCATCCGGTTAAAGTGTTTGTGTACTTGACATAGTGCATATTATTATGATAAACGTTGATCTGTAATAGTGTTAGTTTTACAGTTACAATATGATTAAAATAAAAAAGGTGCTACTCCAAAGATGCACACTAGCACTTACTATCGACGTGTAAAAAAAGAAAATTACTCAGAGGAAATTGAGTGAATTTATGAATGCAAGAGCAAGTGCACCATTTCTATTAAACAACAAAAAGAAAAACATTGTAGTTGGCGATATTTCAGTGAATTTTTGGTTTATATGTAGAAACATTACTCTAAATTGTTTCTTCTATTTTCAAATGTGTTGGGATGGACAATTTGGGGGGCAAATTTTATTCACATTAAAGCTTTTAAGAACTATTTAAGCCACAACTGTACTAAATATGATGTCCTAAATAATAAAATATCATTGGTTTTGGTTTTTTTTAGAATTACAAAAATATATTTTTTATCGAAAAAAAAAACATCGACTAATTATAATTACTTGGTATTTTTAAGGCCTGTTTAATTTTGAGAAGTACCATGTCAACTATTATCGGTAAACTTTAGTTCGCAAGTGTACCTACGCGAGAAATAGAAAAATGCTCAAGATAAATTAAAATCCCATTGTTTTCTAGGAAATGAATGCCTTCAAGTCTGTGTTCGTGATTATCCATAATGTATCGGGAAGAAATATGATTTGTGTCTATTAGGATTTATTTTGGTATAGAATGAATAGAAAATAATAATTGCGGTAAAATTGAGAACACCATATGTCAAATTTGTGGCTCTCATTAGAGTACAATAACGAACACATTTTGGAAACAACATGACCACATACGAGGCACATGTAAAATAACTTTTGGAGACATTATCGACACATATTTTGGCCAAGTTAGGAACAGAATAAACATATTGTGGCCACTTCAAGGTTCAATTTTAGATACATATTGGAAACGAAAGGCACAATCTAGACACAATTTTGAAAAATTTTAGGTATATTTCAGACTCGCTATTGGACAAATTTTAGACTATATTTAGTACACATTTTAATCACCATTTTGGTTACATTTCCCGCTTATAATGGTCTAATAGTCGACAATCTGCTTTAAAAATGTGTCGTGTCCAAATTACAGTGTCGACACAGCGTCGACACTTTTCCCAAAATGAGTCGGAAATTGTTACTTGGGTATGCTTAGTACTTTGATCCACGTTAGGACAATGAGGTAGGTAATGAGGTTAGGTAATGAGCGAAGGCTCTATAGCTACTGGTTTTCCAAATGATCTTCCGTTTAAGTAAAAACAGAGAATTCCAATTTTAACTATGATTGGATGCAGCAATCAAATCTGTAGGATAACAGGAGGTTTGTGAATTATTTCACCATAAATATTCCAACCAGAAAATTAGTAGAGCTACAATAAGTAAAGTATCTAAGTTCGAAGAATCCAGAAGTATAATAGATTTATTTTCCTGCATTAACAACACCTATTCCATTAAATCTATCTTAGCCAACGTCAACTTACTGAAGTCTTCAGTCCTCAGTCAGAACTCTAAAGTCTCAAACGTAGCATTCTTACAAAGTTAACGTTTTACAAGAACTATGGGCAGATGGCACATACACTACTGAGGCTACACTTTATAGTTTTACGAGAAAATCAGTAATCTATTTTAATAAAACTTAAAGAATCACACAATTTTCACAGAAGAAGCAAATTTTTGCTTTAACATAACCAGGAACAGGCAAAATATTACGTTTTGAAGCCCATAAAGTACACACTGGATGCAAGATAACTGGAAAAAATTAAAATCTCATACTTAACTTATTTTTTTGAGATAATAAGTTTTCCCAAATCGATGGATAGACTTGCTAGCTTGAATGAACGCCGATTTCCTGACTTAACCCTAGTAGATTTTTTTTATCGAATTGAAAGATCGTATCAGAGAAGAAGTTTTCGAAATATAATTTGATAATATAATATATAATATAACGAATATTTATTCATAGTTGTACATTAGTAGTTAGTATTAATGGTGATTAATAGTGATTTTCTATCATATATTAAATTAAATTATTTATCATAATACAAGAATAAGAAAACAAGAATAAATATTAGGTAGGCCTCACTAAAGTTTCATAAAAAACTTGAGCGTGAGTGTAAGTTAATATTTTTAACTATGTTATAATATAGATTACAATCATTCTCATATTAGACTTAAACAGTATAGTTAACAATTACATAAAATTTCCTTAATTACAAGACACCAAAATTTACAAAATTATTTATTTTATCCAATGATTGGTCGAGAATCCATTTTTTTAGTTCTTTTTTATAGGTAACATAATATATTATAGATTTTATGCAGTGGGGGAGGTGATTATATAATCTAGGAGCTAAATATAAAAAATATTTCATTCCCACAGTTTTTTTAGCAACTGGAACATTTATTCTATCTTTAGCTTGCCTAGTATTATGGGTATGGTTTATATTAACATTTGTTTGTTTAAATTGATACTGAGCCAATGTTTCACAGTACAATTGTCTTAAATTGTAAAATTCCGATTCTTTAAAAGTTAGTTCTGTAGAATAAAATATATTTTTATTTAATATAATTTTTATAATTTGCATTTGTGTTCTCATTAACAATTCAATAATAGTTTTGCTCCCACCACCCCACGCAATTAGTCCGTATCGTAGTAACGATTCAACAAGTGCAAAATATATTTGTTTGGTTTTATTAAAACTTGTTTAAAGTAATAAATTAAAGATCTTATTTTCTTTATTGTATATTCTACATGTAAATTCCACTTTAAATGCGAGTCAATAATAATGCCCAAATACTTTATATTGTCAGAAAATTCTATAGTAAAATTTGTGTTTTCTATTTGGATAACTTTATACGGTGGTAAATTATTTATATACGAAGTAAAAGGTACGAATTTTGTTTTATTAGTGTTTAAGGTAAGCAAATTTTGATCAAACCAATCTTTAATTCGTTTAAGTGCTGTACTGACCCTCTCTTTTAGATGTGTCCAGTTTTCTCCGAGCTCTGCTCGAAAATAAAAGCATGTATCATCAGCAAATGAAACCATGTCACAATTTAAATCAAGGGTAAGTAAGTTATTTAAATAAAGTGTAAATAAAACGGGAGCTAGAACTGTGCCCTGCGGTAAGCCATACAACACAGTTCTTGTACTGCTATATGTTCCATTTATTTTTACACACTGTGTTCTTTCATATAAATAATTTTTTATTAATTCATATACTGTACCCCTAAATCCATATTGCCAAAGCATTCGCATTAACAGAGAATAGCTTACCGTGTCGAAAGCCTTCGCAAGGTCGGCAAATATACACAAATTAGTCAATTTGATCACCGACTTGGGTATCCTGTGATGGATGAGTTAAAAAAAATAGAAACTATTGCAGAAAAATGGCTTTCAGCGATTTTTTTTAATCTAAAAAAAACATATTTTGTTCCATTCTTTTTGGTATCACCGGGAACTCTCTCGGTCGTATCTGGAAAAGTACTCGTCTAAAATATTTGAAAATTTGGCAACATGGCAAGTCTCTAGGGTGAATACAACTAAAATATCTAGAACACTCCAGCACTTCCGGTTATACTGGAAGTCGACATAAACTTATTGTTATTTTAAATGGAACACCTTGTATATTATTGCATTTTTATAGAATATTACATTTTACATTACGCTTTATCAAGAACTTGCGATACGTTTGCTGTTTGATATCCCCAAAAACGGGAGCCATCGTCAAAAATGTGAAAGAAATTACTGAAATTGTTAAAGACGAAAACGAAGAAATTGAAGTTCTGGAATGCTTTGCTGCGTATTCAACATTATCCCTAAGACAAGCTGCCTTAGAATCAGGATTTTCAAATAATTTTCCATTCCACATTCTCAATAATAAACAAATTTGAATAATATTAGTTTGAGTAATTTAAACGCACCGGCGTAATTAAAATAATAGTTGTTACAGTTCTAATGGAAACACAATAAAATAATACCTATTTGATGCAGGCCAAGCCAAATTTGTTGTTTCTCAAATGTTTATAGCAAATTTGATTAAGTTCCAAATATGAAGAAAACTGCCAGAATTGTAGAAATTTATAAATTTCTCGAAAGGCAGTAATAGCAATCGTACAATGTATTGCAAGACAATTTCAATGTGCACAAGACAAAGCCAAAATAAATAATATTACCTTTGAAATAAAGAAGTTAAGCTGTTTGAAGTCGTCAAAATGTAGCGGCAATAATAAAATCCTTGATATAATATCTTTAAATTTACCATGTACCATAATTTAAGGTAGATCAAATCCTTTCTGCATTCCAAAAATTTACTTGATATTTATTTCTAGGAAGAAGTTTTGGATACCTCCCCACACCCTAACATACACTTTTTTCTTAATAAATTAATATTGCAAAATCCCAGCTCTATAGGAAATGTTAAACAAAGCTACTCCAAAATTTCCAAATGCAGTGAATTCAAAAACGCAATAATGTACGTACAAGATGTTCCATTTAAAATAACAAAGTTGGTGTCGACTTTCGGTATTCCACAAATTCACGAACCACTAGATGGAACATAGGCACATAGTTTTGTCTGGGGTAGAAAGTGAGAAGCCGCAAGTTGTCAAAAACCTGTGTTTATAGACGTCTGTTTCAGTTCAGCCACCTCATGAAATATCTATTTTATTAAGTGGAAAAACTTTGGCAGTATAATGTGGAATACAGATTTAAAAACATCCTTATAATTACCTGACATAAAATCCTCTAAAAGAAAATGTTTGCTACATAGTTTTATGTGTTTTGTTATCTGTTTTTCTATTCTCATTTTAATTTTCCACTGCACTTACAGAGTTACGGGTCTACGGAAAATGTATGCAAGGAAATATCAGAAGTAGATAAAATATGAGGAGCACTGGAGAGCAGCACCGAAATTTTGTGCAAATATTCTTTCGTATGTTTTGCATGTTTGTACACTTTTTATAACTTAACTATGACTTAGTACAAATATTTTAAGAGGGGATAGGGAAAAATAAGAATTAATGGAATCACCCTTCAAAAAAATTCCAAACTTATTTATAAAGCCAAAAAAAATATTTTCAAAACACTGACGTTCTGTCAGCCGCGATGTTAGGTAAATCCTGCCAATCAAAGGTGTCAAATATAGTGACAGATCCATTGACACGTGTATTTAAGCCGCTTTGAAAGAAAAAATTTTTTTACAAAATGTAGATTATTATTTAATAATTTAATGAGAAATACGGTATGGTAGCACAGAGAGGCAGCACCTACCTTACTAATATTTATTTCCATTATTGATACTTGGAGAGATATTAATAATGTTGAATCATCTTCTGTGTTCTTACTTGTTTAAATTAAAACCTGCACAGATTTTTGTAGTACCTGTGGACCTCTCCTTCCATCGTTCTTTTTGTGTAAAGCGGGGTACCTACTTGGTTTGGCGGTCTTGACCAGGTCGATTACTTACGCCGGAAAAAAGCGCAAAGGATAACAACAAAATACACGTAAATGTATAGAAATACATAAAAACACTGCCACACGTTTACCACCACGGCATAAAACAGCTGTTCCATGTGGTTCAAAAAGTATTCAGCAAAATACTTTGTATACTCGGGAAACATCTGAGGCTGCCGCACGATAATATGCACTTGTCACACTCCCATAAATCAGCACCTTATCCGTCATCTAGGCATTTGAATTCGACATGTTTGTAAATACACATAAAATACGCGAAAAATTAAATTTGCGAAAAACAAGTACTGAAAAATTATTTCAAATTAATCAGAGTACCGTAACCGTATATTTACGTTATTTGAAATCTACAGACGACATCTGTAGGCCACTATAACAAGGTGCACTCACATCGATAAATTTTTAAACTTCATGTGTTGTTGTGTAATTAAATTCTGTTAATACTAATAATAGCAACAATATTAACAGTAATCGACGATGTTTGCATAAAATAATTAGTAATATTTTAAACTATAACATCCCAAGATGTTTACAGTGTTCTGTAAAAATGACCCTTAGATTATAATTAACTTCGCGCTCTGGATGGTTTGGAGGGAGGGTATGCAATTAGCAATGCAGTATGGCATAACCTAGAACTTACTGTTACTTTTAAATCAGCTAAGTGACTAATTTTAAATGTGTTATAGTAATTAAATAAAGTATTTTATATCGGATATGTTAGTGGATAATTATGATGAATCTGCAAGGAGTGAAAATGTAGTTTGGCAGTGTGCAACGAAAGAACGAATACAAAATACTGCAACTAACCGGATTAGCTGTTGTCTACCAAGTACATTAGACATTATTATTATTAATACAAATGTTTCGTTTCGTCGTTTCTACACTTGACAATGTTGAAAAAACGACCAGTAGTTGACATATCTAGCCATGACGGATGATGATTGATTGTCATAGGCGCCGACTTTCCGTGGGAAAAGAGGGGTTTGTCCCATTTTTTAAACATCGAGCTAAACTTCCGAAATAAATTTTTTATTGTCTTTTAGAGCGTCCTGAGTACGTGGTTAAAATTTTTGTACTTAGTCATAGTTAACCCTGTATATCGTACGATCTCAGTACAGTTTGCAAAATTATTTTTAAAAAATACAGGACATTTCTACCACACCCACACATACAAAACCGATTCATTGCATTATTGTTCACCCTCACATCCGATTTATTACAAATTGTCTTATGCAGATTCTGCACTTTTTTTAATTCAAAATAGAATTATACTATTTTCAAACTGTTCTGGTAATATTTATATAGAAAAAATATAGAAAAATATTAAAGAAACACAGAAAACTTCACACTTTTATTATGTAAGTAATTCGTTGTTCACATCTACAGAAGTTTCGAAATCTATAAACAGATGTCAGCCACTTCGTGATTTTCGCCGATATCCGGAAGTGGAGATTTTAATTAAATCCGCCCTAGGAACTTGGACATGTTACCATTTTAAATAAATATTTTAAGAAGACATAGAAAAAATTAAGAATTAACGGAATCACCCGTCAAAAAAATTCCAAACTTAGTTATAAAGCGAAAGAAAATTGTTTTTGAAATTACATTAAATCCTTATTTAACGCCGCCTATGCGACCCATCCGCCACACGTATACAGAGTCAGAGTAGGCAACTAGCAACACGACGGCAAAATTCTCCGTCATGTCATAATTTAATTCCTGTGTTTACCATGTGTTCACGTTGTAGTTTTGTGTTCTTCTTCGGTTTTCAGTGCCTTTTTTAATTTTTAAACGTTTTATAGTAAATTACTAAATAAAGAAATTTGTGTTGGGTGCAGATATTTTCCCACAATATAGTTCGCCGGTTTGTTTTTCTAGGTTATGGGACAAGATTGCCGCCGGTACATTAAAAGTTTTCTATTATTTATTTCTTTTGTTCGATTTTATTATAATAAATAGGCGTTTTATCTAGCTGTACCTACGGTAAGTGTGTTTTATTGGTAGTGAGTAGTTGTAATGAATGAATATGTTGTAGTTTTGCTCGTTTGTAACGAAATAATGAAAAACGAATGCAAAATAGTGGAGCAAACTATCAGGTATTATCACTAATAAGAATTTTAATTTTTGTTGTTTCTGCATTTAGAAATGCTGCAAAAAACGACCACATGGTATTAGATATTGTTGACAGATGTAAACTTTATCTATGGATCTAAGCCATTTCAGCCGATGCTTATCATAGGTGCCGAGTTTCCGTAGGAAAAGATTTGCCCCATTTTTTAAATATCGAGCTAAAATTCTGGAATATCTGTTTTGTTATTTAGGCCTTTTTTGTACATAGTCATAGTTAACCCTTTTAGATATTTTAGTTGTATCCGCCCCAGGAACTTTGACATGTTACCAAATTTTTCGAATAAATACTTCTCCTGATAACAATCGAGGGAGTTCTCGATGGGACACCCTGTATATATTTTAGTTTTGCCAGGAAATCGATACATCTTTTTAATTTTAATTAAGGCTATTTTGAAGTTAAAACTTTACATTAATGCAGGTACTACATAATCAATTTTATCATTCTATAAAAGATTTAATGTTAGTTAAAAATGTAAGGAAATTGTTATAGCCCATCAAATTATATTCACCCATACAAACGCACCCACCAATAAGCTATTACACGAAATAGTGGGGGTGACAGTTCATAGTTTTTAAAGTTAAGTTAGAACATCCTTGTACCATTTCCTTCATGAATCTATAAGTTTGTGCGGTTAGTGAAAGCAGCAGGTACCATTTAGTAATGTAATTTGTCTTGTACCCGGCAGGAAAGCTGTGAAGTTCGCATTATCAGCAGTTGTGACTTAGTACCTGAACGGTTGAGACAGTGCTTGTAACAAGTGCTGCTTAATTTTGAAACCTCTACTAACCGTAATACAATAATCTAGGTAAGTTATCAAATAAAACAAAGTGATAAAATACATTTTACAGGAAAATTGTTCATATTGTGTTGTTTATGTATTTTTATATAATTAAGTAAAAGATACTAATTCAAATTAATTGTGAAGTTAGTATTTTCAAAAAATTTTGTATTTCCCATAGATATATTTTATTTTTTATTTATTTTTTAAATAAAGTGCATAATTTAACTAATTTATCGTAGCTGAATTTCATGTTAGTTTTTATTTGTTTTTTTTTTCTTTTCATAAATACTATTGGAACACAGTTTTTAATAATTTAATAGCTAGCCTATTAATAACTATCTTGATTATGGAGCAATTTCTTGATAGTAATATTTGGTATAGAAATGTACATACAATAAATATACATATGGATTCATTCCATGATTTAGAAAAATATTTTTTTTTCTTACAGACTTTTTCAGTTTTAACATGAATTAAAAATGTTTTTTTTTATAAAGAATAAATATTCAGTAAAGCAACCAAATATTCATTATCTGGACTTTACATTGACATATTTTTTTGAAATTTTTACTAAATAAATCATCATCACACAGAATGAATTTGAAAATGCTTTAACAAAAAATAAAATCTGAAAGAAAACTTATAGAGGAAAAATATTGTACGAAGTTGTCTTTTTAATTTGAAAAAAAAATGCTAAATTCGTGCTGGAATGATTATCAGCACGATAGTATTAAAGTCTAAGAACAGCTGAAAATTCTTCGTTTTTAGTTTGTTTAGAATAAATGCATATACAGGGTGTTTCAAATATTACTGATATCCTTCGAAGGAGGCAAAACAAATTAGGCTTAACCAAATATATGTATATCTAAAAGTTCACCGGGTCCGAGATACAGGGTGTCAAAAATGTCAGAATTTTTATTATATTATATTTTAGTTAGGTAGGAAACCTTCTTTTTTAATTTTTTTATTATAGGTTGTAATGGGATATCTTTAGTCTAATTATTCAGTGTGCTTAAATATTCTCTTAATCACCAGTGGCGTAGAAACTCTGTGGTACTCGTTTTTTATTTACAATAAAAATCGTACGCCACTGTCTTACTTATAAAAAAAATGCACGAGACTTTGATTATTTTGAACAAATAATTATTTTTTGAAATTGTCTTTGAAATGCTTCTCTTCATTTCGTAGTTTGTGTGTAGTGAATCGTGCTATGCTTAGTAATATTTTATTTATCTATTTATCTAGTTATCTATTTGTTCAATATAGAAATATAGTTATAGAAAACCAATAAAATCGATGTAATATGTCGGTTAAACTAACTAATTTTTAATGCATATACTATAATAGCTTCACAATTTTTACACAACGCAGTGTGATAAGTAAAAAATAATATTTTTATAGTTTACATATATAATTTTTATTGTGTCATTTTAGAATATTATTCTAAAAGTGCTTTTAAAATACATACATTTTGCACGTGCAGTAAGTTACTACCTTCTAATAACTGATAAGTATTAAACGCACGTTATATATAGATATTAATGTATTATTAAAATTTTTCGATATATTGTTTCATTAGCGATACTACCTCTAATTAGCTATAGTGATAAAATAATCGTAAGTATACCACGATAAGTAATGCCTAGTTTGTTTTTATCGTTGCAGAAAAATATTAAATTTCTGGTTTGTTGCTAATTACTAGCCACATGTTTTATCTAGAATAACTGTATGCAAATACAGTTTATAAAAATAATGTAACTAATAATAAGTAAATATATGAAAAACGATTTTAAACGTAAATAAAATTATGGATATTCTTAATTCGTGTCGGTAAAAATTGTGACCCACTTAAAATTTGTGTCAAATTTAAATTAGTTTCCGACATCCGGCTTTTAAGGTATTGTAATATTTTACAGGCTTCCTCAAATTTATTATAATTTTATAAAATTAAATTACGATTTCAAGATAACCCAGTTAACCTGACAAATCAAAATAAAGATACGTAGCAAAAAAAATATACCATATGAAAAATTAATATCTCTAAGAGGATATATGTTTGATCTAAAAGCAACCTTACCTCCAACCCCTGTGGGAGATCTTAAATGGAAACTCTTTTTTTATTGTAGATTCAAATTATGCTGAAAAAATCATAAGCTGTCATAAATATTTTTTTATTTCTGATAGATGGCATTATAATCGTAGAAAACAAAATAGAGGCAATAGGGATATATATATATATATAAAAGAATAATTCTGTTTAAACGCCATAAAATTGTTAAAAATAGCTTAATAATCGCATTTGGGAAGTTTAAAATGTCAAATGGCATTCCCCTTTTTCATTTCAGAACAGATTTTGCCCGTAGTTTTAATAGAAACATTCCTTTGTCATTTGTGACAGCGTTGAATTTTTTGAAGGAGACAATAATGTAATAAGTAATGGAAAATAGATTTGAACGTACCTTACATCCAGGGGGTAGATGTGGGTGTTAACTATTACTACTAGGCACTTTTTTCTAAATGCTGAACCGGTATTATTTTCAATCCAAAGTGTATTTTTCGATAATGACAAAAAATCATTATATCTGCGACAGAGCCCTCTATCAGGAATAGAAAAAACTGTTTCAGACAAAATTTATATAGTAAACTACGACTCAACAATTTTTTTCTTAAGGGCTAATTTTAGGACAGGCAGATGTTTCTATAGGAAAAATGTATTTTATTGTCTGTAACAATTTATTGCACGATATGTATTTATCGAATTATTTTGATTTTTCAAGTTAAATAGAACAGCCAGTATTACTTACTACATGCAATGATGTTGCACATGTACAACTTTTTTAAATTAAAACTCCTTCATCAATTTGATAATGCTTACATTAAAATCAAAATTTAAAAATAAATATTACCTGCTTACTTACCTGGTTTGAATTGAATTGTGAATATTATTAACTGCATGTATATGAACAAAAATTACGCTCACTGCTTGGAAGTAAATTGTCATTTTTTTTTGAAAAAAAGTATCACTTAGTTTAGTGGTTCCCAAAGGTCAAACAAGGTCGTCAAAATGACAAAGTAAATAAATCGGTATAACAAAAATAATGAGTTTAATGCTTAAAAAAACAAATGGGAAATGTGTGCCTGCCTCTTGAAAATTTCTCAAATCTATCTTCATATTCGAAAAATAAATCAAATCATTTTCCAGTTCAAGGCTATTTCTCGCTTTCGTCTTGATACAACGACCTCTTTTACTGACTCGGCTTAAACTTCCTTCCTTTCAATCAAAAAGTGATCCGACCTGTAAGAAAGTAATTAGTTACTGATGTACCTCAATGAGATTTTCTTTCTCTCTGGTTACACTTCTGCCAACTGGATTAAACTTTCTAAAAATCAATCCATTACCCATATGTGACCGTCTTAATTATTTTCATATTGTTCCTCACAATTGTACAGTTTGTTTTCCACCTGCATCTTGATTGCTTATCTGTCCTAACCGCAATTTTCAAGTTACGGCGATTAGAGACATACATTCTCAGACATATGTGTTTCCCACAAATTTTTACAGCCGGTAGGATGAAATGTACAATTCTATAAAAATATTATCACCATTAAATAAAATAAATAATATCAAAAGAACTGAATTATGAAAAGAATTAAATTACATGTATTAACATCACTTTAAGATTACAATATGGCTCATGTTTCCTTAACTTTAGACATGTAGTTTTATTGAATACATTTTTATTAGCAACGGCTATAGATTCGTCGACGATCAAGATTTGATCAAGATGATATTGAAACATAAGTAGAAAACAAAAATATTTGTGATATGTATATAAATGTAAAACCATACAGAACTGCTATTGTTTGGGACAATATATTGGTGCAATTATATTATAATTATCTTTAATATATCAGTCTAGGTGAGATATAACACACAAATTGTGTCATATCTTATTAGCATTGTTTTTATACTAAATTTTCAGCAAATTTATAACTGTTTTTGTAGGCAGTTTAAGAAAACCTAAGCAAGTAAAAAATATCTTTTCAATATGTTAATTATACAAGTTTTCTCTAAGGTGCTCACAAGCTGACAAGTATTTTAGAATAAGAAGATAAACATATTTTCACTTCTGTTGTGTCATTATAAAATTTCCTGTCAACTGCATACTGAAAATTGTAAACGGCACTATAAACAGAAAGTGTCAGAGTTCTTTCCATCTTGGGAAGGGGTAATCGTGTTAAGTTTACCTACGGTTTTTAACAACAATAACAACAACAAACCTCGAACATTTGAATTCATCACATTCGGCTGGTATGTGATGAATTATAGGAGGTGGTTATGTGGCTTTAAATTGTCACATTATTACTCAGTGAGCCAAACCAACAGAGACCTCTTACCTCTGCAGGTACTACGACATCAAGACCTGTTTCACACTTTTGAGATGATAAACAAATATTTCTAATTAAATTAATTAATTTAGAAGCACTTTTAATTTTTGTTGTTAGCACGGTAGTGTTGCATTAAAAAAGTTATAGTATCACTGATATGTGTGGTTTAACCATAGGTAATATGTTCATAAATAATTTAAAGCGTTGCAGTTCACTGACATTTCTCTTTTTTTTCCCTTTAGTTGGATATTACAAATTTAGCGGTAGACTTTAATTGCATTTAATATAAGAAATTTCGGTTTAACAGACTGATTATAGGTAAACAATTAATCGAGTACTTCGTATTTTCACATTGGTTCCGCCAAGTAAATGTTTCTTGACATGGGCGATTAGTAGTTTTTTTTTAAATCTTTTTATCCACTCAATTTCTATTGTGTAACGTTTTATTACGTAAAGAAGAAATATTACAATATTTCATAATTTAACTTGATTGGAACCGTTAAATACTGTCCATATTTTCAAGCTTTACCACCAATATTACAAAATAGTTTATAATTTAATAATGTTTACTCTTGAACTTTCACTGTAAATGATATGCTATCTACAGTGAAAGTTTTTTGAAAATTTTCAGAGCATAGGACGGAACAAAAAGAAAATAATAGCATTTCTATTACTGTCATATTACTCCTCCAAAGAAAATTTAAACGTGTTTTTTTATTATTCAAGATCACGAATAAGTATCTATCTCCAAGAAGTAACTAAAGTAAGTAAAGAATGGATCATATTTTGAGATTAGCTTTCTTGGACAAAAATAAGCTGAATTAAATCCATTTACCTTAGTACCTACAATTCTGCATCGTTAAGAAGTTATACTTAGGCCTGAAAAAGTACTTTTTTATTTAATTTTTCTACGACAATTTTCTTATTAGTTGAATAATAGTACTCAAATTTTGGCAGGCAAGGTTTTTTATGAGATAAATACGAATATCTAATTGATTTATTGAGTTAAATATACAGAGCATTGTCAGCGCCTGTGCGACTATATTATTCCTTTCAGATTTTTAGAAGAATAGAGATCTTTAGATCTCTGGCCTATAAACTTCTTAAGGAAGCAAAATAGTAAGACAAGTTGAGGTAATACACATTATTTTTATCCTAGGAAGCTAGCGTTAAAGTTTGACGCAGTCTTTACTTAGGTAACACCCTGTATATTCGAAAATATTTTGTGTCTGAAATTCAAGTTGTCCAAAATAATTGAATTTATTTCGAGTTTCAATCACCTTTTCAGGAAAACTACGCAAATATTTTTTTTACGAATGACATTATTACTTCAATTATTTTTGTTACTATATAGGGCGTGCTAATATTTCATGGTGTCATTCCTCACATCATTTTATGAAGAAAAGTTTGTATTAGCATATGTCCAAAACGTATGAAATTTTTTGCTATAGGGTGATGATTTTTTTCATCATAAAATAATCTCGGGAATCACACCCTATAACTATAGCACGCCATATATTTGAAAAATTCTAAAATACCTTTAGTACTCTAAGAAGGTACTTACGTGTAGCATGAAATATCTAGTAAAAAAAAGTTGTGGAATGAAATAACTACGTTCAGTTTTTAAAATTTGAATCTTGCAAAAAACTGTGGAAGTAGATTTTCAGACAGTCAATAAGTAAAACACTGTAGCAACTTTAAAATCGTTTTTTTATTAACTAAAATCCATTAAATTTTATTTTAATTTTGATACGCCGTATCTCTAAAATGTTTCCAAACAAATGTTAATAGAATTTTTTTATTGATTTGACGTAAATTAATTTATTATTTTAACTGTATTGGCATTTACTCGAAAATTACATAGCTATTAAATACCATTAAAAATAAAGTACCTACATATAACGAGATGTCAACAGTATCGTGTTTAATTAGTTCTCATTTATTTCATCAATACCCACTATATTTTATGCAAACTGTTTGCATTTGATTAAAGTGCATGATTAAGAGTTTAATAATGTCGTCATTGTGTTCAAGTAGTAGAGTGCACTAACCTACAATACTGCTGACACGCGAAAATAATTTTTACACTTCTTTGGATGTAGGCAAAATGATTGATTTGCCAATTAGGTTGCTGTGCGGCATCAATAATTGTGATAGTAACATAATTATTGGTTATTTAAAACACGACGCTTTTATGAATAAATAAATATTGCAGTTGATATACAATTAAGATTAGTGAAATACATGAATATTGATTATTCGGACAGACTAAATACGAACACGATTTGTTGGGAAAGATGACAAAATATATTTTGGCCAATTTACATATTTTTTATTTTAAATGTAAATATGAGTTGTCTACATAAATTTATAGAACTGCATAAATATTGTATTTAAGGGACTATATACGGACAGGATGTGATGAACGTGTTTAGTTTAATAGAACAGAATAATAGAAATTATATTAAAATATACAAGGTGGCTTCAAAGTTATACCACCAAACGTATATTTCTAGGTTTGATATTTGATGCTTCATAACTACGTTAGGAGGTAGCTAAATTAGAAAAAAACAGCTGGTAGTAATATTTCGAGCTCCCCGTACACTCTCGATCGATTAGGTGATACATATTACATGACACCCTGTACTTAATAACACACATAATTTATTAAAAATAAATCTAATATATAAAATTTTCGTGTCACAGTTTTAGACGCGATACTCCTCGGAAACGGCTTTACCGATTTTTATGAAATTTTATATGTTTATTCGGTAGGTCTGAGAATCGGTCGTAATCTATTTTTCATACCTCTAAGTGATAGGGGTGGTCCACCCCAAACAATTTTTTTTTATTTTTTGGACAAAATTTTTTATTTTTATTTTTTTATGATGTGGCATTAAAAAATACATACAACCCTTAATTTTCATCCTTCTATCACAAGTCCCTATTTTTTAATAACTATTTTAGTAATTTAATCATCTTTAACCCTGGTAGATAACTGATCGATTATCACTAGATCAGTTATCCCCGCCAGGCATCTACCGGTGTCACTTCTCACCCAGTAAACAGCACGGAGTAGGGATGAGAACGAAGCCGGTCTCCTGTCTCTCTCACAATAAGCCTTCTCTCACTCCCTACACAGTTTTCGACCATTATTATTGTGTGTAAATCGAGCGTAATAGTGACGTTTACAATTATCATTTTACCTTCTAAATGTAATTCTCAAGTAAATTTATTATTAATTTGCTGGGCCATAATTATTTATTTCCTATTTTATCAATAATTAATAAAATTATTAATTTTAAGTGTAGTTCTCATTATTAGTTAATTAAGTGATCTACATAACCTCAAAAGTCGCAACACGTGTCACGAGCTCCCGCCAACAACGGCTATTATTTTACTACATAGCTATTTTTTTGTACAGTGAACAATGCCAACAAGACGTAAAGGGGCTAATTTGGACCGTCAAACAAGTAAAATTGCAGGCACGCGAAATAATTCAAAAAATGAATGTTTCGTGTTTTGTTATTCTTATAGGCCGTCGCCGTTCACAGTGCTCCATTCCTCTTTTAGTTATATACCACATCTCCATTACAATAAGTTAGTTATTTTTTATTTAACTGCCAAAGTATTCACTAGAAATAATTCACATGGCAAAAAAAACATTTGCCGGGTCACCTAGTAGTAAATATATAATTGTGATGACTCGTATTTGAGGGGTGTAATTTACAGAATTAGGAAAATTTGGATTGACAACGATGCTTTTTTGACAGAATTATGATTGCCTTGAACGTAGGTATTGAAAATAATTTTCATGTTATTCGTTGGTAGAAAAAAAAATATTTATAAACTTCCTCTATACTGA
The DNA here is from genome assembly GCA_037114965.1 of Monochamus alternatus. Classification (NCBI taxonomy): domain Eukaryota; kingdom Metazoa; phylum Arthropoda; class Insecta; order Coleoptera; family Cerambycidae; genus Monochamus; species Monochamus alternatus. The sequence goes on from CM073430.1 coordinate 24,074,831, forward strand.
AAAAATGATTTATGTAAATTTATCATGATTACCATTAGCTTTTTATGTGTATAACTGCCATGGTAATTTTACTTACAATTTGTAAAGTTACTGATGTTCTGTAAAATTTCAATATAATTAAACACATAATACATGTAAAAATGGAATGTATTTTTGTCATGGAAAACATAAAACTAATGTAATTAAATAAGGTAGATATACTTAAGTATACCTGCTTATATAAAAGTTATACAGAATATTCAAAAATTAAACAGCATTCTGTTGATGAAACATTTCAATTAACACGAATACGCAAATATTTTGTTACCAAAATAAAAAAAACTTTAAGAAGTAAAGAAAAATAAATCTAGATTTTTTTTAATCTTCTAAAATATTGACATTATGCAAGTCTTAAGTATAGTCGATGGAATAGAAGACGATCTTGATAATAAATAGCCAGAATAATCTAGTTACGAGTATTACCGTATTAAAATCAATTCATTAGATGTCTATTGAAATTAATTATTTTTCCAATAGGAACAAGAAGAAAAATAATTTAATTTTGCGGTTGACATATTGTCAAGTTCATCTTCTTACATACTAGTACTGTATAATTTAGAAGTGTTATTTCACTATTAATATAGAAATTATAAAAGCATGCAATATACGAAAAAAGTTAGTGAAAGACCAAAATGAATAGGTGTATAAACAATATCAAGCAGGTAGTAATATTTCTTTAATACAAGTGTATATATTTAATATGTAGAAGTTGCATAAAACATTGAGGTAGGTACATATATTGTATTTTCGGGCAGTTGTAAATTCAGCACTAGATAATGTTGAATTTAATCATTTTGTATTTTTAAAATTAACTTCAGAGATATAGTACACTATTTTACAGCACAACACAGCCATAGACTTATTTGAATAATTCATTTAATTTCAACTGCACTACAGTATCTATAACGCACATTGTATAGACAGGCCGACCATTACTGGATGCTGTAGACACATGCGTTGGAATGTGTTTACCATAGCCTATCTCTGTAAAAATACATAATGTTTATTAAATTTACAAAACGTTGATTTGCTGCTAAATTTACAAAGTGAAACAGAATTATTACAATATATTCTATGAATAATATGACTATTACACGCTTTAGGTATTATTTCAATTAATATTGAAAATTTCCTTAATATTTATAAAATTGCATGAGATAACTGACATTTTTTAGAGTGTATTCTCTAGTGGCTAAAGGAAGCATCTCATATAGAAATATGTTTAATAACATCCTTCTATTTTGAAATATCTGTAGTACTTCCAGATACATGGAATATTTGAATACGAACATTCCGTATTGTCGAAAGTGTACAGTTACGTATAATTTACTTGTTTTCGCTTTGAAGTCTTACTAAATGAACATTGTTTGTTCATCAAATAGGTCAGCAAATGAAATTTCAATTCACAGCGTCATCGACAACAAGTTTCGTTTTCTTTGATAATGCTTCGAGTGAAGCCTCATGCGTGACCGCGATATACGATGAGAAACAACACATCAGCAACTTTCTAATTTTTTTTTTTTATTATTGGGGACTATGGGTTAAACATCCTCACGCTAAATTTAAAAAAATAAGATGCCAGTCTAAGAAATCAAATTGAAAGTAATATTTACTAGCATTAATCGTAAATTATATTTGGATATCTTAATGGAATGTCTATCGTATAAAATATTTGACTTTAAAATTATTTTTTCTAGGAATACTGAGTTCTGAAACAATTTTTTATAATATTATTTCTCTTTTTGTAATTATTTTGCAGCAAACGGTTACAAAATTAAAAACGTTTAATCATAAGAACTAGGTTTCTGCAAATATTTTCTGTAACCAATTCTTATTTCAATAACGGGAGTATAAATCTAACGAAGTGGTAAAATCAAAATCAGTTATAACCCAAGAGGCAGATCTAGAACACATTTATTAGACATTTTAATCTGCTAAAAACCTCCTGCAAAAGAAATTCGATTATTTTTAGATCATCTTAGCTTCTGCTGATACAGAACGTTACGAATTTCACCACGAGTAGGAAATTTTATTTTGCTGTTACAAAAAAATATTGGATTAGAATTTACAAAATTATATTTTTAACAGTTACTTGGATAACCATAATATGTATTAGGTATATGCAATTATGTAGTGACAAAAATGTCATAGATATTTTTGTTACAAATAAGTACCTAAAATACAGTCGGAATCGTTGTTGTTGATAAGTCCGAAGAACTTTTTTATATACACTTACGAAAAGCTATTTTACGGTCTCCTTTGAGGTCCTAAAATGAGTCTTTTTCGAACTCGATTCCAAAAAGTTGTAATGATGATGATAAACGACAATAGTTATTTTGTGTTTACATTACACTCATCTGCTATTCCAGACTCGTCATTACTACACATTTAAACAGAGTGTTATATTTAAAAGAAAATTACAGAAAATTGTTTATTTTAATATTATTAACATTGTCATATATATATTAAAAGTATAATTGTTCAAATTTGAAAAGTTAACAACACGAAATTTACTAAATACTTATAATTTTCTCTTGCTGATGAAATATACTTTTTGAAATTTTCAACTTATTCAACGATGCTTTCCTAGATGTAACCTTCAGCCAGACAATAGTTGGCTGCCATCCTCCATGTCTTTTCAGTGTTTGAATATCCGCTCCACTGTTAGCAAAGAAGGTGGCAGATGTCCTGCTCAAGCAGTGGCATCTGGGAGTTTTAAATATTCTGCAACTTTTTGGGGAATTTTTGCAAGTTTCGAAGTTATTGAGATATTTCAAAATAAAATTCTAGCATTGAACGCCCTGTATTTTTGAAACCAGCAACATTCGGATAAGACATATTTGGCTCAATCGTTTTTTTTTGGTCGCCAGTATCTTCAGCTCTTCTCAAAAAATAATTTGTCCTATAAAATATAGGTTTCACAAGGCGTATTATTACGTATTATAACATCACCTAACTCAAATCAAATTTCTTTGTTTCAATGTTATATACTGAGGATTTCATAGTTTGTGACGTCACACTAATGGAATTTATTAAATACAACTTGAAAACTTATTTATTAAAAAAAACATCATATTTCTCTGTACAGGACGTACAGGGGAATATGAGGAACATGATAAAATAAATGTATCTTTCTGGCGGGCATTTAAATGTTACTGCCCTTATCTTTTGTATTTATTATATTTTTTTCAATTTTAGTTAAAAAAAATGTTTCTAAATATTTTCGTGTTGCTCACGATAATGTAGAACCTGTTTTAAAGACGCCAACTGCAATAAAATAATAAACAGAATGTACTTTTTTATGCAACATACAGATTTTCTTATAATATTATTTTATTGGTTTTCACATTAGAAGCAATTGAGTCTTTAAAATTATTTTGACACAGACAATGTAATAAAATAATATTATAAGAAAATCTAAGGGCAACATGTAGTATATTGCATAAAAGACGAAAAAACAGGCAATTTTTTGTGGCCATAGTCTGCTTGAATAAAAAAATGTTTTATCCGCCTAGAGGGCGCAACGAACCACATACGGTATATCAATAATCTGTTTATATCAGGTGGAAGGTATCAATTTTGCAATAAAAATTTGTTACCAATAAGTTTTCTCTATCTCTTAAAATAAAAAAGTCAGACAGCCTTAAAGTTTGGGCACTACAGGTTTTTTTGTTATTACTCATAAAGTTGGCCATGGATCTCCAATTTGTTTTTACGAGCATAAAGGCCTCCAAAAATGCAACAAAAAACAATTAAAGATTTTTGACATGTCTCGCATATTAAGCGAGATACATGGGAGTGGCCCTCTTATGTGATACAGCCTGTATATCAATCGAACATGAAAAAAGTATTAAATAGAAAGACTGAACAAAAAGTATATAATTTATGAGTATTAAAAACGCATTATTTCAAATCATTTTTTAATTTAAACATATCAACATATATTTACCGTATGGTTAAGTTCTTTCCACTCTAAACAGAGTGGATAATATAAATTAGACAAAAATCCGTTCGAAATTTGCATAAAAATGCGATAAATATTTAACTACTTGGGAAGTAGGTGACAGTTATGATACCCAGTCAGATAAAACGAAAGTAAAAGCTGAATTAATTTTTAATTAACTACTATTATAACTATGAAAGAATTAGCATCTAATTAACCTAAGAAATATGTTTCTAAAAATTTACTGAAATTAATTAGATATCTCTATATGGCTATCAATCTTTTCGTGATGATTATTAATACTTGGTCCGCAGATAATATGATAATAATTATGCCGGCAGTAAAAGCCGTAAGTAGATACGAATAAAATAACCGAAATTACGTGTGACACATTTTTTCTTCATATTCCGGAAATATCACGCATTCCATATTTTTAACTCGATATACAACCATGGAGAATATGTCTTATGTAGTACCTATATACAGAACCCAGCTAACAATTTCCTATTCTATAAAAATCGTAAGAACGTTTCCAGAGCAAATTTTATAGAGCAATGTTTATTCTAAGAACATTTTCAAAACGTTCTTACAACACTTATACCATAAAAATGGGCACCCTTCTATAGAACCTTTTAGTTCTTTAAGCGGTTCTGTAAGGTTTGCAGGAAATACTTATAGAATTGTTGAATAAACGTTTTCACAGGTCTTAAGGAATTTTTATAACAGTTACAAAGCAATCTCATAAAAATTATAGAGCACTTCATTATACAATTTTTGTGTTGCATGGTGTTCTATTTAGAGAACTTTAAAATCGCTTAATTGTATCTTCTAAAAACAAAATGTTTCTGTAACGCACATGTTAGAAATAATATGGTTGGGCCAATAAGAACCAATAAGATGGACCTAATCAGCCTGCATAGGAGTACTCACATTACGAATTGCTTAGTTGGTTTGTCCATCAGGGAGCAGTACATTTTAATGCGGAAAAAGTTTTATCGTGAAATATGTAGTACATAATGGTAATTTTTTGACGCGCCCTCAGTTAACCTTATATTTTCTATCCTGCTGGAAATTTAATAAAAACAAATGTTTTCTATATTGATGAATTTAACAACCAACTGTATATAAAACTGTCAGAAAGTAATTATATCTGCATTATTGTTATCATTTCACCTATTTATATTGTACATATTTTTAATTAAGATTTTTTTTCTTTCTGCACAATATGGCGACAGAAAGAAAGGCATTATCTTGTACTTCCAATGGATTCTCACTAATATGACATTTTTGTGTCGATTGCAATGATTATGGAGTAAATATGCTTGGTAAGCAACTACTATAACAGATCTATGCCACTTAATATCCACAGTGTTGTCATATTTTATTGTGGTATTTTAATCTTATTTCATAAATCTAATAAAATTCTTTAATTTTTTTACTGTTTTAGAAAGGTATTTTAAGCTAATATAAATCAAAACTCCTTTCTAAAACAGTAAAAATATGTTACAAAAGCTAATAAGGAATATATGGGTAGATATTGTGGGTGTAATTCAACGCAGGTTGGGGCTTTTGTCCACTGAGTAGTTAGTTTCACACAATATTATTAATACCTAAAAATATATAAAAAAATTCTTTAACTTCAACATCTAGAAGTGCAAGTGGATAAGGTTTGTAATGGTCTAAATTAAATATGATACTAAATTTCTATAAGAAAATCAATTTCTATTAGCAATCAAACGACTATGTTATACAAATTTACCCATTATACTTTAATCAAAATATTTCGTACTTTTACAGGCAGGTTTCCTCAGATGGGGGTATGGGAAACCTACATATATAAAAAATGATAGTTCTATAGCGTTTCTTTATGGAACAAAAAGGCTTTTGTTACTTATTTACTCTATAATGATTTTATAACAACTCTATTGTTATTCTCTATAACTGTTTTAAAAAGCTTTTTCTCTTAAGTTCGATAGCAGCTTCCATATTTATAATTTGTTTTCCGCAGCAGAATTGTAACTTAACAACGCCTTATACAATAGTTCTATAATTAATTAATAAGCGACATTACGGAATAATTTTATGAGAGTGTCACAGGAGTTGATATAATTCTATAAAGCAGTATTTTGCATCGGTTTTACAATAATTTGATTCTATAAGCACCGTTGCTGCAAAATTGTGTTATTGTACACACTTATAGGGCTACATTAGCAGTTATGGTATAAATACTTTATAAATTATGCTCTAAGAACGTTCTTGCAACAAATTCAAAAGACAATTCAATTTCTGAAGGCAAAATAGTCTCATGTGCCACATTAATGCAACAATTTAGTATTCCAAATACAACTATAAAATATTAACAGAATATAAAACTCCTATTACTCTAAATTTATATAACTACTTTGCTAGCTGGGAATGGCCCGTTTTTCATGACTCCCCATTGATGTCGGAAACCGTAAAATATACCCAATGCAACTAGATGTTTTATGTTATCTGAAGCTATTTATTTGTGAGACAATTCTAGTTTGTCTTTAATTTTTTTGGGTTTTGCCACACTTCTGAATAGAAATAGATTAATGAAATAAGCCCCTGCGCCAAACGGATCAGTAATGGGTTATTTTTGAAACTAAGTTTGAATAATCAAAAAATTTCACACTGAAACAGCAAATAAGTAAAAAATAACAAAAATCACAACACTATCGAGCATTTCGGTATGTTTTGACGTTTCGAAAACTTTCTGTTTTCGTTCTCAAACCTTTCACAAGGTGTGCATCTACAGCATATCTTGTGAATGCATTAATCATTGTATGTATAAACGTCTCGACCTATGAATGTTAGAGTTGAGGAATATACAAATTATACAAATAAGCGGGAATTGGAAAAAAAATTAAAAAATTTGCGATTTGTCATTTGATTCAATGGGGTTGGGCAAACATTTTAGAAAAGGAGGATAATGCAACAAAAAGATAATTCAAAGGGATCGCGATATTTTGTGGATAAGTGTGTGTCAAACTGTTCAGTAAATATTGATCACTGTTGGCTACAGTTATATCAAGAAGAAATAAGTAACAATATAATAATCATTTAACATCTCTATGGAAGCAGATAAACAAATTTTAAACTGTTAAAGTTAACATACTTTTAAGGGCGCCATATTCTTGATATAGTGTTTTCTACAAATACAAGTAATATTAGAAATTTAAGAGTTGAATAATATAGAGTCTAGCAAATAATAAAAATGTTATCTCATGCCACCTACGAATATTCAAAGGTACCAAAGCAAAATCAATATTGTATAACGTCAGAAAGCAATCTATCCAACAAATTTTTAAATACTGAAAACTTTCAAAATACTTGTTTTTTAAATTCAACTATAGATGTAAGCATTGTTATACCATAAACTTACATATTTCTGCATATAAGATCGTTCATTTTTGTTTATAAATATGTGAAAATAATTGCTAAAATGTGGGGTTAGAATAAGGAAATAATATATGTCATACAAATGTATTTTAAAAGTTATTATATTATTTGAAGAGAGTTAAATAGTAAAGGTAGACAAAACAAAACATCAATAATTTTAATTTTGATATTACTTTTGGTCTACGTGTTTTATTTTTGGAAATTTCAGTACCTAAAAAACACCTCAAATTTTATCATTTTACGATGAGAAATACGACGACCTTAATACATTTGCTGTTTTGAGAACGAAAACATAGAGTTTTTCGAAGCGTCAAAAAATACGGTAGTGTGCGATAGAGATTTTTGTTATTTTTTACTATTTTTTGATTAGGCAACCTTAGTTTCAAAAATAACCCTTGACTGTTCCGTTTGGTACAAGGACTTATTTAATTGATCTTTATTTTTCAGAAGTGTGGCAAAAACCCAATGAAACTAAAGAAAAACTAGATGTTTTGTTCAAAACATTGTACTTTTTTGTTTTATACGTAGTAATAGTAGTGTCACATATTGACTTGTTTGTAAATTTATTCTACATCTGTTACTGTCAAGATCCAAAATGGAACCCTAAAAAACAACTGAATGTTGTATTACCGAAACTAGTTGGCGTAGAAGTTTTCCTTTTTCTTGTATATTCTTATCCTTTAGTACTAAATTTCAGCTTTTCTGTTGAGAAATAATAACGCTAGATGGCATTTTCTAAAATTGCTTTTTTCAGTTTTTTCACAATATGTCAGCAACGACACCATATATCTTGGAACTGTTTGGTTTATCTTAATGGCCATCAAAGAGTAAATTTTTTTTCTAATTGGAGCCACTCTGTATAATTTAGTTTCATATTATTTTATTCTTAAAGGAAATGTTATAAAATTTGGTACCCTTACCTAAGTTTGACATAGCTTTCCAATGGAGGCAGAAAAATTTACGCTAATAGATGGTCAAGTTGTCATAGTCAACTTTTGATTTTCTTATGGCCGCCTCATTTTATTTTGATATTATGGAAAAGAGCGCAAAAATGTGGAGTCAACCACATACAGATGCAGAAAAAAATGTCCAAATATACATGTGTTATACATATACTAACTCTTATATTTGGTATAAGATATCCATTGAAGATGGAAACAAATTGTACGCAACTGAATGTCTAAATTTTTATAGGCAACTTTAGATTTTTTATGGCAGTTACATTTCATTTTGTTACAACCGAAAAAAGCGAAAAAAGACTAATTCAATACTTTTATTTAAAAAATGTCCAAATATACGTCTTATGCTTATAGTGGCGGCAAGAATTCAGGCGATTTGCGTTAAGCAATTTTTTTATTGTCAACATAATTTTGGATGTCGTTTTATTATTCTCAGTTGCAGCTTCTTAAATTTGATAAAAATATAATGAATTATTCATTTGTTCGTATGACGTAAGTCGTCTGAATTATTGCCGCAACTATAGTTGAATTCGCCTTTTTTCACTATTTTCAGTAAATTACTTATGACAGTCATAAGAAAATCAAATTTTGACTATTAAAATTTGGGCATCTACTAGCGTAGAATTTTTTTGTGCCTCAAATCGAAAAGCCAAGCAGTATAAGTGTACCAAATTTCATAATATTTTTTTAATAGAAAAGTTATTTTATATTTCTTTTCAGAAAAGTGACAGGCATAAAAATACACCATTTTTTCTACCGTCTCTCTTTAAGCTACCCTGTATACGAGATGCTTCGGTCGTAAAAGCAACCACCGTGGATATAATTAGTGCCATTTTTCGCTCAAGTACAAAAAATACTCCTAACTGCTACAGTGAATGCGCTGATTCAAGATTAGAGACAAACTAACATTTTTAGAAACATATCGATTGATAAATAGCGTTGGACTTCATTGACACGCACCAGATCTCTAACAACTTCCTCATAATAAAATTGACATAACAAACGACGCAGTAAGTAAGCCAGATCTAATCAGGGAACGTAACAGTGGTCGATTACTTATGCTTGTAATTTCGTAATCAACCAAAAATCAACAATGAAGAGTTCTCTCTTCTAAGATATCCTTCAGTGGTGGAGATTACATTATAAGAAATGAAAATGAATTTGTAACACATTTTAACCTACTTATATGCAAATTTGAATATGTAGATGTCAGAAATATTATTAATTCTAATACCTATTTAACACTGTTAACTTGTATGCAGCCATAAACATACTAAATTAAATTCGTTGATTTTAAACGTGCTTTTGACTCCATTAACCATTCCCTTCTGTGGGAAAAACTTTACAAAACTGGGGTAAGCTGTGCCATAATTTGGATTATTAGGAATTTATATTCCAACGCTCATATCCGTTCCGTTCAAACATTAACCAAATGAAGGCCTTCGACTTAACCACAGGAGTCTTACAGGGTGAGTTTTTAAGTCCTTTGTTGTTTGCCCTTTTTATAACAGATATTGAAGATTTTTTTTAGATCCTACCATGTCCATGGCCTTAATATTGATAATTACATTGATGTTGTAATGTTATTGTATGCCGATGATTTGGTCCTGTTAGCTGTTTCCGAAATAGATCTGTGTAGTAAACTCAGTTTGTTGGAAAGATATGTTCTTTTAAATTAGCTTACAGTTAATAAAGATAAAACTAAGATATTGTATTTTTCCCGAGGAGGTCGAATTAATAATTTTCCATTTCGATTTAACCGCGAGTCTGTTGAATGCGTTAACCAATTCTGTTATTTGGGAGTTATTTTTTCATTCTCCACGTTTTTTCGTGTTATGGCAGAATCGTCAGCTGTAAAAGCCAAACAAGCTGTAGCCTCTGCTATCTCTCTAATGTCTAAATCTAAAATGAAATCCTGAAACTCACGTATTGTGCTTTATAATTCAATAGTAATTAATTCTCTAGCAAATTCCTTAGCAATATGGGGCTCAGGGTACACTGATATATTAGAAAGGGTCCAAGTTGGTTTTTTCAAAAGAATGCTATTGCTGCCAATTGTTAGACTTGAAACAGGTGCTATCAGTTTATCACTAACAGTATTTAAATCTTCACTTAACTGGTTACTTAAAGTATTATCTATGAATAATAGCCGTTTTCGTATTTATGCCTTAAAAGACAGCTACAGTTGTTAAATGGCGATCCACGAAATCATTTTGCTTTAGTATAAATTGTGACGATGTGTGAGAGAATTTGACTTATATCAATCTTAAAAAACAAATTCCCACGATGCTACTTAAATACGAGGAGATGCTCTATCAAAATGACTTGAATTCTCTCTTGGAGTCTACAACTCCTATACTATACAGAAATTTTGATATACCAAGACGTACTGCTAAAAATAATCTGCAGTTTCAAATTCCAATTTCCAATTGCGCATTTCTGCATAAAGTTCTTTTTCAATGGTATTTCATATTCAATTGATCCCTCAGAGTTGTGTTCAATATGTAACCAATATAAATTAAAAACCATTGAGCACATTTTCACAGAATGTCCTATATACAATACTTTGAAGCCGCCAGAATTAAAAAATATCACATCTGTCGAGGCGTTGGTACAGTTTCTCGATAATCTAACACTCAGCAACGCTAAGGCAATGTGTAGATTTGTAACTGGTCTTCTAAAGCTTCGCTCATTTATGTTAAGTGAATAATCTTGCCCTATTCTATTTGTTTCTATTTTCTTTTTTCGCTATTTTGTACTGTTGTTGCTTTGTTGTTGATTATATATTGAACTGCATAGTATGAAACAATGTATTAGTTGTATGTATTAGGTCAAACTTTTTTTTGTGTTATCTGAAGAGTACTCTTCCTGTAAAAAATGTATTTTTTTTTTTTGAAGGAATAAAGATTATTATTATTATTATTACCAAATTAAATTCCTGATTGTCTGAGGAAGATTATTGGCTTCATAAACTGTTGAGGTTATTTCCAACAGATTTTTTCTAATTTTGCTTTGTGACCTCAGAATATTATGTAGTGGGAGTATAGCTGGTTTCAGGTCAATAGGTTATAGAAACACAGTTTTCAAAGTTGCCAACGTTTTACCAGGCCGTTTCGGCTTTTATTAAGTCTTCCTCAGGACACTACAATGTCAAAAATAGTATAATAGTTCCCATAATTAAAAATATAGTATAATATAATACCAATACTTAGACATGATTCTCGGTCAACTCAGAAGAAAAATTATCTTGAATAAAGAATAATATTTATTTGGTATGCCTGTTTATACAAGTATAAAGTCGGTTTATCAAACGAAGTTTAACCTGAACTTCATTCCCCTTTGCAACAGCCACTCGGATATGTAATTTCAAAAGGTTAAATAAATAATTTTTTTCCACGGTCGGGAGTAGAAATCAGTTTCTATGACATCAAAATTAAAACAGAAGTAGTCGATTATTCCCAAGGGAGTATAATGCTCCCAAGGGAGTTTCCGTTATGGAGAACTTTTTTCATGCAAAAAAAAGATAACATTGAAATTATTTATTGACATTTAAATTAAATGTTACATTTGTACAATTTTCAAAATTAATATTAGAAGGAATATTACTTTCGCTTACATTTACAGTTTTTGTGATTGCACTAGTAGTGGTACCTACTAAAACCTGATTAGCAATTTTGGTCTTATTTTCAATGGAGTTCTCGACATAACCCTCAGCGACTGTCGTTGATTTCCAACCAGCATGACGCTTTATTGTCGTGATATCCACACCGGCATCTGCCAGTCGCTGAAGATCTTCGTAAGCAGTGACCAGTATAACATGCAGCATCAGGTAATTTTAAATACGAAGCTACTACACTCGGAATTTTTCCCATGGCATTCTTGCCAACTGGCTGCGAACTACATTTTCCTGCTTTGTAGTACAAAAAAGGCGCTTATGCTTGACGTGGGGAGGACGAAGGAACAGGGATTTTCGAAACAATTCAAGCATATTTCCCACATCGGTAACCAGAAAGGTTCGTGGAATCTTTGTCTTAATGTTTGGAATTTTTACAATCAAGGAAGAGCCTACATCCTCAATATCATCTACAGTTAAATTGACTAGTTCATCAGTTCGACAAGCTCCGGCAATCCCCAGAATTAATCCAACCTATAAAAAATGAAAATACTTAATAATTGAAATACCTAACAACAAAAGTAATCTTACCTTTATCATTAAGAATTCTTTGTCATCTGCACTTGATAGGTGGTCGATTTCACCCTTTGTCAATATTTTCGATTTTTTCGCTTGATATCCGTCACCGGTTCTTTTCAAAAATGCGATCAGCTTGGGGAATTTGCTTATATCTATGTTGTCGTAAATTATCAAGCATGACTTAAACATAGAATATTGCGCCCATGTGGAAGACTTGTAATTCTTTGCATTTCCACTGAAGTATGCCAACAAAACATTATCGCTGTATACTTGAATATTTTTCTCGGCGCACCACTTTTTGAACCGATTGTAGGCTATATCGTATAAAAATCTTGACTTCGTAGGCAGCAAATTGCTTATTGCAATATTTGCAGCCTCCACAATCTCTTCCGACTCATAATTATTCATTGTGCACTAAACAAACTTTAAACTAAACCAAACTAGCACCTTAATTTGACAATTCTTTTTGTTTGTTTATTTTGTAGTTATGACAATAACTCAACGACTACTAAATAAATGCTCAAATCCGAATACAATAATTCTGGTGCTACTTACTTCATAATGACAAAATATGTGTTTTTAAGTTAATGAGACCGTGGAAAAAATAGTATATACCATTCGGGAGAGATGCTATTTTGTCCTCGGTGCATTGTAGCCCTCAGGCTTCGCCCTCGGGCTTCAAATTGCACTTCTGCCAAAATAACGCATTTCTCTCCCTTATAGTATAATGTACTATTAAAGTGTCAATAGGGAAATCCAAAACCATTCAACATAACTTCACTACTGACTTTATGAAGAAAATCTTACTTTTCGATTTGGATTTAAAAGTATGCCATATAGTGGTAAAATTTGAAAATTGAAAGTAATTTTAATAGACTTCTCTGAATCACTTAATGTATCAATATTTTTTACGGAAGCTGTAGCCTGGTATACAACTGTATAGCAGTCTGTGCAAGTCAAAGTTGCAACTTTCAAAAATATTTGGTTCCACACTGCTTCTATAGTAAATTAAGAAATATGACGTATTTGTGTATTATGTTAATTTACCTTACTTAACTTGTCGTTTATGGTATTGAATCAATATATTATTACAGGTACTAATTTTATTTTAGATGGTTTTGTATTGAATTTTGCACTTTTAAAATAATATAATTAAATTATTACCATAATAGTAGTTATTTCGCTTATTTTGTAAAAATAAAAATAAATGAACATATTAATGTCCAATTTGCTTACTTACTTAATTGCTTCTTATTATTTTCAGATTAGGATGGCGTCATTAATGAGCGTAGTAATAGAAAATTACAATGAACTATTGGAATCCAAGAATGGTGAGTTCCACTATCTTATACATAATACAATATTTTGTATCGGAATGGATTTCTTGTGTCAAATTAGCTCCGTAGTATTGAAATAGTGTTTTCTACAAATACAAATAATTTAAAACTGAATAATATAGAGCTTAGCAAATAACAGGAATGTTATCTTATGCTACCTGCGAACATTCAAGGGTACCGAAGTAAAACGTATATACAGTATGTCCACGGTTAGAGTAGAAAAGAAGAATATTGTTTTTTTATGAGGAAAACGTATTCTTGATTAAAAATTTTGCTTGTCTTTATACGATTGGCATGGATAACTTTCATCTTACATGTACAGGGTAAATATGAAAATCGTTCAAGAATAAACTTCCTTTATTTTAAACAATACAAAAATATATTATTAAGTAAAAATGCTTATAATTTAAATTTATATTATAATTTAAATTTGTGCATGAATCGATCTACTCTGATAGAAACCGACTGTAAAACATTTTTATTTTTCATTTTAGAAGAAAAATGCGTTCTTGATTAATTTTTTTTCTTATCTTCAAAATGCGCTTGGCGTGAAGAACTTTCATTTTGCATATACAGGGTGATCAGAAAATCGGTGATTATAAAAATCGTTCAACAATAAACTGCCTTTGTTTTTAACAATACAAAAATATGTTACTAGAGAAACTTGTTTAGGATTAAAATTTATCTTACAATTTTAATTTGTGTATGAATCGGCCTACTTTGATAGAAAGGACAGTAAAACATTTTTATATTTCACTTTACTTTTGATAAACATGAGCTTGATATCACACTTTTCATTATGACAGATGTCAAACTTGTCTATTCTTCATGACATCGGCACCACCAAACATTTTAGTCAAGAATATTCAATGATACCGAAGTAAAACAAATAACAGAAAGTGGTCCAACCAACAAATTCCAATTTAACTGTAGATGTAAATATTGTGGTTACATAAACTTACATAGTTCCGCATATAAGATATGGGGCTGAAATAGCAAAATAATATGTGTTTAACTATCACTTTTAAAAAATTATTATTTGAGGAGAATTTAAATAGTAAAGAGGATGAATAAAACATAAAGAATTTTATTTTTGATATTCTGTATTTTGTTCTAAGCGGTTTATTTTTCGAGATTTATTAAAATTCTGTTACACTTCTCTGATTATAAAGCAAAACAGCATTTTAGATGTTTTAAACAAGCACCAGAAATGCCAATTGCTATTATAAATATCGTAAATAACATAGTTCAGCCTGCTAGAGTAGAACTGTTGTATTACAAAGTCTCATTACAATGTTCTTAGAGCAATTATTTACTATACTTATTATGGTTCAGTAAAGATACAACAAAAGGCTGACCATCTAGTTTTTGCAGGTTTATTCAAGCACTGTCTTCTGAGTCTCCAGCCAAAAAAGCACAGTCCAACCCCTTCGTTGTTTTGCGCAATAGAGATGGTTTGTTATTGTTGTGTCATCTCTAAAATATTTTGTGTACATGTACTTAATAAAAGTCATTACTTCTGTTCCGGAGGGTCTATTGTTTTAAAAAACATTTAAGCATATTAATAGGGATGTTCAAATTAAATAGGTATTTTGAGGTACGTCAGTTTGAACCAATGGGATGTAATATCCAAGTAACTTTGTGTTTTCAGTGCTGTTAATTGTTAATTGAACTAATTTTCTTACCACACATACCACCACCCTTATTGCACAAATCACCGAAGGGGTAGACTATCTTTTGTATCCACTCAGGAGACAGTCCTTTAAGAATCCTTCAAAAACCAGTTTCTAAGCCTTTTGTTTGTATCTTTACTGAATAATAATAAATAAATATCGTTTTTTCTTTTCATTTAATGAACGGTGAAGCGTCAAATATGTAAAGAAGTTAGTATATTAATATTATTATGTACAAGTTAGACAAAAAAATTCCAAAAACAAAGTAAATAAGAAAGTACCCCTATTGCAAAAAAACGCACAAGGGTCTCTAGTGTAATTTTTTGGTTGGAGACAGCCCTCCATCTCTGAAAAAATCAGGTTGTGTGCATGTAATTTTTGTACTATATGAGTACTTTATGTAAGTACGGCAGTTTATACAGGCATTCGGAAAAGGGTTTATGAGATAGGTTTACACGGCTCGAATTTCCTGTCTCTTTTTATTAGAATAAGAGTGGGAAAACTGGCAAGGCTGGTACTATATCAACCTCAAAAAGAGTCCGAATAAACCATTACCATACTTTACTTTTGATAAACATGAGCTTGATATCACACTTTTCATTATGACAGATGTCAAACTTGTCTATTCTTCATGACATCGGCACCACCAAACATTTTAGTCAAGAATATTCAATGATACCGAAGTAAAACAAATAACAGAAAGTGGTCCAACCAACAAATTCCAATTTAACTGTAGATGTAAATATTGTGGTTACATAAACTTACATAGTTCCGCATATAAGATATGGGGCTGAAATAGCAAAATAATATGTGTTTAACTATCACTTTTAAAAAATTATTATTTGAGGAGAATTTAAATAGTAAAGAGGATGAATAAAACATAAAGAATTTTATTTTTGATATTCTGTATTTTGTTCTAAGCGGTTTATTTTTCGAGATTTATTAAAATTCTGTTACACTTCTCTGATTATAAAGCAAAACAGCATTTTAGATGTTTTAAACAAGCACCAGAAATGCCAATTGCTATTATAAATATCGTAAATAACATAGTTCAGCCTGCTAGAGTAGAACTGTTGTATTACAAAGTCTCATTACAATGTTCTTAGAGCAAAGCTATAAACTGATTTAAGAAGGCTGATTTTTTTCTCGGAGAACGTTTATAGATTTTTGTTATACCTAGAGCAAATTTGTTCCATAAGGTTTTTTTGTTTTATACTTGGCTAGTAGCAGCTTCCAGAGGCTCTTTTTAGAGTATTATAAAAATCTCATGTATTGTTTTATAAATGGCATAACCAAACAATACATTAAAATAGAATGGTGTAGTACTATAACCGGACAGCTTATAAAGACTATTTTATAGAACTTAATTACTTTTCTGAACACAAATATGTATGCATAGCAACAGTTACAAAACCACTCTGACTTAGTTCCTAATGTTTGATACACTTCAATATTTGACATCAAAGAGCCATGAACTGTCACGCAAAAAGATGAAATCTGCTAGACATTCATGTATAAATTGGGTATCGGAACAGAATCCATGTGCGTGTAAGGTCAGGAATTTTATCGCGGCATTCAATAATAATTTTATTTCAATCGAAAAAGTTAACCCTAAAAAAATATGTAATGAGTAATATACAGGGAGTACTTTATTTCAAGGTCTTATGACAGGACGAGGATAGTAAAGAATACTCGGTTAGAAAAGTTTTATCAGCCTAAATACCTTGCTAAATTTGACTTCTTAATTTCGAAGCGTTCGGAAGAAATTAAATAATACTCTTTTTAAGGGGTCACTCCTTAAGGGGGCTCATATCAAGCAAATGTATATGAAGATCCCCTATTAAAATCGGTCGTACAATCTGTGCTCATTTTTTGCACATTATACGGGATTACCCTGTAGAACATTACATACTCAATAAATATAAAAAATGCTCTATAAACAGAGACCGTCCATCTTGGATATTATCGAGATGTTTTTGGTATAACGAATAGTCATATCGTTCATTATTAAATAGGTTAAATTTTAATCAAACATTTTTGAATATACATTTAACAATAAATGTAAAATAGTGCTACTCTTCGAAAATGTATTTATTTATTTATTTATTCATGTCCAAAATTGCTTTTTATTACTCTAAAAGTAAAAAAGAATGGGTGCGAAAAAAATTATCCAAAAAATACTTTTTACAGAAAATTACATTCCTCTGTATAATGATCAGTCAGCACACAAAAGTATTGTTTCATAGGTACCTACTTTTTATCATTTCCTTGACCATCTCGATAGTCTCAGAAAACTTATTTATCAAATTTGCTGTTAAAAGATGTAATTTACAGAATTTTTATAACAGTTTTGTAGTAGTATCTTTTGATTGCCTTCGGTGCTAGCTAGCTAGTCTTAAATATAACAATTATATACATATTTATTGTAGTGCTTTATAATAGTTTTATAAGTTCTTAAACAATAAATCTATTAGCGTGTCTGATACACTAATAAAGAGTTGTTATAAATGTTCTTGCAGCTTCTATAAAATATTGTGTGCTGGTTGGGTGGTCACTACATGTAGTTTGCTACATTTCGCGTATTCTGAATGGTATTACTATTATATTGAAATGAATTTTGACACTCAGTTTCAATTATATAGTTATAATATTTAAGATGAAATACTACTCTAAAACATTTAGTACTGACAAAATTTACGACCACATACTACAATTAAATATCTTATTCTAAGTATAAATTGCATTTACATAAGAACATTTAGAATTGAGATTACCAACAGACCAATAATCTGACATCGAAAAACATTTTGTCATCAGTAAATCATAGAACTTATTACCGCAGTAGCTGGAACTAAAGGAATAAAATATTTTCTAACTGAATAGGTGTTAAGATGTGCAAAAATTATTTACCATTTTCGTCATACCATTCCAATGAAACGGAACTGTACGACATTTTACTACCTAAGAAGAAATAACTCATCGTAGGCATATTAATCATGAACATTTAATTCTGTATATCAGTCACGATTTATATGTTATCGTTACATATTATTTGATTGAGAAGTTAAGTCACGATTGATTCTTAATTGTTATGCTTCATACAGTTGCCTTTCTGACGTACTTTGGTTCCCCGGCATGTGTTCAGTATTGGATCACTCTATACCAAACTAGCCAACTTAATTTGAAAAAGTTGCTGTATAAAATAAGTATATTTATTTTTTACGTAAATTTGCACTATACTCAGAAACTAGAAAACAGATATTTATATTTGATATATATTATTTTTCCAGGTTGTTATGCCGTGACCTTAGTAATTGATCGCTGCCAGTAACAGAATTACAGTGCACATCTCTAAGCTTTAGCTGAGATCCGTTGACCTGCCCTTGTTGTTCTTGGGCTAGGCTACATGGGACAAACCCGCTATCGGTATCTCTGGTCCTATCTCCTGTTGTTGTTGGTATTAGCACTGTTATGGTCAGAATTTTCCCTCGGATAATGGTGGTCTTCCGAGACGTCGCGCAGCCGCCGCTGTAACTGGTCGCATTCTATGTCTCCAAACGTTCCGCCGCTCTTCTCTGCCGGCATCTGCAGTGGTCCGCAAAAGCTTCGCGAAACTCGAGAACAAAAAGGGCATGTCAAAGAATCTCAGCATGTGCACTTTAATTCTGTTACTGGCAGCGACTAATTACCGAGGTCACGGCAGAACAACCAGAAAAATCACTATATATCAAATAATAGCACCGGCCGTGAAAACCTCACTATGGGCATTCATTAATTTTTTAAATGTTTTTTTTAACCATGTGACGCATCTACGTCGCTTTGGAGGCGGTGCGATGCGACGCGGTGTCACTATGACGCCTGAGCTGCTGGCGGCGGTCTGTTTCCTCAGGCGCCAGTTTCTGTTTTAAAGTGTAGAAACACCAGCGGGTCTAGGGAAAACAGTTAGACTTCACGGATGGAATAACAAGTCACAATATATATATCACTATCTATATATTAAATACTAAACCTACTGTTACCATGCTAACTTAAAACTAAAAACGGAATTGAATGCCAAACAAGTTAAACGTACGGTACAAGCGCTAAATGCGGAGCAGTTGCGGTTGCGATTATTGGTGGTCCTGGAAAGAGAGTTACTGAGTAAGCGGGTAGGTAGTAAACAAGCGGTGATAAGCTACGGACTAAAAAAAATAATGAATACCCGTTTTGAACACTCTAAATGTATTTCAAACATACGTACAATAATAAAAAATATATAAATTTTGTCAGAAACCATCATTGATTGATTTCATATTGACCCTATTTTTACTTATTTCAACCGAACTAATAATACTTTTAAATTTGTATTGAATATTCATTCATTTTTGAAATTATACAGTTTTCAATTCAATTCATATTGCGGTTGTATAAACCAATAGCGTCACTAATGACGTAAAGTAACTATAATAGCAGTCAACGCAGAATACTAATATACCGATTTGACTACAGTTTAATTAAATATTACAGCCCATCTAAAAATGGTTAAGAGTTCATCTACCTAGAAAACCCGTTAACATAGTTGCCAGATCTCGTTCTGATTTGGTTCATTTTTTTCGATTAGGCACTTAAGTAGTTCAATAAGAAAAATTTAGAATTGTATATTTAGTTTTTTTACTTACTTAATACCTTTAGTGCCAGTGACGGAAAAATCCGTCGGAGTCGCTATCACTCTGGTGCCGCTGACGGAATTTTCCGTTACTAGTGTCATTTAGAGCTGAGTTATTTACGTCAGCACTGCATTTGACGAACGGTAATTTACATAGGCACAATGAAAAGGTTTTATAACATAGTTTTTGCGTACCGTTTATAATTCTTGCTTGTCTTTTTTCAGTTAAATTAATAAAATGATCAGTTATAATATTAACCCAGTAAAGATATCATATTTTAAAAAAATAAATGCGGACAAGCTGATTTTTTCAGAGTGAACGAAAGGCTGTCTTCAACCAAAAAATCACTCTCGACAGCTTTGTGGTTTCTTGCTATTTTGTTTTTATTTACTATACTTATTATGGTTCAGTAAAGATACAACAAAAGGCTGACCATCTAGTTTTTGCAGGTTTATTCAAGCACTGTCTTCTGAGTCTCCAGCCAAAAAAGCACAGTCCAACCCCTTCGTTGTTTTGCGCAATAGAGATGGTTTGTTATTGTTGTGTCATCTCTAAAATATTTTGTGTACATGTACTTAATAAAAGTCATTACTTCTGTTCCGGAGGGTCTATTGTTTTAAAAAACATTTAAGCATATTAATAGGGATGTTCAAATTAAATAGGTATTTTGAGGTACGCCAGTTTGAACCAATGGGATGTAATATCCAAGTAACTTTGTGTTTTCAGTGCTGTTAATTGTTAATTGAACTAATTTTCTTACCACACATACCACCACCCTTATTGCACAAATCACCGAAGGGGTAGACTATCTTTTGTATCCACTCAGGAGACAGTCCTTTAAGAATCCTTCAAAAACCAGTTTCTAAGCCTTTTGTTTGTATCTTTACTGAATAATAATAAATAAATATCGTTTTTTCTTTTCATTTAATGAACGGTGAAGCGTCAAATATGTAAAGAAGTTAGTATATTAATATTATTATGTACAAGTTAGACAAAAAAATTCCAAAAACAAAGTAAATAAGAAAGTACCCCTATTGCAAAAAAACGCACAAGGGCCTCTAGTGTAATTTTTTGGTTGGAGACAGCCCTCCATCCCTGAAAAAATCAGGTTGTGTGCATGTAATTTTTGTACTATATGAGTACTTTATGTAAGTACGGCAGTTTATACAGGCATTCGGAAAAGGGTTTATGAGATAGGTTTACACGGCTCGAATTTCCTGTCTCTTTTTATTAGAATAAGAGTGGGAAAACTGGCAAGGCTGGTACTATATCAACCTCAAAAAGAGTCCGAATAAACCATTACCATACAGATAAAGGGTTCTTTCAATTTTCAGAACATAGTTGTTCGACGTAGACGAAAGCGACACTTGGTATCCAAATAAGGCAGATGATGCAGATTAGGTGAATTAGCAGGTTCTTGCAGGCGACAAAATAATGCAATTTACTCAACTTATCTTAGTCCAAAAGACACAGGATCTCAAATTGAAAGTTTTGAATTCAAAATTATTCAAATTTTTAGAATGTTTTCAATGAATTGCTTTGAAAAACAAATCCGTACTTTATTCTAAACGCTAAAAGGCACTACAAAATGTACACGCAGTTAAAAATTGGTCATAACATTTATCGTACTGTATGTATCAATACTTTAAAAGAAAATTATTATCATACTAATTTTTTGTCGCTAAATTTAACCATTTTCAGTTTGTTGTAATTTAATTTTCATGACATGGTCGTTGTATATTTAATAGAAATTTTACGTTTTATTTAGTATCACATAACTTACTAAATAAGTCGAAACATGAAATTTAATATAAATAAAATAATTTTACATACTCTTATCTTCAAAATTAAATTAGATAAAATGGAAAAATAGCAAATAAATTGAAAACGGTTAAATTTAGAGATTTTTAATTAGTATGTACTTATATCATAATTATGTACAAAAGCTAAGAGAATAATATTGTTCTACTTTGATACATACAATGAGAAAAACGTTCCACCACCAGGAGTACGCTATTTTGTAGCGGCCACTAGCGTTTAGATCAAAGTTAAGTACAAATTCGTTTTTCTTGTCTCAGATAATCCCCGAATCCAAATTTTCAAATTAATTCACTGAGAGCTTAGACAGACAAGATTTCCGACGTAAAATACTGTCACTGGCGTATAACTTTCAATTTAGTTAAACGTGCAGTGCCACTGACGGAAAATGCCGTCGAAATTAAAATTACAGTCCAGTCAGCAAATTCGCTATTACAACTCATATAGACATAATTTAGATAGTTTTCAACTATCAAATTTCAAATTTTATAGAAAAGAAACCATTGGCATGGACAACATATTATCGAAACTGCCACCGGCAGCGAACTTGTTAATAATGTACACAACTTACTATTAAAAGAAAATTGGTACCATTGTAAGTAGCACAGGTACCTACTTAAGTTTACGTTTCTCATGCGTTGTTCTGTTCTGGCAAGATGTAGTTAACATTATGGGTACACTAGCGTCGGTGTAGGTTATTTACGAAAGCTTTTTTTAAACAACAAACGTTCCGTAGCTTTAGCTTTATTAAAACAAAAATATTTCGGTAATATATTTACCATACAGGATGTAAAAAAGGTCCCCTTAAGTATGTATTTTTGGCGGCAAAATATGATGGTTTAACCCTACTTACCTATATACACAAATGCCTTCCTTAAAAGATACATGATGTTGAAGTTTTTAGAATAATTTATTACTCTTGATAATTTTTCGTAAAACTCCTCATTTTCGAGATAAATTCGATTTTTGACAGTTTTAAATTTCAAAGAAACAATTTAATGTTCTAACTTACCCTGTACAGAGTTTTCTAACTTATTTTATACAGAGTATCTATGAACATAAGGTTAGCCAGATGTGTCATTTTTACACAAATAAATGTTTTTTATCAATGTAAATTCGTTTGTTAAGGAAAAAACATTTTGCTAGGACTAGCTCTAACGTTTGATACACAAAAATCGAATTTATCTACAATATGAAGTGTATGAGTTTTACGAAAAGTTGTCAAAAGTAATAACATATTCTAAAAAAATTACATTATGACTGGACTCTATTTTTAAAATTTTTCCATTCACTCTTCTGCTTAAGGACGAATATGTGACTCTCAAAAGTCACATCTTCATCAACTTTTAATCAGTTTTAGATTTTTTACAATTAATCAATTTTTATTTTGCTGGATTTTTGGATAAAAATCTAGCAAAATTAAACTTGCTTCACACTTTCTTCTTTTATACCAAAACTATTGTTTTAAAGTTTTTCTAAATAAAAATAAATTCATATGTTTCAGTTCAAATAATGGATTCCTGGCTCTTCATGAAGTCTCCAGTACCAGTGATAACAATTCTAGTCGCATACTTATATTTTGTTTTAAAATTGGGACCACAGTTGATGGCAAACAGGCCGGCATTTAATTTGAAAGGTGTTATAATAGCTTACAACGCGTACCAAGTTCTATTTAGTTTATGGCTGTGTGGACAAGTATTTTACTTTAAATCCGCGATATTTCAGATTTTTGGACAGTCCTGCAAAGGTGCATCAACGACCCTTGAACATTCTATAATAGTAAGTCATATTATATCACACTTAGGTATATCGTTCGTCTAAATATTAATATTTAGATGAATACATAGTACTGTCACGGGTTTCCCAACCCTACTTTTTCTTTTACCAGAAAAACAAACAGTTAATTTTTACTGATATTTATTCACACTATGTACACTACCGATTAGTAATTACAACTCAACTAAACTATATTTAATTAATCACTATCTAAATCGTTCTGAATCTCCAATTGATCTCACTGAACCATCCAAATGAAGACTCTAATTCAAGACTGACTGACTCGGCTGTTTATTCTTCTTTTATAGACCAAAAGAATGTTCCAAGAATTTTCTAGATCCATTTATCGAAAGATTCTCGTCGATTCTCAATATTCCAGTCGCTCATCGATACACGGCATTATTTTATTTATTTACGTGCACCGCGTAGGGGCGATCGGAGTAATCTAACGTTTTGGGCTGCCGCAGTTGTCGAATTGGGTGCGATTGGGGCAAATTCTGTGACACTGCCCCCTCCTTAGGACCGACTCTCCAGTTGGACGACCTTCATCTTGCTCCTGGGAGTCCTCTGTATACGGTAGATGACGTAATTGGTTCTTTTAATGACTGTGTAAAGGCCCTCTCAACGGTTCTGAAGTTTAGACGATTTTCCTTTCTTCCGCGTGGGGTTGTACAGCCACTCTAGGTCATCTTGTTGAAATCTAACTGTATTGGCCCGGACGTTGTATTGAGTTTTCATGCGATCGCTCTCTAGTCGCAATCGAGATCTGACTTGGTCGTGTATGGCTGCTAGTCTTCGTTCTATCTCTGTGGGCTGTTCCGCAGAACGACCAAATCTGCTGGAAAGCGAAGCTCTCTTCCAAAGATGATTCTTACGGGAGTCTTCCCAATAGATTCATGGATAACTGAGCGGTAAGCTAACATGAAGAGTGGAATGAGTTTGTCCCAGTCTGTCTGGTTCTCATTCACAAATATCCTCAGATTGGTTTCTAGTGTGACGTTGAAGCGTTCCACCATACCATCTGACTGGGGATGCAGTGGGATGTTCCTGGTTTTCCGGTTTCCCATAAGGTCGCAGACCTTTTGGAACACACCTGATTCGAAATTTCTACCCTGATCTCCATGGGTATACCAAATCTGCAGAACTGCTACGGTTGTGGTCTCTTGATTGGGAGGGGGAGGGGGTATTCCGGCCATTTGCTGAAGTAGTTCATGGCTATCGGTTCCGACTCAATGTCAATCCTCTCGAATGGTGCTGCTACAATGTACTGGCACATTTTGCCTCTGGAACGGGTCTTCGGTCCCTTGCTGGTTGCTCAGATGTCACTTGTCATTTTCGGCACCAATCTTTTACATCCACCATGTACATCCTTGACCCGGGACCTCGGGAGTAGTACTTGTTTCTTGACCCCCGTTCCTTCATTGTTCTCCCATGCTCTTTTTAGGACACCGTCTTCCAGCACCAGGGAATTCCGTTGAGCCCAATAACTCTTTAATTCTGGGCATTTACTATTAACTTCAGCCCAAGAGGGTCGGTTGATGGCTTCTTTCCAGTCTAGTAAAGGCTTGATGTCACAGTCAGCTTGCTGATCTTCCCCAAATGCCGCTGAACTCCATCTGTCTTCAGGTTGGGCTGCGACCACCTTGCAAGAAACAAATGATATGTCCTCTTTTCTTTCGAGACTACTACAATGTTTGCAGTTGGTCGGAGAAGGTCTAGAAAGGGCATCTGCATTTCCATGCTTCCTGTCTGCCTGGGAGTCGCGCGTTTGCCGATCTGCGACTGAGGCCCTACACTGTCCTTTCAGATGTTCCATCTGCCCACAGTTCCAACATTGAAGAAGGATCCCTTCGACTATCAGATTGTTCTTTCTTTGGCCTAGTAGGTGGGCTGAGTTTATTAATCTCCTTCAGCGTCTTTATTAAGTCTCCATTTGCCATACTATCGCTGTTATTACTGATGGTCCGCACTTTAACATGTCTAGCGGATGCCTCTAATTCCAGTGCATGTGCAAATTCTGTGACAGTCTATTAATAATAACGAAGGCGAAATTTAAAGCCGCGTACACACTGATAACAGAACCTCGTTGCAAACTTCCTCACGTAACTTCAACTACTATTATCGAAATAAATTAAATAGAACCCTGAGTTTGGAATCCGAAAGGGGTTATATATACAAGATGTTTCGAATTGCAGGGACCAAACTATAACAGGTGTTATTGCAAATCAAATTTGCTATCAAATGAACATGGTTTGTACACCATAGGCGTACGTTGGCAAATATTTGCATGAAAAAAACGAGTCGGACTTCCAATTATAAGGCTCTAAATAATTTTTATTTCAAGATATTTTTAAAAAGGTAGCACAAAGTAAAAAATATTAGAGCCAATTTTTGTCTTTACAATTAAGGTAATTAACTAAAAAAATTGTTTTTTCAAAATTTTGATATCCTGTATCTTGGGAATTAAGTATTTCCCAATCCATATTTATATGCCCTTATTTTCTTAATTTTAATCATTTCAACACCTGTTAAAGTTAAGTCCGTGCAATTCGAGACACCCTGTATATCTTACACAATTCAAAAAAAAGATATTTATGTCTTTATGGAAAGTATAGGATATTTCCGAAAACATATTCTGCAACGCAAGTATAAGCTTAACTATCCACACGGCGCACATACAAAATTCAATTTCATGGAAACCGTAATACCTAGCTAAGTAAACTTTTTTATATTTTTGACTACATTTGCCTCGAATTGCACGCAATATGAAAACATAAAAATATTCGCGACGTAACAAACTTCTGATCGGAAAGAAATATTTTACAAACATGTAGGCTTAACACGACTTAATTTGATCTTATTTGAGGTGCAGTTACGCATCGAGGTTCTGCTACAAGTGTATACGCCGCTTAAGAGGTTAAAAGAATTACACTTGAAGCATACGTAAGACATAAGAACGGTTGGGTTAAAAATTAATGAATGTTCATCGGTACTTAAAAAATTGTAAGTGGTTTAAAAAACCTGAAAATTCTGTTTCGTGTTTAACCCGTAGATGGGAAATTGTGAAAGCGTACGGAAAATATGTAGCACTCATTTATTTGCTTATTTTGAGTGTTAGAGAAGAGTTAGTTATTAATAAGGGTAAAAATGAACTCTTTAGGATAAAAAGACACAAAGGAGTTTTAAAAATTTCATCTCTTTTTCTACTAAACTTAGTATTGTAACTAAAATTCACATGTTTGCTATACAATTTTGATGCAAACATATCTCTTCAAAGCAAATAAAATTAAAACTCTAATAATGTTAATATGCAGTTTATATAAGTATAATAGGAAATGCCATCAACAGTTGATGGCATATTACCGTTTCCCAGTTTCTTTTGCTTGTATATGTCAACAGCTACAGAAAAACTGTAAATAATATATCTTTTAAAAGTTATATGTTTTGATCTTTATCGGTGTTAGTGAATTTTAAACTCATTATTTCGATTTTATTTAATCGCATAAGTGTGACAAATCTGAACTATACTTAAAAATTATTCTTTGTTAAAGTTTCAGCGTATCGAGTTCCATTTTACTCACTGTACGGTTTACCTTTTTTATGTAATTTTGAGAAATTTTCGGTTAATACCCTAAAGAATACTTATTTTAGAGAAGTCGCTTTTAAATTGTTTCACAATTTCTCAATTGTTTAAATTTTTTTCTACTCACTCATTATTGCCCCAGATCTTCATTGATATGATTGTACCAATTCATTAGTCAGATGTCTTTAAAACTTGGGAGAATACTTAGTGTCATTTAGTTGCTAGTAGTCAAGTGTAAAAAACCTGGAAGGTAAAGTTTGTTAACATTTTTGAAATTTTTTAGATATAAAAATTACGCGATGAGAGTTGCAAAAAATTTTTACCTCATTTTATTCTACAAACTCCACAGAAATGTATAAGCATAGGAATCTACTGAAACTCGACACTACTATCAAAATATGTAAATGAAATAGACCCCTGAGTTCGAAAACCGATGTTAAGAAAACTTAGGGGCGAAAATTGAAATTTGGATCATATACAGGGTGTCTCATAATTAGCTGCCAACCTAGCTGAATTAGCTAAATAGGCCGATTCTATGATCAAAACTAAGTAAAAAAGTTTATATGAACATGGGACCGGAAATGCTTCCTAAGGGCACAGGGACCCATTGAAGAGGGAGAAATGGAAATCATTTTTTGCAATATCTCTCAATCGCGTTGTGATAAATGAATGAAATTTGGTATACACAGCTGAATTTTGATAATCAATTTGATGGACTAATCCATTTATTTCCACAAGGTCCATTGAGGTGGGTACGGGGGGGCCTTTGGTATTTTGCGTGTGTAACTTTTTCATCTTTGACTTTTTAACAAATTGGATAGCAAATTCCGTTTTCCCGAACTGTTTTACGCCAACGTAAGGTACTCTTGTTTCAAATCGTATTTTTAACGGTTTCTGAGAAAATCGCTCTTGAATTAATCCCACCTTGGATCAAAAGCGATTTTCTCAGAAACCGTTGAAGAAAACAATTTGAAACAAGAATACCTTTTTAACGTAAAACAGTTCGGGAAAACTGAATTTGCTCCCGTACTCGCGTTCTGCCGCTGCAGCATTACCATCGCAAAAACCATAAATAAATATCACATCAACTAACTCTTGTCCCGTAAACTCTTCCATTTTTTTCGCTTAGAACTATTAAATTGGCAATCGGGCTGACAATACTTTGACATAAGAATACCTTGATAACTTTGTTTAAATTACTATGAAACTTAGTTTTGATCATAGAATCGGCCTGTTGAGGGTTGGCAGCTAATTATGAGACACCCTGTATAGCCTCAGTATTAATCTATTGTGTGCTAAAATTTCAGTTAGTTTCGTTATTTCATTGTTTAGTTATTAATAAAAATGTTGAAAAAATCTTGATTTTCAGCCTACACATTTGATACCTCTGGCTTTATTTAACTCGGTTTTTTTTGTTCATTGAAAAAAAGTACAAAACCGGAGTATTGTCTTTAGTACTGCGAAGGTAATTTGTCTCAAAAGCTTTTCTTTTTTTATTTTTTAGTGAAACAGAAGAGAGTAACTATATCCGGAAATATTGCGTTCTTTAAAAATAGAGAAAAACTGGCACAGGTAGTAAAGAACTATGAACAACAATCTGAAAAAAATGTTAAAATAATACAGTTATAAAGACTATACTGTTTATATACCTTTCATTTATTAGTTATCCGAGGGAGAGTACGCGGCATGTGGAAGACGTTCAACGAGGTCGATCATTGTTGTAGCAAGCAGTGCCGGCACAAATATTATATTTGTAGAATAATTTTTTGGCTTGTTTCATTCGCCATCATTTTCAAGGCGAAAAATACGGCGACCTAAAAGCACTAATTTAATATACTCCGAGTGAAACAGTACATACAGTTTTCTTTTATGCTCACAATGTCGTTTTTGCTATAAAGCATACCATGAAAAGTAAATAGTTTTTCCAGAGTTTTAAAATAATTTAATTTTCAGATTGCATCATGTGGATGGTGGTATTTCATTTCGAAAATAGTTGAATTGATGGATACTGTATTTTTTGTGCTGAGGAAAAAACAGTCACAGGTTACATTCCTCCATGTGTACCATCATGGAATCATGATGCTCTTCACTTGGATTTATCTTAAATTCTTATCAGGTAATGTGCAATATTTCACAAGTACAGAGTCACATGTACAAAAACCAATATGAATGTCACAGAATTACTAAGGAGGTGTCAAAATCAGCTTAAATTAGATAAAAGTTCATGTAGTATGTGAAAGAAAGATTTACTTTAAGGAAATTTAGAGCAGTGTTTAACAAATTTTCTGCAATATATTGAAAAAGAGAAATGTCTATGCAATATAAATTATATTTAAATATTTAACTAAACATGACACTAATGCCCGCTTGCATCGACATTTTACTAAGAACAACTTAATAAAGTTGTTCTTAAAGTTAAGTTATGCTTATTTTTTTAGAGTATTGCACCGACGTATTATAAACCATACTTAGCAAAGTACGTCTTTGTATTGGCAACAACGCACAAATCTAGTAACTTTCGTTACTTTATGTTAGGTATTTTAGTTCTTTCTGTTTTTCTTCAGTTTGTTACGTGGAAGTAAGGTTAGATTTCGATGTAATGATCACTGAAATGTACGATATGGAATGCGCATCCAAATAAAGGTACCAACCCTAGGAGCAGACAAAAGGAGGCACATGAAACTCATCAAAGACGTACGATATGAATTGTGTTCTTAATTTCCCATTATTTTGTTTGTAAACACGTCATTGGCGTACAGTGTGGTTTCTTATTTTATCTTGTATCTCGTTAGTGTTATTCTTTTTGTATTTTTGTGGTTGTTTTTGTTGGAACATGTCATCTTTTATAAGGGACTGTAAAATTAACCAGCATATAGCACGAAATAATTCTCCATATCTAGAACTCAATTTCATTTCAATTAACAATCAGTCCCTACTGCTCCGCCATTGCTAGAGACACAAAATAAAATATGGCGCTAATCATGAATAATCCATTCGCGCAGCTTTTAGCGCATTCCAGTCATCATAATATAAAATTACATTTCAGTTGGAATGATTTATAAGGTCTATGGTGTAATG
The DNA here is from genome assembly GCA_037114965.1 of Monochamus alternatus. Lineage (NCBI taxonomy): Eukaryota > Metazoa > Arthropoda > Insecta > Coleoptera > Cerambycidae > Monochamus > Monochamus alternatus. The sequence goes on from CM073430.1 coordinate 24,105,298, forward strand.
TCATGTCTGTGGTGTTTGTTTTTGTTGTTGTCATTTGTAATATAAGTCTGGTTGTTGTTGATGTTCATCAAGACTAGTTAATATCAGAGACAAACTAATAATAATAATAATTTACTTTTCTATGTGGTTAGTACTAGTGGCCAAATCATCTTCATTCAATTCATTCATTGTATGGAAATGATAAAATCTCGTATAATTTAATTTGAGAAATGCAAAAGCTATAATTTTCAAAGTATCCAAATCATCAAATATAATCTGATATCCATAATAGGTACTTTTTTTACTACTTTAATACTACACTCATTATACTCGAGTCAAGAATTCAGACGTCTTACGTCACGGCTGACGTTACACATTTGTTTTTATTGTCAACGTAATTTTCGATATTTGGTGGCTTTAAAAACAATCATTTTTTGCAATTTAGGGCAATATATAATGTAAACTTTTAGTGTAGTATATAGTTTTATTAATATCAGTTGCAGTTTCTTAAATATTTTGATGAAAATGTAATGAATTATTCATTTGTTCGTATGACGTAAGTCGTCTGAATTCTTGTCGCGAGTATAGCATTGACCACTATATTTGCACTTTCTGCGTTTTTTAAATTTTCATGCTTGTTTTTCGCACATTCTCTCTGTTTGAATTAAAGAATTTCATAAGTCACTGTCAAACAGGGGCTTAAAATTAAGTATCTGTTTACATACTTAAGAAGATCTTAACGTATGGTGCAATAAGAAAAGCGTACTTAAGCATGTCTTATTTTTAATGCTTATTAACTTCGGTGCAAACGGGCATAAAGTGTACTTTTATATCAGGTATTCCTTAAGAAAATACCCATTTTTAACGATAGTTCAAAGTGAGTGTTTTCGTAAGTAATATGGCACTTATAAAATAGTAATAATCCAGGCGTCAATCGAATAATTACTATTGAAGTTTTTTATTTTTTTACACTTTTTTATACTCATCAGAAGAGAAAAATTTAAAATGGGCAGCAACATCTATTGTGCAACATATTGTTTAAACAAATAAGAGAAAAGTTTTCTTGTTTTTCTTAAATATTAATTTTATGAGAAAAATATAGAATTTAAAAATGTTAAATTCTACATGAAAAAGTTCTCTTCAGTTTTTTTTATTGAATATACAGGTAGGTTTAAGTTCATCGAAAAAAATTATAGTTATAAAGAATCAATTAAACTTTTCTATTAAGCTACCAGAATGTATACAAACATCAATTATAAAGCAGACTTACATTATTTCTTATTTATTGTATTTAGCGCTTCATTCCTATTCCAAATAACTTGTTCTGTATTTGCTTCTACCGCGATGTAGAATGCTATTTGAGGCATTTATAAAATTTTGTTATCTGACTTCACTGCATTAAATTACCTATTTTATTCTGAAAATATAATAAACAAAAGTAATAAATAAGGACTTTTTTAAACTTAAGAAGAAAAGAAGTAATAAATAACAAAAAAAATATTAAATTAATTTTAAAAAATTAATAAATCATTATTCATTACTTTTACTTATTATTTTTTCAAACTAAAACAAGTCGTTTAATGTGAAATCTGATGGCATAAATATATATCTTGTAGTTACCCAACAGCCTTGTCGCCTTGTTGTCATGAGCCGATCTATATTTTAAACAAAGGAATAAGTTACGTTTAACGAAACCATAAGTTTACCCCATTACCACTAATAATTATAGCATTACCTACACTGTATTTACACTATGTACCTATGATCAATTGCCACAAAACGCAAAAATACAAGAAACAAACTCCTGTTTACATCACCAACACTGTATCCACAGAAACAAACAGCGTGTAACGTCACACCAATAATATCGCGTTTTCGGCTATGTACTTTTATTTACATTCTATGGTAATTTATTAATGTTCATATTTTAATTATTATGTGATTATTGCCGCCAATCAAATGTTCTGACCTTTCAATATGCTTGAAAGGTTATCTTGTATATATTTGAAACAAATATAAAATTCATGCGACTTCCCATTGTGACTGTCGTAAGCTCAAGCTGAGCTGTTTGATCATTTGTATCACTTGCGAAGGTCGAACTTAAAACAACGATGAACCTATTGGTATCTAGAGAATTTTTTGACACTTCAACTATCACATGATTAGAATAAAGAGAGAGAAGAAACTGGAGACAATAAGGAAACTGAAGAACATAGAAAAATTAGAAACTGCGAGCTACCAACAGCACATCATCTTGTCGAGCATCCCAAACGTAAAAAACGGCGAGTTGTATAAAATAAACGAATTAAGGAATATAAATTTGAGTAAACAACAATTTAAATATTTCGCTTGATTTCGTTCAGTTACAATTTCTTTCCATAATCTATTCTATGACATCTCTATATATTTAAATAGTACAATCTATTCCTTCTGTCATCAAAAAATAAGTAATTCATTCAGTGTCCCAGAAAATGGATAGAGGTCTCCTCTCCCTCTCCACAGTCTGAGCATAAGGGATCCTCCTCTTCCTATCAGACTTAAATGCCTCCTGAGTCTGCAGTGGCCCGCCAGGATCCCCACTATTTGGTTCAGGGACCTTTGACTGAGGTTCAGCAGCCACACCGTCCTAGATTTATTAGATTTATTTACGAAGTCATGGGCCTGTCTACATCTTCCATTCCTTCTCCAATTGCTTCCTACTATTAAGGGCACTATTAATACTACGTCGTGTAATTCCGAAAATGGGTTCGAGTCCCTGGCCAAGCGCCCCAGTTCCGAGACAAGCTAACAGGCCAGCCCTCTCGTTACCGGGGATTCCTTTATGTCCAGGAATCCAGAGCAACTACAACTCTCTTTATCTAGCCAGGGACTCCAGGCATCTCCACACTCCTTAACGAGACTGGATCTTGTCCTTGGAGAGCTGACCATCGAAGCAGATGAAGATTTTCTCCTCCACGCAATTCTTTTCTTCTTCCTTATTTGCTACCATAAAAATAGCAAAAACCTCCGCCTGGAAAACCGCAGAGTATATGCAGGAAAACATGTCCTCTGCCCGCTACCATCGTTCTCTCAAAGGAAAGGTTATAGTATACTTCCTTCCCAACCTAAATCTATCCTTCGCTTCAGTAACCCTCAAAACAGAGATTGGGATCTCATTTTTTCTGAAGGCTATAGCAGTGTAACCCTCTACTCGATCTTCTGCCTTCCAACAGCCCGCATCCCTTATTCTTAGATAGATCGTCATCGCCTCCTTCACAATCCATGTTGGAAGGAGTAGAGAGCGGCAGTTGGAGTTGACCATTGATTCTAAACAATTGAGGTATTCTCTTGCACTGGTGTGACGCACTAAAAAAAACTGTACATATATTTTTTATGCAGAATTTGGTGAGGAATATTTTTGTAACCTATATTTGTGAAAAATGTTAAGCCTCTCTCTCAGTCGTTTAAACAGTATTGTTACACATCGAATTTTGGTGCCCATTTCTATTTTTTTCTTCTTAAGTATGAAAAAAAGCGATGGGAAAAAATCTTTGGTGGGAATTTTACGTTCATCAGAAAATCTACCGCCTATAAGAAAAAAAACGGAAATCGGAAACAAAGCTTATTTGCTCAAAATTTTCCATCCATACTATGCAAATTAATTTTATATTTACATTTTATTGAACAATGCATTGTACCTAAATTAAATTATATACTTATATATTAGTTGCATATTTACATCTATGAATATGAAATAGCAAGAATAGGTATATACTGACGATTTAGGTATCTCTGAACAAGATTTATGTGCAGAAAAGTATTTTTTTTATTACTATTTTCAGATGAGCAGGGTCTCTTCATAGGCTTCCTAAATTCATTTGTACATGTTATCATGTACTCATATTATTTAATAGCAGCAATGGGTCCACAATATCAGAAATATCTTTGGTGGAAGAAATACATGACACGGATCCAACTGGTAAGTACTACGAGTCCTCGCAATATGTTTAAAATATATACGTGTAGAGTTACTTTAGACAAGACTATTTAACTGAGTTTAAATCTCAGTTTATTATGCATGATCCTTTCGTTCAGAAAATCTTCCCTGTTCTTATTATTTGTGCAATAAAGAATATTTAGAATTACTGCAAAGCCAAAAGTAAGTGGTAATGCTTAATTTGTAAAAGGATATAACTAAGTCAATGTAATTTTGAGTAAAGCAAGAAAATATATTTGCAGCTGTTATCTACACACTACGTATGCACTTCTATGCAAACAGTTATGTGTAATCCGAAGCAAGATGTTTGTAGAGACAAAATACAGGGTATTACAGAAAAAACTACTATTATTTTAGCAGGTGATAGGCTGAATTTCTACAAATATTTATCGACAATACACAATTTACGCAATTTCTGAGTACTTTATAAAATGATTTGATTGTTACTTTTAAGCGGATTTTAAGTAAATAAAGAAATAATAATAATGAACAAAATTAGATGCAAATTTACTGCTTTTATAGAAAATGTTTCTTATTTTTTACTTAATGTAATTTACAGTAACACTACAGAAGAGTGTATAATAATACACTCTTTTATTATTCAAATCAAAACAGCAAAACAAACACAACACAAGATAAATCCATAAATACAATAACGTAATAGATCGATCTTTTTCACAGAACTTTGACTTGACAATTTAATCACTTCCTCTCATAATAAAAACCGCAGTGGAAAAGTAAAAATAATTGCTTATTAAAACGTTTTTTATATAAACTACATTGCAAGAGCGTGATATCCGACTATTTATAAATAGAATAAAAAACGTAATGAAAACAGAAAACTTTAAAAAGAAATAAATTAGAAAATTCTTCACATTTTAGTGATTTTAATAACAAATTCTATACTAATCCACTTTATAAATGCACCTATGGCAGCGATTATTTTTCACTTCACTATTATTTGTTTATTTCGTCTTAGATACAGTTATTACAAACATATTCGTATCGTCCTAGGGCATAATAAGCTAATTTGTTTAATGTTTTATTTTTTAATTTCCACTCTTAAAATATTTCATATTCTTTAAAAAATAAATGTTTTCATTTTTCATCAATTTAACAAAATAATTAAACTACACAGCATAGGTCATATCGGTCATTTTTTATCTATATAGATTAGGGACCCTTTGATAATTAAACATACTATTTGGATCAGGAATAATTATGCCTGGACAGCAGTTACATAAGCCTTTTCATAACTAAACAATAATCCTCGTCTCAAGTATTGTTTTCCGTTAATAAACCATTGTTAACATGTTGGTGACCTTTCCCAAATAAAAGAATCAATTAAACAAAGCGAATTCTATGTTAATTAACAGAAAATATTCTACTTATAAGCACGTGTTCGCCACGGCTGAATTTAAGCATAGGATATTCAAAAATATACAAAATACAATATGCAAATACGTTTATGTAACATATTTTTCAGAATATGCAAAAGGGGAAAAATGGTGCAATATGGCTATAACTTATCTATTTTACTTAATTTAAATCTCATTTTTTTCAAAAACGATCAACGCTATTACGGTTATGTGTTTATTGGTAAGCTAAAAGAACCAAGAGATCTGCTGAAATGAAATGTGTCACTGATAGAATCGTCTTAGCTCGTTTTAGTTCTGTTTATTTACTTTACATATCCAACAAACAAGTAAATGCCCATTTGAAGGAAATAAACTCAAAATTCAATGACACAAAATACAACATAATTACAAATATAATTCACATAATGTTACATGCCAAAGTAACAGTCATCCAATTCTTTATTTGTAGAACGGACAATACCCAAAGAACAGTTGCAAAAGTAGCAGTATACAATTTTTTATTTCAAATTATGATAATACCTTTGAAGATAAATATAAATTATTTTGAAATATTCATGATTAAGCTTTGCAGAATACTACTTTATACAGAAGTTACCTTTTCCACGCATATTTTGATACATTTTGATTTTTCCCTTCTCCTGTAAACTTGCTTTTGATGGATGGATAAAGTTTTGAAACTATACCCCTCAAATATAAGACGTTCAAAAATAAATAACAACAAATGAAGTACATATTGCATGTATAACAACTATTATACAGGGTGATTCAAAAGTAAAAGATTCAGGAGCATAATCCTTGCATAAAAATAAGACAAAAAGTTCCTATTAACATGGGTCCGAAAATGCTTCCTAAGGGAGCTAAGACCCTTTGAATATGACACCTTATAGACGATTTTTTCTCTATAACTTTAAAATCCTTTACAATTAAATTTTGAAAATTGGTGTACTGTATAAACTTTTGATGCTAAGTAAGATACTAAATTCGAAATTTTAAAATTTTATTCAGTGACGTCACATATGAGGGTGGTAAGGGTTAAAAGATCCCTATTTCTTTTACTCTTTAGGTTATTGCGATTTTATTCATAAATTATAAAATTTTAGAGTTTTTTACGTAAAAAAGGTGTTCTTAGTTCCATTCGATAGAGCGTACCGTTTACGAGAAAATGGACGTTGAAAATTTTCTGATTTGCTTATGTTTATTGATGAAAATTAATCTGCATTACCATAGAAAAAAGAACACGTTTTTTTACTAACATTTTATTTAACAATTTAGAGAAAGTGTTCAAAATTATTACCATTAGCTTCACGACAAGCTGCTAATCTTTTTATTAGATTACGATGCACACGTGGTAGGATTCTTGGATTGTTTTTTATTGTCTGAAATCCTTCCTCTATCCTTTGTCTGAGAACATCAATATTAGGTATTGGGCGGAAATAAACTAGCTGCTTCATGTGTCCCCATAAATAAAAATCAAGGGGGTTTAGGTCAGGAGACCGTGGTGGCCATGACACTGGACTCCCACGACCTATCCAACGATTTCGGTAGGCATTATTTAAATGGTCCTTAGCGATATTGCTAAAATGTGGGGGAGCACCGTCGTGCATAAACCACATTTGTGCTCGCAATAGAAGTGGCAGATTATAACGATATTTCATATGCTTTTTAATCTGGATAGTTGTGCAAGTGAAACTGCTCTAAACTGCTCTATACACTAGAATAATTCTTAGGTCTGTGTTAATTCTTACAGCATAGCTAAAACAAGAGACATTTTCATTTTGTTACTAGATTCGTAATTAAAAGTATTATGTAAACCAATAATTTAATACCAGTGAAATTAATTTTGAGTTATATATAACAGAGGGTATTTGGTGCACCGTTTGTCAAAATAAATGAACCAAAACGAGTTTTGTAATCTTTTCAACCCAACTCTTGGCACAACGTGTTTTTTTATTTCAACTTTTTCGTTATTATTGTTTTGACAAATCTCAAAATTCAATATTTAAACTTAAATTTAAAAAAGTTAGCCACCAAATTTAATTTAAATTTTTGTTTCCTGTTGTATATACACTCACAAATTCAGCGAATTAAAAGGTTTGTTGAATACCGTGTGACTGTGATTTAATAAAATGAAAACTAGATATTATTTGGATGTAATTATGAATTTGATAGATCCATCAAACATTTAATTTAAGTTAGAGACTATACTAACAACTTTTTTAAATTTTAATTTAAATACTGAATTTGTGATTTTTCAAAACCACAACGAAAAAGTGGAAATAAAAATCCCATGGGGCCAAGAGAAAGTTATTGAGGCTGCAAAGATTGCAAATTACCTCTCCTTTCAGTCAATTTGATTTTGCAACTGATACACCAAGCACCCTGTATATTTAGACATATAAGTAGTTTATAGTTAAATATATGACTCAACTTAAAAGAGGCCACCTGAAGAAGCAATCCTAGGTCAGATCTCATCTATCGTGGTTGAATTTTCGAGTTCCCACTGCCAAAAGTGAAGTGAGATATTTATAAAGTGTTTTCATTAAAGCACGTTAGTAAATTTAGATAAATTAATTTCTTTAGATAATTATTGAGTAGAGCTTTGTCTTTTTTTGTTTAAGTCTGACATGGAATTTATGACAAACTGACGCATGCCACCTAGATTATTGTTTTTTTAATTAATATTCCAAAGTTGGCCTATTGTTATTAATAAATAAATTTTTATTTCGAAAATGTTGCATCAGGAGAAAAAATTGATACATTTTTTTAAAAAGAATTAACTTGGATTTAAGAAAGCGATACAATTTGTCTAAAAATCAGTGGCGTACAATTTTTTAACTAAAAACGAATATTTAACGGCGCGAACGCCACTGAAGCTAGTATATTACAAGAGAAATTTATATACTTAAAAGTAACCCTTCACTGTACACTGTTGTGTACCAAATCTCATCTTGATATCTCGATAGGTTTTTGGGAAATGAAGACTATAGCATTTAAAACAAAAAAAAATTAAAAATCAGGCATTTTCGGATCTATATAAACTTTGTTTCTTATTTTTAGACATAGAACTTGTCCCTTTTCTTAACATCATTCTGTATCACTCTGTGCTTTAAAATGTTACATCAATGATTTATCAGTTCTAGCAATATTGTTATGACTTTTAGAAATATCCTGTATATAGCTACTAAAAAAGGTGTCCAATATCAGTTTCCACTTTCTATAAGTCACATACATAACCTCAAATACCTACACGTTATGTGAAATAAACTTGTCTTACAAAATTAAGAAATTATGTTTATTTACAGACTCAATTTTGTATAATGTTGGTGTATCTGTCGTCCATTCCAATGATGGGATGCAAGCTATCAAAATCTGTGACCTTCTTCTTCGCGGGCAACATTGTTATATTTCTATACCTCTTCGCCGATTTCTATAGGAAGTCCTACTCCAAGAAAGGTAAAACCACCTCACCCATTCCATCAGAAGGATGTGTAAAAGCGAATAAGTTGGAATAACGATGGGGAAGTTCTTAATTTATTTCTAAGTAATTTATATATATTGTACATACAGTTAGGAATCTTGTGACTAATATTTTAAGTTTTTTATTTGTTTAGCTTGGAATATTCAAATAAAAATAATTTAATTTTAAAGTTGTTATTTAATTCAAACTAAATTAGGTGCATTTCTGATGTATGATTTAGTAAAATATTATTTCTTGTTTCCCTTTAACCATGATGTTAAGTAACAACAATATATACGTAAAATTGTTTGTAGAACAAACATCTTTTTATATCTATAAATGATACTGCAGAAAACAACTACTCTGCGGACATTGCCCCGACCGGTATTAAATTACACGTGCAGTATATGTGTGAACAGCGAAGAACCCTTGTCGACCAACCCACCAGACATAGACCGGATTCGGTCTTGTTAGCCCTTATCAGTATGCCATAAATTGGATAACCGTCAATGAAAGTGGCTGTTATTTCATATGTATGTTCACATATAAACTGAGTGGAGGAGAGATATAAGTGGTCTGCTACTTCCTGCTCGACCTAAGCGACTATGGAGACATACTAGATTTTTTACTTCAAAATATTACTATTTAAGCCACCTTGTCTTAATAAAATGTTGATAATAAAAAGGAAACAGGGTGTCAAAGTTGGAATTTATAAAGTGATTATCCACAAACTAATTCAAGATGAGCTGCAAGAATCAGTATGACTTTTTAAATTTAAAAACATTGCATGTTGAGAAATACTATCCGTTTCATTTTAAATCAGTGCAAATTTTATGGCTTGTCGATCTACCTTCAACATACCTAATTTGCAAGGAAATTTTGACGCCTACTACGTTAAAATATTATACAATGAACTATGCAGCTGATTGTTGAAAAGCTATTTTCTCGAAATTAGTCAATTTCTGCACTAATGAAGTATATCTTTTTTCCTCAAAACAATGTAGATTTAAGATTTTTTAACAAAAATAATAACGGTAGGACCAAAAAAGTTAAGCTCACATGTACGTCACTAAAATGGCGGATGTGGCGCTATCTAGGAAATACATCGAAATAGAAAACAGATTATGATTTCTCATATCCAAAAACATCTATTTCCTAATTTTTATGTTGATACACTCACAGACAGTGTAATTATTAGAAAAAAATCACTTTTTCAATTCCAAATTTAACACCCAGTATCTTTTTTATTATCAACATTTTATTTTTAGTTACACATTTTTTAAACCAGTTTTCATGTATACAGGGTGACGCAAAAAAATATGTAATCAACTTTTTTAAATGGAATCTCCTTTTCTGTATTTTTATTTAATTTGCCATGAAATTCTAAGTATTTTTTATGTAACATACCCTATACCTATCTTTAACCGTTTTCGAAAAAAGTACCTGAAAGTTGACATCTACATCTGGACAATCGCCACCTCATTTTGCTGAGTGAGTCCGAGATTTATTTAAATGAATGATAAAATGGTCGGTGGAAATTGGAAGATGTGGACCAATAAAGTGACCTTCAAGACCACCTGATCTTACACCCATGGATCATTTTTTATGGAATTATTTAAAATCCAAAATTTATGCAAACAGGCCTCAAAACATAGAAGATTTTAGAAACCAAATAAGACAACAGATGAGAAAAATTAACGAGAATTATAAAAGATGAACGTTTAATATAACTCTTTGTTTTAAGTGGTTTATAATCTCAAATTTTTTGGCAATTTTGTGTACAGTAGTTTGATTGATTGAATAATCTGGATACTTATTGAATTATTTTTTTGAAAGTGATTAGAGATAGGTATAAATAAAAATTTCATGGAATTGAATAAAAAGTACAAAAAAGAGAGTTTTCATTTAAAAATTGTACAATTAAAAAAAAATTGATGGGTCCGAGTCCAAGAAACGACCATGTGATTTTGAAATAAATTTATTCCACACGTTTGCCCCTCACTGTATAGTTAGTCAAGGTTAAGGCATATTGGTTTAAATCGTAATATTTTGAAGTGAAAAATCTAATGTGCCTCCATAGGCCATTACTTACGGGTCACCCTATATTTAAGCTATCGTTATATCAATATTAACAAATTTTTATTGTTTATTAGAAATTCTTTTCAGTTTCATTATTAAGATATTTAATAAAAACAATGTAACAACTGAGGAACCTTGTAACAAATTTAATAATTCATTTTTAGAGAAATATTTTGAAAAATATATTTCCAAACTTCTGTTGTGTAATTAGGTAACTAGAAATGAACATTTTTACAATCTCTTTTATCAGTAAACAGTCAAATGAAAGTAATAGATTTATGAAAATATTTATTTTATTTAACTTCATGAATAAAGTTTATACCGTTTACATAATGGATCTATAACAAAAAAGCAACTTAAAAAGCATATAGAAATTTAATAACATCATATATTATAAAATAATATCCTGTAGGCAATGATGTATATATGGTATTTAAAAAAGTATGGTAGTGTTACTAATGTTGAAAAAGCATTCGAAAATAAGTGATTTGCTTAATAAACGCATTTCCTAACACCCTCTATTTTGTGCAAAATACTGATAGCGCCAGCGTGTTCAGAACCACTGAAGACGTACCACAAGTTTTGATGGAATAGGTTGTCCTTTAAAACGTACATCTAACATTTGATTTTCTAAAATTATATTACACGTTATGTTTCTTAAAAATAAGTGCCTCTAAGACATACATATATTAAGCAAACCATTTATTTTGTGTATGTATGTTTTTTCAGCTCTAGCAATATTGCCATATATTTTTAAAACGCCCTGTATATACGGCTTAACAATGATGAAAAGATAATATGAAACTGTCATATTAACAACATTTCTCATCGGATCAGAACAGCTTTTGGAAGGAGCTGGTATAGGGGTGGAATGGTTCCTAAGTATCACAGGAGCCATAGGAGAACTCTATAAGTCTTACATAACCTACCACATGACTGGAATACAAAAAAGTATTCATGCCATGAATACTAAGTACACTGTTAAAAAATGTATTCATGATTTCTTGAATTCGGATTGCAACATTCAAGAGTACGTGAATCCTTAATTCAACATTCAAGGCGTTCTTGAATCCTGATTATGGTATTCCAGTATTCATATATGAATACAATGCTGAATATTCACAATATGTAGATTAAAATTTTAATTTAATTAAACAAATTTAAAAGCAAAAATAGTATTTTCGGGTACTGAATCTTGAATACGTCTAAATGTGATGAATACGAATACCGTCAGATATATTGTATTGAATACAATGACCTACCATCATTAAATATCTTCATTCTAAAAGCTATGTTTGTTTACAAGGACAATCACTGATTGTCGGGAAGCTGGGTTGTTAACAAAATTCGTAGGAATGCCAACAGCCTCGAAGGACTGAGAAACAAGGCTTTTTGCTAATCTAATCTGGACATAGTGTCCGCTGAAATATATATAGATTGCCAAAGAATTAGTTCTTCTTCCAAGTGGCAGTGGTGGTTATTGAATGCAGTGCAGAACTGATCAGACATCTCCTACCAAAAAATGTAGGATGGTTTAATGTTTATTGCTTTGGAAAGAGAAACTCAGAATGATGTGACCAGGTCCTGGGTACCGGAGCAGAAAGAATGTTGACGAGATAGCTAGAGACCAATCTATAACCCTACAGAGCCCGAACCATCCTTCAGTACTGGTTAATAAGATAAAAATAGAGCCATTATCTCCAGGGCAGGCAACAAAATTGTTTGATAGATTGCACCTACTTGCAAATATCTTTGTATCTACAGTAATACTATAGTTTTAGCTGCAAGGGCATCTGTAAACATGTATTATCTATTTTTATGTAAGTACCAAGTTGACATTTTTGGTTTTAGTTATCTAATCCTATAACAATGTACGTCGCATCGTTCAGTTAGATAAAATGTAGACCGTATTAGTTGTCACAGAACAAATTATGCAACCAACGCTACAAGTGTTATTTAAAAGTTGACCTAATATTAACCTGCAAAATTCGACCTTGGGAAAAATGGTGAGAGAGTCAATATAAAATTAACAAGGCAATACTTACTATTTTCTTATTGTATTCAATTCACCCTTATTTAATGTGGCGTGTTAATAAAAACAAAAAAATTCACCCAAGATTCGTATTAGCACAGAAGTTTAGGCTTGCCGAAACTAAATGACTTCCAGTTACTTCTGGAGGAAAACACGTTAAGAAATATGGCTACCTACTCATTTAAAAATGTACGTGTGGCTATAATTATAAGGCCACAATTTTCTTGTGCACAAGTGTATAAAGTAGTAGAAAATGTAAAGATGAAACATAACATGTTAAAATATTATCTTTTTCTTATTCTAAATGACTTAGCAGTTTGTAAACTGTTATTCCTTGAAGAAATCTTGTAAAATTGGTATAATGAAAATATGTTACTTCGAACTTGCATAGATTTCCCAAAATCCGTGTAAGAAAGATGTGATTAGCTGAAAATTGGATTTAAAAACAGCGCCTTTAAGAAAGCCGATATAGTAGATAATTTTTTATATATTTTTAGGTATTAATAATATTGTGTGAAACTAACTACTCAGTGGACAAAAGCCCCAACCTGCGTTGAATTACACCCACAATATCTACCCATATATTCCTTATTATTAGCTTTTGTAACATTTTTTACTGTATTAGAAAGGTATTTTACGCTAATATAAATTAAATATCCTACAATTCCTATCAATGAAGTCATATGTATGTTCTCTGATACCAAACATCTAGGTTTGCTAATGAACAATTCCACAGACAAAGCTCTATTCAACAATTATCTAAAGAAATTAATCTAATTTACTAATTGGATTGCTTCTTCAGGTGGCCTCCTGAGTAGTTAGTTTCACACAATATTATTAATACCTAAAAATATATAAAAACTTTTACATAAAAGGTGAACATAATTCAAGTAGGTATTGTCATATTTAATTCATTGACAGGCTGTCACTTTTTGTCATTGTCGATATTTAACTTCAAATAATTTTAATTTTTATAATAATTTATATAGTTAGATATTTGATTCAATTTAAAGGAAATTAGATATTTGTAGAGTGTTTCATTAAAGCAGGTTAGTAAATTAGATTAATTTCTTTAGATAATTAATTATTGAATAGAGCTTTGTCTGTGGAATTGTTCATTAGCATACCTAGATGTTTGATGTCAGAGAACATACATATGACTTCATTGATAGGAATTGTAGGATATTTGATTTGATACCTTTCTAATACAGTAAAAAAATAGTAGATCATGAACTACAAGGGTAAGTTAAATTGTTAAATTGTGTTCACTGTCGATTTTAAAATGAGTCTTAATGAATTAAATTAATATAGTTTGAACAACCAATTTAATTCATTTCAATGTGAATTTATTGTTAACTTTATATGCGGTAAACACATACCAGTGACGTCTACAACCCGCACCATCGGAGAAGCAAAGACGTAAATGTAAATTTGTACATTGTTTCAAAAACGTATTTAAAATTTTTACAACTGTTTTAAGCTAAAAAATGCATAGCTATTGAGCACCAAATCGGAATATTAATATTTCGATAACACCAAATGTTAATATCATTTAACATTTCATACATTAATTTCGATATAAGGAAAATGCTGATCCATTTCTTGTTGCCGCCGTATTCTTGAAATAGTGTTTTCTACAAATACACATAATTTTAGACATTTAAGAACTGAATAATATAGAGTTTAGGAAATAATAGGAATGTTATCTCATGCCACCTACGGATATTCAAAGGTTCAAGTAAAACGAATATATAATGACATAAAGCGGTTTAACCAACATATTTTTAGGTATAGAAGTCTTTCAAAATACGTATTTTTTTAACTTTAACTGTAGGTGTAAATATTATTATAACATAAACTTACATAGTTCTGCATATAAAATTGTTCACTTTTGTTAATAGGCATGTGAAACTAATTGTTACAATATGGGATTAAAATAAAGAAATAATGTTTGTCTTACAATCGCTTTTTCATAGGTATTCTTTTATTTAAGGAGAATTTAAATAGTAAAAGGGGATAAACAAAACATCAATAATTTTATTTTTGATATTTCTGTACTAAAAACACTACAAATTTGATCATGTTATGGCGAGAAATACGGTGACAAGGATATTGTGGTAGGATGACCCTAGTTTAGTTTTGCTCTTACGTCACTGATTTTCCAAATGTAAAAGTAGAGCACATAAAGACAGAAATAAACTCACCTACACAATATTTAATACCAAAAAAGCAAAAATCTTTTACATAATCTCAATATAAAAAGTTTATTCAAAAGATTTAAAAAAAAACTATTTTAGGAGGAAAGTTGGTATAAGACTAGCAAATGCTTTTATCGACATCAAAATTAACAGAAAAATCAACCAAATTCCAGTGTCCTTTTTTTAATCAAATTATTTGATCCTTCAATATACATAGTGTTTTCAAAAGAAGTAGCACAAATTGTGTCGGTGAAGCTAAACTAAACATGTTTTGCATAAAAATTATCATAGTAAAATGTACACTTCTCAAAAGATACAACGCTTAGTTTTTAACAAAATATGGAAAGGAAAATACATATCTCAAATTTTCAACTACTTATTACATACGCAATTTTCCGAACAAGTCTGTTCCGCAGGATGAAGTGAAATAAAAGAAGATACTCTGCCAATTTCATTACATTATATTATATAAAGAAAAAAGTTATCACTGTAACAATTTATTACAAAAATTATACACAATATGTCTTAAAAACTTTTAAATTTCTAAAGAACCTATTACAGAAACATTTTCAGTGAAGAATTATTATTAATTTAATGTAGATCAGAACACTTCTGACGTGACAAAATTAGCTTCATGTAGTTATATATAAAATATATCAATTTTATTTAAATCAGTGTGACTTCACGTGTATTTCTCCTTTCGTTACATTTTCATCACTCTCTTTGCATTTGGATAAGTAATTATTATAATTACAACTATCGGATTCAACGTCTTTTTTTCGATGATGTGCCATATTATCCTGGTTACCACTGTAAGCCGTTTTGTAGAAATCCGTAAAGAGGTAATAAAGAATTGTAGCATTTGGTAAAGTAAAGCAAAGCGAAAGTTTTGGATACCCGCAGTCTACGAAGAACAACTGGCTGCTGTGCACAAATGCCACACAAAATTGTGCCTAAAAAAATAAATGATATTAATGTGTTGCGCATTAATGATTTAGATTTAAAAGAAAAGACCTAGATATTATTCTGAAAATTTCACACATATAATTTGAAGCCAATCTGAAACTCGTTTGGTTACCATGGAAACCCAAAATATTTCCGGAAATATTCTTCCTTCTGGGTACCCCGGACGATATTAAGTGGAAATATTTATGTCAAAGTAATAATACATAGGATAGGCTTGGCATCTCTTTTAACTGTTTTACTGTATTATTCCACATAACTTTTACCACACTCTTCTTATAACCATCTGAGATATTTTTCTTCATGTCCATCTTCTAAAATTTGACTCAGTGCTTCAATCGAAATAGATGGATTGTTAATATTTTAAGATTTTTCATAGCAAAACTGCAAAAATTATACCCACACGAGTTTTTTTACACCGCTTTGTATTTTGTGGCACTAAATTTTCAACTTCCTTTCTAATATTCTCTTGATTTTCTTTTCCATAACGCAACATTTTTACTTAACACTTCACTCGACAAAATGAGAAAATTTAACGTGGTATAATTTTTCACATACCAATAAACATTCATGGCCAAATAACCCTACCTTTTCCATGTCTCTAAATAATCTTACTGTCAAAAAAAATTAATTAAATTTAAAATATGTTAGGTGTGAAATTTTCCTCCTGAATCCCCCTGGAATTAAAAAACCGGAAATTTCCGGTAATAATCTAAGGACTAGGGAGAATATAAATAAGAATACTTTCTGATCTAGATTTTTTGTTTCTTAGTCTATATCACCAAATACAAACAACGTCAAAATTTTTGGACCTCCTATATATAAAATGATTCGATTAAGCCCAGTGGTTTTTCTTAATGTGGTAAAAAAAGTTCATATACTTAGGGAACAAAAAAGACAATAAAAAATTGCAGACCATGAACCTTTACTTTATTACCAATATTTTTACAAATCTGGTCAGTTTGGCAGTGCATTCAGCCAGGTGCTAGGTCCTCATTTTTATACATTATAATACCAGGACGTGAAATTTTTGCGTTCACCCGAGCAAGAATGTCGAATATCGAATATGTTGGGCATTCCTAGATCATCTGTTGTACGAATAGTACAACCTCGATAACTAATGAAAGGGAGGATCGGTATTTGGTACAATATGCCTGTAGACACCGCACATCTTCAGCTTCAGCTCTCAAGGCCCACTTTCAAGGTACGTTTCGCCGTGTTATATCGACACCTACTATTCGAAGACGACTCCACAACGCAAATTTACGTGCTAGAAGACCATTATGGGTCTCCACTCTACTTCCAAGGCATCGTGCTGCCCGTCTCCAGTGGGCGCGAGAGCAGTGCGCGCCAGTGGCGGTGGGTATATTTACAGACAAAACCAGAATTGGGCTGGTTACTGATGACAATCGAAAAAGAGTCTGGAGAGAACCAGGTCGTCAACAGCAACTTTATTTTCCCCGTGAAGGAGGTACCGTAATGTTTTATGGTGGAATAATGTCCAACCGCCATATCCGATTAGTTCGCATACAACAGAATATGACCAGTCAAATTTAAATCGAACAATTTATTACGCCCATTAACTACCCCCTACATAAAGAATTAGGTGAAAAGTTTGTGTTTATGGACGACAGCGCTCGACCACACTACGTAAGAATAAGGGTTCAAGAGACACTCGAAGCAGGACATATCAATAGATTAGATTGACCAGCGAACTCTCCTGACATGAATCCTATTGAAAACATGTGTGATTTCATTGCTAGAGCCTATCATAATCATATTCCTCCACCTCAGACTGCAGATGAGTTAGTCGTGGCGGCAGAAGAGGAATGGAAAAATATTCTGCAAGAGATCGTTAACTGCTTGATTATCTCAATGCACAGGTGTGTCAATATGATATTGGAACGTGATGGACGTTATATCGACTATTAGTCAAGTAGAGAACTTGCTTTGTTGCTTCTTTCAGATTTAATAAATGTTGTCAAAAATGTCACACATTTGCTGGTTTTTAATTTTCTAAGTACTCAGTTTATCGAACATATTCTTTTCACAAAAAAAAAACAAGATTGAGGAAACAATATACTTTTATAAATGTATTTGATTTTTCTGGCAAAAAGATTTCTTTAACAAAAATGAGGGGAAGTACAAAGACTTTTGACGTTGTGTGTATTAGAAACTTTGTTTGTGCAAGTTGGTAATTAATTGTATAAAGAACAGCCCTTTGTCAATATATTTTCATATACCTAATTTAATTTTAATCGTTCAACGCTTTTCCGTTTTATGGATTGCTGTGATGAAATGTCTACGTACCAATTGAATTGTTGTCAAGTATTTCTTCCACCAAAGATACTTTTGGTACTGGGGTCCCATGGCAGCAAACATATAATATAAGTACATGATTATATGAACGAATGAGTTAATTAAACCTATAAAAGTAGCGTGACCTCCCGGAAAATATTTCACCACACCCCAACTCATCACTGGCATTACAGTGTGATGATAAACGTGCAAAATTGAAATCTGGTTGTTCTTTTTTCTTAAAACAAAGAAAACTGTATCCAACAGTTCCGTCATTTTGGCTAGAAAATAAAGGTGTACCATTCGAGCCACCTACAATTCATTAATATGTATAAACAGTCTATACAGGGATGGCCAAAAGTAGGGAATAAAATTTATATCTTTTGAATGAGTGATTTTTTTAAACACCGAAACACGTTAACTGATCTTGATTTTTGCCCATCTTTCGCTTACATAGTAATTAATTTTTCTTAAACCCCATAACCCCCAGCTACCTCTACTTATTTTTCAAATGGAAACATAAGACATGGCGAATCCAGCCATATCAAATGAACAAGTTTTATGTTTTCAATATCAAGGTTTATAGGGTTGTATAAAATACATATTTAACAAGTGAAATAGAATTTAATTACCTTCAGTATTTTTGATGTTCGAAGATTCTTTGATGAAATGTTTCCAAATCGTTGGATTGGTAGACGGGTACAGTTGAATAGCCGCCAAGATCCCCCGACTCAACGCCCCTGGATTATTTTCTTTGGAGATATTTGAAACAAAGAGTCTACCAGGATAGACCGGATAATATTGAGAATTTAAAGAATAAGATTAGGGCGGAGAAAAATAATTTACCAGCTGAAGTCATTCGAAATGCTGTGGACAGCTTTTACTTTGGAGAATGCCAAATAGTGAATGGAGGACATTTTCAGCATTTGCGGCATTGAGTTTTTTTTTTGTAAATTATCTAGCAGTTTCAATTTTTAAATTAAAAAAAAACTTGTTATTGAAAACATAAAACTTGTTTATTTGGTATTAAGTTTTTCAACGAGCCCCCTCATGCCTTATGTTTCCATTTGAAAAAAAAAGTAGGTGTAGCTGGGAAAAAGAAAAATTAATTATTATATAACCGAAGGATGGGCAAAAATCAAGATCAGTTAACGTGTTTCGGCGTTTTAAAAAAAAATTAACTCATTCAAAAGATATGAATTGTATTCCGTACTTCTAGCCATCCCTGTATACTGGGAGGACCAACGAAAACTTTCGTACTTTAAAATGAAAATGTGAGAAAACGTTAGAACCCGTCGATTTCTGATTCGAGGTGGAACTACTTGTCTGCTTTTTTCATCCCCGTAACTTCAATCTCCTACTGGAGGGAAGCACGACCCCCTGATTTTGAATAGGAGTGTTGCGATACTTCATTTTATAGATCTTATCGAGTCATATATGTGTATATGATTATAATTTCGCGTTAAAATTTTCATCGATAACGAAATGACAGCTAAAGAGGCAATGTGGAATTTACGTCCAGGATATTATTCTTATCAGACATGGCATTTGAGATGTATTTATTTCTTTGTTATTTTTTTGTAAAAAAAGTTAGTGGACGCATCATGTGTTCGATTTTCAGTTCGTCGTGCATTTTTAAGAACGTTGCAACCGTGTCAAATCGATTTTTAATTTTTAGTCGAATTAAAATGGTGTATTTCGAGAAGAAAAAAGTGGAAATTATAAAATTGTCTTTTAAAAATTACGACTGTCCCCGAGTAACACCGGCTTCATTTAATGAGCAGCATCCTGAAAAAAATGTATTCGCTGCTTACATTTTGCAACTGGTTGCCAAATTTAACGCTACTAGTACAGTCGGAAATAGGGTGCACACACAATAATCAAGAAAATTCTAGATACGATTGGTACAGGAACTGAACGAGGATTATTTTGATCGCCGGCTCCAATTCTGTGAAGTGATCAGTGAAGTTATTAACAATAATCTGAACTACATATTCGATATACAGTATGCGCCAAAAGCATGGAATAAATTCAATAAAAACGAAACAATTATTTTTTGGGAAAAATCCTCGAACAGGTCGATTTTTAATATAAAAAATACATATTTTAGGGTAAAATGCGATTTTCAAATGTCATTTGTTTTCGAGTAATGACGTCATCGATTTTTTTTTAAATGGCAACACCATATTTTTTCTTTTATTCTGAAACATCGTTTAATTCTCTATCAGACAGTACTAAAATTTTGCCCTCTTACATAGGAAAGTCTTCGAGTAAATGACGATTGAATGTTAGAAAACGTAAATTTTATCCATAAAAAAGTAACAATTTTGAGATATATAAAATAAAATACAATTGATTCAATTTTATACTTAAATTAAATGTTCGAATTGCCATCCACCAACAACTCTAAATATCTTTGTCCTGTAAGGGTTCCTTCAAAGAAGAAAGGCCCTACTATTCTGTCGTCAACTATTCCAGCCCACACATTTAATTTCTGAGGGTGTTGGGTATGTGCCTCTGCCATCCAATGAGGATTTTCCCGACTCCAATATCTGCAAGTTTGACGGTTTACTGTACCATTCAGACAAAATGTGGCCTCATCTGAAAAAAGTATTTTCCGGTGTAAATTTCTATTTCATTGACATAAATCTTCATTGAGTTCCTGCACAAGTTGAATTTTGTAGGGATGATATGTTTCCTTCCTCAAGATACGTAGCACTGTGCTCTGACTAGTGTCATTGTTTAATGCAACCAATCGTGAAGAATTATGAGGATTATCCACCATACTTATCAAAATGTTCTGCTTCTGATTTTCATTAATACTTGGACGTCCAGGTCTTGGAATATTTATAACATTGCCGTTTCTCTAAATTTAGACTCTACCTTACTGACTGTTGATTGGCTGATAGGGCGATCTGGATATTTTTCATTAAATAAATCGCAAACTTCCTGCTGAGTTCTGGTCATATTCCCGCATCCGATAAGAATTAAAATTTCGATTCTTTGAGTAACAGTTAAATGTGCCATAATACTTTAAATTGAATAATAATTTCTATGTCGCTTACAATACTTATTAGAAAGTCGGTGTGACAATGACACTTTGCAAAGATTTTCACCTACGTGATCCATAAAAGAACTATGGAATTCGAAAAACTATACTTGATAACGTTTTTGCTTTATTTTAATTGATTTACGTTTTCTAACATTCAATCGTCATTTACTCGAAAACTTTCCTATGTAAGAGGGCAAAATTTTAGTACTGTCTGATAGAGAATTAAACGATCTTTCAGAATCAAGGAAAAAAATATGGTGTTGCCATTTAAAAAAAAATCGATGACGTCATTACTCGAAAACAAATGACATTTAAAAATCGCATTTTACACTAAAATATGTATTTTTTAAATTAAAAATCAACCTGTTCGAGAATTTTTCCCAAAAAATAATTGTTTCGTTTTCATTGAATTTATTCCATACTTTTGGCGCATACTGTATGTTTTTCGGATGAGTGTTCGTTTTACCTTAACGGCATTTCAAATAGCCATAACTGCCGGCATTGTCAGATGAAAATCTGTGATTATTTCGTCAAGTACATAATCAGCATCCTCAAAAATTAAATGTTTGTACAGGTATTTATCGAAATCACATAATTGGCCCCTTTTCTACCCGGCAATCTCAGTGGCGAAATTTATCTGGAATTATTAGAGAAGCAGACAAGTAATTCCCCCTCGAATCAGAAATCGACGAATCCGAGCGTTTTTCCACATTTCAAGCCAGAAAATCGATGTGTAACGTTTTAGTTGGCTCACCCTGTATATATGCAAGTAAAAAAACTTACCCTTATTGCTTGAGGGTTATTTGAGTAATCAACTGGTTCACACATCCAGTTATAGTGCAGCCAAGCTGCATTTAATCCCTACAATGATACAAAGTGTGAAAAATTGTAAAAAAAAAAACTATATTATTATTGATAATACTGAATAAAATTATTTGTATCTTAAAAAATATAAACGTAAATATTTCACCTCAACAACTATATATGTACTGAATAAGACTTGTAGGAAATTATAAATAATGAGTGTCTTATTGAGGTCCCACGGCTTCCGATTTTTCATAAATTTTGGCCCCCAACTTAATATGAAATATAAATATACGGACAAGATTAGCAGTCCATGAATGGGGTGTTTTACTAAGAACCAGTTATTCGTTCGAGGATCTGAAATAGAAGTAAATTTTGCAGTGCATACGCTTGAAACATTTCAATATTTTACGTAGATCTATAACGGATTATCAATATTATTGTGATTATTATAAAATATTATTTTAACTATATGCATATAAATAACAACCACTTAGAGAATATAACAAAAAATATAAAAGATCAAGGTTGAAAATAAATAGTTGAATTGTTCTATTGCACATCGAGTGGTAAATATGTATATGTATAATGGTGTATCATCTGAACTGAACAGTACACATACAGGGTATACCAACGAAAATTTGCCCCCTCCTATAATTGGAAAACCGAATAATATTTCAAAATTCGCCGAGACCCGTCGATTTTTGTTCTTGGGGGGAGCTTTTTTGACAGTCAAGCCAACTCGATATGTTCATCCCCCTACTGCCTAGCAACCCCAACTTAAAAATTTCAAATGCAACTACCTCACTTGTGGCACATCATTTTAAAGCCCTTTTCATTGCGAATACAGTGACGTACCGTTTTTAGAAATCGGTTGAGATTTGACAGAATTATTGGTTACAAACGAAAAGATGACAAACCAACTTACGCGTAGTAATTTCTACACAAATGCCAACCACTAATAAGTTTTTCATATACTACACATGACCGCATTACCTAATTGCTATTGATGTGTCTATCAGTTTACAAAAAAGTCAGAAATGAATTAAAAAATCTGAAGCAAATAATAAATCAGATTTATTTGATGAATTGCTCAAAATGACACCCGTTAACTCCTAAACAATAATACAGTCTGTTTTCAAATTCTGTTCGAACATTATTAAAGACATCCGCAGTTATTAATCGGCATTCTTCTACAATTCTCTGACGTAGCACTTGCAATGTTTCCGGCTGAGTGGCGTATACTCGTGATTTTAAATGACCCCACAGAAAAAAGTCCAAAGGGGACAGATCCGGAGATCTTGGTGGCCATTCGACGGGACCTCTTCTGCCAATCCAATGCCCCGGGAAATGGTCATCCAAAAATTGTCGCACAGCAGCAGCATAATGCGGGGGCGCACCACCTTGTTGGAAGGTTATTTCATTTTCTAGTAAATTGTCGTCACTTTCTAAAATCTCTGTTATCCTAAGATCAATTGTACTTTCCAATAATTCTAGATAGGTGTTTCCATTATTATTACCTTGGATGAAAAATGGTCCAACAAGATGGTCGCCCAAAATGCCTGCCCAAACATTCAATTTTTGAGGTGTCTGAGTATGAAATTCTCTGATTAAATGTGGATTAGTATCACTCCAATAACGATTTTGTAGAGAAGATTTGGATTCAGTAGAAGTTGTTCACTAAAGTATTCGCAAAATTGGTTACGGCGATCAAAGTCATCTTCATGTAACTCTTGAACTAGCGTCATCTTAAATGGATGAAACTTGTGTTTTTTCAAAATTCGATGAACACTGGAACGGAATACGCCAGAAGCTTGAGACACAGTTGTAATCGATTGCTTATTATCCATCTGTACATGACCCAAAACTGCCACTTCAACTGCTTCATTTCGAACTGTTACTTCACGTTTCCTGTTTAAAAGCGAACCTGTTGCAACAAATTTGTCAGTCAGGTGTTTAACGTACTGGTGGTTTACATTTTTTCAGGATGATTGGCATTAAAAATTCGTGCTGTAGCTTTAGCGCAATCGTGATTTCGATAATATATTGCAACAATTTCTACTCTTTCCGCGATAGAATAAACCATTTCGAACACACGTTAATACTTTTAATAACGGCTGAAACTAACGATTTGTTGGTCACAAGCAAAAACACCGACTGTTTTTGTAGTACTGATTTTTTGTTATTTTGAAAAGGTCTGAATTCCTATAAACTTAAGTATCTTCTACTAATAACTATTTTAGTATCTAGTTTTATTTGCTTCAGCTTTTTTATTTCATTTCTGACTTTTTTGTAATCTGGTAGACACATCAATAACAATTAGGTAATGCGGTCATGTGTAGTAGATGAAAAACTTATTAGTGGTGGGCATTTGTGTAGAAATTACTACGCGTAAGTTGGTTTGTCATCTTTTCGTTTGTAACTAATAATTCTGTCAAATCTCAACCGATTTCTAAAAACGGTACGTCACTGTATTCGCAATGAAAAGGGCTTTAAAATGATGTGCCACAAGTGGGGTAGTTGTATTTGAAATTTTTAAGTTGGGGTTGCAAGGCATTAGGGGGATGAACATATCGAGTTGGCTTGACTGTCAAAAAAGGTCCCCCCAAGAACAAAAATCGACGAGTCTCGGCGAATTTTGAAATATTACTCGGTTTTCCAATTATAGGGGGGTCAAATTTTCGTTAGGATACCCTGTATAATTTAGCTGCAATCCGAATGGGTTGATGCGGCACCAGTAAAGTCGCACTCAATTTTCCGGTACGCAACGTTGGAAGGAACGGGGCGACCCGAAGCTTTCCCAACATGGAAGCAATGTTCTGGAAATGGTAATAACCCAAGAGTTCCACAGGCACCTCTGATAGACAGTATTCAAATTACAATTGATAGAGGCCTAGAGCAGATGAAGAATGCTCCAAGAGAAACCCAGATCAAAGGATAAGTAGAAAAAAAACCTCTATCAGGAAGATTCTCTTTTAAGAACCTGGCTTGCGTCCTCGTGAGAATTATATAATCCACTAATGCTGGATTTTTCCAAGATAACCAGAAACACAAATGGAAAAGTACCCACAACATGGAAAACACTAAAAATCAACCACAGGAAGTATTGGTAATTATAACAGGGTTTTCCATCAAGAAGAAAATTTTCCCACGAGACACACCTTTTTCCGGTCAGTTTGCTCTACTTCTCTTTTTTTTTTGTAAAATCCCCACTACATTGGTTCAGAAAGACGTTTTGCGGAAACAATCATCAGTACCAACAAAAATAATTAACATATCTCCAATTTCAGCAGGAAAGAAGCATATCTATAGTCTGTTTGGAAATGAAAGAGAGTAATATAACCCCGATATAAGAACCGGCCATGGCGTGGTAATATTTCGTTTCAGGTGATTATCGGGTAACACTAATGCTAACAGGAATATACGAGGACGTGCTAGTGCAGTACTGTAAAATTCGACTTGTATTTAGTGACTATTGTGCAAGTGGATATAATATTGTTTGGGTAAGATGTCGAGCTTATCAGATTACGTACCTGCTAAACTCGTGAAAAGATGTGCGCTGTCTCAGAATGAGAATATTATTATATTAAATGTATTTAATGCATTGAAACACCAAAATCCTACCAACAGTGTTGACGACATCGTGGAAAAGTGTTCCAAAATGACAGGGATTGGAAAATCGACTATCTACAGACTTTTAAAGGAAACAAAAAATGAACAAGATACTGTAAATCCCCCAAAATCATCTACAGGGAGATCAAAAGTCGTTATAGATGATTTCTTCAAAAATGTCATTCGCAGAAAAGTACACTCATTTTATTTAAAAAAAAATACCAACGCTAAACAAAATTTTAAGTGAACCTTCAGAGGACAACGATTTGCCAAAAATCAGTAGAAGCAAATTATGGTCCGTCTTACGCGAGTTGAATTTTTGCTGGGAAAAGCAGAACAGGAAGTCAGTTCTTATCGATAAAGATGAAATTATTTGTTTGCAAAGATCCTACTTAAGATCAATTTGAAAATTCCGTGACGAAGGGAGGAATATTTTTTATCTAGACGAAACTTGGGTCAACGAGGGATATACTGTAAAAAAGTATGGCAAGATAAAAATGTAAAAAGTTTTCGACAAGCATTTTTGGATGGACTTTCAACAGAGTTCAAGGCACCTTCAGGTAAAGGGCGAATATTAATAGTGACACATATAGGTAGTGCCAGTGGTTTTGTAGATGGCGGTTTACTTTTATTTGAATCTAAAAATACAGGTGACTATCACGAAGACATGAACGCAGATGTTTTCGAAGAGTATTTGATAATGCCAGTTACCATTCACGGCAAACCGAGCGAACACCTACGACTGCTTGGAGGAAAGTCGATATAATTCAATGGTTATCCGGAAAAAACATTTCTTTTGAAACTAATATGGCGAAAAAGGAACTTTTGACACTTCTCAATCTTAATAAATATCAGAAAAAATATGTTATCGATGAAATGGCAACACATCGGCAAATAACGGTACTACGGTTACCACCTTATCACTGTGAACTTAACCCAATCGAATTAATCTAGGCGCAGGTAAAAGGAGATGTAGCGCGAAATAATACGACGTTTAAATTAAGTAACGTGAAATTGTAAAAAATGTTAAAAATTTCTTGGAACGAGTAACGGCAGATAACTGGCAAAGATGTATACCTACATCATGTACAAAAAAAAGAGGAGAAAATATGGAAACTCGATAATTTAATTGATGTTACTGTGGAACTTATCGTTAACAATCTAGTTGACGAAGATAATTCAAAATATTTAGAGGATAAATTTTAATATACCTACCTTTTTATTTTCTTTATTATACATTTATACAACACTACATTTACTCACCATAATTTGAATTTTCAAAATACCTATATTTTTGTGTAGAATAAAAGTCTATTCATTAAATTTAAATAAATATTTTGATAATAATATTGAATAATTTTATTTGAATTAAAAAAGACTATTTTTTCAAGATATGAATATATTTTCCGGATGAATTGTTTTACAATTATTATTAGAGAAGATAGAATATTAGAAAAGTATATAGTTCGCTACAAAGTAACCACTGTCTTAATGTTTTATTTATTCATTCTAGTTTATAATAATTAAAACCGTTATAAATACATCTCAAAATGTACGTACATGATTATCTTGTTCAAAATCAACAATTTGCATTGGCAATATTTATTAATAATTTTTCGGCACTTCGATGACACGGATTCTTAAAATCAAGTGTCGTGGATTGTTTTTAAACTTTGACAAGACGTTATACAAATTAAAATAAGAAAAATCTAAGATAATTAGTGCATTTTAATTACCAAATTTCAGTAATGTTAATCAAAAAGTTTACGGCCAACTGTCAAATTTTTTCTTATTTTAACCAATAGAGACCACTAGTCTAAAAGCATGGTTTCCCGAAATTGTATAATCGCAATGCCAGTTTTCTCAAAAACTTTGCTTCATATATATTTTAAGGAAATGTATTATTTCATCAAAAACAAGAGTGATAATTATGTTAGAAAGAATCCTCAAATGAATCTAGCACCTCATCCACCATGAATAAGTAATATAAATTGTTCCTGCTGTTGATGAACCACGGGTTTTACCAATTTCATAGACTATTTTGGCTTGGAAGCATTTTTGACAAAGAACGCTGATCAAAGTGAACCTTTTTGATTAGTCATATCCACAGAAAATTTTGTACAATGTGTGGTAGGTCTGTCTAATAATTAGAGAAACATTGTAAGAAAGCATGTTTAAGAGATGCCTAAAAACTAGAATATAAATATTATATATATATATATATATATATATATATATATATATATATATATATATATATATATATATATATATATATATATTGCATGTATAAGAAACTGTTCTAACCATATGTAATAATCAAAATATCAAAATCATAGTTTAGTTTTTATGCAACATTAAATTTGTTAAGCATTGTCTCAAAGTTTTGTTGCTTATCACTTTTTTTTGGTAAAACAGATATGAGGGTAAAGTTGTACGTAAGTCTTCTTACACATTTTACAGAACATATAACTGAGGAGAAAATGAATTTATTAAAAGCAAATTCATCTGTATCATTTTAACTAGTTTTCTTTAATTCATGTGTAGAAAAATATTTTACAGTTGTAAGCCTTTAAATTTATGTTTTCTAAGTTAGATAAGTTTGTTTTATTCTAAAATTATATATAATTTTGCCAAACTACATATAACATATTTCATTTTATTTGAATTATTACTTACCTGCAAGTTCATTGAATAAATAGTCATAGTGCATTACCAAATTTGTATTATAATTGAACATTTTCTACTGTCCTGTCCCTTCTTTTAGACAGGTGTTTCTTACTAAACACGACTGTGTAATATTATAATGCATTATTTTGACAATTTTTGAGTATATTTAAATGCATACTAGTCGCTGAATTATATTAGTGATGTCAACAAAATATAATAGCCATTGTGCCTTAAATTTTACGCCGTCGACAAAATTATTATTTATGTGACTATGATTTACAATACAAAAACAGCAGCAAACTACAAAACAAGTTTTACCTAAAATTTAAATAATTCTTTAGTATGCCCATATTTGTCCATTTGTAAACCAATCACAAAGAATGTTGTTAATAATTTATGAGGGCATTTCTGTGAAGCAAATTTAAACAGTATTTTGATAGAACGTACATGACTTTTGTTTTGCATAATTTAAATTTTTTGAACTTTATTTATCGATATTACAGGTGAACTTTGTTTTGCATACAAAATATTAAGAAAAATAACTTGTATATACTTTACCACAGCAGAATGACATTTTATAGTAAAAATATCTTCCCAATAACAATCTGCACTTCGTTAATGTATTTTAATACAAAATACGACAAATTCAATAACATGATTTCGTAGATAATTTTATGAAGAATATTTTGTATGACGACATATCTAAATAAATGCATTGCTTTCCAAATACATGTGGTCAATTTCTTTACAATGGCAAGTATATCTGGAGAATAGGACATAAACTGATTATACTGAGAGTACTATTTGTTTGTAAGTAAACATTTACAAAGCATATTATGAGACATCATTATTAAGACCGCATCAGCATTGCTATAAGTTCGGTAACATCCCAAACATCCTTCAAATCTGGGGGACTAAAGCTCTGGGTGGACTGTAAAAATGTTTTTTTATTTCAGTTCTGAAATATATCTGTGATAATGTTTATGAATATTTTGGGAGGGAGCTAATTTCGTAGATAATTTTATGAAGAATATTTTGTATGACAACATATCTAAATAAATGCATTGCTTTCCAAATACATGTGGTCAATTTCTTTATAATGGCAAGTATATCTGGAGAATGGGACATAAACTGATTATACTGAGAGTACTATTTGTTTGTAAGTAAACATTTACAAAGCATACTATGAGACATCATTATTAAGACCGCATCAGCATTGCTATAAGTTCGGTAACATCCCAAACATCCTTCAAATCTGGGGGACTAAAGCTCTGGGTGGACTGTAAAAATGTTTTTTTTTATTTCAGTTCTGAAATATATCTGTGATAATGTTTATGAATATTTTGGGAGGGGGCTAATTTCGTAGATAATTTTATGAAGAATATTTTGTATGACAACATATCTAAATAAATGCATTGCTTTCCAAATACATGTGGTCAATTTCTTTATAATGGCAAGTATATCTGGAGAATGGGACATAAACTGATTATACTGAGAGTACTATTTGTTTGTAAGTAAACATTTACAAAGCATACTATGAGACATCATTATTAAGACCGCATCAGCATTGCTATAAGTTCGGTAACATCCCAAACATCCTTCAAATCTGGGGGACTAAAGCTCTAGGTGGACTGTAAAAATGTTTTTTTTATTTCAGTTCTGAAATATATCTGTGATAATGTTTATGAATATTTTGGGAGGGGGCTAATTTCGTAGATAATTTTATGAAGAATATTTTGTATGACAACATATCTAACTAAATGCATTGCTTTCCAAATACATGTTGGTGTTAGCTTTATTATTTATTGCTAAATTATTGTAACTGGGCTAATTAACAAATTAAAAACTCCACCCCCGAAATCACTAGAGAACCGGAATTTTTTCCAGGATTTCTGGCTTATTAAGGCAAACCATCGGCATAAGATTTTTGCAAATATAATTGTTTATTGTTCGATTGTTGCAACGTCGCTAATTAACAAATTAATAATTCTACTCCCGGAATTGTTAGAGAACCAGATTCTTTTTGCAATAACTCTGGGATCATGGGGAGAACCATCGGCACAAGGTTGTTGCACGAAATTGTTTATTTTTCTATTTTTGCAACCTGGCTAATTAACAAATTAATTACTCCCGGAATCACTAGAGACTCGAAATTTTTTCCGGGATTTCTGTCTTTTTAAGGCGAACCATCGGCACAAGATTTTTGCAAATATAATTGTTTATTGTTCAATTGATCCCAGAATTATTGCAAAAAAAATCCGATTTTCTAACGATTCCGGGAGAAGAGTTATTAATTTGTTAATTAGCGAGGTTGCAACAATCGAACAATAAACAATTATATTTGCAGAAATCTTGTGACGATGGTTTGCCTTAATAAGCCAGAAATCCTGGAAAAAATTCCGGTTCTCTAATGATTTCGGGGGTTGAGTTTTTAATTTGTTAATTAGCCCAGTTACAACAATTTAGCAATAAATAATAAAGCTAACACCAAAGTGATAAAGAGGGACCTCGAAAACCCCCAAGAGAACATTTTTCAGACATTTTCGTTGAATCGTGTGTGACATTTGCCATATGTTCAACAAAAATGGGTCATTTGTTAAATAAACAATTAAAAATTTGCGAGCGTACAGAGGTTAGATGTACCTTTTGTTATAAAAATTCCCTGAACATTTTGCAGAAAACCGCATCTCAATCGGACTTCTCCGCAAAAAGTTGTCTATTTTCACATTTTTCATGCTAATTTGACGCGACTATTTCTAAAGAATGGTTTTTAATTATAAAGGCAAAAAATAAGTAAAGTGTTGAAAACAAATAAAGAAAACAATTGTGACGTACAAATATTATACGCACTAGATTTTATAAACCTATTTCTTTTGTTCGCGTCAATACCAAGATATGGTAAATAGATTCAAGAACTGAATTTATTAATTTAACTTTAATCCTAATCAACGATATGTTTCTTAACCGAAACGCTAAAGCAACCATCTGGACCTCAAAGGAAAACTATCTGTCCCGAGGTACGTCTAGACATCCTTCGAGCAAAAAGGTCGTTATTATACACAGGGTGATTGAAGGGAACCCCGAATATTCGAAAGGGGTGTTTAGGGGGCAAATGTGAATAAAAAAGCCTAACAAACATATATCCGAATGTCAACGGTTACTGAGATACCAATGAAAATAATTTTATTGCTATTTTTGCGAAAGCTGTTATTATTTGATATTTTATTTTAAGTAGTACATTGATTTTGACGTTAGTGATTTAAACGCTTATTTTATAACTGTCACATTTATTTTTACATATGCGTTAGTTTAGTCGGTATTGTACACATATAATTTCGTAATGTGGCAAACATTTAGTCATCGAGAATATGCTGATATTATTTTTATTTATGGGTATTGCAACGGCAGCGCTAATCGTGCACTTGCTGAATGTCGATGTGGCTTCCCGAACAGAAGAGTGTCAGAGAATGTATTCCAGTAATCACACTACGGCATGGAAAGTCGTTCACAAAAATGGACGGTGATAATGATTTGTTCACTTATGAGACTCAATTCACTCGTGATGGAATAAATAAATAACTGTCACAATGAACTTCGTTGGTCAGATGAAAATCCGCACGCCACGGTGGAAAGCAACTTTCAGCATCGGTTCAGCATTAACGTGTGATGTGGTATGATTAATAATCAATTACTTGGCCTAGTTGTGCTAAATATTCATCTTACTCGAGCTAGATATGTAGAATTTTTAGATAATAATTTGACAGATCTATTGGACGATGTTTCATTGGATATTAGGTAAAACATGTACTTTCAACATGATGGTGCCCCTGCCCATTTTAGTCGTGTTCTGGTCAATCATCTTAATCGCTTTCCACAAAGCTGGATTGGCCGAGGTGGTTTTCAAAATTGGCCACCAAGGTCATCAGATTTGATCCTCTTGATTACTGCTTTTGGGGGTGGTTTAAATCATTAGTATATGCAACAAAAGTGAACACAAAACACTCAAGAGAGGCGCTATTCGATCGGGCTGTCAATTGTGCGGCACTTATAAGAGAAAACAGTATTAAGACAAATTACAACAAAGACGATTTTAGGCAGAGAAATATGTAAAGATTAATTTGCGAGGTTTTATAGATGCAAAACAGGAAAAGAGATTGCAACTAACATTAAATTAAAAACAAGCAAAATTAACAATTTTGTATTAATAATTTAAAAATAGTAAAAACAATTAACAGCACTAAGATTTGTTATGTCAAAATAGGTACCTTTTATTTATTTATTTTTTTTTCGTTAATTTAAATGTATTTAACAATTGGTGCAACTTAATTAATGGCAGATAAAAGAAAATTAATGTTTATATTAGTAGACTTACCCTTATGTATGAATTGTCCAAGTCTGGCGCTTTTACCATTTTACCATTACCATTTTTAATTTTAGTGTAGTAGATAGTTCTAAAATACAAAGCATTATGATAGTATTGTGTGTTGCATAACATTTATTTAGGATTCAGGAGTTCAGTCAGTTACAATATTAGAAAGGATAGTTCCAAGTAGTACCGAATTACTGATTTATATTATTTGTTTTATCATTCTGCTAACTCCTCAACAATTTTCTCTTATTAAATTATTGCTGAAATTTAATTTGATAATATGGCCAACTTGATTTTTTAAGACCTATTTTGATTTCTTCATCTAGATTGCCTTGAAATTATCATTGTCCTGGATCTAGATGATCTAAGAAAAACTAAACGATGCAATTTCTTTTACCATTTTAAAATTTACAATAAAAAATTGAAATTTAAAAAGTATTGTATTGTTTTCTTAAAAAATAAAAGTTTTATAAATTTAATGGTTTCTTAAAAATTAATAGTATTTTCTATAGTTAAAAATTGACATAGTTATCTTAAAATGTAATGTATTAATAGCTTTTCTTTATAATAAGAAATTCAAATTTAATTCTTTAACAAAACTTTCTAAAATGAAAAAAATTGGAAAAATTGTTTAAAATTAAAACTTGTTTGGCCTGAAGGTGAGGTGCAAAATTTGACCTCGAAACCGGTCGTCAGCTATTGAATAAAGTATTGTGAGTTGACAGAATTTTCCTATTCCTTGTGAATTTTAAAAACTGAACTCACATTTATCAATTTTTAAATTACACAACAGAAGTTTGAAAATATATTTTACAAATTCACAGGTCCACATAAAAAAATGGTGTGTGCTGACAGTCCCATTATATTTTTTCCAAGTATTTTTACCCGCTGAATACGAATCTAAAGTCAAAATGAGAGGTCGGACAGCAAATTTTAGAGAAAACGCATAAAAACGATAAAAAATTACATCTAAAATTTACACAGGTCCACAAAAAAAAGTCATGTGTGCTGGGAATTAGACTATATTTTTCTTTTTTATTTTTTCCCGCTGAACACGAATCTGAAGCTAAAATTGGGGGTTGCGCAGCAAATATTTGAGAAAACCTAAAACTGAAACAATGATAAATGCTGTGAATTAGTGAATATTTACTATTTTACAGCTATTTGGTATACTTATAGCTTTTGTGGACCTGTGTAAGCTTTTGATGTGATTTTTATCGTTTTTATTGGTTTTCTCTAAAATTTGCTATGCGACCCCCCATTTTGACTTCAGATTCGTGTTCAGCGAGAAAAAATACATGGAAAAAATATAATGGGACCCTTAGCACACACCACTTTTTTTGTGGACCTGTGTTATTTATCTAAAAATTAATTATTATTAAATTCCTTACAAGGTTTCTCAGTTGTTATGTTGTTTTTTATTAAATATCTTAATGAAACTGACATGAATTTCTAAAAGACAATAAATACATTTTTCAAATAAATGTAAATCTTGTGTCAATTTGAGAACAAAGCTGGACTGAAAGTATAACTGGTTGCATAGAAGTAAAAGATTCCGTTGGAATTAGACATTATCTGAGACAAAACTATTGTAACTATTTGTGTTCAAAGTGTTAAATGAAAGTTAAACTACGATTGAATCTTAGTTCTACAAATGTACGAGTATATTAAGGGTATCACTCCCTTCAAAAAGTGTTTTCTGCAAGGGCAAATAATTTTGAACATAATAACATAACTTAATAATTTTAGGCTTAGCAAATATCAGGAATGTGTCATGCCATCAGTGTATTTTCGATGATTCCGAAGTAAAACGAAGACGCCAAAATTATTTTTTCTTTTCACAACCTACTATGATTGAAAATATTTGCAATTCCGATTCCAAGTTAGTAACATATAATAATATCGTCGCCCATTTCTCGAAGTGGCTTATCTCAGTTTTCAGTCACATTTTACAGGAGAGCAATTTAAAGATTCTTATACTTTTTGTCCTTCTACTGAAGAAATATGAGAAACGTGAGACTTCTACAAGTCGGACAAATAATAGTTAAAAGTATTAGCTTTCATATAGTATAACTGGAAAATGTCAAAATTTTGCAAAAAATTGAGATACGTCACTTCGTAAAATTGACAATTGGTTCGCCATCTGCTAATATAGTTGTTACGATGACATTTAAGTTAAAAGAAAGTATAGAATGAAAGACAACGAAATAATATATTGACATAACATAACAAAAATAAATTCAGTATTACTTCTGTAGGTTTAAAGCCTTGCGCGCACTAGCCGGCAACAGCCGACAACGCAACGCACCACGGCGGTCGGCAATGTTTTAGCCTAGCGCGCACTAGCTGGAAATTTTCCAATCAATCGCTCAGTTTAGTTCACTGAAGATGGATGCAAAGGCTATAAAGGCTTGCGCGCACTAACCGGCAACAGCCGACAACGCAACGCACCACGGCGGTCGGCAATGTTTTAGCCTAGCGAGCACTAGCCGGAAATTTTCCAATCAATCGCTCAGTTTAGTTCACTGAAGATAGATGCAAAGGCTATAAAGGGTTGCGCGCACTAACCGGCAACAGCCGACAACGGAACGCACCACGGCGATCGGCAATGTTTTAGCCTAGTGAGCACCAGCCGGAAATTTTCCAATCAATCGCTCAGTTTAGTCCACTGAAGATGGATGTAAAGGCTATAATTGTAAGATTATTATGTGAGGAAAAAGAACAACAAAATGCAATACTAAAAAGGAAAATGAAAATAGGTACATGAAATTTGCAAAAAGAGAAAAATCGAAAGTGAATTTGCCACTCTATTTCTTCAATAGAACACCAAGAAACATTTTTTCAATACTTCTGAATGAGTTACGAAAAATTTCAAAAACTTTTGTCAATTATACATGCCGATCTAACAAAATAGAGTACTACGTTTAGAAGCTCAATTCCACCAGCAGAACGCTTAGCAGTGACCCTAAGGTAAATAGTAGGTATCTGGTATAGCTATATTTCCATGTTTTATATTATATTTATTACAGTTTATTTTATTTTTGTATTATATTTTATGTTTATTTTATTATTAGTTATTTTTTCTTTCCTGATAGAGTAGTCTTTGGAGGCAAAATCATATAACTCATTATATTTACTAACAAGAATTATTAACTTTTCTTCATCCTTTTTATTTCGGGTTCCCTTCCGTCGTCAATATCAGCGCGCACTGTTCACTCACTACTTTCGGCAACGCGACGAATCTGACCGCGAAAGTATCCTATCTGGAGATTTCCATTCACGCCGGCGCGTAGCGGTGTGGCCCGTTCCTGACAAGTGGGCGCTATCCCATTTAAAATGCATTGGATGGATATAATTGCCGACCGCCGTGGTGCGTTCCGTTGTCGGCTGTTGCCGGCTAGTGCGCGCAAGCCTTTACCTTAAATAAATTATCAAAAATGTAACGGAAAACAAGCGATGTGGTTAATTTTACTTGTCTTCATCGGGAAGGTGAAGATAAAAGTTTTGAAAGTCTTTATTTATTATTACTGGAGTATTTCCTTTACACAATGACTTTAATTGCGTGTATTTCGTGCTACTAATTTTTACTGGTGCAGAATTGAGACTTTGTAACTGAATTCCCTTCAATGGAAATTTCTATCGTTTCAGTGAAAATGTCTTATATTCTGTTTGCAAGTGTCTTGAAAAATAGTTCCTAGCTTTAAGTTCCATGAGATCGGTCCAGTTCATAGCCTCACCTATTTCAGCTATTTGAGGCAATGAAATCATTATTACCTTCTAGAGATACAACAGTATAGGGATGGTGTCTTCGGGGAAGATTCACTATAGGCGGTAATTACCAACAGTTTTTAAAGCATGTTACGGTGTACCGCATCCCCCTCATTTTATCCATGGGATGTTTCAAAGAATCTTAATAATTTCTTCGATATTTACAGTATTGGTTATAACATAAAGCAGCATTGTTGCATTAATAGAGTTTTTGTACTGTCCGATACTTCCGTCAGAAAATAAAGCAACATATTTTATGCTTTTTGCATCATATATTAGGAGGGCTTTACACAAGTACTAATCTCTGCTGACTCTCGTTTGCTGATGCTTTCATGACACATACAGCAAAAACAATCGTTAGTGGCGATGTCGTACAGTGTGCAGTTGTAATTTGATAAACGACTTTTATAAAATATAGCACTTTCTTTTGATATGGGTAGCTATATCAACTGACGCAAGTCAAAACTTGCACAGGTTACCTCACCTATCTCTTAACATGCTTCCTTTTTATACAGTGCCTTAATTGTAGTATTCGAGTTTATTCTGCTACTACTCTGAACAAGAAAATCTGAGATACGCCACTTATTTATTTCTACTTACCACCAAAATAAAATTTCACGAACTGGCGTAGCTTAAGTTACGTCGGTTCCTGAAATTGTATTTTAATCAAAAATATGTTACGCCTACAGTGTAATGTCTATTATCCTGAAAACTATACGGAATTGAGTTACGCCGCTTCGTGAATGTGCAAGGAATATAGCTTTGTGACACTAGATGAAGTATCTCAAATTTCAAATTTTTTGAGTTACGTCAGTTCGTGAAATAGGCGACGATATGTAACATTATTTCTAAACGGATTTTATTCAAAAATGAAATTTTTACACATTTTATTTTTATTTAAGACCAGACTCACACGTGTATGATAAATATTTAGAAATTTTGTATATATTGGCTGATTGAATACACAAATAGTTTAGATAGAAAAAAAAACATATTCAGAGTGACCTCTTTAAGTGGTTATAACTTCCTTTTGAAGGATATTTGGAACCACATTTATATGAAGAAAAAAGAGCCTTTTTATAGCATAGGCCGAGTTTTGATTTGATTTATAAAATAATTGTTAAAATGTGGGATAAGGATTGCAATAAATGCATGCCTCACAAACGCTTTTTAAAAACGTTGTTGGGGCCTAAAAGGTCTTTGAAATGAACTGTATCTATTAACTAAGCAAATAAGACAAATATCAAAAAAAATTACTTACCGAGATTTGATGTATGTCTTCTTGTCGAAGAGGAAAAAATAAAGGATAGGATGGAAGGAATAAGTATCGACAAAAATACACTATAATAATATTTAAAAATTGCGCCAACTATCGAACTACAAGCGTGTGTGTTACTATACTAACGTATACATATTGTGTTTTTTTTATTCTAGCATAAAAGAATTTATCAAAAAAACGGTGGCCGAATGCCAGCGCCTAAATATTTATATACGGGGCGTATTCAAACGTTTTTGTTTGAAATAAACAGCACATCAAAATAGTTGTTTTTGTGTTAAATGTGCGAAAAATTGTTTTAATGGGACTTAAGAGCGCCAGCTTTTCAAAAATTCAGTCAAACATACGCCCGACTGTCACATTAAGCATCATGCACGCAATATAAACAATAGTTTTTGTAGTCATGTTAAAGCGTCCATTCCTTTTGTAACTACGTAAATCAATAATTATTAATCGATTGTCAAGTTGATATTTTTGTGAAGTTTTGCGGTACATGCATTGCAGATTTCGTTTAAATTTTTTCATAACGATGATTTGTGATAGTGGTAGACACCTGAAGAACTATTGACTATTGTTATGATTTTTTCTAGCAGTAAAAAAAAATGATGTTCTTTCACAGTGACAAAATGAGACGTTTTGCAAATTTACAGCAACATAAAAATGTTAAATTTTTTGACAGTTAGACAAAATAATATTTTATCCACGATTACATTATAACATTATTCATATGTTTCGTCAAGTATAATGATGTACATAATACACTATAGCAGTGTATAATCATTATTCACTAGTGATTAATGATTATTCACACTTCTGTCACCAAATTTAAATTGTTCAATATGACAGACTCAGGAATCGACTAACAAAACAAAAATTCTGTGTCAAACCCATACAGTCTACCCAGTATACCAGTTACAGCAATATTAACATTTTTTCGAACGATGGTAGAAGTTTACTAATTAAACTTTTATTTGCTTTTTTAAATCTGTCTGTTACGAATGTCAAAATATTAAATAGACGTGGACGAAGTATAGTATTTCTTTTGCATATAATGGCTGTAATTCACTCTGGTGATTTACAACACTCGCCTACTAACCTTCTTATTGAATAATATACTATTTGTGGTTACTTTTGTTCTACATGAACATGGCGATCTTACGACATTAATAATTTAAGTAATACCTGTAATTGATAATATTTTCGTAACAGATCATTAAAAAAATATTTATTTATTTTTTAATTAACCATATGACATAGCAGCTGACAACCGTCATAATGATTTTTTTTAATAATACATGTTATTCACGTCAACAAACAAAAAATTAATACTGTTGTTTATAATTTGCAAGATATATTTTTTCGAACGTCATTTGCCAAACGTTTTATTTGCCATTGAACTTATAATATTTAAATTTTAAAATCATTATGCTTTTTTATTTGTTACAATAAACTGTTATTACTTAATGATAATATTTGTCAAAATTACTTTACGTATGCTTTATTTAAAACGACAGCAAAAATAAAACATATAAGTACGTAATTCGTGTTCAGCAAAAAAATATATTTTTTAATAGCTTAAGGTTCATATTTTAAAAATCGATAATTTCTGAAAATAAACCTTCGAAACTTCGAATAAATTTGTTAATAAGTTTCAGTTAGGATAACTAAGAGAGTTTTGAATCATTGAAAACAATACTTTTTCGTGTATTAGATTTCATTGTTTATGTTTAATACATTTGTTATAATTGAATATTATTTTAAGTATTTATTTTTCAATTAGGTATATAAAATTAGAGCCTATGAACTGTCTCTGAGAAAAAGAGAATTCATGAAAATTACAGGGTGGATAAAGAAACTTAATTAGATATAATTTAATTAGCAATGCAGTTAATTTCCAAATTTGGTGCCCAACTGAATATTTGTTTTACTTTAGTTAGAAAATAATAAAAAAGTTATATCATCAATACAAATAATTGTCTGGTGATATAAGAGTATAACTAGAACTAGAATAACTTTTGGAGTTACAAATTACCAAAATATAATTTAAATTTTTCAAA
Organism: Monochamus alternatus; assembly: GCA_037114965.1. Lineage (NCBI taxonomy): Eukaryota > Metazoa > Arthropoda > Insecta > Coleoptera > Cerambycidae > Monochamus > Monochamus alternatus. The sequence continues at coordinate 24,145,267 of CM073430.1, forward strand.
TGATTCTATTATAGAATATATCGCACTTCCGCTTCCGCTTTCATATTTTTTTAATCTAATTGTTTATTTTAATGAACCCAAAAGATAGTACCAAGAGAACCTTAAAACTTTTATATAAACATTTTTGTATAGTACCTACAATAAGCTCTCTACTTTTTTGTCATAATATAACTGTACAAAACTTAAGAAAGTTATTTATTTTTTAACTACCTTACACTAGTATTCTAACTTCTTTAACTAATATAGCCTAATACAATTTTTTATATAAATAATCAGCTAACTTAATCAAAAATTAAAATAGAATGTGACGATATTCAGCCTCAAAATCCATTTAGTTGACTAAACAGATTGATTGAATAATAATTGTAGAATTTTGTTTATTTTCCATTAAATAAAAAATGTCAGTTAAAAAAACTGTGATAAAATAATTCTTATCCTATGCGTAATTTTAAATTTTAAACCATTTTCAATTGAAATGTTTGACAAATATATCAACTCACGGAGACTACTGTTCAACATATCCATTATATAGGACCAAGGCTCATCTTTTGATGGCGATTTTTAAAAGCGAAAGGCAAGTTGTTCTGAAAGAGGCAAAAATGTCTATATGATGATTACCTTATGCTGTTGCTTTGTATCAAATGACAATATTAGAATTATGGTATGTCTGTCGCCTCTTCAATACCTACTAATAGTCATCAAATGACAATATTAGAACTATGGTATGTCTGTCGCCTCCTCAATACCTACTAATAGTCACTTGTATTAATTGATATTTAAATCAATCATCTTTTAAATTTTTTTATCTCTAGAATTTTTATACTTTTGTTAGTACGGCAAGATTTTAATTTCATTTCACAATGTGCAATTATTAGAAATTATTAGAACATTCGTTCACATAAATTAAAAAATTACAAGCAAAATAAAAATATTCTTCTATGATGTTATAACATAATGGACTTTTATAATTTTATGGTCAAGTCGTAATGGAAATTTCAGTAAAGGAAAAGTAATTTCTGAGAATAAACATAATATACTTAATAAAGAATAACCTTAATGTAACATGTGTTTTTATGAGGTTGTTAATGGAAATTTGCAAACGATGGAGCACCTGAATTATATTTTTTAGTAAATATAACTATTTGAAAAATTTCTTTTTCTTTTTCATTAAACCACAATACACATTCTGCATTTATTTTGAAATATTTATTTTTATTTTAACCATATTCTGTCAAAGTTGGGAAATAATTTGAATAGCAATTTTTTTTAAATATATATTGAATTACATCTTTCCAGTAAGCAGTATCTGCTGTGTCTAAATGTCTAAAATTTGTTTTTTTTTTTTCAGAAAGTCACAATATACATTCTGTATCTATTTTTAAATATAAAAAATACCATTTTACTTACCTTTTAAACACATTGTCAAATTTATTGCGTCTTAAATAATTCATAAACACGATTTAAAATATAAAATTATTTATTAAGGAATATTCTAAATAAAACATGCTTTAACTGCGACATATTAATCATTTAATAATAATAATATAATAATATCTCTACCCTTCATTCCAATCACGAGGATTAGCCCAGATGTCGAAGACTTGTGCGGAAGAGGGGGCGGCATATTATTATTAAGCAGGCCGCATTTGCGCCCAGGAACGATTAACATTGGTAGGCCCTAGCCACCATTCAGTGCAGGAATGAGGGAAACCTGGAAAACCTCATTAATTAGGGGGGTAGTCAAACGTCAACCGGCATCAATCTGTCACATTAACCCAAGCCAACATTCTTCCACCCTACCATACCCGCAGAGAGGGCGCCAAACCTCTCCACGAATATAGCTTATATATGGTCTACTGGCTGCGGGGGTCGAACCCACAGCGATCTAGTCACCTCGATTCAAGTACTGACGTCTTAAATCTCGCGACCACTGACCGGTCCAATTTTAATTTAAATAGCTTTTTTAAAATATACATTGAATCTTTATAGTAAGTAGTATTAAACGTAAAATGTGTTTTTTTAAGTTACAGTTCTACACATTCTGCATCTATTTTGAAGTAGGTATATAAAACAGCATTGTTATATTAATTTGTATTTTAAATACATTCTACCAAATTTATTACGACTTAAGGTGGTCGTATTTCTGACATTAAAATGATCAAATTTATGGTGCTACAGAAATCACGAAAAATAAAACACAGAGGAAAAGTACTTAACATTAAAAATAAAATTCTTGATGCTTTGTTAATCCACTATTTAAATTCTCTCTCTTATTGTAAGTTACACATTATTTTACTATTCTAACTTCACATTTTAACAATTATTTTCACATACTTATAAACAAAAGAAAACAATATTATATGCAGACCTACTTACTAACTTACATAAGTTTATGTTATAACAATACTTACATCGACAGTACAAAATTTCTGTAACTAAAAATTTGTTGGTTAGACCACAGTTTATTATACAGTTCGTCGAGTGAAGGTTCCAGAGGGTGTGGCTAAATCACGGCTAAATGCGCAATGGACACCAAGGAAATTCATATGTACGCGACGAAGTGGGAGAAATTCTATTTCTTGACAAATCACCGTGTCCCTTGAGCGCGCGAATGTGCGCGGCTAAATGCGCAGTCGTCTTTTGGTCGTCTAAAAAAACGAAATCTGGGACCTCAACATCAAAGGCGCCGACGAGAAGACGCCGGACTGTATAATAGACTGTGGTTAGACCGTTTTATGTCGTTTATATTCGTTTTAGTTCGGTACCTTTGAGTATCCGCAAGTGGCATGAGATAACATTCGCTTGACTAAGCTCTATATTGTTCAGTTCTTAAATCTCTAAAATTATTTATATTTGTAGAAAATACTATTTCAAAAATACGGTGCACTTATAATTCATGAACACGAATTAAAATATGAAAATATGTGTTGAGGAATATTGTGGTTTATCCTAAATAAAATATGCTTTAGCAGCAAAATATTAATCATTTGAATAGTACTTTAGAAAATCATTTAGCAGCTATTAAATACTAAAATAACAAAGTGCATGTAAATTAATAAATTATATACATTATGTGTAAAATTTTTCAAAATAGTGACAAATATTTCAAGTAATATAATTTTAATTACCAGCTTATAATAAATAAATTGCATTATGTAGTATCCATCAGATGATAACTTTAAATTAATATATTTATGTCTTATTTTGGTTACAATAGCAAACAATTCTGGAACTGATCAAAATAACTGACCATTTTTGCTAAAGAATAATTCCATAATATGGTTGATTTCAATAAATAAATATTTAGAATAATTAAATAATCAGATGGTTTCCTTCTTAAATGAAATCAAAATATTTAAATAAAGCTTAATTATGAATTTTTGAAAAATTTATTATCAGCAGCTATTAAATACTAAAATAATATATTAAAAAGTTGCATGTACATTAATAAATTATATAGGGTGTCCGAAAATTATGCGTCAAGACTTCAGGAGGTGATTCCTCACAAGAAATTAAGGTCACGAAGTCCTATAACAATTTTTGGAAAACTCAAAATTAACGAAGATACAGGGTGTTAAAGTTAAAATTTTATTTTCGATATTTGTAAAGAAATCCAAATATTTAGGTACATAAAATTTGTAAATCGGGGGTTTTTGCGAACGAGACATTCAAATATGTTTTTAATTTTGACATCACTAGTAGAGGGCGCCACTTATGGCACATCATGTTTCGTTCAAATGACAGAACCTTTTTGCTGCTTAGTGTATCGATCTGATTATTGAAACAATCGATCTCCCACGTGTTATATCTGAAAAAGGTGTACCTTATTGAAGTCGTTAGGAGTAACGGTTTTCGAAATAATCTTATTTGAAATATTCAGTGCACCGAGTAAAAACTGTTTTGGTTTCAGTTAAAGTGCCTTTTCTACTGAAAATACAGCAAAATGTTACTTGAAAAAGCTGTTCAGAACGGTAAATTATGGAGATGTGCAAATTTTTTTAAAACTCGGCCTGCTTTGATAAAATCTTTTGCTTCTGTGCATCTGTGCTTTTTTGAAAAATAGTTTTATCGAACCTCGCCGATCTTCATGAAATTTTGCACGTCTTTTACGACTCTGAACAACTTTTTCAAGTAATATTTTGCTGTTTTCAGCAGAAAAGGCACTTTACCTGAAACCAAAACAGTTATTACTCGGTGCACTGAGGATTTCAAATGGGATTATTTCAAAAATGGTTACGTCTACCGACTTCAGTAAGGTATACCTTTTTCAAATAAAACAGGTAGGAGAATCGATTGTTTCAATAGTCAGATGGATAAATTAAGATGCAAAAAAGTTTTGTCATAATATACATTATTTCAGAACCTTCGTCTTTTCATTATTTTGAATTATTATTAAAGAAAAATACTAGGGATATTTCTAATTGTACGGCCTCTAAGTTTTTTAAGTTCAAATAACTCAACAGTTGAATATCAAAAAGAAGTTTTGAGCAAAAAATAATGAGAATAATTAACGCAATATAAATCCAGAATAAAAATATATACTAATTTACTAATTTACTGACTTTCAGTTTTTCTAATTCGTTTTTAATATAAACGAAACGTCCAACGTTTAATTTCCATTAAAATAAAACACCTGACGATCTTTCATAGATCAATCTTATTTACCTGCATAGGAACACACGTGAAGTTAATAAAAAGTACATGATACGTAAGTAAATAATTTATTAGACCTCTTAATTATGTGTGAATGTACAGACATAGAAAAATTATTTACTGCATTTCCTCGAATACTGATTAAGTCAAGAAAGTAAATAAGCATTAAGATGATTTTGTTATTTGTCTATTTTCAAATATGAAAAAATAATAATATGTACCTACCGCATAATGAATTGACTTTGTAATATTATAAACTTTTCATTACAAAATAGAGAGTATCCAATATGTTTTGTAAAAAATCAAGCTTCAATTGTTCAACAATTTTTTTGCATTTTATATATTTTATATGGAAGACTTAGAACGCCCATAGTTTTCTAAGGAAACTACGGCATATCACAATAATGTCACAATCTCATTGTGACCAAAATACAAAATACAAAATTTGCATTTCCAGAAATTTTGAAATATAAAATGAAAGAGTCTGATTTAAACTATTGCAAGTTACCACACTTGTTTTCTTCAAAGGCTGCTTCATATAAATAGGTAAGTGGGATTAAAATAAAACGAAATTAAAGCACTATGTCTACTGTTCTTGCAAAGTCCATCTAATTTAAATTAATGATGTAAATGAAATATTCCAGTTACTTAATCAATAAGTGGTTTGTATCTTTTGAACTGTTATAAATACAAGATAAACAAGCTAAAGTTATTTGAAATAAAGCTTGAAATGAAAAGTTCTTTCAATATCCGCAAAAAAATCGTATGATTCCAAGAAAAAAAATATCGTTTGATTATTTTCTTGTTATCTACCTTAATTTAAGTCTTATTCAGTCCAAACAAACTTTGTTTGACAACGCTCACTTTAGTACAGTCATTTACAAGAAAAACTCATTTTGTATGATAAAAAATCACTCTATACATACGTATATTCAAAGCGTACATAGATCAAAATGTAATTACAATAAATTTTCACAAGAATTTTAAAAAGCAATAATAATTTTCAATTTGGTATTATAATAGTAAGACAATATATTAGCAGACTCTTGAAATTAACTAAAAGAAATGTAAAATTTTATTATTTTGAAAAGATATTATAGAGAAATACAGACTTATTTACTTATAAATACCTACTTAAATTCCTTTAATTTGTACAATAGATGGATATCTATGAACTGCAAATTTTCGACTGATATAAGATCTCTAGTATGTACACTCTGTATCAAAAGAAGTAGCACAAACGATACTGATAAATCTACAGTTAAACCGAAACACGTTTGCATATATATATGATCGAAAATTTCTTTCCTTTAGAAGGTATTGAAATAAGCATCAACTCATTTGTTTGGCAAAAACTGGATTGTAACTAAGAAATATTTAATTTTCGAAAAATTATTGACAATTTGCAAATGCATTAGTAGAAACTTTGATTATTACTTTTTTTATTTTCAAATTACCGTTGCTATTTATTTATTATTTATTTATTTATTTTTTTTGGAAACTGAAGGTTGTATCTCCTTAGGGGTGAACATTTTACTAATGTCAATTTTTATGCAAACGTATTATTTTTAGCTGTACATTCACCGGTTCGATTTGTACTATTTCTTTTCAAAACGCCCTATATAAGGTGGACCTGAATTTTATATCAATATTTTCAAAATATCTGACATCAAAAATAATAATAACACCGATAAAAATAATTGTAAATTTACACGTTGCTGACATATATCAATGTAAAAAATATATCATATCATTTCCATACATTTTTCGTGTAAAATTACATGTTTTCTAAGAATATATATATAAAATAATTTTGTGAAGTTACATTCCATGTGTACACTTTTTTACCAGGAAAAAATGCATATTCATAAGTGGTAATTTTCCATAACAGTTATAACATTACATTCTGGTGTGTTATTTCACACTTTTGATCTAGGCAATAAATAACCAACAATCCGCCGTATAATCGCTAATAATTTTTATCAGTGAACATGTATACTTTTATTTGAAACTGGACGATATCATAGGTGGAAGATATCATATTTAAAGAGGGAAAGTCATCATGTCATATTTTTTGCTTTATCTTAAAAGTTTTTCAAGATATCTTATTCATATTTTAAACATATAATCATGTCATTTGAACACTAATTTTAGAGTTAAACTGTCATTATTTCACGTCAAAGTTTATTATTTTTACCCTATTTTTAAACTCTTTTTAACTCTATCATAGGAAAACAAAGATCATCTTGTTAACTTTGATAAATTAAACCGATCATAGTCTAATAATAAATGTATAAACATTGATCGCTTATGCATTTACGTGATTCCAAGCTTAAATAAAATTAAATTTGCATACAATGTATTTCAAATTTCTACTATTTTTTTTCTCAAAATTATTTAAAAATTTTTTAACCTATAATACAACTAACTGTATAACTTGTAAAATTACAGAAACCATTTTACGAAAAATAGGTAATTACTAACAAAATACTAATAGCTGTAAATATGTATCTATAATTTTAGTTAGGTATATTAAAAATTTACAGCCAGATTTACAGATTTCTGAAAGTTTAATGTAATTTCCTTGGAATTTTACACTATCAGCAAATACCATAAATAAAATTATCAGCTACCTAAAACGTAATTTTTTTTAAATCAAAGAAAATTTATATAAGACGAATTTGCTTTTCAGTTGAGAATTCAGAAGCCGTGTCGTTGCTGAAATGTGAGAACATGAACTGCTATATAGGTAAATACACACCTATGAAATCTTTACACACATTTTTTTAATTAACTAAGTGGAATTGTGAGGAAATTACACAACATTCAACCGGTTGCTTAATAGTCTATCAAATGAAATTCTAGATCTCAAAATTTGGCAACTTTTATAAAAGTGCTACAAATATGTTTATGCAAAAATTATAAACGTGTCTTTTTAAATGATTTCTCTCGGACCGAAAATCAGTATCAGAGTAATTTTATAATGGGTTCCACCTATATATTCTATAGTTAGTACCGATAAAAAAAAAAAATTTGATAAAATAAAGGAAAATACCTGCTTACTTAATTGCAGATCATTTCTATCAAACATTTGAAAAACTGCATTATTTATTTAATTTTTGTCCAAAATGATGATACTACCAAAATTTTGTATAAAATATGTAAGTTAAGATAATAATATTTGCATAAATGAAAACGATTTAAATAACTTACATAAAATGTCTTATATGATACTGATCTACGTACTTGTTTTAACTCTACAGCAGTATAATATTGTGCTAGTGTAAATTGTATGTACATGAAAATTAATGCTTTTGTTAATTTTATATTATTTCAGGAAATAATTTGGATTTATCGTATTAGTTGTGTTGTTTAATAGGTATATGCTTGGTATTTAAAAAAACGTTAAAAACAAACTACTTCATTCAAGTCAGAGGTTGAAGACTATATAAGTTCAATGATAACATCTATTTGCAAAAAATGGTAAATGCAGTATAATTTATACAGGGTGGGCCAATAGTGTGTGGACGGAAGTTTGTGGTTATACTGATATATATTTTTAAAATCTCTTGTTAGTGGGGGGTGGGGGGTAGTAAGAGCTACAAACTAAAAATATTTTTACTGGAATTTCTAGGCATATACAGGGTGATTCATATCAAAGTTACATTTTTTTTAATGGAACCCCCTGTATATTATTGCATATTTGGATTCCTCGGTCAATTCTAGTGTGATTTCATGTACCATACTTGGTGCCTAAAACGTACCGTTTGGACGTTATTCGATATTTTGTCAAAAAGTTGATGTCTAGAAACAGTTGAATATCAGAGGTGAGCGGCAACATAGGAGGCTGTGATTGGGGGAAATTATTGACCACCCTCCATACTACCAAGAGCTAGAAAGTCAATTTTGAACTCTGTTTGTTATGACTGATATCGTCGCTCTAATTTTGAAAATTTCAATCATGGATAACTTGATTTTTTTAAATGGAAACCACATATTTTTTTTACGTCACCAGATAACACATTTCATTACCTTTCACCCGATATAAAATTATCTGTATTTATCTCTAATCCTTTTCTTCTAATCTGCAATTACTTTTTACTATGATGGATTTATGCAAACCAATTAATGTAAACTAAATTCAAAAATAAATAAATAAATATTATGGCAGCATTTATTCATACGAATTAATAATTAAAGTGATTTTTTATTAAAAATGACTTTGTTTATTTGGTTTAATTCAAATGGTCTCCATAATTTCACATTTAGTTTTTTCAAACACTCGGAAGTAAAGTTGGCCATGAAAAACAAACAATAAAGTTCTGTCATTTTAACTTCACTTTGACAGTAATTATTTCTTCTCTATACTTTTTGGTTCTTGTTGTTAAATTAAGTTACTAACAATGGCAAATTATAGTCAAAATGAAATGATCGATATGGTTTTTATCCTTGGAGAATGCTTCAAAAATCCGTTATTGGCAAATCGAGAATACAAAGCAAGATATCCTGATCGTGAGCGCCATCCAAGAGAAGAAACTTTTAAAAAGCTTTTGGAAAGGTTTAATGCTACAGGAAGTGTTTGCTACACTCAAAACCAAAATAGAAGGAAATCTGTGATAACTCCAGATAACGAATTTAATATTTTGGCCGCTTTAGTAGAAAATCCCCATGTGAGTACCCGACAACTTGAAAAAGATTTTGAAATAAGTAGAACTTCTGTTAGGAGAATAATATCAAAATATAAATTCCATCCCTATCATATCCAAATGCATCAAGAGCTTAAAGAGGCAGATTTCCTAAATAGAATGAATTTTTGCAATTGGGTAGAGCAAAACTTGAATGAAAATTTGAATTTTTCACATAAAATTTTGTTTACCGACGAGTGTACTTTTCATCGCAACGGATTCGTAAACAGACACAATTTTCATTATTACTCGGACGAAAATCCACACCATTTCAACGTACATTCTCAGGAGAGATGGACAGTTAATGTTTGGGCAGGAATATTAGACACACGCATTGTTGGCCCATTTTTTTTTGATGGTTAAATTCCAACATGTACGTCAATTTTTTAAACCACCATTTATTTGATCTTGTAGAAGATGTACCGCTAGCTCAAATTAGAGATATGTACTTTCAGCAAGATGGGGCACCTCCTCACCGTGCCCGTGTTGTGACTACATGGCTTAATGATGTATTTCATCAAAACTGGATAGGAAGGGATGGGCCAATACGTTGGCCAGCGAGATCTCCGGACATAACTCCCCTTGATTTTTTTTTTGGGGGTATGTTAAGGAAAAAGTGTATATTGAACAACCAACGACAGCTGAAAATATGAAAATCAGAATTAGAAATGTTTTTACAACTATCACCCCAGAAATGTTAATGAGACTTCAAGATTCTTTTCGCCGAAGAATTCACATTTGTATTCAACAAGAAGGTCGTCACTTTGAACATTTACTTTGAAGTTATGTTGTCATTTACTGTTTATTTACTAAACCACTGTAGTTTTTGTGAAGTTGTTTGTAATTCTTGTTTATTTATTTGTGTTACTATTTAATAAATAATTATAATGAAACCTACTGTTTGTTTTCCATGGCCAACTTTACTCCCGAGTGTTTTAAAAAACTAAATGTGAAATTATGGAGAATTGAACTAAATAAACAAAGTCATTTTTAATAAAAAATCATTTATTATTAATTTGTATGAATAAATGCAGCCATAATATTTATTTACTTATTTTTGAATTTAGTTTACATTAATTGCGGATTAGAAGAAAAGGATTAGAGATAAATACAGATAACTTTATATCGGGTGAAAGGTAATGAAATGTGTTATCTGGTGACGTGAAAAAAATATGTGGGTTCCATTTAAAAAAATCAAGTTATCCATGATTGCAGTTTTCAAAATTAGAGCGACGATATCAGCCATAACAAACAGAGTTCATAATTGACTTTGTAGCTCTTGGTAGCATGGAGGGTGGTCAATAATTTCCCCCAATCACAGCCTCCTATGTTGCCGCTCACCTCTGATATTCAACTGTTTCTAGACATCAATTTTTTGACAAAATATCGAATAACGTCCAAACGGTACGTTTTAGGCACCAACTATGGTACATGAAATCACACTAGAATTGACCGAGGAATCCAAATATGCAATAATATACAGGGGGTTGCATTTAAAAAAATGTAACTTTGATATGAATCGCCCTGTATATGTCTAGGAATTCCAGTAAAAATATTTTTAGTTTGTAGCTCTAACTACCCCCCACCCCCCACCAACAGCAGATTTTAAAAATATATATCAGTATAACCACAATCTTCCGTCCACACACTATTGGCCCACCCTGTATATGACGAGAATAATTTATATAACTCACATAGCATCCTAAGTACTTAGAAATATTCTATTTAGTTTAAATAGGCATTATTGTTAATGTTACAAAACGTAGCCTACACAGGGACCTAATTATGTTAGTACCTACATACAAATTAAAATTAGTTTTAAAATATCCTGAACAAAAAATTAATATCAGGTTTCATATTGCCTTATTTCTCACTTGAATAAAAATGAGCTCAATGATCAGTCAGAAGATTAACCTCTTACAAAAACTGTAACACCTATTTTCGCGGAACTAATCCGAACAACATTGAGGGGGATATCACATGCACGCACTTAAGTTTGGCCATTCACAATGAAAAAAATTGTGACTCTGTACTAAATTAATGAAAAATAAAAGTTTTGTTTTAATACGTCTTTTTTATTTGAAAATAATATTTTTAGAAGAATTTAAATAGAAAATGATACAGAAAATTTCAGCTTGTGTAAAAAAATATTGTAGAAGAAATTAGTTATTAAATATCGTTTCTGTTACCTTAATACATAATCTAATCATAGTTTAGCACAATGAGCTATATATTTTTCGATTTTCAGTCAAGTTATTTCTGAAATGTATACAGACATGTATATCCAATTTATCAGCAATATTTAAAAGTATTACAGCATTTCTGTAATTGCAAGTACTGTTAAATTGCAATGAAGTTCTTACGTTCACGAATTCATACACTGACAGAAATCGATAAAAAAGTTTTGCTAAGATTGTATTATGATGAAATTTTTTTTATTAGCCTTATAGTATCACTTAGGTACTAAGTATAATATAAATTATTTTAATAACACGATTTCACAATCTGAAGTCGGCGTATTGCTAAAACAGTACTTTCTTAGGTACACTGAAAAAAAGGCCAGTAACTTTACAAATTTACTTTGTAAGAATACCCTTATAATTGTTTTAAAATAATTCTAAAAATAATGATGATATTACAGTGACACTTGTAATTTTACAAGAAAACTGCCAATATACAATAAAACCGTAAACTTCCTATGTAATTACAATATAATTTGTACATTTATAGAATATATTGTAACACATTTACAATTAACAATGTGAAATTCATTTTTACATTGTAAAATTACTGAACATACCAAATTTACTATATAATTGACTGTAAAAATATGCCTAATGTGTGTGTGAAGGTACTATCTACTAATTTTAAAACGCACTATACCACTAACCGTTGAGAGCGTTGGGTGGTGACGCCTTCATTGTTTCTTGCTTCATTTCGATTAATCCAGCGTGTACCTAGGACCTAGGTACTTACATAATTAATTTAGTGAGTAGTGACTAGCAATATAAACATATCTAGAGTGACAAGTGAGTGTTTTTAGTACTATAAATAGTTTTGTCTAGTGCTTGTTTAAACATAACCTCAATGATATTAAGAAGTAATAGGTATGTAAGTTATACATAATTATTGAAACAAAGGAACATTGCATCTACAAAAATCGGGTACCCCACTGTTGTTTTGTTCATCTTACATAATATATAAAAATGTATTATTTTCTATTGGAATTATATTTTATTACATATTTGAAGAACAGGGGCTTTTGGAGGTTTAGCATGATTTAAGTTCTGGGTACCTACTTATCTATGCACATTTATATAATTAATATTACTTTGTAATAGTTAGTATAATATCATAGATTTCGTTTGAATATTATAAAATGTTAACTTTAGTTCTATGAATATATTTTTACATTGTTATATGTTTTGTATAAAGTTAAGTGTTCTGTTTTGTACAAATAACCTAAATGTGCAGGTACCAAATTTTAATAAAAAATTGCCGCAAAACCATAATATTTTATTACTTCAGTACCTGTATGTGCATGTATTTCTAAGCTAAAAAAATAAGCAAAAGGCAGTTAATATATTGAAGATATAATAAAGCTGTAACTACTAATTAGCTAAGTGAGCCGTAATCGGAGCACAAAATAGCTATACTCTGGTCAAGAATTCAGACGTCTTACGTCACAGCTGACGTTACACATTTGTTTTTATTGTCAACGTAATTTTCGATATTTGGTCGCGTTAAAAACAATCATTTTTTGCAATTTAGTGCAATATATAATGCAAACTTTTAGTGTAGTATATAGTTTTATTACTATCAGTTGCAGTTTCTTAAATATTTTCATGAAAATATAATGAATTATTCATTTGTTCGTATGACGTAAGTCGTCTGAATTCTTGACGCGAGTATATTTATATAATCAGTTAGGAAAAGTACGGTTTTGTGTAACAAATGTTTTTCACACAATTTATCCAAAAATTTTAATTATAAATTTAAAAAGGATTATTCTGCTGATTTTAAAGTATACATGGGGGCTATAATAGAAATAAGTAGATATTATTTTCAACTAAATGAGTCATAAATTTCAAAGTACTTAATTTTTTGTATATAAATCTGAAAAGCATATAGACAACGAATCTATTGCTTCGGAAATGTTTGACTTCACTGGGGATATCATATCAAAAATTCAGTATTACTATTAAGGGTGTTTGTTAACATTAGAAGCAATTGGCATATATGTTAATTAGGTTACTTAATATGAGTACCTTTTTCTTTTGAAGTAACATTCTGATGCAGTGATGCTATTGAGAAACTCATGGAAAAGCCTAATATGTTACTTAAGGTAAGTAACAATTGTTAATTCCTTACGATATTTCAATTTTTCTCATATAGGCATATTAATCTATTAGGTATAAATGAATTACTATTCAGATTTTTTTAGGTATCTGTATCAAAGCACTGTTAGTGAATTCGAATGTTGTAAACAAGATGTCTTGTGTACGGGTTAGGTCAGTTTCGACACTTTTAGGAGGTTTCTTTTATTCTCCGTAAAGATAGTTCAAATGTCTCGGGAATATTTTTAAGAAAAATTGAATAACGGAAATTTCATTTCGATATCTTGATTAGTTTTGATATAGCATTTTTTTTAATTTTAGGCCTTTTCTATGTTGCCACATATTATATACGTATGATGTTTCATTAAAACATATATATGGTTGTTATAGCAGCGGAAAACTAGAAGTAGAAAATATTCCTTAAGCCACTAGATACTACACATAAAGGAAAAAATGTCTTTACAATGTATAAATATTAATATAATAAGTGGAAAAGTTACCACAGAAAACGACCAAAATTTAAAAATATCATGTAGGTATCTCTTAAACAAATCAAAATATCGAAATGTGATTCTCGCTATTCAACTTTTTTGAAAAATTAAGCTCCAAATATATTGGCTACTTTTTTCTGTCTTTTCGGAAAATAGAAGAAACATTCTATACCTAAGTGCCCAAATTGTACCATCCTGTACAATAAATAAAAAAAAATACATTGTAGTAATAGTATAAAATGTATTATTACAATGTAACTATACAACTGCCTGTAAAGTTACTTTGCAATTTTACAAGTAATTGTGGAAGTTACATTGTAAAAATACTTTTTGTATTGTAAAATCACAAAGTAATATTACAATTGCAAAATCTAAAATTACAACACAAAATAAATTTACAACGTAATTTTACATTTTATTTGTAAAGTCACAATCGATAAGAAAATTACAGCAATAATGAGTGGTAAATAAATTGCCATCTATTTTAACTGTAATTATTTTTTACAGTGTATGTTTAATATGTACCTACATTTTAGTAGTAAAGGTAGCTTGATAATTTGTTGCAGTAGGCAACTGATTAAAGCCTACTTATTAACGGTTAAAAATAATTCACCTGTGACTGCAAAGATTAAAGCCAAGTAAAAATTTTATAGCAGGAGCTAGGTATTTTGCTAGCGCATACTAAACATGGCTGACTCAGACGTACGAACTATAGCCATTTTGTGTTCAACATTACAACAGAAAGGACACGCTGTCCATCTTTCGAATACATTAACATATTGTATAAGAGCTACACATTATGTAAAGTAAAAAAATGTTACCTATAGAAAAGATAAGAATAATAATAAATACAGTATGCATGGGAGAGTAAATATAGTGTGCCTAATAGTGTTTATCATATATAATCGCAAAGTAAATTTTTATTTTATATTTAAAAAGTAAAACGCGAGAGAGTTAAATTCTGTTCAAATTATCAGTTTATTACATTTTACTTATCTATTGAAATATAAAGTAAAAGTTCAAAGAAAAAGTTGAAAATTTAATAAAACGAAATGATCGTAGTAATGACAATTAAAATATTTGAAAATGAATAAAGAGTCATTTACTTGAATTAAAGAAATATTTGCTATAAACCTAATCATCTTAAGATGTTAAATAAATTTGTCTAAACACTACACTGAAAAAACTGTAAATTTACCATGATTATCATTAGCTTCCTTAAGATCATAACTACCATGATAATATTACTTACGGTTTATAAAGTTACTAATGATCTGAAAAAGTTCAATGTAATTAAACAGATAACACATGTGAAAATTATATGTGCTTTTACCATGAAAATTGCGTATACTCGTACATGATATGTAAATTTATTAATTTTTTTATCATGAAACAATCGAGCATCGCACTACAAAGATATTGATTTGAACTTGATTATTTCTTATGTATATTATTATATTATTGAATTCTCCACTTTTTCCTAATTGCATTGATATAAACATGTAATGGGTTTTACTGTTCGGGAGATATTTTATTAAAGAAAATGCAAAACTATATTAAAATCCAATTTACCGAGCAATTTAAAGAACAGTTTATAAAAATTGTTCAAACCCAGTTTTTCCAAATTATTTAATAAGTTGTGATTAATTTTTGGGTGTTGGTTTATGTAATCTATAACTTCTTTTATTCTTTACTGCATGTATTAGAGAGGTATTTTAAGCTAATATAAATCAAATCTCCTACAATTCCTATCAATGAAGTCATATGTATGCTCTCTGATACCAAACATCTAGATGTCTTTAGTCCGCAGAGTAGTTAGTTTCACACAATATTGTTAATAACAAAAAATATTTAAAAAAAACGATTACATAAAGGGTAAATATTTTTTTGATTAATTAATTAGGTAACTGTCATGTTTAATTTAAAATTCATTAGCAGGTTAAAGTCACTTTTGACATTGTCGATATTTAATTTCAAATAATTTTTATAGTTAGATATTTGACTCAACTTAAAGGAGGCCACCTGAAGAAGCATTCCTAAAAATGCAGAAATAGATCTCACAGTTTCAAAAGTGAACTTACATATTTATGGAATGTTTTCATTAAATCAGGTTAGTAAATTTTTATTTTGGATAATGATATAATAGAGCTTTGTCTGTGGAATTGTTCATTAGCATACCTAGATGTTTGGAAACAGAGAGCATACATATGACTTCATTGATATGAATTGTAGGATATTTGATTTATATTGGTTTAAAATACCTTTCTAATACAGTAACAAACTTTACAAAAGCTAGTAATAAAGAATATATGGGTAGATATTGCGGGTGTAATTCAACGTTGGTCGGAGCTTTAGTCCGCAGAGTAGTTTCACACAATATTGTTAATACCTAAAAATATATTAAAAAATTCTTTTATTCTATATTTTTAAAAGGAAGGTTATTTGGTGCTGAAATGCCTGAGGAAAAAACCCTGAGGTATTGAAAACAAGTTCATATAGCAGTGTAATTATTCTTATATTTCTTCTTCATTAATTGAGAACAGGTGAAGATTCTAATATTCAGTTAAATCCTGCAGAAAATGACACAATTCCTATGAAACAGAAACAGCCAGACCCATACTCATAAATAATTTTCAACTTGCTTAACTGAAAATATAAACATTGGTAAATCTAAAGCGTGGATGACCTTTGTATTATATAGGAATGCGCAATAACAAGAAAATATTCTACCTGTTGAATCAGTGCTAACCGAAAATCTAGCTAGGCAAAGTAGGCCTGTTATATAAGAGTTTCTTGAAATATACTAATATTACATGGCATAATCAAGAAAATAATCGAGCCAAGGTCGGCTAAAAGTTCTTTCACTTCTGACACTGAATTTCTCTTTCATAATGTTATTAGTGAATTTCACTATCTGCGTTTAACAAAATATATTGCAAACGTATTCGCATCTAACAATCTAGAGCACGAGTGTTTTGTAATTATCAATACTACGGTGGGGCTTTATTACATGCACAGGGTTATTTGTTTACCATAATTTTCTTTTAATACTAAAATTTATATATTTGTTTGAATTACAACATCCAACAATAAGCTCTACCAATTATAGCATGAGAAGGAACAGAGATACCTATACATTTTTTTTATTTCATTTTCTGAATTATAAATATAACAATAATATAGAATTAAACCTGTCTAAACTTTTTCTAAGAATAGGTAACTGAAAGGTAAAAGAAGAACGTACTGTAATACTAAACTTATGTAAAATAGTTAAATCATGCTTTTGTTCATTACCACCTTCACTAAAGTCACTATTATATTATTTTCTTGCTATTGCTATGGGCATTTTTTACTTAGAAATTTATGAATATAAAACAAAAAGGTTTAGTTAAAGTCGCCATATTTCTCTATGTAAAATGATCAAATTTGTGGTGTTTTTAAGTACAAAAGTCTTGAAATATAAAACACGAAGAGAAAAAGTATTATAAAAAATAAAATTCTTGATGTTTTGTTTACTTACTTTTACTATTTAAATCTCCTCAACCCCAACGAAAATTTAATACGTACTGATTTTGACATCTAAAATAATTACATATACTCGCGACAAGAATTCAGACGACTTACGTCATACGAACAAATGCATCATTATATTTTCATCAAAATATTTAAGAAACTGCAACTGATAGTAATAAAACTATATACTGCACTAAAAGTTTGCATTATATATTGCACTAAATTGCAAAAAAGTATTGTTTTTAACGCGACCAAATATCGAAAATTACGTTGACAATAAAAACAAATGTGTAACGTCAGCCGTGACGTAAGACGTCTGAATTCTTGACGCGAGTATAGGAACCTAGGATAAACGTCAGATGCACAGCATGCTTGATTGAAAAATTATGGGTTTCTATTGATTAAAAATCTGTATGGTAATAAAAAATCTGCATCGTAATGGGTATCATTATGAAACGGATTATGGGCATATAAGTGCATTGTTATAATACGGGTGTACAAAAAGTAATAACTTTTAAAAAGCTTTTGCAAGACACACTATTTTGTAGATCTAATCCCACCTTTTAACAATTATTTTTCCATACTTATAATCAAAAGTGAATAATCTTATATGCTGCATTATTTATTTATTAATCTTCTAATTTTTTATATGTATAACATTTTTTTACTTCACATGCACATATCACACCCAATGAGCACTAGTTATATAACTTTTTTTAAAACATTGTAGTGGTTGATTAAACGTTTTGCGTTAAAATTTTAAATATTTATTTAAAGTTAAAAACGTAAATATCTAGAGGTTGAAGCAAACACTAGAAATTTACGTTTTTTATAGCGTTTGTTAGAGTGATGTATACAAATGTATTATGTACGTTTATATTTTAATAATATCATGACTTTTGTATATTTAACGTATTATCCAAATGTTAATAACACAAATACTCTTATATCGTTTGAAATACGTTAATAATATTCACATTTTATCCAGGGGTTGAAGTGAATACTAGAATATTACGTTTATTGTATAATATTTATTTCACTTTATATACATAAACGTATAATATAAGTTTAAATTTATATTTTAATAACATTTACGTTAACTGCAACGTTTGTAAATTATAGAACATCAAACGTTTTAATTACATATATTACCAAATAACACCACTGTTTTCTACGTCATGATGCTGAAGACCCTCGTTTTCTTGCAAACATTCTTTTTACTAATGAGGCCGGGTTCACAACAACTGGAGTGTTTAATTTTCACAATACGCATATTTGGGCCGACGAAAATCCTCATGCTCTAATAGAATCTGGACATCAGGCACGTTTTTCATTAAACATTTGGATGGGTATTGTAATTGACAGGTTTCTAGGTCCTGTTGTTTTACCAAACCGATTAACATGCGCTGCTTACCTCACCTTTCTGCAGAACACACTGTATGAGTTTTTGGAAGACATTCCTTTGAATCAGAGGCAACAAATGTGGTCCCAGCATGATGGTGCTCCAACTCATTTTTCCATGGCCGTTAGAGAGCATTTACACCAAAGTTTTCCACATAGATAGGTAGGAAGGGCCGAATCTGTTTTATGTCCTCCAAGATCGCCTGATCTGAACCCTCTAGATTTCTTTGTTTGGTGAAATTTGAAGACATTCGTGTATGGTACTCCTGTAAATAGCCTGGAAGAGCTGCAGCTACGGATTAATCAAAAGTGTCAAGAAATCCAAACCAAGGAGGGTGTTTTCGAAAGAGTTCGAATATCGTTGAGACGAAGATGTTGTGTCTGCTTGGAAATGGACGGAGGGCACTTTGAACATCTTCTATAACTTTGTTTTTTGTTTGTTAAAAGCTTTCTTTGTCGGCTTATTCCTAATAAAATAAAATGTTTGAAAAACGAATAGTGATCCATATCTCCGCAACCGTTACTTTGTGGACCCATATTTATTAAGACTTTTCTGTTTATTTTGGTTCATGCTATTACCTCCTGAAATATTTTACACTCTTTTTTTAACACCCTGTATGCTTATAAGAATGATTATAACATCCTAAGCGTTCTACTAACGAATTCTTTTATATATTATGTTTTGGAACAAATTAGGGCTCTTACCGTTATTATTTTTATATAATAATATCCGTCTATATTCTCAATAGATATTAAAATATACAGGGTTGTCCAAAAACCAAACCGATAAAAGAAGACAGCAAATTCCAGGGATATGTGTTTCCTAGGGGAAGTAGGGTCTTTGAATATGGCTCTTTGATTTTTAATTATTGAGATAATAATAACAAAAAAGAACAAACAACACAGTGCTCGTTAAATAAACATTTGTTACATTACGTCATTCATAAACTTTTTAACGCTATAATAACACTTGGCAAACAAAAAGTCTTTGACACATTTTTTAAATTTAATAGTATTCATTGATCTGTATTCAGGGCGAAGCTTATTGTACAACTTAACACCCTGGTATATTACAAACCTCTCAAATCTAGTGGTTCAATGTTCGGGAATACACAGAAGAGCACCATGACAAGTATAGTAGTTATGATATTGGGAATTTATATTTAATAGGTTAATATTTTCCCTAACGAATATAAGTGACCTAAAATAAAGATACAGGTTAGTAATTTATTCTGAATGAATGTGTCCCTACAAGTTTCCCTGGAACAAAAACTAAATATTTTTCTGATAATCCGTTTTTGAGGCACAAAAACTTTATTCGCGGCATTATTCCTAGAACAACATTGTATATGAGATGGCTGTATACCATACTGTAATAAACATCCATAATGTTAGGTTATGTGTGAACTATTATACGAACATCCTTTTGGTGTAAAACATATATTTTAATTGTAACCAGAGACGTCGGCATTTGAGAGGGTTAACTGATATTTTTAATTATATTTTTGTATCTTCAACTTTTTGGTATTTTTAATATCATAATCAAAAACTTCAAAGTATTCTAGATTAAAAAGGTACTCTTGTCCTGATTGGGTAGGGTGTATCGTATATTAGAAAATCTATTTGAAATGGCCTTCAAAGAGTCCTATCTCCCTTAGGAAGCATTTTTGGATGAGACGATTTATGTCAAATCGATAAAATCAGCCCTAGAATATGTTGCCTTCGTTAATCGGTTTAGTTTACGGGCACCTTATATTTAATGAAAGACAAAATTTCTAAAAACTACAAATGAAATTCATAATAATTATGTATTGAATTTTAACTTTGATATTGAACCGTAATTAACACATTTTACTACTATATTTCAGCAGCATCCTACAGACTTACTGCATCTTTTTATTATCGCAAAAATAAATTAATAAAGTAAAAAAATTATAATAATCTGATAGTGTTTTGGATAAAGGTTAATTGCGCACTTTAGATAATGTATGAATAATAATGTTTAATTTTTACAATTTTGTACATAAAAAAATAGTGTCATAATGCAAAAATAGGCAGAAAATACACTCAAATAGAAAAGATCCACTTGCATGTGTTTTCAGATAGCAAGTGTGTGTGACAAATAAGTGCTGCAAACTGTGAAATGACTTAAATGCATATACATAAAATACAAATACATGAATATTATAGAGAAGAAAAAAACAGTAAAATGTTATAATGCAAAGTAGACATAGAAAATACACACTGAAGTGGAAATGGTCCATTTAGACATATTTTCAATTAACAAATCAAATGACTCAAATCAGGTAAGTATGTACCTATATTAAATAAATAATTATCTGTTTAGATTGTTTAACTTTATTATTAAATTGTTTATTGTGTATATTACACAATTGTGTGTGCATTATTGTGTAAATTGTGTGTCCTACTTATCTGACCAATTGTTTCCTCCAAGAGGAAATTGAAATTTAATTTATTTGTTTTTAGTTTTATAATCATGTTCAGTTTTTTCTAATATGATTTTATTTTTAAAGATATTAAATAATACTATCTTTAAATAATTGATCGGTAGAGCAAGTTCTAGGCTTTCTATAAATTATTTTTAATATCCACTTCTGTATAACGTTTAAATTTTTCAGATAACAATCTTGAAGTCCACCCCATTCTATAATTCCATAATAAATTTGCGGCTGTACCAAAGAATAGTACAGTATTTTAAGATTTGCTACACTTAAAATATTTTTTAAATATTGAAATTTGAAAAGTAAACCTCTGAGCTTCTTAATAAGATTATTAATTTGTAGGTCCCATCTGCTTATCTATTATAATGCCTAGATGTTTCACTGTCAATAATATTTAGTGGTCCCATTTCAGGTTACTAGAGTAGGAAGTAAAAGGCATATAAGCAGTTTTTTTTACAATTTAATGTTAAGTATTGTACTGAAACCACTTTCATTTTTACGAATTCTATCTCTTATTTTTTCAGTTTACTCCAGAAATCGACTTCAAACAAAATTGCAGTATCATCTGCAAAACTTATTACTGTACCGTTAATATTTAGTAATAAAAGACTATTAATGTATAAAGAAAATAGCAATGGTCCCAGTACTGTCCCCTGAGGTACTCCATATTTGACCTTTCTGAAATGACCACTATATCCATCAACTTCAACGTATTGAATTCTGTCATTCAAATAATTTTCCAAAAGGTCTAATATTTTTCCCTAAGCCCATACCATTTTAATTTACTTGAAGATTTTTTATGAAAGCCTTAAAGACAAATATACACAAAAGTGGTCTGTTTTTATCTAATGTGTTGTAAATATGAGATGTTAAACGAAATCTTCTGAAGACTTACCTTCTCTAAAGCCATACTGCCTACTTGATATAATATTAAATTTGTCAAAAAAACTTTATAATTCGATGTTTTATAATTGTTTCTATAATTTTAGATATATTTGATAACAGTGATATAGGTCTAAAATTTAATATATCTAAAGTGTCGCCATCTTTATATAGAGGCTTTATAATTCCTGTTTTCCAACAATTTGGAAGACGTCCTGCTCTGAAACACTTATTTACGTTACAATTCAGCCACTCAGAAAACTTTTCAAAATTTCAGGTTTTATTCCATCAAATTCAGCTGCTTTCTTGAGTTTCAGTTGCTTAATTGCATTTTTCACCTCTATTTCACTTGCTGGATATACATACTTACATTGTGTCTTCCAAATTGTTACAAACCTCAGCAAAATCATTTGGTTGCTCTATATTATTTGTATACATTTCCCATGGATTACTATAATGCTTATTAAAACCATTTAACCTTTGGCTTTTTTGCCACAATCTTATATAAATATTTGACATATTTTCGATATCACCAAACGTATTAGTCCATTTTTAATGTCACGGAATTTACCCCGCTCGCACCCAATTCGACGCCTGCGGTATCGCGAAACGCGAGATTGCCCCTGCGCGATTCTGGTAAACAAACAAAATGCCGTGTATCGAGGCGTGACTGGAAAAATTAAGAATCGACGAGAATCTTTCGAGGCATGGATCTAGAGATGCTAGAAAATACCTGGAATATTCGTTTGGTATATAAAAGAAGAATAAACGGCCGAGTGAGTCAGTTTGGAATTACAGTCTTGAATTGGAGTGTTTAGTTGGAAATTTCTTGGAGATTCAGAGCGATTTAGATAGTGATAATTAAATAGTGTTTAGTTGAGTTTTAATTAGTATTGAGTGGTGTAGTTAATAAAGATAAGTGATTAATTAACGGATTGTTTTTCTGATAAAAGAAAAAGGCGGGTTAGGAAATCCGTGACAATAATATTGGTTCTAAAGTCAGGAAAATTACTTTCGAATGTTGTCATTGGCCTTAAGTATGATTAAACGTCATTATCAGCAGTTTTAGCTCTGTAATTTAGTTGTTGGATTGCTTTAAATCTGCACCACGTTAGTTTCCTTTAGACTTTTGTAAAAGATAATATATGTATTATAGAATACAAATTTAAATTACTTTTTACTATAAAAGAATGCAGAATGTATAGTATATGTAATCAGATAATTCTGTTATTATAGAATATAAAGCAGCATCGATAACGTTAAAAATAAATAAAAATCACTAAACCCAATTAGTGGAAATCCCGTGTCAATGAAAGAGTCGCTTTTATACTAATTGTGTTTACATTGTATCAGTAATTTAGAAAAGTATTTTGCAATCCGTAAAATTTTCTAGATTTATCGATTCATAATTGTCATGCACAAAAATAGAAACAATCATGTAAATATTTAATTTCTTCATTTTATGAAGATGAAGTTTGACGTAAACAATAATGAATATTTATAAATGTTATCACAGCTTTCCGTAATAGTATGATATTTAGTATTGTTGATACTACTACGATTTTCAGATCGCCAGTCACAAAATTAAAGTGCATTTCCCTTTCCTTAGCCGGAAATTTTTGACCTTTTCTAGTTGTTCTCGGGCTAGACTCTGTGAGGAGAGACTTACTATCAGAACCCCTGGACCCACCCATACAAGATTAACTATGACTAAGTACAAATATTTTAAGAGGGGATAGAGAAAATTAAGAATTAACCGAATCACCTTTCAAAAAAAATTTCAAGCTTATTTATAAAGCAAATTTTTTTTTTTTAATTATATTAAATCTTTATTTAACACCACAACTAGCAACACGACGGTAAAATCCCGTCATGTCATAATTTAATTCCTGTATTTACCATGTGTTTACGTTGTAGTTTTGTGTTCTTCTTCAGTTTTTAGTAATTTTTAAATTTTTATACGTTTTGTAGGTATTAAATAAAGAAATTTGTGTCGGGTGCAGATATTTTCTGACAATATTTGTCGTTTTTTTAGGTTATGGACAAGACTGTCGCGGGTATATTAAAAGTTTTCTATTATCTATTCCTTTCGTTCGATTTTGTTATAATAAATAGGCATTTTATCTAACTGTACCTACAGGAACTGTGTTTTATCGGTAGTGAGTGGTTATAATATGAAAAACAAATACAAAATAGTGGAGCTAACTGGATTAACTGTTTCCTATCTATCAGGTATTATTAATAAGAATGTTAATTTTTGTCGTTTCTGCAGTTCGAAATGCTGCGAAAAACGACCGCATGGTAGTAGATATTGTTGCCAGGTGTAAGCTTTATCTATGGATCTAGCCATCTCAGTCAATGTTTATCATAGGCGCCGACTTTCTGTAAGAAAAGAGGATTTTGTCCCATTTTTTAAATATCGACCTAGAATTCTGGAATAATATTTTTATTGTCCTTTAGGTCTTCCTGAGCAATATTGTACTTAGTCATAGTTAACCCTTAATATTGGTTTCTGTTCCTATTATTGGTTTTAAGATTGTCATAATCACAGCGCTATTCAAACAACGGCGTTAATCTAAAACTTCCCATATATAGTATCCTCCTTTTTATTTCAACTGTGGACGGTTCATATGTGTAGTTCGTATTGTCTTCTTCTTAGATGCTTAAATTACGCTAGCTTCTTATAACGTCTGGTCATTGTTTGGTTTTTGACAGAAGTAACCAGATTTTACTCACCTAAAAGCCTCTGGCTTGATTCATGGATGTTATTCGAATTCCAGTGCTATCTGCTGCATCCTCCTTCACCTGATTATAAAATACTGATGTCGTTCTAACAGCAAGGATATCTATAAATTGGCACATTAACATAAGCAATAATGTTGTCCACATTGAGTACCACACAATAGCGATTTCAACATTGTTCTAGCCTTAATACTTGGACTGGTAGATTTTACTTACCTTAGAAGTTTTACCACTGAGACTAACTATCTTATCTAGATAAAACGCTTGAACGTTGAACATGCTCGCAGGTATCTTGCTCATATCCGAACTCAACCTGCTGTTAGCATTTATTTTGTTTATTATTTCACAATTAATTACTAATAATATTATTAGGTATAATATTATTTTATTACATTGTCTGTGTCAAAATAATTTTAAAGACCCAA
The DNA here is from genome assembly GCA_037114965.1 of Monochamus alternatus. Taxonomy (NCBI): domain Eukaryota; kingdom Metazoa; phylum Arthropoda; class Insecta; order Coleoptera; family Cerambycidae; genus Monochamus; species Monochamus alternatus. The sequence continues at coordinate 24,170,858 of CM073430.1, forward strand.
TTGCTTCTAAAGTGAAAAGCAATAAAATAATATTATAAGAAAATCTGTATTTTGCATATAAAAGTACATTCTGTTTATTATTTTTTTGCAGTTGACCTCTTTAAAACAGGTTCTACATTATCTTGAACAACACGAAAATATTTAGGTACATTTTTTAACTAAAATTGAAAAAATGTAATAAATACAAAAGATAAGGGCAACATGTAGTATATTGCATGAAAGACGAAAAAACAGGCAATGTTTTGTGGCCATAGTCTGCTTCAATAACAAATTTTTTTAACCGCCTAGAGGGCGCAGCGAACCACCTACGATATTTCAAAAATCTGTTTATATTAGGTGGAAGGTATCAATTTTGCAATAAAAACTTATTACCAATAAGTTTTCTCTATCTCTTAAAATAAAAAAGTTAGACAGCCTTAAAATTTGGGCACTTTATAGGTTTTTTTGTTATTACTCATAAAGTTGGCCATGGATCTCAAATTTTTTTTACGAGCATAAAGGCCTCCAAAGATGCAACAAAAAACAATAAAAGATTTTTGACGTATCTCGCATATTAAGCGAGATACATGGGAGTGGCCCTCTTATGTGATACAGCCTGTATATAATATATTTTTTTCTCAAAATGACTTTCCAAACAAGAAACCACACTTACAGCATAATAGATATAAGATATAAAACTAGTTTTATATTTTTAAAAATATAATGTGTTTAGAATTTAACATATATGTAGATATGAGAGCTTCAAAATCGAATAAAATTGCTGAATCATCAATGATGCTATTCACGCTTACTTTGCATATTTACAATCATTTAAACTTTTAATATGCCTTTCAAGAAGAGAATCATGAGTGCCACCAATTTCCGAATAAAATGTATAAAAAATATTTTTTTTACTTTCATTATATTTTAATGGCTCTAAATGCTCTAATCATGCAGTATTCTTTTCTTTTCATGATTAATAATTTGTTTCTTATATTTATTATTTTCATTAACTGCATTTATTATATTATCTCTATTAGACCATTATAATTTTGGCTCATTAAGATAATGTTAGAGAATGACGAAACATTGTTAATGCTAATACGATGACACTTAGAAAATAGGACTAGTCATAACAAACAATTAGTGGTAAAAACTTCTATAATGTACTTTACAATGAATATGGATACCTAACTGAATTCATTATTCTTTAAATAAATAGTTTTTGAAAAAAATAGAAAATGGCAAACTGAAAAAAACAGTTTTGTGATGACAAATTTAAATCGTCTAGGTAACGTGTATTTCTTAAACCTAAACTTTTGTTTGTGTTATAATAGGCTCATCCTACACTTTCAACACTAGCAATTATTACTATCGATTGGTAAGAGTTATATTTCTGCAATGGCTTAAAATGTACAAAGCAATGAATATATTTTCATAAATATGTTATTCTAATAAAGTATTTAAAGAAATGTCGTAGACGTAGATATTATGTTTAAAGAAAAGGGCTAAATATAAAACTAGTACCATGTTTGTAGGCGTAAGATCATGTTTTAAATTTCTATCTATAATTTAAAAAAATATTCTTGAATTAAAAAAAGTGGCTTATTTATAGAAATATCTTAAGAACGGTGCCTCTGCTAAAAAACATTCTGACATACCTACCTATTTTTAGGTGTGAGATGTTCCAAAATTTCAGCAACACAACCAGATTGGTATAATACTTCTCAGGAATATATTCCATGAAGAATAGTATGTACATTAATAAATTATTTATCAAATTCATTGAAAATTATAAAAACACATCTTACATCTTTTAATACTACCTTCAGATATAAATCAGAACTCTTTCACATCTTTTACCTTAGCAAAATTAGCAAATTTTTTAATGCAGGTAATATTAGGCATGTAACTTTTTATAAATATCGTTATCTTCTAAAATAATTAGCAATCCTATATCTTCTAATAGTACATATATTTTATTATTTATATTACAAAAGATAAAAATAATTGACATTGTTGACTTCAGAACAGAATAACAAAAATGTATTTATGTAATAAATTTTCCTATACGTATATGCCTAATTAAAATAGTATTTTTTTGGCCATTCGATAAGATTTTTTTACCTCTTCCTTCAGTGACAAATTTCTGGGCTTTCCAGAACACTGCATTATATTTTGAACGTCAGTAACAGTTTTAATCTGTATTTTATAAAGATTGAACCTCTTAACCGGTAAAAAAAATGGAAGTCCAATGAACTTACCGACCCTGTCTATACCCAGTAAAACGATTCTAAACTTGATTTTGGAATCTCAACGGTGCTTTGGAATTTGCATGACTTTTCAGCATTAAGTCATATTTGTAAATATATTACAGCAAGGATAATTTATATACTTATGTATGTACATTTTAAACGTTAAAATACATTTCTGATACTTGTTTCAGCAAATTCGAAAAGATTTTGATTAAATTTTGATATTCAGGGTAATTCATTTCTGAACTAGGAAAAAAATAAATACAGGACCTACGTGAGAAATTATGTACAAATATTTTTTTGTTTTTCCGATTTTTGGGAGTCCTACGCCTCCTTGAGATTAGGCCAAAAATTTTTGGTTTTTCTTTAGAACCTCTAACCAGATTTTAATGGAATTTGGTATGGGGTTATAGACAGTCTATCTGAATATTATTAAGAAAGTAGTCAGGTACTACAGAGAGGGTTAGCTATACGTAATGCCACTTTTTTTCAAAACCTTTTGCTTCCATTTTTTTCTCTAAATTAACAAAGTACTCTACTTTTTTCATTTGAAGTTTAATTTTCCAGAAAAAGTTGTTAAACCTATAGCGCTACTGTTGGCAAATGCAACTGAAAAATCCATAAACAAGATGTAGAGCCTATAATTGACAAGGATATCACATGACGAATATTTTTCTAAATGCTAAAACCTCTCCTTCATTTAAGGCTTGGTATTCTACAAAAAAATCTCAGGTTGATGGTACTATCTTTAGCAAATAAACGGATAATTGAAAATTTTGAAAATCACAATTTTTTAAATCTTTAAAAAAATAAAGTGACACTCAATCCTTTTTCATTTAATGCATTCATAATTTTTTAAGTTTGTCAATGGTAGTACCACAGCTTTAGCAATTTTTTCTGAAAAATTAAGCTTCAAATGAAAAAATGTAAAGAATACTTTTATTTATTTATTTATTTATGGATTTATGTTGTTACACAAAAAAGTATTTAGACACGTCAAACAAAAAGAAAAACATAAAATATACAAATTAAAAATAAATACATAAACAATCCTACATTAAAAAAGAGTAAAAGAAACACAACACATTAAACACATTAAAATATTAAAATGTTAAAATCCGCACTATATAATATAATAAAAAAAAAATCTAATAAATAAATATAATAGTTTAGAGCTAAAATTTGGTCAAGGTTACTTTCCAAAAACTACTCAATTTCATAAAATGCATTTCTTAAAAGAAATTTTTTATTCTAGTTCTAAAGTGACTTGGATTAACATTTCTTATGTGCATTGGTAGAGCATGAAAAATACGTACCATATATCCCGTACCATTTCTGGTTTTACTTATTCTTAAATAATTGACAGTCAAGTTATTTTTTGATCTTATATTATGACTGTGTAGCTGATTGCTGGTTAAAAAATTTCTTAAATTTTGTTTCACATACAGGAGACATTGTAATATGTACATATATGCAAGGAACGGCGAGTATACTTAAGGTGATACAATGCTGTTTGCAGTCCCTCCTGTAACTCAAATTTAACATAATCCTAATGGCCTTTATTTAATGTGCAAAGGCAATGCTACTAGAGGTAGCATGTCCCCTCACAAGTATAGCATAAGATATATTCGAGTGTATAAAACTGTGATATGCTGTTTTATGAGTCTACAAGATTTCGAAGTAAATACATATATTTAGATACCTTTTTACAAATATAAGCTGTATGTTGTTCCCAAAGCAACTTAGAATCAGATAGACATCTTTAATATGGTCTAATTTTAGGTCATTATCAATTTCTCAAAAAAAGAATAGCATAGTCTCAGTTTTAGTTATATTCAGACAAAGCTTATATTACTTGTAAAACAATTCTCCGCACTTGATAGTATATGAGAGATTTTTTCTAGGAAATTATTCAAGTTTCTATTTTTTATTGAAATTCTACTATCATCAGTAAATCGTACATTTAAAATATCTCTATTTAACGAATTGGCGATATCATTGATACATGTCAAAAATAGTGTTGGTCCTAGTATAGAACCTTGAAGTACACGTTTAATATTTTTCAAATTTGATTTTATCTTATTATGAATTATAAATTGCTTTCAACTCTCACCTTTTTCGAAACCGTCGGTTATATATTCAACTAATTTATCAATAGCTAAAATCGTGGAGCAGTTGTTACGAAAGCCATATTGATGAGGATTAAAGAACATATTACTCTCAAAATAATTTAATTTTTGTGTAGAATCAAACGGTGCACTTTTAAAAAGTGTAGTGAAAAGATTAAAAATATACCGTTTTGAAACACAAGAGAATTTTCCAAAACGTTAATACGGGAAAGGCCTCTCTACTACTGTTTAATTTGTGGATGTGTAGTATGACATGTAAAAATTCGGTAGAAATCTCTAACTTTTCTATGTCCAACAAACCTGACGTTACATGTACCTATAGTACCCGGATGGTATAATAAAAAATGTAAATACAATAAAAACTGTATCCACTCAATATTTTTTCTATTCTGTTCTGCATAATAGTGCATATAACTTGCGCCACAATTTTATAAAGGTTACATTGACATCCGTATAGGAATATTAAAAATAATATTTCAGCAAATAATCCTATCGACATTTAATTAAAAATGCGCAGAAAATTCCTCGTAAAATAAAAGCGAAATAAACACTTTTATGGAAAATTTCTCAATCTTTTCTTTGTAACACCGTTATGTAATGTTCCACTCATATGAATACTCGTACGCTGCTTTCAAATCCCTCACGCATGAAGACAGAAGCTTGACTCAGCCTTTATTACACGAGGGTGTTAAATCTTTATTTTTTTATTTAATAAAATATTGTGAACATATAAAAACATTGTGACAAAATATTCTATAAAAAAAATAAACATTCAAAAATACATGGTGGTGGTGTTCTTGTGTGTGTGAGAAAATCCAACATAGCTTCTTGCTATTTAGTGTAAATTGTTAGCGAAAGTTGTTATAATTATCTATAAGATAGTTGACAATCTATGTACATCAAAGTTTTTGCCAAGTGAATGCGTTTGTTGTAAAAGGAGTTTCGAACCCCATAAAGTATTGTGTCTGTAAGAATCTATTTAACCATACCTGTGCTGATCTGACTGTGTCTGAGGTGCGAAGTATAAAAGCAAAGAAAAACATCAGCTGGACCTGCCGCAATTATATCAAAATTGGGAACGACATGAATGAATTAAAAGCCATAGTGTTAAAATTAGGTTGCAGCTTCGACTCATCAACTTGATACTAATTTGAAACCGAGTACTAATATCTCTAATATTGAAAAAATTATGCAGGAAGTTACTGAAACGGAGAAGAGAAAATACAACTTAATCGTTTTTGGAGTTGATGAAATCTTGACTTTGAATAAGGATGAGCAGATTAATCAAGAAAAGCTATTAATAAGTGATGTATTCAATTATTTAGCTGTTAATATTAACACAGATATTGTTCCTGTCAGACTTGGAAAGTTTGATAGAACTAAGCCGACTCCAAGACCAATTAAAATTAAACTTGAAAGTAGTCAGAGTGTATATAATATAATTCACTTAGCAAATAGACTAAGAAATTACGAATCATATAAGAAAATCCATATTTCTGTAGACAGAATCCCAAGGTAAATTGCTTACTATAAATCCATGAAAAGCCAAATGGAAGAACAAATTCGCCAAGGAGAAAGCAACTTGACAATCAAATACGTTTCTGGCATTCCGAAAATTGTGACTTCTTTAAACTGACTTCGCCCAATAGAAGCCCTTAAAATATATTTTCAAAATACGAGTGAACTAAGGTCTAAGGTTGATAAATTTTGCTCATCTATTAGTTTAGCTGATTTTGGCTGTGTTTACTAGAGACTTGGTTGTTGAATGAAATTAAGAGTACTGAATATTTCTCCAATGATTATACTGTTTTTCCGGAGTGACAGAAGATTAGATTTAACTGGCCATGCTACTGGTGGGGGAGTGCTGCTGGAAATTAGGAATATCTTCACTGTAGAAAACCTTAATATGTCACATATATAAAGCGTATGATATCTTATTTCTATTTGCACATTTATGTTTATGTTCCACCTAATTTTCCTCTAGCTGATTAGGACGTACTGTTGGATATGTTAGAGCTTGTATTTAACAAAAATTTAAATGTGATACTTTTAGGTGATTTCAATATTAGCTACTTTAACAATGAGCAGGTACATGATAATAAATCTCGACGGATCTATAATTTTATTCATTTTCTGGGCGCTGTACAACTGAATGATATTGTCAACTCCAATAGTAAACTTTTAGATTTGATTATAAGTAACTGTTCCGCTAAAGTGTTTAGAGATGATGCACCTTTAATAAATGAAGATGCTCATCACCCTGCATTAAATATTTGTCTCAGAACTGTAAAAGATGATTACAATCGTTTTGCAAAAAATTTTACCCCTACATACAATTTTAGATTGGCAAATTATCCAACCATATATGATGCTCTTTGTAATATCGATTGGTCATATTTGTATACCATAAACAATGTTAATGATGTCTGTATGTCTTTTTTTTGTAATAAGTTATATGCTGTGTTTGATATTCATGTACCATTATATAATTCTAATAATAGGAACAAATATCCGTTTTGGTATACATCAGAAATTATCAACAATATTAAATTAAAAGAAAAGTATCGTAATAAGTATAAAAAATATAATGACATTCAATATGTCAATGATTTCAAAAGATAGCGTATACTTATTAAATCGCAGGTAAATGATGCTTATAAAAAGTACATTGAGAACACAGAGTAAAATGTAACAAAAGATCCTAGATCTTTTTGGGCATATGTACAAAGCAAATAATGTTCAACATGAATTCCGGGTAAGATGTTTTTCAATATGGATGAAGAAATTGAAAAATAAATTGACAGCAGGTCATGGCCAAGTACCTAGTTTTCTTGCTAAAGATTGTTCCAATGTTTTTGGGGTTCCTCTGGTAATAATATTTAATCTCATTTTGTCTACATCTACTTTTCCTGATTAATGGAAATTTAGCAAAATATCTACCTACTATGTTCAAAGATGGAGATGCATCCTATTTTAATAATTACAGACCTATTTCTATAATATCGAATTTTTCAAAGGTTTTCTAGATGTCTGTATATAATTGCATATATAACGCTGTTAAAAATTATATGTCTATTTCACAGCATGGTTTTATTAGCCAAAGATCAACGATGACCAACTTAATTATGATGACTCAGTATATTTCTTATGTCTTGGACGTTCAAGGACAGGTTAACGTATTGTACACAGATTTCTCGAAGGCATTTGATCGCATATGTCATTCAACTCTCTTGTCAAAGCTTGAAACATTTGGTTTCAGTTGAGCCTTGTTGAAATTATTTGAATCCTATCTTAAATACAGGCTTCAACTTAAAATTGATAGGGCAATTTAATGGATATGAATCTAATATGTATACTGCTACATCGGGAGTACCCCAGGGATCTAATCTCGACAAGCTACTGTTTTTGTTATTCGTTAATGACCTTTCAGATTATATTAGATGCGACATCTTTTGTATACTGGTGATTTAAAAATGTTTAGCTCTATAGGTAATGGGGATGACTCTTTAAATTTGAAGTCACAGTTGACTAGATTGGTTGAGTGGTTAATGATTTGTCACTAAATATCTCCAAATTTAAAGTATTAACGTACTCACGTAAAGTCACCATCTATATTCCATTATACGATAAATGATATAGCACTTACAAGGCGTGATTTTATTCGTGATCTGGGAATTACTTTTGATTCAACATTATCATTCGCAATGCACATCGAAAATGTAGTGGCTAGTTGTAACAGATCTCTGAGATTTATAACGCGCAACTGTAAGGTGTTTTCCAATTAGTTAAAAACATTATTTAATTCTTTTGTTCGATCAAAAGTTGAATGTTGTTAACTTGTGTTTTCGCCAATTTATACTTCCTATTCTGTATGTAATAGAAACGATTCAAAGAAAGTTTTTACAATTTTTACATTTGAAATGTCATGGACTATATCCAGAGAGAGGTGCTAGTCAAGCTCTGTTATTAAATGCATTTGGTACGCAATCTTTAAAGTACCGCAGAATATTATATTCTTTACAGTTCCTATTTAAATTATTACATGGTACAATTGATAGTTCTGTATTATTAAATGAAATCAAGTTATACGTGCCTCTCCAAAACTCTCGCCAGAATAAAACGTTTATTTCTTCAGTACCTAGAACCAATATGTTAAGTCACCAATATTCTCCTATGTTACACTGTCTTAATAATTTAGCCAATTGCTGTGATATAAATGTCTGTAATATAAATACCAAGTGCCAACTGGTATTATTCCCATACGGATATATAGCTGATTTTATAATTCATTGTGATGTAGATTATTTTAATTATAATTATTTTTATATATTGTACTATATTGTTTTAAATTTTGTATTTTATATTGTGTATTTGTATTTTTTATTATTTTATATTTTGTGTGTATGTATATGTGTATTAACTGTTTAATTTTTGCCATGCAAATGGACTTAAGGAACATTGCCAATATGGGCACCTCGAGTTTCTATAAATTGTTCTAAAATTGTCAAAATATCTCCGCTGCACATAAAGCAACATGATGAGATTATTTATATTTTTTACTTAGAAATACTAACTTCATTTAATAAATTGTTATTACATACATCCTTAAATATGTGCTTATCTCCAAAATGGTAAAAAATGTCAAATAAAACAACGTATAGCTTTTTTGTAGCAAATTGATAGGGCAATTTAAATTATAAAACTTAATTTTGACCGTATTTCTATAAGCATGTCTAATTTCAATTTAAATAGTGAAAGTAACTGTGAGTTACTACTTTGACCTAAATTTCGAGGTTGCCAAGATAACAGTTTAGAAATCATGACTGAAATTCAATATTTAACTTCTTACTGACTCTCTCTGTATGTTCTATCACTTTTGACCACTACTTTTTGGACACCCTGTACAGGCGGTGTAACAACACTACAATATATTCAAAACGCAAACCATTTCTTAGACTTCTGGCGTTCTCCAAGGTTCAGTACTAGGACTTCTTCTATTCATAATTTTTATTAATGACATTGTTAATGACCTAAATGTTCGCCACCTTTTGTAAGCTGATGATGTAAAGTTATATCCCAGAATTGATTGGTTTGTAGGATTGAAAAAATTAGTCTATATATATTTAACAATTGGTTTGTGAACAACAAACTGCCATTAAATGCAGCTCAATGCAATTCGGCCGCATAATATACCAGATACTGCATAACTATAGACTTGATAGTGATATTCTTGGGAGGCTTGAAGTCATTAAGGATCTGGGCATTTTATTTGATCCACAGCTTAGGTTTTTGCAGCATATGGAGCTTTGCATAGCGGAAGCATACAAAAACTTAAGCTTTATTATACGTAATTCCAGAGAGTTTAAAAACTTCACTATTTTCCGCCTATTTATTATACACTATGTTTGTTAGATCTAAATTTGAATACGGTGCTGTCATATAGAGTTCCATTTATAAGAATCAAATTCTGCACCTGAAAAAGTTCAAAGGAGAATCTTTAAATTTGCAACATTTATAATAGATGCTTTCTATCCTGTCAGAGGAAGACCACAGAATATATTTTACAATCGCTTGTCTCGAAACACAAATTGCATTCTATATTATTCCTTTTTTAAATAATTCATTATGTATACAGTATGCGCCAAAAGTATGGAATAAATTCAATAAAAACGAAACAATTATTTTTTGGGAAAAATCCTCGAACAGGTCGATTTTTAATTTAAAAAATACATATTTTAGCGTAAAATGCGATTTTTAAATGTTATTTGTTTTCGAGTAATGACGTCATCGATTTTTTTTTAAATGGCAACACCATATTTTTTTCCTTGATTCTGAACGATCGTTTAATTCTCTATCAGACAGTACTAAAATTTTGCCCTCTTACATAGGAAAGTTTTCGAGTAAATGACGATTGAATGTTAGAAAACGTAAATCAATTAAAATAAAGCAAAAACGTTATCACGTTTAGTTTTTCGAATTCCATAGTTCTTTTATGGATCACTTAGGTGAAAATCTTTGCTAAATGTCATTGTCATACCGACTTTCTAATAAGTATTGTAAGCGATATAGAAATTATTATTCAATTTAAAGTATTATGGCACATTTAACTGTTACTCAAAGAATTTAAATTTTAATTCTTATCGTATGCGGAAATATGACTAGAACTCAGCAGGAAGTTTGCGATTTATTTAATGAAAAATATCCAGATCGCCCTATCAGCCAATCAACAGTCAGTAAGGTAGAGTCTAAATTTAGAGAAACTGGCAATATTGTAAATATTCCAAAATCTGGACGTCCAAGCATTAATGAAAATCAGAAACAGAACATTTTGATAAATATGGTGGATAATCTTCACGATTGGTTGCATTAAACAATGACACTAGTCAGAGCACAGTGCTACGTATCTTGACGAAGGAAAAATATCATCCCTACAAAATTCAACTTGTGCAGGAACTCAATGAAGATGATCCCGATCGCCGCTTACACTTTTGCGAAATTCTAATGGATTTATGTCAAGGAAATAGAAATTTACACCGGAAAATACTTTTTTCAGATGAGGCCACATTTTGTCTGAATGGTACAGTAAACCGTCAAACTTGCAGATATTGGAGTCGGGAAAATCCTCATTGGATGGCAGAGGCACATACTCAACACCCTCATAAATTAAATGTGTGGACTGGAATAGTTGACGACAGAATAGTAGAGCCTTTCTTCTTTGAAGGAACCCTTACAGGACAAAGATACTTAGAGTTTCTAGAAAATGACCTTGTTCCAGCCCTTGCAGTAATTTTTTCTAACGATAATGACCCTGACATTCCTGACGATACCATATGGTTTCAGCAAGAGGGTGCACCTCCGCACTATGCGCGCCCTGTACGAGATTTTTTGGACAACTGTTTTCCTGGTAGGTGGATCGGCAGACGCGGACCGATACAATGGCCTGCAAGATCGCCAGATCTTACACCTCTTGACTATTTTTTATGGGGATATTTGAAGTCAAAAGTGTACATTAATAAACCACGTAATTTAGAAGAACTTCAAAATCGCATTCGGGACGAAATACGCAGAGTTACCCCAGAAATCATTCATAATGTGCAAGAAGAATTTCTTCACAGACTTGCGCATTGTCAACAAGTTGGTGGATGGCAATTCAAACATTTAATTTAAGTTTAAAATTTACTCAATTGTATTTTATTTTATATACCTCAGAATTGTTACTTTTTTATGGATAAAATTTACGTTTTCTAACATTCAATCGTCATTTACTCTAAAACTTTCCTATGTAAGAGGGCAAAATTTTAGTACTGTCTGATAGAGAATTAAACGATCTTTCAGAATCAAGGAAAATATATGGTGTTGCCATTTAAAAAAAAACGATGACGTCATTACTCGAAAACAAATGACATTTGAAAATCGCATTTTACGCTAAAATATGTATTTTTTAAATTAAAAATCGACCTGTTTGAGGATTTTTCCCAAAAAATAATTGTTTCGTTTTTATTGAATTTATTCCATACTTTTGGCGCATACTATATGTTTTTCGGCAACACATATCTAAGTATGTTAAAGAAATAACTTTATAGACAAGTTTCAGTCTAATAAATAAACACTATTAAAATAATTTAGCTAAATTATTATACCAGATGTTTTTTTTTAGAGAATTAAACTAAATTATTTTAATTTTACTTATTTATTAGTTCCAAACTTCCCTATGAATGTATTTGGATAAAGAGGAGGATAGGAATTATGTGGGAATTGATTTGAATTAGTCTAGAGCCTTTTGAAATAAAATATAATAATTTTCTTTGAAATGTTGGAGCTAATTAAAAAACACTTACTTTGTACTAGGAAAAAGAATATACATTAGAACTAACATTCTATTTTTTTTTCTTACTTTAATTGGTATAATATATGCAACCTACGGTCTAATTAATTTTTTATACTTTAATTGATATACCAACTTAATTTATAATAACTAAGACAGTTGTGAAGTTATTGACGCTGATTTTATCGAAATCGGTGCATGCTTTTTGTATATTTTAAGACGGTCTTTCAGAAAAATGTATGTATTATATTATCAAAAACGTCACGGATAAATTCTTTTAATTAAAAAATTCCCAGTTTTCACCTGCGTCTCCGCCACTGTGAATAAAGAAAAAAAAATTTACCTATCTATGAGATTAATACATTACAACAAAATATCATACGAGTATAATTATAATAATCCAGTAAAAACATCATTTTCCATGAAGATAAATATGAAAAAGCTGATTTTTTCAGGTTGGATGCAAGGCTCCTGAGTCTCCAACCGACTTATTTATTTATTTTTTTTTTTTGAAATTTTTGTGCATAATAATATTACCTACAACTTTGCTTTATAACTTTTTTGTATCTTTCATATTTGACGCTACGCCATGAAAAAAATGTACCCTATTTATTTATTATGGTTCAGTAAAATACAAACAAAAAGCTTACGAGCTGGTTTTTGCAGTCTCCACCTAATAAAGCATAGTCCAACCCTTAGGTGTTTTACGCAATAAGACTGGTTTCTTATTATTGTGTTATCTCTAAAATAATTTTGTTTACATGTACATTATAAAAGTCATTACAACGTTTCCATATAATTATTTTTTTTTAATGTTGATATTAACAAGTTGAGACCCCAGAAATAAAAAACGTGTTGTTTGTTTGTTGTTGACTGTGCTTTATGGGGTGGGGACTTGGTCCTCGAATAACTCTGCACCCAAGCTCGTCAACCTTTTATTTGTATCTTGATTGAATCATAATAAATATGGTAAGTTTTTCTCATAATGGACGGTGGAGCATTAGATATGAAAGCTACAAACATGTTTTATAAAGTGTATAGACAATATTATTACATGCAAGCTTCCAAAAAAAGGAACCACCCCTGTTACAAAAAACCCACAAAGTTATCGAGTGTGATTTTTTGGTTGGAAACTCAGGAGACAGCCCTCCATTCACCCTGCAAAAATCAGATTGTCCCTATTTTTCTGCACCTCTAGGAAACCATCTAATTTTACAACAACACACTGGAATATAACTTAATTCCATAGTAAGAAAAGGAAGAAAAAATATTATGCTAATCATAAAATTATTTATGAAAAAAAAAGTTCAGTCAGCCAAGAATGTGTCTGGGTTTGCACACCCACAAAACAAGGCAACCACATAATAAGTACTTAGGTACAAGTTATTGCAGGAAGACGTAGGTAGTACTCAGGGTTGCAATTTACTGGCATGATGCAGGAAACAAAAAATTACACACCTGCTTTATGTCACTTTGAACTTATCGATATAAATCCAGCAATTGTTACTACCTTATTGACATTTCTATTGTAATTCATTCGTTTAAAACATCAATCACCCTGACCTACAAGTTGATATCTTTATATTCTAAAATTTACGAATACCTAAGTCACCACTGTAGGTATTACATAAAACTGTTGCTTTACTGGTATTTAAATAAAATTTTATAAATAAGTATCTACAAATTGTTTAAGTTTTGTTAGTCCTTAACATGAACAAAACAAAATTTGATTTCATTGTTTAAGGGAGCAAAAAAGTTATTAACGTTTTTAAAAATATATATACTTATATAAGTTCAACTTCATCACATTTCTTTTAAGAGATTTTTTGTCAATTGTCATGTTGTGTTGTGAAATGTTCAATTTTTCTTTAGTTTTATTGGGTTTTTGCCACATTTCTGAAAAAATAAAGATTGATTAAATAAGCCCTTGCGCCAAATGGATCGGTCAAGGGATATTTTTGAAACTAAGTTTGCCTAACCAAAATATATCACACTGAAAAAAGCAGATAAGTAAAAAATAATAGAAATCACATCACTATCGTGCACTTCCGCATTATTGACGTTTCGAACAACTCTCTGATTTCGTTCTCAAAATAGTAGTAAAAGTATTAAACGTATGTCAAGTTTGACAGCTTAAGATTTGTTTATCTGCTTCCACGAAAGGTTAAGAAGAATCGGTAATAAATTTAATATTCGAACAGTTTTTCAGACAACTAATAATTTACGATCATTTTTGTCTAAAACACGTCCATGAAATGATACACAAAATTCAAAAAATTGCATCTACAGTATACCTCGTGAATGCAATAAACATTATGTTGGAGAAACGTCTCGGTCTATGAATATTAGAGTTGAGGAACATACAAATTATATAAAAAGACGGGAATTTGAAAAATCCTAAATTTGCGAACACGCTTGGGAAAACGGTAATTTGATTCAATGGGGTTAAAATTAAAAGAGACCGCGGTTATTTTGTTGAACGGAGATAAGTGTGTGTCAAACTGTTCAGTAAATATTGATCATTGTCTACAGTTGTACCAAGAAGAAGTAAGTAACAATAAAATAAAAATCATTTAACATATCTATGGAAGTAGATAAACAAATTTTAAACTGTGAAACTTGACATACGTTTAATACTTTTGCTACTATTTTGAGAACGAAGGCAGAGAGTTTTTCGAAACGTCAATAATACGAAAGTGCACGATAGTGATGTGATTTTTGTTATTTTGTACTTATCTGTTTTTTTCAGTGTTTCGGTTAGGCAAACTTAGTTTCAAAAATAACCCTTGACTGATCCGTTTGGCGCAAGGGCTTATTTAATTTATCTTTATTTTTTCAGAAGTGCGGCAAAAACCCAATGAAACTAAAGAAAAACTAAAATTATGCCACAAATAAATAGCTTCAGACAAAATGTTCAATTAATGGAATGACCTACTTTTTTGTTACACCCTGTATAAATTTAACTGCTGTTCATTATTTCCAAAATCTATATATAAGAATTCTTTTTAGATCTATCAGGTAAATTTAGTTGATTACCGTATGTTATAAATCTGTGGTAGTTCCATATAGAGAACTTACTTTAAAAAAACTACAAATACAATTTTGTAAAAAAAAATCAATAAGGGCAGTTCGAAAACAATTTAAAAATAATTTTCTATACGGCACTGGAAACTGGTACACTGTAAAACCTATCAAGGCAAAGTATGCAATCGACGACCAAACAAGAAATTCCCAAGGAAATAAATAACATTCTATAACACCTATTACATTACATTTTTATACATCAAATTCAACTGTTTTGCCGCTATTGTTATTAATTTTTAATAGAATTAATTTGTGGTTTTAATTAATAAAACAGTTGGACATATCTGCTAGGACAACACAATTTTGGACCTGTCTTACCCAGTTTCTACAAACTAACAAATGTTTTTTCTTCTTGTCCGTTTTGAACTCATAACAGCATGATATGTTCTTGTAAATTGTCAATAGTGTACACTTCGGTGCAATACATTTTTTATATATCCCCACAAAAAGATGTCCAAAGGATTTAAAGTCAAGACATCGTGGCGGCCATGGTACCGGTCCTCCTCGTCAAATCCCTTGCTTGGCCACGCTGTACATGGTACGGATATCATTGACCTTCGTTTATGATACACCACACTGCTGTAATACGCCGGAGACACCCTAGCCCTCCATCTCTCCACGATTCGATTGCAAATTTCCCGTGTCACGCCCGGGCACTACTCATGCACGCACTGCACACCGCGATAAAAGTAGCTACATTTGGCACGTGTTTACCGGGAAATTGTTCTACTAAAGCATTTTTGCTTCACCATAAATTAAAACGATATCCATCAACTTCATGTTGCTATACACGTAAACCATGTTTGAGACTTAAAAGACTAATGTAAACACTCACATCATAAAAATGTTAATGCTATAAGTAAATGAATTTCAATATTTGAGATCGCCTTGCTACAAACTACAGTAGCCCTCCGATGTAAGGTTGTACATACTATAACTTCAATTTTTTTTATCGGAAACTACACGGATTCTACAAAAAAAAATTACGATATTGATTCCATTTTTCATGACACATCCATTTCCAATTTTTTTTAGATAAGTTGTGAATCACCGTGTATATTTTCTTTTATGATAAATAAGTTCCTAAATATAAACCGAAATGGAATGAAAATTGATATTTTCTTTGTTCGATACATGTTGAAATTATTAATTACCTAGTTTTTGAATAATTCTTTGTCACTCTCTTACTAATTTCCGCATCAACATAAAAAAGAAAATCGACATTAATATACAGCTATTTATTTAGAAATGGGTATTCTACAATTATATATTTTATTATGTAACTGATCCCATTTAATGCAAATGTGGTTTTCTTTATTGACTCATATTTATATTTTTCTGTTGCTCACCGTCAATTCATGTAGTGTGGCAAATAATAGAGTATGTTTAATTAAATAAAGTAACATTCTCTTTTCCACACTTGCTCTTTTTGGCACCTTTTTACTATCAACATCATAACTTAGATAATTGATTCTAATTAACATTTCTTGTCTAAAAAATAATCATGTTGTGTATTATTACATAAGATTTTACACCATAGTACTTAGTGCCTTGTATAAACTATTATTACTGCCAAATCAGTGCAAAGGAAATCATAGCAATTTTAGTGATTTTTATTGACACTCAAATTCAGATAACAAGTCAGATATTAATTATATTTTTCAGATTACTAGTGTCGATACAACTACATATAAATACTGGCATGTTTTGTATACCCACCCATCTAGAATTTCCATGGTAGATATTTACATTCTCATAATATATTGGAGATTTGGTAAAGAAGGCCGTCTGGAACATTTGAAAAACGAAGTCCAAATTCATGTTGTTTACCTTGAGGTCGACGTACAATTACTAAAATACAAAAAAAAGGACGATTTATATGAAAAGGAAAGCAACACGTAATGAGTAAGACGTAATAAAATAAAAATGACACAAATTCTCTACTTTTGTTAGTGAAAAATTGATAACGACTACAAGATGGCCTTGAAGAGAAGAAAATTAAAGTTTCCTGAAGAACGTATAAGTATACTTTGCAGATTTGATGTTCTTCTCCCAAAATATTAATTATGGAAAGGAATGCACACAATTTTCCAAGTCGCTTCAACTTAGATTTAACTGTATTTGTTAATTTTTAAATCATTTTTTATCAATTACAAATAAACCCTATGCATGTTTTTAGTATGTACTTACATGTATAGATATGACTGTAAACTTCTGCTTTTTCAATTAAATATCTATGTATCTATTTATCTAACGTACCTAAGTATGTACATGTTTTTGCAATAATAATGACACCCTTTCAAAACAGTTTTCAAATTTCTGCAAATTCTGAGTATAAATTTCATAAAATCTCTATTAGTGAATGAAAGAACTAAGAACTAATGATAAAATTTGAAAGTATAGTATAGCTGTAAGTAGTTTTAAAGAGTGCCATTATTATTGCAAACGATTGTACACTTTAAAATTAGAGCAGTTATTCCACTCATTACACATAAACTTCTTTTAGACTGACTACAATTGAACTGGCTACATTGACCTTCAATTACTCATATTATGAGTCTATTTCAGTTTTAGACTTAAAACCGTGCAGTAGACCACCTATCATCTTCTCATTAACTAATTTTTAGGTGAAATATTTTAAAAGCAAGTTTATTTCAAAAAAGGAATTTCATGAGTACGCAAGTTGTAGCACGTGTCTATATCTAGTGGATATTGACTACTCAATGCTGGACTTGAATAGTCAAAACAAAATGCAACCTACCATACTGTAGGTATCATTGAAAAAGAGGAATTTTGCGGGCTATATTGCACATACCAGCATTTATTTGCACCTGATTTTTTTTTTTTTTGTTGTGGTCGTACAGGTACAGCATTGAGCCAGTGGCCACTAGATGTAAAAAAATATATGACACAATTTTATATTTTTATTTAAAGTTCCTATGTAAATTGATTAATGTTAAAGCTTCCTCGTCTCTATCTCTTTAAAAGAACGTTCAAACCAGTAGCGGCTCGTCGTATGAAGCAACTGAGGCCGGGCTGTAAAATTTGGCTTTCACTGTATATTTTAATACCCCATAATTTCCAATCCGATTGCCTACTACATTTATCAAAATAATTGCTTCAATCTTAGCCCTCGTATGTTATAACGTACCTCTGGTTTATATTTCAATATCCCGCCGTTTCTGTTTCTACCCGCGGGGAGTCCGGATCACCCACCAATCCCACCACAGTGAGGCCGAATTTTCCGACCCTCAAATTGTGTCGCACATGTCTATACGTTATGGTTTCCCCCACCACGCGAGACGGTTAAAATTGATGTTTTTCGCTCCATGTCCGCTCGAGACTGAGGCCCGATTTCTGGTGCCTCAAGTTTTTAGTTCAACGGCAAATGGACGATGTGATAGTGGCTAGTGATCGTAGATAACTTGTGAACTGTAGATTATTTACGTTTGTGACGCGATTAATCGATTTTTCAAGTGTTAATACTTTTATTTATGTGTTTTGAATTTCCAGTGATTAGTGTTAGTGGTTGATTAGTTGAATGTGACTTCTTAAATATTCTGAAGATTAGGTGATAAGCGCAGTGGTAAAGTTTTAGGGACAAGGCAGGTAGAATTAATTTAAAGAAATAAAAAACAGCTTCCTTACAAGGTAAGATTAAATTAAACATAGAATAGGAACCTAATTTAAATATATATTATCGATAGTCTCGTCGATAGTTCTTTATAATAATGAATCCCTCTCACGATATTGTTTTCTCTCTGTTTGAAACACCTTTTTCAATACGTAATGAAGTAGAAAAACGACAAATTTTGAATAATCGGCCAACGCTTTCAAATATCCCGAATATGCAAACAAATTTCCGGAAATATCGTTTGATTGTTTACTACAAATGTATCCAAACATATTTGACATAGATAAGTTGAAAAACGAACTTTACGAATTTTATAATTTAGAAGTTCAGAAAACGGTAGAAATGTTATACAAGGAATTTTAAATGATATTTTCGGAAACATACAAATTATTTTGATGAAGCAATCCTAAAAATGCGGAAATAGGTCAGATCTATTGTGGTTGAATTTTCAAGTTTCCACTGTCAGAAGTTAGATATATATATACAGTGTTTTCACTAAACCAGGTTAGTAAATTTAGATAGATTAATTTCTTTAGAAAATTATTTAATAGAGCTTTGTCTGTGGAATTGTTCATTAGCATACCTAGATGTTTGGTATCAGAGAACATACATATGACTTCATTGATAGGAATTGTAGGAGATTTGATATATATTAACTTAAAATACCTTTCTAAAACAGTAAAAAATGTTACAAAAGCTAATAATAAAGAATATATGAGTAGATATTGTGGGTGTAATTCAACTTTGGTTGGGGCTTTAGTCCACAGAATACCTAGTTAGTTTCACACAATATTGTTAATACCTGAAAATATATAAAAAACAAAATGTAATATTGTATTATGTGTATTATTCTGTCATCTTTTGCTTATTTTTAGTCAAAAATGTATATTTAACAGTTAACTAGTTTAACTACCTATACCTGTATGTAAATATTTGATATATTTATTTATTGGTGGAATGGAAAAATGGCATTACATTGAATTCCTAAATTTTCTGTTTCACAATAATTATTTATTATTTTTTATTTGTTTAATTTAAAAGACGACGATTCGTAATGTCAAAATGTTTACTATTAAACATATATTTCTGTAGTTCTCAGTTAGAAAGTATTGAAATACTAAAATTTGTTAAATAATAACAAAAATAAATAACTTACCATAAATCAATAATATGTAATTCTACAAATATTACTATTATTATTAATAAGTTATTTTCACAAGCATAATATACACGGTGTTTGTTAAAGAATTGGCCATACTTTAAGTCTAACTTCATTGGACGAAAATAAGGTGATTTAAATCAGCCTTAGTACCATCTTGCTCCTTATAGAAGTTATAGGTCCGAGAAAATAATTAAAACAAAACTTTCACAGACCTATAACTACTACTAATTCTTTATTTTACGAACATATTTACAAATAAATAAAAACGCACTTATGTCAGAAACATACCGCATTATTGAACATCGCATTTATTTCGTTGTGTCTGCAAAATATAATCTTGTTTACAATATATTATTAGTTTTTTACAGAGACACCCACATGTTGATCTAGAGGAACTACAAACATGTTTTGCCATTTTCAATACTAATTACAACCTTTATTAGGTTTTTTGTACAATTTTTTACGAACACAAAAACTAAATAGACACAACAGTAAAAAAAATAGAAACACTGACCTCAAATAATTAACAACACGAACAAAATATACCACCTCATATTTCCAACACGGGTCAAGAGCAATAGAGTATTAACGATCTCTATAACTATTATATACATTTCTTAAAATTCACAAAAAAATATATAAAATAAGGAATCCAATAAACTTTCATCGGATTAGGAAATTCGCGTGTTGAACACAACATCGTTAAATGAATTTCATCCAAAAACAAATCAAGTAAAGAGGCAATTACACGCAAGAAATAAATTTAATAAAACAAAAATGACTACTTCGCGGTCTTTTGAGAGAAAATTATAGTACAAGATACTAATCTTTCTTCCAAAGACCTTGGCTAGAGGTAAATAAATAAATATTTAACCGCTTGCAAATAAAACTCAACAAGTTCTGAATTACATAAACAAACTTAGTAGTGAATTATTCCGAAATACATTTTACATACTATTATTTGTTAAATATATTGCAAAAATATATAAACATTTTTTTTAATTCTAATTAATGTTGGTCAACCTTTTAATCTCATATGTTTATGACCTTTTATTGGCCATAGATAATTGATTCCTTCCGGTCTGTCAAAAATATTTCTAATTTACTTCCTGATACGACTCACTTTTGCTTTTCAAGGAAATTGTCATGAGTTTAAAATTAGTAATTCACAATTATATTAATAAAATCAATAATTCATTTATGTTTGTATAAAATTCTATAAGTTATAAAATAATTTTTGTAAAGTCCGTAAAAAAACATTATAATAGAGATGAATCTTTCGAGTCACGGCTTTTCTAAATAAAGCCTTCGTCCTCAGAAAAAAAGAATCCGATATTGACAAAATATTTATACTTAGATTTATTTAGAAAATGAAGCTAATCTAAATATATACGTCTTCATACAAGTCAAAAAGGCAATGCACAAAGTAAATAAATACTAGCACAATTATGGGTACACATTAAACTGCAAATAATTAGCATCCAGGATTTTTTTGTTTTTAAACCCCAAATTTATACCCCTAATTCTTCGTAAAACTCCAATGTAATTAAATAAAGTATACTTACTTAGGTATACTGTTTAGGATCTTAAAATACTCAGAAATTGAAAAATTTCTATAAATATGAGACCACTAATGTTTTGTTATCAAGATACAGAACTTTCAAAAGTCGAATGTCTTAAGACAAACTTGGCAATAAATCACCAGTAAGATGAGCCTTATTTAGATATTATTTTATTGATATCAATTCATTAGATGCTTATGCGAATGAGTTATGGACGAGGCATTAGCAGTACGAACATATAATTCCATTTTCCGAGTTTGTCTTCTTACACATTACTGTATAAGCTATACGTGTTAAACTACCTATATAGAAAATAATAAAGCATATAACAAAGTTAGTAAAAGAGAAAACTTATATATATAGTGATGTATACAGTATGCGCCAAAAGTATGGAATAAATTCAATAAAAACGAAACAATTATTTTTTGGGAAAAATCCTCGAACAGGTCGATTTTTAAATTAAAAAGACATATTTTAGCGTAAAATGCGATTTTCAAACGTCATTTGTTTTCGAGTAATGTTATCGATTTTTTTTTAAATGGCAACACCATATTTTTTCCTTGATTCTGAAAGATCGTTTAATTCTCTATCAGACAGTACTAAAATTTTGCCCTCTTACATAGGAAAGTTTTCGAGTAAATGACGATTGAATGTTAGAAAACGTAAATCAATTAAAATAAAGCAAAAACGTTATCAAGTTTAATTTTTCGAATTCCATAGTTCTTTTATGGATCACGTAGGTGAAAATCTTTGCAAAGTGTCATTGTTACACCGACTTTCTAATAAGTATTGTAAGCGACATAGAAATTATTATTCAATTTAAAGTATTATGGCACATTTAACTGTTACTTAAAGAATTAAAATTTTAATTCTTATCGGATGCGGAAATATGACTAGAACTCAGCAGGAAGTTTGCGATTTATTTAATGAAAAATATCCAAATCGTCCTATCAGCCAATCAACAGTCAGTAAGGTAGAGTCTAAATTTAGAGAAACTGGCAATGTTGTAAATATTCCAAAACCTGGAAGTCCAAGCATTAATGAAAATCAGAAACAGAACATTTTGATAAGTATGGTGGATAATCCTCATAATTCTTCACGATTGGTTGCATTAAACAATGACACTAGTCAGAGCACAGTGCTACGTATCTTGAGGAAGGAAAAATATCATCCCTATAAAATTCAACTTGTACAGGAACTCAATGAATATGATCCCGATCGCCGCTTACACTTTTGCGAAATTCTAATAGATTTATGTCAAGGAAATAGAAATTTACACCGGCAAATACTTTTTTCAGATGAGGCCACATTTTGTCTGAATGGTACAGTAAACCGTCAAACTTGCAGATATTGGAGTCGGGAAAATCCTCATTGGATGGCAGAGGCACATACCCAACACCCTCAGAAATTAAATGTGTGGGTTGGAATAGCTGACGACAGAATAGTAGGGCCTTTCTTCTTTGAAGGAACCCTTACAGGACAAAGATATTTAGAGTTTCTAGAAAATGACCTTGTTCCAGCCCTTGCAGTAATTTTTCCTAACGATAATGACCCTGACATTCCTGACGATACCATATGGTTTCAACAAGACGGTGCACCTCCGCACTATGCGCGCCCTGTACGAGATTTTTTGGACAACTGTTTTCCTGGGAGGTGGATCGGCAGACGCGGACCGATAGAATGGCCTGCAAGATCGCCAGATCTTACACCTCTTGACTATTTTATATGGGGATACTTGAAGTCAAAAGTGTACATTAATAAACCACATAATTTAGAAGAACTTCAAAATCGCATTCGGGACGAAATACGCAGAGTTACCCCAGAAATCATTCATAATGTGCAAGAAGAATTTCTTCACAGACTTGCGCATTGTCAAGAAGTTGGTGGATGGCAATTCAAACATTTAATTTAAGTATAAAATTTAATCAATTGTATTTTATTTTACATACCTCAGAATTGTTACTTTTTTATGGATAAAATTTACTTTTTCTAACATTCAATCGTTATTTACTCGAAAACTTTCCTATGTAAGAGGGCAAAATTTTAGTACTGTCTGATAGAGAAAAAAATATGGTGTTGTCATTACTCGAAAACAAATGACATTTGAAAATCGCATTTTACGCTAAAATATGTATTTTTTTCCCAAAAAATAATTGTTTCCTTTTTATTGAATTTATTCCATACTTTTGGCGCATACTGTATTAACATAAATATACATGGTGAGCCATTAATAATGGTGCCTACCTTAACGTCAAAATAAAGCGATTTGGCCCAAAATACCTAATTCAATTGTTGCTCCTTTTCATTCTACAGGGTGTTAAAGTTGAAAAAATGTTTTCGATATTTTGCTATATTTTAAGAACGTTTGTACATATTGTTTTGAAATTTGTAGTCTTATGTTTTTGAGGGGGTAATTACGAATATGCATACAGTGTTGAGGTCACGACTAAGGGGCGCTAATTATACTGTACTGTCGATGTAAAAATATGTCTAATTTTTTGTATTTTACACTTTTGAATTTTGTAATAAGAAACTATTTAACTACTTTCCATTCTAAATAGAATGGAATACCTGTTACAAATCGATAAACTCAATCGTTTTTGAGAAATAGACAATTTAATTTTTTGAGATTCGGCGGGAATTACATTAGAAAATTATTTTTCCAAAGTAGTAGGTGTGGAAATAATAAGTAGACAGCTGTCACTACAATACCATGTTGTTTCTGTCAATGCCACTCAATTCATACATTAGGCAGTAGTGTTTTTTTATTGTTATTTTTTTATATTTAAAATGTCCCGTCAAAATACACGTACAAGCACACGTCAAATTTCGGTAGCTTTCTGTCTTCCGTTAGCAGAATACTCCACAAAGAAAAATTGTATCCTCATCATTTTACTCCAGTTCAATATTTAACGCCACAATCCTCTAGGTAGGTTGTGGTTGGCACAGTTTCTTCGCCAACAATAAAATGATGACCCATCATTTTATAATAAAATATTATTTACGGACGAAACCACATTTACCCAACGAGGTATTTTTAATTGGAGATATAGTCATTCTTGGGAACTAGAAAATCCTCATCTGCTAAGAGAACTACATTTTCACCAAGAGTTCTCTATCAATATTAGGCGTGAAATTAGCTACGATAATATTGTGAGGCCGTTCGTACTACCATTCGTTCCACATAACAGAGAAAATTATTTAAATTTTCTAATTAATGACTTGTCACTGCTTCTTGAAGATACTCCCTTAAATTTACGACAGAACTTCTGCTTTTTGCATAATGGTGCACCAACACATTACCCTCGACGAGTAAGAGAATATCTTAATAGAAATTTTTCGCACCGTTGGACTGGACGCGGCAACGAATTTTCTTGGCCTGCACGTCGCCCTGATTTAAATCCGCTAGATTTTTACTTTTGGAGCTATAATAAATCCTTAATTTACAAAGACATTATTAATAGTCAAGAACAACTGTGGGAAAAGATTCAAGAATCGGTTAATATTATCAAGCAACATAGAACTTTATTCAACGTCAGACAAAATTTAAATAAGAGGCTAAGAAAGTGCATTGAAGTCGCTGGTGGCCACTTCGAGAATCTTTTATGATTAATTTGTTAAGATATGCATAATACAATTTTCAGTTGTTGTAGTGCTCATCTTATTGTTAATTCAGTTTTGATATCTTAAGACTCCCTAATTTTCTAATTTAATTCCCTCTGAATCTAAAAAACTTAAATCGCCTGTTTCTCGAAAATGGTTGAGTTTATCGATTTGTAACAAGTATACCTTTTCTATTTAGAATTTAAGGTGGTTCAATAGTTTCTTATTAAAAAATTCAAAAGTGTAAAATACAAAAAGTTAGACATATTTTTACATCGACAGGATAGTATAACTAGCGCCCCCTAGCCGAGACCTCAACATTGTTTGCATATTCGTAATTGCCACCTCAAAAAACATAAGACTACAAATTTTCTAAACAATCGGTCTATACGTTCTTAAAATATAGCAAAAAATCGAAAACATTTTTTCAACTTCACCCTGTGGAATGAAAAGGAGCAATAATTGAGTAAGGCATTTTGGGCTCAGTCGTTTTATTTTGACGTTAATAATCTGCCCTTAAGCTATGTACCATTATTAATGACCCACTCTGTATATGCATAAAGCATGAAACACAATTACGTTTTTTCTTTTTGATAATTTCTGACAATATTGATGTAGATAATGTAAATTTAAACAAGTTTTATTTTTTAAATCACCTTCACCTTCTATTATATTATTTTATAGCACAACTAAACTGTCCATACACACAACTCAAATGTCTGGTTCCACTTTAATTTCAACTGCACTACAATATTTGCAACGTAAATTATTGTATAGATAAGCCGACCATTACTCATCTGGGTGCAGTAGACGCATGCGTTGGAATGTGTTTACCATAACTATCTCTGTAAAAATACATAATATTGGCATACATAACTATTACAATATACTCTGTGAATGACAGAACTATATTACACGCTATAGGAAATATTTTACTTAATATTGTAAATAACCATAATGTTTGTAAAATTACAGGAAATAGATGGATGAACGGAATTTTACAGCCATTTTTTTAGTGTATACTATCTAACAGAAATACTTTTATCTTGATCTGAAACTGGTACAATTTTAGTCTATATTCCTGGTAAAAGATTGTAATATAGTCTTACCTTTAAATTTTTTCTGTAGTTTTTGTTGTTTGACTTCACCGTCATGATCTTCAGCGTAAAGGACGGCAACAAATAGCTAAAGATCAGCTGCGAAAGAACCTAGCCCGAGAAGAACAAATACATGTCAACGATTTTTGGCTATGGCTATGATTTTACTTCAAATAATAGCACAGGTCATGAAAGCTTTAATTTCACTATAAAGTAAATATATTTAATCTAATTAGTATGGATATTTTTCAAACAAACGCAAAAACTACACATTAATGATGTCATTCATCCTTAGTACGACGTTTACCTTGTCGTTTAAGACTATATTGCCTTAATTTTTTCTCTCCCCGTTAATTAGATGTTAATTACGTAAATGCTACACATAATATTTTCCTGTTAATAATAAACAATGTCCAATTTATTTCATTACATTGATTAAGTGCAGTACAAAATTAAACAGCTTTTTCAATGGCATACAATAAATCATGTAGTGCAGACCCTTGGAACGAGGAAATAGAATCAACAAGTTGCAATATTGCAAACAATTTTTTCTGTGTTTACGTCCACGAATTAAAACGATATGGTTTGCACAATAAATTTGGGGTTTTGTAAAAATTATGTTATTGATGTGTCTCTTAGGAATTTTAAAAATATTGTCTTGTTATTGATAGATTGGACTTTCAAGTTTCGGAAATAGTTCTTAGTTGTTTCCACTCGCCAATAGAGATTTAATGAGAGAGCTAAGTAGTTCAAATACTTCAAATTTTCTGTAGAAGTCAGTATCAAAAAGTCATGTCCAAAAAATATGTCATAGAATTTGTTAAGGCAACAGTGTAAAAAAAATAATGAACTTTTTTTGAGAAAAGAAACTGGTAAGTAACTGGCTTAATTGGAGATACCTACTATCATCATGTTATACCACAAAAATGTATGATTTATAGTAGAATAAGGTGCCTAATTGTCAAACTGATTGAAAAGGTATTTCATAGTTTAAAACACATGAATTAGAAGTGTTAGAACACAAATACCGATTGTAGTTTCAAAATAATTTTAACCGACAGTTGAAATTCAACCTGCACTATAACCATCGGTTGAATGAAACGTTTATAAACCGACACTTCAACCTTCAGTTGACGTTTATAATACTCAAACTGCAACCGGACATTATAATACCGGCCCTATAGACACACATGTTTTATCACTTGCACAAGAGTTTTTCCACATTGTTGAGCACGAAAGATATTAGAGTATACAGGATCATATATAAATACTTTAAAAATATCAATATAAAGCTCTAGAGCTTAAGATTAACCAAAAAATAATATTACATGTATGTTATTATGTAATTATAAGTATTATTCAATTTATTTTAATTGTAACCCACCACAGGGAGACCGAAGTTGACTAGGTCTAGAGAACAATGTATCTAGTATATAGATAGTTTAGGAGAAAAAATAATATATATATATATATATATATATATATATATATATATATTAAAAAAAAAACTTAAAAAAACAAAAAAATAAAATTATAAATAATAAAAAAATAAATAAATGAAAAAAAGAAATAATAAATTGGTAGAATATCAGATATGAAGCTGGTAAATACATTTTGAGTTGAAATTGTAATACACATAAAAAGTGTATGAATATATATATATATATATATATATATATATATATATATATATATATATATATATATATATATATATGTATATATATGTATAAAATATAACCTAGTTAGTTATATAACAAAGAAGACTGGCTAGTTGGCCCTGTCCAGTGCCATAGAAACCTAAACACACACAAATATTTTACCGGGTAAATTTGGGTTGTTTAATGAGAAAATGAACTGTTGCCTAGCAATTAGACGAGAAAAGCTGTCAACTATTAACAGGTTTTCGTGTAAAATTGCTTAAGGAAACCGTTTAGAATTTAAATATCACAAATTTACCTGGTATCAATACAAACATCGAATGTAATTCGGCAGGACAATTTAATGAATAATAAATTTAGAAACATGTCAATGCAAACTTTATTTATGAAACGCTAAAAATAAATATATTTTTATTTGAGCTTACAATTATTAAGCACGCAGTTATTGAAATTAATACGAGGAATGTCACTACGGGTGCCACAGCTAATCATTTCAGTAGTAGATGTTAAAGTTTATTCTTTTTCCAAACGATCAAATATAATTCTCGAATTATACTCTTTGTCAACTTGTAAGTATGGTTTTATTGACGATGAATTGCTGTGTCATATTAGTTTTATTAGAGCTTTCAATTCCGCTTTTACTTAATTCGCTAACTTTTGCCGCTCGATTTGAATGATTTGTAATTTTGACACGTTTGTCTATGTCAATGCGTTCTGCTGAGCATTTAGTCAATTTATAACTTTCATTAATTCCAATCGGCACATTTTTATACCAACCTTTAAAATTTTGCTTCTTCCAAAATGGATGTAACAAATACTATGTCCAATGTTATCGAAGCGCCTCATTTTTCGATCACGATTTTAAATCAGCGTATTAGGCAAATATCTTCCTTTAAAATATTAGGCGTAATCCATTTGGTGTCACATAATTTATTGTCACCGTCTTGTCTCGTTTTCGAAAGTAGAAAATTATAAGTCCAGGTTCTTTTCCAGTATTTCTAATTTCAGATACGAAAGAAGTGGTTTTGCAGTAAGTTGCTTCTCTTCCGCTCCAAACTAATTCCAACGCTAAAATGTAATATGATTTCTTTTGAAGTCCTTCCATTTCATTTTCGTCATATAATCTGGCCATTGCGAATAATTCACATTTATTAAGAGCTGATGCACTAGATTTTCTCTTTTCGGGTTGTGCTTGTAGAATTTTAGGCCCAACTTTCGTTCAAGGGAAATCAGTTACAAAAGAAATTGTTCTATAGGAAGGTTCTACACAAGATTAATAGTATATAACCAATTTTCTTTTTCCGCGGAAATGTTTCGTTTTCCGGAAAACTCGAATTTTTCTTATATTATATTTTAACTGAAAATTGCCTCAAAAATTTCTTTTTTAAATGTCTTTATATTACATGCTGCTCTAGAAATACAAAATTAATAAAATTGCGGCTTTGATTCGATGTAAAAATGTAAAAATTTACGGAAAATTTCCATTTTCCTTCGACTTTAGAATAAGGGAAATCTGTTATAGAAATGATAATTAGATAATTTGATTTGACTACTAATTTGCGCTTTAATGATATATAATTTTATTTGCGGACATTTTTTTTAAGGAAAATATTGAGGAAAATCATTTACATATTCTAGTTTTTTAGGGTTTTGTGTATAATCGACGGTTAATTAGTATTAGGATTCATGTTTTTTGAGTTTTGTGAATAAACCAATGTTATTCAAGTTACAAAAAGTAAGTGGATTTGTAGCATTTTTTAAAAATTGAGCGCGCTCGCGGAAAATAATTATATCCACATAGATGTTTGTTATATAAATATAAATGTTAAATATAAATCATGTGACTGTAAGAATTCTGTATGTATTTGAAAGTTAAGGTATCTTTGCTGGCAATATTATGGCGGATAATGAGTTTTATGTTGAAACTATTTATTTGAAAAATCTCCATATTTTAATTTTATATAATTGATAAGTTCATCCATGGGATCTAGACTGTTTTTCTTACAATGGCGTCTCCACAAGTACTCACAGAGTCGGTCTGCAAGTTCGACCGGTGGAATATGTTGACCTTTTTGAATTTTTTGCAGCCGACTACGACGACTCGATCCGTTGGGTATGAGTACCGTCTTCAGCAACGAATATAACACTATGGTTAACAGCCTAATGCCATATTCAGTGAATCTCTCATACGCTTTCCACATATCCGAATGGATAATAGACCCTTTCTCTACATGTTGTTCCAAAAGGAGAATTAACGTACCTGCATCTCTTTTATTTTCGGGACAAATTACCATTCTTAAGTCTTCTGAGTTATCGGCAGTCATTCCGAATACCCAGGGACCTTCAACTACATTTCCTCTGTTATATTTTCTTTTACCAAATTTAGAATTTTGTGTTCAGAAATACGTTTAGAATTCAAAAATAAAAATTGGTCACATTTTTCCGTTTTTCTACATTTTTTCCATATAGGTAATGAACATGACGCATTTCCGCGAGAAAATTTTAGCATTTTTGTGTTAAGAAAAATTTATTCTTTTTCTAAAGTCCACAAAATTTCCTTTATAATGGAAATGACGCATTTCCGCGGGAAAATTTTAATGTTTCTATGTTTAGAGAGGCCTCTGAATGCTATTTCTTATTTGTATTTTTTTTCATAGCTGATTTTCCTTAAACAAAACTTGACCCAATTTTTACGTTGTGCGTCTGTGAAATGGTTAAATACAATATTAAATTCTCTATAACAGTTACTTTGTAGCATTTTAGCGGTGATGTTCCAAATTGTTTTCACTACCACTTGTAGCCTTTTCTGTCATGTTTTTGCATATTAAAAAACCAATTTTGTAATATTACATTTATTTTCTCGATGGAAGTATCTAGCTCAAATTTATATCAATTTACATTGCAAAAAGTAAAAAATCGTCGCCAGATTAATGATTGAGTCGCAACTGTATTAGCAGATATTAACAATTTGATTAATTTCGTTATGCGTGGACTCACCGAATGACTCATTGTTAGTCTTTAATAATTCAATAAGTTGTTGACAAAAATGTCAAACTATTTATTTTGGCAACGGACACCGCGATAATTGATTAAAAAATAAATAAGTGAAAAAACCGGTAGTGTACTTCTCATTGTAAAAGTTTGAGGTAACTTTTACCGCTGTCAAAGTGACAATTAAACTGTGGCATGCGGGTTTTTTTATATATAAATTAAATTGTCATTATTATTTTTATTATTATTCCTCTACTGTCATTCTTTAGCATACCTTTTTAAGTTTGGTATCACACAGTAGTTTTTAATAATCTAATCAATGAGTAAGTATACTCCTGATAACAATTTTACGATTTTTTTTAGAATTAATTTGAATTCAAATAATATTTTGAGAGTAAAGCACACGTCGGAAGTTAATTATATAATTTATTACTTAAATCGATTCATTCTTTCTTAAAAAAAGACGTGTTAAGTCAACGTCTATTAATTTTAGATGTCTTTTATTATGCATATATTTAACCTGAAATAATACACCTGACAAAACTACGACCAACATAAGTCGATAACTTGAAATCCACAGAACACATAAATAATACATGAAAAATAAAATTTTTGATGATGCGACATCCTTGATTTTTATAACTTGTTTTAAAAATCCCCGAAAACAAGGTATGCTGATAATAAAACATATATACAGATCTTCCTCACAATAAAATCTATAACTCATTATCAACAGTATTGAAATAATATAAACCAATGATTTTTAATTTTTATATGATTCTTACTGACGTATACATTATTTTAGCATTATGGAAGATTTCTACTAATCACAATTGGTTCTAGTGAAAAAATTTAACTCATACGTATTCTTTAAATTTCTAATGTATACAATTATTAAGTAACTAGAAATTTCAGAGTTCTATTGGTAGTACTCCTTTAATGAGCGTCTCATAAAAAATTAAGTGTCACTGGAAATAATTATATTTTTACGAAAAAAACAATTTATTAAGAAAGTCAGTGGAGTATTTACATCAATCAATATTTGCATAATTATCATCATACGCAAATTACATAAATTATAATACAATTGTTATTAAGTTTATTGCTACAATTTAGTTGTAAATGAATTTATGTAAAAAGGCAATACGTATATACAATAAAAAATAATATGATTATAATTACCTGTTTGTCAGAAGAAGGTTCTTCATTTTACAATCATAGATCACACGTGTGATCATATCTAATAGGAAATAAACAAGTGCTTGCAATAACAAAAGGGGTCGATTGAAATAATTTCGGAATAAAACTTCTAAAACTTCATTAATCATTTTAATTTTATTTGGTCTAAAACTGTATAGGTACATTACTCAGGCTATTTATTACGTTATATTTTTAATTAAAAACAACATGTTTTTTAAATTATAGCTTTAACATTTGACTCAAAACAAATATTATTTTTTTTTCCTAAAATTAATATCAGATGGTCATATACAAGGTGTTCCTTAAATGCATGTACCAGCTAGTCACTCTAAATTATTACGGACAAAATACGAGGATTAATGTTAATTTACTTATACACTCTAATAAAAATGTGTAAAATTTGAATGAAATTATTTATTTTTAAATAATATTGTTATGGAGGCTCACCTACTTCTATAGATTGTTAATTATGTTACTGTTTGTTTTAAAATTTATAATTTTGGCGTTTTCTAGAACATTCCAGGCTATATTCGATTTGGTACTAGACGCGTTCTCGAGGACATATCAAACTTCGAGAACCCTAGAAATATATATTTAAGCGGATCGGCCTCATCTCCATAGTTTGAGTTTATATTGAGTAGTTGAACGCAAGTGACAAATGTCATAGTAAAAATTTGACAATTATGAATTTATTTGAAAGATATTTGTTGTGTAATCAGTAACACAAAGTATAAACTTATGATAAACACATTTCAACGCATGTACTGCAGCGTCTCGATCCGGTAATGGTTCGTTTGTCTATATAATCATATACGTTTTTTGACATTTCCAAAATATAAAGTAGCAACTGTTATATATCATTGTGAAGGAAAAAAATAATATAGTTGAAGGGCATAAAATATACAAAGTGTTCCATTTCAAAACCAAGGCCATTTTGGAGTAAATGTACGGTGCACCATTATCAGTAGGCATTTAATTCATACAAGAAGAACTTCCTGCACTTCTGCAGAATGTGCCTTTGCAGCTAAGGGGAACACGACGAAGCTTGACTTGAAATGAGAGGAGGTTTTATAGAGAATAGATTGTAATATGTATGTAATATGAGGGCGTTTGCCTTATTTTTTAACATTTGTTATTGTTATCATCCATCAGCTTTTGCTTTAACTGTATTATAGAACTGTATTATTTATTCTTAAAAACGTTTAGCGCTGTAAACAACGAATAGTCAATTATTTTCCAACGACTACTTGATCCTTCCATCGTTAATGCGATTTTTTAAGTGATATTTCTTTTGAGACTCTTTAGAACGATATTGCTTATAACTTTTAAACACAGAAAAATTTCACCATAGTATGTTTGGAAATTAAAGAGAGTAATAAAACCCCGAGATAAGAACCGGTCATGGGCGTGGTAATATTTCGTTTCAGGTAATTATCGGGTAACACTAATGCTAACAGATAATGAGTGTATATTAGTATATTTTACTGGATACATCATAGGGCAGGAGCCAGTGTATTGTGACAGATCAATCCAGTCTTAGAGCTGAATATACGAAGACGTGCTAGTGCAGTAGAGTAAAATTCGACTTGTGTTTAGTGACTACTGTGCCAGTGGATATAATATTGTTTGGGTAAAATGTCGAGCTTATCAGATTACGTGCCTGCTAAACGCGTGAAAAAATGTGTGGTGTCTCAGAATGTGAAGAATATTATATTAAATGTATTTAATGCATTGAAACACCAAAATCCTACCAACAGTGTTGACGACATTGTGGAAAAGTGTTCCAAAATGACAGGGATTGGAAAATCGACTATCTACAGACTTTTAAAGAAAATAAAAAATGATCAAGATACTGTAAATCCCCAAAATCATATACAGAGAAGTCAAAAGTCGTTATATATGATTTCCTCAAAAATGTCATTCGCAGAAAAGTACATCATCATTTTATTTTAAAAATGAAATACCAACACTAAACAAAATTTTAACTGAACTTTCAGAGGACAATGATTTGCCAAAAATCAGTAGAAGCAAATTATGGGCCGTCTTACGAGAGTTGAATTTTTGCTGGGAAAAGCAGAGCAGGAAGTCAGTTCTTATCGATAGAGATGAAATTATTTGTTTGCGAAGATTCTACTTAAGATCAATTAGAAAATTCCGTGACGAAGAGAGGAATATTTATTATCTAGATGAAACTTGGGTCAACGAGGGATATACTGCAACAAAAGTATGGCAAGATAAAAATGTAAAAAGTTTTCGACAAGCATTTTTGGATGGACTTTCAATAGGGTTCGAAGCACCTTCAGGTAAAGGGCGAAGATTAATAGTGACACATATAGGTAGTGCCAGTGGTTTTGTAGATGGCGGTTTATTTTTATTTGAATCTTAAAATACAGGTGACTATCACGAAAACATGAACGCAGATGTTTTCGAAGAGTATTTTACACAGATGTTGGATCTTATTCCTCCGGGGTCATGGATAATGCCAGTTACCATTCACGGCACACCGAGCGGACGCCTACGACTCCTTGGAGGAAAGCCGATATAATTCAATGGTTATCCGGAAAAAACATTTCTTTTGAAACAAATATGATGAAAAAGGAACTTTTGACACTTGTCAATCTTAGTAAACATCAGACAAAATATGTTATCGATGAAATGGCATAAATCGCTAAATAACGGTACTACGGTTACCACCTTATCACTGTGAACTTAACCCAATCGAATTAGTCTGGGCGCAGGTAAAACGAGATGTAGCGCGATATAATACGACGTTTAAATTAAGTGACGTGAAAATTTTGTTAAAAAATTCCTAGGAACGAGTAACGGCAGATAATTGGCAAAGATGTATACATCATGTACAAAAAGAAGAGGAGAAAATGTGGGAACTCGATAATTTAATTGACGTTACTGTGGAACCTATCGTTATCAATCTAGGAGATGAAGATTTTTCATCAGAATATTCAGAGGAAGAATTTTAATATACCTACTTATTTATTTTCTTTATTGTACATTTATACAACACTACATTTACTCATTATAATTTGAATTTTCAAAATACATATATTTTTGTGTGGAATAAAAGTCTATTCATTAAATTTAAATAAATATTTTGATAATAATATTGAATAATTTAATTTGAATTACTAAAAACCATTTTAACCCGGTTATGACACATATTGCGATCGAACTTCACAGGTAAGTTGGTTTGATCCTACAATTTGCTATTACTCATCCGTTTTTGTCTTATCGGCATCAAATTTCTGCCAAAAAGAAATGTTTAAATAGATTTTACATTAAAATGATAAAAAATATTTAAGGAATATGATCTATTATCATACATTTTAAAGGTACTGATACAAACAAGGTGCTTTTATCATAGTATTGTACTGGTTTTATGCGTACTTGCATGATACAGTAATCAAAGATTATTTTAATTTCACACTATTTCAGTAAGCAATTTGTATTTGATGAATTTCTGTAAGCATGTTGTCAAAGATTCCTTAGACTAAACAAACAATATGTATATCTGTAAGGTGTAAATTTTAAATAATTTAATTATAATTAAATCTCTTTTATAGACAGTTGTCTAAACAATATGTTTTAGATTAATATCTGTTCCTTGAGTCTAATAGAAAAATCATGATAACAAACAAATTTTTCAAAACATTACAAGATGGTGAATAACATTCTATCTAATACGTAGTTTTTAGGAAAATATTGTCCTAATAAACAATCCTTTAAAATATATGTATTTCTTATACGTAAATATAAACATAAAATGAGTAAGCAAAATATTCGATTACATTAAAATTCTTAGTTAACTAATTTTGATTATTCATTGTTTATCATAAAAAGGATACAAAAATATATATTACAGGAACTATAAGAAGTAATTTGTAATTCGCTGATATTATGCTCGTGTATATTACAGGAACTATAAGAAGTAATTTGTAATTCGCTGATATTATGCTCGTGTATACGCGAGTAACCTTCATCATTAAATCTGTTATAAACTGTCTTTACGTACCTTCTAAAATTAATTTATGCTAGATATAATTAAAATATATTATACAAAAATACACTTATGATGTTGAATCCACAGAATGCTGTGTCACTATTAGTAGATATGTTAAAAATAAAGGTTTTTCATTATCTTAAGGTCTCAATGCCTAAGCAAGAAAGTCATTATATGTAAAATGGGTATGTTTTGACAACACAGAAAAAAAATGTTGAACCACACTGCAAAAAAATAATTACACATTTTAACACAAAAGAACACAAAACTTCGAGGTCCATACGGAATTCTGTATATTTTTACACATTTCTCTGTATCGGTTTTAAAAACGTGTATAAAAAGCAAAAAAAGTAAATTAAAAAAGTATATATCATTTGTCATAGATGGCATATTTAGTATGGGTTCAGAAACATTTGTTGTTGTTGTGCAAAACGTTATAAATTTTTTTCTTCACACGTTCAGCACCAGGTCCTTATAACTGGTATATAAACTGTTGCAAATAAAACACATTATTTATTACGTTAATTATTAAATATCCTGATGCTGTTATAGTCGCGAAAGTATCCCTAAATAATTCAAATGTATGTATGCTAAATCTTTGCGAAATTTAGAATCGTTAATAATCCGTTGAGCGTATAAAATAGAAGTAGCATCACTTGAGTGTAGTCTCTGTAGAATACTTTTTATGCCATCAAAATGAACCTAGTAATACAGTATGCGCCAAAAGTATGGAATAAATTCAATAAAAACGAAACAATTATTTTTTGGGAAAAATCCTCGAACAGGTCGATTTTTAATTTAAAAAATACATATTTTAGCGTAAAATGCGATTTTCAAATGCCATTTGTTTTCGAGTAATGACGTCATCGATTATTTTTAAATGGCAACACTTCTTGACAATGCGCAAGTCTGTGAAGAAATTCTTCTTGCACATTATGAATGATTTCTGGGGTAACTCTGCGTATTTCGTACCGAATGCGATTTTGAAGTTCTTCTAAATTACGTGGATTATTAATGTACACTTTTGACTTCAAGTATCCCCATAAAAAATAGTCAAAAGGTGTAAGATCTGGCGATCTTGCAGGCCATTCTATCGGTCCGCGTCTGCCGATCCACCTCCCAGGAAAACAGTTGTCCAAAAAATCTCGTACAGGGCGCGCATAGTGCGGAGGTGCACCGTCTTGCTGAAACCATATGGTACCGTCAGGAATGCCAGGGTCATTATCGTTAGGAAAAATTACTGCAAGGGTTGGAACAAGGTCATTTTCTAGAAACTCTAAATATCTTTGTCCTGTAAGGGTTCCTTCAAAGAAGAAAGGCCCTACTATTCTGTCGTCAACTATTCCAGCCCACACATTTAATTTCTGAGGGGGTTAGGTATGTGCCTCTACCATCCAATGAGGATTTTCCCGACTCCAATATCTGCAAGTTTGACGGTTTACTGTACCATTTAGACAAAATGTGGTCTCATCTGAAAAAAGTATTTGCCGGTGTAAATTTCTATTTCCTTGACATAAATCCATTAGAATTTCGCAAAAGTGTAAGCGGCGATCGGGATCATCTTCATTGAGTTCCTGCACAAGTTGAATTTTGTAGGGATGATATTTTTCCTTCCTCAAGATACGTAGCACTGTGCTCTACTAGTGTCATTGTTTAATGCAACCAATCGTGAAGAATTATGAGGATTATCCACCATACTTATCAAAATGTTCTGTTTCTGATTTTCATTAATGCTTGAACGTACAGGTTTTGGAATATTTACAACATTGCCAGTTTCTCTAAATTTAGACTCTACCTTACTGACTGTTGATTGGCTGATAGGGCTATCTGGATATTTTTCATTAAATAAATCGCAAACTTCCTGCTGAGTTCTAGTCATATTCCCGCATCCGATAAGAATTAAAATTTCAATTCTTTGAGTAACAGTTAAATGTGCCATAATACTTTAAATTGAATAATAATTTCTATGTCGCTTACAATACTTATTAGAAAGTCGGTGTGACAATGACATTTTGCAAAGATTTTCACCTACGTGATCCATAAAAGAACTATGGAATTCGAAAGACTAAACTTGATCACGTTTTTGCTTTATTTTAATTGATTTACGTTTTCTAACATTTAATCGTCATTTACTCGAAAACTTTCCTATGTAAGAGGGTAAAATTTTAGTACTGTCTGATAGAGAATTAAACGATCTTTCAGAATCAAGGAAAAAAATATGGTGTTGCCATTTAAAAAAAATCGATGACGTCATTACTCGAAAACAAATGACATTTGAAAATCGCATTTTACGCTAAAATATTTCGTTTTTATTGAATTTATTCCATACTTTTGGCGCATGCTGTATAAAATTGCTTCTAACTACGTATCCCAACGTACGGTGCCATTGCAACTGCTTTGTTTTACGAGTAGTAACCTGCTGTAAGTCTAAACATATCAATATAAATACAGCACTCTTGCGGCTCGATTCTCAAATGCAGTGAAATAAATTCGAGTCGGAATTCATTCCTCTTAAAATATTCCTGAGTATATTACGTATTATTTATGTGTATGCGTGTATTTACAATTCTTGAAGCTTTATACTCCTTTAGCAAAAACCATGTAAAATAACTCCCCATTTTTTTATGGAAAATAACTACAATGAGAATGGTCAAGAATACAGATTTGCATTTTCTCATGAGAATTTACGTCACTTTCTTTCACTAAACTCGAGAATCGAGTCTCTGTCGGTAAATAAATGGAATGCTTCTGTCAATAAGATTAAATTTGTTTTAATATAAATTAAATATTTTTAAATATTAAGGTCGTCGCCAAGTACGAACCTAAGATTTGCGAACAAAGTGCGTGGTTTAGAATATATATAAGGGAGTGGCGTTTTTAATGCAGAAAAAATAAAATACAAATTGCTGGGAATACTCGGGATAAAATTATATCAAAAAGTTTCATATACACATTTTGCCAAGGAAAGTGAACTTGAAATTGAATTATAGTATGGCCCTGACCAAAATGTTGCCGTTTGATTGCTATGAATCAAGCGGTTGCCAATCCAAAGGACGAGTCGCTATTGCCAGATAGTATAATTTTATGGAAATTTGTAAATGGAACAAATGCAGAGAGAAAAGGTGTTTATACACTCTTTTTGAACAGAATTTTTTACGGAAATTTATACTAGTCGTTAATAAAAACCTGGTGTAATCTTATTGACATCTCACAAATATTTTTATTATTTTTACAGCTAAAATCAACAAACATTAATTGAAAAAGATCGGTAAGGTTTTTTTAACAACAAACCTAAATTCCCGTAAGTGAAGTTCAAAATCAGTATAAATGTGGACATTACTTAATAGTTTTAGTCAATTTAATAGAATCCTCGTTTTAATAAAGAGAAATACAACAAACCTAAAACCTAAATTCCCGTAAGAAATGAAGTTCAAAATCAGTATAAATGTGGATATTACTTGATAGTTTTAGTCAGTTTAATATAATCCTCGTTTTAATAAAGAGAAATAAGCTGGAAAAGTGCATTGGGTAGGTACTTCTCTGCAAATGGTAATATGTGACCTGAGATATGATCTTTCTAGAAACAAAATACATATGTCAGAAAAAAAAACTACTATTATTTTAAGGTAAAGGCTGTATTTCTACAACAAAATTAGGTATAAACTTACCGCTTTTATAGAAAATGCTAAATTTTAACACCAAAGTCCTCCTGCACCAGCTGTCACTGGTACTGTGACTTTTGTCTAGTGCTGTATTTTTACTTTTAAACGTATTTAACTAAATTTAAATATTCATATAATACGAATACTTGAATACAAATACTCAGAATTCAAATAGAATTTAAATGTTGTATTCAGGATTCAAGTAATCATGAATACTTTTTGGCATTCACGAATTGAATACTTTTATTGTAATTGTATCCAGTTCTGAATAATAGTAATAATACTTATTTTTCACATGATAAGTAAGTAAAAATAAATATTTTTCTTAATTTGCAGTATGGAAAAATTTAAAATACAGGGTAATTCAGTACTTATGTGGAAAAAAACTTTTGAATGAACAGGGGACTCTTACAAATACAATTTTTTAAAAATAAAATCAAAAAAGGAGTTCAAAAATGGTTTTAAAAAATCCTTCCGTACGGCACTGAAAAATGGTCCACTCTAAAACCTGACAGGGCGTATAATCGGTGAGCGGACCAAAAAATTTAAAGAAGTTCCCAAGGAAAGAAATAAATTATATTTTACAACACCTATGTTTATACAGCAAATTCAACTGCTTTTGTCGCTATTGTTATTAATTATTAATAGAATTAATTTGTGGTTTTAATTAATTAGTTTGACATACCTGATATTACAATAAAATTTTGGCCCCGTCTTACCCAATTTCTGTAAACTAACACAAATGGTTCTGCTTCTTGTCCGTTTTGAACATATAAGTTATAGGCAGCAGCTAGGATACGTTCACATAAATCATCAATAGTATGTATCAACCTTATTTTTAAATCTCGGTGCACTATACTTCATATTTTAAATATCCCCACAAAAATAAGTCCAAATGATTTAAAGTCAGAAGATCATGGTGGTTATGCTACCGGTGCTTCTCCTCCAATCTCTTGGTATTAATGCTTGGACACGCTGTGCATGTTACGGATATAATTGAGCCTTCTGTATGATACGCTACATTACTACAGTAGGCTATGGACGTTCTGGACCTCCATCTCTTCCACGATTCAGTTACAAAGGACCCCGCACTTTTTATATGGAAAAGTGGTTTCAGTCGGGAGGTCTAATTCTTGGTGGAAAAGGTAGTTCTCAACATCCCGAACAAAAAAGCTAATGGGCACAAAAAATCTACTGTCAGGATTTTGCGCTACGGCGCATACAAGGTCGGCACCTGGGTTTTCAGGAGTCGGATTATTTTTATCAAAAAAGAGCGTGTTCAGACACCGATTATGGAGACATTCATGCGTTGAGGTGTGTTGGAGTGAAAAAGTACTATATACAGGGTGTTTCCTAACTGGACAGCCAAAATGAAATGTCATATGTAAAATCGAATTTTAAACATAAAATAAAAAGTAACTTTTTTTCATATCAGGCTTCATTTAGGAGATATTCAGTTATAAAAATAATTGAGTAATTGATAAATGTGGATTCATTGTTAGAATTTGTTAAAGAAAAGTCTTAATTTTCCACAATCCTTTATTTAAATGTGATTATTTTTGACTACGAGTTATAAAAATATTTTATTAAAGTAAATAATAAAACAAACAACAAACATTATTACAAAGTTAAGAACTACAATAGATGTTCAAAA
The DNA here is from genome assembly GCA_037114965.1 of Monochamus alternatus. Classification (NCBI taxonomy): domain Eukaryota; kingdom Metazoa; phylum Arthropoda; class Insecta; order Coleoptera; family Cerambycidae; genus Monochamus; species Monochamus alternatus. Next base: position 24,212,371 of record CM073430.1, read on the forward strand.
ATGCCACCATTTACATTGACACATGCCTGGCAACGCAAAACAAGTGAATTATAAATTGCTTCAAAATTAACAGTATGTTGTATATTATGCACTGCATTTAAAATTCCACCTTGTAATTGTTCAATAGTGTTGATAGGTTCTGCATAAACTAATTGTTTTAGGTGACTCCATAGGTAAAAGTCAAGGAGATTAAGGTCCGGTGACTGTGCAGGCCAATGAACGGGACCGCCCCTTCCGATCCATTTCCCATTGAAATTATTATTGGGTCACTCCATCACATTTCTTCCAGCATGTGGCGGTGCCCCGTCATGCTGATACCACATTCTGTTTTGCAGACCAATAGGAATATCATCTAATAAATCTTGCAACTCATTTTCTAAAAGTGCCATGTATGCGTCACCAGTTAACCGATTAGGCAAAATTTGAATAGGTAGTAATTGTCCATTGAAAATACCACACCAGGTGTTTATAGAAAATCTTTGTTGGAAACCTCTAATTTTAACTGCGTGTGGATTTTGTAAAGACCACGTATGCTCGTTATGAGTATTGTTACTTCCATTCCTCGTAAACATTGATTCATCTGTCCAAAGTGTTTCTCTAATAAAGTTAGGATGTTGTTCATTCTGTTCAAGTAGCCAGTGACAAAATGCTAACCACTGTACCTCGTCGCCTGGATGCAAGTGATGGACTTTTTGAAAGTGTCAATAAACAAACTCTTATTTTCATAGCTGCCTTGTTTTACATTTTTTTAAATATCTCCTAAACGAAGCCTAATTTGAAAAAAAGTTACTCCTTTTTTATGTTTAATATTCGATTTTACATATGACATTTCATTTTGGCTGTTGAGTTAGGAAACACCCTGTATACATATATATCACCCTTTTCTGTGTTCAAAACGAGATTCAAAAATGAGGATTCCGGTCTTCCGTGTATACCTACAGTTCGTTTTGTGTATACATATAATCGTTCATAAACATTGTTTCTAGTATATTCCACATTTTTTATTGTTTATTTACATCGAGAGAAAGAGAGATAGGGATCTCTTTCTCTTGGGACCTCATGACCGGAACCCTCATTTTTGAATCTTGTTTTGAACACAGAAAAGAGCGATATATATGCATATATGTCTACATAATCGGTCACTGAACACGCTTTTTTTTTGATAAAAATAACCCGATTCCTGAAAACCCAGGTGCCGACTTTGTATGCGCCGTAGCGCAAAATCCTGGTAGTAGATTTTTTTGTGCCCATTAGCTTTTTTGTTCAAAATGTTGAGAACTATCTTTTCCACTAAAAATTAGACCTCCCGGCTGAAACCACTTTTCCATATAAAAAGTGCGGAGTCCTTTCCCGTATTACGCCATTTGCACTCACTACGCATCGTCGTAAAATTAGCTGCATTTGGCACATGTTTATCGACAAATCGTTCTGCTAAAGCATTTTCACTTCGCCATAAATTAAAACGATATCCATCAACTGCGAGTTGCTAGATTAGGCGTAAGCCATTTTTGATATTTGAAAAACTAATGTAAATACTTGCATCACAAAAAAGTTATTACAATAAGTAATCGTATATTTGAAATCACCTGGCTAGAGACAACGATGTTGACTCCACTTTTCATGACGCATCTATTCTCAAATAGATAAGCTTTTTAAATAAGCTCTGAATCACCCTGTATATAAAATGTCACAAAAAACTACTTTTAGAAACACTATACAAGGTGTTTTTTTATTGAATGCCGATACTTAAGGGTGTGAATCCTTCGGTCATTTTAAGAAGAAAACTTAATATCAACATATGTCCTAAACCTCTTAATTTTTGAGCTACAGGGTGTTAAAGTTTTAAGAAAAAATTCGCTTTTTTATTATAATTTTCTTATCACTCCAGATATTTTTATGAAATTTTGGACACACCTATTAATCATTAAGGAGCATTGTTTGATGTAAAAAATGTTTGAACTAAACATTTTTGAAGAAAAAAATGGTACGCCACTGCCTTTTCTAAAAACTGAAATTATTTTTAAAATCTCCATTTATTTTACAGCAAATTCGGTCTCTAGACTTACCCTCGTACGACGCACTATTTTCACGTAAAAAAATTAAAACCAAAAAAGTTTTTTCCCCAAGTCATTGGCCAAAGATTTTAAAACATTTTTTAAATCAAACAATGCTCCTTAATTATTAATAGGTGTGTACAAAATTTCATAAAAATATCTGGAGTGATAAGAAAATTATAATAAAAAAGTAATTTTTTTCTTAAAACTGTAACACCGTGTAGCTCAAAAATTAAGAGGCTTAGAACATATGTTGATATTAAGTTTTTTTCTTAAAATGACCGAACGATTTACACCCTTAAGTATAGGCATTCAATTAATAAACACCCTGTATAAATAATATTAATTGCAACATTAAACTAATTCAAAACAATGATTCGGTAGTCAGAAATTTACTAATTCGCCTACCTCCGCCAACTGCATAATGTGACTTCATAATTAGCCTCATGTTTCGATAATTTTGTATTAAGCAACTATTTAGAACTTTCGGCGTTACTCAAATTGGTCATTAATTAATTAAATCAAGGAACTCTAAAAATTCGCCATGCCAGAAGTCCGACCTCCATATCGCAAGGATTACCCAAGCATTTCCTAACACTCCAGTTCGCGCCACCACCTCAGAAACGAGTCTATGCTTTTTATTGTCAACATATTAACCTTTAAAGTTACACGCTGTACCATCAAGCCCAGCGGATCTACCCCCACTGTCCCAACCAAAGTACACCGACTTAAAACTAGATATAATTTTTTAAGCCGAATGCGAGTGGGGAGCTATATTTCATACACTTTTATACTTAACACATTTTTGTTAGTTTTGTAAAAGTTCCTCGGATTTTGCTGCACACACTTCGCGCTGTTACTTTCAGTTTTCTTTATTTACTTTGTTCCAGTAGAGTGATAGTGCATTATCGTTTCTAATACGGTTACGATTTCAGTTGCATTGCCGTCTCGTATCTGGATTTTGTGATTTGTGTTTCTGTGGTTTGCGTTTTTTTAGAAACATCACAAAAATGGATACTCTCTGGGAAGAAGCAGAACACATTATCAACTTGGCTAAAAGCAATAACACAGTAAGTTATTTAGTGATATTATATAGATGAATAGTTAAGTTATAAATAGCATCTAGATGCTAATTCTTATGAATGCATGCATCAAATTGTTTAACATTTTTAAGGACACCGTTTATAAACAGCTAAAATAAACATTGCCTTACTATTTGATCTATTTTATATCGTCAATTCTTAGTTATACAGAAAATGTTTTTCAGTGCTGATAGTACGAAATCCTCAAAAACTAACTTAACATCTTATTAGATGGGAAACATTTTCTTGTGTAATTCACGAGTAAATTGTACTGTCACATTTAACAATTCATTCAGCTGTTTGTGTTCAGAATTTAAAATGCTTTTAAAGCTTTTAAGAAATGCTACATATAAATATTTTCAAACAATATTTTAAGTAGCACGTGCCATAAACTTTATTAATGATTGTTAGATACTATTCTAATTGATCTTCATTTTCCATTGTCGTGTAATTACGACCTATTAAAGAAAACCGAGTTGTACTATGCATATATGTATGTAACCACCATCTACACATTTTAAACATACAACTATCAAAACACCTACCTAAAGAGAATTTTTTTAGACATCTGTTGTGAACAAACAATTGTAATTTTTAATAAAAACGTGTTATTAATATGTATTGCAGAGATAATGACAATATGGCTAATGAACTGAATTGCATATCATCTGCAGTGTCATTTGTTGTATTTGGAAAAGGCGGTTCTGAATTGATGTTATGTAAACAAACGTTTTTAAGAAGTCCCAAAAGCAAAAATTGCATTGTTAGGTCTGGAAAACGAAGCCAAGCTAAATCCCAGAATTCATGGATGACGTACCCTTAAATGTGTGATTTTGGCCACCTCGTTTTCCAGACCTAACGCCGTGTGACATTTGTCAAGACTAAGCAGTTTCAAATAATAAAAATATATATTTAAATTTTCAATCATTTGATACACAAATGAGTTACAACAATTATTTAAAATTTTCCCCATCTACTGCTAAACATGTATTTGAAACAGGTAGTTCTGCACTGGTGTTCTGCAGACAAACGTTTTAGGAAGTCTCAAATGAAGAAATCGCATAGTGTTTGGTCTGGAGAATGAAGTGGCGAACCTAAATCCCAGAATTCATGGATGACGTACCCTTAAATATGTGATTTTGGCCACCTCGTTTTCCAGACGTAACGCCATGCGACATTTCACAAGATTCGACACTTTCATATAATAGAAATATTTTAGTTTTCCATCGTTTGTTTGATAAACAATTATGACAAGACCACGAAGTGGCAGAAATTTATGGAAGACGTACCCTTTAAATGTGTGTCAAAATATCATTTTTATGTACGATGGATCAGCCCCATTTCGCATTAATTGTACATGAATACTACTTTCCATGGAAATTAGATTGGCAGAAGCGGTCAGTGGTGGTCATTGACCATCTTGTTTTCCAGATCTAATGTTATGCTACTTTTTCTTTTCAAGCTTCCTAAAAGTGTTGGTTTACAGAACGCAGTGGTAAATTTGAATGAATTGCAGAATGGCTTGTTTCAAATATTACGTAAATTACACCAGAAGGGATATACAACTTCGCTCAAGAAGCCTATTTAGTAACAGATGGTGTTGTAACTAGTCAGTCATAATTGTTTATCAAATGATAAAACAGAAATCTGTAAACAATATTTTTAGAAATGGATATTTGAAATTGTCTCGAAAAATACTGGCCTGAATCAAAAATTATGTAGACACGTTTTTATCACCTTAACATGATCCCACAGACCGTGTCCGCAAATTTTGTAACGTATGTGATTATTAGCTCATTTAGCTAATAAATAACAGAGATGGACTTAAAAAAGTAAGTGCTCAGATTCTGTATACCAGTTTACCTGTATGTATCAGCCTAGTGTTATAGTATAGTATAGGTATATACTAACACTTTAGGAAATTCATCACTTACAACAAAAATGTATTTAAATGATAATTAAATAATTTTGAATGAATTGTTAATTTGGCATTAAATCTCGATGACTATCTGAGACTTTTAATAAAATTGTCAGTAAATTACGATCAACAATGTTTAAATATTTTTTAACTATCTAAAAGGTGCCAAATAAAACTTTTATAAAGCACCTTTAAGTGTTTTGAAGTTTTGTGAATATTTTTTTAAAAAAAATGTTCAGTAAAATGTACCTCTAAATATCTTTGAAAAAAAATAGTGTAGGAGTATGAGAAATGTCACAAATTTATTTTTCATGGCCACCTTAGATTTGTCATTAACAAAACCTCATTGGTTTCTTAAATATTGTTTTAATATCCAAGAAAAAAGAGGAAAATTTGGTAACAAAGTTTAACCAAAACATGGAAACTAAAAAAAAACTAATTAAATATCGATTATTGACGCATAAATTCTACTTTTCCACCTTTACCCGCTTTTCGTTTTGTACTCAACGCTCAACATGTGTAATAGTACAACGTCTTTAAGTAGATCCATGTCTATCTCTCTATCTCTTATCATTACTGATAGTTAACCAAAACAAAGCTCTTTTTTAAATATTATTTAAAAATTGTTGTTAGAATGACTTTATTATTATTACAAAGTGTTTCTAGTAGTTTCATTTTCCAAATGCTTTGTACTATTTTCTATAATAATTATCATTTTCGCCATACCTAAACAGACATTGAGCAATGACAGATATACGCATATTAAGAAATCACGTCTTGGTTTCCAAATGTTGCCGATACTCACTTACTTGTAGTGATATAACAGAATACGTTCAGATCTAATGGTAGGACGAAAAAATATATAGAATTAGGTAGGTACCAACCAACCTAATTAACGCTATATATAAGTGAAAGTATAAAAAGATATTACGGACGCTGGTATATTTATTATGAAGCATTTAGCTGTAACGTTAAACTGAATCGATTCAATTAAAATTGTTTCACCGGTAATTCTGTTGATTACTTCATTGAAATTCATTTAATAACAATAAATAAAAAATATTTCATTTAAGTAAAATATTTGTTTATTTTATCATACCTATATTGGAAGATACTGCAGCTATGACTATGACTCAAAAAGTACGTTACATATACAGGATGCCCGGGAAAATGTGGGAGATCTCTCAGGTGTTTGGAAGCTACTCATATTTATTATTTTAAAGTTTGTCTCATACAGAGTGTTAAAAATTAAGGCATTTAGCTGTAAAGCTTAGCCCGCCCCTATCGTCTTATTGTTTCATTAAAATACGAAATTCAATACTTAAATTTTTCTGTATTGGTAGTCATTATTTCCTTATTACTTTAAAATAATAGTAGTTTTTTATACAAGACGATAAAATGTTATTTTATCGTCGACCGAAAGAAAGATTAATTTGGGAAGACGATAATGGAATAGAGAGATATAGATAGAGAGAGAGATAGAGACTGTATTTAACCATGTTACATGCATAGTACATTTATGGCAGGTCACACAAATTACAATGTATCAAACACACATAGGCAGAGAAAAAAATGAAATATAAAAACACAAAACCAACATATTATTAGTTATTGAAACAAAAGTTATTTATAATTATTTATATCTTTAAAAAATAATTACACTGAGTAGAAACAGTGTTTAAGTAAATGATTCTTAATTTCATTTTGAAATGCATCATGGTCAGCCGTCTGACAGGAAATGGCATAACATTGTAGAGTTTTACATCAGTAGAATTTGCTTTAGACCTAGAAAGTCGATAGTAATCTGGTCTAATATCATTACGACTTCTAGTGTTGTAAGCGTGTATATCCGACTTGAAATAAACAATGTAGATATTTTTGTGGATTTCCACCAGAGTGTAGAAAATATAGAACCAAGGAAGAGGCAAAATACTAAAAGTAATACAGTACATTTGACAGGGCTCTCTGCTGGGTAAGTTACCTATTGCTCTAATTGCTTTTTTCTGCATACGAAAATTTTTTTCTGACTACCTTGTATTGTCCCATAGAGTGACTGCATAAACAGTAAATGAAAAAAGGCAAAGTAGACAGAAATTAGATTACCTGCACCAATTACTGGTTTCAACTGATAAATAAAAAAATGGTGGTTGGAAACAACCTCAAAAAAAATTCAATATGACCCTCCCAACTTAGGCAATCATCCAAAATCACTCCCAACAGCTTTGTACTGTCACCCATTACATTGATTTTATTTGTGGACAAAAAAAGTTTCTGAGTTTTGTCAACGTTAACTGTTAATTTATTAATTGCGAACCACCTTTCGACTAATTTGGACGCGTTTAATATGAAGAAAAATGTAGAAATATAAGAAATTCAATAAAAAATGGAAGGATGCAAAGAACTTTAAGGATTTAAGTGAGAATGTATTGTTAGCATATTCTTCTAAAGAATAGAAAAAAATCCAGTCTTCAAGTTTAAGTATATTCAATGTATAAAAGTGCCATATGGCTGTTAAATGAAACTACCAATATATCAAATCACGTAGTATCAATTGAACTTTTGGTCTGTAGATATAGCAAGCTTATAGCTTTCCTAAAACAATTAACTATTTTCAAACTAAAAAGTCCAAAATTTGTAACTCGAGAGATATGATAAAATGTCTACAAATTGCTGCAAATGATCAATATTGATCAATATACCTTTTCAAGGTAAAACCCAGAAAAACTCTTAAAATAAATGTGTAGGTTACTGGTTTGGCTTATAGGTTGTAGCTATAATGGGTTAACATGGGGTTTGCCGTTCGGGTGAATTGTAGAGATATGAAGTTGACGATCGCCAATCTTAAATGCTTGTTTTTCTTCTGGACAGCAAAACCAAGAAAGACAGGTCGTTCTGTATTACGAATAAGAAATCTGGAGACGGCGTATTGAAGATTATACGAAAATATGTCACTCACGTGCTCCATAACAAATTCTTTGTCAACTATCGACAGAAGAAATGTACTGTTCAGTCTGTGGAAATAAATACCATTTATAAGATTCCACAAATATAGCTGATATAGTTGAGTTTTTAAAGCTGACAAATCCAGAAATATATACTGGACATTGCTTCTGGCAGCTATGATGGATACAAATTCTGGCCCAAAATTGGTAACACTAAGGCAGTTGGGTGGTTGGCAGTCTTCCGTAGGAGAGACATATATTGAGGAATTAGTGGCCAACAAGAATGCTGTCTCAGAATGTATACTTAACAGCGTAGAAAATCAGACCATTGGTACCAATACTTTTTTCCCTTCTCATCCATAATTTTGAGAATGTTAATTGTAATATTAATATTTGTATTCACAAATAGTAGATAATGGTTTAAATTAATGGTTATAAGTATTTACTTAAAAATAAATATCTTTATCTATCCTTTGTGCTAAAGTATCATTGTATCTACCCTTGCAATTAAAGTATTACTTCGTCTACGAGTTTTAAGTAACTTTAACATTAGCTATAGGAAAACCAATAAAGCATGTTCTCAATGCACATACCAGAATGCGCGAACTCCCATCTCTGTCCATTATCGAAACATTATAACATTTTCAAGGAGTGTGCGTCCTTCTTTATTGAATGTATTGATTTAGCAGTATATAATTTCTTAAAACACAGGTATCTATCAAATTACGAAATTCTCCTTTCATTATAATAATTAAATGTTCAGCCAATTTATTTCACAATCCACCTTCTTTAACTTTAAATAACAAAGTAGTGTGTGTATTTAAATAAACATGGTTCTATAGTTTACATACATATAAAGAGAACGATATTTAACCTTAATGCAACGTTCCGAACAGTGAAGAAACTATAGAGTAAAATTTTATTTTCTCTTGAGATACGACGCGATCGGGTCAATTATTGTGAAACTAAAGTTTCATAATTATCATTCAAGGTTGCTTTATTGGAGAACCTTACGAAAAGTTAATGTCAGAGTACTTACTCGAATAACCTTTGCATCTACAACTCTTTTATCTTCTCGTCTCGTCAAATAAGTAGTTCCACTGGCAAATATTTTACTGCTGTATTATTAAGCAGCCTAAATACACAGTTACGAAATCAGAACGCGTTTTCTCGACATCATCGACTTGTCAACGAGATCTGTGTGTTAGCAAACATTACAAATGTAAAAATAGTAAAGATGTTTAATAGATTAACACCTACAAAGCTTATAGTATGAATATTTGCGATGACAATACTTAAATACAGATTAAAGCATTTAAAAATATGGAAAATATATATATTTTAAGATTTTAGGATTAACAAAATTTTTATACAGACCGGAAATGATGCGTCAATATTCCACGGGGTGATTCTACATAAAAAATGAATGCCACAAAGCCCTATAACATCATTTCAATTAGCGGAATTACAGGGTGCAATTTTTTTACAAATGTTTTCTAATAACTTTGTTGTGAGTACCGATTTTATTCTAATTTTGTACAAGTATCAATAGTGTGTATACACGTTTTTAGTTTGGCGAATATCTTATAACCAAGAGCTTAAGCTGTCCTTGGCCTTCAAATAATGACTTTTTTGTTTCAACATTTTTATAAATTTTGATGAAACGTGTTTAAAGATAGTCAAAAAGTCTTTAAAATAGGTCTTCTTGTTATGTCACGTTAAAATAAATCGTTTCCGAGAAAAAACATTTTAAATTCACAAAAATATATTTAATACCTAAGTTAGTCACATTATTTTTGTTATTGTAACAATTTTAAGTTCAGGCAATACCTTCATAAAAAAATGAAATTTTACACAGAATAAACATATAATAACAATCATAATAAAAAATAATATATTTTTGAATCACGCACAATTTTTCTTGTCGTCACTGTATAAATTCTATTGGGATAAAAGATCGCATAGATTATGCCCGCACGGGTCAAATAATGCTGACAAATGTAGGCAAAAACAATAGATATTCGCTAACTACAAAAGAGGCGGATATAATCTTTATTGGAATGTTTTAATTTTAATATTCCTGGTTTTACCTCTAGGCAAATTGAAACGTTTTATTGGGTTTTCACGGCCGGATCTATTATTTGATATATAGAGATTTTTCACATTTCTAGCTATAACTGGGATTTTTGACCTCCCTTGGTTGTTCTCGGGCTAGGGTCTGTAGGAGCAAACCCACTATCAATATCTCTGGGTCTGGACAGACCATATATTGATTTTGGATTTTCGGATAATGGTGGTCTTCCTAGATGTCCCGTAGCCGCCTCTGTATCTGGTCGCATCCAATGCTTCCAAGCGTTACGCAGCTCTTCTCTGTCGGCATCTTCAGTGGTGACTTCGCAAAAGCTCCGCGATTGGGTCTCAGACTGAGTGAAACGTTTACAACACTCTTTAAGAATCACACGTTATATCTCATAATTTTATATTATTTTGTATCTATCGGTTCTGTGGGGAAGGCTGTAGTGGAGAGGTTTCAACAATTTTAGTATTTACGTTCATTTACTTTATATAGAATGATTCAGAATTTAACTAAACTAAATTATTGAGTATGCAGACTCTTACAAATACAATTTTGTAAATAAAAAATCACAAAGGGCAGTTCGAAAATGATATAGAAATACACTTTTCCACGTCACTGGAAACTGGTTCACTGTAAAACCTGATAAGACGGTAAAGCACGGAATCTGCGACTGGACAAAAAAATTTAAAGAAATGCTCAAAGAAAGAAATAAATAACATTTTATAACGCCGATTTTATACAGCAAATTCAACTGCTTTTGCCGCTATTGTTGTTAATTATAAACATATTTAATTTGTGGTTTTAATTATTACAATAGTTGGACATAACTAATGTTGCAACAACATTTTAGGCCCGTCTCTCCCAGTTTCTACAAAGTAACGCAAATGTTTTTGCTTCCTGTCCGTTTTGAACTCGTAAGTTATTGGCAGCAACTAGGATACGTTCGCATAAATCATCAATAGTATGTATTCACCTTATTTTTTAAATATCTCCACAAAAAGAAGTCCAAATGATTTAAAGTGAGGAGATCTGGCGGTCATGGTACCAGTTCTCCTCGTCCAATCCATTGGTATTAATGCTTGGACACGCTGTATATTGAACGGATATAACAGAGCATTTACATTAACTCAGTGTCATAAAATTCCGCTAGGGGCGCTAGCGTCAACGTTAGGTATTTATATTAATGTTCTATGGTCTAGTTCATGATTCGATAATTTTTTATTTGAATTTGTGTAAGTCAAATAGTAATTGTAAATCTAATTTGCATACGTATTATCAAAATATAACTTATAATAAATCAATAAAATGTTTGTAAACACACAAAGACAACAGGAAAAAAATCACTTGAAAAGATATATTAAATTTTATTTATGTTAACCTCACATAACCTTGTTTATCTGAATTTTACATTAGCAATTTGGAAAGAGACGTAATAAAACGCTATTTAACACAGAAATTGTTAACGTTGGAGTGCCTAAAGAATTTCCTGGTAATTCTTAATTTAAACCTCTTTGTTTTTAAAGAATTGAAATTTTATATATTACGAATCGATAGAAAAATGGTTAGTTGTCCCTCAGATTGCAAAAATGTTGCATGTAATATGCCTAGTAAATAAAAGTACATTAAATACCCAGTTTCTGAAAAAATACGAATATATAAAAAAATCAATGTCTTAAATAATGTACATGTGACATAAATAAATAATAAACATATGAAGTTTTTATTTGGTATTTTTATTACAGTACAAGTACAATACAGAAAAAGTTGAAAACCCTGATAGGTATTTTAAATGGTTTTCATTAATAAATTTGAGAGTCGCCATATCGTAAAATAACTTGTTACTTCTAGATGCGCTTGCTATACTCTCAGGATTACCGGCGTTATTATCATTCAAGTAATTTTCAATTTGAGGAATCGTATTGTCACATTTCTCAGTTTAGAAGTCTATGAACTCGTGTCACATTTCTACTTTGTTTCCATCTGCAAGTTTGCCTACATTTTCATCCTGTTTTCGCCTTTTCAAGTACCGTTTCATGCGTTCATTATTTTTTACAATATTGGTATCGTATTTTCGTGTACGGGTAAATATAATGTTGAAACAGCTGTTTTTTGATAATTATCCATTTTCCTAAAAAGAAGAATGAAACCTTATCAAATAATGAAAAATATACACCGAAAATAGATCATGAATGCTTGTACTTACCCATACTACTAATAGTATAACAATCTTCTGTAAAATGTTTTGAGCAGATCTTTGTGTGCTGGGTTGGTTTCTTGCTGGATGCAATTGCTATTAACCATTTTTTTCAACATTATTGGGGAACTTACGAAACATGAAATCTTTTTTTTATTAGCAACAGATAAACACTGCGATACACAACAGTTATATGGCTATTTTTTTACACAAATTGAAACACAACAAAAATTAAATAACAAATATTTGTGAGGTTAGATTTAGTACCTAACATTGATCGCAGAGCCGCCTACATGTAAATGCTCTATTATTGAGCTTCGTGTATGATGCGCCACGCTACCGCATATCTTCCACGATTCGGTTTCGAATTTCCCTAGCGTTGCACTACAATTACACTCACTGCACACCACGGTAAAATAGCTGCATTTAGCACATGTTTACCGGGAAATCGTTTTGCTAAAGCATTTTTACATCGCCATAAATTAAAACAATATCCATCAACTCCTAGTTGCTGCTATACACGTAAGCCATTCTTGACACTAGAAAAACTAATGTAAACTCTTGTATCACAAAAACATTTGATACCTTCGAAAAGTAGCCAGATTTTAATATTCTTAATCGCCTGGCTAGATACTACAGTAGTCCAGCGATGTAAAGGTTGAAAATACTACAACTATAAGGATTTTAGAAAAAAATTTTACGATATTGTCTCCATTTTTCATGACACATCGATTCCCAAATGCTTTTAGATATGTTCTGAATCACCCTGTACATTTATGTACGTGTTTTATTGTTGTTATATGGATTTACTTGTATATCATTACTTATTATTATAACATTTTTTATAATTTTTGTCCTGTAAACGGAGATAAAGTTTGAAATTAACATTGGATTGAATTGAAATTACAAGAAAGGGAGAAGAAAACGTCCAGTATACGAACTCAATTTTTTCAAATTTCAACACCGTATATTTCGAAAGTAAAGGGTTTACGGTTTTTACAGGTCTCTATTTTTCATAATTTCACTACTCAAATTAAAATTATAAATTGTTAAGTCAATGAATCACGGAACATCTTGTATAAGTATTAAAACTAAACATATATCGAAAGCCTAGCAGCGCTAGGCTGCTTTTACTATACATTTTTGAACACACCCAGCCTACATTTTCCACCGCGTTTAAATAAAACTGCCTATTTACTCTTACTTTACCGACAAACTGGCTTAGCGGATAAAAGTAAGTATTACAAAATTACGTCGGACAGATGTTCTCGGATATCTATTTTCGCAATATTTCGTTGCCGACAGGTCTTGAAAGTTCAAATTTAGTTTCTATATGAACATTGAAATTTGTGGAACAGATAGTTTGTGAAATGCGATTTTTAAATTGTGGGTCACGAGAAGCTTTGCCCACTATGCAGGATTTTGCAATAAGACTAAGTAATATATTTATCTTTGTTGTTTATATTGCACCTATAATAATCTTAATTATAACTACTATAAGCAATTTTTTGAATTATTTGAAATTTTTAATTATTTCCTTGAAAGTGATGTATATATTGTTGGTGACTTCACCATACCCGAGTATGTTCAATTTACTGAATTTGGGAGAACCTCTGGCCGAGTTAGTGCGTTAATCCTAATTATTCTAATAATCATATTTTGGATTTAGTTCTTGCTAATCGTAAATGTACAGTCTCGTTTGAAGGGGATAGACTTTTAAATTTGGATAGGCACCATCCAACATTATTAGTTGTAATTAATTTGAGCAAGTCGAGAATTTTGAATAACTCAGGTTCTTCAGGTTCTTATGGTTCATATAATTTTTGTAGAGCTAATTTTCACACACTATATAATGACATAAATAACTGTGATTGGTCATTGGTCGAAATATCTCCGTAAATCAGTTAAAAATCTTATGCACCGTGGTTTAATGGAGCTATTATATTTGATTTGCGTAAAAAATACAGCTCTTGGAAAACGTTCAAGAGAGTAGTTGATAATGAATCATATCTGAAGTTTTCAGAAATTTGCTAAACTAAATGAGACATTGATAACGCTCATGTCATTTATATTAATGTAATTGAAAATAATATCAAGTCTGATGCCAAATCATTTTGGTCATACGTAAATTCTCATAAAGTTGGAAATTCACTGCCTTCAGTATTAACAAATAATGATGAAACACTCACTTGAATTCAAGAGATGGCGGATGGTTTTTCACATACGTTTAGTAAGTCCTTCAATATACCGTCTGATACTGTCATCAATTGTCCCACTGGAAATATTTACATATTGCACGTGCAATACACGTTGCATGTGCCTCGGTTTTCACATCAGAAGTACTTTCTGCACTTACGCAATTGAAACCTAAACACACGCGTGGTCCAGATGGTATTCCGGCTTTTGTTATTAGAGACTGTGCATTTGCTTTGGTTACTCTGCTTTCTATTATTTTCAATTTGTTACTAAAGGCAGAAGTTTTTTCAGATAAATGGAAGAAGTCTCGTATTTCTCCAATTTTCAAAAAAGGTGTCAAATCTGATATTAACAATTATAGACCTATTACAATTACTTTGTAGTTTCTCGAAAGTCTTCGAAATTGCTCTTTCTCTTCTTTATCCTCATGTGCAGGGAGTCATTAGCCCTTATCAACATGAGTTCATGAAAAATAGATCCACAGTGTCTAATTTGATATGTGTCACTCAATACATCTCTCAACATTTGGATACAAATACTCAAGTTGATGTTTTATATACTAATTTTTCGAAGGCTTTCGATAAGCTAGATCATAATATATTAATTCAAAAGCTCCAATACTTTAGATTTAGATTATCGGATTTACTATTAAAATTGTTTAAATCTTACTTGGATAGTAGATATCAATATGTTCAGTGTGGTGGTTTCATGCCTGAGTCAGTGTACATCTAGTGTTCCTCAGGGGTCCGTTTTAGGACCGTTATTGTTGTTATTTAAATTAACGATATAGTTCAGAATCTTGATTGCAATTATCTCTTGTATGCAGGTGATTTAAAAATTTATAGTGATGTTACTGCCGTTGATGATTGTGTTAAGTTACATCATTCCCTAAGCCGTATTCGTGATTGGTGTATCTTTCTCTAAATGCTAGCAAGTGCACTGTAAAAGATCTAGGTGTTTATTTTGATAATAAATTAAGTTTCAATATTCATATTGACAAAATCGTTCAGTCTGCTTATAAAAATCTAGGATTTCTAACTAGAATTTCCTATGGCTTTTCGGGTATACAAGTATATGACACTTTTCAATGCTCTTGTTAGAGCTAAATTCGAGTACGCTAGCATTCTATGGGATCCTGGTTATAATATTTTTCAAAACATGTATGTGTGAAATCGAATATGTTCATAGGCAAGTTACTTTCATATCGCTAGGATGGAATTTATCCTCAGATAGGTATTTCTCAAGACATTTTACTTGATAGAATTAAAGTGTGTAGTCTGGAACAACGTAGAAATATGCATTCGGTCATGTTTATTTATAAAATTTTATATAATATGTGTGATTGTCCAGAGTTTTTGTCATTAATCCTTTTTCTAATACCCAATCAGGCAACACGTGGTAGCCGTTATAAATAAATAAATATATAAATAAATAAGAAGTTTTTAATATGCTGAAAATCTGCTTCTTTAAAACGTAAAAGTAATTATTACAGGAAATTTGTAAATGAACTATTATTTTAGTTGACCAAAATTTGCATTTGTTATAAATCAGTCTGTTCTATTATAAAGCCCCCGAACTATAACTATAATATGTAAACTGTATATATTGTAAAGTTAAAAATTAAACATAATTGTATAAATACGGAAATTACCTGAAAGATAAAAATTTTAAAATTACACAATTAAATAGAATTTTAACATTGACAAGTAGCTTTAAAGATGGAAATGTGGAAAATGTTATTTAAAGGAGAAGCGACTATTATCAAGGCAGAAAATAAAATGGAAATTAAATAGAATAAATTTTAAAAATTAATTGTAACTAAAAAATCTAAAAATGGAATTTCATGAATATAACTGTTAAATAGGAAATAAGTTTAAAAAAAAGTGATAAAAATTTAAAGGCTGATGTGACGGTATATTGGTGATGAAAAAAAAAACAAAGGAGTTGTTGAGTAGAATAAAGAATTTTGGATGAAAACAAAAAAAAATAGGTTTAGTTTAAAATCTGTTTCTTGACGATAAATACATAATAACAATTAGTTCAAAAGTAAAATCATAACGGGCAATATAATACGAAATTGAAGAATAACAAAATGCAGGAAGAGAACATAATACCTACGTGTTACATAATAATTGAAGAAAATTGACAACGACAGGAGGAATAAGATAAGAATACCAAAAATGGGAGAGAAGGTTCAAGTTGCATAAAATAACTTGACTTTTATTTTATCATAAGATAGAACCTCAAGGAACACCATAGTAGTGCCAATCGTTGAGGTAGGAATCAAACACGAAATGGAATGTCAGAGTCACAAAAAGAAGAAGAAGAAAAGAAGAAAGCGAAGAGAATTAAGAAAAAAGGGACATATAATACGACGAAATACCTGAAAGAGAAAAAGAAGTAAAGAACTTTTGAATAATTTTAAGATTTCTAATTGAGTTCATTTGTCAATAGATTTAATAATACTAGTGCAGGTTACGTAGAGAAGACAAATTTAAAAAAAAAGAATACCCTTTTTTATTATTATTAAAATTTAGAAATTCGAAGTTTTTCTTCATATTTTCTATTATCTATATAACCGTCTAAGAACCCTACTTTGAGTCACTCAACAATATCAACAGATAGAATATATATATATATATATATATATATATATATATATATATATATATATATATATATATATATATATATATATATATATATATATATATTGTTGCGTAAAAATGGTAAAGGTGACTAGCCCTGTTCATAAAAATTTCTATAAAATCAGTTATTATTTGAAACGGTAAATTATCTCCAAATTGTTCATTGGGTGTTTCTTTACAATTTCAAATTTAGGAATATTATAAAGTGCAACCCAATACCCTACGGCTATATATAAAGTTGCATGATTTTCAAAAATGGTTATCTTGAAAAGGAAAGGTTTTAGTAAAAATCATCAAAAGCGAAAATATAATCCAAATAAAATATTGCGCTACAAAATTGAGAGGAACTGTCCATGGGCGTACGTAAAAGAAAATGGGAGAAGCTAAATACCTCCATCCCTCCAGTATCTTCGTTTGTTTTTTTTTTGGTATCATTTGGTCAACTTCAAGGAATATATCTATTAAAGTTCAAATTGATATGTGAAAAATTTAAGGGAGGCATTTTTGTATGTAGGTAAGTAAAGTAAAATCGGCATATTTTGTTGCCAAGAATATGCAGGTAGCGCGATGACCTGCTTTTTTTGTTACACCCTTATTTAGGTTAGGTACAGGAAGGTACTTGGGTACTTCTAGCAGGCTTATTTTAGGGGGAGGCATACGTTCCTCAAGCAGGACTTGGTACAAACTCTGTACTTCTACACAACAGGACAGCGACCTGTACGTCCTAATTCAAAAAATACTGTGCCACTTCAAGAAATACGACAGTGAAAGTCGGTATTTGCTATATTTAATAGGCCTAGATAAGACTAGGACTCTGAACCCGAAATTTGGAACTTGTTCACATTTACTGAAATAATAGAGGTGTTTAAGCTAGATTGAAGCCTAGACAAATGGCTTTACTAATTATAGGAAAAGAATCGCTGAGTCAGAATACAAGTGTCTAGTGAAAATCTCGATAATTAAGAACACATAAATATTAATGAGACTGGATATTTTGGAAATTAGATAATGCATTTAATAGTAAAGATCTTGTAACTCTATATTTCTAAAACAACAAGATACCTACGTAGAAGTAGGTATGTGATTTCTTGAGTTCCCCCTGTTTCAAAAGTGAATTTAGATATTTATAGAATGTTTTTGTTAAACCAGGTTTGTAAATTTAGCTAGATTAATTTTTATTTTAGATAATTATTTAATAGAGCTTTGTCTGTGGAATTGTTCATTAGGATATCTAGATGTTTGGTATCAGAGAGCTTACATATGACTTCATTGATATAAATTGTAGGATATTTAATTTATATTAGCTTAAAATAACTTTATAATACAGTAAAAAATGTTACAAAAGCTAATAATAAAGAGTATATAGGTAGATATTGTGGGTGTAATTCAACGCTGGTCGGAGCTTTAGTCCGCAGAGTAGTTAGTTTCACAGAATATTGTTAATATTTAAAAATATATAAAAATATCTGTAATATTACAAACAATAACTCTTTCTCAAAATATTCTAAAAATCTGCTTGGAATACTGTAGGAAAAAAACTCCCGCGCTATAGCTTCCTTACCCCAATCCCACTACTGCAAGATCACGTTTCACTACAGGGATGAGCCATCAGTAATCATACCAGTCTGCATTTTTCCATTGTATTATATCACATTTTTCTGGATTTCCTATTCGCGACTCAAACAGCTAACGGAAGTTTAATTCTCATAAACCTGCCAAATTTCTTCTCTGGGATAGAATTCGTTAGTAACGTATTCATAGTTAAATTTGCAGACTTCCATGGCAGTTGTTAATTATCGGGCAATTTCCAGGCTGATCATCGGTTCACTCAGTAATGTATTTATAATCTTGGAATGATCCTTGTTAAAATTCCGACCCTGCACCCATTGTTATACCTGATGCTATAGACTGCCATACTAGTTTCTCTTTCCAGCAATTCGTAGTGGTGACAGGTCTTACGAGACTTCAAGGTACAAATTGAAGTAGGTGCTATAACTCGAGTATAGCTACACAGGCTAGTCTTTGAAGTGATCTATTTGACCTTAAGTTACCACGCCACTGCACCATAAAGAATCCTAAGTGTTACTACTACATGATGAATTATACAAGGTTACTCAGAACTTATCTAAAATATATATATTTTTTAGTGTACAGGAGATTCTTACAAATATAATTTTGTAAAAATAAAATCAAATAGAGATACTTGATGTTACAACAAAATTTTGGGTCCATCTTACATAGTTTCTACAAACTTAACACAAATGTTTCTGCTTCTTGTCCGTTTTGAACTGGTAAGTTATTGGCAGCAGTCATGATATAATTGCGTAAATCATCAATAGGGTCAACTTCGGTGCAATATACTTCATTTTTTAATTATCCTCACAAAAATAAGTCCAAATGATTTAAAGGCAGGAGCCCGTGGCGGCCATGGTACCGGTACGGATATAATTGATCCTCGTGTATGATACGCCACACTGCTGTAATACGCCGTGGACGCCTTGTACCTTCGTCTCCTCCACGATTCGGTTGCAAATTTCTAGCGTCACGCCTGCTATTGCACTACACTTGCCCTCACTGTACACCGTTGTTAAATTAACTGCATTTCCCACATATTTACCGGGACATCGTTCTGCATTTTCACTTCACCATAAATTAATATTAAAATCACAAGAAAGTTACAGTTACGATAAGTAATCGCATATTTGAAATCGCCTGACTAGAGACTACAGTCAGTAGCCCAGTGATGTAAACGTTGAAACTACTATAACTCCAATAATTTTTTTATCGAAAACTACAGATACAACAAAAACTGCAAAAAAAATACGATTCTGATTCCATTTTATTATTATTGTATAAATATCTCCTACAAATGAGTTTATAACAATTTTATAATATTTCAGATCCTTGGCATAATACTGACAGTATTAAAGTTAAATCACGAAATCTGACAACCTGTTCTGAGTACTGAGACACTGAGGATGTGTTTCTTCCTGCTCTGTGCTTATTGCCTGATCTCCATTAAAAAATGAATTATTTTTATAGTATGTAGCAAACTGTTATATGCAATTAAGCTAAATCAAGCTATTTGTTCCGATACAAATAAATGGCATTTTCGTTATTTTATTGCTCAAATTTATTTCCAGCATCTCTCATGAACAGATTTACGGAGAAATATACTACCGATGTGCATTTTATTTTAATTTTGTAGATGTCGAATATAAATTACAAACATTGATTATATAAGCTGTGTTACAGTGAGTATGGGCGATGAAATATATAAAACAATTATGTTATGAAAATATTTAAATAATAATAATTTAATAAATCATTGAGAAACCCTCGACATGTGACGGAATGGACAAAACAATCAAATTATACAACAATAACAATTTAAATTAACATTTTATTTTTCTGATTCATATCGAAAATTAAATTCTTATTGCAAACCATAACTTAGCGGTTGTGTATTCTAATGAATGATTCTTCATTCTAAATTTTGCCAACTATGAAAACAACCTAATTTATAAAATTAGAAGCTGTGATCATTGGTTAGCGTTGCCATCAGATAAATAAAAATAAGGCTTTACTTTTGGCGACAAATTTTGACGATCTGACAAATAAAGCATTTATCATTATTTATTAAATTCATTTATTATTTTTATTACCCTATTATATAAGTTGAAATAACAAATTGCGGTATGGAGAACTTACAACAATACGACAATTAGACGAACCATATTTGTCCTATACAAGATGAGTCAAAAGTAGTTGTAAAAAAATTAACTGAAATTCTTCTCCTCGAAATAAAGTTTTTATCCAATTGAATTTTTGTTCTAACACACTTCATTACGAAGATACAAGGTATTGATATTTAAAAAAATGGAATCATCACTGTGATGAACTAAATAATGTTTCACCATTGGTAAAACTAATGATAATATAATAATAATAATAATAATAATAATAATAATAATAATAATAATAATAATAATAATAATAATAATAATAATAATAATAATAATAATAATATCTCTACCCCTCATTCTAATCACAGGGATTAGCCCAGAAGTTGGAGACTTGTGCGGGAGAGGGGGCAGCATATTATTATTAAGCAGGCCGCATTTGCGCCCAGGAACGACTTACGTTGGTAGGCCCTAACCACTAGGTAGTCAAATATCAACCGGCATCAATCTCTCACATTGACCCAAGCCAACATTCTTGCACCCTACCATACCCGCAGAGAGGGCGCCAAACCTCCCCACGAATATAGCTTATATACGGTCTACCGGCAGCTGGGCTCGAACCAACACCGATCTAGTCACCTCGATTCAAGTACTGACGCCTTAAACCGCGCGACCACTGACCGATTGGTAAAACTAATCAATTGTTTAGATTAAGCCATTTTTTACCACAAAAAAATATTCTTTAATGATTTCAATAAATTGTTTCCTTTTGCAGCAAAATCAACTTTTTCCGTTAAAAGTAGGGACTGGAGTAAGCCATTGATATGTGTAAAACATTCAACGCAAAAAAATGTTGCTAAAGTAATGTCTCAACCAAATAAATCTTAGTTCTAAAATGATCTTAGCAGGCTTTAACTTAAAATGCACTTTCATAGTTTAAATTTACAGTTTTTATCAGCTATTTTCAGAAACTAAGTGTATATAAATTAATAAAATAATTCGCCGCTTTTAGGATGCCCATTTATTTTGTTCCCTTTACATTTTAAACCCTAGCTTGTTCGTGTCAAAAAATATAATTTAGGGCATCCAAGAACTAGATTTTTTTCTAAGATAACTGGTGCAAGCCGCATCATAATCGGATCATTATTACTGGAGTTATTTTGAAACTACACTGAAAAAAAGGCCAGTAACTTTACAAATTTACTTTGTAAGAATATTCTTATAATTGTCTTAAAATAATTCTAAAAATAATGATGATAATACACTGACACTTGTAATTTTACAAGAAAACTGCCAATATACAATAAAACCGTAAACTTTCTATGTAATTATAATATAATTTGTACATTTATCGAATATATTGTAATACATTTACAATTAACAATGTGAAATCCATTTTTACATTGTAAAATTACTGAACATACCAAATTTACTATATAATTGACTGTAAAAATATGCCTAATGTGTATGTGAAGATACTACTAATTTTAAAACGCGCTAACATAACCTAACCGTTGAGAGCGTTGGGTGGTGACGCCTTCATTATTTCTTGCTTCATTTCGATGAATGCAGCGTGTGCCTAGGACCTAGGTACTTACATAATTATTTTAGTGAGTAGTGACTAGCAATATAAACATATCTAGAGTGATAATTGAGTGTTTTTAGTACTATAAATAGTTTTGTCTAGTGCTTGTTTAAACATAACCTCAATTAAGAAGTAATAGGTATGTAAGTTATACATAATTATTGAAACAAAGAAACATTGCATCTACAAAAATCGGGGACCCCACTGTTGTTTTGTTCATCTTACATAATATATAAAAGAACAGGGGAGGATTAGCATGATAAGTTCTGGGTATCTGGTTTCTGGGTATCTACTTACTATCTATGCACATTTATATAATTAATATTACTGTAATATTGTAATAGTTAGTATAAGATCATAGATTTCGTTTGTATATTATAAAATGTTAACTTTAGTTCTACGAATATATTTTCACATTGTTATATGTCTTGTATAAAGTTAAGTGTTCTGTTTTGTACAAATAACCTAAATGTGTAGGTACCAAATTTTAATAAAAAATTGCCGTAAAACCATAATATTTTATTACTTCAGTACCTGCATGTACATGTATTTCTAAGCTAAAAAATAAGCAAAGGGCAGTTAATATATTGAAGATGTAATAAAGCTGTAACTACTAATTAGCTAACTGAGCCGTAATCGGAGTACAAAATAGCTCTTAATATAATCAGTTAGGAAAAGTGCCGTTTTGTGTAACAAATGTTTTTTACACAATTTGTCCAAAAATTTTAATTATAAATTTAAAAAGGATTATTCAGCTGATTTTAAGGTATACATCGGGGCTTTAATAGAAATAAGTATTATTTTCAACTAAATGAGTCATAAATTCCAAAGTACTTAATTTTTTGTATATAAATCTGAAAAGCATATAGAAAACGAATCTATTGGTTCGAAAATGTTTGACATCACTGGGGATATCATATCAAAAATTCAGTATTACTATTAAGGGTATTTGTTAATTAGGTTACTTAATATGAGTATATTTTTTTAGGTATCTGGGTATGTCAAAGCACTGTTAGTAAATTCGAATGTTGTAAACAAAATGTCCTGTGTACGGGTTGGGTCAGTTTCGACACTTTTAGGCGGTTTCTTTTATTCTCCGAAAAGATAGTCCAAATGTCACGGGAATATTTTTGAGAAAAATTGAATAACGAAAATTTCATTTCGCTATCTTGATTAGTTTTTATATAGAATTTTTTTAATTTTAGGCCTTTTCTATGATGCCCCATATTACGTACGTATGATGTTTCATTAAAACATATATATGTTTATTATAGCAGCGGAAAACTAGAAGTTATAAAAAAAATTCCTCAAGCCACTAGATACTACACATAGAGAAAAAATCTCTTTACAATGTATAAATATTAATATAATAAGTAGAAAAGTTACCACAGAAAATGACCAAAATTTAAAAATATGATGTAGGTATCTCTTAAACACATCAAAATATTGAAATCTGATTCTCGCTATTCAACTTTTCTCAAAAATTAAGAACTAAATATCTTGGCTACTTTTTTCTGTCCTTTCGGAAAATAGAAGAAACCTTCTATACCTAAGTGCCCAAATTGGACCATCCTGTACAATAAATAAAAAAAATTACATTGCAGTCATAATATAAAATGTATTATTACAATGTAACTATACAACTGCCTGTAAAGCTACTTTGTATTTTTACAAGTAATTGTTAAGTTACATTGTAAAAATACTTTTTGTATTGTAAAATCACAAAGTAATATTACAATTGCAAAACCTAAAATTACACCACAAAATAAATTTACAACGTAATTTTACATTTTATTTGTAAAGTCACAATCGGTAAGAGAATTACAGCAATAATGAGTGGTAAATAAATTGCCATCTATTTTAACTGTAATTATTTTTTACAGTGTAGTTTTAAGATATCTAAAGAGGCCTCATTAGTTTTAATATTAATCAATAGCTTAAAACAGTTTCTTAAAAAATGGTTTATCATAGCGATGATCCAATTTTAATAACTTTCAACATTCTGTAGGGTAGGCATGATAGAACAAAAATTTATTTGAAAAAAAAACATTTGGCGAGAAGATTCTTCCGTTACATTTCTTACACCTACTTCTGACTCATTCTGTATATCTAATGTTCTAATGTGAGCAACATCAAACAGACTTAGCAGTACACAATCTTCAAAAATTTCAATTAAACTAAAAACAATCACTTCAATTTTCGTGTTAATAAAATATACTGATTACGTAAGTTGATATCATATCCTGAAATTAACTAAAAATATGTACTTATTTTACAACAAAATAACTTTTGTATCGTTGGAATTCAAGGCTCAATTACTTGCTTTTAAAGTTATTGAACTTGAATTTATTCTTGATCTTCAGAACCAGATTTGC
Source organism: Monochamus alternatus (assembly GCA_037114965.1). Taxonomy (NCBI): domain Eukaryota; kingdom Metazoa; phylum Arthropoda; class Insecta; order Coleoptera; family Cerambycidae; genus Monochamus; species Monochamus alternatus. The sequence continues at coordinate 24,237,125 of CM073430.1, forward strand.
AACTTGTTGGTATTTCTATTAAAGCACTGACTGTATTGGTAACAAACTGCAGTCACTCAGTTAAAGCTGCACTGCTTCAAAAGAATTTTAATTTATTTCAATTATTCATCAATTTATAATCATAATAATCACTGACACAAAATGTGAACTGAGATGCCAATTCATATAACATATACAGAGTGTAATAAAATTTAAAGCAAAGCAGCTGATTTCAATAATAGTATGAAATTATTAAACTATTGCCGCATTATTACCGTTAAAAATCTATATAAATTGACCTGTGTATATTAAAATATAGAAAAAAAATTAAATTTAAAACATATCGTGATTAATATACTTATTCCAACGCTAGCTTAGTATAGTAATACTTTATTGAAAGATTAACTTATTCTTGTATAAGATTATATAGCTATTCATCATTTAAGTGTAAAAATTACTTCAAAGAAATCAAGAAAACAGCTATATTTAATTTAAGATAGAGTTATATTTGTTTAAAGAATTGTTTTGTTTTATATAGATGATATGAATTACTCGAGTCAAGAATTGTTATTCTCAAAATACAAGCTGTCTATGAAAGGTTGGGAAATCTCAGAGCTGGAGATACTTGTGACCAAAATAAGTCGATTGAGCCAAATATGCCTTATCCGAATGTTGCTGGTTTCAAAAATACAGGGCGTTCTATGTTAGAATTTTATTTTGAAATATCTCAATAACTTTGAAACCTGTCGGAGTATTAAACAAAATTGGCACAATTATGTTTTTTGGCACGGCAAAAAAGAATTTTTAACTAATTTTGACGTCACAATAGAGGGTGCCACTTATGGCACAGCATTTTTCTTTTAAATGGCAGAACTTTTTTTCTGTTCAGTGTATCTATCTGTCTATTGAAACAATCGATTCTCCTACCTGTTATATCTGACAAAGGTATACCTTGTTGAAGACGTTAGGAGTAACCATTTTTGAAATAATCGTATTTAAAATATTCGGTGCAGCGATTAAAAATAGATGTCGTTTCAGGTAAAGTGCTTTTTTAAAGTGCTACTGAAAATACAGCAAAATGTTGAAAAAGTTGCTCAGAACGGTAAATTATGGAGACGTGCAAAATTTCAAAAAGATCGGCCTGCTTTGACAAAAAACTTTGTTTTGTTGAAAAATGATTTCAAATTCAAACCTCGCCGATCTTCTTAAAATTTTGCACATCCCCATAAATTACCGTTCTGAACAACTTTTTTCAAGTAACATTTTGCTGTATTTTTAATAGAAAAGGCACTTTACCCGAAACGATAACAGTTTTCAATCGGTGCACTAAAAATTTCAAATAGGATTATTTCGAATACTGTTACTCCTAACAACTTCAATAAGGTATACCTTTTTCAGAAAAAACAGGTAGGATAATCGATTGTTTCTATAGTCATATAGATACACTAAGCTGAAAAAATTAAAGTTCTGCCATTTAAAAGAAATGTGACATGCCATAAGTGGCGCCCTCTTCTAGTGACGTCAAAATTAGTTAAACATTTCTATTTGTCGCACCAGAAAACATAATTGTGCCAATTTTTTTTAATACTCCGACAGGAAAGTTGCTGAGATATTTCAAAATAAAATTCTAACATTGAACGCCCTGTTTTTTTGAAACCAGCAACATTCGGATAAGGCATATTTGGCTCAATCGACTTTTTTTGGTCACCAGTATCTCCAGCTCCGAGATTTCCCAACATTTCACAGACACCCTGAATAGTTATGTTTCTTTTATCTGAAATTTTAAGTAACTTGCAAGAATTACTTTGAATAAAGTAAATATTGAATTAAGAATAAAATAAAACTGAAGTGCATAAATAGTATTTCAGTATTCTTGCTATATTGTTTCCCCTTCTAGACTAGTTACTACTAATGAAATACCACTCACTCAGTAGTATTTAATTATTTATATATGGAAAGAAATACAGTTATAGCAAACTGTCAGTCATTCATTAGCGGCACACCAGACTTATCCGACAGAAGGAAACCAGAGTAGACGTGACGCAACATGTAACTATACCTTTTGGTCACATACTGAACCTGGCGATCCACCTGCACACAAGACTTTAATACAATTTATAGTAAATAATACTACAATAATTGTCCCTATAGTTTTGGCAATGGTCACCACAAGTGTTGTATTAATACCATTTATTTCAAAATATTAATAATTTTAATACGTGCAAATCTATAAACCTATAATTTGAGAAAGAATAATCTATTCTATAGTTAATAATATTTTTTTAACAAAATGTTATTCTTTAGTAAATTTAAGATTTTATGAAAAATTAGTTTTTTCAAAATATAAATTCAAAATAAAAAAGTTTTTTCTCCGGTCAATAATCCACGAACACGTTGTATATTATCTGATTGTTTGATATGTTCCATTCCAAGATAGTATTACTATCTTACAATTTCTATTTTTTTACGAATTTACCTCCCTTCTTCGTTTTATAGAGTATTATAAACTAGTGCATTACTTGCAAGATTCACTTTCAGATTCCTTTGTTGTGACCCTGATGAGACGACATGTGGGAAAAAAGTGAGATGATGTCTCAATAAGATCGAAAATTGCCAATCCACATTAAATTAAATTCCACAGAGTTCCAAAATAGACTTTAAAACCGCGTCTGGTAGAAGGTGTCCAACTTACCTTAGAATGTAGGTCATTTCATTAGGTTACATAACAAAAGATATCGGTTGCATTGCTGTTGTTTGTAATGCTTTTAATATTTTGCGTTCCAGCAAGCAAGTCGACTGAGAAATCAATGTTCTTTATATAGAGCAATTATTTTCATTTCAATTTGTAGAAGGTTAAACTTAATACATCGCCAGAGCGTTCAAAACTAAACAGTTTTATTTAGTTCCAAATATTTAATACACAGCAATATTTGACATCATAATACCATGAACTGCCATCAAATGTAAAATGATGGAAACCTACTAGATACCGATGTGTAAGTAAATTATATTGAAAAGAAAACTACGTACGTGTAGAGTCATCAACTTTATGTTTTTACTCAGAACCTGTAATACTTATCCAAAAATTACTAGACAAAAAACATTCAAAATTCAATTAAAAAGGTATTAAAAAGAATTGAATTCAATCGAAAAAGTAAACCTCAAAAAAAATTAATAAAAAACAGCACGAGGAGAATACAAAATACTTGACCAGAAGAAGTTTCATCAGCCTAAACACCTTGCCAAATTTCACTTAATTTCCAAGTATTTGGGAGAAACTAAATAAAACTCTAAATTTACCACCCTCTGTTAAGGGGTCGTGTCGTAACCCCTTAAACGGGGCTCATATCAAAAAAAAATTATATAAAGGACCCCTATTAGAATCGATCGTAATTCATATTTGGTAAAGTGCACTTTTTCGCACGGTTTTTGTTATATTATACAGTAGGTCTATCGTATTGTTGTGGCAATGCGTGTGTCCAACGTAATTCAGCGAATACAAACAGCATTAAGCGAAAAACTTTGTACTAGATTTTCCACAACTGAAGAACATCCTGAAGCCGCTATTACCTCAGCACTGAATTTACAAAATACCACAAATTGTAATTCAATGTTTTCCGTTAACATATTATATTAGTTTAAATAACTATTCGATAACTGGTACTTGTTAATGTTGTGGACTGGTAATTAAAATAAACTGTTTCGCATGATGAGAATTGCCATGATCGTAGAAAAAATATTGTACCCAACACGTGCGGGAGGTGTCTTTTCCGCACGCTGATTGCAGTTCGCAGCAATCACTTCTTGCACTTGTTAGGTAAATAACTATTTTTCAAAAGATAGGAAACTACCTGTTGAAAATAACATTTCCTATTTTTTATTTCAATTTGACACTATAAGTATAGAAACGTCATATTTTTGCATGATAAAAAAATAAAACTTCCTCAAAATATTCATCAAAGTAACATGTAAGAGGCTAGCTATTCTTTTGTATACATAAGATTTCTTCATCAAATTTTATTTCATGCATTAAATATTTTGAAATCCTCCCAATTTTCCATAGGTCTTGCAATCATATTCTACTAACTGCAGCTGTAATAATAATTATCTTTAATATTATAATATTTCTCTTCACCGAGGTTTTCGAGAAATAAGCTCAAGAAAGTTTGTGAAATTTGCCAATAGAGAATTCAATGATACGGTTATGATGTGGCAATGATTTCATTAAGGTTATATAATGATTTGTAAAATTCCAATATTAAATTCTAGATTTCTTTCATTTCTCGTGATCATAGTTCTAACATACCTACCATTGCACATAATATTTATTACTCGAACCATTCTGATTTTGAAATAACAAATTACTTATATTTTTAGAGGAGAAGTTTAAGATAAACTTAAATTTCCTATATACAATAAATCAAAATCTTAGTAGAAATATATCTATTTTTTTCAAATTTGTTTAAGGTATTTAGGGGTGTCATTGGTTTTTCATTCTTAACAATGTTAACACAGCATGAAAAAATAATAGTTATTTTTAACTAACTTTATTAGTTACCATAAAATAATATTTTATTTTATTTTTTATGGAAATAATAATAATAATAATAATAATAATAATAATAATAATATTTATTTCCCTCTAAGACAATATACCAATTATTGTATAGGAATAGTCAAAATTACACATAGAAGTAAATATAACATTAACGAACAATATATAAAAATAGGTATATGTATTACAAATATTACATATAGTCAGATAAAGAGTAAAAAGACTTATCCAGCAAATACTGTTTTAAACAAATCATGAATTTTTTTATACAGGGTTAACTATGACTAAGTACAAATATTTTAAGAGGGGATAGAAAAAAATAAGAATTAACAGAATTTCCTTTCAAAAAATTTACAAACTTATTTATAAAGCGTAAAAAAAAATTTTTCGATATTATATTAAATCCTTATTTAACGCCGCCAATGCGAGAATCAGAGTATGCAACCAGCAAGCAACCGTCATGCAACAGTCGGCAGTCGGTCCAGTCGAGTCGGTTCGTTGTCATGTTATAATTTAATTCCAGTTTTGTGTTCTTCTTCAGTTTTTATTGCCTTATTTTAATTTAAAACGTTTTATAGTTAATAAATAAAGGAATATGTGTCAGGTACAAATATTTTCCCACAATATAGTTCGCCGGTTTGTTTTTCTAGGTTATGGGACAAGACTGCCGCGGGTGTTAAACGTTTTCTGTTATCTATTAGAACCTACCTACTCACCCCTTTCTTCGATTTTGTTATAATACATAGGCATTGTATCTAATTGTACCTACGGGAAGTGTGTTTATCGGTAGTGAGTGAAAATGTAGTTTTACCTGTTTGTAACCAAATAATGAAAAACGAATGCAAAATACTGGAGCTAACTGGATTAACTGTTACCTACCTATCAGGTATTATTACTAATAAGAATGTTAATTTTTGTCGTTTCTGCATTTAGAAACACTGCAAACGACCGCATGGTAGTTGTTGACAGATCTATTGTCAACTATATAGCTAAGCCATAAGCCATCTCACTCGATACTCATCATAGGCGCCGACTTTCCGTAGGAAAAAAGGATTTTGCCCCATTTTTTAAATATCGAGCTAAAATTCTGGAATAATTTTTTTATTGTCTTTTAGGGCTCCCTGAGCACATGGTTAAAATTTTTGTACTTAGTCATAGTTAACCCTGTATTATCGGAAGCCTGTTATATATTTTTAATCCGAGGTATTGAGGAGAGTTTTTTATTAAATTTATTCTAACAAACGGCATGTGAAATTGATGTTTTTGACATGTATTATAAAAGTGAATATTCTCATTTAAATTAAATATGCTAGAATTGTTAAATACATAAGTAGCTATTTCAAAAATATACAAGGAGGTCAATGTTAATATACGGAATTTTTTAAACAAATTTTTACGTGATTCTTTTAAGGATGTGTTAGCTATACACCGAATAATTCGTTTTTGTGCTATGAATACTTTGGGACTATTAGTCGAGTTAGCCCAAAAACACACACCATATCTTAACATCGACTCCATTTATCAATTGGTTTATGGCGAGTACAGATCGTAAGTTGAAAATAAGAAAGCTCAAATTGTTTAGCTTAGAAATTAATTTTAATATTAAACAAATAACTTTTGTTCCTTCACACTGGCTGTGCAGTAATCATAATAAAAGGTTAATATTTTGTCGTGAATATTTTTTCCACTAAATCCAGTGGCGTAGTCTTCGCTTTACACTCTTGAACCCCTTAAACTTTTACGCCAATGGTGAAATAGTATATTACGTAATAAGTGTTGTAAAAAGCATTTTACGCACGAATGGAAAAGTAACACACTACGCCACAAAGTGAGGAAGGCTCCATAGTTTTTGATAGTGGAAATATGCCATCATTACATTCTCGGAAAATGATTTAATGTCGTTTTTTAATCTCCATTCCATAAATCTTTGGAGAGTAAATTTGTATCGATATTCAGATTTATCCAGCAACAAGTCGTTTTAGCAGCTTCTGCCATTTCACTAATATTGGGTGGAGTATAAATTTTCTATTTCACTGTCACTCGACATTTTTTATATAATGAAACTTATTTCACTTTATAATATTACCCTGACATACAAATATGATTTAAAATTATGCTAGGAAAACTGTACGTTTTTACATTGATCGCAGACGGTGTGCTTATTTACAGTAGTGGTCGTAGGTAAAGTATTTTTTCAGTACAAATATTAAAATTTTATTCTATTTTCTGAAAACAAGTGCCCTTGAGATACCTACTAAGAAACCTTGTTTTCAGATATTTTTTCTAATCAGGGTTTTTTCTTCTTTTAATTTCTTTGTAAATTTATAAACGCTATTTTCGTTAATTTCAAATAGATATCGTCAGTCACAGATCAGAAATAGCAAAAAGTTAAAGTCTTAGCTTTATACGCAGCAACCTAAATCGCCTAAATGAAAAAAATTATTAATTAATATGTGCCATTAATTACATAGAAAGTTGTGTTTTTAAATATAGCTCATTTAGTAAAATTCTAAACACAGCACACAAATAGCATTTTTTAATTATAATAACTTTAATAACGCTACTCTATATTTAAATTGACACGACGCTAATACAATTGAGAAGTCTAAAGGTTTTTGCTACAATTTTGGCGTCACCGACCTTAGAAAAAGGTATCAAGTATAGATTATCCTACCATAGATTTTGATCAACTGCGTGTACAAATAATATTTGTTTGAGAGATTTTGCTTTTCATCGCTTTCATAATAAGTCAAAATATGTAAATTGTTTTTGCTACAAGAATTATAAATGAGATACATCTCGATGGACGATTTGTTATGTCGTGAAGGTAAAATATTATATAAATATTATATGTATATTTAATATATTCACAATTTGCACATTGCAGAACTAAAGGTTAACAGTAATTTTTTATGAAAACCTTGATAGTGAACATGGACACATCAAAGGATGTTCATAAAATTGAAAGATATAATAAATAGTTACATTAGCCAAACATTTATTATTTATGAATACTTTGAAATTATTTTTAATACATTCGAGAGTATTCCAGGTCCTTAATTTCATGTTTTAGGAAGCGCTTACAGAAATAACTGACATAATATCTAGAACCTTTAATACAGGTTGTTTAAGTTAATGAAAAAAGACTTCTAGCTGTAGATTCAATAATAAAGTATGTAATTAAAAAAATATACACTTTAAAAGAGGTATGCAGGGATTCATGTATTGCTTCTGAAATATATAAGAAGTTCTACGGTTAACTCAAAAACTGCTAAAACAAAAAATAAGACGACGCCAGTGTAACTGGCTAGAATCGTTCTATAACACATATTTAGATGAAACCTTTGCGCTTTGATGAAACCATTCTTGAAAATTTAAAGATGACGGTTTTATCAAACCTTGGCGATCTAATGAAATTGTGTACGTTGTCGTAATTTATCATTTGAAATAACTATATCAAGTAACATTTTGCTGTATTTTCATCGGAAAAGCCAAAATAGTTTTTACTCCATGCAGTGAATATTTCAAATAAGATTATTTCACAAATCGTTACTCCCAGCAAGGTGTACCTTTTCCAAATAAAAAAATTATAGGAGAATGGATTGTTTCAGTAGTCAGACAAATACACTAAGCCGCAAACAAGTTGTACCATTTAAAAGAAGCATGATGTGCCATAACTGGCGCCCTCTAGTAGTGACGTCAAAATTAGAAACAAATTTGAATTTCTAAAACCCGGATCTCCAAAATGTATGCAAATATTTGAATTTTTTTAAAACAATTATCGAAAATAAAATTTTTATTTTGACACTTTATATCTTTTTAACGATCAACTTTTGACTTAGATAAGTTTGCCTACATCGTATTATTTTGTCGTCAAGAATTTACTCTTCATCTATGTCTCGTTTATTTCGGGATACCATTCTCACATTTTCTTCACCTTCATCCATTCTAGAACATCCTGTATATTGAATCCAATTGCTTAAATAAACAAAAATTATCCATCGTTGTATCGGCTCCAGAACATCCTGCATTAGAAAACTTAATTACCACCATAAGCTGAACGAAACTATAAAATTTTGTAATATCCATTCGCATATTGTGCAATTTTTCGAACGCCGCGATTAATGTTCTACAAAATGTTTCGATTATCTTAATAAGTAGCTTGTTTTAATAAGTATGTTACGTCCATATAATGCATCGTGAGACTACCAGTGTGTGTTTCCGGTTAAATAGAGGCCACCAACCGAACTACGCTCTAAGAAACGAGATATCCACCTCGAATAGTCATCAAAATTATTATTCATGGGTATTCTTGCCGAAATTTGAAAGTAACGGTGGTCATGAGATACAGATGAAAGATCAAATTTATTTTGCCTTGCCCATGGTACTCAAGGAATTCAGTAATTTAGGGGACACCGGTGGCAACAATACTCATTATCATTATCAACGCAGCATATAGATCATCATCAGCGGGTAAGCAAAAAATATTAATTTAAAACATAAAATATAAAATATGAGAAAAAGAGGTACAGGGTATCTCAAACTCTATAGTATGGGCCTAGTGTTAGGATTCAAAAACATTAAATAAAATTTGGGACACGTGGTGTTAAATAAGATGAGGTAAGCTCCATTTTTAATCGATAGTATTATCTTTGGGATTTTACAGAAACGACTGATGACGTCGTCAATTATATTTTTTCTAGAAGCATACCCACACTCTTTGAACGGATAGAAATCTATTTGACGGAAATGGTTTGCTAAACAGACGCAACGAATACTACTGGTCTATTGAAAATCCCCACATTGTAAATCCATCCTAAACCAAGGTCATTTTGGAGTAAATATATGGTGCCGCACCATCGGTAGGCATGTAATTGGGCTTTATTTTTATGAACATACATTGAACAGCGTGCGATACCTAAATTTCCTACATGAAGAACTTCCTGTAAGGAGAAATTTATGATTTCAGCACGACGAAGTTCCACCCCACAAGGCCAGGATTGGGGAGCAATATTTAGATAACATTTTCCCGGAACAATGGTTTAGGATTAATGGACCTATTTAGTGGCGCGGAAAGTCACCAGATCTAAGACACTTTGATTTTCTTATGGAGGAGAGATTTTACACATTTCAGTGTTATTTGTATATATATTACCATGTTAATTTTATTGTATAATAGGTATTGATATGTAAGCTCATCTACCTTTTTAGTTTGTTAATTATGTTCCTGTTTGCTTTAGAAAATACAATTTTTGTATTTTTTGTAATACTTTTATTTTGAAGTTTTCTGGAAATATTTCCAATCCTCGAAAATGCATCTCAAACCAAATCAAATATAGCCTACAATGTAAAGCATTATAAAAATTCTAATTTCAAAAACTAACAGAAACATAATATTTTCAGAATTATGGTGTTACATTAACAATAAAATAAAAGATATTTTGCTTTTTATGATTTTCTTAAATATATATATAATTCAGTTCAAATGAACAACAACCAAGTTTTCTTACAAAATATTTAACAAAATTGGTAGTAGTAGTAGTCGTAGTACATATTTTAACAAAGGAAACAAACAAAGTTCTAGTGAACCATAAACAGTCAACAAATATGTATTTAGGCACTACATATTAGAATTTTATGAAAATTAACTCTAGTGATCTGAACACATCATTTTCTTTCTCTAAATTTACAAGAGAATCAGAATATAGGGTAATCTAAAACGTGTGACGCGTCAGACTCCTAATATTGTTTAGAGTTATAGTCCTAATTAGTTTCAGCTTTGTCACAATTATCAATATATAGTTAAGTATATACTTACCATTTTTTTATTTAAATTAAAATGTTCTTACTTTGAACACCCTGAACGAAAGTTAATTGAACACAACAAAGCTACACGACCAACATGGTGTAGTGATGTGTGTTGGAACAGCTGATACACTGCAGCTGGGCTATGTTAAGTTTACAAGAAATGGTGCGTGCTTCTAACATATTTTGTGTAAAAATTAAAAAAAGTCATAGCCTGTAAAACTATTAACACGGAAATTTTACACATCCTGAATTGCACACTGCAAAATCTCACTTACACAACAACTTCTTTATAGTGTGACAAATAATTGTATTAATCATTCACCTACCAAATCTGAATTTGATTTCCAGATAATTACACGAAAGGCCAAATTTGGCAACGTTGTCACATTAGTATGAGTTACTTTAATCGCCTAATTTTTATTATTGTCATGGTAACGCTTACTTACGAGCTATAATTGAAATTTGTTTTTCATTTTCTTACCTTGAAGCGAATAACTTCATAATGAAGCCCGATAGGATTTTTTTTAATGAAGATGCCTACTATTATAATGTACATGTGTTTTGTACCTCTCCTATACAGTCTTTAACACTCTGTATATCTGTGTATAAAAAGTCCTTTTGGCTTTTCAAATGTAAATGAATAAATTATTGCTATTTGGGCCTCCATTTATATATTTTCGCTATGTACTGTAGGTATACTGTATCTTTTTCAAAGTATGACATGTACACTTTTGAAAAGGATAAATTTGTGCCCTTAGGAGCCATTCAACAGTCAACATTTTTTATATGAACTATAATTACCAATATAAATTTCAAAAGTTGAACAAAATCAATAGCAAATAGGTATATTTTGTAAAATTCAAAATTCAACTAAAAGAAGTTCAATGCTGAGTTAGGCTAGATACCTCCTAGGTGGTCCTGTACTGTAAACAGAACTTCAAAGATGCATAGTTTATTTTTATTTTATGATTGCCTATAAGTCTATCTTTTTTAACGTTGTCTGTTCTGTCGACGTACATTTGACACTTCAGTACACTAAATTCGGTGTAGGTTAGATTGTTATAGGAGCTTTTCTTAACTACAGATGTTCAGTAGGTATGGCATACATATTTTAATATTTTAATGTTGGAAAAATATTAACGCCCATTGCAAATAATCAGTTCTAGTAATTAAATTTAAAAAAATATATATAACCATATTTTCCTAATAAAATAACTAACTTACTAATCACTATTTATCATATAAGCTCTCATTTCTCCCATTTAAAACGTAGGTTAAGAATCAGTCTTCTATTTTCAATAATAGTTTAATTTAATAAGCAGGTAACGTTCTTTTTCAGTTTCAAATTTAATTTCCATATATAATACATTGAAAACATGGTATAATTTACAGATAAGTACATAGGTATACGAATCAATTTATTAAACAATAAATCTGCTGAAACTAACATAAAATGAAGCCACCAATTGAGATATCAGTTAAAGACACCTGTTATTGAAATATTACATAAATAGTTAACCGCAACTATTTTTTCTTATATTATATTGAACCTTAAACCAGTATAAATCGGGTTACTCAACAGATATCAATAGAAAGTTAAGTAACAGTCGTTTCTGCTTTATTTTCTACATCCAAGTATGATATCCATGCTAACGCCAAAACTCTACTAGATATATTTCTGTCTCCTCTATTTATATATTGCTACATCAAAAATTATTCACATATTTCCCAACAAACGCTAAAACACCTTTGTAACCTTTCATTTTAAAACTGTAGTTTTCGCCTTCATGTATAAACAGAAGGTTACGGTAGTATAAACTCTCTCTAGATAATTTTTATATGGAGTTGGTCCACCCAAATTTATCGAAATAGGTGCATTCCTTCCTTGTGTTTTAATTACGTATCAATAATCAATTTAATGAGAAAAATATTCTTGAAATCTGAGACGTGCTAGTGATTTTTAAGCGTAGCGTAGCGTAGAAACGGGTAGGGTAGCGGAATTTTTTTGCTCCAACTTCTACGCCAATGACTTAATACTAATTTTGGGTAAATTTTTAGATTCCTTGGATAATTTGGCATAATACTTGTTTGAAATCGATAAAGTGTCTCGTTCTGGCGAAAATCTCAATAATGTGGGAGGCCGTTCTTCTGATAAAGCATTCGGTTTCGTAATGATAGCAAATACATTTCAAAGTAATATTACTTTAATATTATGTATTAAATTAAAATGGAACGTTTCATGTAAAAATGTTAACAGTAAACAATGAAATATTCTTTTTCTTATTGCAGTATCTTAGATGGTAATAATAGGTAATAGTTTGTAGGTATGGTTTTTATAATTTTAAGTAATAATACAAAACGGTAGATAACAACATAAAAAATAACACTAACATAAAACAATATTAAATAACATGTTCAAAATGACCCCCATTTGCTCTTATACATGCTCTGCATCGCCGAACCAACTACTGATAGACATCAAACATAATCCCTTCTGTATTATTTATTGCATCTGCAGCATCGTGGATTCCTTCTCTGAGATCATTTTTATCTTGCGCGACAGTGCGGTAAACAAGCTGTTTTATATGACCCCATACAAAAAAATCAATTGGATTAAGGTCTGGGGATCGCGGTGGCCAATGTATTGGTCCTCTATTTCCTATCAAGCTATGTCCATAGTTTTCCGTTAACCATGCACTAACATCTCTTGCATTGTGCGGAGGTGCAGCATCCTGTTGGAAATAAACGTATTGTCTTTCATTTAATGGCACCTCGTCTAAAATTTCATGTGTGGAATTCTGTAGCAATTCTAAATATCTCTGCCCATTCAGTATACCATTTATTTCAAAAAGAAATAATTTGTTTCGAAAAATTACTCCCCACATATTAATCTTATATCTGCGCTGAAAGGCCCTTCTTCTTGTTAAATGGGGATTTTGTAATGATCATTGATGTAAGTTTCTTTTCAGCAGTAAGAATTAGAATATTTCATTGTTTGCTGTTAACATTTTTACATGAAACGTTCCATTTTAATTTAATACATAATATTAAAGTAATATTACTTTGAAATGTATTTGCTATCATTACGAAACTAAATGCTTTATCAGAAGAACGGCCTCCCACATTATTGAGATTTTCGGCAGAACGACAAACAAGTATTATGCCAAATTGCCCAAGGAATCTAAAAATTTACCCCAAATAAGTATTAGGTCATTGGCGTAGAAGTTGGGGCAAAGAAATCCCGCTACCCTACCCGTTTCTACGCCACTGACCTACAAAAAATTTGTAAATTTTGCAGTAAATTATAGACATTCGTAAGTATTAACATCATACCAGATTTGAATTAAATTGTTACAACCTTACCAGAGATATCATAAATAATATGATGTAAAAAACCGACCAATACGGCCCTGTAGAGCGAAAACGGTGAGACATAGAACCTTGGTTTATAAGGCAATTCCTAATTAGTTATCAAGTTCTATCTGTGGTTAAAATTTGATTCACTCGAACTGAAACACCCTGTATATGGGTGTTCCGCATAAGAACCGACACAGTGCAGGTACATGTAGGGGTCCCAAAATGTTATAATTTAACCAAACATACCTATATACAAGGCACACAGATGGAGCTACAGGCCTTTAAAGTGGGGCCAAATATTTCGAAAAAAATTAATAACTCTGTATTACTCTAAGTTGGAATAACCAAATTTGATACACGATTTAGTATTATTGGTCTTCTTTGAATATGAGTTCAAGTTCAGTTCAATATATATGTAAATGACTTATTTAGTTTACCTTCTGATGGTCAGATACTGGCATTTGCAGATGATACAGTTATCGTTTATAAAGGAGATACATGGAAAAATTTAAAGAAAATAATTGAACGTGACTTCAAATTAATTAAACAATGGTTTGATCATAATATTTTAACTATAAACAAGAACAAAACCAAGTATCTACCATTCAGTTCTTATCGGAACCATTTACCTTGGGCCACTAAAGATTTCAATGGACTTAGACGGGGACATTTTTATGTTGATTGAGGAAGCTGATTCTTTTAAATACCTGGGAATAGTAATGGATAAACATTTAAGATGGAATCTACAAATAAACAACATTGTTAAGAAACTTAGAACATTAATTCCTATTTTTAAATACCTTAAGCCATTGTTGAATATAAAAGAACTTAATCTCTTGTAATACTCTACTGGTGCAATCCCAAGTAACATACGGTATAATAGGTTGGGGTGGAGTAAATAATAATTTCCTACAAAAATTAAACACAATTCAAAAATGGTTTATTAAAATAATATATAATAAAGATTTTACTTACCCAACAGAGAGTCTGTATAAAGAAACAGGAAAAATGGATATACGACAACTTTTTTGTGAGAAAGTACTTATTTATCTATATAAAAATAAAGATTTTATTGAGTTTAGCGATCATATTTACAATACGCGAGCAAAAAACACAACAACATTAAAACAGAGGGTTAATAAAAAAGCAGGTACAAGAAACTTTAAATATATTTGCTTAAAATTATATGATGTTCTTCCGACAGAAATTAAAAATATAACATCTTTATTTATTTACAAAAAAAAAGTTAAAGTGTGGATCCAAGAATGTCCGAGATTATTAATGCATGAAATAGTAAATAAAACTATGTATTTTTAATAATAATCAATAACGCAGGATTAAAATATAGTTTTATATGTATTTTTGGGTTAGGTATGTAACTGATGTTTGTGATATTAGTTTACTATATTGTCCACATTTATATGACTGGTTATGTGTTCCACATTCAAGTACGTCGTACTTTTAGGAATCATAATTGGTTGTCATCATTAATGTAATTTATTGAATATATGTATTCAATATTGAAGCATATTTCTATATGACGTATATTCATAGGACCTCCCTCTCTACTTAATAATTATAATTATAATTAATATTCCTTTAACAAGTAGTAAGTAAATACTTTAAAAGGTTACTGTGTTTATTTAGTTTTCCACATATTGTATATGTGTATATATATATATATATATATATGTATATGTATATACGTGTATAATCATATACTAATTTTGTATATCAAATTTGTAAATTTTGTGAAATAAATAAACCTTTATTATTATTATTATTATTATTATTATTATTATTATAAGTAAATTGAAAAGTACAAGGAGTTTGTTGAGGGTAAGTCATCCCTAAAATTATACCAAACTTTATTTAAAACACTTTTTTTATCTTCTAAAATTTTTAAAAAATATAAGGTTTTCGAGAAAAAATGCATTAATTAAAACAAGATACACTACTAAAGTGTTTATTAGAAGAAATCAAAATGTCAGTAATTGACTTTAAAATGTCTTTAAAATTTGACAAATAGTAATAAAATAAAACAAAAAAATGAAAACTAAGCAAATTGGTCAAAATGAACATCATTTTCTCTGAAGATTTAAATTTACACTTCGCTAAAATTGAAATTTACTCTGTATAATAAATGTTGATCGTTTCATATAACGTTACATATATTCGATTCCACAAATTTTCTCGGGATTCAATTGGCGAGGAACAAACAAAATCCTTCAATGTTCCCTAATAAAAATAATCACATTTGTTATTTTGAGGACATTTTTCGTCCTAATCATTTTGTAGAAACTTTAAAATTCAATAAGTCTCTAACAGTAGCACTAAAATGAGGTTATGCTCCATCATGCATAAACCAAAACTGTAGTATCAAGTTGCAACGGTACATGTTCGATTAATTCAGGGAGATTATTTTGCGAGATAATACTGTCCCGAACATTTATCTTAAACTCGCGTTGAAAATGTTTGTACATCGAAATATTCATGAAAGTTGTGAATATTGTAATTTATCTACGAGTGAAACAAGTCTCATCGGTGGTAAGAATTTTCTTGTGAAAATTAATATGCTGATGCAACCCACTAAACATGTAACATTCATGAAACGTTTCAATTAGTACATTTTAATGAAAATTTGAAACATTTCACGATATATTTTAGAAACATATATTTTTCATACCATCACATATGAAACAAATATGAAACGTTCCAGAAACCCAGTACATGTACTTATATCCAGTAAACATGTCAAATACGTTTTGAAAGTGATTTACTTAATATTATTTTTTACACGCATGCGCACAAGGAATGTGTGCTAAGTGTAGAGTATTGCCATGACAGGGCGTTGGTGGATTGCCACGCACTGTGTCATAGTTTCCGTTTCTGTTGATTAGTAACGTAAAATCTGTGGTTAGGTTATATTTTTAGGCGGTTGGTGTTGGCGGTTAGAAATAATCCTGGAAGTTCTTTGGCATCTTTTGATGTTTTGTGATTGTGTTAGCTACTAGCGTATTGGTAATTTATGATTAAAGTGCTGTAGCAGTTTGTTTTGTGTAAACATGAAAACCGTAAGTAAAAACTTATTTAAATCGAAGAGGCATCTGAGAAGACTTTGTGCGTCTTCAGAAGTACAACAAACAAATGCTAATATATCGAGATCTAAATCTAATCATTTTAAATTCATGTTCATTTTTTAAATAAATTTGTTTTATTAGTTTTATAATTTGGTACAAATATTTATTCATTGTTATTCTACGTTATTCTACTGTGCATACATGTCATATACATTGTTTTAGAATAAGAAAGAAGTTCTACTCCTTAAGTGACAAAACTGTTGAAATCATCGTGGGATCCTGGTTCCGGCAAGCCGAATTAAGATAGCAGAGAGAAGCAGAAAACTTAATTAAAAATAATATATAAAAGTTGTTAATATATTAGATATAAACTATATATTGCTGTTAATCCTTAATGTGAATTGTATTTACTTTTTGTTAAAGTATTTATGTTGTAAACTTTCACTTCTATGTGAAAATATAGACTTATTTCATATCTGATATTTGTATTTTATTTCAAACCATTTGCAGTATATCTTCACAAATATTTGGTGACCGGTGCTGTGACATGACACTTGAAACGAAATTGTGTATTTTGCAAACTTAACAGCAATAATAGAAGTACATACTTACATACCTCTTTGTCTACTCATATATAAGTACTTCTATTATTGTTATTACTGATTTTTATTTTGCATAATATCGTATCTGAGATCATGTCCTAGCACCTGTGCCCAAAAATGGAGCCACCTAAAGAAGAAACCTTTCAAGGACAATTTTGTAGTATTGTTTCAGAAACATTACAAAAAGTCTATTCGAAACAGTACAGTATATTCATATCTGAAACAAAGTTGTACATAATGTTTCAGAAGAAACATATCATTGAAACATATTATAGGTAGGACATTTGCAGTTTCTGCAATGTTTCTGAAACATGTTTGCATCAAAAGAAGAAATGTTTCAGCTGTAAGTGAGCTTGTTCCAGAAATGTTTCGGAGACAATTTTTTATTTACTGGGAAGATATGCCTACTAGCAAAAAGTCACTCGTCGATCGAAAGTGTAAAAAAATACACTGAAAAAAAGGCCAGTAACTTTACAAATATACTTTATAAGAATATCATTATAAATGTCTTAAAATATTTATAAAAATAATGATGATATTACACTGACAATTGTAATTTTACAAGAAAACTGCCAATATACAATAAAACCATAAACTTCCTATGTAATTATATTGACGGCTGGTGAAATTGCAGGTATGTCATATCTTAATAACCAGACGTGGGATCCAAACCAAACTTTAGTATATATGTACTGTGACTATATAGAGAACTTCAGTAGAAGGAGAACGATTTTGCAGTTTGCGAAAAAAAGTTTAAAAAAACGTGGGCCTCACCTAACATTTCCAAATTGGCTTGTTTAAATTTCGAGAAACATTTTTTTTTCATAAACTAGACATAATTCTACAGGTTTCAGATTTTATTAAAAAAAATTAATTTTTGTGAAAGTTACAGCAGTTTGAAAATTAATATTGTATTTGTGATACATTATAAAAATTTCAAAATGATATAAATTCTACAAATATAGTTATTTTTTAATAAAATTTTAAACCTATCTGTAAAATTACATCTAGTTTATGGAAAAAAATGTTTCTCGAAATTTAAAAAAGCCATTTTGAAAATTTGAGGCGAGGCCCACGTTTTCTTCAACATTTTTTCGCAAACTGTCGTCCTTCTTCTACCAAAGTTCTCTATATAGCCACAGTACATATACCCTAAAGTTTGGTTTGGGTCCCATGTCTGGCTATTGAGATATAGCATACCTGAAATCTCACCAGCCGCCACTGAATTATAACGTGTACATTTATATATTGTAATACATTTACAATTAGCAATGTAAAATCCATTTTTACATTGTAAAATTACTGAACATGCCAAACCTAAAATTACACCGCAAAATAAATTTACAACGTAATTTTACATTTTATTTGTAAAGTCGTAATCGATAAGAAAATTACAGCAATAATGAGTGGTAAATAAATTGCCATCTATTTTTACTGTAATTATTTTTTACAGTAGAGGTAACTACTTTATCTGATTTTCTTATACACTTATCTAAAACATTTATTCTCGATATGATAGGCACTCCTAGTTACTTCTTCCAATAACTGTATTAATTATCAAAATACAAAGCAAGTAGCAAGAAATATTAAATCTTAGGTAATCTGAAATTAAACGTACTAATTTGTGTTTGTTCTGAACCACGGCTTCGAAATAGCATTACAGCACCACAACACCACACAAAAGAAGGCATGGCACTTTTAACGAACTTTTCCGAAGAAAAGAAACACAGCTATGAAGAACTTCAATGATGCGTTAGGCTACATACCTACTTCTCTTAAAAATTTAATTTCTAGTCAAAATCAATTAGATATCCATCTATTTATAAGAAGTGTTTGATCAATTAATAGGTATATATAGCCTGTTGAACAATCAACATTTTTGTCCGTCTAAAAATGGAAAAAATATTAAAATCATTAACAGAATTGACACATTAATTAGAAAATGTGTTAATTTAATCGTTTATTTCATGTTTGACTAGTAGTGCAATAATACCATATAAAAGGTTCATATTGAACAGCATACAATAATGAAGTCATTTTTATTATTGAAAGTGGCACCTATCTAAACGGAATTTCAAGGATCCATTATTTGTCTTTATTTTGAAAATGCATAATATACTAGGTATATCTAAACATGCTATTTTTCTGTATGTGGCTCTGTTCTGGAGAAGCATATTTAACATTTGAGTACACTAGCCTCGGTGTAATTTATTTATAAGAACTTTTTCTTAATCACAGATATTCGGTAGTATATTATACAGGCTGTCGCAGGTATTACTGGCATCCTTGGAAGAGGTGACTGTAGGTACATTCAAAATATATGAAATTTACCCAATAAATCTATATTCAAAAGTTCACCGTTTCTGAAATACAAGATGTCAAAGGTTTCGAAATTGTTATTATATTTTTTATTTAGGTAGCTGGAAACCCTTCGTGATAAAACAACAATAGTTCTAAGGTTGCGATGGGATGTATTTGGTCTAATTATTTATATTTAAATATTTATATTGTCACCAGTGGCGTGAATACCCTGTGACCCTATTCTTTTATTTACAAAAGTTAAAGTGAAACATATTGCATCTCAAAAATTATTTGACGTGGGTTACTAGAACTACTCTGAATTATGATGGCAATACTATTAGATAACCAGTGGACACGAACCTATAATACATCAGCACACAACAAATTTCAATACCGCTGAATATTTTGGGAATTCGATCAGTTCTCCTCTTTCCTTACCATAATATTTCATAGAAGAAAAACTCTCTAAGTAATCATTTTCGAGTCATTTATTATTTCTTTTTTTTTAGAAAAATTAGCTTAATAGTTCAATAAATAAAAAAAATACTGTGATCATTAAAAATCTCCTTCATTTTTTTTCTACCTAATTAGGACAATAATTATTTATAACTTGAAATTAATAGTAGTATTTTTTTTAAGTAATACCTGTATCATTTGTCTGTCATATATTATCGAAATTTTGCAACTCTGATCTTAATTAAACTAGCGGAAAATTACTATTCTACAGGTCGCATTGACGTATAAGTTATACTCTTGAATATTATCAAATAAAAAGTGAGATAATTATAAAAAAAATCTCGTTAAGTTAATAATTTATCAACGAACTAG
Organism: Monochamus alternatus; assembly: GCA_037114965.1. Lineage (NCBI taxonomy): Eukaryota > Metazoa > Arthropoda > Insecta > Coleoptera > Cerambycidae > Monochamus > Monochamus alternatus. Next base: position 24,257,635 of record CM073430.1, read on the forward strand.
AATATCTACTTTTGAAATTAAGAAACTAATTATAAGTAATAGTGCGAATAAATATACTAAAAATCGTTTACACAAATTGTGTCAAGGAGTAAATAATTACAATATTAAATTAAATTTCCTTTTGTCAAATGAGTATACTAAAATTAATTTACTTAATATCAGTCAAATTAATTACATAATATACTATATACAGTTTTTAAGTTATAACTTTTTACATTTTCATTGAAGATTGCAAATCATTCAGATTATATAGTCTGATGTAAATACAGTGTAAAATTTCTTTTAATATTCCTTAAAAATACTATATTTTCAAATTTCACGCATCAGTTTGTTTGAAATATAAATTAATTATTAAAATTAATTGAAATAAATAATTTTCAAACATTTGCATTACATAAAAGTAAACGATATGCCTAAAAAATATCAAGATAAAGTAAAATTTAAGTAGAATTTTTAATTTTATGAGCATTTTCAGGTAGATATATACCTATTTATACAGAATGTTCAATAAAAAATGATCCCCATTTTAAGGCTAGCTTCCTTGGACAAAAATAATGTGAATTAAATCAACTTCCTTTAATACAAACGCTTTTTAAAACTTATTATTTTATTTAAATAGTAAAAGTGGATAAACAAAACATTAAGAATTTCTTATTTGATATTACTTTTGTTCTACGTGTTTTATTTTTCGAGATTTCTGTACCTTAAGAACACCACAAATTTGATCATTTTATGGCGAGAAATACGGTGACCTTAAGCTTGGAAACCAGTATATAACACTAAGTTATTAATTTAAAATGTTATTAGTTACTAACTAACGTGCATAAAGTTGTGCTAATGCGTTTTGGTTTAATTGAATACTTTTTTATATTATTATCGTTTAAATGTTGTTATTGTTAACTATAACAACTTTTTGCATTAATAATTTGTTAGAATTAATTGATTTCCAATCAGTTTTCCCTAAAATTTTGGCGACATGCAGCAAACGTACCTTTTTTGAAACTAATCGAAAGCTATTTCAAAATAACTAACCATGTATTTTAACTTAAAAATCAATTAACAAAAAAAACATTCATTTCAAAATTTAAGTACGATGATTAATTAACTAATAAGAAAATTGCCGTAAAAAAAATAAATAAAAAAAGAATTCTCTCAAGCCTATAAATCTTCGAGAAAGCAAAATTATAGTAAGGTAAGTTGATTGAATTCACATTATTTATGTCCAACAAAGCTAGCCTTAAAGTAAGGCCCATTATTTACTGAACACCCTGTATATAAAAAACAAATATATGTAAAAATAGTTTGTATTAGTCGCTTTACTTCCTTATATTCAACAATAAATATTGTGTGAAAGATTGATATAGTTCCATGCAATCAAAATTAATTATATAATGCCTAAAGATTTATTTGAAATTTTCTTTTTTCAGGATTTGGCAGGCATTGTGAAAATTGTAGCAGACAGATATCAAACAGTTTTGTATAAAATAAGTGGTAAGTAAATAATTATTTATTTATATCGCAGAGACTTTCCTGTACGTTAAATGTTAGATTTAAAGTATGGTTCATATCCCTCTATGCGTCCACATGAAAATTTGCTGCAAAATTATATAATACTACTCTGATCATTTACTACAAAAATGAAGGGAATTTTACTACTATGAATATCTGGCACCTTTACTGATACCCTTGACTATATACACTAAGACTAGTCAATCTAATGGGAGACCTTGTTGGCCTGAATGGGAAACCAACTCTCGCGTAATGGGAAACGATCTCAAAAAGAACGTTTACGCTTGGGCTATTTGCTAATAGATGGCGCAATATTAGGTACTAAAATGACATGAATTTGGATATATAATTTTGAAAGCTCCTCCCATCGAAGATGATTGGTTCATACATATTATGTTATGTACAATCGTTTGCAATAATATTGACAAATTCAATTTTGCTATTTCTTTTGAACTGCTGACGTATTTGTAATGAAATCTGCTTTCAACTTTTAACATTAGTAATTAGTTGTTTCACTTACCAATATAAATTTAATGAGTTTCTACTCAGAACTTCGAGAAGTTCAGAAACTGTTTTGAGAGAGTGTCATTGTTATTTCAAAAGCTTGTATGTACTTAAAATTCCTAAGTCATTCAATACGTGTCGATAAAAATATACAGGGTGGGCCATTAATAAGGAGGCATAGAAGAGGAGTAACATCATTGGGACGAAATATGAAGATACAGCTAAATATATCTTCGTAAAATATTTCTGTGGAAAAAGATACAAGGTGTCAAAGTTGAACTATTTTTATTTGTGTTTTCTTCTTTGATTGAAATTTAATTAAAAAAAATTAGTAGGTATCAATGAGTCGTTTACTTTTTTTAAATGTCCAGAGTAACTTTGGGAAAAAACTCATATTTGAAAAAAAAAATTATGTACATATTTACTTTTATGGACAAAAATAACAACAGAGCAGTAAAAACAACTTAGCCCTTGAGCAAACTCTCCCTACTTCTACATGTCTTAATTAATTAAACTAATTATTACAGCTAATTACAGAAAATTTTCAACATGGCAATTTTCTAATGCTCCTAAGAGATTTCCTCATGTCGAAAAATACATTTGGTTGTTTTAGATCAGTTTTCTGGAAAACGGTAGAAATTTCGTTAACAAAAAATAAGATAGAAATTGTCATCATCTGGCAATATCTGTTTTAATAGGTACCTACTACATAAATTATGATTGCTTTTCTTAAAATATGTTTCCCTACCAAATTTGATAACAATCGGTTGAGCGATCCTAGTTATTCAAAAAAAAAACGAAAAAAAATATGTAAACCTGTATGTTTTTCCACAGCAACATTTTTGTAAGGCATATTTAGCTATATCTTCACATTTTACTCCAAAACTGTCATTCCTACTCTGGCACATCATTAATGGTTCACCTTAAATAATACTTACAATAATAAACTACACATGAAACACATTCTTTTCTGATGAGGCCTGTAAAGTTCACAAATTATTTTTACTAAAAACATTAGCGCATGTAAATTTATTTAAATTTGCATGCGCAAATGTTAAATTATTTGAATTTTTAAATTAATTTAAATTTAATTTTAATTTAAAAATTACTCTTCAAAAAGTCTACAAAATAATATTTATTTCACACCATCATAAAATTATACTTAGATCAAACATTGAAAAAAGATACTTGGTGTTTTGGAATTTTTACTAATGAATTTTTCGCAAAATAATAATGCATCTTATGCAGTAAGAGAAACCCACACGATAATCTGCAGTTCTATATGTCTCTTTATAGAAGTAGGTATGTCGAATTCATTTGAATTATCTTAATATGTTTAAAGGAAATGAAACAGAAAATGTAAATTTTGGCATATCGCTGAAAACTCTTTTAACAATCTTATTTTTCTGTTTTTTTTTTTAATTAATTTACAGTTCATATTCTTACTTCTCTAACGCAATAAAATAAACTGCTTATGTTTCAAACTTTATGATCTGTGGTTTGAATATAAATATATTGCCACAATCTTATTATTTAGGCAGGTATATGAAAAAGGGTCACGCGGCCACGCCCTCGAAACGCCTTTACAGTTTTTTGCAGATTAAAATAGTAGCGCTTTATTTCCTTCGTTTGAATAAATGTGTATTGTTACACAGTACGACATCTAACAGGAATTATGATAACTATTTAGGTCTTTATTAAGGATTGACCCTCTTGGTGTAAATACTCAAGGCTGATACACATAGCAATTGTGTCCAGGGCCGCGCCAAGCTATTCGGCCGCCCGTGTACAAACCATAATTTGCCGCCCCTTTTTAATATTTTAAGTAAAATTTAACATTTAAAAAATCGTCACTCCTTACCCCCTTTAGCTAAAAATTGATACATAGGTAAGGTAATAAATAAAATTAAAACTAAATAAATGCTAATAATTATATTTAATTTCGATATTAGACATGTATAATATACTTACATGACATTTTAAACATGTGTAATATATGTAACTTTTAAAGTAAACATACAACAGAAAGCAGTGAACAATCAGACTCAAAAATCGAGAGATCTATCATGAAATTCGTCACTTTGAGGATTAACTTGTAGGAACGAGAACGTCTGACAGTGAGATCATTTTTGTAAAGTTAATCGCTATTTAGCGGTGAATATTTGACTGTATTTCTACTTTGGTGAGAGATGAAATTTAAAAAAGTATAAATAAAAATCACAGAAAGTACCAAAACAAATAAAATGTTTATAATAGTTAACAAGGAAAAAATAAATTATTGAAAACATGCTTTTCTTGCCTTTTTTTCGGCAAAATCTGTAATTAACTCGTCGAAGGGAATAGAATCTATAATGTCACTTTCTATGGACATAATTGCTAAATGGTTAAGTCTTTCTTGTGCCATACTCGATCTTAAAAATGTTTTTATCAACTTAAGTTTTGAAAAGGACCTTTCCCCCGATGCTACGGATACTGGTAGTGTTAAAAAAATTCGAATAGCCACTGCAATATTTGGAAACGTCGAAATTAATTGATTTTCTAAAATGTATTGAAGAATCACTTAGGGGTCTAAATCATTTTCCTCTGGCTCTGGCATGTGACATTTTAAACAATTAATTTCATCAAATAAGTCATTTGCGTCAATATCCGATTCTTTACACACAAATTTATATTCATTTTCACTTTTGTACGGTTTCCGGCTTTTTTACCCTTTGTATCTAGCCGCTGCCGCTAAATAGAATCAAGTACCGTGTCATAAAAAGATCATCAATTCGAGCAGCGGTGGCGTTAGACAAGAGAGAGACGGTTAGTCAAATGTCTGGGGTCGCTGTTTTGCCGCCCCTTGACTTGGCCGCCTGTGTGTTTTGCACACATTCGCCACATAGTCGGCGCGGCCCTGATAGTGTCATTTACAATTATAATATTTGCGACAATTTTTTTCCGTGTAATGGTATGTTATTTGTTTAAATGCTACATTTCTTGCACTTCGAACAACTTTAGCAAACTTGGAAGTCTAGTAGAGAGTGGCATTTTATCACTATTTCTCTAATGTAATCAAATTCCACAGTTCGGAGCAGTTAAAGTTAACATTTAACGGCTATTCTAGGAACAGGTTTCTGTCTCCCTTCTTTGCCAGCATATTTTTATAATATGTTTATATCCATTTTTTAATCATTTAATTGACTCTAGATTTTTAGAAATACCCGTTATTATGCAACACATTCTTTTGAGTCCTTTTTTAGTATTTTTTTAACATTTTACACAGAAGTATATTTCAGGTTAAGAAAACATCTCTTACTGTTACTATTATTGTGTTAAAATATAAAGAATATATTAATTTGAAGGTTGGATCATATCACCTAATTGATATACAGGGTGTCTGTAAAAGGTCTTTACAAAAACATACCACATATTCCTTTGACCAAAATAAGTCGATTTAAGTAAAATTACCTTAGTACAAAGTTGCTTCGTTTGGGCTCCAGAGGGCCTTAAAGTTACAATTTTTAAATCGTTTTTCCCATATAAATTTTTAACGGCATATGCGATTTTGCTGTAATTTGGTATATTGGTAGAGTTTTATGTGGCCAAAAAAATGGTGTTAAATTTTTGTCCGATATTAATCCATAGGCGTAGAACTTGATTTTTTTTAATAATTGCACCTTTAAAAATTCTACGGCAATGGAAGAAAAGGAGTTTGAGTATGAAATTTAGATTGCTCAACTCATTTACTTTAAAAAAGGTACTCTTGATAAGACTCGATTACTCTCATGGTTTTCGCTAAATTTCTGTTTTAATAATTTAGAGTGTATAGGTTTCACAAAAATATTTATTTACAACATAATCAAAATTTGTATTTTAATAATTATTCTTTATGTTCTAAAATGCAAATTTCGTCAAAACCATGAGAGTAATTTAAAGTAAATGAGTTGATCAATCTAAATTTCATACTCAAACTGCTTTTCTTCCATTGCTGTAGAATTTTTAAAGGTGCAATTATTAAAAAAAATCAAATTCTACGCCTATGGATTAATATCGGACAAAATTTTAACACCATTTTTTTGGCCACATAAAACTCTACCAATATACCAAATTTCAGGCTCTCTGGAGCCCAAACGAAGCAACTTTGTACTAAGGTAATTTTACTTAAATCGACTTATTTTGGTCTAAGGAATATGTGGTATGTTTTTGTAAAGACCTTTTACAGACACCCTGTATATATGATCTCCAAGTTTAATTGGTATGTTCGTTTGCAATTTTTCGGCGGTGAAACACGCGCGGCTACGTAATACTCTAAAGTGTTAATTAAACAGCAAGGACATGTAAAAATTCATATGAGTAATAACTTTCATTGAGTAATATTGCAGGAATGATTTTGTTTTAATTTATTAATTCATTCAATCGATTCAATTTAAATCGAACAACTCAGTCTAAAGTTTAAATATAAGACCATATACATCATTAAAAGTTAAAACGTCACTTTTATTTTAACATACAACCACTTTACAGGTAAACCCAATTACAGAGTAGGAAAGAAAGAGATACACAAAACGACGAAATATGAATTACAAAAACCGAGAAACACAATAGTGTACTACAACTATCAGTCATTTCAAAAAATTGTAATAGAATCAGAAAAAACAGAGATTATTTATCATTTAAACAATTTTTTATGGAACTAATACAATGAAAAATATTAAAATTCTCACAATTACTATGAGGTAGTTGCATGAATTTTATATTGGTTTTAAATGTATTACAGGGTAATATTTCAAATATATTGAAAGGTCAGAATATGTGTCTGGCAGCAACAATCATAATATAATAATTAAAATATTTACATAATAAATTGCCATAGAACGTTAACAAAACCACGTGGCCGAAAACGCAATATATTTAGTCTGACGTTCCACGCCGTTCAGCGCGGTTACGGTATTGGAGATGTAAACAGGCGATTCCTACTTATATTTTTGCATTTTTGTGGCGTTTGTAGTCATACATACATAGTGTAAATACTGTACAGGTAATGCGATAACTATTAGTGGTGATGTGGTCAATTTACAGTTTTGTCAAACGTAACTTCGTCATTTGTTTACAATATAGACAATTACGGTGACAATGCTGTTGGGTAAGATAGATCGTTTTACTTAAGGTATTTATAAAATTACTAGCGAACCCGGCAAACTTCGTTCCGCCTAACAGTCAATGAATGGGCGATTACGATTTTAAAATTAATACAACTACAATTAACGTATTATTAAGTTCAATTTTTTATTATATTAGTATAATAAAATATATGGAAATTGGTGGATTACAGTCTTCAGTGAAGCACCCTGTGATATACGACATTTTTCATGTTGTTGTCAGGCGCAAGAACAAATAAAGAAGATGGTCTTCCGGCTAATTAGAACTGCCTCGCCTTTGAATTTTCTTTTGAATATCGTCGCGTAAATCACATTGATCGTCAGTTTAGTTATCACCAAACGCGTTCCGTTGCATAGTTTTGGTTGGTTTAGGTTTCGAAGCATGATTACTACCGAGCCAACCTTTAGTCGTAAATTGTGCGGTGGTAAGTCAGGCACATCCAAGGAGTTTAAAAATTCAATAGGATAGTTGGTGGCTTCATCTTCATTTGTTGCACAGTCAATAGATTTAAATGAATGAAGTGTACCATTGATGCCATTCTGAATTACGAAGTTTTCGTCTTTCGATGATACAAAATTACAGAAATTTGGAGGAAATGAAGTCAATCCGCTCGTTTCGTCGACAGTGAGCTGTCAGAATGAATGAGAGCTGTCAGTTGCGTTGCTGTCAGAATGAATGAGAGTGGTCCGCACAAACCTAGAAAAAATATAGACAGCGTCGGTTCATGATATAGGTCACGTGACAGGTGCCGCGTTTCCTAGGGTCTTACGGTCCAAAAAATGGATATTTTATTTGCTTTATGTTACGATTTGAAGAACAGTAGCATATCATTAGAAAAACCAAAATAATGTGTGTAATATACCGTGATCAAATCGTCGAATACTTCAATCTATATAGATCACGTCGATTTGCTGTCGTTAGTCTAGAATTTCAGCTATACTCTGGGTAATACAGAATAGATTTGTAGTAGTTGACCGTCCTCTCTTAAAGCCATGCTGATGCTCAGATTTTTAAGACCTAACATTAGAATAGATTGAGTCATGGATCAATATTTCAAATGCTTTGAGGACATTACACAGAATAGTAATTGAGCGGAAATTATTTATATCATGTTTATCTCCTTTTTAAAAGATTGGACACACCTTACAGTGACACCAAACTTTAATAAGCAACTGTCCTTAATGGAAAAAAAGTTTTAACTGTGACAGGCGGTACGTCGGTTAGTATCAATTTTGAGGTAAAATAAATGTAACTAAATCACAATATTTTTATACGTAAAATCCAGTCTTTCTCTGTGTTAGTTATAGCCCATCCTATATATTGTTATTATGTAATATATAATTTGTTATATATTACATATATTATATTATATTATTATATATTGTTATTATGTAGTATATAATTTTATTTTATTGCTGCATTTTCAGGAAGTTAAACACATATCCAATCAATATCTAGATATATTGTGTTTAATCCTTAAAAGAGAAGGTAGTCTATTAAGCTATATTTTGTGATGAAAGCTGATAAATGCACAATAATAATAACTATACAATTAACAATATGTCACCCGTTCGGTATAGGTTTTAATCTTAAATGCTACATTTCCTTATGTTATAAAATGGACGATTATGAGAACAAAATCCCCGTTGTAGCAATCAATTAATCAGAATTGTTTACTTATTTAAAAATTGTGGTTAATCTTTCAGTGTCAGTTATTTTTTACGTTAATTGAACATTGTTAACATATGCAACAAATAGCCTGATGATATGACCGGAAACTTGGTATGTAGTGTAAATAACAACGTTACCGAAAACATTTCAGAAAAAATAAACATAGATGTTCGTCACGCTGGATAAGGATACTTAAAAATGGCTCCTTGGAACTATACATATCAAATTAATAAATTTACTAAGTGTTATTTCCCATAGAAACTTGGGAAATTATTTCACATGGTTTTTGTTAAAGGAATATAAAGCTTCAAGAATTGTAAATGTACACATAAATAATAGTATACTCATGAATTTTTTTAGGTCGCCGTATTTCTCGCCGTGAAATCTCGAAAAATGAAACACGTAGAGCAAAAGCAATATCAAAAATAAAATTACTGATGTTTTGTTTATCCACTTTGACTATTTAAACTCTCCTCAAGTAATACAACAAATTTTAAAATGCATTTGTATGACACACATTATTTCGTTATTCTAACCCCACATTTTAACAATATTTTCATATACTTATAAAGTGAACAATCTTATGTGCAGAACTATGTAAGTTTATGTTATAACAATGTTTATTCAGTACCTAAAAATTTACTGTATAGATCGCTTTCTGACATTATTTATTGATTTTACTTCGTTGCCTGTGAATATTCGCAGGTAGCATGAAATAACATTTTTGTTATTTGCTAAACTCTATAATATTCAGTCCTTAAATGTCTAAAATTACTTGTATTTATAGAAAACACTATTTCAAGAATACGGCGCCCTTAAGTGGAATGAATTCCCTCGTAAAACAAAACAGTTGCTATGGAACTCTACGTTGGGATACAGTTAGAAGCAATTTCATAATACCATGTCCATTTTGACTACAACTACTACACTCAAGTGAGCTTATTCTAAAAAAATCCAAAAATGTGATTTATTTCTTCAACTTTGACACCCTATATCTTTGTTATTATTGATCTTTGTGGATTTTTGGATATTTTTAGGATAAGATAAAGTAAATCGATTTATTTTGGTCGCCGCATTATGCTGTTACAGTATAGCCCATTACTTAAGCAACAATTTGACTTTACTTTTAGATAAAAATTGCATGCGTCAGGAGATTTAGATGTGTTCTTCTCAGAAACCATTGCTTCTAGTGACATCAACAAGGTAGAACTAGAAAAGATAGGGAAGAAAATTTTTCAATTCCAAAATGAGATACAGTGTAGTACAAAAAAGTCGTAGCGATTTAAAAGCGCCCAAACCATCGTTGGTGGCGCCCTCTGGCGGATACACCAAAATTGTCGACATATTCGAATTTATAGTCCCAAGAAACCCCCCTATACCAAATTTCATAAAATATGGTCAATGCGATCGAAAAATGATAAAGAAAATGTTATTTATTTTTTTAACTTTGACAACCTGTAGCTCCGTTAGTATGAACTTTTGGATTAAGGTAAGTTGGGTTAATTCAGCTTATTTTTATCCAAACTACCTACATCTGAAATTTGGCCCATTCTTTACTGAACACCCTGTATATAGCGCCGAATAAAATCATTATTAAATCTCATAAAACTGTTATTTATAAAACAATACATGTCACTCTTATAATACTCTTAAAGCACTCTCAGGAAGCTGCTACTATAAAACAGAAAAACTTACAACAAATTTACTTTATAACAAAAACCTATAAAGGTTCTCTGAGAAAAAATTCAACCTCTTTAAACCTGTTTTATAATTTTGTTCTGAAAGCATTCAGATGACTTTGTAATGTAGCAGTTCTGCTCTCGGAAACGAAATTGTGTTATTTACAACATTTATAATAGCAAATGACATTTCTGATGCTCTTTTAAAACATATAAAATACAATGTTGCGATTTGGTTTTATTTTCAATGGAGTTCTCGACATAACCCTCAGCGACTGTCGTTGATTTCCAACCAGCATGACGCTTTATTGTCGTGATATCCACACCAGCATCTGCCAGTAATGTCGCTAAAGACCTTCGTAAGCAGTGACCAGTATAACATACAGCATCAGGTAATTTTAAATACGAAGCTACTACACTCGGAATTTTTCCCATGGTATTCTTGCCAACTGGCTGCGAACTACATTTTCCTGCTTTGTAGTACAAAAAAAGGCGCTTATGCTTGACGTGGGAAGGACGAAGGGACAGGTATTTTCGAAACAATTCAAGCATATTTCCCACATCGGTAACCTAAAGGTTCGTGGAATCTTTGTCTTAGTCTTTGGAATTTTTACAATCAAGGAAGAGCCTACATCCTCAATATCATCTGCAGTTAAATTGACTAGTTCATCAGTTCAACAAGCTCCGGCAATCCCCAGAATGAATCCAACCTATAAAAAATCAAAATACTTAATAATCGAAATACCTAACAACAAAAGTAATCTTGCCTTAATCATTAAGAATTCTTTGTCATCTGCACTTGATAGAAAACGGTCGATTTCACCCTTTGTCAATATTTTCGATTTTTTCGCTTGATATCCGTCACCGGTTCTTTTCAAAAATGCGATTAGCTTGGGGAATTTGCTTATATCTATGTTGTCGTAAATTATTATCAAGCATGACTTAACTATAGAATATTGCGCCCATAATGTGGAAGACTTGTAATTCTTTGCATTTTCACTGAAGTATACCAACAAAACATTCTCGCTGTATACTTGAACATTTTTCTCGGCGCACCACTTTTTGAACCGATTGTAGGCTATATCTATAAAGATCTTGACTTCGTAGGCAGCAAATTGCTTATTGCAATATTTGCAGCCTTCACAATCTCTTCCGACTCACAATTATTCATTGTGCACTAAACAAACTTTAAACTAAACCAAACTAGCACCTTAATTTGACAATTCTTTTTGTTTGTTTGTTTTGTAGTTATGACAATAACTCAACGACTACTAAATAAATGCTCAAATCCGAATACAATAATTCTGGTGCTACTTACTTCATAATGACAAAATATGTGTTTTTAAGTTAATGAGAGATGCTATTTTGTCCTCGGTGCATTGTAGCCCTCGGACTTCAAATTGCACCTCTGCCAAAATAACGCATTTCTCTCTCTTATAGTATAATATACTATTATTTACAATTTATTAGGTTGTTGGCTGCAGTATCGAGTTATGCCCTCCCAGATACATAAACATAAGCTGTAGAATTCGTAAGTGAATAACAAAATTTCTTCTCTTCCAAGGCGCTTAAACCTTATATCTTAATATAGACATATAGTCGTAGAATACGATTTTATTAATAGAAATTGTAGGAAAGTTGATATTAGTTTACATACCTTTAAAATACAGTAAAAAATAAAAACTACAAAAGCCAATAATAAAGAATACATGGGTAATGTTGTGCATGTAATTCAACGCAGGTCGGGGCTTTATTCTGCAAAGTAGTTATCATACAATACTATTAATACCTAATCAAAAATATATAAGAAACGATAGATGTTTAATTGTTTAATAGTATTAATAGTAGTAGCAGCTTTGATTTTAATGATATTAACCAGGAAACTGAAACGATATAATAAAACTGATGTAACATGTCGAGATGTATATTTCATGTAGGTAATCTTTTTATATAAACGGTGGTGATTTGTGTCGCATAGTAATAATATTAATTGCAGTAATTATAAATCACACATTTTTTATGGCACTGTTAATAACTTCCTACCTCATAAAACAGAGTGAAAATTACTTTAAATATATCTATATGGGTCAATTCTTTAAGTTGTTATAATTTTGGTCATCTGAAATGAGATAATATCAGGTAGGTGTGTCGTAAAAAAAAATCGATTTTTATTAAGAGACATACTTGATGCGATTAGAGTAGTGTATACCTCGCTAGTTAAATCTCATTTGATAGATGGAATTTTGGCATGAGGCAATGCAAATCATAATGTTTTGCAGAACTTAGAAGTGGTCTAAAAAAGAATTCTTAAAATTAATGTATAGAAAGAAACTCATCTTTTCATCGAATGATCTCTTTGCTGAGGCTTCTCTAATGGATATATAACAGCTTTTCTTTTATTTATTATGTTCTTATCAACATAAGAATAAAGGTAAGTTAAGAACAAGTATGACACGAGAAATAAAAATAAAATATATGTATATAACAGTAAAAATAAATAAATGTGTTGGACAAAAATGTCACACCTATCTTGGTCCAAAGTTGTACTCCGCTTTAGCTGGTAGCCTAAAATCTTTAAATAATGACGTAATTAAAAAAAAACTAAAACAGTACATTTTCCCAACGCCTAGAAATCAAATCCATAGTACAATAGACCTTAAAATATCCATTAATGAAACGTCCAGATGGGTCTATTTTCAGTTGGTGCAATCTTCACATCTTACTAATACTTGTAACATGGCTTGAAAGTGTGTATTTTTTATTGTTTGTCACTACGTTTGTTTGTTTCTTTTTTATTTTATACATTTAATTTTGTTCTCTCACGTACAGGCTATTCTTTTAGTGAGTGTACCTCTAAGGTGTTTCCTACATATAAATATATTTGTATAAAAGGTTTTATGTAAAATTTAGTGGAGTTATTACCATATTTATTTAATGTCTTGAACCGCATTCTTTGATTACACATGCGACGCCAAAAAAAAGTTGAAACCATAAGGCATCCAGAACTTAAGCTCGCAAATACTGCTCGACTCATCTTACATACAAGCTTCTGGGGGAATTTCTTTCTGCCAATATGGCTGGCCTTCATCAAGGCAATTATGTCTTCAACTCTAGCTGTTTCCATTTTTTAACGTCTCTCCGCTCCATGTCAGATCGCAGACTTGTTACTACAGTTGGTGGCCTTGGTTAAGTCCAAACACCTACGTTATATGTGATACATCTTTTAAGGTTCGACGTATTTCCGCTACGTTTGCCTCTACACACCTCTCCATAACAGGATCCTGTTAGAAGGATATAATTAATTTAGTTAATGGACTAGGTTTGTAATGAAAAATATGAAATATTTCTCTTTGAAATTTAAAAGAAAAAAAATGTGTTACTCTATTTTTTTCTAACCTAATCTAGGAAATTAGAAATAGTTATATTGAGCAAAAACTGAGCATGGAGTATTGAGGAGTTGAAACTCCTAGGATTCAATTCTACTTGATTGTGCCAAAATATCTTACGAGGGGAGTTCAAAGTATTCAAAGTATTGATGTGGGTAATTTTATTATTGCATTAACTAATGTCACTATCTGAGAGTATGTATACAGGGATGGCCAGAAGTGCGGAATAAAATTCATATCTTTTGAACGAGTGAATTTTTTTAAAAACGACGAAAGAATCCCAAATTTAAAAAATAACTTCGTGAAAAACGCTTTCAGATGATGAAGAGGTCAAAGCAGCAATTAACACATCTTTCAGACAAGAATGATGTGTATTTTTTACAGAGAATTGAAGAGTTAATTTCTATATGTAATAGACATATTGACATTATGGGAGATTATTTTGAAAAATAAAAATTATTTTAAGTTATTATCTCTTTTCCTTTCTACCAATACCGAGATACTCTGAACGCCCCTAGTAATAGGCCTTTATATACCTACAGGGTATAGTAGTATATACTACTACTAGTACAAAAATTATAACCACTTGTTAAAAAGGGTCTAAAAGACAATAAAAAAAAAGTATTTCGAGATATCTTAGATCTGTCAACTACCATACGATCGTTTTTACAGCATTTCCAAGAAGTTTAGAATCGACGAAAATTACAATTTTTGTTAATAATAACAGCTTAATCTGGTCAGCTACAATCGTTTCATTTTTTTTTTATTCCAAACTGTTAAAGCTCTATTTGCATTCATTACAAGTCCGTCAGGAATACCCACCAACAACAAAAACAGACTTCGCGTGCAGTTAAATAAAATGTCCATGAAATCTAAGAAAATCGAACGAAAGGACACAAATTCCTTTATTTAATTACTATAAAACTTTTAGCTGATAAAAGGTATTAAAAATGAAAATGAAAAACACAAAATCACAAATCCGAATTGTCGGCGATAAATAGAGGTTTAATGTAGTTTTAGAAAAAAAATCGGTTTATAAACAGATTGTCAATTTTTTGAAGAGTGATTCCGTTAACTTTTATTTTTCTCTATCCTCTCTTAAAATATTTGTACATAGTTAACTCTGTATACAGGGTGTTTGAAAAAAACATGATAATACTGCTACAGTTGATAAAACACTGAAAAAAAATGATATTTTAATAGTATGTTCTAGACCCATTCATTTTTGAGATGCAGGGCGTGTAAAATAATTTTAGAAAAAAAATTGTATGTAATTTATTTAAGGCTCGATATATTTTATCACAATTATGTACGTTTTATTAGAGCTGAATACGTTGATTCAGCTGTACAGGTGGAAGTTCAGATGTTTCCCATTATGTCACGTGATAGGTAACTTCATTTTATACAAAATAGATGTTCTTAATAAATTTGTTAACAATACTGTTTTCAAGAAAAATGTAAAACACTGTGGTAAAGTCAACCAGGTGATATCTGTAATAGCATTTATTTATCAAGTATGCCACTATGCCACTGATATGTCATGTTTGGTATAAAAGAAATTTCGCTATGAAGTTTATTCTCTAGTATGAATAGTTATTTGTTCTTTTAATAAATAGGTATTGTAAATTTATTAATATTTCAGATGTTAAGATGTTTATTATTCTCTACTACATAATAATAAAGGAAACTCATTTCGAAAGTAATGGAAGGATATTCTTTTTTCGAGACTGTATATAATTTCAATGTTAGATCGTTGGAAAATTTACTAAATGTTAAGTCATTACCTTCATTTATCTGTCCTGTATACACTCTATTTAAGAATATTTTTTGCGCAGCAAAATTATTCTTTTTAAGCATTCATTCCATTCTGGTACAGACGGTATGTTCCTTTAAGATAAATATCATTAATACTTAAAAATACTGCATAAATTACGAGGATGATAAATTTTAGAACATGCGGCCTCACTTCCTTGTCCATGAAGTTTATTGTTTATAATTTGAATTTTTGTTGTTGTTAAAAATAAGTATTGAAATTATAAACAGTTGCTCTTGAAAATAAATATATTTGCGTGGTATTTTGCAGTTTATTATTTATATTTCACATGGAAAAAATATGTTTATTAAAATTATTGAATTAAGTAGAAGATAGAGCTCTTTGCGTATTAATATCCAAAAATGTATTAGCAAAACATATTTTCTACAGTAGTATTAAAATAATTAAAATTACTTCTCATATATGTATGTATGTTCAAATGTTCGCATTGTTGAATGAAACAATGTTACTGAATTAATTAATTAAAATGTGTAGAATACTAGTAAACAAAGATATATTGATATTTTCTTTCGTAACATCTAATAATAAAGAATTGTATTAATATTGGATCACACATGTTACTACTCACAAATCTAATCATCACAACACGTGCTTCAATATTGAATATACAGATTAGTCACACCGTTATTCCTTGAATGTTATGTAAATTGCGTCTCTACCAAGAACCTTGAAATAATTTTGTTTTATTCGTGGTTTTCCTGAATATTTTAAAATATCTGCTTTTGATTAAGCTTGTTTGAAATTATTTAATTTGAAATATAATGGTAACACATAACGATTTTCCTGTAATTTATTTTTTATGTAGGAACATTTTAATTTCTTAGTAAAATAGAAATACTACAAGTTAGCTAAATTTGTTATTTTAGTTCGGACACCATTTCAATGTATACGGTAATCCCAAATAATATGCAAAAAATTTGAGGGTAAATTGTATGACCGATTTTAATATACAGAAAGAAAGATGTACTAATATCAAGATTAATACACTTAATCCAACATTAGCTTAGTGTCGCTATTCCTCAAGTACAGTACTACTTTCTTGAAAGATTAGCTTATTCTTGTAAAATAAGGTTATATGTATATTCTTTATATAAGAATTAAAATTACCTGAAATCATGAATTCGTTTTCGTTAATACACTGCAATCTGTGGTAAAAACACTTGGCAATAGAACAGAAATTAGCTTCATTTATTTCCGCTACTGATAACATCATCCTCACCAACAGGCACAGTAAAATAAACCTTTTTTATATATCCCCATAACCAACAGTCTATTGGAGTCAAGTCAGGACACCGGGGTGGTCATGGTGTTGGTCCACCTCCTCCAATCCATTTATTAGGAAAACGGCTGTTCAAAATATGTGGCATGTGCGGACTATCATGCTGAAACCGCATAGTTGCACGTTGTTATAGAAGAATTTTCTAACAAACCTGGCAAAATGTTCTCGCAAAAATTACTGTAATTTTCACCACTCAGTATTCTTGGCAAGAAATATGGACCTATGATCCTTTTCCCGTAAATACCTATCCCAACATTTACAACGTTTTTGCTGATTCCGCTGATGTTTTTCATGAGGATTCTCATAATGTCAATAATGAAGGTTGTGGTAATTAAAAACTCCTTGTTGATCGAAAGGAAAAAAATGAAAAATCTGGATTACTCTGAAATGCTTGTAATGCCCATCTGCAATAATTTACTCTTAATTGGTCGTCTCCACGATGCATCGTTTGATTTGGTTCTTCATGATACGGATACAAGCTGTACCTTTGAAGACATCTATGGACAGCGGATTGGACATAATGCCTGTTTCTAGATAATATGCGTGTACTGATGATAGGATTATTCTCTGTATGCTTCTTTGTATGCCTAGTGGCATACAAAGAACGTTTTGGAGCTACGCATCCTGTTTCCACAATACGTATTTCTACATTTTGGACTGTTTTGTGATCGGGATGATGGCGATTCGAAAATTGTTCCCTGTACAAACGCTCGGCAGCACGGGCGTTATTCTTACAAACTCCTAAAACTTTAATCATATCGACGTATTCTCTGTTGGTATAAGCAAACCCTACCATTTTGAACCCTACTAAAAGGCAAATAAATATTATACGTCACTGTCAAGTAAATCCGTGTCAACAAGATTTTGGCTAGCCAACTTGATTAGTCGGGGAATTGGGAATTTATTAAACTAAAATAAATAATTTATTAGAAGGTTACCATGTGTTGTCATATACAATTTTCTTCAAGTTTTATAAAAATCCCGAACAATTAAATACAAAAGTATGAATATTTAAGAAACAAGAGGTCATTTTAAAATGTAAACATAAAACTAGAAAATGGTCTATTTGCACTCTATATGTTGTCCGGAATATGAGTGCCTTAATTTTGCCAGATGATAAGTTGTACTAAACAAAACATATTTGACTTAAGGGCGCCGTATTCTTGAACTAGTGTTTTTTACGAATACAAGTAATTTTAGACATTTAAGAATTAAAAATGCAAAAAAGTTCTGCCATTTAAAAGAAACATGGTGTGCCACAAGTGGCGCCCTCTACTAATGACGTCAAAATTAGAAATATATTTGAATTTCTTAAGAAGTTATTTACAAATATCGAAAATAAAATTTTAACTTTAACACCCTGCAACTCCATTAATAATCAGTTTTGGAAAAAATGTTATAGAAAGAGGTAGCATTTATTTTTGGTCTAGAATTATCCCCTAAATTTTTTACTCATCATTTCCGGACACCCTGTATAATATTTTATTACTTTTTCTCGTATTACACCACTTTACATTTGTTTATGTTGAGATTTAAGTTGTTATCAATGCACCACTGAAAATGATAATGATTATGTAAAAAATTGACTAAATATGGATGTAGAATGACACGCTCTTTCAAATGGCATGGTCAAAATTGGGGGTTGCTATTTGAAAAAATTGTCGATGACGTCATATCTCGAACAACGATGACGTCACAAATATGGATCGTATGTCAAAAAGTGCCTTTTTTAAAAACAAAATCGACGTGCTAAGGGATTTTTTCGAAAACTTCTCAATTTCAAAAATAATGAATTTATTCGTTACTTTTCGAAAGCACTGTATAATATTTCTGAAGGTTAAGTTACTGTAGCTTAATAACGTTTTAATTATGAACTTACCAACCAGAAAATGTTTTAATATATGTACTAAAAAATACTAATAAGTAGGTACCAATAATATATTCAATATAGTGTACCATACATATACATGGTATATTTTTGTTTAAAAATAAATAATTTAGTAACTATTTATAATTATTATTACACATACAGGGCGATTCACGTATTCAGAAGGCCTAATAATGATATAAAATCGAAAGAAAACAATTTTAGTAGACTTCTATCTGCTTATCCCCAAAGCATTAATTAGGAAAGATCGAAGCATGGTGTCTCTTTTATAGTTACACAAGAATAAAATTCACAATAACATTTAATATGGTTTAATTTAAACAACTAATATAAATGTTAAACAGAAGTAAGAATTTTAACATGACAAAGTATCAACAGACGCCAGAATTGTTGAAACTATTAGTAACCATTATTTAAATAGTTTATTCTAAAAATGTTGTAGGTAGTCACAATAGCTTTAGCGGCTCCCCATCTCTCGAGTAGATTAGCTGTTGTTTATAAATTAATTCCCAAGGCACTCTTGGAAATCAAGAACGGTACAAACTTTGCAGTACTAAAAACTATTCCAGAAATTATGGTTTTTTATAATTCTAAGATAAGTTTTGTCACATTGAAACAGAAAATAAAAAAATCAATCGTTACCTCGATATTAGTAATATTTTACTGTAATAAAATAAAGTATAAAAATTAAAGATGCCCTTAAAATATGAGCATGTTTATTTCCGATCATTCGAAACCCTTGAAAACAGATATCAGAATAAGTTGCTGTTGACCTCTAAATCATACACTGATAAAAATTATTAGCGATATTGCACGATGGATTGATGGATATTTATTGCCTAGCTCAATAGTGTGAAATAACACAAAAGAATGTAATATGACAACTGTAATGGAAAATTACTGCTTATGATTATGCGTTTTTTCATAGTAAAACCGTGTTTTTGTACACATGAAATGTAATTTTACAACGTTATTATGCATTGCTAGAAAAAAAATCATGTAATTTTATTTTCATTAAAGTTGTAAATGTAGTATGGATTTGGTATTTTTTACATTAATGTATGATACAAACAGTGTGTAAATTTCCAATCAGTTTTATCTGTGTAGTTTCAACTATTAAACAAATCTTTTCCCTTTGTAAATAATACTCTACCAAAAAAATAAATGTTCTTAATGAATCATTTTTCCAGATCCTCGAACAACTGACTGGCCTTTAATGCAGAGTCCAGTACCAACAATTATGATGGTATTGGGTTACCTCTACGTTATCCTCTTCCTCGGTCCAAGGATGATGGAAAATCGGAAACCGTTCAAGTTAAGAGAAGTTCTGATAGTTTACAATGGTGCGCAAGTCCTCTACAGTATGTTTATGTTATATGAGGTAAATAATACTGACGAATTTTTAGATTCCATTTCATACAAACACATTTGGTAAAATTATCTATCTGATTTTGATATTTTAAATGTACTATAAATGTAACTATTAATAATTCTACTATATCGACATCTTATATACAGGGTGGTATAGAATGATGTTCAGAAAATCTGGGGGCAGGTTCTACGTTTAAAAATAAGAAAAAAAAGTTTATATAATCATGGGTCCAAAAATGTCTCACTTTCGAGAGACAGGTTGATTAAAATTTTCTGTCATATACTATAGTCTTCATATCTTGAAAACCGATCGAGATACGCAACAGTAAACAGTGAAGGGCTACTTTTACGTGTATAATTTTTTCTTATAATATAATAACATCAGTGGCGTTCGTGTCGCTAAATGCTCATTTTTAGCAAAAAAAATTATACGGCTCTGATTTTTGGACAAATTGCTATCGCCTTAAAGCCAAGTTAACTCTACTTAAAAAGTGTCTTACATTTTTTTCTCATAGCGAACTGTTTTCAAGATAAACATTAATTTATTAATCTTTACAATAGATTTACTTTGGAATTTTAATTAAAAAACAATAATCTAGGTGGCATTTATCAGTTTCTCATAAATTCCATGTCAAACTTAAACAAAAAAAGATAACACAAAGTGTCAAGTGACTTGTTTTTGAAGCGAATGAAATGAAATATCGAAAATATATGGAGTATTATTTATTTTCTGTTGTGTTTCTACAAATAACTAAAAATAAATTATAGATTTTTCTGTGTAACTCGTAATAGAATCAGTCATGCTGAAAAAATTATTATGAATTAGTTTATAACCTTGTAGAAGGTATTACCGTATCGATGACAAATGATAAATCGCTGTTTTAATTCCACTATTACTTTATTTGTTGGGATTCAGAAAGAAGAAGTCGAAATGTTAACATTATTATTGTGACCTGTAATATTTATTTCTTTTAACTTTTTTCCGAAAGCAATAAAACCACCTGTTCAGAGGCATTGTAATTTAAATATAAATTTAAAGCATCAAAACAATTTCAATTTCCATTTTTTTTGCTTATTTCCCAAAAAACTATAGAATGTAGAAATCGATTACACTACCAACATATTCTACAGGTTCAAATATTCTATATAGATGGTTTAGGTAATTTCCTTTCTTGTTCAATGATGGACAAGACTCCAAATACTTCAAATCCCTATTAAAAATAATTTAATGATAATATTTTACCTTATTTTAATTTTTCCTTTAATGGCTTAAAAATAATTTTCTATGCTATTACTGTTTTTCTTTTATTTTGCTAGACATTTACCTCTACGTAACTTACTGTAAAGTCATTTTATTGTCTTTCTTCCATTGTATCTTTTATTATATCAAAATTTCTTCACTATCAGTTTAAACTAATTGGAATTCATAATTTACTTATTTTTACCAAATATAAAACATGAACTAATGAGAGACATAACATCCTTAATGATTACTTACGATTAAACAATTATGGTAGTTTGGGCGAAGAGTCCATTAAGAAATTTTGTAGCTTCATTAAAAATTAAATTCCTCGAAAATGTCCAACAGAGAACAGAAGAGGTACAAATTTGTTGAGCAACATCTTAAACAACCTCTTAAGTAGCCTTTCTTTATGATGTTAGTATGAGGATAAGGACGGGTCCAAAATTGCAAAGAAACTGCAAAATTGCTCGAGAATATGTTTCCATTCTTTTTTAAAATTCTGCTCTAGGCAACGGTAGTTGCAACAACCTGTTCCATCGATGTTAGACGAGCTAACTATTGCAAGTCATCAAACGAGGTACAAATTGACACGTTGAATTTTGTTGTTTTTGTCCAAGACAGAGCTAGGAAATAAATACATTTCGTATACACTGACATGTCGTACTCTGATACATTTGATGTCGTATACATTGACATTTCGAAGGCATTCGACAAGGGCAGAAAACAGTATATCATGTTCAATGGATTTAAAGCTACTGAATATGTAGCTTCATCCTGAACTTAGGGCCTTTGTTATTTAATAGTTTTATAAATAACATAGTTAAGGTTATAGATGCTCAGTGCCTTCTTTATGCGGATAATTTAAAAATTTACTCACTCTGAAATTGACTGCATTTGATTATATGATAATTTGAAACGCGTCGAAGTGTAACGTGTCCTATTCCCTCAAAAAGATCTGATCTATTATGATTACAAGGTAAATAATATTATTATTGAAATACCAGAAACCATATCTCATTTAGGGGTAATATTTCATAAACATCTGTCTTTCAGTACGCATATTGATAAGATTGTTTCCAAATCCAACTGCATGTATGGATTTACAGCGCGTTACAGTAAGGACTTTTCTAATACTGAAACTTTAAAAATATTGTGCTTATGTAAGTTCAAAGCTAGAGTACCTATGCTTCAGTAGTTTGGAATCCTCACTATCAAACTCAGTCTATTGAATTGGAAACTATTCAAAGACCTTTCTTCAAACTGTTGTCTTTTAAAGCAGATGGGATTTGCAGTTGATTCTGGAATTTACAAGAGATATGAATAGAGAATATTTCCAGGTTCTTATCATGATCTGTTGTTACCTTCCATCTTCCTGTTCCTCGAACTAATATGTTAATAAAATCTCCTTTATTGTTGCTCTAACTATAATTTAATACGTAGTCAGCTTGATATATTTAACATCACTATTATCGATATTAAAAAGGGTGATTGCAATTTACCACATTTTCATTGTTCACCTCATGCTGTAATTAGTGTAAACTGTTGGATGTTGTAATTTTAAAAATAAATAAATAAAATAAAGTTCTGTGAATAAAAATGACCACTTCCTAAATTGTTTGAAGTGGATTATCATAAATTATAAGATCCAAACGATTTTCAACAATATACTTAACGTTGAGTCTTTTTCACTTTGAAACAGGAAAACCGTTTTCTTATTGTATTTTCTCCAATAATGTTCTCTCCGTAAACGGCACTCAACAAAAGGATATGTCAAATACATCATCACAAAACAGTAATATAAGTATACCTACATTTTTCTATTCAAAAGCCTTATATAATTAAGTACTGATTCCTAAAAAAAGTTAATCTTTCTTACCACATTATAAAGAAGTTACTACAATTATTCAATCTAGTTCAATCTAGAAGAGTTCATTCCCCAAGAGTTAAACGAACTCAAAATATAAATAAAACCTTGCTATTATTATATCATTAGGTGTGTGAATGAAGCAATTTATCTTTGAAAGATATTTTATCGATTATGAAACGCAACCTGTCGAGGTCATGTAGCAAGTACCGTTTATATAATTCCAATTCACTGCTAGCTAGTTCTATTACATTACTGGCAAACTTTCTCTACAAGGACGTTCGTTGCCATCGCAAGGTTATCCTTTCATGGACGCAGAGAAAGTATAAAAAGTTCAACGCTGTATAATGTATGTACGATATTTATGTAATGCCAATGTCAAGGCTAAATGCACATTATGAGAAACTTGGTAGTAGAATGAGGAAGCCATGTATTATAGGACATGAATTGTGTTCTGTACAGTTATGTACAATGATCTAATGGTGTTTAAAAGTAATTTATACGGTATGCACCAAAAGTATGGAATAAATTCAATAAAAACGAAACAATTATTTTTTGGAAAAAATCCTCGAACAGGACGATTTTTAATTTAAAAAATATATATTTTAGCGTAAAATGCTATTTTCAAATATTTGTTTTAGAGTAATGACTTCATCGATTTTTTTTAGTGGCAACACCATATTTTTTTCCTTGATTCTGAAAGATCGTTTAATTCTCTATCAGACAGTACTAAAATTTTGCCCTCTTACATAGGAAAGTTTTCGAGTAAATGACGATTGAATGTTAGAAAATGTAAATTTTATCCATAAAAAAGTAACACTTCTGAGGTATGTAAAATAAAATACAATTGATTAAATTTTATACTCAAATTAAATGTTCGAATTGCCATCCACCAACTTCTTGACAATGCGCAAGTCTGTGAAGAAATTCTTCTTGCACATTATGAATAATTTCTGGGGTAACTCTGCGAATTTCGTCCCGAATGCGATTTTGAAGTTATTCTAAATTACGTGGTTCATTAATGTACACTTTTGACTTCAAGTATCCCAATAAAAAATAGTCAAGAGGTGTAAGATCTGGCGATCTTGCAGGCCATTCTATCGGTCCGCGTCTGCCGATCCACCCTCCAGGAAAACAGTTGTCCATAAAATCTCGTACAGGGCGCGCATAGTGCGGAGGTGCACCGTCTTGCTGAAACCATATGGTATCGTCAGGAATGTCAGGGTCATTATCGTTAGGAAAAATTACTGCAAGGGCTGGAACAAGGTCATTTTCTAGAAACTCTAAATATCTTTGCCCTGTAGGAGTTCCTTCAAAGAAGAAAGGCCCTACTATTCTGTCGTCAACTATTCCAGCCCACACATTTAATTTCTGAGGGTATTGGGTATGTGCCTCTGCCATTCAATGATGATTTTCCCGACTCCAATATCTGCAAGTTTGACGGTTTACTGTACCATTCAGACAAAATGTGGCCTCATCTGAACCCTGCACAAGTTGAATTTTGTAGGGATGATATTTTTCCTTCCTCAAGATACGTAGCACTGTGCTCTGACTAGTGTCATTGTTTAATGCATCCAATCGTGAAGAATTATGAGGATTATCCACCATACTTATCAAAATGTTCTGTTTCTGATTTTCATTAATGCTTGGACGTCCAGGTTTTGGAATATTTACAACATTGCCAGTTTCTCTAAATTTAGACTCTACCTTACTGACTGTTGATTGGCTGATAGGGCGATCTGGATATTTTTCATTAAATAAATCGCAAACTTCCTGCTGAGTTCAAGACATATTCCCGCATCCGATAAGAATTAAAATTTCAATTCTTTGAGTAACAGTTAAATGTGCCATAATACTTTAAATTGAATAATAATTTCTATGTCGCTTACAATACTTATTAGAAAGTCGGTGTGACAATGACACTTTGCAAAGATTTTCACCTACATGATCCATAAAAGAACTATGGAATTCGAAAAACTAAACTTGATAACGTTTTTGCTTTATTTTAATTGATTTACGTTTTCTAACATTCAATCGTCATTTACTCGAAAACTTTCCTATGTAAGAGGCAAAATTTTAGTACTGTCTGATAGAGAATTAAACGATCTTTCAGAATCAAGGAAAAAAATATGGTGTTGCCATTTAAAAAAAAAACTATGACGTCATTACTCGAAAACAAATGACATTTGAAAATCGCATTTTACGCTAAAATATGTATTTTTTAAATTAAAAATCGACCTGTTCGAGGATTTTTCCCAAAAAATAATTGTTTCGTTTTTATTGAATTTATTCCATACTTTTGGCGCATACCGTATAGACTGTTCCACATTATAAAGGGTGATTGGGGGAACCCCAATATTCGAAAGGGGTGTTAAAAGTGAACCAAATAGCCTAATAAACATATGTCGAATGTCGAATATCAACGGTTACTGAGATAGCAATAAAATATTTTTATTGTTACTTTTGCAAAAGCTGTTATTATTTGATATTTTTATTTTGAGTAAGTCATGCATTCTAAACCAAACTCACATTAGTGATTACTAATTGTACAATTACTGAATATAGAGAGTGTCAAATAGAAATGTATTCCAGACAGACAACAACAATGCACGTGGAATTGGAATGTTTCTCAGTGTGAGAATAACATCCTGGTCTAGTAGTAGAAGAATTTCTAAATATGACAGAACGTAGCCCGGGCGTAAGTACAAGGGGAAGTCATTCACAAAAATGGTTTAAAACCTTTCTATATTCAGCGCGTCCATAATGTTCAGAACGGTGATAATGATTTGCGGTTGCATTTTTGCAAATACAATTGCAATTGGATAAACGCAAACCATAAACTTACAATACATTTTGCTCACTGATGAGACATTGTTTCTTTTTTTGGTCATTGAAATGCCAAGAATATTTCCTTTTTTCCCCACTACTTCAATAACTTGTAAAAGAGATAATACCAAATGATTATGCCAGATCGGTATTGGCATGTATGGCTTCTGTATTGGCTTTAATGCCATTAGACGTATTCGGATAGTTCAGAAAGCTTACCTAAAGCTTTGGAAACAGAAAACACAATTATTATCCGTTTATTCCGTTGTATACTCGCTTATATCATAGAATTATAATTTGAACAATATCTTATTACCTTTATTCTAAAATAACGAATGCATCTGATGAACCTAATCTAAATTTAAAGTAAAGTAAGCTAATAGGTACCTCCAATTAGCATAATTCAACAATTTCGCAGAACACCAGCTGATGTAGCTTAGAACAGTAATAATATTTCAACTGCTTTAATGTTTTTCGAAATCGAAGGTTTCCGTTATTAAATAATTTAAATGAAAAACTGCAATACCTGCACGAATATCCGAGATTTTACCTCTATAAGAACAATGCTTTGGTATAAGAGACATATCTATCAAATGTTATATCCCAGTATATATAGATAAGTAAAAATATGCAGAGTGTTCCATTCTTGTATGTAAAGTAAAATATTCATGTGTCCATAATACAACTACAGTTGTGCGAAAATAGAAAGTCAATATCGATATAGGACAACCGTTTGGTCAAATCTCACATATTATTTATTATTAAAACGCATATCTACCAATATACATTCTGTCTTACGGTGACGGCCTAGAATATTTCAAAAACTATTTCAATTTCTATTTTAAAAATTTTGTCTTTGGGGTTTACGGGGGTGCTCTTTTTAAAACCACAATAGTCTCAGAAATATTCTAATAGCCCTTCGCCGTAGAACAACCTGTGTAACACATACCGTATGGGCCCATGGCTTGATTGACCACTTTCTTCCATTCCCGTCTATCTAATACTTTTTCTCTCCACATATGCAATCCAATTTGTAGCGTGTTCTGTTCCACTTCTTTCTTCCACCTCACTCTCAGCCTCCCCTGCCTCCTTATGTTTCCAATGTTGCAATTTACTACTCTTATTGGTACTCTATCGGGTTGCATCCTCATGATGCCCCAACCATCTAATTCTTTGTGCCTTTACTACCCCTATTATATCTGGTTCCTTTAATAATTCTCTTAATTCATCATTAGTACGTCTTTCCCACGTATCGTTTATTTTCTTCCCTCCATAGATCTTTCTTAATATTTTACGCTTCCAGACCCTTAATCCAACTGTATAAAAAACAAAAATATTTTATATTGAACACAAAAGCTGCACTTTTTTCTTATTTCTCCAAAAATAACGGCTAGATATGTAGGATCTAGAAATTAGGATCATTATCATTATCATTATTATTATCATTATTATTATCATTATCATTATCATTATCATTATCACTATCATTATCATTATCATTATCATTATCATTATCATTATCATTATCATTATCATTATCATTATCATTATCATTATCATTATCATTATCATTATCATTATCATTATCATTATCATTATCATTATCATTATCATTATCATTATCATTATCATTATCATTATCATTATCATTATCATTATCATTATCATTATCATTATCATTATCATTATCATTATCATTATCATTATCATTATCATTATCATTATCATTATCATTATCATTATCATTATCATTATCATTATCATTATCATTATCATTATCATTATCATTATCATTATCATTATCATTATCATTATCATTATCATTATCATTATCATTATCATTATCATTATCATTATCATTATCATTGTCATTATTATTATTATTATATCGGTACACTACACTGAAAAAAATTATTCCTTGTTGGACATTGTTATTTCTGTTAAAATTATGATTTTTTTTCAGCATTTGGTTAGTGGATGGTTTTGGGACTACAGCTACAAATGCCAACCAGTAGATTACTCGAATAATTACAAAGCACTTAGGGTAAGTATATTCTAAATTTGAGTAATATGTATTCAGTACCGTTAATATGCCATTTTTGTACATATTTTGATATTCATATATTATTTTATTAAAATGTATGTGCCGGTTGACAATAACATAAAGTAACATAGATTATAACGAATCAAATGTAAAAGCATCTCAAGTATTAATACGAGAATTAAAAAGAACTTACAACCCATCCAAAACTTCCAATTCTAATAATTTCAATAGGTCCATCATTTACCGTATGATCACAAGTTTCCAATATTCTGTAGAACAGCTAGGTAGGTTTACAATTATTATAAAATCTGTTTTAATTTTTTAAATTATATCTGAAAATTCAGCGAAACTACGCAAATGTTGTAGTGCTATTGTTTCATATTTTATTAAGTTAACTAAACTAATTTCTTATTTAAACAAGAATATTGTTTCCAGTGACCTACTTTTTATAAAATAAATATTAATTTTCTATACTCCTTTGCCTTTGCGTGTTATATATTTCAAAACCACTATTAATGATTGCAAAAGTTCTTCCGGTGAACATGTATTGTTAATAAAACGGTCCCCAGATATTATTGGAAAGATCTGGTTGTTCTACAGCCAAAAAAATATGAAATGACTATAAAATGTTAATAAACTTTATTCTTAGGACAGTATGTCCAAATTGTCTAAATTTATAGTTAAACAAAATTCTAAAGGATTAGCAACAGGTTTGCAAACAACCTTCAGTATATTTATTTTTTAATTACCTTTTTTTAATTACTGATGTGTCGTCCAAAAGGGTTTAAGAAGTATTTTGTTAATTTATTCTCCAAAAACCTTCAACGCGATTGATTAGGTTCCCTACCAGATGATTCTTTTATATAATTATTTCTTTCATCACTGGCCAATGTAATCATTCTCATAATGCTTTCCGGGAATAATAAGATATAAAAAAACACATAAATACATGTCAATGAAGTATCTTAATAACATTTTTTTAACTAATGATTACATAGTTTATAATTTAACATTTACTAACTTTGCTGTCATGATATTAATATATTTTTAAGCGCTGTGTAACCAATACTCAATTTTAGCTATAGAGATCTTTATAAATAATTATTTTTATATTTGAACGCCAAATAATAGCATAAATATAAATAATGATAATTGTGTTGTGTTTATGTTGACAGTATTTATACTAAAAAAGTTTATTGCAAAATGTCCCATTTGATACTTGTCTTGGTTTTCCTTTATTTGAATAAGAAACTAAATCATAAAACTGTTAGGAATTCATTTTAAATCTTCAGATCACTATGGCGTTAAACTGCCAAATAAATTTTTTCTAACACTACCATGTTGTAGATGGCCAACTTGTGCTGGTGGTACTATATATCTAAGCTAAGCGAATTCGCCGATACGCTCTTCTTCGTCCTGCGGAAGAAGGATAGTCAAGTCAGTTTCCTCCATCTGTATCACCACAGTCTGACGCCATTGGAGACATGGATCCTCGTCAAATTTATCGCTGGTAAGTAAAATTATTTCATGACAACTATGCTCTTTTAAAATAAGTCAATGTGTAGTCAATATTGCCAGTGCTTGCTGTTCAGTGTTCACCTAACTGCTATATTTCTATATTTTTATATATTTTTTAGTGTATACGTATAAATGAGCAAATACTTACAATATAGGTATATATTTCTTTGTGATCATGAAACTGAATTTACCAGTGTCATCAAATTGGCTACAAATTTTATACCGTGACCTAAGTATCTGGTCGACTGAGCGTATCTATATCCTACGTGACAAAGAAAAGTAAACACCCCTATTTAATATCATTTTACTTTCATAATTTTTCGCATGTTTAGTTCTCTCGGTGAAAGTAAAAATGATTGCATAGATCGTACTTGTTTGTTCAGATTTCTTGTTGCAGCTAATTATGCCTAGAGAGCTTAGTGACTTTGAGAGGGGGCGGATTGTTGAGTTGCGCGCAGTAGGTTTATCGTTGAAAAAAATTTCTAGAAGGACTAACAACGTTATCAGGCGTAGACTAAGGAATACCGTGCGCACAGAACGAGAGGCATCATTGACCATCGCAGAGGAACCACAGAGAGTGAAGAAGATATGGAGCAACATATGGTTCGACCACTTCCTATATGAAGCATTATGCTGTCATGTTGTAACTAATAAAAACTGATGGTGATCTGCTACCATACTTCTCAGTAATATATCAGATCATCGCTCTGTCTTGTTTGAATCTAGTACAGACTTAGTACCCAAGAGCATAACCTCACGTTTTAGAAGGAGTTATAGTTCTCATAGCATACTTTTGTTCAAACATTCATCATCTCCAAAATGAATTATTACACGATGTGTACAACATCACTAATATCGATGATGCGTATGATTGTTTCGTCGCCATATTCTATTATTACTTTAATATATGTTTTCCTTTTAGAAGGTTCTATGACTCGAATTTACTAAACAATTGGGTAACGGATGAAATAAAAGAATTGAATGTCAAGTTAAAAGATTTATTTTTATTGAAGAACACATATCCTGTGTTAAACAATCATTATTTGTTAGCAAAGTCAAAACATAACAAATTGTAACGAGCCACAAAATGACTGTATTATCAAGATAACATTTTTAATTCACCTAATCCTTCGAAAACGGTTTGGACTGTTGTCTCAGACCTCACACGCAGCTCTAAAAATCAACATAACAAAAACTTAAAACTTGGAAATAGAATAGTTGAAGATCCTTGCGTCATAGCAAACACATTTAATGCTTTTTTTATAAACGCACCACAAGACTTGATAAAAAATATCACAATATCTAACCCTATATCTTTAAATTTTACTACTACCACTGGGAATATGAATTCTTTAATGTTGTACCCATTTACGGAATTACTTGCGTTATTGACAAATAAATTAAAAAATAAGACTTCATCGGGTGCAGATGAAATTCCTACATTTATCAAGTCTTTAAAGATAGGCAAGGTTATTCCAGTTTTTAAGAAACATGATTCTTCACTGACGGAAAATTACAGACCGATCACTCTAACGTCAAGTATTCGAATACTGTTTTATGAAAAGACTTATGGACTTTGCGTTAAAATATAAAATTTTTTCAGGAAATCAACATGGCTTCTTGCCTCGACGAATAGTGTCCTGTTGGGATATTCTGTGATCTTAGCAGGGCATTCGACTGTGTCAGATATGATCTACTCTTAGATAAATTACACTCGTATGGTATCCGTGGTGCTACATTGAATTGGGTAAAAACATTTTTAGAAAATAGAAGCCAGGCTGTAAACATTACTTTGACAGAAAACAAAACAACTAAGGTATTCAAACCTTCTTACAAAACTATTACCAAAGGAGTTCCACAGGGATCGGTCTTTGGCCCTGTTCTATTTTTGTTATATACGAATGAAATAGACAATATAAGCCCACTTGCTAATTTTATAAGATACCCCAATGATACGACCATACTCATTTCAAGTAAAAGCGAGTATATTGTGGAGTAAACTGCCAATCAATTAGCTTCTTGGTGTAACATGAATTCTCTATATTTTAACAGTGAAAAAACATAATTAGAT
The DNA here is from genome assembly GCA_037114965.1 of Monochamus alternatus. NCBI lineage: Eukaryota > Metazoa > Arthropoda > Insecta > Coleoptera > Cerambycidae > Monochamus > Monochamus alternatus. The sequence goes on from CM073430.1 coordinate 24,289,464, forward strand.
TTCATAATTATCAAAAACACTGCATCACTCCTAATATTCAAGTCAATAATATTAACCTAAAGCATACTGGAAAGGTAATTTTTAGGATTAATTATGGACGAAACACTGAGCTGGAAAGATCATTGCATCTATATTAAATCAAAATTACGCACTATTTGCTTTATGTTTAGAAACTTAAAATATGTGCTCACACAAGAGCAGTTATTGAGTCTGTACCATGCTCAAGTTTCTTCTAGATTGCGTTATGGGATTTGTTTTTGGGGTTTGTCTACTGATGCATCTGATGTATTTGTTGAGCAAAAGCGTATTTTGAGAATTATTGCAGGCGTGAATAAGAGATGCTCTTGTAGATACGTCTTTAAACACTTTAAATTTTTACCCTGATAAACACCTTCATATTTGAAATTTGTGTTTATGTTTTCCTAAATAAGAACACATTTTTACAGAGTAATCAAATTCATGAATATAATACGAAGCACTGCTTAGATTTTTATGTACCTTTTAGTAAATATATAGTCTTTTCTAAATCGCCACACCATTTAGGATTAAAGATTTTTAATAACCTTCCTTGATTTGTAACACAATCTCAGAATTTTAATGTTTTTTAAATCAATCTTAAAATATTTTTATTTACAAATGTTTTTATACACTTGTTGAATTCTTTGATATAATTTCTAGCATTATTCTGTTTCTATTTGTATTTGTATACATCTTTGGAAAAATAAATGTATTATTATACCACAACGTGTACTGTGTAAAATATCAAATTGTAGATCACGTCTTTCACTACATTGTCTTCTCACCTTTGCACGTGCGTCTTCCAGTAAAAACGGGATTCGGCATTAAAAATTATACAAGACAAAAGGTAAAAACTTCATATTCAGCAAAATAATAATAATAATAATAATAATAATAATAATAATAATAATAATAATAATAATAATAATAATAATAATAATAATAATAATAATAATAATAATAATAATAATAATAATAATAATAATAATAATAATAATAATAATAATAATAATAATAATAATAATAATAATAATAATAATAATAATAATAATAATAATAATAATAATAATAATAATAATAATAATAATAATAATAATAATAATAATAATAATAATAATAATAATAATAATAATAATAATAATAATAATAATAATAATAATAATAATAATAATAATAATAATAATAATAATAATAATAATAATAATAATAATAATAATAATAATAATAATAATAATAATAATAATAATAATAATAATAATAATAATAATAATAATAATAATAATAATAATAATAATAATAATAATAATAATAATAATAATAATAATAATAATAATAATAATAATAATAATAATAATAATAATAATAATAATAATAATAATAATAATAATAATAATAATAATAATAATAATAATAATAATAATAATAATATTAATAATAATAATAATAATAATAATAATAATAATAATAATAATAATAATAATAATAATAATAATAATAATAATGTTAAGATTGTGGTGCTCATTATAGGCGTCCTGGGTGGAATGAGACATACGTTGCTTTCTGACTTAAAGATCATACCGGCTTGCCGAAATTCGGCAGAGATCTTAGCCGGCAGAATGCAGAAGGCAATCGTCCTTGGTTCGCTACGTCTACTCAGAACGCACAATTTACGGGCGCAATGATTACTGACTCCACGGAGTGGAGAGTGGTCATTGCTTGACTCTTCAGAACATCTCCGAATGTGTCGGAGCTTCGGAAGGTGTTACTGGAAAAAAAAAAAAAAAAAAAAAAATAATCCGTCCTCGGAATGTATCAATATTGGTAATGGACCTAATATGAGGAGGAATATCATTAAAGATCTTGCAAGAGTTATAAGTAAAACTTCTATACTGTATGCATACCGAGCAACCCCTCCTCCCCATGTTCTTCAAACCACTGATTCGGCCAATTTCACGCTCTATGGTTCCTCTATGATGGGCCTTTCGCTCTGTGTCCACGGCCTTTCTGACTAATACCATACTATGATACGTAAGGATCTGTTAGTCTTTCTAGAAATTTGTCTCACCGACAAACTTGCTTCGCGCTATCCAATAATCCCCCTTCTCTTAAAGTCACTAAGCGAATATTCTTCAGTTTCCAACGCCTCTCATCTCGCCATCTTATAACTCTATGTCGCTGTCACGAGAACCTCTGTGTTCCAAAATTTAACACATATCCTTCACATCACCTAAAGGATAACAACAGTTAGAAATTCGCAGTTGCAGAGTATAGAGCTGATACAGGACATGAAACAGACTTGGACAAAAGTATAATTCTAGACAAACAGGAAAGATTCTAGACAAGATTCTATAGAGAAGCAATAGTAATCCAGAAGAATCGAAATAATCTCATTTGAGATGACGGCATAGAACTACCTGCAGTTGCAAATGATTTATGCGTAAAAATCACAGGCCAAAAAGTCATAAACTAGTAACTTCATTATGTATCGGAACGTCATGACCCAATGCAACATCGTATATCAATACCGACCAGAAGACTTTAACTCCAAAGTTCCTTCTGAGGAACAGAGCGATAAATCAGTTACGTGGCAACGTGGTTGTGTAAAGTAAATAATTTTTGCCACTGGCCTAATTTAGGTGACTATCTGCATGACTTGTCAATAGGAGAGTTGACGGGCAAAAAACTATCGGTCAACGTAAAACTAAAAAAGAATAGCGAAATTTGTCACCTCCATTGAAATTTACGTCTCTTATGAATACAGGGTATAAGCGAAAATATATATATCAAAATAAACAAAAAAAGTTTTATATAAGTTCAGTATTTGGGAGAAAAAATAGCAAAATCTCTGCCTCCCTAAGTTTTCGCATACAATACCATAAAATGTGATGTTTACTACTTCTATTATTTACTTAGAATAATTTCATATCATTCATTTTCATATTTCATAATCAATAAAATTCGATGAAGCTGAATCGTACTTGTATACTCGAGAAAAAAATTATTCTATTATTAAAAGTAAATAACAGCGATTTCTTAATTAACAGAACTTTTACACACCAAACCCGATACTTTGATAATTTTCTTCTCGAAAGCTGTTGGGGTTAAAATCCATATTATATGGGACTTTTTGTTTATTTTGATATATATTCTTGACTGTTAAAATTATGGCGGTCATACCTCTAACACCCTGTATAGAAATTTGCTACCACAAAAAAGTTCATAAAAACACAAAAAATGTAACTCTTGTATATATACACAAAAAACATTAATTCTTTTACATTTTCTGGGTCAGAAACTTTGTGTCTTTATTTACTTCATTTCATCTTACTTAGAGCAACAATAGATTCCATAACCATATAGAGAAGATCATCTCAAATGCCTTTGCAACATGTTTGTTTATTATTTATGGATATTTATCATTTCAGCTAACATTACTAGACTATCCCGAAATTGATAAACTATAAATAAAACAAAAGATGAGTGTATACCCCCTTTGTTCAATTACACCATTATTTCAAAACTGGCTACGTAAAATTATTAATGGTTATTAAGGAATTGTGAAGCATTGCTATCGCTACTAAAGCTATACATTTCTTTTAGCAAATAATTTTATTCCTATTACACTACACATTCTCAAACCATCTGCAAGCTAGAAGAGTCTTTATTTCTCCACTGTACATAAATGTTTTTCACCTCTAAAAAATTATATATCTCATCATATGTTAAGCGCTGATCTATTACAATGTCATTACAGTATCGTCCAGCAGAGTCGATTTCTGAAAATTTTCCTACTATACACATAATTATTTCTTGTAGCTGTCTAAATCACTTATTAATTCTGCCGTTTTGCTTTAAATTAAAGCAGTATAATAAAGTTATTATCTTACCAGTTATTTATTTAAACAAACGAAAATACAATACAGGATGATTTGCAATTTATCCAAAAAAAAAATAGGAATAGATGCATCATGAAAAATGGAGTCAATATCGTAAAGAAGAACATTTGTAATTTCCTTATAATTTCCGAGAAAAAAAATTAGTCCAGGGCGTCTACGGCGTATTGCAGAAGCTGAGAAATACATTTTAGGGATTGTGAATGTCTCAATTAACAGGTGTGGTGTATCATACACGAGGTTCAACTATATCCGTACCATGTGTAGCGTGTTCAAGCATTAATACCAACAAATTATCCCTTACGAATTAGACTTTGTGAATGGTTACTGCAACAAAATGTTCAAAATCCCAGACTTACAGCTAACCTATTAGTTATAGATGAAGCTATTTTTACACGATACGGAATGTCATTCATAATAATCATGTTTGGAATATGAAAATCTGCAGGCGATTTTACAGGATCATTTCCAAGAACCCTTTTCCTTAAATGTTTGGCAGGGATTTTTAATGCCCGCTTTATTGGACCTTTCATATTATCAAATAGAATGGATAGGGTTCAGTATATCGATTTCCTTCCAAGTGATTGCCGGAACTTCTGGAAGTCGTGCCCTCAGCTGTACGACGCCGAATGTGGTTCTTGCACAATGGTGCTCCTCTTAATTTTCAACAAAATGAGTATCTTAATAAAGTTGAAGGGCTACAATGGATTGGACGAGGAGGACTGGTTCCATGGTCGCCACCATCTCTTGACTCGACTTCTTTTTGCGGAGATATTTGAAAAATTAAGTGTATCGCACAGAAGTGGACAATTGTGATGATAAATGTATCATAATTGCTGCCAATAACTCTTTTTCTTCAGAAAATTCTTTCAATTTTTTGTCCGTTTCGTATTACACTTTGCCGCCGTGCCGGTTTCCAACTGCATGCTTTGCCTTGCGCAAGGTCAGTATTTGTAAGAGTCACCTGTACATTTAAAAATTTTGTTTTGAATAAGTTCTGAATACGGTTGTATTTGTTATAGTAGGGCAAATATAATTTAGTAAGTAATAAAATGTTCAATAAAAATTCCTGCAAGGAACAACGTTTCCTCTTAAATTTAAAAGAACACTAAATTGTTAACGGATGAGGAAAAAGATATGTCCTAAAATTAAGTTATCCACGAGTTAATTATGATATGCCTGCAAATTTTGCAAGAAATTTCAATTGTAACAGATGTTTAATGTGCAATTTTCTGCAGCGACTGTTTAAATGAATTATATTACTGGAGATTTAAGTGAAACCCATTCATGTTATATAACTCATGATTCAACTTTAGATTCTAAATTACAAATAATTGCAATAATCCTATGCATCTTACTGTAAACTGTAGACCAGCTCGTTAAACTCCAGGTCCGTACTAGATAGGTTTTGTAGAATCCGGTGCTAATGTAATAGGGTTATTTGGTTAAACCTAAAATTACTCTATTTGTCTCACGTTTATGAAGTATTTATTATGTATAAAATTTTGAAGTCGATTTGATAAGTAGTTTTCCAAATATACGAGGTCAAATTGGAATTAAACTATAGCGAGGCGTGACGCCAATTCCTCCTACCGCTTCTCCGGACACGTCCGCTTTGAACTCCAACAAGGGTCTTAATGTGTTAAATTAAAACAGATTAGCAAAAGCTAACTACTTTTACAATTCACAACGCGTTATTTAAAAGCATATTCATCTAATCCATCAATGGTAGATTTAAATATGGTGATAGACTATTTTAATACAAATCACATGTTTGTAAGTGCTGCAATGAGAGGTGTAAAAATATAACGGTAAGTTCTAAAACGAAACCGTTAATATTAGGTTTTTCAAGTAATGTAGTACTTAAGTAACTAACAAATATGTATTTAATATGTTACAAAATTAATATTAAAATAGATTTAGTTTCTAAAAAAAGAGTTTTATATAGGTATCGACAGCAAAACAAAACATTTTTTTTTGTTATACATATACCAGCAAGTTTATTTAAACTAAAGTTAGGTTACTAAATATACATGACGTGCAAACAAGCCTTTAAATTTATTCTTTATGAAATGTATAAAATGTCTAAATTATTCTATTTAAGATATGTTCAAAGACAAATTTGCAAGTATCTTCTAACTAAAAGAAAGCTCTAATTTCACACAACTATAAAAATAAGTAAGTATAACCTAGTATTACCTAGTTCATAAATTTTATATTTCAGATTTAAATTAGATATTAATTTCAGTCGCTTAATTAGAATTTAGTAGTTTGATTTCTTTTATTGGGTCACTTTATAAAATTAAAAATTAAGCAATCTATAAAGTCCATATTTAAATGGCTAATAAGGTACTTACTTAATACGTATATAGTCACATTGTTTTGTTTTAAAGATACGTAGGTATTTGTACTTAGAAATTAAAACTTTAAATCAAGCATAAATTCTACATAAGTACCTATATTATACTTATATTAAATTATTATTAAATTGATTTTATATAGTAGTAGTGAGCGCCATCCGGCATGTTATAGGAGGCAGTGACGTCACACAGCCGTTTATACGAGTCCATGTTCTCCAATTATTTTAAAGGCTTTAGAGACATCAGAAAATTATATTTTTTTTAGATCGCACCAAAATTACAGAATCATTTAGAAAGTACAATAAAAAATGCTGAACGGTCCTATTATAAACTTTAAACGTTTATGTGCACATAAACTGATAAAAAATGAAAAAGCCTAGATGCTTAATTTGTGAATAATTGATTTTACAAATATATCACAGAAAATATGTGTCCTGAAATGTATGTCATACAAAGTCGTTTTAGATGTTATGTATCAATTTAAAATTAAAATTACTATATGGTGGTTTGAATAGTAATTAATTAGTGATAGAAAACCGTAGTATATATTTTGTCAGGTCGCAGTCTAATGCTATGCCACATTTTGCAATGCACAATCGTTTGCAATAATAATGACACTCTTTAAAATGAATTTTGAGATTTCTTTTGAATTACTGACGTATTTGTAATAAAATCTACTTCCAACTTTTAACATTAGTTCTTCACTCATCAATAGAGATTTTACTCAGAACTTCCAGAAGTTCAAAAACTATTTTGGGGGAGTGTCATTATTATTGCAAAAGTATGTATCTGAATTTATAATTGTTTTAGATTATTTGCTGACTTACAATAATATTTAAGGTGGGGCAAGTACAAATCGGTTCAACACGCAACTTTATAATGATGCTTGTTATATGTATATGTTTATTCCTTACATTGACGTATATATTATCAATCAAGAGATCATCATTTGCCACGATACGTGTGACAGATATTTTATATTTCTAATTATTCTAAAAATCAATTATGTTACTCTCAGAATGTAATTTATAGCAAACTATATGACGTAATTAAAAATAAAGCTTATATTGTGAATTAATTTCAAATTATAACCATTAGTTTTTATTTCTGTTTGACGTATTGCATTTATAATTGATACATAATTAATAAACACGTTGCTTCTCAATTATATATTTAATAGTTATGCTTATTATAAACAGAATGATTAAGAATTTGTAGAATTTCCTTAAAAAAGTAAACGTATTGTAATGTATGAACTTCGTTCAATTGTTGAAAATGTAAAACCAACAGAAATGCCGTATTAGTAATAGTGCTGGTTGGTATTTTTATTTTTTACTAAATGTTAAACTCAGCTTGTACATCAAAGTTTATCCATTTTTATTATATGGTTTTTGAAAACAAGTTGACAGCTTTACTTAATTGCGTACTTGTATACTAGTCTTATTATTTCTAAAATGGGTTTTCCACAAATGATATTTTCCACAGATCCTTTTAGAATTTTATGATTGCAAGGTCAAAATTATAAGAATATTATAAATATGCTAATGCTTCTTACACTTTTATATTTCCCATTTCAGCTTACTGTAATCAAGTTGCAGCCGAAATTGTGTAAAGTTTTAGATTTTTTGCATTCGCAATTTTTTTTATAATTCGCGGAAATTTGTTCTCAGTTCACCTCTGTTCTATCTTGTATGCACCGAAAGAAATAGATATTTCTGTACAATGCACAACTTTCTAACCAGTTCTGTAGAATTCGTGTTTTTCAAACATAAATGGCAACACACACCAAGCAAGTTGGCCAATCATTAAACAATTATTATTAGCGGGGCGAAACCTAAAATGCTGTTGCTGCTAAGTGGTAGAAACTACTGCAATACAATGCTAACAATAGACTTACAAAGAAACAGTCACCATAAGCTTTAAGAAGAACGACTAATGTTTGGCCATACATTCAACTGCGGTATTGACAAATTGACGATTGACTTTAATTTTAAGCAGCGCTTGTACAGCCTGTTTTTATACATGGTGATTCAGATCTTAATAATAGTTATACGATAATGCAAAAAAAATATATAAGCATTCTGAAAACTATTAAAAAATATTTAGTTGCATGCCGCTGCAATGTGGTCTACTGTAATGGAGTGACAATGCAAACTGGCGATGTCATATATCCCACGAAAAAACCTCCGTTTTATCAAGACTAACAAAAAAATGGTTTTCACACAATGCCTTACAGTTAATATTCGCCACATAACCTCAAACATCATGTCAGTCTTAATCATTTCGTATTTCGTAGTTTCGTAGTGGTTGAAACAGATTTTAAAAATAAACACAAAACATAAAATAACAAAATAATGAGCTTGATGAATTCGTTCAATATCAAGAGAACGCAAAGTAAATTATTTAAAAGTTGGTGCCCTAGGCACAAGTAACAAGTAGGTGTCATGGGCGGTAGGCGAAATGTCCCGCACCAGCCCTATCTTCTAGAAATGATAACATTGATAGTTAGCGAGATCGACGAAGAGGTTATGTTGAAACCGGTGCACAAGTGGAAACAAAACATGTAATATTTGTGGAAAAAGATTTTATAATTTCAATGCACGTAAATTGAAAGTTAATATGAGATACTTTTGCATCTTCTAAACCCGAACTCAGCTAATGGTTTCTTTAAGTAATGCACTGCTTGACGCATCTGTTTTAAGAATTACGGCACAAAATTATGAAAATGAAATCTATTTACTATTTTGACCGGTAGTGTTTTTCTGTTAAGTGTCTTGTGTTCTGTGATTAAACTCACACCGGCGCAAACAAAATTGTAGCTTTGTACTTAAAATAAATTTAAAAATAAATCTGACCAAAGTGCCTTCAAAATGAAAAAAAATGTCGTTACACTAATTTTGAAGAAGAATGAGGTACTTGATCACTATTAGAACATGAAATTTATAAAAAGGAATTATTACAAAATCTTCGAAATTTTGTCCTTCGACTTATGCACATATTTGGGCACGCCTTATCCAATTTTGCCGAATATCACTCCTGGTTGCTGTTCTTGTAAACGCAAATTAGCAGCTGTGATTGATGGTGACAATATCAGACATCTAGTCAATAGTCACTAGTGAAGAAGTACCCCTTATGTAAAAATCACATGCGTTGTCGGACAACCAGGGGTACATTTTCAAGAAGAGCGGACAGGTCAATGTGAATAAATTCGAGATATGGTAAACCGTCCATACGATTGGGGAATATGAATTGTGAATTATGCGTTTATGAACAATTGCGTTAGGAATAAGATTTAAAAAAAATGAACTTCTATAAATAATTGTTTTAATTCGACATTCTATTGTTTTTTTTTTCTAAGGCACGTCGAATCATCTATAAAAATGACACAATTTTTGTATTTGACATTTTTTTGTAACAGAGTGAAAGCGTTACGCTGGACACCCGGTACATACTTTTGAAACAATTAAGGACTGAATGTTGTAAGTTGAAGGTAGATTTCATTACAGATACGTCAGCAGTTCAAAAGAAATCGCAAACTTAATTTTAAATAATGTCATTATTACATATTTATTATTTATTAAACATAGTTTTTGAACTTCTGGAAGTTCTGAGTAGAAATTTCACTAAATCTCTATTGGTGAGTGAAACAACTAAGAACTAATGTTAACATTTTAAAGCAGATTTTATTACAAAAACGTCAGCAGTTCAAAATAAATCTCAAAATTCATGTTAAAGAGTCTCATCATTATTGTAAACGATTGTACATTCACAAACATCAAAGAAAAACTAGAGAAAAATAAAATGCACTAGCTATACGCACTACTACAACTAATATTACTTTTATGTTATCAGCAGCAGCCCCACACATTGCAAAGATATCGGACGCTACAGTTTTAATGAGTTTCTGGGACACTTCAATTGTTTACTACATTAATACTGATCCAAAAAACAAATTACGTAACAGGCGCTTTTACTTAGCCTTAATTGTACCTTAGCTTGTAATATCGTAACATAGTTTTGCATATTAATGCAGGTGTATTTTTATTTTTGAAATTTGTACACAAACTATTCGTTTTATGCATCATGAGAGTTTTTTATTGTTTTTGGATATATAAGCCATTAAAATTACAGCACTCATATTCTGGACTCCCTGTATATCTACTAAGAGGTCAATATTAAGACATATTTAAATAAGCTCTTAAACTACGATAGATACAGAGTTGATTAAATTACAAAAAATAAAGTTGGCTATTTCACGTCATTTAAGACAAGGCATTGATAAATCGGACTTTTCTGTAATTTCTTATATTTTACTATATCTTCATGTTTTCATAGACAACTTTTAATTTTGTAAATAGCGCTATACTGAATTTTTGAGCTATTACATGAAACTTAAATAATTTCAACAACATTTAAATCAGCATACTTTATTAAAAATCAAAAAGCAATAATTTCATAGTTTATTTCATCATGAAAAACAAATTGAAATTTTGACCATAGAATGTATGTATCTTTTAAATGGAACTCTATTTATTATTAATAAAGAGGTAACAATCATTTTTATAAATCTGACTAACTTAATTTTTATTTACACAACAAGATATTGGTATATAAACATTAGAGAATATAAAGAACAACTAATATAGTATTCCAAATTAGGCACTCATCTTTTAAAAAATAATGATTTACTTTTTATAATGAATAAATTATTATTTCGTTCGTATGGAACGATTTTATGAAGTTATTCAAACGTGAATCGTTGCAACAATCGCATCATTTTAATTAAATATTTAGAGCAAATCAAACAATTTCTATATTGCTAAACTGAAATTGTTTATTTGTTTTATAATCCTAACACCATCACTGATTTTTATGTACAGGTGGTCATGGGACATTCTCCAACTTGATCAACAATCTAGTACACGTTGTTATGTACTTCTATTACATGGTAGCAGCTATGGGACCAGAATACCAAAAATACTTGTGGTGGAAGAAACATTTAACCACTCTTCAGCTGGTAAGTACATCAAATTTATTTAATGTTCAGGTTTAACTATGACTAAGTACAAATATTTTAAGGGAGGATAGAGAAAATAAGAGTTAACGGAATCGTCCATCAAAAAATTTGCAAATTTAATTATAAAGCGAAAAAATGTTTTTCGAAACCTTATTAACCCCTAATTTCTCGGCGACTATGCCGCCTGTCAGCTGCGAAGTTAGGTATATTCTACCAAAGTCAAAGTTGTCAAAGGTAGTGACAGAGCACCGCGTTGCCACGTGTAACAATTTACAGCGCTTTTAAAGAAAGTTTTATTTACAAAATAGATTATTTAATGAGAAACACGATATGGTAGCACTGAGAGTAAAACCTACTTTACTGATACTTCCAGGACTGATATTTGGAGATTTCAAGGAAGTTGAATTATTTTCTGTTTTCTAATTTTTACAACTTGTCTTTGTAAAAATTGTTATACTTGCTGGGAACCTCTTGATTTCCCTTGACCATTTCATAAATAAAAAAATGCTTTTTTTCTGTAGGTATATCTATTATTGTAGATTAAAAATGCTTTATTTTTATGTAACTAAGTAAAAAAGAAGTTACAAGGAATTTTAAAAACTATGAAATTGGTTCTTTTTTATTTTCAAGTTACATACGTATTTAAAACTCCAGCACTTGTAAAACAACATTCGTGGACGTTGTACAATTCGTACAACTGTACGAGGATTTGGCATATTCTGTCTACATATTTGGAAAACGTCTTTGATATTCTGCTGCTGCACGATATGCACTTTCGTCGCACTTCCCATAAATTATTACCATATCCGTAATTTTCGCGATTATACGAATTTGAATTTGCGAAAAGCAAATACTGAAAACTAATATCAAAATATTTGCGATATTTGACGGATCTTTCGATGCTGGCACCATCTGTAGGTCATTAGCGCAAAGCGTTCCATTTTTTAACTTATTATAGAATTAAATAATAATAATACTAATAGTAGTAACGATATTAACAATAATCGACCATGCTTGCATATAATAATATTGTAGTATTATTATTTTAAATTTCCCGTTTACAGTGCTCTGTAATATTACTTTTCTGACCACTACTACTGTTTGACATTTGGAGAGTATTAGAAACAATGCAACCAACAACACGGCATAGGTTTATATCGACTGACAGGTAGTGCTACGTGCGTGTAACCCCTTCCTCACGGAGGAAGTGTCAAAACAATACTAGGATGAAGATAACCCACGATTGTACACAAAAGAATATAATATTGATTATATTGATTGCCATAAGAATATTTATCTGAAGAATATTAGGTTCTCGGTGGTGACAGTTTCAGTTTTAAATGTTTTATTTATTAAATAATGGATAGTTGCGATATATTGGGACATGTATAGTTTTCCACAATTTTCTTTAAACGTACGTGGACATATTTTCTAGAGTTGAAAGCAATGCAGTGGAGTTACAGTTATCGGACAAAATTTTCTAAATGAAAAACTGCCACGGGTGTATTCGAAGTTTTCTGTTACTATTTCTTTCAATCAATGTTCTTAAAATAAATGGGCAATTTATTAACTCTATGCGAAGTGTGTATTGTAATGAGTGAAAATAAAGTTTTGGCAGTTTGGAACGAAGGAACGAAAAACGAATGCAAAAAACTGTAGCTAAACGGATTAACTGTTATCTATCAGGTACTTAGGTATTATTATTAATAAAAATGTTTACTTTCGTTGTTTCTACATTCGGCAACGTTGTGAGAATCGACCGCATGGTAGTTGACATATGTAGCCATCTTGAACGATGACTGATCAACATAGGCGCCGACTTTCCGTAGAAAAAAAGGGTTTTGCTCCATTTTTAAAACATCGAGCTAGAATTCTGAAATAAATTTTTTATTGTCTTTTAGGCCTCCCTGAGCACGTGGTTAAAATTTTTGTACTTAGTCATAGTTAACCCTGTATATCGATTTACACCGCTTTAAAAGAAAATTTTATTTACAAAATATAGATGTTTATTAAATGGTTTACCTAATGAGAAACACGATATTGTAGCTCAGGGAGATAACACCTATCTTACTGATATTTAGAGAAATTTCAAGAATGATTATGATTGTGATGAGTGATTTTCTGTTTTCTTACTTGTTTACATTAAAACTTGTCATTGCAAAGATGTTTGTACTTGCTGAGTGCTTGCTTCTCCTTCCCTCGACCATTCTTTTTGTTTAAAGCCAGGTACGCGACCCGACGACCACGACCAGGTAGATTCCTTTCATCAGGAAAAAACACAAAGAATAACAAAAAACACGCAAATATACACACAAATATATAAAAACACTGCCACACGTTTACCGCCAAGGCATAACAGTAGTTGTTCAATGTGGTTGAAAGAGGATTCTGCATAATATTTTGTCCACTCGGAAAATGTGATTGGTATTACGCTGCCAACCAATAATATGCACTTCATGCCTCCGATAAATCAGCGCTTTATTCGTCATCTCGGCATCTGAATACATATTTGTAAATACACAAAAAAATACGTAAAAATTAAATTTGCGAAATAGTGAGAAATTGTTTCAAACTAATACGATATATTATTCTGATGTAGTCGCCATCTGTAGGTCACTAATGCAAAATGCGTCGCACCCATAAATATTAATAATACCAACAATATTAACAATAATCGACAAGGTTTTCATAAAATAGTAATATTTTAAACTAATATACCGAGATGTTTATAGTACTCTGTAAAAAATCCCTTATTTGGCCCTTAGACCAGTGTTCTTTGATGTGTGAAGAGAGTGCAACTTGCAATGCAAAATTCTAGGTTATGATTCAGCATTAGTGAGTATTTTTAGTTTTGAACGTTTATAGTAATAAATAAAGGAATTTATTTCGGGTACAGATATTTCGCTACGTTATGTGCTGTTTGTTTTTCTACACTCGAGGGAAAATCCAACGGAGTTACGACAATCGCACAAGATTTGATAATTAAATACTGCATCCTTACATTAAATTTAAATTTTCTTAGAATAAATCGGTATTTTATTCAACATGAACTGTGTATTTTATTAGTGTATAATTCTGACGGACCTGTAATGAGTGAAAATGTAATTCTGGCGGTGTGCAACAAACGAAAGAAGAGCGAATGCAGAAGTATTTATTATTAATAATAAACAAATTTTTCGTTTCTATATTTGACAAAACTATAAAAAACGACCGCGTGGTAGTTGACATTTCTAAGCCATCTCCGCCGTTGATTGACATAAGCGCCGATTTTCCGGGGGAAATGAGCGTTTTACGTCATTCTTTAAACATCGAGCTGAAATTCCGAATTAATTTTTGTATTGTCTTTTAGGCCTCTAAGTACGTGTTTAAAATGTTTGTACTTAGTCACAGTTAACCCTGTTTAATACAATATTACACGCTTGTATAATGCCAGATCTTGGGAAGTGTTCGGTTATAAAATATAAAACAAATAGATCATTACAGTTGTGAGCAATTTTGCCAACATTTATGAAGTACTGTTCTATTTTTTCTTCACATGTTCAAACCTATATTACAGTCTATCAACGTGAATTTAAGAAAGGTAGGGTTGCTACAATACATTCACTATGCATCACTAACCACCTAATAAATTTAAATCTACAAACGGATGCAAACTACTTTATATCTGTTTTGACAGAATAGAATCAAGAAATAGTGTTGATCTAATGATCTACTCTTGAATGTTGAAAGGTGAAATACAATAGCTTTTACAAAAGAGCTATATCGTATTTGAACGGGCTATCATTTTGGGAAATACAGTTTTAATAGGAAGATGCTATATTTCACAGTAAACTGTCTATTCTAATTATCGTTCTGGCATCCTAGTAATGCTTACAAAATTAAAATATTCAAACGCATCCTTGCCCTTCAACTGCAATACCTCGCAATCAATAATTGTAACAGGAATGCATGAAGAAGGAAAGGCTTAAAGCTTCTCCATAAATTAATAAATCTGTGTATGTATGAAAATGTTTGTTTTTTTTGACAAAATATAAAATTTACAGCTTACAAGGGCTTAAGTACATGATTACAATATTAATATACTCTTCTCTTTCAGCTCCAATTCACCCTTGTGTTCATCCACTCTGCCCAACTGCTGTGGACGGATTGCGGATATCCTAAATTCATTGGAGCTCTGCTGCTGCTCCATTCTACCATTTTCTTCGCATTATTTTCTCACTTCTACTACCAAACGTACAACAAGAGCTTAAAACCAAAACATATAAAAGCCGAATAGAATGAAGTACTTTTTAGGTTACTCTTATTTATTATCATTCGATGCATTTCCTAGCTGAATTTGATTTAAATACCTCATGGCCTGCATTCCTCAGAGCAATTATTTTTGTCAAGTATATTAGTAACACGGGTTTTTTTTAAATTTTAGTATAAATTAAAACTGCGATTATCAATTCTTTATTTATTTTATTAAAAGAATATTAATACGAGTGTTTTAATTCTTTTCGTCTTCAATAGATATTTAGGGATTCAATTTGATTCAAGAAATTCGAACATAAAAATGTCCTACCTTAATATTATGTAAATTTGCAATTGTTCTCCAAAGAAAGAAAACTTTATTTATTTTTTAAGAAAATATCATTGTTTCTTAAATTGTCTTGTGGTTTTTAATCACTACTGGCATAACTATTTTCAAGGAAAAGCAATAGGCAGGACATTTCATACACGATGAAAGTTCGGAAAATATATTTTTAAAACATCTCCGAATTGTAAGCAAAGCTAAAACAGAAAGACGAACGTGATGATTTTTCTGTACCATCAGACAAAGAAACTGTCGCTGATGAATTTCTCAATCATTTCTCTTTAAAAATACTCTTTGTGGAACATCTAAAAATTTAGTGGTGTATAATAAGAGATTTATTCATTCATTTTACACCGCTATGCTGATTATAATAGGTAGATTTATAGATCATTTTCTCATTACAGACAACATATACAAGGTAAAAAGTGAGATCACTTTTTAATAACAAGACTTCAAGGTATTAAAAATGTGATCCTCAAAGCCACGTTCCTGAGATACAGGGCGTTGAATTTTATTTTTTATTTACTTTATTTATTTATTTATTATTTTTTTTTTAAGAAAAAAACGGCTAACAAAAAGAATCGTCATATTACGGTGAAAGACGGTTAGGGTAAGAAAAGCAAATAATTACAGTGGTGGAGATATAGGGGTAATATATGAATCTTTTTGTAAAAAAATATAACCGAATTGAATTTTTGCAAATGTTTTCAAAAAATATGAAAGAGTATTCAGCTTTACCCAGAAAAGGTCTTCTTGTCCCAAGTCCATACGAAGTGGACGTTTTCTAGAAAAACCGAAAATAAAGTTAGATGTCAAATCATAATTTTTAAACATCTATTATAACTAAATTAAATAGTTTTAAAAATTCAGTCACAATTATTTTTAAGGAATTAAATGGAAATAAATACAAAAATAAATAACGAAAATCATATCAACTCAAAGTGAATGAAAACCATTTTGTTCAATACATAATAAACAACGGTTTTCCACAGCATCTAGCTATCGTTATAAATAAAACCACACTCCAAATGCCATTCTAATATTGATATTTGCGCTTACTACAGTTTCTAATTGTGCGTAGTATGTGTGTGTGTAGCCCATTAAAAAAATAATCAAGTAATTTGCAAGCAAAATGCCGTAAAGATACATAACTGTCACCGATGCTGGATAGAACATTTTTTTAATTTAATATGGTTATTTATTTCTGTATTTATTTCCATTTAATTAATTAAAACTAATTTTGACTGAATTTTTAAACTATTTAATTTAATTATCATACAATGTTTAAAAATTATGATTTGATATCTAAACTTTATTTTCCGGTTTTCTTGAAAACGTCACGTTCTTTCGACTTAGGAGAAGAAGGCCTTTTCTAGTTAAAACTGATTTGCTCTTTCATATTTTTCGAAAATGCTTGCAAAATTTCAATATATATTTTTTACCAAGATTCATAGATATCCCTCTGCTTCCACCATAGGAATTCATACGCAGTGACTTTTGGTATCGAATTATTTGTTTTCAACGCCCTGTATCTCATAAACAAAGCATTTTAGAACCCACATTGATAGGAACTTAGTCCCAGAATTACACTTAAAAATTTTGAATAACGAAAAGAATTTAATAATATTGCTGAAAGAGTAACTTTCTTAAACTGGCTCCATCTAGAGGTTGTTTTTACATTTATTCTAGTGGGTCTTTTGTCAAATCAGACCAAATTTTTATTTTTTACAGAAGATCATGCTAATGTTGAATGCAGGCCTATAACGTACAAATAACAGATTAATGTGTTCAAAGAAGTATTCGAAACGGTTGTTAGTTAAAAAATTATATTTGTTTTTATATTAAATATAAATTTAACAACAGCCACTCCGAATTTTATAAATTGTCAGTTAAAGCGACTGTGATTGCGATGGATTTTAAATGAAATTTTGCTGAAATGCCGAAACGTGTCATATTATGGTGCACATTGTAAAAATTTAAGGTTATCACCAATACTATACGTTTTGAAAATTATTAGACGAAATAGGGTAAATTGTTTTAAGCGTGTAAGCCCAGTTAATTGTAATTTATATTACGTAATATTTAAAAAAATAGTTCTGTTCGCACTATACTACAAAGTATAAAAAATGGTAGTAATTTCTTGAATCGTAGTTAAAATTCAGCAGTAGTACAAATTAACAGATATTATTTTTTGTCACATAACAAATTTATGTTTTATTTCTAAAGGTTTATATTTAGATGATATACACTTTCTATACAAGGTGGGTTAAGGGTTTTCTAAAGTAAATAATAGATTAATGAAAACTTGAAAAGTACACCAACGATTTTGAAAGATTTGCAGATGTACGGATACAGATGCTTAAAAAATTGTAGCAAACTTGAGTACATTTTTTAAATAAATCTCTACATTCTTGGATTCTCGGTGCAATTCGAATCATTTTCATATAGCTTTCCTATATCTAAACTTGACAGTTTTTCAAATAATTAGGATTAAATAAAAAAAAATAACACAATTTCACATCTGTATTAAAGTGTATTTTTAAAAATTGAAAGAAATTTCTTTGTAACAAGGTACTACCCTTATAAAAGGTACCCGAAAATACTTTGAAACAAAATTTCAATTAGCACTTACAGGGTATTCAAAGAATAGTGACAAATTTAAACTAAAAAATCTATTTTTTTTTAAATGGCATACGTTATATATTTTCTATTTCTTTAGTTTGTCTGCATGCTAACATCTTTTGATAAATATGTCATACTTATTTTCAATTCTTTTGAAGACATTGGCATTAGGCGTCTAGCATTATTTCTTATTTTTTAATTTTTACACATTGTCACAACAAGTGCTAAGTGAAATTTTATTTTACGGTATTTCTAGGTAGCTTTCATAGCAAGTTACTACACAAAAAGTTCTTTTAATTCTTAAATAAAATGACGATAGATGCAAAAATGTCCTATTTTTTATTTAATTTCAATTATTTCAAAAACTATAACGTTTAAATATAGGGTGACCCGTTTTTCATGACTCATCATTGGCAAGGCAAGGTGGCTTGAATGAGAGAAAACTTGTACCAAACAGATCAAAGATATCTGCTGCTGTTGCTGAAATATTATGAAAGAAACTGAAAATAGCAATTTTAGAAAATGCCATCTACTGTCATTAGTTCTCAACAAAAAGAGCTAAAATTTGGTAAATCGATTACCGATTTTTACGGTTAGTAGTTTCGGTTATATAGCATTAATTTTTTTATGGGCGCCATATTGAATTTTTACAGTAAAAGATGTAGAATAAAATTAGAAGCGCGTCAATATGTAACACTATGATTTTATTTCAAGAATAGCCCACAAAATTTAAAAAATACAATTTAAATAAAAAATCTAGTTGTTCTTGATGTAAAACAAAAATCACTACTTAACCAAACAAAATATTCTACAAATCCTACATAAAGACTTCCAAGTGACGCCTCTTTTCGCGCATGCAAAGCTTAGTTCTTAACCTGATGTTGACCATAACGTTTTGTATACTTTGTGTAATAGACCTAAAACAGCAATATTTTTAAAATCTTATGGGCTATTATCCAAATAAAATGTGTGTTACACCTTGACATGTCAATATCCAACATGGCGCCCATAACAAGAAAAAACAATTTTGTTTCGATGAAAATCGATTTCTCATAATATATTCTTATCTATCTGTACTAAATTTCAGCTCTTTCTGTTAAGAAATAATAAGGTTTATTTTAATGGCCTTCCTGTATATTTTAAGGTTTCCGAAGTGTCAATGGTAAGCCATAAAAAATGAGCCACCCTGTATAGAAAATGTTTTGTTTAAAAATAAATATGATTTTGGTTTGTTACAAATTTTTTGATCACTCCATACAACGTACTTATCATTCTGTAGAAATCATTTTTTTATCAAATTTTGCAGTTCAGAGCAAACCTGCTTTAAGCAATCGTTGACTCACCCTGTACCTACATTGTTTTCCATGTGATGGTATTTACAGGATATGGTGCAAACTATCTTCTATTTTCAATAAATGTTTCCAGTTGATTCACCTACCAGTTCACTTAATTTGTGCCAAAGTCGGGAGGATAGATGTTAGTAGTAGCGGTGGTGAAATCTGATGGTTATTTTAACCTCTGAATTTAGTACAAGAGAACCGTTAGGTGAAGTGAAACTCAGCCTTCTAGTATTTTATACCTCATCTGTGCAATTAAGTAGAATGTATAGTATTTTAGTTGTAGACGAACGTAGCAGTAGACCATAAGTTGTACAGAATATTTTAACCTAGTCATAGAAGTCTGTTTCAAAAACAGATGTAATTTCCAAAAAGGCCTCTAAGTTGACGAGCGCAATTTTACCATTATATTA
The DNA here is from genome assembly GCA_037114965.1 of Monochamus alternatus. Taxonomy (NCBI): domain Eukaryota; kingdom Metazoa; phylum Arthropoda; class Insecta; order Coleoptera; family Cerambycidae; genus Monochamus; species Monochamus alternatus. The sequence goes on from CM073430.1 coordinate 24,309,700, forward strand.
TTTTATCACATACTTAAACTTGATGATGTGAATATTGGGTTGTGGTGTATTCTAATTTCCAAACAATTTCCAAAATCTGTTAAAAGATTTACAATTATTAAGAAATATTTATATTATGTCTACATTTCTCTGGGTTCATAAAAATTAGATTTGTTGACAATTTTCCACAATTTTATTCTAGATATTTAATACCATTACTATACAGAGTGCACAATATCTATGGAATAATAATAACTTTTTAAAAATAACCAGTATAAGAACATGTTTACACAAAAGTTTTTTTAACACTTTCATGCCTTGAGATTGTTTCGAAGCCAGTATTTTGGCTGCCACAGCAACCAATGTTGTTATTTTAAAATGGCATCACATTTTTTTGTTCTTATTTGGAATCAGTTCTTTTTTGCGTGTAAATTGTGTACAAGATTGCATTATAAAAAGTAGCATTTGCAACTCAAACTTACCAAAAAGGGTAAAAAAACTCAACGAGAAAGCATTTGCAAATTTGTTTATACAGAGTGTTTTGAAAATGTTATAAACATTACGCATTGGCAACCTTTATGTTAGTAATCATATCATATAATGATTCACATTTATTTGGTTGGGACAGGCTATTATTAAAATGGATTTTAAAATTGAGTCACTATTTCGTTTTAGTTTTAAAACAAATTTTATAAAGCCCACATGAATTGTATACTAATCAATTTAATATTTGATAAAGTTGATCCTGAAAAGACCAAACTCATTTTAATAATATCCTAACCAGAATAAAAGTAATCAACATTATCGATCAAACTTTACAAATAATGCAACAGTGCAACTCAATCCAATTTATTTGTCAATATATCCAAAACTTATGTTTCCCCGGTAGTTATGGAGTGAATTTTTTTGGTACCATTTGGCTAAATTGCTAGAATTGTTGTGTAAATGTGGTCGATGTTGTCGTGTGGTGATACTAATGAATTAATCTTGAATCTAGTAAAAATTTGCCGGTGTATTCCACGGGTGGAAAATTTAGATGAGTTGAATTTATTTTCCCAGATATTAGTCATTTTTTTACTACTTACATTTACTGAAGTAGATCATATAAACTACAAAAAAAATAATGTAAGTCATCTTCCAACGAACAAAATCTGGCTGTATTTCAATAAATCTACTGATAAGATAAGCGAATCGATATATCGGTACAAATTTGAAACATAAATACAAATCTAGCTGATTTATAAAATAAAATCACTAAATGAGTCTGACTGCATTTGAAAATATAGAAAATGTGTGTCCTTATTTCCACTGATTCATGAATACTACGTAAGCCTTGCTTTTAATAATTTTTTAAAAGAGTAAAAGGTTTTTTACGTACCAGACATATTTGCCATGCCTATGTATCAGCTAAACTGATTTTTTAATTATCTTTTGTGTACGGCTTTAGTTAACAGGACCACTTTTCACAAAAATTTTGTCAATATTCGCTTATTGGAAAAATTAGTACCAAAAGAATCTAACGGAATTTTTGCGTAATAATAATGACGATACACATTTAGCAAATGTTACTTTAAAATTAAACTAAAAAGTTATGTTATAGGGGCCTACGTTGTATAGAATATTCTATAGGTGTCTAGGTATTATTACACACAGAAAATTTGAATGTTACGCTTTACCTATTAAATATACTGGTAAAAATATGCATTCAATGAATGCATTTCCCACTGTGAGTATATTTTATGACATACCCAAATAATTGTTTAATTATGTAATGTGTAATGTATTAAAAGAAATTATTATATTTGCTCAATATTTTGTATTTTTGAATAAATAAATATATATTTAAGAATTTGCATTATTATTACCAAACAGGTTACTATAACGAGTTCCATTCTAAACCTGTACAGATCTTTATACACAAAAAAGTATTAGATAAATTTTGTTTGACTAGCAGGATTTGGAGATTTTGATGACAAATGACTAAAAAAAAATAATTAAATATCAGCATCTGTAAAAAAAAAATAATCATCCTAGAAAGTCCTAGTACGGAAATCTAACTTGTATATGCAATGCAAAGAAAATATAAACTGGTCCATATCGAAAAAATTATGACAAAACTACGCTTAATTTGAGCCACGACACTTGAGAAGGTACTTTTTAGAAGAAAATTCTATCACAACAAAAAGTTCGTAAACAATTTTCGTAGAATCAATATTTTTAAGTAAAAGATGATAAAGCACCCAATGTGTTTTTTTATGTTTATGTCCACTAAGCCTAACCCAGTCAGCAAAAAGCAGTCCTTGATATATCCTAGGGACATACAGCCAAGATGTCCTGAGACAATCTCATTACTTTTGTAGGATGGCTGACGGACGTCCTAATGAGACAGATCAGGACATACCCAGGATGACTCAGTGACGTACATCTTAAGAAAATTTGCGATTTATTTAAGATAATATTGCGGTAATACGCAATAATGTGTACAGGCAATCTTCAATACGTTCATAAGTACAGTAAGATAAATAAGGACGCATCTGATACCAATAATATATAGGTAAGAAAGAGATGGAATTCGTTGGTAGCCATTTACGAAAGAGGCCCTTCAGAGTAGTGATGGAAGATATCGTGATTTTTCGATATCAACGTGATTCGTGACTGTGATTTTTTAATATCAGTGATTTTAAAACGTGACGTGATCACGTTTTGGAACCAAATTCACATTCACAGTTTATAGTATGATATATCAAATCAAATATCAAATCACTGGTGTAAATGCATATTATGTACTTATAGTAAATAATTATTTTCAGTGTGAATTCATATACTTAGCAGGAAAAAATACATCGTATACATACTTCTTTAGTTAGTGAAAAGATCATATATGAAGATGACCTTTAAAGATTAGTTTTGTAATTCAATAAGATAAGCAATAAAAAAAAGGATTTAAGAAATCCTGCAATTAAATAATAAATGATAATGTTTATGTGCATTGTAATTAACAATAATTGAATTATTATGAATTTATTTTTTATACTATCGATTAAAGTATTACTTTGAATAAATTAAAAAGCAAGAACATATTTTATGCTACTTATTTGAAAATTATTAAATTATATCTACAGCAATAAACCGATGGAAACTACTCGCAAAATCATTGATTTTAACTTATGCACTTATTAATTAACAAACTAAAATTTAAATTTTAAAAACAGTCAAACAAAAATGAGGTTATATTTTACCAGCCGGAAGACCGTTATTAAGCGAAACCGAACCTTATGGCAGTAAAATATCACAATCAGTAATTCAAGTATCCATATCCAGCCAGATATCCAGTATCATAGAATAGATATCAATCAATATTGTGATTGTGAATGTGAATCACATTTTGGATCACGCACCGAGAATTCACGTTTCACGTTTTAGCATTTCAAATTCCTAGTACGTTCCCGTTATTTGGTTCCAACGCGGTAAACCGTGATCACGTCACAGCTTTGGAGCAAAATTTGTAGCAACTGTGATCCGTGATTTTTAGATATCAGTGAAAAAATCACAGGTAGTGAAATATTTCCCATCACTACTTCAGAGGGATGCCTCGTCTCTATGAGAGTGCAACAGAGACAGTCTAATATAGTTTGCCATATTGTATTGCAATTGTGTAATATGAAATGGCAATAACCAGGGCCTCAAGTACTAAGTACCACCAACGAACAGGAAAACGTGAGCAATACGCTAACGATATTATTAATTATTCAATCAATAAGCGCTCTTTTTCAATATTGGCAAAAATGGATGCCTATAAATAATGAATAAAAAAAAGTTTTAAAGAAATCTTAATTCAGTAGTTCGTATATGAAACTGTCTCCGTCTGCTTACCTCACTAATTTAAAATGTTACTAGTCGCCACTGATCGATACCAAATATCGAATTTGATTTAACCAACATAACCTCACAATCGTCATCATCATCTCTTCTTGATGATGGAGGCATCTATGATCTTTTACTGTAGAGACTAGTTTTTCCTTTGTATTTCTCAATTTTTAAATTGAGTTATTTTAGTGCTACACTATTTGAAGTATTTTGCAATATCGTTTTACATTTATTATGTCCCATTAAAACGTCTCGGGGACTTATTTATTACTTATTTTGGATACATTAGGAGATATGTCATTATTATGCCTTAAGAACATTTCGAATGGGATGTTACAATCCTGGGAATGTCCATAGGACTTACTGACAGGACAGGGCAACCCCAGATAGATTGGTGAAAGGTGTAAATAGGATGTCCTACAAACGGGATGTGGGAATCCACATTGAAATACACAATTTCAGTTATTCAGATCCATTTCCATTAGAACTTCATCTTCTTCAGTGACTTTATCAATATGTTTCTTCTATAATTTATTGAACTAAAGAAAAACACTGGATCTATTTCTTCATCTCATATCTACATTATATTATCTTTATTCAGTCTCGGCATTGCATTAAGCACGGCAATATTTTGAAACATTTGAATTATAACCATATTGTTAATTTCAAAATTCCTAATAATGGTCATTTTTAAAAACAGATATATGTTAGGTTGGAAACTTTTTTGTTGCGGTTACTGTACCAACAGGATATCTTAAGACAGTTATGTGTACAGTAAGTTGCCTACTCTTAGAAAATGTGATGTATTGAGAGTTGCTATGCCATCGCCCAGTTTTAATTGCATTTGTTTAATAATTGTTTATGTTTAATATTAAATTTTAGTTAATCAGGTATCAAATGCTTTTTTAATTTTTTTTTTACTCTGTTTAATGGTCAAAATATATAATTTACTACATATCGATATTATTCTTAAATATATATTTAAATATCAAATCTCACATAAACTATTTGAATTCCCAAAATCTACATAAAAATAATTTGAAATAATTTTATTTTAAATATAAATTTAGAGTATATAATGTTAAGTTTAAAAATTATTTCTTACCTACCAAATAAATGTACTTCATAAACTATTTAAAAAATGTTACTTGGTAGTTGGTATTAAATACAAATGGTGATAATAAATTTAATGAAACAAGTGCACAATAAAATTATATACATTATTTTATTTTAATTTCAATAGCAGTATAAAAATACTAATAACAGACAACCTGTAAAATTAAAAGTAAATGTATAATTTAATAATTCAACAATCTATAAAGGCTTAATGCTACCCACATCATACTAGTATAACTTAATTACAAAAATATACAAAAAATTGGAAATATCAACAAAACAGTAGGTATCCTAAAATTTGCATAAAATAATAACTACTAACACCAGTTTAGTATTTTTTCAACATTATCATAAATTATTTGTTTGTGTCAAAAATAATTGTTTTGCTATATATTGCTTTCTTTGGATGAAGTGTTTATGAATTATTAGTTTTATTTCATTATATATTGTAACAATTATTATTTCATATCACATATTGAACATGATATCAAATTAATAAATTTCATTAACTTTGATAAAATAAATGTTGTCATTTCAAAAGTAAATTACAAGTACAAAAAAGTATTATGCAACATTGAAATAAATTATAAAATTTTATTCTGTTGATGGAAGTATTTAAATAAAAATTGTACCTTTAAAACTTTTGTCTTTGGTTATAATGCCCAAAAAATTTATATAAAACATTAAAATAATTGAAACAAATCAAATTACATCAACACAAATAAAATATTAAATTAAAAAAGAATCTAAAAGGATAACAATAACAAAATATAGCACCATGATCATAAACAAAACATAAAAAAATAGTATAGGTATATTGTTTATTAAAATGGCACATGACATGTAACATGCTGCTCATGGAATTAAGTAGAGAAAAAAATATTTACAATTTTAAATAAGTTCACTACATCCTGCACCTGTTTTAAGACTATTCATTCTTATAGGTAACAAATTAATGTAAGTGCTATAAAAATTGAGCAATTGCATAGAACATTTTACCTGAAGTCAATTTAAATATTTATTACAATACATTTCCAGTATGGCCACTGAGCATGAACAATATTTTTTAAACACTATAGCCGTTCCAAATCATAGGCAGATGAAAATTGATTTTATTGCATCAGCACTACTTTTACAAATGATTTTCTACAATTTCATGTTCATAAATAAATGGCGAAACTATGTCTTCATAACTGATGTCTTAGAAATGGTAACGATATATACTTAATTGATTGAGAGAACAAAGTTGAATCACATTAGTCATTTTTTATTTCAATTTTTACATTGAAATATTTTTAACTACATTTCATTAGTTTGTTAGATTAATATTGCTATTAACTTTCTATTATTAAATTTGTAAACGAGCAAAATTGTAACAATACAAATAAATATTTAAAATGTAAACATAGCCACGAAGATAATTAGGTATTTGAAGTAATTGAGAAACTAATGGCAGACAATACAATTGTGCTTTTCTTTCAATTTAAAACATGCAGGTATCACTTAACGCATTACCATTTCCGAGAGCTCTATCTTTTAAACATTAAAATTAATGTTCAAACTCTCACTAAACCAATCTCTTCCGTTCAATTTTTGCATATTTTTTTTCTTCAGATAAAAACTATAAATGGTTACCGACCATCTCCACTGTTATCACTTTAAATTAAGTAAGTAGTCTCTTATATAATATGACTGGAATTATGTACTAAGAAATAACGAAAATCACTTGGATTTTATCCTGTGATGCACATCCGTCGTCGATCCATTTACGTAATAATCGGTCACGTTCGTGACTTTAGCGGAGCCATTTTGACAAACATCTCCATTTTTATATTCGCCGTTCTTCCGAATGTCTCCATTTGGTATGTGATCACTTTTGGCAAAACCATTTTGGACTTGACTTTGCTGCCCTTTCAGCTTAGGTGCTGCCTTTCTCCTGCTATAAGTCTGGTTATAGAATTCTTTGAAGAGGAAGAAGAACATCACAGCGTGCATTCCGATCCACCATACGAAGGCACGGGGGTAGTTGCAGTCGATAAACAGCAACTGGAAGGCATGGACCATGATAGCCACAAATTGCGCCTAAATAAAAAGAAATACTGGTAAAATTTCATTCAGCTACGGTTATACAGTGTCTATCATGGCATAACAAGTCAAAGTTATCTTATAAATTTTTACCAATATATTCTCTACTCTTAGTTTTTATATATTGTAAAGGTGGTCAAGCTAATTCTAATCAATTTTCCTGTAATTCTTAATATTATTCCTATTTTACAGGAATACAGTATAGGAATACAATACAGGAAGCAACCATATTCTAACATACGTATAATAGCATTCACATTTATTTAAGCAACAAGATCAGAATATCAGAGGCGTTCTCAATAAGATACAGAAAGATGCAACGGGTGGGAATTTCAGGAGGAGCATTTGCAGATGGCGTAATGAAAATAATAGAGAGCAAATAAGATTTATAGAAAAATTTGGATATATGGAATAAAGTAGTGAAGGATTACATAATGAGGATAAAGAAAAACAAAAGTAATGACAATAGGAAGAGAACAACAGAAGTTAGATATTTAAATACTTTAAATATTTAGGAATAGTAATTGAGAGCAGTGGAAAACGAGACATAAATGTGGCGCTAAAACCAATCAGAAGATCGGATTTAAACATTTTAGATTTTTTCTCGCGAAAAATTAATTGCGTATATAGAAAACGTAGCTCAGATTAATCGCGTAAAACCCTTGTTGTTATTACGAGCATACACAGCAACGTGCCTTCTCGACCATCTTGTTTGATGCCGCTGACGCACCCCGCGACTACAGCACAAACAAATTGAGATTATCTATTATTAATCACTAGGTAACAACAGGCGATTTTAAATCGAGAGTTGAAAGTAAATTACAAATTTGCCTGAGCAAAGCAAAATATAATCCTGTTTTACTTTAATCCATAACTTAGTCTAAATCAATTGCTGTCCGGCTCCATTCATCGTTCCAAGTATATTTAAACTCGATTTAAATAAATCCCTTAGCAACAGTCAAACAAATATATCAACCTGCGTATTTGAACGATTTCTGTCGTTTCATATGGAACTTATAATTATGATGAATCCTCAGCACGTATAAGCAAACACTATACAGGGTGATTCACAACTTATCTAAAAAAAATTGAGAATAAATGCATCAATGGAGTCAATATCGTAAAAACAAATTTTGTAAAATCCTTATAGTTTCCTAGAAAAAAATATTGAAGTTCTAGTAGTTTCAACCTTTATATCGCTGGACTACTATAGTCTCTAGCCAGGCGATTTCTAATATCCGATTACTTATCGTATTAACTTTTTTGTGATGCAAGTATTTACATTAGACAAATATAGAACGTGTTTAGACGAGTGCGCATCCATGATGTTCCATATTTTCAGCAATTTTATAGCCGCCGCCATATATGTTTTGGTGGCTGCCGTTTCCATGGTTACGTTGTTTGTTGTGTTTATTTACATTCTACATTTAATACATTTTTGTTGTTTATTGTGTCCTAATTTGTGTTTAGGTTTTATTATTGTGATATTAATTAAGTGTTATTAACGACTTTTCATTCATTTCATACCTACTTAATAATAAATATAATATGTTCTCTTTTTTTAGATCGAAGTAAATTTATGGTTTATTATTGTTTAACTAATATTGTGTACACAAAGAATCATGTTTATTTGTTTCTAGTATTGAGCAGAACATGGCTTGTACTGTTCCCAGATGTAAGAACGTTAACTGATTAAACAGTCCGGAAAGTGGAATAAAATCTTGTTTGTATGACACACTAAATTCAGTAATAAGTACTTCTTACTGCATGTAGTTTTATTATTAGTTAATAACAATATCACTAAATAATTACAAATGTTTTATTTCTGATGTTTAAGACTAATTTACTTTGCAGGTTTCCTAAATGTGCACGCTTGAAATTCTTTAAGGAAATAATAGATGTTCCAAAATTACAATGGGGCCCAAGAAAATATATTTGTTCCCACAATTTTTTGGACCCCGATTTTTACCTAAGTGAAAAACATATATAAAAAAATTTTAATGCAATCAAGAAATTTAGTCCAAATGGAAGTTTGTGAGTCATCAAGTGAGTCATCAAGTCCTTTCAAAAGATAATTTGGCTTCGAATGAAAATTACCATAAATATTAAGAACTAGATACTTTAATTTCCGGTATCATATATTTTTTAAACTATTTTGTTTGATTTGATAATTATAAATACAGTGCAATTACTCCTAGCAATACTGCGACATCTTCTCTAGATAAAAAATTGCCAAGTTCATCAAGTCCTACTACATCTAGTGTCACAAAAGTTCGCTCCATCAGAAAAAGGAAACATTTAAGTAGGTAACGGTAGTTATATTTATTTGCAGTTAATGTTAGGTAGGTATATGATATTACATCCTTGATATTTTTTTGGAAAACCTGTCGTAACCGAGTCATCTCTTGATACATCATCCGTTGATACATCGAACAGCACAAAACAAAAGAGAGTAGTACAATTAGTTTAATTTCTACATAATTATAGGTATATTTTTTACATTCATTAAAAAAAAAACAATACTTTAGTGAAATAATTATATTTTATTATTTTATTTCTATTTTAGATTCAAGCCCAGGAAACGAATAAAAAAAGTGTTGTGTTGATTAATGCACTCGATAAAAATTGAAAGAAATCAGCAGCAAACTGCAGATGACTTGAAGGCAAATGAAATGATATCACTTACTGGTTTAAAACAATTGCAGCAATTGAAGTGCCAAAAGATTTGTTGCCTCTGTTCTTAAATAATGCGGAGAAAGGTGAAAAATACATCATTTTCTCACTAGATGGATTGTAAGTACGAAAGAAACAAGAAATGTACAAATCTATACGTTTATTTACATATTTTTATTTTCTTTTCAGGTAAGCAAGCGTTTATTTGTACATAGCAAAACAGAATATACCTACGTAACGGATGAATCAGTGAAGTAAAAGAAAAGCTCTAAATATAATGTGATTTTGTTTCTAAATATATAAAATATTTTTTTTCTCAAAAAGTATTTTTATTTAACTAATGTTTAATAAATTTTGTTACTATTTGATTTATTACATAATGAAAAGAATATACCTATTTGGGAACTTATAGAGAAGAAAGAAGTTATATAAAACCTAAAACCTTTTAAAATTGACTGTTAGAGAAATAGATCTCTTGTTCTGTCGGAAAAACAACTGGTATGAATAATGTTTATTTACGATTTGTCTAATTGTTCTGTTCGACAGTGGTTGCCATAGAAACGTAGCTCAAAATGGCAGCCATTATAAGACGCTAGTTCGCGCATCCTCCAAGCACATTCTATATTTGTCTTTATCTATGGCTACGACAGGTATATGTCAAACCCGTGCCTCGTCAGTCGTATTGTCAGCGCGCGCATGATTCATTGTTTGTAGTGAGTAGCTTCACATTGGAACTGATGATCGTATATCATATTGCGCTTCTGCAAATTATTTCTTTGTAGCAGTTGCAGAACACAAGTCGGCGTCTAGTACTGCGTACCACCACTATGAGCTACAAAATAGATACTAGAATGCTAATTTGCATAATACAAAACTAATCATTCTGTGAGAAATTTAGAATATACTGCACCAACAGCATCCATACTAAGGGCCTTGCACTAACGACAGAATGCGTTATTATTTTTTTCTTTTCTCTTCTTCGTTTGATCAGGTAACTATTTTATTACGTTAATACATTATAAAATAAAACAACTACTGACTGTTGAACATAGAAAAGGAGTACGCCGTGTATAGAAAATCGGAGCGCATGTTCAGTGCTAGCAATACATACTGACCAAACGCTCCATGTGAAAGGGTACTTAGGTAAATCCCAGTTAAACTTCATTAGATAAACTGGCCGTCATCTGCATCAAAATTCACACGCTGTATTCCCGAAACGTTCTTGCCATAACATTACTTATTTGGAATAATATATTTAAATTAATGTAATATCAATAAACCGCCCATCTACGGGGATCTTAATTCTGCCTTACCGCTCCGTTTCTTTGAATAATGCAGAAGAAATATTTGATTCACGTCACGATTTTGTTTTTTTTTTAACAAAATTCAATAACTGACGAAGAAACAGTTAACATTTTTAAATAAAATTTACATAAATTAAATATGTATACCATTGTTTTCAGTTACTTTTGTATCGTCTTTTCTCAGGTTAATTACAGTTTACATGAATACTGCAATGAGATATTTTCCGTAAACATTTAGTAATGCTTCAAGGAATTTTTTTCTGCAAAAATGACAAATTCAATTAACTAAATATATACAAACTTACCATCTGCAAAGTAGTAAGATACTTTTTCCACCACAAATATTTCTGTACTTGAGGACCCATAGCACTTAACATATAGTAGAAGTACATGATGATGTGCACGAAACTGTTTAAGAAACCGAAAAAGGTACTGTGGCCACCTGAAACAATTATTGTAATTTCAGAATGAATTTCGATGATCCTACTGAAGAGAAACAACGTAATACAATAAATTTTTTAAAGATCCATCACCTCCAAACATACCTGGTGTATATTTAACGCCAAACCAAACAGACATAGGCATTATTCCATGATGAATGATGTGCAGAGTAGTTATATGATCATTTTTCTTCCGTAGAACAAAAAATATCTGAAAATAAAGAATATACATAAAGGAAATATCAAGAAATTAGATACACAATGTTGATATTGCTAAATTATTGGCAATAGCAAAAGAAACTATCAATATAAGGATCAAAATAAGTCTATTAAAATAAACTTAAATTGTCAGTGTTTAGACATGAAAGTATGTTTCTTCAACTTTTTTGTGTCGGTGCATTCCAAAGTTTTTTATTCAAGTGCCAAATATCAATCTTATAGGCAGTATTTTGTAAGAATATAAGTTAAAGAATAAATTTTAAAACGTATTTAAAACGTATTGGAGAAGATCTAGAACTAAGCACTAAATGAATAAGTAAGGGATGTTTCTAAAGCTGCTATTAATAGAGTACTTCAATAACAAGAATTGCTATATTCATACTATACGATTTTTGAAAATAAACAAAGAAAAATCAGTGTTTTGGCATCTATATTTTCTTTATTGATGCAGCATGTTTCTCAAGAATGGTCCATAATGAATATGTTTATGCGTGGTTCAACATCTTCAATATGAACTTAAATTTAATATTAGGTTGGAATAATTGGTAATTGTACTACATCAGTACACAAAGAAACAGTCATCGTTCGAAGATATACATAGATTCAGAAAAATATATTTCTTTGCCATGAAAAAGATCTACTGTACGACATAAAGTCAAGAAATTCCAGATTGTTCAGAAAAAGCGGTATCATCACTTGACTGTAGGCGCTGTAGAATATTTTTATGCAGTCAAAAAAACGCAATAATATGGCGTTGCTTCTAACTACGTATCTCAACATAAGGTTCCATTGCAACAGTTTTGTTTACGAGTAGTACCCTGCTGTAAGTCTAAACATGTCTAAATAAAACCAACACTCCTGGTCTTGGATTCTCGAATGCAGGGAAATAAATTCATTTCACTTAAAAAGTTCCGGAGTATATTATTATCTATATGTATATTTACAATTCTTGAAGCTTTATATTCCTTTAGTACCACTTTATCACTACACACTTTAGACCACTATCTTGTTCGGCGAGAACGATATACAGGGTGAGTCAAAATTTACTCCCCAGCGACCGGATATATATATTCGAAAAAAAAATAAAACAAAAAATTAGAATACTAAAATCACAAAAGCGGAGCGGTTTTCGGAAAATTTTGTAAAGAAAAATTCAGTTTATAATTTTTTTGTTTAATATTAACACATTTAAATCCATACAAAATAAGAAATAGCAACAACGAAGATCCTTCAGGCTTTGGCTAGCCTTCAACAATATTACGTCAATACACTTCTGTAATCTGTGGTAGAAACTTCTGGCAACAAATCAGAAATTAGCTTCATTTATTTCCGCTACTGCTTCATGAACCCAGCTAATAACATCATCCTCGGCGTATTCTCTGTTAGTATAAGTAAACCCTGCCATTTTGAACTCAACAACAAATACTAAAAGTCAAATAAATATTATACATCACTGTCAAGTAAATCCGTGTCAACAAGATTTTTGTCCAGCTAACTTGATTAGCCAGTCGAAAATTACGTATTATAATTGAACTAAAATTAATAATTTATTCGAAAACGGCTGCGCTTTCGTTCTTTTAGTATTCTACATTTTTCTTTTATTTTATTTTTTTAGAATATATATATCCGACCGCTGAGGAGTGAATTTTGACTCACCCTGTATAAGCGATACATATCGAAACCGGTATATGTCTGGTGGACTGCTGAGTAACTTAGCTGTTTACTATAGATTTTCCAGGTGTAATAGCGGGTTCCTTCGAACGACTTTTTTGTGTATCGCTGTTATAACTGTCATTTTAAAAATATTCCGTTATAAAAATACCCCGTTCTGTACATATAGATTGATATATACCAATCATTTAAAAATTGGTGACTTTAGGGCTGTCCATAGCCCAAAGTAAGCTCATTTTGTGCTAAGTTCATTGGAATCGATTTATTTTGATCCATAGGTCACGTAATAAACAGGCAGCATGTTCAATGCTGCTCTAAATTATAAATAACTTTACAATTCCTTTTTAAACACCTTTCGAACATTGATAAGTACAGAAATATATATTGAACAAATTTAACGATACCCAGCAAGATATTCAGTTTACTAATTATTTTGCATTACAATGATGAGCAGTGCACAACCTCGACTGCGATTTTAAATGCCAAAAGCCATTACAAACACTTAAATAATATAATTAAGTTCCAAAGTCAGCCATCAATCGTTAAGCAAACTCTGAAAGAAGCGGTCAAGGCCAACACCTACCATAATAGCAGCATTCAAATTTCATCAGTTAACTAATCCGCTAAGCTATTAGATAAGTGATGAAAATTACTTTTTAAATAATGTTGCACTGGTAAAAAGTGACAAGATTTTGCTCAAACGTAATACTTACAGTATCCATGAACTCCGTAAACTTTGAGAAAAAATACCACCATGAAGCGTTCACCATCTGAAATCAATACGTCGGTATATTTTATTTATTTTCTTATTACATATTACAGTCTAGGCATCAGAGGTTGAAATTAATCGGATTCTTCGAATAACTGCTACTGAAGTTTATTATTTTTTGATCACTTGTTTATACCCAAGAGAGAAGAAATTAAAATGGGCACTAAAATTCGAAGTGCAACATATTGTTTATTTATTAAAATAAACTATATCCAGCAGGCAAATGCCCATTTATAGGAGTATATCAAAAGGTACATGAGTGTCAGGAAACGATAATAAACACACACAAAAAAAGTAGGTACTACTAATATCAGGAATACAAAAAAAGTAAAATTTAAGATGAACAAAAAACATTTTCAATTATGCAGCATAGAAAATAAATGTTTCTTAAATTGTTTTAAACTGATACAAAATATATCAGTAATATCACAGATTTCAAAAATTTTATAAACAATATGTACTTATTGGACTAACGAAATGATGGAAAGAATTTGGAATAGGTACATAAAATGTACCTATTGAAGTAAACCTAGGTATATGAAAGCATTTATACCTCAGTAATTCAGGTGATTAAACCAGATTATGTATGATCATATAAAGGGTGTTTCTTAAGTAGAGGTCAAAAATCCAGAGGAGTATTCTGTGGTCAAAAATAAGGATTTTTGTTGTTACATGAATGTGATCTTAGGACAGCCAGTAACAGCGTGTCATAAATAGAAAAAAATCAGTTTTTAGAGATAGTTTAACCAAATTCGGTGTGCACATTTAGTATGATAGTAGGTATGAAACAAAAAATTACCAACTTTAGAAACTTAGTAATGGCGGAGGTGTGGATATCATCGATCATTATTTGCCAAAAAATATATACAGGCTGTATCACATAAGAGGGCCACTCCCATGTATCTCGCTTAATATGCGAGACACGTCAAAAATCTTTAATTGTTTTTTGTTGCATTTTTGGAGGCCTTTACGCTCGTAAAAGGTGGAAGGTATCAATTTTGCAATAAAAATTTATTACCAATAAGTTTTCTCTATCTCTTAAAATAAAAAAGTTAGACAGCCTTAAAGTTTGAGCACTTTACAGGTTTTTTTGTTATTACTCATAAAGTTGGCCATGGATCTCAAATTTGTTGTTACGAGCATAAAGACCTCCAAAAATGCAACAAAAAACAATTAAAGATTTTTGACGTGACTCGCATATTAAGCGAGACACATGGGAGTGGCCCTCTTATGTGATACAGCCTCTATATCAACCTGTATAATATTACAAATAAAATAACTCTTTATTCTCTTCACGTTTTGTTTCTCTTTCTTTATATTATACTTTTTTGTATTCCAAATAGATTTTCAACAAAATTGACTTATTTGATCAAGTGCATTTTTACGATACTCATTACAGTACTTAAAATAACAAAATAATTAACTAACAATGGAATTACTTTATTATAACAAATGTTGGAAACGGCCACCTTCAGCCAAAATATATGCTTCAGATCTTTTTTAAATTGCAGCTCGAGCACGTGTAAAAGTTCCAGGAGTAACCTTGTAAACTAACGTTTTGAGATATCCCCAAACAAAAAAATCAATAGAGTTCATATCGGGTGATCTGAGTGGCCAAGGTTGACCTGATTTTTTAGTGGCTGGTCCAATCTCGTTATTACTGAATCTTCAGAGCAATCAAATTAAAATGTGGGGGAGCTCCGAGGTGCATAAACCGCATTCTTTGTCTTAGCGCATAGGGAATATTATCAATTAGTTCAGGTAAAACGTTTTCAAGAAAATATCTGTAGGACGCACCGGTTCCTTGGTCAAAATCAAAGCCCGACAAGAAAATTTTCAATAATACCCACCCATACATTCAAAGAAAACTGATGTTGAAATCCATTATGGCATTAGGGTTTTCATCAGACCAAACGTATTTCTTGTGGGAGTTTATTATAACATCTCTCAAGAAATGAGCTTCCTCCGTAAACAATATGCCAGCGGTAAAGTCAATATTTGTTAATTTTTTTGAAAAATCCAGTGGCAAAATTGTAGGCGAGCAGGATATTCTTGAGGCAGTAAGGCTTGAACCCTTTGTATGTGATACGGGTATAACTGTTGATGCTTCAGAACGGACCAAACTAATTTATCATTCACATTAAGTTTTGCAAAGATCTTCCTAGCTCTAGTATTTGGGTCTTCTTCAATTTCGTGAAGAATAGCTTCTTCCAACTCAGGCGTTCTAACACTCAAAGTTCTTCCAGGAACTGGACCTTTCTGAAATTAACCTGACTTCAGAAAACGTTGAGAACATTTCTGAACATTCTTGGACATGGATGATTTGAAAATATTTTCATATAAACTCGCCTAGTCTCAGTACCTTTTTCCATCTACAAGGCCATACATGTAATCCATATTGGCCATTTCAGCATTTGAATATGCATAATCCAGTATTAAACCTTTTCTTTTTCAAAAATAAGCTTAATTTCACAATACATAATATTAAATAAGATAGCAGCTCCCTATTATTGCTGTTTTGCATGGCCTCC
This sequence comes from Monochamus alternatus, assembly GCA_037114965.1. Classification (NCBI taxonomy): domain Eukaryota; kingdom Metazoa; phylum Arthropoda; class Insecta; order Coleoptera; family Cerambycidae; genus Monochamus; species Monochamus alternatus. The sequence continues at coordinate 24,326,354 of CM073430.1, forward strand.
CTAAAATACGTTTACATAATTTATGTAACAATGCACTTGATGAAATAAATCAATTTTGTTGTTAATCGGTTTGAAATACAAGGAATTGTAAAGAAACAGTAAGTGAGGATAATACAAAGAAGACCTATTTTATTTGTAATATTATACTAGTACGTCACTGGTAAGTTTCTAAAGACATAAAAAAAAACCTTCAGTAGAAATTTTATCGTCAACAGAATCTTTGACGCCTGGACTAATATTCGCTGTTTAACTTACCCTTATCGTGCTAGGTTTATTTGAATAGTCTACAGGCTGGCACTTTAAACTGTATTCGCCGGTAAACCACCCTCCCATGCCTACCTGAAAGAAATAAATATCTCCTACAAATTTCGTATGTAACATGAGATTACAAGTTGTACTAATGAATAAGTAATTAACTCCTAAATAAACATAAATCTCACCTCATACCATATCCATATGCTGAATAAAACTTGTATGAAATTATATATTACTAACACCCATTGTAATTGGAAAGGTTTCCTATTTTCCATTAACTTTGGTCCTAATACCTGGAAAATATAGAAGAAATAAATTAGCATTAAAAATATGAAGGTATGTGCACATCATTTCTAATCTTAAACCTGCTCTATATTTAATAATTGTTTCAAAAATGCATGTTAAAATTGTTCCCATTCGTTATTTTTGCGGTTCTTTTATCAACCTTCAGTCATGATAGGAACGAATTACAAACAATGAAGTATGCTAAACTAGCAATTGCAATAATGAACACGTGTATGTAATTTATTTTTTAATTATTTAATGCAAAAACTAAAATGACCCGTAAATTACCACTGGTTCTATTATCTCCTATTTATTGACTAATTTTGTAAAATTAGGAAATTTACTAAAATTTATGTGTATTAGAAGTACCAGTATAACTGATTTGTCCCGTAAAAAGTATTAAATGTAAAGCAGGGGAGAGTAAAATATTTTGGAGAAAATATTTTTATTTTTTTAAATATTTATACAGGGTATTCAGTAAAGAATGGACCATACTTTAAGGTTAGTTTCCTTCGACAAAAACAATGTAATTTAAAAAACTTTCTTCAGTACAGTTTTTCCTTAAGACTAGAAATTGAAACCCCGTGGCTTCTAACGAAGTACTACAGTATTCGAGTAGATGTCGCTACAGAAAATACGTTTATAGTAAAATAGTACTATTATTTCATTCATGTCAAATTTTACCAGAATCCGGGCAAAAAAGAAATACACTGCAAGCGAGATGCATGATCTTTCATGTCGCTCGCCGGTCACATATTTGGATTAAAAGGGTCGTAAAACCTTCCTATTAGCAATCGCCGCGCCGGCTTATTGCTTTGAAAATGTTTTTGTCCGGTATGACGTGTTTACACATAAAAGAAGGCACGTGGTTAACCATCCTAGACCTTTTTATTCTATATTTTATTATTTATTCGGACTCAGACTAGAGTAGGTGAGAACGTGCGGATCTCCAAGTAGGCATTTTTATTGTGTTATTGTTGTGCTGTGAAAAAATTGAAAAATATGAAGAATTATGGAGAAACAAATTACGAAAATTGTATACTGCCAGAAATTATACAGTATGAAAGAAAAGTATGGAATAAATTCATTATTTCTAAAACAACAAAGTTTCATGAAATTTCCTCGGACACGTCGATTTTGCTTTTTAAAAAGACTCTTTTTTCTATATACTCGCGACAAGAATTCAGACGACTTACGTCATACGAACAAATGAATAATTTATTATATTTTCATCAAAATATTTGAGAAACTGCAACTGATAGTAATAAAACTATATACTACACTAAAAGTTTGCATTATATATTGCACAAAATTGCAAAAAACAAATGTTTTTAACGCAACCAAATATCGAAAATTACGTTGACAATAAAAACAAATGTGTAACGTCAGCAGTGACGTAAGACGTCTGAATTCTTGACGCGAGTATACCAACGCATTTCCGACGTTCATTTGTTTTCGCGTGATGACGCCATCGGATATTTTTTTTAATAGAGCCCCTATATTTTTTCATCGGATTCTTGTATAGCTTAACTTGCTGAATTCAACTTTCAGAGATAATAATAATAATTTGTTGTTGTTAAATTGTTTCAAAGTAAAGAGTTCTATTTTGTTTCTGCCAGTTTCTGAGGTGACTTGATTTAATTTGTTGTTTTTGCTATCAAAAGATGTAATATTCTAACATGCAATCTAATAAAACAAAATAATAAATTAGGGGGTCAAATACGATTAAGGCAACCAGAATTTAATTATTAATTAATTAATTATTAGTTGATTATTGTTAAGTTGTTTTAAAAATAAAAAGTCCTTATTTTGTGATACTGCCGATGAATTCACTATATCCATTTTACTCTCAACCAGCCCATGACAGACACAAATGGGATCCAATTTTATTGGATCGGTTATTATTTTTTTCTCGGAAAGTTGAAGGAATAAAGTATTGAAATTATACATTTTTGAATTCAACAAGTTAAGCTCTACAAGAATCCGATGAAAAAATATAGGGGTTCTATTTAAAAAAATATCCGATGACGTCATCACGAGAAAACAAATGAACGTCGGAAATAAGAAAGCAAAATCGACGTGTCCGAGGAAATTTCATGAAACTTTGTTGTTTTAGAAATAATGAATTTATTCCATACTTTTCTTCCACACTGTATACAGAAATATTCCTAAAGGAAAAAGATGTATAGATCCGCAATATATAAAGGATGCACAAATTAATAAAAAAAGTAGTTATATTTTGTGATTTTTATCTTCATCCCTTACATTTTTTAAAATCTATTCCAAATAGATTACTGCCACGAAAATAAAAAAATTAAAAATTTTAATTAGATTTTTATTTATTTAATTATTACATTTATTTATTTATTAAAAACTATTCCATAAGAATTTTAAGCTATGGAATAAATAGTAACCAAGACAAAGAATGTAAGTACTAAAAATACTATAAAATCGATATATCTATGCTTCCAATAAATAACATCCAGATACATAAACATGAAAAAATGAAATACACAATTACAACTATATTTTCCACTCCACAAGGGACACGACAGTTTGTGGCTATATGTAAGACGATGTTTATTTTGTTTTACTTTAATCAACTTTGTTTTACTTTTACTGAATACTTTTGGCAAAAATTACAGTTTTAAAAAATATTAGATTTTTAGTAATTAGAAAAGCCCATTAATGCATTTCTTAAGCATGTAAAGCAATTAGTAAACTAAAATATAGAATTAAAATATTAATATTACTATTAAATTGTAGCGTATAAGTGAGTTTCACTAGCCTATTTCTATTTTTTTTAAATATGGAATTAAAATATTAATATTACTATTAAATTGTAGCGTATATCTAAGTGAGTTTCACTAGCCTATTTCTATTTTTTTTATTCATAATGAAATTAGTAAATCTATAAATATGGTTCAGCCCTAGATTCAGAGACGCTCTATATAATTAGAGCATTTGAAACATCCTTAAATTATTTACACATTATTCATAAAACCGTTTCTTTGGAAATTGAAATTTATTTATTTTTCTCTGCTATTGTTTCTAACCTTGCATAACTTTTAAAAATCGAAAAAATGGAAGCGGTGAAGTATCTCCGTTCCCTCAGTATCTTTATTTTTTAGGCGTTGTTTACAAAAATAATGATTTGATCAACCATAAAAAATATCTCTTTTAAATTTCAAGCTGATACGTCATAAATTGGCGTTATTACGGAAAAACGATTTTATTAGTTCAACTTAAACACCCTGTATTTTTTAAATGATGCATTTTTGTATATAGGTAAGTAAAGTTAAATCGTTATATTTTACAGTAAACAATACGCAGTTCACGAGATGACTTGCTTTTTTGTTTCACTTTGCATATGATATATATGTGTATACTAATACCTATTCGAAAAACCAAAAAAAAGCTTTTTTTCATATACATTTATTTGAACTTTGCGAATTATAATTAGCCCAAGACCCATTAAAATAAGGACATAACACTAAGTAACACCCTGTATATAAATTATCGAGAATAAATGAATTTATAAATTGTTACAAATAATGAGTTTGCATTATGTTATAATTTTGTACGTTTTAATTCAAATAAAATATAATTTTGCGGTATAAAATTAACATGATTTTGTTTTAGTCATCAATAAATATGACTACCAGTTAATAATTACGTTATACTAAATTAACCGCAATAACTGGTACTTAGTTCGTGAAAAATACCCTATCGCATTTGTGAGTTCATTCATAAAATTAGATTTAACGAGTGCGACATCTATTTCAAACTAAGCCAACTAAGGGTCAAACGAATTGTAAATAATGAATGAATATTTTATGATAACTTTATTCCAATATAACTTTTTTAATAAGAAAATGCTGGCGAAACTATGAATTAAACTGTGACCAGCTTACTATTTAGAAGACAACGAAGTAAAATATATCATAATTCCTTAATAATCTGAAGAAATAATCGTTTGTTTTTAAAACGCTAAAAAACGTACATGTTTAGAATTTAATGTCTCACAAAATAATTACATATCTCAAATTATTTTTGCTTTGTTATCTTTGCCTATACTTTGTCAAATGTGGTGTAAAATTGTATTACTTGTTTTCAGTGTTTTAAAAAGATATATTGGAATAAAAAAAGGTCTGTTTTCTATTAGTTTTCTATATAAACTAGGCAACCAGTAATTATCGGTTTCTGTCCTTAAGATGTCGTAGGCCTAAAATAGTACTTCCCTTATTTCATTTTTTTACAATAATTTTGGGTAATTATACTCAAATTTTGAAAAAGAAATTTTTTTGTGAGATAAACGCAAATATCTAATTGATTTTTGACTTAAATATTCAAGGAATTCTGAGTGCCTGTGCCACTATATTATTCCTTTCAGTTTTTTTTTAAGAACAGAGATTTTATGAAAATTATTAGTTATTCGTATTATATTATTCGTATGTATTAGTTACTTAATTATATTAGTTATTGTAAAAACAGCCTTCGATTAGTTTTAAAAAATATATACTTGTTACATGTTGCCAAATTGCACTAAACTAAGTAGCTATCGGACGAATATTTCAAAAATACATTTAAAATTAAGATTTTGTTTGTGCTATTAATTTATTATTTTTTAAATGTAAATCTGCAACAAGTATACCTTTTTTAAAACTCATCCAAGATTGTTTCAATAACTAATCAGAAAAGATGAATATAATGGGACAAGCGCTCAGAACGCTCTATACATTTATCTTAAAAATCGATTAAATATTCGTGTTCATCTCACAAAAAATCCTTTTTTCCAAAATTTGAATATAATTACCCAACAAATAAGAAAATTATCGTAAAAAATGAAATAAGAAGTTCTTTCTCAGGTCAATAACTTATTAAGAAAGCAAAATTGTACTAAGGTAAATTGATTTAAATCAAATTATTTTTGTCCAAAGAAGCTAGCCTTAAAGTATGATCTATTCTTTACATAACGCCCTGTATATCATTAGTAGATTCATTAGATGTTTAGATATTTTATTATCAAATTAAGTTCATTGTTACCTAATCTGTAACTATTGTTAAAGTGATAAATAAAATAAAAATTTGTAAATAAAAAATATTTGCTTTTGAAAATATTTTTGTTTGTATGGTTTTTGATCTCAGTAAATTATATTTGTCATTAAAAAGGATATCTATAGCTCTACTTTTTATCCTTTTTTTTTAAACTGTTACGGATTTTTTAAATAAATTGCCTTGATTTTTCCATGATATTTCCTAATTCCTTAATTTCCTTAATATCGGTCAGTGGTCGCGCGGTTTAAGGTGTCAGTACTTGAATCGAGGTGACTAGATCGCTGTGGGTTCGACCCCCGCAGCCGGTAGACCGTATATAAGCTATATTCGTGGAGAGGTTTGGCGGCCTCTCTGCGGGTATGGTAGGGTGGAAGAATGTTGGCTTGGGTCAATGTGAGAGATTGATACCGGTTGACATTTGACTACACCCCTAATTAATGAGGTTTTCCAGGTTTCCCTCATTCCTGCATTGAATGGTGGTTAGGGTCTACCAACGTAAGTCGTTCCTGGGCGCAAATGCGGCCTGCTTAATAATAATATTCCGCCCTCTCTCCCGCACAAGTCTTCGACTTCTGGGCTAATCCTCGTGATTAGAATGAGGGGTAGAGATATTATTATTATTCGTTCAAATGTTTTCTTTATCCATGTGTTGTAAGTAGAGATACCCAAATATGCAAATGAAAATATTAAAAATATGCATAGAATTTAATCAAAATATGCACAAAATATTTAAAATATGCAAATAGAAAAATATTTGAAAAATTAAATTTATTGTTTCACTTAAAAATAAACAATAAAAACAACAACAGCAAACGATTAAAATACAACTTCACTTAGACACAAAACAATCGACGTGATAACTTCGATAATCAGAAATAAAATAGAGAAATGGATTATTAAGTAGCCTACTTATAGGCTACTACTACCTACTCTTACATTTTAATTTACCAAGATTTTGCTTTTATTATCTAAGATGATAGTTGTATTCGCACAACACCAAAATCAGGTTTCCAATCATCAAGTACATGCGCAATCCAACTACATCTGATGTTTGCAACTGTTCTACGAAGAGGGCAAATAAATATCTCATACAAAAATATCTATCCCTGTATTATCCGGCTATAAAATGTATGGACGAACCAGAACTGTAGGTAGACCTATTTATTCCAAAATTCTAAATGACATCTTTCAATTTAATACCCTCGTTATAAGTATTTACTCTAAAATGCGAAAAAAATATACGTACAGATTTACCATTACCTAGATCTAATGGTCACTGGTCACTAGATGTAAACATATGCTACTTGCTACATTCTGCGTTATTTGTCAGTTGCCTCCTTACCTATGGGTTTTTAATGGTACCCACAATATGATAGATGACTTGATGTTGTGACCATTCAGGTCGAGCATTGAATAGCTAGCGACCACTAGATGTAGACACATACTAAGTACTACGTCTCGCGCACTGTAGAAATATATATGTATCTCAAAACATCAAGAAATCTAAACAAGCCAGGATATTGTTAATCAAGACTTAGTTTACTGTTTCCTTCCATGTAGATATAGGTATATGAGTAGCATTATCAAATTTTCCCTTGATTTAGTTTTTGTCTAATTTTTATGATAACTGATGAGATTATTAAGTTCAATACAAGTACCCTATTAGATCAACACGCCGCAGGTATACATTATTATAAACCATCTTCCTATTTATATAAATAAACAACCAAATTATTCTATTAATGAGAATAGTAAACAGAAAGATTTTTGCCTTGAATCTATTGACGTCTGCATTAGTGTTTACGTCGTGAAGAAAACGACGTCTTCCATTGTGATTATTATTATTTTTTTTTTTTTGTAAATTTAAAATCTTACAATCAAGGTTAACCGCCAATTACAAATAATTAAGTTAAATTAATACATAGGACGTTTTTTAGAATCAAACAAGTTATGAGTTTAATTCTGGTGTCTTTTTCTTAGCTTTTTCAAATTTTTGAGTCTACAATAAAACTATCAAACTTTGGTTAATATCAGTCTAAAATGGCAAAGAAAGAAGAGAAAAGGAAAATACTCACTGGTCACTAGATGTAAACACATGCTACGTACTACATCTAGGGTTACTAACTAGTTGCCTTACCTATGGGATACTGATAAAAGCTAGCAAGCTCGAAACTGGTATATTTCTGGTGGTGCCGCTGACGACTGACCGTGATTGTTTACTATATGTTTTTCAGGTGCAATTCAATGACGGTCGGAGCATTAGCCCATTAGTATTTATTTCTTAAAATTCCACTTTTGAAAATATCGTAATCGCCGATAACGATCGGGGGTTTTCAATGGTACCCACAATATGGTAGGTGGCTTGATGTTGTGACCATTCAGGTCGAGCGAATAGCCAGTGACCACTAGATGTAAACACCTGCTAAGTACTACCTCTCGCGCACTGAAGAAAGAGGTATCTCAAAACATCAAGAAATCTAAACCAACAATCCAGGATATTGTTAATCAAGACTTAGTTTATTGTTTCCTTCCATGTAGATATATATATAAGTACCATTATCATCATTATCAAATTTATTTTTTGTCTAATTTTACAACAACTGATGAGATTATTAAATTCAATATTTAATACACAAGTATCCCATTAGATTAACACGCCACAGATGTGCATTATTATAAACCGTATTCCTGTTCATAACAGAAAGATCTTCGCCTTGAATCTATTGCCATCTGCATAGTTTTTACGTCGTGAAGAAAACGGCGTCTTCCATTATGAATATTATTTTTTCCAAATTTCAAATCTTAGACCCAAGGTTAGTCGCCAATTACTAACAATGTAGTTAAATTAATACATAGGAAGTTTTTTAGAATCAACAACTTATGCGTTTAATTCTGGTGTCTTTTTCTTAGCTGTTTCAAATTGTGAGTCTACAATAAATCTAACTATCAGACTATGGTTAACAACAAACTAAAAAGGTAAAGAAAGGAAAGAAAAGAAAAATACAGAAATTGTTGCTCTTTTCCGTGATATTTCCTTGTACAAGAGCATTTTAAAAGGTATGAAAATATTTTACAACCAATTTTAGCTCATGTTTTTAAAATGATTCTATTTAGATAAATACCTTACAAACTTACCTTAACAACATAAACATAAGTGAGACATATTCCAAGTGTGTAGAACGGGCTAGACATCAAAGGAAAATTGGCCGTTCTGGCATCTGAAAATCAATAAGCAAAGTTAAAAATAAAACTGGCTACAAAGCACAAAGACATAAATAGCTTTTTAAGAATGAAAAATTTATACTTCCGCCCTATATGCAACTTTAATATAATCAATATCAAAATTGAGTGCCTAGGCTATGTTAAATTTCTTTCAATTTGTCTTTTATCTATTTGTAATAAATTTTTAACAGTCAGTAAACACAATGAAGCAAATCATGCATTTATAATGATTACGATTGGTTGAATTAGCTTTGGTGTTATGTATGTAATGTTATTACATTCATATCTTTATGTTGTATGTAAATTTGAATGATAACTGGGTAAAAGTTATTAGTAGAGTCCCTACTGATAAGAAGAAGGTAATTTTTTAGATCATTTTAAGGAAAATAGTTCCTCAGTTGTTATTGACCCGTTAAAATAAGCAAAAATTTTATAGAGAATAACGTTGCCCCCACACTGATGCAGTAGCATTTTTTAAAATTGGCGATTAAAGAAGTGGCAGTCAATTATTGTCCTAAAATGCTGCAGACAACTAATTATAAAACAAATATAGGGAACACGTTATGCAAAATTTTTATATACCAACATTTCTCTTGTGCGCGCTTAATAGAGTAAAATAAAAAATAAGAGACAGTTTGTTTAATCTTTGCTTCCCGCATCAATGATATATGCATATTAATAGATATGATGTTTTTTAATTAGTGCAATAAAGAAATTAGAATAGCTAAATGAATAATTTCACATAGAGGACGACGTAAAAAATATATTGTTAACGATATACAACCAGTACTATATTATAATAAAAATTGCGATGTGTTGAACAAAAATCTTAAATATCATATTTTAGAAAACATATGTAAATACAATAAAATAGTCCATGTCTCAACAACTCATACTGTCTTCTAGACGTTGAGCAATAATTTTTATAGCACAAATTACTACTAAGTAATACACGCTCAAATTTCAGGCCAGAAAACTTGATATGTTTCAAAGTGTTTTCAGTTTTACACATTTCTTTTGCTTTTGTATTTTAGCGTTATTGTTGTAAGAAGGCCCTGGTAGCGCCAAATAATTCTTCTACCACTTCAGAAGTGAGATTCATAATTCACTTTGACATCAGGACCTTGTGTGTACTTATCGAATGTACATCCGCCGCAATACAGTACTTTCGAAAAGTAACGAATAAATTCATTATTTTTGAAATTGATAAGTTTTCGAAAAAATCTCCTGGCACGTGGACATACGACCCACATTTGTGACGTCATCGTTGTTCGAGATATGAAGTCATCGACATTTTTTTTAAATAGCAACCCCCAATTTTGACCATGTCATTTGAAAGAGCGTATCATTCTACATACGAATTGTCAAAAATCATGGTTGCCTTAGCGACCGAGAATTTTTTTTATTGCTGTCAGATAAAAACTTGAAATCGTATTTTATTAAATATTGTTTTTTTTTAGTTATTTCCTTAGTTCTTATCTTTTGTTTGGCAAAAGCAGTGCGTTTGAACTGTTTATTGAGCAGTAACTTTGTCATTTTATACAAAAAAAAAATGGTTAAATTAACTGAACTAGAACGAATTGAAATTGTTTGCATGATCGGATTTGGAGACAGGATGCGCACCCAAAAAGAAGTAGTTGAATTATTCAATGAAACTCATCCTGATCGACATCCCATTAGCCAAAGCAAGTTTAAATATTTTTTACGTGAAATCTATTAGACTTTTATTATAATTTTTTGGTGATATCGACATATCCTGAAAGTTTTTGAGTTATAGGCCTTGGACGTCAAAAATAAAACTAATTTAATTAATAATTTCATAATCTCTTTGCCAATAATTCAAATTTGGAACATTTATTCAGACTATTATGACGTATCACCTCTTAAAACTTTACTGAAATCTATATACTGGGTGGTAATTTTCTCAGGTTAACGCCATTCCCCCCCACCCCACCCTTACACGATCAAAACTTTAACAATAGTCGTATTTTTATTAAGCAAATAACAACATTGAAAGGGTTGCGTTAATCTTTAAAAAATAGCCCTTGAGAAAATCAATTACAGACAACCATTCTTGAGAAAAATGACATTACTTGTATGTATGTATGCTTCGGTGGCAGATGGATGTACGAAGTGGAACAAAGAAGTGCGGCGTGGTAGCCCAGTGGGTAAATCTTTCATTTTAAGTAGTAATATTATCGTTGCCATATATTTTCTGTAAACGTATTTAAATTTACTGAGTCCAAATGTGTTAAAAGTCGCGATAATGAAAAGAGTATAAATAAATATAAATAACAAATCAGACCAAACAGGTAACAGCTTTTAAATGATCGATAATCAATAAACCATGTTAAATACTAATTATACATATTAGTATGTATTACATATCTACGTTAACAATAACATTAAAATAGCAAAGATAGTGTCTAACGAACAACTCGTTACACAAAATGAAACAAGTTACAACATTATCATTAAATAAAAACTATGTCAACAGAAAATTTACTGGATAACATTTGCTATTTATTTGTTTAAACAATATTTATGTGTTTTAGTCAACTAAAACATTCCATTCCATTTAATGGGTGACGCAAAGGGCACTAGTTATACGTAACCGTATTTAGATCCTTTTTTATTCGTTTCTATTTTTCTACCATTACATTCTACAGAAAAAAGTATATCTGGACTACCCTTTTTATTTAAGACTTAATTTTCTACAACAAAATTGCTAAAGTCATAGTACCTGTCATTGCCAATGTATTCATAAACAAAATGTAGCTCATAATTGATGAGTACTAGACAGATATTTTCCAAAATGCAAGGACAAGTATTCTCTTCATTTCCGATTTGATTTTACAAAAATTTCACAGCTCCTTTTCTTCTTCATGAAGTTTCGAGAGCCTACTTATTTTGCAAAAACAATTAATAATTAAAAAAACTATATAGCAATACGTTTAATTGGTAAAATTGTTACCTTTATTAGACATGTTCAGGTAGATTATCTGGAATCACATACCATATTTCATTACCTACACTTACAAATTTACTCGCCTGGTTTATCCAAACCATCTACAGGTACAGGTACAGGTAGATATTTTTTACTTATAATTTAAAATTGGCCTAGCGGTTTAAGAAGATATTTATTTACAAAGATTACAATTTTGGGTAAAATTTCAAGGAGCCCCAAGACATTATGTATCCAATTGTTTGCCTAGTATTTTTTGATCAATTAGTTACAGGCCACATAACACAACATGACAAACTTGAAATTTACTTGAGTGAACTATTACAATATAGTTAATTTATTTATTTTACACTTTTTCTTCATTTATTTGCATAGAGAACATTTTAATGAATAGCCTTTATTGGTCGTGAGTTGATTAAATTTCAAGCATGTTTACATTTTTCCCCCAGGGAGGCTCAGACCAGTTCTAGGGGAGGGCTCAGTCCCAGCTGACGCTGCATTTCAAGAATGGACTGGACGAAGAGGGTCTACATAATGGACCACACGTTTACCAAATTTGGTTACGATGGACTAGAATTGTACATATCGGGAATCAAATCGGCATGTGATACACATATTCAATGTTGTACATTACTAATGGGTAGACAAATTTGAATTTCAAAAGTGAAATCCAATATAATTCTTCGTGCTTACAGTGCAAATGATTTCGATCGAACCCATTACGTTTCTCAGCAATACAGGATATTAGCAATAAAAGTGCTAATACTAAAAGGGCTTTTATATATATATATATATATATATATATATATATATATATATATATATCATATATATATATATATATATATATATATGATAAACGCAACAAAAAAACTATTAGGAAAAAAAACGAATACTGTTCATACAAATGCATTTCAAAAATTAAAATACAACTGCAATATTACAAACTAAGGTATGACTAAGATTAAGTAAAACCTTCTATAACGCAATTCGTTTGTAATTTCTTTTTTGCATCAGTATTCATGAAGTAAACAGTTTAAGTTTCCCAGAAAATTCTTAAAACTGTAACGTTCAACAACATTGCAATCTGTCACCTGCTGCTGTTAACCAAAAAGTATTATTAGTCATAGTAATATTGTGGCTAGTGCATTTTGCTTCTGTGCTTGTTTGAGAAAAACTACCTGGCGTCGAGACGTTTGTACGGTAAACGCTTTTCGCAAACGTAAGTCATTTTGAACACTTGTAACTATTTCATATTTTGTTTTGTGTTGCGAAAAGAGCTCTAAAATAAACCATTCACAGTAATATATATATATATATATATATATATATATATATATACTTATTTGCAATTATTATGTACAAACACCTGACAATTCTGGCATGGTATGTGACCTACGCTGTCACATATTCAAGATCTATGTGCTATCATAATTATGTTACCGATGGTCAAAGAAAAAGTTGTTAAATAAAATTTGTTTCGTTTGGTGCAATTTATCATCCAGCAAAATAAAGGCACTCATATTCCGGACACCCTGTATTACAAGATCTTCTGCAGATTAGAATAAAGATATGAGTTATTAAAAAAACAGTAACGAATGTATTTTTGAGTTTTTAATGATTCCCTGTTGGTTTTTGCCGCACGGTGACATTTTTTGTTGTAGAATTTATATAAAATGTTTTTAACTATATACAAATGATGTACATACATAAATAGTTTATTATTGATATTAATAAATAATGACGGTCAGGTATCACTCAGTATCTAAACTCTTAATCAACAAGTGCTATTCACTAAATAATTTGCTATATGTTGTAAAAAATATTTCAAAAATTTAAACCCTTTTTGGATCTATTACTCGCCCTGCTGTTACCGCCCTATGCCAATCGTTTTCATGCTCCACTAATGTACTTTGGAAACAATATATATGAAATTCTATTCAAATGCAATATATTTTAGAAAATGTGACTTGTTTTCAATATTCTCAAATACTGTTGCGAATCTATGTGTATATAAACTTTTTGTCTTATTTTCTATATTATCTGTAAAACTTACACTTATATACCTACACTAGAAAATAAAATATTGCCCTACACATTCAAAAAATTGTCGTCATTTTTTTAAACAGTTTACCTCAATTTGTACCTACCTATTATAGTCTGTTTGGAAACGAAAAAGAGTAATAAAACCCCGAGATAGAACCCGCCATGGGCGTGGTAATATTTCGTTTCAGGTAATTATCGAGTAACACTAATGCTAACAGGTAATGGGTGTACATTAATATATTTTACTGGATACATCATAGGGCAGGAGCCATTGTATTGACAGATCAATCCAGTCTTAGAGCTGAATATACGAAGACGTGCTAGTGCAGCAGAGTAAAATTCGACTTGTATTTAGTGACTATTGTGCCAGTGGATATAATATTGTTTGGGTAAAATGTCGAGCTTATCAGATTACGTACCTGCTAAACGCGTGAAAAGATGTGCGCTATCTCAGAATGAGAAGATTATTACATTAAATGTATTTAATGCATTGAAACACCAAAATCCTATCAACAGTGTTGACGACATCGTGGAAAAGTATTCCAGAATGACAGGGATTGGAAAATCGACTATCTACAGACTTTTAAAGGAAACAAAAAATGAACAAGATCCTGTAAATCCCCCAAAATCATCTACAGGAAGGACAAAATTCGTTATAGATTATTTCTTCAAAAATTTCATTCGCAAAAAAGTACACTCATTTTATTTTAAAAAAGAAATACCAACGCTAAACAAAGTTTTAAGTGAACTTTCAGAGGACAACGATTTGCCAAAAATCAGTAGAAGCAAATTATGGGCCGCCTTACGAGAGTTGAATTTTTGCTGGGAAAAGCAGAACAGGAAGTCAGTTCTTATCGATAAAGATGAAATTATTTGTTGGCGAAGATCCTACTTAATATCAATGAGAAAACTCCGTGAGGAAGAAAGGAATATTTATTATCTAGACGAACTTGGGTCAACGATGAATATACTGTAACAAAAGTATGACAAGATAAAAATGTAAAAGTTTTCGATAAGCATTTTGGATGGACTTTCAACAAGGTTCAAGGCGCCTTCAGGTAAAGGGCGAATATTAATAGTGACACATATAGGTAGTGCCAGTGGTTTTGTAGATGGCGGTATACTTTTATTTGAATCTAAAGATACAGGTGACTATCACGAAGACATGAACGCAGATGTTTTCGAAGAGTATTTTACACAGATGTTGGATCTTATTCCTCCGAGGTCTGTAATTGTCATGGATAATGCCAGTTACCATTCACGGCAGACCGAGTGGACGCCTACGACTGCTTGGAGGAAAGCCGATATAATTCAATGGTTATCCGGAAGAATACATTTCTTTTGAAACAAATATGGTGAAAAAGGAACTTTTGACACTTGTCAATCTTAATAAAGATCAGAAAAAATATGTTATCGATGAAATGGCAACAAATCACCAAATACCGATACTACGATTACGACCTTATCACTGTGAACTTAACCCAATCGAATTAGTCTGGGCGCAGGTAAAAGGAGATGTAGCGCGAAGTAATATGACGTTTAAATTAAGTGACGTGAAAATTTTGTTAAAAAATTCCTTGCAACAAGTAACTGCAGATAACTGGCAAAGATGTATACATCATGTACAAAAAGAAGAGGAGAAAATGTGGAAACTCGATAATTTAATTGACGTTACTGTGGAACCTATCGTTATCAATCTAGGACACGAAGATATTCATCAGAATATTCAGAGGACGAATTTTAATATACCTACTTTTTTATTTTCTTTATTGTACATTTATACAACACTACATTTACTCACCATAATTTGAAATTTCAAAATACATATATTTTTGTGTGAAATAAAAGTCTATTCATTAAATTTAAATAAATATTTTGATAATGATATTGAATAATTTTATTTGAAGTACTAAAAACCCTCTTAACCCAGTTATGATGCTTAAAGTAGAATCTAGTTTTGAAATGCTGTTTTTATATTGTTTACTTATAAAAGAAATGGACCGAGAAATTGAAGCGGCATAGACAAAGACGGATTGTCGGGGATTAAATTTTAACTACCTGCTACAATTTAGTACGGTACGGTACCGATAATACATAATATAAAAATATTGAATATAAGCACCAGTACTACATTTATTTACGGTTTGCATACATAATAAACTTTTATTACTCTCTTTCATTTCTAAACAGACTATAGATGTACGCTTGCTTCAGTAGTACGGATTTTGAGTTTCTGTGCAACTGGTTTTAGTATTGCAACTCACATTTTATAACAATACTAATATTTATGATAGTCTCATAATATGAATCACAAGATCATATCCTTGTAGTCATACTTAACCATTGACCATGAGTTAAAAAGTGTTATATAAATTATAGGCTACTACAAACATTGCCTAATATTCATGTAGGTATTACCATTATTTTTAAATAGTATGTACTACTCGAGTAAATCTTAACACAAAATTTAATGTCTCTTTCTTAAATTTTACTCACTGACATTTCATTTAATGCCGACATTAATTTTCACATTATAAGCACAACATTTATTATACCCGGGTATCCTTGTTAATAATGATTACGAAAATATTCCATGACTTGCAAAAACCTTAAACTGTTCTTATTTCAGTTATAGTTACATAAAAGTTGATCAGATTCTTACCAAATTTGCAAAATTCCTTTTTTAATATATCATTAATTATTTATTGTCAGGCAATAGACATGTATAAAATCAGCTGGTATGTGTTTTGCTTCAATTTTAGTAAAGAAAATGTATCAAGAAAAATTACCTATAACTTGTCATATAAATACATACACAAAGATGTTATTTTTCGAAAATTGTTACCAAAAGTAGAAATTTTCATTAAACTTTCAGTTGACAAAATTAGTCTTTTTTGTCACGCCAAAATGTTTTTCGTTGTAGAACATAAAACAGATCTTAAAATAATGTATCATTTTAATCATAATATTTTAATACAAAACAGTAACTATTAGAAACAGAACGATTACAATTTATTTTACACTACATGTAAATTGAAAGTATCGATATTGCAGTGAGTTAAATTATTTTCTTTGGCATGCAGTGTACCTTTTAACTAACATGGAATATATTGACCATAACATCAAAGATATAATTTTATGTGCGAAATTTACCGTTTTACCTTGTCCGTTTTGTACACTTTTTGAATTTTCTTCGAACTACACCACCCTTCCCGTGGTAAATGCTCGATTTCACTTTCCGAGCTCACCCTTATCTTAGAATATGAACAGTAATATACAGGGTGTTTCAGAATGATGGTCAAATATTTTATCAGTGTATTCCACAAACCATTTTAGGGGAGGGATCTTCATATAAAATTTTTCAATTTGGGTCCTCCCTGTTGAGATATTCAAGTCTCAAAATGGCGGAAAAGAAGAGTTTTTTTATTTTCCTTTAAAAACGGTTACACTTAGAAATTTCAATTTTGGTACACATTATCAGCTAGTAAAAAGCTATTTTATCTATTCCTTGACTCATGTTTCTGGAGGGCGGGAATAAGCAACCCCTAGATTTATTTCTTTCAGAACTTTTCCTGCAATGACCGATTTCAAGAAAACTTTTTTTTAAATACTACATATAATTTTACTACTTTTTTCCATCTTGTAATTTTTTTCATTCAACCAACAGTTTGCGCAGAAAAAAATAAAAATAATTTTCCTTACTCTAGATATCTTTTCGTCACCGTTACTGATAACCGCAGTAGGCGGTTGCTATGTTGATGTTTCTCTGTTGTCTTATGAAACAAATCAGTCTTGACAGTTTTGGCAAATATTTGTAAACAACTGACTCTTCCGTACAAATATTAGCGAATAAACTGACGGAATATGCATACGGCAGGATTGGCAACAGTTACAGGAATACCTTTGTTTAAAAATATTTGCAAAAACTGTCAATTATAGACCTAATGGCGATTTGTTTGACAAAACAACAGATAAACATCAACATAGCAACCGCCTACTGCGGTTATCAGTAACCGGTTACGAAAAGATGTTTAGAGTAAGGAAAACTATTTATATTTTTTTCCGCGCAAACTGACGGTTGTATGGAAAAATTACAAGAGGGGAAAAAGTAGTATAATTAGGTGTTGTATTTAAAAAAATTTTTGTTGAAATCGACTATTGCAGGAAAAATATGAGCTAAGGAACAGACACCACCAAAAAATAGCTTTTGACTAGCTGATAATGTATACCAAAATTGAAATTTCTAAGTGCAACCGTTTTTAAGGAAAAATAAAAAAACTTTTTTTTTCCGCCATTTTGAGTCTCGAATATCTCAACAGAAAGAACCCAAATTGAAAATGTTCATATGATGATCCCCCCTGAAATGGCTTGTGGAATACACTGGTAAAATATTTGACCATCATTCTGAAACACCCTGTATAATTCTGACACTACTTTTTTTATTATTTATTAGGTTGCTATCGTTATGGTAGTCACCACGCCTAAACCGTTCAAGCGATTTCATATATATATTAAATTGTACATAACACAATTAATTGTCTTATTTTATTGCAGTTTTCGAAAGAATATTGTTTGTACCTCAAACGCGAAATGCTTTTGTGTTCTCGAATGGATATTTTGCCTCGATAAGCTCGGCAAAATAATTTACATTCTTGAACACAAAAAGTACCATTGCGCGTTCTAGATACAAAAATAACTATTTTGAGATAGAATTTTTTCTAAATCTGAGCTTTCAAGATAGAGGTCGGGCCATTTTGGTTACTATACAAATAATATTTCAGTGTAAGAATGAAGAACAAAAATGACAACTACTAACAAATACGTCATAATACGAATTGAAAAATGATCTTTTCACAAAACGCTGGCAAATAAGCGACAGTTGAAGGTAACTAGTGAAAAATAAAATTATACAAAAAATAAAAGAAGGATTTGAAGAAATGTAATTAAGAATTCTTCTTTTATTTATTTCTTAGTAAATATGAAGTGACTACTTATTTATGCAGTACTAAAAAATATATAGATTCTTATATTCTAAGAGATAGTAACTAAAAACCACTCACCTTGGTATTTATTTAAATAATTATTTATGTTCCTTATTGAATCTATTATAACAGCCATTGTAAGTTTTCTGAAAAAAAAGAATAAAAAACAGTTATAAAGTGAAACAGTGGTACGTTAATTTGTAATTTAAAAAATATAATTAAAATTTTAAATATCACATCATTCTCATCAAAAGCAAAATGTAAATATAAAGCATCTGCCTGACGAAAAAAATATCAATACAAAATTTTCCAAAGTTTAATTTGAACGTGTTGAACCTGAAACACCCAACTCGTGTGCCAAGAAATATTGAATAGCTCTAATTATTTATAGCCTATGAATTAGGTAATTCCGAGAGTATCTGCTGTGACTAAAAGGTATTATTATTTGCCTGCCATTGCAAATCGACAAACTAAACAGTCCTAAATCCCACTAGTGTAATAAATACATATGTCATGCTGACGTTTTGTAACGCTAAAACAGAAACATGAAGGTAACTGACTGCTCCGCTAGATATTCATATTATTGCAACAATTTTATTAATCAATAATTGACAAGGATATGCTATGAGCTGCATATCAAGGACATAAAATAAGATGCACGACACTTAAAAACAACAATAAAATAATTATGTTCAATTCAAAATAAAATGTAAGTTTTAATGATAATACGAGTTCTGATTTTTAGTCATTAGATGATGACCAGGCAAAGAATACTCTGAATTGGAAACTACTTGTACTTGCTGGGATTTTTTACTTCAAACTACGACGTAGAGGGTGCAGAATTAGAATTGATTTGATACGTAAAAATTAAAAATCTAACCAAATTCACGTATAATCCCCAGAAGGATAGCCTGATATATTAAATAATAGTCAATTGATGAGTGACGATTTTAATATTACAGCATTAAAATCATCATTTCTCAGAAATTTTAATATTGTAATGTTATCAAATATTCTTATAAATTATTATTTCAAACAATAAATTCAATTTAAGTAATAAGTTGAAAAATTCAAAAACATTTTACTACAATATTGTCTCCTAATCAGTTCTTTTTTCTAAACCCTTAAGATATTTTGACAAATCTGATATAATTTTTTAGTATGTTGGCAGGTATAAAATACAGGTTATACAGAGTGAGATACTTTTTCTTGTGAAAAAAGTCATGATGGTACCCACAGATCCAGCACTGATACTTTACTTAAGCTGCAACTTTTATATTTTATATCTACTAATATAATAAAAAATTATGCCAAATTTGTCAAAAATGGCAGAACTGGTTTAGAAGTTAAGAATTGCTTATTTAATAAAATTATTTTTTAACCACAGAATGCGCCTGGATTTTCTGCACGCCATTGGGAAACACCATGTATACTTATGCCTATTTTAAATCTTCCTGTAAACATTTTTGTGTTGTTTGAATCAGTAATTCAATCTATTTTTAAGCTTTACTTAGATATTACATATTGTTGCTTATAAGTTTCGAGTACGAGTATATTTAACCTGACCGTAAGATATAAAATACTATTAAATTTTAGTAATATGTCAATATCACAAAATTTGCTTATAATTTAATGGTAAAGTTTCTACGAAAAAAAACAACACACAATACCAAACAACATCTACAAAATATAAAGAATATTTTCCCCTTATCAAGTTACTGGACCGTGAAGGATTAACCACCCTGTATATATCAGGTTAATATAGTTCTCAGTTTAGACTAACAAGTAGAAGTAGTATTTGTTACTTTTATAGTTGTTACGAGTCGAGTACGTCAGGAAACAAACAAAAAGTTGAATGAATTCCTTAATCTAAGCCAAGAACTATTTTTAGATATTTAATGCGAATAAATGAAAGTAACAGATATCCAATCGACTATCTTAGAATGTCAATAACTTACTCAAATTAAAGTATTACAGCGCCGGAATGCAATGTTTTTAAATATCAATTATTGCTATAATATGAGTGTGATTTTAGCATTGGAAATGAGTAATAAATGCCTAGAGTAAGGAGGTACACATTTTCAGAATGTACCAACTGTTCGAACGCGACCTTATATAGGGTGTTCAAAAAGTTAAAATACATTTCTAACTTAGAAATTTCAACGAAATTAGTACGAAATTGAAAATTCTACATACAGTGTAGAATCATATCTAGAGTTAATCACAGCACGGCATCTATTAGGCATACTTATAATTAAATTGTTTATTGCATTTTGATTAATTTTATGCCGCTGGCCTCGTAAACAATTTGAGAACTCCCCCTTTATTAGAAATATTATGCCACGATCTAGTACACGTTTTTGTAGCATGCCCAACACGTCTTCAATTGGATTCAAGTCGGGAGATTGCATGGTAATACTGCAATATTGTGGTCATAATAATGCACGAGTACGCAATATTCCCCAATTTGTTCAGCCAATGGAATAACAGGTTGTAGAATCCACAAAACCAGATCAGTTCCACAATCAATGCCAGCTAAAAACCCAAACCGTCACAGTCTCTCATTTGTATCGATTCACTTCCTGTACAGTTGGCAAGCGATATTCATTTCCAGGTCTTCCACATCATAAATCTTCATGAATCTGGCTTCAAATCAAATCTGGATTCATCAGACCAATTATTTTCTTCTTGCCACGCGATAGCGTAAGAACCCTAACTGGACGTCGAGTACGAAATCCATCCTCATGTAATCTGTTTCTTATAATTTGGTTACTGGCACTTACCCGATGGGCATTTTAAAGTTCAATTTTCAGTTGCCTGGCTTTAAGATTTCGATTAGGAAGAACTTGCATGCGTAGAAATTAGATAACACTGTCACAAGCGCCCAGTGGTACTTTTTGTAGAATTTACAACATCCGCTACGTGTTGTATTCACACAAAATTTTGAATAACATACATGAACATACCTTTTACATTTATCTCCTAGACGAATTTGATGGTTTGAGGTTTTGGAATTGTGAGGAGGGTAGCTTAAGAAGTTACAGCACTTAGGCCCCATTGGGCTCCTTGGACTTCCTCCCATTAGAAAATCAATCCACCTGAGCCGCTAACCAGCCTAATGAAGAGAAGCTGGTGACGTTGCTCAGGGGGATCTCTCGAATGCAGGCCATAGAAGGACATCGTTCTCCCAATACGGATTCTCTTATTGACAACATGGCAGTACACTTACAGAGTGCATGGAGTACTGTCTCGTCTTCCTGTTCGCAGTCCCTACAAGGAGATGTTTCCCATTTCCTCATATAATAAAGGTGCTCCTTTAACCAACAGTGTCCTGTTTGAATACCTGTCACCTAGACATGGCCAGGTAGTTTTTCGCTGTATCCTTACAGGGATACTCTAGGAACTCCTTAACAAATTGACAGCTATTAGTTTTATCCCACCCTTTCCAAAATTCTTTGTGGGTGTCCTCCTTGATAATTCCAACAAAATCTGACAACGGAAGCATACTGAAGGGACCAGGTCCAAAAATATTGAGACCCGATGCACTCCTGGCTAACTTGTCAGCTACTTTATTGCCACTGCACCGCCCGTGCCCCTTCATCCAGCATACAGATATGCTGTTGTCGGTTGAGGCCACTACCAGTGTCTGATGGCATTTCCATGCTGATCTAGTTATCTTATGATTACGTAAGATCAGTAGTGATTATCTACTATCTGTGTAGATTCTGATGGGTTTGCCCGTTGTATGTCTACGGACAATTTCTTTGGCGGCTATACTTACTAATCCGTTTATACCACGGTAGCATGCCCATCCATTGCCCACTGATATTGGACGTGTAGGGATCTGGAATAGATTCCACATCCTGCACCTTCCTTCCTTTTTGATCCCCCTGCGAAGATGTTAATTACATTCTCACTGACGGACTCCTCATTCCTGATGAGTACCGTGTAGGGTATGTCAAATGCAAACTTGGGAGAAATATTATCAGTGTCTGCTTGCAGAAGGGGCATCTTCTTGACGACCCCATTCCACAGGCGACTCCTAACTTCTCCACATTCTACATCTGATATAATACCAGTTGATGTGTAATGTTTCAAAATCAAAGAATTTTCATCAAATTTGACATAACACTAACTTTTTAATAAGAAAACATGAAATGGTTTAACTTTTATGCAGTCACTTTATTAAATACATGCCATAACAAAGGGGTAACACAACACAACACTTGATCTCAATATGTCGGTGAAATTAATGGCATATTTACTGATAGAATTCGGACTATTTGTGACAGCAGTCAAAACTATACATGCTCTCACGAGAATATAAATCGATGTCGAAAGATTTTTTTTTTCACATGATGACTGTATTTCATTATCGAAACGAGGTTCATTTGCCCATGACAATTACATTACATTATTTCGAAGAAACTGACAGATTTTAAAATGAGGGTGTCTATACCAAGATTATAACAAACATGTATGTTCTAAAACTCACCTTAGCTTTTGCTTCAACTGATTATTAAAACTACTATTAGGTAAATGTTTTGTAATTTTTATTGATATACGAAACATTTTATACCATTTATTTTGAAAATATGTGTCTGGTTTATTTCGTTTATTCGTAACTTACTTTCAAAGTATGATATTTTTTAGTTTATATTTGACTAGATATATATAGTTATATATAAGAAAAACTTTTGTTTTTTCTAATAATAAGAAAGATATAGACCTTTTTAGTGGAGTCACATACGACGCGACGTCACGTTGTAGTGAATGGAACGCAAATTGCTCTAGGGTTAAATTTACTAGTGCGGTCCTGTCCAGGCAAATGTGAATGAAGCGCAAATTAAAGTATCAGATGCCACAACAATAATTCACTACACCACATAGTACTATGAATCTTAATTAAGCTTGTTACCGCTGGCGTTAGAAATTTTTCATTAAATCAATATTACGCAAACATAAATGAGTCAATAAAGTGAAAATTGCACAAAGACGCAACCAATTTTAATAACGAGTCTCCAATAATTTCGCAAAGCGAGTCGCAAGTAATAATACATACTCATCTGTAAGCTTTAGCGTTAAGTTGCATAACCTACTTGAGAACGTCCTGAAAACAATAGGAATTGAAGATTTCTTCTTAAATATGAGAACACATGTTAGCAAAGAAATATTTGAAAACATTAACTACCTCCTTAACTGCTAATAGAAAATGGTTACGCGATGACGTATCTAGTGCTTGAAGTTATTTTCGTATGGCATAGTTTCTCTACTTATTTGTATATTTTCTGTACCTTTAACAAAAA
This sequence comes from Monochamus alternatus, assembly GCA_037114965.1. Classification (NCBI taxonomy): domain Eukaryota; kingdom Metazoa; phylum Arthropoda; class Insecta; order Coleoptera; family Cerambycidae; genus Monochamus; species Monochamus alternatus. The sequence continues at coordinate 24,350,473 of CM073430.1, forward strand.
TGCATGTGATAAATTGCACAAAAACAAGTGCCTACCTATTCATACACAATTTTAACTGCTGAAGAAGTAAGGAAGAATGATCAAATTGGTAAAGTTTGGTCTGTACAGTAACAAATGCAAATGTATAGTAATAGGTCAAAACTGTATAACTTTTTTAAACCAGCTTCCTGTCAGTTGAAAAAATTATACAAAGAGAACGCGAATTGAAACATGTTTTTTCTTTCAGCAAAACAAATACATACTCAGATTTCCATCAGAACTTGAAAACAATTTAATACAGCATTACTGAAAATAATATTCCTTATAATATTCCAAAACACATTCTGCTGATTGCAGACCAAATAGTATTATGATACTATATCACTATTTCAATTTCTGGAAGAAAGGGAGACAAGGGTGAATGTCCTGTTGGGATATTTTGCGATCTCAGCAGGGCATTCGATTGTGTTAATCATAAAATTTTAATATCAAAATTATATAGGTGTGGTATTCGTGGACGTGCTTTAAATTGGATCGTCACTTTTATTGAAAATAGGAAGCAGTTTGTTACTGTGAACTACAGCGATCGACATAGTTCAGAGAGTATACCTGTAAAGTTGGGTGTCCCACAGGGATCTGTTTTAGGGCTTGTATTGTTCTTATTATATACGAACAATATTGATACCCTTTCGACTAATACTCATTTCACGATGTATGCAAATGATACGTCTTTAGTAATATCTAATAAATCAGATCAAACTTTAAAATATGAATGTGATGCTCTACTGAATAACTTAAATAGCTGGTTTGCTGAAAATTCGTTATTCGTTTTTCAATATTGATAAAACTGAAGTAATTCGATTCTGTACTGCCCAAAAAAAATAATTGCGACATTTTGCACAGGTTGCACAGGTTTGCAAGTAATGTATGATAAATAAATGTATCAAAGAATAAAAAACGTATATGTCGATGAATGATGCTGTGGAAAGTGCAGTTTAAAAAAAAGTGATTTATTCGCCTACCTAGTATGTCACGAGATCGTTCAGTCACCAGTAACGTAAATATCTAATAGCTGGACAAACACGAGGCGGATTTTTGATCTGAGTTAGAGCAATTTATGTTTATCTGTGCGTTACTGGCTACAATTAAATAATCATTTTTTGTAATTTTATGTAATATATATTGTAGTATGTGTATAGTTTTATTATTTGCAAATGCAGTTTCTTTAATATTTTGATAAAAATATGAAAAATAAATAAAGATAAATACAAATTGAGATCATCGGCATAGTCAGTTTAAGGACCAAGTGATATCGTTTATGACGATTAAAAATAACGAGGGCTCGAGAACTGACCCGTGAGGGACTCCAGAAGTAGCGTTAATATCTATCGACTGGAAACCACGACACTCCCCTGTCAGTTTTCTCTATGATAAATAAGAGGTAAAAAAATTAATAAATGAATTGACCACCACTGTCCAAGTGTTTAGAATATTACATTACATTACATGTTACATATACTTAAGACTTTTACATAAGAGAAAAGTGTCATATAATATAATATATACATATATGGATTTCAAAAACTTTTAATTTACAGATAATAGTAAGAGGACGATAATTTTTTACCTCACTTTTGTTGTCTTTTTTAAAAATTGGACAAATTCAACTCAATGTTCACAAGTATGAAAACTTAGTCACAAGTTATATAAATAACATAAGAGTTTAGCAAATATTGAGGCAAAATCCCTAACAAGAAAAGCGGTTAAGCCGTCAGGTCCTGCTGTATTTTGAGGCTTTAAGGCGCATAACAATTCAGACTCGGATAACATGGGAATATTGCAAAAAAAAAACAATTTACATTTGGTTGATTGTCACAAACTGGAATGAAAGTCTTAATTGAGTTAGACTGGAAATAAGTAGTAAAATAATTCACAATATCAATGATGTATATATTATTATAATTCATGCAATTAGGAGTACTGTTTGCCTTCCTATTTGAATTTAAATATGACCAGAACTTATTAGGATTAATTGCTACTTGTTGTTCAATGTCTTTAATGTAATTACAGTAACTATAGTTTATATTTCTTTTAATTTCGACCTGCAAATTACTAAATTCAGTATAAATATTATTATTACTATTGGTACTCTTAAATTCAGCCCACAAACGAGATTTTCTGCCTACGAATTATATCGTAAATGTGCCACAAAAGATATATGGAATTATTCTTTGGAATTATTTTAGAATAAAAAAGTTCAGAAGCTTTATGAATATCATCTACAAATAAACCATCGATTACACCTACTAGCGACACTAACAAACGCACCTGTTATTGTGCCATATGTATAAATTGATAGTATGTCACATAACACAAAATGTACAGTTAGATATAACCTATATCTTCTCTGAATACTTTCATTCTATTTTACAAATGTCGTAATAAAAGAGAAACTTATTAAAATATTTTAAATCATTCCATAATGAATAATTTATTTTAAACTTCTTTTGTGCTGAACAAATTGTTTCTTAAAAAAATTATTCGACTTCTCATTTGACCTGAATTGTTTAAACAACCTACTTGTGAAATACCTATAAGTGAACATCAAACACATGTTATCTACAGCTGACTAGTAAGATTTGACCTTGATAAAAGATGAAAACGAGATCTAGTTTTGTTAATAACAAGGTAACGAATGTCCAAAAACAAAAGTGAATTTAACAATGAACTTATCAATTTTTATGAAGTTTTTGGATCAATTATATGATGAGCTTCAGTGTTCTCAAAGCCTGTTCTTGTAACAACTTTTCACTAAATCCAATTATTTAGACATAAAACTCATTGCTCGGTCTACAATCTTAGCTTCTAAATGATGGTATAATACATTTTGTAACTCATCGTTTACGAATAGTGCCTTTGTAAAGTTTTGTTTCAAGGGAAATAAAAATTCAAGGTGCCTAAATATATTGGAAAGCTGTTAATATATGTTGAAATATGCAATAAATTTATTTAACAAGATGTTATTTTTAAACCTACTTTCCATGTACAATTTATTATATATCATAAAATAGTGTTTTGACACAAAAAATTAGTTATCTATGTAAATAAGTTAGAAATACAATAAAAGCTGCAGGTAACACAGTGAGGTAATATACTGTAGAAATAGTAAATTAATGATTTGTATTAAAAATATCTCAAACAATTAAAAGAAAGTCATATTGAAACAATAAGTTTCTTGAAAAACAAGTATTCTGTTTTGTATTTTTACTTATATTTAAAAATTTTTACTAAGAAGAATACATTTTACATTCCTTGTTCTCTATTATTTGTTCTAAATATTACTTTTGTGAAATTTTGCTTTCAGTTATTCATTATATTTAGGACACCCTCTATAATAACAGATTATTTGTCATTTTCTTAGACTAGTTTAATCATTGTAATTTCCGTTCGTATAATAAATAACTTCACTACGATTTTCAATGATTTCAACAACTCGAAAACTGTTAAAGATAGGATTATCATACGTCATATTTTTGAAATCAGAAAAAAAGTAGATTGAAAAATTCAACAATACATTTATTTTCATTAAAAATATATTATTGCTTCTTGTTCCCCTCAACTTATGCACGCCATTGTGCTGCCATTAAAGATGTTCAGTTACAGCCCTACAACTTTTAATCAAAACTTTATTCTGTATCTCTAATAATAACGATAATAAAGGGTGACCTAAATATAATGGATAATCAAGTACCTTATATCACTGTATTTAACATTCTGTATTAATGACTACATATCTACATCTATACATAGCTGAAAAACGATATTATTGTGTCAACATATTTTAATCGTCACGTATAAACACACGTCGTGTTTATTCCCTTTTTAATGACACACATTTTAATAATAAAAACAACGTACCAACGTGTTGGTTTATACTTACATGATATGAATGGTGTGTTTGAATAAAAAAATGTGTAGTGTCTTGTTACACAATGTTATTATAAAATAAAAATTAATGCGATCGATATACAAGCAATGATGCAAATATCTCCCTATACAAGTTTTCAAAAATTAACTTTGACCGCTAAATGGTATCATAACCCGTTTCCTTATGTTTTTAAATAATTATTTAATCGATCTTAATTTTTTTAGGATGAAGGTTACTTTCAAATTAATACATTTTGTTTTATACCAGATGATTTATTAGCTCATCTTAATAAAAGATTAATAATTTGCCATATGACAGATCATGTCAATTTAAGATAAAAACGTCATTTGGACATATGTTCGCTTTTGCTTATAAGTTTTGATCGGAAATGGTGGTCCAGTTGGATGGCCACCGCGATATTCCGACTAAGACTGGATTTTTTTTATAGTATGTGAAACAAATTGTACATGAAAAAGAACAACTGATACAAAGAATACACACTGCCGCTACTCAAATAAGAAACCATGTTTACTTACTCGAGTGAAAAACTCTTTAATGCATCGTTGTGACGCATATGTTGCAGCGAACGAAGGAATTTTGAATATTTATTGTAATTACACATGAATTTCCTTGATTTTGTGTTTTGGGCAATTTTTTTAAATTTTAAAAATTGTAAAATCAAAACTTTGAAGTTGGGAACTCCTTAAACAAACAAAATCGGACATTAGTCCAAATGACGTTTTTCTCTTAAAATTACATGGTCTTTTATATTTGACGAAGTTTATGGGTGAGTTAATAATAATAAATCACCCATATATATTCTTCATTTTCCACAATATTGACAAATATTTTTCACTATGGAGCTGATACTATTTGGAACTTTTTTGTCTGTTGTACAATTTTCATCAAATTACTAGTATAGGTACGAAAAAGATATATATTTAAATGTTTATCTTGCCACCGATACCGACTTTTAATAAATTGCCGATAGGGAGTAATTTTGTATACTACATGAAAAAGAAATGTCCCACCTTTTAAATATCATTAAACTAAATTATATTTTTGATACTAAAATAATGTCGCGCCTGAATATTCTAAGTGGAGGAATTTTTTAGCAATTACTCAAATAAAGATAATGATTGACATCCTTATTCGATTAAGTAACCGAACGATTAAAACAGCGTTTGTAATGTCATTTAAATAAATAATAAGTATTTGTCCGTTACTTTTTTTAATTTTACCAGAAAACTAGTTTTTTTTTTTAGAAAACATACCTAATAAAGAAGTAGTAACACATTTAACATTTTTAAAATATTAAAAAAAAATCGTTTTGTAAGTTTAACACCCTGTATCTTTTTAACGAAGCATTCTAAATCAAAAATGCAGGTTATTATTAATTAATTGTTGTTTCATCTTTAAAAATAATTTTATTTTTCAATTAACAAATGCGATCAAAAAAAATTCATAAAATTATAAACGATTAAAAGGATACATTGACCTCGACCTGGCAATAAAATATTTGATGAAATTTTATAAGTGCATAACATATTATTTTTATTACACATTACAAATAAAAATGTTGAGCATATAAAACTTTTACGATCACAGTACTACTACTTACTTACTTATACTAATACCGCTGTGCTGATATTTAATTAGAGAACGATTAAGTGTGAATAAAATAATTATAAGGTTCATAAAACTTTGTATAATATCTAAGTACTTGAGTATACTCAATTTAATTAGATATGTTGTCATTTCTGAAGTAAGGTTAAACACAACAAATCCACCTTTCTAATCATTCTGAAGTCGTTGATGATATTGAAAACAAGGCAACAAGGTAAAACATTGTATAATATCTGAATACTTGAGTATTTTATTATTTTATTTGCGGAGAATTTAAACAGTAGAAAGGGATAAACAAAACATCAGTAATTTTGTTTGATCATTTTACGGCGGCCTTAAGGTCTTACTGCGAAATGAGCAAATTTCTAATGATTTTAGGTACTGGAATTTCGAAAAATTAAAGAACAAAAGTAAACATAAAAATAAAATTTTTGATGTTCTGTTTATTGATTGTTACTAAGTATTTTTTTGCTGAAATAAAATAATATTAACCCATTTGTTACTATCCTAACACCATTATTTTCACACACTTATAAATAAAGGGAAAAAGGTTGCCGCCGAGTCGACTGTTGTTTGCTAAGAGCTAGATAGACCAAAACACATACCACTGATGGTCATCGTCTCGTTTTTTTTAAACCAGTTGGAAACCGTTTTCAATCATCCGACGCACGCCCAGTTTATTTATAATACCTGCAAAAGGTTGAATATGCATTCTTTTATCACTTGCATATTATTGCTTACATCCATGAGAGAAAAACCTAAAATGGGCACCAAAATTTCATGTTATGATTAAAATCTGCACGAAAAAGTTTCAGTTTTTTTATTGGCGCAATAGTTTTTAAGATATTGTTGTGCAAGAGTGCATACCACTGTCATTAGCACTAGTCTAATGCATAACAATTTCTGTGTCTCAAACGACAGTGTCCAAAAATTTGTATAATCTTCATTTCCTGCCACGTACTCGAGCAGCAGTACGGCAGCGTGCGTATTAAGAGTCCAAATACAGAATTAGTAAGAAATTCATTTGGAACCAACTGAATGAGGTTGGAAACGCACTATCAATGATTTACTGCCATTAACCACAAACCGCTGAAAATGAAGCAGCGTCACCAGCATTACTAAAGATAATCTCCTATAATTATAGAAGTGGGTGCAAGGGCAATTGCGACTGTCGTAAGCTTGGACTGAGCTGTTAATCATTTATACCACTTCGAAAGTCAAACATGAAACGTCGATGAATCCATTTCTTGACAGTTGAATTATCAGATGAAAAGAATGGAGGCACAGATGAAACTGATGGAAATGGAGACACTCAGGAATTTGAAGACAATAGAGACTGCGAGCTACCAACGCAGCGTCAAAGTAAAAAATGGAGATTAGTTGAAGAAAACAGGTTATGTAATATAAATTTGAATAAACAATGATTTCAATATTCCATATCCATCTATTTTATGACATACATTATATATTTATAAAGTACACATTTGTGACATTTATACACTTTAAACAACGAACATTTAATTATTTTCCAAAGACTACTTGATCCTTCCACCGCTACTCTGATTTTTAGGTGGTATTTCTTTTGAGATTCTTTAGGACGATAATGCTTGTAATTTTTAAAGAGAATTAATACAGACAAATTTCTCTAATAAAAGTTTATTAAAAAAAGACAGCTTTTTAACAGGAAAAGAAATGGGTATATTTCTGGAAAAAAATATAATTGATGATGCCATTAGTCGTTTCTGTCAAATCCCAAAGGTAATACTTTCGATTAAAAATGGAGCTTACCTCACCCCACCACATATCGCCCCACAAAAATAGCCAGGTGGCATGAGATTACGTTCCCGTTATTTGCTAATTCTCAGATAGTTCTAACTATTACTAACGTTTAAAATCATTTGTGTCTGTACAAAACACTCAAATCTTAAAATTGCGGTGTCTTTGACATGGTAAAGTAAATGCTGTCTGAATCTTGAAAACAAATCCATTTATGAATAAGTTCGTAGAACATTTTTTCCATAGAGTGACCTAAAGAATCGACCCTGTTATTACAGGAACGTTCTTAAGTGTTTCATGGTGTATAAGAGTTTATCTACAAATTTGAACTCTAATACAAACAGCTACATAATGATGTTTATACTTAAAAATCTGATGTTTATAACAAATACAATTAATAAACACTGTAAACGTTAACATTTGACATCCTGTTCACTTCCTTTAACTTTTCAACAATGACTTATAAAGTAATGCGATTTTTAAGTGCAATTGTTAATTATTTATTCTCTATTTGAAGCTAGTATAATACTTAATCATTTCATTAACATTATAATGTGTAATTATAACAGCCGTATAAATGATTACATTGTTCCTAGGCTACAGGTGAAAGGCGACCTTTGATTTCACTGTCAAGGAATCATAATTATTATTAACAAACAATACTAACAAATATTTTCGTTATAATTATGACTGACTTGAGCACTCCATTGTATGAAACAGTATTTCATTGTACAATATGGTTTGCTTCTGATTTCTTATGTTTCAGCTCAAATTTATGAACTGCTTAAAATTTTGAACACCACTGTTACATTGCTTTCAAGTACAACAGTAGCTGCATCTTACAGTAGCGTAGCCAGAAATTTGTCATGAAGGGTTTCAGTGAAAAGTTTTTCAGACTAGATTTCTTTAATAAAAAAATAATAATTTGCAATAAATAAAATACGTAAATAAATAATTTCATAAACATAAAAATAATAAAATATTAATTTCTCTATATATATTCACTATATATTTATATTAACTAATCAACCTAAATTATGGGGGTCATACCTCCACATTCAAAATTCCCCCACCCTCTCCGCGGCACCTCCTCATTCTGCTTACTTTTGTTGGACAGTTACGCTAAATTTCAAGCGCTTGCAAGCAAACCAAGCTTAAAATATTTTTGTTCGTTAGCTTGTGCTTTACACAAGCAGAAATTCTGCGCCCACGGCTGTAAAAATTGGTAATTGATGAAGTTAATGCAGTATGAGCTGAAATAATAAGTTTACAAAAAATAGAAATTCATAATCTGTTTTGGTTAGTAGTTCTTAAGCGTCTAGAACTATTTGTCCAGTGAAATCCGTACGCGCAGAGAATGCTGGAAGCTCAAACTCAAAAGGCTTAGTGACGTTAGATGCAACCAGTAACTCAGACGTAAACAAGAATAGTTATTTACAATATAAGTGTTGTAAAGATTCATATTATAACACGAGGTTTGATGAAACATGGAGTGTAGTAAATAATATGTATTTAGAACAAACAATTTTTTTCTGATTTCATTTAATAATATGAAAATATATACTACCAAAGTGTCTAATGACGTGACAAGAAGCTGGTGGATTTTCCTTGAACTGAAAAAAGTACCTGCTATTATGTTTACGGATCAAGTTTTATTATGTTACTTTTCGCATGGTTACTGTCAAAATTTTTCTCCGACAAATCCAAATATATAAAAACCGCTTTTCAAAATGAATGATTCTGATGGAAGTTTACCCTCAGATATAGAAGCAGTGGTAAACGGAGCGATCTCAAGTCTAATTCCTATAAAATCCAAGAGGCGGTATTAGTTAGAATACCAAAAGTTTGAAGATAAAGGAGGTGAGCTCACTGTTGAGAACTACGATTTCCATTAAGAAAAATCAAGATATAAGCAGATTTCCCAACTAATACCATTTTTGAAACGTTCAGAGGGCAAAAGGGCCAGAAATTGCAGAATGTTTACAAAGGACGAAGTATATAAGTTTCTAAGTATTGCAGATGATGAAACATATTTACACATGAAGGTTACTATAATAATAACACTGTTTACTTTTTTTTATAAGTATATGAAAATAGTTGTTAAAATATGGGGTTAGAATAGTAAAGTAATGTACTTTTTAAAAGTGATTTTATTTGAGGACAATTTAAATAGTAAAAGCGGATCAACAAAACTCTACTCTTTATTTTTGAGATTTTTTGCCTAAAATTATCACAAATTTGATCATATTACGGCAACAAATGCGGCGACCTTAGCAAATCTGAAGAATATTCATGTCCTTATGACTCCAGTGACCATAATACGTTTCTGTACTTCGGAGGGGATTTATTTATAACGTCAAAAAATATACAGGGTGAGTCAGTCATAATGTCCTTAATTTTAAGAGGAGATAGGTAATAATGAGTATAATACGATTACGCAATTAAAAAAAATCTAAATGCGTATTTACGCCGAAAAAAATATTTTCATTATTGAAACCCCCTTTTCAGACTGGCACTGACCGCTCACAGCCTTGGTCGTTTACAGCTCACAGTTCAACTCGATGTCGATCTGATGATGTTTTAGACATCACAAATAAACGGTTGTACTGACTATTTTAGAATATCATTTTTTCTTGCTCAGTTCAACTTCAGCCAATCATAATTTAAAATGTTAATATCCAATTAAATCAAATAATAATAATGAAATAATTCTATTAAAAATTGCAAGTAACGCGGTACACTCTTGCCCACACGTTGACAACAAATCACCTCTGAAAGCTAAACCTACAAATAACATGTGGATTTTTCTCTGAGCAAATGTAGCTGTTATGACTGCAATAAAACTCCAACGTGTCTAATAATAAACCGAGTAAGAAACTATTTACGTACATTACATAAAAAACCTGTACTCAATGGGTAAATTAAGAGGGTAAGAGAAGCTGAAAAGTGTTTCGTGTTTAAATACTAAAAAACCATCATGTTGTCGGCAGAAAACTGTCCAAGACCGAAATGGCACGCCGCTAATCTAAAATATCGAGAGTGAACTTTGATCTACCGTATTATTAGGTCAATAACCTAGTTACCTTGTTTTTGTACTGTTATTTAACAAGGAGTAAAACTATTTTTTTAAATCTAGATACATGAATAAATTTTCCTTAAATATTGATTTATTTGTTAATAAAGACAAATGTAGATAAATAAATGTTTTCGAACGTTAGGTTATTACAGGTTAATAATTTTGATATTACGTTTTCACTACGTTTTACAAATAAATATGAATTTTTAGTATTACTCGTAAGTACAATTAATTATTCAGTTTGTAGTTACGTACATCTAGCCTAGAAATTTATTGTTTTTTAAGTAGTATGGTACTAACCTGTTAACTGCACTCATCCGTCCATAGCAGTTTATGAATAAAATTAGGGTCAGTCGCATTTCGTAAACATTGTCCATATACCATTTCCGCATATTTGTAAAATTATGCATTTACGACGAATACGCGAGACCGAAATTAACAAACTACTGCTTACTGCTTATATTCTCACTATTCTCTCCACCCCCCCTCCTTCAAACATATTGAGAAGTCAGAACATGTGTCTGGCGGCAATAATCATATGATAACAAAATCATGCGGCCAAAAACGCGATATTATTGGTGAAACGTCACACGCCGTCCAGCGCGGTTTATATTTCCATAGATACAGATGCAAGTGTGCGTGAAGTATGTACACAGACGTTTATTTCTTGTTTTTGCGCTTTTGTGGCATTTTTGAACCTGAGATAATGTAAATACTGTGTAGGTAATGCGATAATTATTAGTGGTGATGAAGTTACAGTATTAAAAGTAATTTTTCCTTTATTTACAATATAGATCCACTCATGACAATTACGGCGACAATGCTGTTAGGTAAGTACTAGGGATGTTCCGATACACATCGATATTCAGAATATCAATACAATTATTTACGATACTCGATATTTTGTATCGATAAAAATTGTTGCGATATTATTGATACATAGAAAAAATCTTAAATGACGAACGTATCGATACGGGCAATACCAAATTAAAATTTAGAACTGTTAATTTTTTTTATCTTTCTTGATGTTTGACCGAATGTGTGGCGTGATCTACAAATTTGGGGGGAAAGAAATGCGGGAAATGCGGGTAAATTTGAATAACACGCTGATGTGTTAGACGATATTATGTATGTAAACATGATGTGGCAACGATGTTTAATCCGGTCGTATGGGTGCGTCCTCAGAAAGTTTGTAGCGCACCAGGAACATCGTGTTACTGATTTTTATAGAGTGATTTGTTCATTTTTTTAGAGGTCGAGTAAAAATTTTTTTTTCGATTTTCTGCCTTTATTTGGCCTCCCGAATACGTAGTTAAAATTAATGACATTATGACTGACTCACCCTGTATATGCGGTACATCAAAAACTAAAATAATTTATTTAACTGTGCATGTACAAAGTTGGGGGGGTTTATAGCGCCTCCCCCAAAAAAAATATTCATAAACATTATCATATACACATTTCACAACCGAAATTAAAAATCATATTTTTACAGTCCACCCGGGGCTTTAGCACACACCCCCCCCCCCCAGATTTGATGTCCTAACTTCACCCATGTAAGTGTATTGACAAATTATCAGTTATTAATGCTGTGAACAAAGCGCCTAAATAAAGATTCATTTATAAATATTTATAGAATTCACAAATATTCATCTATGCAAATGCGCTGCAGACATTAAATACCTCAATGAGCTGTTTGCAAACCGTCTGTCTAAAAACTTCATATTATACTAAGGACATACTGCTATAATATAGGGAAATTATAATTATAAACTAAGTAACGTAAACTCGTAAATATATGCAAATAAGTGTTTCTGATTCATGACATTTTTTGCACAAATATAAAACGGCTTCAAGGCATTCAATTTAGCAATGGCAATGCTTTGTTTAACCTGTAACATGATTTCATTATGTTATACTGAATTTCAAGAAAGAACACCGTTATGCTCTTACCATTAGCCTTTCAAATTTTCGCAAACATGCATACACAACACACATTATTGCGTGGCTCAAATACCAACTAATTTAAAATATTTGTTAGTGAATTTAAAATATTTTTTCTCACAATCGTTCTGAAATATGCACTTACTGTCATTGTTGACATATTCTGTTAAGTTGAATATACAACACTGTGGTTTGTTTCCATACAAATCAAAAAAATAATGGTGTTTGAGTGCATAACAGCATTAATGCGGTAAGTAAAAATCAGTAATTCTTTTCGCCAACAAATGCTGGGCTCATTTATTGTAAAAATTAAAGGTACAACTTGTACAATTCTTAAACGTAATAGTTTTTCCATCGTTTTTATCTATTGCTATTACAGTAATTGAATTTTCTGTATTACTTATTGAGTTAGATATGTTAGAATAAACATCAGTCGTTCTGTCTTTAAACACTGGAATAGAATCAAATTCATTGTCACTGCCGCTGTTGGTAAGTAAAAAATCTTATCAGCAAACTCTATTTTCTTTGTTAAAGACTCTGCAACATATCCTTCAGCGACACCAGAAGACCTAAAATTTTCTGTTAGTCAAATAACACATTAATGTTATCAATAAAACCTCCAGTCTCCATGACGTTTGAGTGCCATAACATCAACTCCAGTATTTGCTAACAAAGTCGCCGACGTCCTTCTAACAGCATGTCCAGTATAGGATTTTGGATCTTGCAGTTTTAAATATTCGGCATTTTTTGTGGTATTTGTACCAATGTATTTATACCCACAAATTGATTTACACATTTTCCCTGACGAACTGAATAGAAAAATCGAGAGTTAGTATCCTTAGGTCTTAAGCCTGTATATTTTCGCAAAATCGTCAAAAAACGGGACTTTTTCATTGGCCTTGTCAGTGATTGTGTTTTGGTATCAGGCACTTTAACAATGACAACTGAACCTTCATCCGTAATGTCATCAACTGTCATCTTCATTAGTTCATCACGCCTAAGAGCCCCAGCGATTCCCATTATCATCACTGCTTTCATCATAATATAGGTTTCATCGGGGGCTTCCAGCAGGAATTTGTTCATCTCTGGTAAATACCTTTGATTTTTTCGCATGATGTCCAATATTTTTCTTCTTTAGAAATGCTACTAACTTCTTAAATTGCGATATATCGACACTATTATTTAAGTTGATCGTACTTGTAAGCATAGAGTACTCTCCGCTTTACGATTCTTCAATGTCCGAATCTACATCTGAATCGTCAGCCATTATAAGCACAGTTTTGACAACAAATCACAAAATTGTTCAAACTTCAAATTGTTTTTTGGTTTCCCACAAAATAAGTTCAAAACACGCTAGATAGGTCACACCATTTCAGCAATAAAAATATTTTTTTTTATTATTTTATCTGATAAATGCGATTGTGTGAAAAACGTTATACACTATACGGTTGTTAGTGTAACCTAATAGTGTAATATTCTATTTACAGTAATTACTTATTTAAAAAATATATTATTATTTCATATAATGCATTATATTACATTATTTGCCTTTCGTGTAGATTCTTTTTAACTATTTATAGAAATTTAAAATACTAAAATCATTGAAAAAATCCGAGCAGCATACAACTATTATTAGCTTTCCTTAGCTACAATGATACTCATCCTCTTTAATCGTATACTTGTGTCTGGAGTATTTCCTGATATTTGGAAAGTATCACGTATAACGCCTGTCGATAAGAAAGGAACAAAAAATGAATTTACAAATTATAGGCCCATTGCTATTTTAAATAATTTTTGTAAAGTGTTCGAATTTGTTTTGCACAGCTTTATGTCATCTCATACCTCAAATATTATTATTCCCGAACAGCACGGGTTTATTCAAGGTCTTTCTACAATTACTAATTTATTATGTAAAACTCAAGACATTTCTGCAGTTCTGATGTTGGAAGTCAAGTCGATGTTATATACACAGATTTCTCCAAAGCGTTTGACAGGCTCGACCACTCTAAGTTGTTAAATAAACTTAACAACGTAGGCCTCTGCACTGGTTTAGTAAAATTATTTCAGCCATACCTCTGTAATCGATCCCAATATGTGCAATATCGTGGATTCAAATCTGACACGTTTCTCCAAACATCAGGTGTTCCTCAGGGGTCTATACTTGGACCTCTTTTATTTGACATATTTATTAACGATATTGCGTAGGATCTTAATATACAATACCTATTATACGCTGTAAAATTATTTTGTCAAATTAACTCTGTTTTGGACTGTGAAAATCTTCAGAATAACCTTGTTTCACTTAACGACTGGTGTAAAAGAAATATGTTGCCTCTTAATATCAGCAAGTGTAATGTTATGTCGTTTCATCGAAAAAAAGTACCTATCATGTTTGATTATATATTGCAAGACAACATTCTCAAGAGGCCTGATAGCATTAAAACCATAGGTGTTATTTTTGATTCTCAGTTGAGTTTCTTACAGCACATTCACAGTTCCTTATCCAATGCATACAGGAGTTTGGGATTTATTTTACGAAACTCTAAAGATTTCAGGAATCAGTCTACTTTGTGATTATTGTATACAACTTTTGTGAGATCCAAACTTGAATATGGTTCAGTTATATGGAATCCAATTTATATTACATATACTCATTACTGGAAAGAGTCCAACGAAGATTTTTTAAGTCTGTTAGATGGAGTTTATCCTATTCAAGGTACTCCAGAAGAATTGTTTTGTGCCCGTTTCAATCTACAAAGTCTTGCCAGTAGACGTACAATGCTTGGTATTATTTTATTATATAAAATTATCCATTTTAAAATTAGATGTGAATCTATTACGAAAGATTTATTATTTAGAGTTCCCAGATTGAACTCTAGGAATTGTGATTTGTTTATGTTACCCTTTGCCCGTACAAATATGTTGTTAAAGTCGCCTTTGTATCAAATGCTGAACAATAGCAACAATATGGAGGGTTTCGATATTAACTTTTGTGGTGTACGTGCATGTGTATATTCTTGTTTCTTTTTATTTATTTTTATTTTGTATAGTAACTTTTATTTGTTTTTTAAATATTTTGTTATTTTTATATTATCTGATAATTTAACTTTTAGGTTTATTATTTTTTATTTTTACTAGATTTTAAACTGTTTTTATATGTTTAGACTTTATACTACTTACATTTTATTTTATACAATCGATTTTTAATATGTAGGTATCTTTTTTTAAGTATTTTTTCTCTGTTATTGCAATTCTTCCAGTTTAACTACTTATCCTTTAAGTGGGTTATACCCGTTGGATATTTTAAGAGTAAATAAATAAATAAGTAAATAAATATTTGGTATCAGAAATAATATATATGACTTCATAATTTGTAGGAAAATTGTTTTATTTTAGCTTAAATACTTTTACAATACAGTAAAAATATAATACTTACATACTTCTTGAAACAAAATACAGTGTTTAAAAGAAAACCAAAATAATTAAATTTATATTAAATTATTATCATGCGTTTCAGCTGTCCCATTTTATTTAACAGAATAGGAAAAAATTACGTAAATTACCAAATGTTAAAGGTGTTGCGACTGCACTATTACTCTCTCTTTCATTGTCTTTTATATACCTATTCGTTACAACCTTCAACTTTTTAATATAATGACCAGTCTATAATTAAGTAGAAAACTAAACTAATTTCGACAGGTCTTTAGTTAAATTTATTGTCCGTGTTAGCCAAATATTCAAGTTGTAAACATAAGGCGTACAATATTTTCCAGGATCAATAACGTGAATAGCTTTGACCTTTTGATCCTCTCTTAATCTTATTATTTGCAATATAAGATGACGATGACAATGCAACTTTTTCATAAAAGCTGTTTCCCTTTATTTGTAAAGAATATTCCATTAATATTATTATACAGGGTGGATCACTCACAATTTCATTAATTTTGACCACGTATTCAGAAGGTCTAATAAAGATAGAATTTCGAAACACTCCCGATAACACGACACTCCTGGTACGTTAGAGCGTTGAAGCAGGTCGACACCTCGTTGATTTGGGAGCTGCGAATGAATCGAGGCCGTCAGCGGTCAGTAACAATTTGAAAAAGGGGTTTAAATAACGATTTGAAATAACATATTTTTTTATGCGTTGCAGTCCATCCAGTTAAATTACAGGGCAGGAACAAACATAACATTCAAGAGAAAAAGGCAAATAAGACAAAAAATTAAAAACTACATACATATAACAAATAATATAAAATAAAACAAAAATTAGTATAAAAATAACAATGAATAAGTAAAAATTAAGTTAAAAAGAAAACATAATGACAATATAATGTAAACTTACTTTAATATACATTGCTTTATAGTAGCAGCTGAACAGCTAAAAATGTCAAAGTGTGCTTGATAATTCAAATACCGTGCACGTTCTATAAATAGGAGAATATTTAACCGCGTTAGTTCTTACAGTAGGCAAATAAAAAAGTGTATGGGAACGAGTTTGAATACAAGGGATATTGAAATTAAAATTACTCAAAATCTAGAGAGTCGATAACAGTAGACAATAGTTCATATAAAAATAATACTGAAAAATAAGTGCGACGTGTGGTTAGTTCCCTCAAGTTAAATCTATGTACTTAATAGCTCTGATTGCGGATTCCTGCAAGATGTACCATCAAGTGTAAAACTAAGATATTTCACATATTTCCTCTGCATGTTTTCCAATTGTTCACTTAAAAATAATCAACTAAAAGATTTATATATAAAGTTATAGAATACTAATTATCTATAAAAAGAAAACAGAAAAAAATAAAACCAGGCCTTTTTTAACAGAATGTATCGAAAAATATACATATCTACATCTCTCATATTATTTTAGATAATCTATTTCATAGGTTAACCTGAACTGATTAATTACAGGCTGATCTTTATTTGTAATTTTGCAAAAACCTTAGAAATTATTCTACGTAAGCTTATTTATAAACAGGTTTCTAATGCTATATTTATTGATTCGCATGAATTCATGAAAAATAGAGCAACTGTTACTAATCTTGTTTGCAAGTGGCAATACATCACTGAGCGGCTTGATCGACGTGGTCAGATTGATGTTATTTACACTGATTTCCATAAGGCGTTTGATAGAATGGACCACTGAATCTTATTATAGAAATTATCAACTTTTGATCTCAGTGTGTGTGTAAATTTGTTATAATCCCATCTATGTAATAGATATCAATTTGTTCATTACCATAAGGGCAGGTCTGAAAAGAGGTCTGGTGTGCCTCAAGAATCAATATTGGGTCCTATCTTCTTTATAATATTTATAAACGATATAACTTTGAATGTTTACCACGTGAATTGTTTATAGTATGCTGATCAACTGAGATTACATCTAAAGCAGATTGTACTAAACTGAAAACTGCGTTAAATGTAATATCTCTTTGGTGCGACCGATACCTCTAAATGCAGCGAAATGCCAAGTAATGACGTTTCCACGCAGAACTAATCACATCAACTTCGATTACAACCTTAATAATTCTATATCATTAAGGTCACAGTACATGAATGATCAGTATTGAATACAGTATTTAAATCTTTAAAAGCACATTGAGGAGGTTACATCATATATTTATAAATCTTTAGGTTTTATTTTGTTCTAAAGGTTTTTACGATATATTCTACTAAACTGCTTTGCTTTATGTTTTGTTAGGTGAAAGCTTGAATTCGCCTAGATTGTCTGGTGTCGTTGTTTGGGCATTTGTCTGTTGGGTATGCAAAATAAATAAATAAAATAAATAGGTGCATTTATAAACATATTTCGCGTTACTAGAGAAAATATGTTATTTTTTATTCTAGACTGCAAAGAAACATTTATACAAAAAACGTCCCTGATAAACAATTTATATTAATTAAAATAATTTACATTATTCTATATCAGAACTTATTAATTTCTCTTGTTAGAATGTGTTTTTCTTTTCAGATTATTATAAAATAGTCATTCATGAGGTTTCTGCAAGAGATGAACTACAAGATATAGGCGATAAAAATTATGTAGATGTGGATACCATTAAAATTTCTGACAGTAAGGAAAGTTCAGCATTTGATATTACGTTATATTGAACATATTCTGCTTCGAGCCTTAAATTTATCAAAAATTATAATTTTATTATAAAATTTTGAGGTTTTCACAGTCCGTTTTAATATTTGATCTATAGTGGTTTTCCAGGTCGCTGTGTTTACCTAGGTCGCTGCTAGTAACATCAATGAAGTGCTAGCCTTAGCTGAGATTCTTTGACGTACCCTTGTTGTTCTCGGGTTAGTCTCTGTATGTGTAGTGAGTATTTGAAATTACCAGGTACGGAGGATTATACAGGTATCTGCTTCAGATGCAAATGTTTCTGGTAGACATTGCAAAATACAAGGATGGAGGTCTACTTCAATGGTAGAAACGTACTCGTACATTAAAAACTCCATTGTGAATAAAATTCAAGTTTCAGATAAAATATATTCAAATATAATCATATATTGGCAGATGTCAAAGTGTGCTTGTTTTCGAATGCACACTGTCTAGATTCTACAACTAGCAACATGCACAATGATTCAGAAGGCCTGAGTGCAATAGAATATCACAGTATACCATATACAGTTTTCCGGTGGATTTTAAAATCTAAAAAATTATTATTGAGTTAATCAAAAATGTTTCCACGGTTCTGTTTCTTCTAACATTAAGTTTGATCGCATTTATTTTTATACTTTCTTTAATGAGATTACACTAGTTTTTGCTAATTTATGATTTAGCAAATGATTGCCGACGATCATGAAATATTAAAATGTATATCTCATGGAAAAGTTAAAATGTTAATGGCAAGGGGTCTGTATTTATTGTCATATTATACTAATTACACAGAGGCAAGTGAAATATAAGCTACGTAATTTTACCAATAGAAACATGCAACAAAAACTCAATGCCATGAGCAAACTATTGTTAGTTTTAAATTCAAACGATTTTATTATGGTACTGAGAGGTTGACAACCTTGAGACACGATTAATGATTATAAAAATTTGGTTTTCCCTGCATATGTACCTAATAATATTTTAGAATTTTATGTAACCACATATCACTTGTTCTCTGAATTATGTAAGCTTAAAATGTTTTAATGAGCAATAAGTCTAAAACCACTAATTTTCGAGATACAATGTTTCTTTTACTGACAGACAGATTTATAGAGAAGTTCCATCCATCTACTTCAAAAATATATGCTTGGAGTTTTGAAATCCATGTTTTAAGACATTATAAATCCAAACATGTAATTCCATGTTTACCAAAATTCTTAGATATACACAACTACTATAACATTAAATACGCATATTATGAATCAATAAACCACCATTATAGACGGGTTTGAATTATGTTCTTTTTTCGGCATTTTATAGCATTAGGGGTGTCCAATAATGATGTGCGTTCCTTTGGCGGGTGTATTCCTTCTATAAATTTTCTGTAATTTTTGTCGATTTGAGCCTTCCCTGTCTAATTAAAAAAACAACAGAGGTTGGTGGTTGCCACCCTTTTAGACATTTGGTAGAAATAAAAATCGTACTCAACAATGCAACTTAATTTTGAATGTATTCACCGATTTTCAGATTTATAAGTTTAACCATTTTTGAGAAAAAAAATTAAAGTCGAATTTTTTTTAATTTTTTAGAAGCCCTTATCTCCTTAGGGAGGGCCTAAATCGAAAAATTTTATAAAAAGAACCCCCCTACAATGACCCAAAGAACACACCTTGTTATATTAACTCGAACATAAATATTATATTTTATAAATGGCAATGTCAAATACCAATTTAAATATATTAACATATAGTTGAAATAAAATTATTTTTAAAAGAGAAGGTTCTTATCTTCCATATCTCCTTCTATGCGATTATTTTAAACAAAACTTTTAATATAATTTGATGGTTTTTCGTAAAAAAATCTACAATCAAACTTAATCTTCTTCTCGAAGTCATGCATTTTTTAATTCGAAAGTTATTATTAGTCACTGTTCAGTCAATTATAGTAAATGTATGTCATTGGTTTACTAAAGTATTTTGGTCTAAAACAATCCAAAGGGCAATTTTCCAATGTTATAAAAAAATATATTAGAAAATATGTGTATATTGCTGTTTAATACAGTAACTAAAGTATGCCACATCTTAATGCAAATATACATACAGGGTGAGTCATTAGTAATGGTACATAGCTTAAGGGCAGATTGTTAACGTAAAAATAAAGCAATTGAGCCCAACATGCCTTATTCAATTGTTGCTCCTTTTCATTCTACAGAGCGTTAAAGATGAAAAATTGTTTTCAGGTTTTTGCTACATTTTAAGAACGTATGGACCGATTGTTTTTAAAATTTATAGTCTTATGTTTTTTGAGGTGGCAATTAGGAATATGCAAACAGTGTTGAGGTCACGGTTAGTTATACTGTACTGTCGATGTAAAAATATGTAACTTTTCAATACAATAAGACATGTTGGGCTCAATCCCTTTATTTTGACGTTAACAATCTGCCCTTAAGCTAAGTACCATTATTAATGACTAGCTATGTATATTTAGACTTTAATTTATAATATTTAAATACGTTCTATTAATAAATGAACTATAATCATATTAACTATTAATGACAGGCTTACCAGCGTAAGTTGTTCCTATTGAATAGCAATATGCTAGTTCGTCTGCTTCTAAACTAATCCTAACGAAAAGAAAATAGAGATAGAGATATTACTATTTAAACATATGTACATAAACTTCTTCTTTTTTACCGTAAACAAAGACCAGGATCCAGTTTGATTCGTGATGAAATTGTCAAGAATGTTTCCATAAAAATTGTCTGCAAATTCTTCATATACATGACAAATCCATCGTGTCTAGAAAAATTAATGACTGCTATTTATCATTAATCTTAAACCTTCCGTATGCTTTATTCATTTAACATATTAAACACTACGGGGATTTCCCTGTAACCTCCTGCGGTTTACAGAGATACCTATCCTTTGTAAATGTCTTATACAAATTTATTTAATCTTGTACTATCTTGTTAAATATTCATGATCTTTGAAAATTGTAAGCAGAATTTTATATCAGTCAGTACAGTACGAGTATTTCTTTAAGAATATATTGTTGCCTTTCTCACGCATCTGACAAAAATGGCAAAATCGAGTTTCGACGGATATATTTTTTATATGAGGGTATGCTTATGTTAGAAGTGTCATTCATCAATCAGGAGATCTCGAATTTCTTACAGAGCAGAGTTTATCTAGCAAAGACTATCAATTCTATATCACGTAGACTTGTATGTGAAGTAACCTTTGAAAAAGTCCAAATAGCATCTCTCTACAGAATAATGTGGTATTGCATTCACCGGTCGTGCTTCCGTATATATATATATATATATATATATATATATATATATATATATATATATATCCCTTTTCATGTTTTTTTAATAAACTTATTTCATTCCAGTTTTGTCTACATTTTTAGTTCTACATTTTCAACAATAATTACCGCTTTTTAACTATAAATGCCGCCTAAGGATTTCACTAACTATCGTATCTGCGTATTTATATTGTTTACAAAAAAAAGACTTTAACGATATCCTGATGTTAAATAGACGTATAATAAACTGTGAAAAAAAATCTATACCCGTAGTTTGTACTGTTTTTCCATATTGTGGTTTGCCCACATATTTCGACTCTCCTCTAAAATTTTAGAAATACATTAAGTATGTATTAATAAAAACGACGATATCCTTGTACAAAATTTGTGGCAGTGCCTATGCTTTTCAATGTTTAAAAGCAACAATCAAAAGTTTTCAAGTCTGTATGGCTTGATTCAAAACATGGAAAATAGGAGTAGTAGCTAATATCCAAATGGTTTCACCCAAATTTTGTAGATTATTACATACATTACATTATTAAACTCATTCAGGAAACATTAGCACTAAAACTGTCGAATCATATATGTTTCTTACTTTTTATACTATAAATAAATTGTTTTTTAATAAAAAAAAACCTGTTCTCCTTGGAATATAGTTTTTTATAATTACCAAGTTATTAATTGATAAAATAAATAATATTTTATGGGTAGCTTAATCTTTGAAGCCTATATTAATAACAACTAGGTATGTGTTAAATTTAAATATTTAAACATATATGTTTCAAGATTTAAAAAATAAAGTTTACTATTTGATATAAAATAGACATCTGAAGTTTTAAATCAATTTTTAATACATTTTTTATTATTTAAGTATTAATAATATTGTGTGGAATTAACTATTCTACGGAATAATGCCCTGACTAGCATTGAATTACCCTCACAGTATTTACCCCTTACATTCTTTATTATTAACTTTTGTAGATTTTTAATTGATTTTAAAAGTAATATAAATCGATTTTCCCTCAATTACTATTAATGATGTCATATGTAGTTATGATACCAAATATCAAGGTAAGCTAAGGAACATTTCCATAGAAAAGATTGGATTTAATAACTATCTAAAATAAAAATTATATTTATAATCTTGCTCTGCGAATCACCATGGCTTGGTTGACTATCCTTCACCATATCGTTCTATCTCTTGATCTTTCTTTCCATCTTACAATTTATAGTTATTATAGGTTTTTCTCCACCTCTGTTTTTCATCTTGCTCTCGGTCGCCCTCTTCTCTTCTTACACCCAATTGTTGGTACCATTGCAATTTTTGGTATTCTTACCTCTACCATCCTCTCAATATGCCCTAGTCACCTTAAACTTTGTGCTTTACCACATGTGATATGTTCGCCTCTTTGTATAAATTTGTTATTGCTTTATTCGTTCTTTTGATCCACCCTTCTTCTACAAAAAATTTCCTCAATATTTTCCGCTTCCACACTTCTAGTCTTGTTTTTTCTACCTTATTGAAGGTCCATGTTTCACTGGTGTATGTAACTGGTCTTACTACTGTTTTACATGGTCTTATCTTTGTTTCCCTATACATATTTTTATTTCTCGGTATTCTCCGCAGTCCTCCTACACATTTGTTTCCTGATATTAATCTGGTTTCAATTTTCTCTCCTATTGCCTGGAAAATTATCTCCTTTAGTTCTATTTTATTTCTTGCTAGCATTGCAAGGTCATCTACGAATGCCAGACTCTGATGCCTTTTATAATACGTGTATATAATGCCTGATCTATTAACTCCTGCATCTCTTATGATTTTTTTAGTACTAACTAAATAACATTGATGATAATGGATCTCCTTCCCTCAAGCCCTTTTTTACTTCAAACACTTACATGGTTCTATTATTTATTTTTTGCTCCATCCTCTTTTCCATCGTCTTTTTCAATGTTAGGCATATCATGTTCCTTATCTTCTTGCTGACTTCCAATTCTTCTAAAATCTTTTATAGTTATTTTCTTTTTATATTGGCATAGGGTAGTCTATAAATAGTACTAAGGTTGATCTACCGTACTTCTTTCTTGTCGCCGATATTCCCCAATTTTATTCTCAATATTTTATATACCACATTGAGCAAAATAAAAAATTTTAAAATAATTTTACTGACACAGAAAGACATATCAGGCTTCATGAAATCGTTCTTATAATTGTCAAAACTTAAATTCATTTTTCAACACGCAAAACCAACCACAATAGATCTGACCGATTTCTGCGCTTCTAGAATTGGTTCTTAAGATCTATGTAATTCTAAAAATTCTACATACAAATTAAAACAATTTGAAAAATTAAATTTGTTTTACATATTGTAAATACACTAAAAAGGTTCGTTTTTGTCTTTTGCTTTGAAAAGAGAATATCAATTGTTTATTTAAAAATTTAAACAAGATTAACAACATTTAATGAATCACACAATAACTGTCTTCGAGTATAATGAAGGATAAGTCTACGTGTAGCATTCAGTGGTGACTTTTAGAGGTCGTGACTGGTTACGCCAAAATGTTATTTGGCTGGAATAATAATTGAGCTGTGGTTTAAAAAAGTGTTTTTTTACTTAAAATGCATACAAAATTATTCCGTCTGCATTCAGTTTTATTTGTTTTTGGTTCCTAAAGGCCACGAATTGGCTACGAAAGGCTAAATTATTGAATGGTAAATAAATATCTGCATAAATTAACATGAACATAACAATCGTGACAATCAAAAATTAACACCGCTAGTATAAATTACTAATTATAGTGGTCATTATGAGAATCATCCAAATCTGAAAATTGTTCTACTGTAATCATGAGAATTATTAGAGCATTTATATAATTTGACGATGTACAGTACAACAAAATCAATAGTATTGTAGGCATATGAAAATTAATATTAGATAAAATAAACATGTCAGTCAGTTATCTGCGATCTTTTAAGGCAATTATGTTAAGTCTTTGTTTGATGGGCGCTACAGGATTTATGTTGTGTGCTCCATTTACTTTGAAATCTAAAAGTTTTTGAAATTTGTTATGAATTGCCTCAATTCTAGAAACATTTATGCTATATAGAACTTTGAAAGCGAGTTTGTACTTTCTACTTGAGTGATTATTTCTACAAATATCGATTTTTAAATTTGATTGGTAATATATTACTGGGTTAAAATACTATACCATACTTTTGAAAATAAAAAAAGACCTTGATTTCACTTTTAAGTGTATTTAATTTCTAAATTTGAATAACTTCTTATTTTTGGCATTTTGGTATTTTTGGAAGAAATTGAGAAAAAACTGACGTATTTTTTAAAATGTGAACACTAAACGCATTATTGTAAAGATAAGGTAATAATCATTTAACAAGCACGCAATAAAGATATAAATTGATTAAAAATATATTGCATTTTCTTTAAGCTCATCTCATAACTGAATTTACAACATAATACTTAAATTTGTATTTCTTTTAGAAATGCAGTGATAAGTTGACCCAAATGCTATGACATAATCTTAACATTGAAACTGAATCATCAAACGAAATAAATTATTGAAGCTAAACAAAACGAATTTTTACCATACAGAATTAATGTGCAGTAATACTCACTCTACAGGGTGTTACAAAAAGAGTGTAAAATATTTCAGGAGGTAATAGTATGAACCAAAATAAGCGGAAAAGTCTTAATAAACATAGGTCTGCAAAGTAACGGTTGCGAAGATATTATGAATAAACCGACAAAGGAAGCTTTTAACAAGCAAAAAACAAAGTTACAGAAGATGTTCAAAGTGCTCTCCGTTCATTTCCAAGCAGGCACGACATCTTCATCTCAACGATATTCGATCTCTTTCGAAAACACCCTCCTTGGTTTGGATTTCTTGACACTTTTGATTAATCCGCAGCTGCAGCTCTTCCAGGCTATTTACAGGAGTACCATACACTAATATCTTCAAATATTCCCAAACAAATAAATCTAGAGGGTTCAGATCAGGCGATCTTGGAGGCCATAAAATAGGTCCGACCCTTCCTCTCCATCTATGTGAAAAAGTTTGGTGTAAATGCTCTCTAACGACCATGGAAATATGAGCTGGAGCGCCATCATGCTGGAACCAAATTTGTTGTCTCTGATTCAAAGGAATGTCTTCCAAAAACTCATACAGTGTGTTCTGCACAAAGTTGAGGTAAGCAGCGCCTGTTAATAGGTGTGGTAAAACAACAGGACCAAGAAACCTGTCACCTACAATACCCATCCAAATATTTAATGAGGATGAGGGAGCATGAGGACCCCTAATTCCTATCTCGGTTGATATTCTCCACACACTCTTACCTGGATTCTGCTCTACCAGTGCTAGAATTTCTTCTTCTGCTCTAGGAGTGGATACCGACCTTGGTCTTCCGGATAAATGGCACTGTTTGCTCAAGGAACCGGTATCACGCAATCTTTCGTGAATTCTTCCAAACATGCGT
The DNA here is from genome assembly GCA_037114965.1 of Monochamus alternatus. Lineage (NCBI taxonomy): Eukaryota > Metazoa > Arthropoda > Insecta > Coleoptera > Cerambycidae > Monochamus > Monochamus alternatus. The sequence goes on from CM073430.1 coordinate 24,376,712, forward strand.
TGTGAAGGAATCTGGCGATTTGGATAAGCGTCAACATAAAGACGTCGCGCTTCGGTGGCGTTCCCATTAGCACGATCATGCATGAAATGAATGTCTGTTAATTCTGCGTTAGAGTAACCAGCCATAGCGTAAGAAAACTTGTGCACTGAGAACAACTGTCAAATACGTACTGTTTATTTCACTAAACATTAACCAACTATTATAAGAAAATACACAACGTTTTTGCAAAATAAAAAAGGGGCTAAAAAACATAAAACATTCCATATCTCCGCAACCGTTACTTTGCGGACCCATATTTATTGAGACTTTTCTGCTTATTTTGGTTCATACCTATTACCTTCTCAAATATTTTACACTCTTTTTTTAACACCCTGTATATACATATACAGGATGTTGCAATAATCTATCCACAAAAGTGGACAAAATACTTTGTGAAAATAATGAGACAAATTAATAAACCGTTTTTGAAATTCAAAGATATACAAAGACAAGTATTAGTTCATTATCATTTGTTTTACATTGTTAATCATTTCGAAATGTAATAATATGTAACTTGTAAAACAAGGGACAAAATGTCGCCTGCAGAAATTTATTGAAATAGTATTGCAACGCCTATAATATACAATAATTCCACCACAGATAGTTCATAAAAAATTACCGATATTTAAGATTAATCATCAGCAATGCAAATTACAACAACGCAAACACATCAAAAAATTTCCAGGTATCTCCTAATTATTACTGAATATAATTATATGGATAATTTCCAAATAAGTAATTGGTAAATATTTGTTGGTATTAGCTATTTTTATAATTTAATAGAGTTTTTACGAAACATTCCTTAGATAACCATGCATATGGTTCATCTTTTGTTTTGCAAAGCACACTTAATGACTATATTAACTTATCTAAGCATCTGTAAACAATAATTTCCACTTAAATTAGTATCATCACGTTCAGGCTGATATTTGTGATATTACATAAGATTAGTTTACAATCACGTGCGATAATAGTTTTCGCAATGAACCGTACTCTAAATCGAATGAAATCAATCAAATATTTCGCCGAAATTGTGTAAAATTTGAATAATTTTTTGAGTAAATCTTACCCTGTATAAGTATATACAGGGTGTCCCAAAATAAAAGGCCAACCACATATTCTTTGATGTTAAAGTTGCATTTTAAAAAACTATTTTTTTTATAATTCCATTGTTTTGTACATACTTGATTTTTTGCACGTACTTTTATCCTATTCCGTCATACTTATCATGTAATTTTGGTGAAAAAAATCGAACGGCGAATGGAGGTAACTGAGGGATGCAGTACCCTTTATCCCCTCCAATTATTTCTAAGTACGCCTATGCAGCTTTTTCTTGACAAATCAAACGTAGAATTTTCTAATTGGATGGGATAAAGGGTACTGCAACCCCCAGTTACCACCATACGCCTTTCGATTTTTTAAACTAAAATTACATGATAAGTGTGCCGGAATAAGATAAAAGTACGTGCAAAATTGCAAGTGTGTATCTTACAAAACAATGGGATTATTAACAAAAATAGTTTTTTAAAATATAACTTTGAAACAGGGACGCCCAAACAAATGATGACATAAGGAAAGTCGCATTATTTTTGTCCAAAGAATATGTGGTTAATGGTATGGCCTTCTATTTTGGGACACCCTGTATAATATTTTTCTTTAGCCAATAATTCATTATTATTTGCGTCAGATTCCATCACTAATTTCGTAGGAATATTTGTTATTATATTGTTTAAAATGTAATAATAAGCATATTATCTTAATTTGTATGACGTTCACTTAGCTACTTATAAAGAAATATTGCTGTCTAGTCTTTGTTCTACATTAATTATTCGTCTTTCTAATACTTATCTATTATTAGAATTAATTATGTTTAAATGACTAGCGTTCGTCATAATTACTTCAGAATAGAAGGTATTTTCAGTGGAAAATACAAATGATTTACATTACAACATAAGAGATTTGATCTAAATAAAAACAGGAACAGATTGGAGCATAAAAAATTCGATAAAGGTTTAAATCAGGTGAGTATAAAGGTTAATGATGAATTATAGTATATTTCAAAAATGCGAATGACACATAGGAGCATTATTGTCGTGGTGCAACCCAATCACCACTGCATGGCTCTTGCTTTAAATATTATCTCGCTTTTGTATCAAAATTTGAGGATAACGAAAAATGTTTGATCTAGCAGAAGGAATTCATGGATGAAAAAATCCTTTGTAGTCATAGAAATCAGTCAACATCCCAAAGTATAAACAAGATATACTTTGTGGTCAACGGTCAACATGACATTGACATTCGATCTTGACTAACGTGGTTTCTTAGACCTCGGAGAACATCTGAGTTTCCATTATGATGTAAACCATGTTTCGTCACCTATTACTTTTGGAGAAGATTCTTAGAGACTTAGACAAGATGTTGTTTGTTCTTCTATCATGAACCAGATAACAAACTTTCCTGCAATACGACTAACCTTTTAAGAGGTTTTGACACAAACCAATCGAAGTTAGCATTTCTCCAATCGATGATTACACCACTCAAATCCATGCACTCGCGCATGCGCATACCATTCATGGCATCTTAACAGTATCAACGTCATAGCCGTAAGTAGTTTATACTATTTGAAAAGTTTCTCGGAATAATCTGCCTAATTTCGCGTATTTGATGCCAACACGTTCACATAACTCTTGAATGAAGCTCATCACAAAAAAAAGCTTTTAACTGTATACTCACAATTAACTTAGCAATAACCTACCTACTGGTTTTTTGTGAGGTTATGTTACGTTAGCAAACGATAATCGCATCGTAAATCAAATAGATCTGGAACTATACAGTGAGCCGCAAAAGTATGGAAGAAATTTATTTAATTATGCATTTTTTGAACCAGTTTCATGTATACAAAGTGAAACAAAAAAATTATGATGTCATGGTCAAGTTTTTTTAAAGAGAAACTCCGTTTTTCGTTTTTTTAATTTAATTTGCCATGAGTATTTTTTTTGTAACATACCCACCTAACTATAACCGTTTTCGAAAAAATAATTCAATTACAAGTACCCAGATCGTCCATTTAGTGAAAGCACTGTAAGCAAAATGACCAAGAAATTTCTAAAACTTAAAAAAAGTTAAATGAAATGTTCAAAATGCCATTGATTTCTTGACAATACGCAAACCAATGTACGAAATCATCTTAAACATTATTTAATACATTTCTGTCAATTTTCCTGATCTCTTGATATTTTCTGATGTTTTGAAGTTTATTTGCATTAATCTAGGATTTTAATAACTCCCATAAAAAGTAATCCATTGGTGTAAGGAGGCAACTTTATTGCTCCCCGTCTTCCAATCTAAGAGCCATTAAAACAATAACTTAAATCTCGTCGAGCAAAATGAGGTGGCGATTGTCACATGTGGATGTCGATTTCCAGACGTCATTTTTTAGAAAACGGTTAAAGATAGGTAAGATAGATATGACAAGTATAAGTACTTTCATGGCAAATTGAATGAAAATACAAAAAAGGGGGTACCCATATAAAAAGTTGACCATGATAACATATTTTTTTGCTATACGAACACCTGATTTTTGAATAAATTTATTTCATCCTTTTGCCGCTCACTGTAGGAATAATCGTATGAAATTTTACTGAGTCTTATATTTCTTCAATGTATACAAAATGTATATTTGTTTTTTAATTAATCTTATTTATTTTCACAGCATTCACTTACAGATGTTTTATTAATACAATACAAATACACAGTGTAATTTGAATATGTATGTTGATTAAAGAGAAAGCAATAAAATTGTTAAAAAATAGTACTTAATATTCTTGTTACGCTGAACAAGATTTAGGAATGATACTTTCATGGTAAACTGTATTGTAAACGCAATAATAATAAATATTGTTATATTAATAACAATACTTAATAGATGTCAGGTAATCCGGATCGCTGCATAATATTATATCCGTTCTTCGTTCCATCATTGCAATCTGCCAAAACATTATTTTTACTCATCACAAGTCCGTCAGTATTACCACTAGCAGCAAAACACATAAATACATTCTGCTGTTGGTTTGACGATTTTGACAGCACGAAAAACAAAAATATTCCATACTGCAACTAGAGCGAGATATAAAATTGTTGTGTTGATGGTTGCATACTTAAGGTGCAGAATAATGTCAGACATTTTAATTGTTATAACACCAGAATTGGGTGTTATTGAAGTTAACTTATAGAACAAAGAAATTGAAAATATTAAGCCAATGTAAATTGTACAAATTTCTGATTACCACAATTTATTAATAGAAGGAAATACATTGGTACACGTGGATGAATATTTTTTGGGTAAGTGCATTATAAACCATATTTTCCATGTTTAACAAATAATAAAATAATCATCTACATTTTGTAATAAAAGTTTTTCATTAAATGGACGATAAATTGATGCACATGACAGCGTGACGCTGTGTCACTTTAAGTATGCGGCCATGGGCGTCAATAAATAGGGGTTTAATATAGCTTACACAAAAAATATCTACTTTATAAAAAATGTTGGAAAATTTTGAAGGACAATTCTGTTAATTCCTATTCTCTCTTAAATTTTGTGTACTTAGTCATAGATAACCCTGTTACGCGAGTATGTGAATGAGGTATTAACAATTAAATGCTAATAATTGGTGAAACATTCCAAGTTGGTATAATAGAGTAACAAACAGTTAAACAAAATCTTGAAAACAAATTATTTAATGTGATAGAATACAATTATTATCAATAGAAATTAATTAATCAAATAATAATTATTCAAAATTTTTCCAAATTGAATCATAATTGCTCATAGAATTGATTATGTATATGTTATGGTTATAATAGCTAAAACTTGAAGGACAGTAAAATCATAACAACAAATTATTTAAAAAATCCGTGACGTCAAAATAATATCTTTTAGACTTTCACATAAACCATAATTAAACAGAAAAAATTTAAAGATGACTACTAATCATTTTTTGTTTTCATTCATTTTTTAAAAGTACTATCTTCGGTTCCCTGTTTTTGAAATGCTTTTATGTACTCGTATATGTCCCTACAAATTAATAAAAATTATCATACAGACGTCAACACGTAGCTTTTTAAAATATGTCATAATTTGGTATACAAGCTTCCATGGCACGTATCAATGATTCAACAATTTCTGGGCTGGTTGGTTTAGGATCGTTGAGTTTTCAAAAAAATATTGCTCCCTTTTAAGAAGTAACTACCTATAAAACTGAGTTTCAAAGTACCCCATGTCCGCCGGACAATACACATCTTATTATGATAATATCAGAACAAAGATTCACAAATATCCCAATTTAATTCATATTTTATATACAGGGTGTCTCATGTATTACTGGCATCCTTGGAAGGGGTGATTGTGAAAATAAATGAGATTTACCCAAATATACCTATATTTAGAAGTTCACCGTTTCCGATACACACTCTGTAGTGTTAATAATTTCGAAAATTTTTATATATTTTATTTACTAGGAAAGCTTTCGTGACCTTTCGTAATAAAACAGCACTGTTTTTAATATCACCAGTGACGTAGAAATCCTGTGACACTCTTGTTTTATTTAAAATCAAATTGGTACGTCACTGTCTTTATTTTAAAAAAAACGTAAGATACTTTAAATTTTCATTATTTTGAACAAATAATTATTCTTTAAAATACATCGTATTTAAGTAATTTTTCTTTAAAAATATCTCAGTAATTAAAAGATTAGTGACCAGTGGCGTACTATTTTTATTGTAAGTGAAAGAAGAGTGGCACTGGGTTTCTACGTCACTGGTGATAATGGGAATATTTAAACATAGTGAATAATTAGACCAAAGGTATCCCATTACAACCTAGAATTATTAATGTTGTATTACAAAGAGATTCCAACTAAATAAAAAAAATTAAAAAAAAATCAAAATCTTTTAACACCTTGTATCTCGGAAAGGATGAACCTTTAGATATAGGTATATATCAGTAATATTCATTAATTTTTACTGTACCTACAATCACTCCTTCCAAGCATACCAGTGAGGCCTGAGGCACTCTGTATATTCAATTTATCAGGATATACTTTTATTATTTTAAATATTTATGTCATTGTCATTAACTTTTAAATTACGCCGCATACAATCAATCTACATTGATTTTAATGCTAATACACTGTATAAAATTGTATGAAATAAGTAATCATTCATATTTATTAAAGCTAAACGTATATTTTAAACAAAATGATATGAATATTTTGAGTAAAATTAAGACATTGATATTATATTTATGTTAATTTTCAAATTAAATGTAATTTAATTAAAATATAATGGTTACGTTAAATATGCTACATAGACTATTCTTAGATTCACGTGTTGATGTAGATAAAAATCAAGAGGCATAATTTTAAAATAATTTAATTAATATCAGTAACATTATCTAAGTAACACTTAAATATATCTATTAAAATAGTGGTATATCAACTTTTGTCTATTTTGAAATCTTTCTAACCAAATAGACAGAAATTGTTAAACTTAGATATTATAAAGATTTATAAATATTAAATAACATCGTGTAGTATTTTATGTTGTATAATATCTTATACTGGAACCAGACAAAACACTGATTACATACATACAAGGTAATATATATCTCGTTTGTCTACAAGTAATAATACGCTCTGATAAAATGTAGGTAATAGTTATTGTGTGTAGTGAAAATATTGACTTATCCTACGTAAAACTTTGTGAGGCAGACAGTTTGAAGCAATTATTATAAAACTTTTTTTTTATTCATAAAGAGACAATCAACAGTGGACAACCATCATAGAATATCTTGAGCTGTCTGGAAATAATGGCGATTATAATCTTTACTAACCTTGCTATTATTATTATTTTTATTATTGTTGTTCCAGTTCTTGATAAATTTTCATAATTTATATTTTACATGTGTATAAACAACAAGTATACAAAAGAAGGTCAATTTAAACAAAGAATATTTAACATTTATATGACGCAAATACTGAATTCCAAAAATTTTGATGAATATTTAAGTACCTAGACCAAATTATGTATCCAATAATTGCAAAGGAAAGAAAAAATCTTTCAAAATTTTATGAAATCATATTGAGACAAAGAAAATGAGTAAATGAAATTATACAGGGTATTTCAAAACATGTGTAGGAAAATAATGGGTATGATTCCTTGACCCATTCTAAGAAAAAAACTTCTTATTAACATAGGCAAACGCATTATTTTCCAGATTTTTTTTTTCAGTTGTTTGAAGATATCTCAAAAAAGTAATTTTATCAGTCATAAATCATAAAATTTATAAAAAAAAATCAGCAATAAAGGAAGATAGAAGGAAAGAAACATAATCCATATAAAATCACAATGAAGATCAGAACTTAAGACATCTTTTGAATAAACTGATTTATGTTCTAAGAGCTAGTTCTATAACAACATTCGAATGGTAATTGAAAGAATACTTATAGCATATAAGAAAAATAATTATTATAATATGTTCTTTCATTCTTTCAACTTTCAACGTAAATTTTGCTAGATTTATTTTTATTTTAGAAATGTATCCAATCTTATCTATAGAATTGTTCCTAAAGACCAAACCAATTGACCAGATCTTAGACAGTTTTTGATTAAACTTATTTATATTCCTAGATATTTATAACAAAAAGTAATATACATATGACTTCATTACTAGAAATTGTAAGAAAATTGATTTGAATTAACTTAAATACCTTTACAGTACAGTAAAGAATAAGTAGACAGGTTTCATTGCATAGTGAGTCCAACTGGGTGTGTAAAATATAAAGCTTGGCTGGTTGGATAAATATACATGTGATTTTATGCACATTATAGTTGCTTGAAGTAAGAGTTTTTGCTTTTGGTGTTTGGCCCTGGCTTACTCTACATGTAAACGATTTACATGAAAATTATTTTTTATGAATATATACAAGAAATTTCTTCGTTTTCATCATTTAAATCTAAGAATTAGACTGTATTGGCCCATTTCTAATAAGTAGGTACATATTATTATCTTATATACGGTGTTAAAAAAAAGAGTGTAAAATATTTAAGGAAGCAATAGTATGAACCAAAATAAGCAGAAAAGTCTCAATAAACATGGGTCCGCAAAGTAACGGTTGCGGAGATATGGAATGTTATGTTTTTAGCCCCTTTTTATTTTGTAAAAACGTTGTGTATTTTCTTATAATAGTTGGTTGATCTTTAGTGAAATAAACAGTACGTATTTCACAGTTCTTCTCAGTGCACAAGTTTTCTTTCGCTATGGCTGGTTACTCTAATTACAGAATTAACAGACATGCATTTCATGTATGGTCGTACTAATGGGAACGCCACCGAAGCGCAACGTCTTTATGTTGACGCTTATCCATATCGCCAGATTTCTTCACAACGCATGTTTGGAAGAATTCACCAAAGATTGCGTGATATCGGTTCCTTGAGCAAACAGTGCCATTTATCCGGAAGACCAAGGTCGGTATCCACTCCTAGAGCAGAAGAAGAAATTCTAGCACTGGTAGAGCAGAATCCAGGTACGAGTGTGCGGAAATTATCAGCCAAGGTAGGAATTAGTGGTCCTCTTGTTTGGAGAATACTTCACGAGCAACTGCTTTATCCATACCATGTGCAACGAGTACAGGCCTTAAATCTAATAAATGATCATCAAGCACATTTGCTTTTTTGCCGCTGGTTTCTACGTCATGATGCTGAAGACCCTCGTTTTCTTGCAAACATTCTTTTTACTTATGAGACCGGGTTCATAAGAAATGGAGTGTTTAATTTTCACAATACGCATATTGGATGGGTATTGTAGGTGACAGGTTTCTAGGTCCTGTTGTTTTACCAAACTGATTAACAGGCGCTGCTTACCTCAACTCTCTGCAGAACACACTGTATGAGTTTTTGGAAGACATTCCTTTGAATCAGAGGCAACAAATGTGGTTCCAGCATGATGGTGCTCCAGCTCATTTTTCCATGGCCTTTAGAGAGCATTTACAGCAAACTTTTCCACATAGATGGGTAGGAAGGGCCGGACCTGTTTTATGGCCTTCAAGATCGCCTGATGTGAACCCTCTAGATTTCTTTGTTTGGGTATATTTGAAGACATTAGTGTATAGTACTTCTGTAAATAGCCTGGAAGAGCTGCAGCTACGGATTAATCAAAAGTGTCAAGAAATCCAAACCAAGGAGGGTTTTTTCGAAAGAGTTCGAATATCGTTGAGACGAAGATGTTGTGCCTGCTTGGAAATGGACGGAGGGCACTTTCAACATCTTCTGTAACTTTGTTTTTTGTTTGTTAAAAGCTTCCTTTGTCGGTTTATTCCTAATAAAATAAAATGTTTGAAAAACGAATAGTGGCCCATATCTCCGCAACCGTTACTTTGCGGACCCATGTTTATTAAGACTTTTCTGCTTATTTTGGTTCATACTATTACCTCCTGCATTATTTTACACTCTTTTTTAACACCCTGTATATGTAGCTCGTTTTTAAATTTTGAACTTATAAATGAGTATAAATAATAATTTAATTTGATGAGATATATAAACATTAATTTGATTCATTTCCTAGTTTACTATTTTTAAATAAAATGAAGTTATACTAAAAAGATATTTATACGTGGAACTTATTAATTGAACCTTTAAATATGTGAAACACTTTTTTCCTCTCTAGTAAGTACTGGATACACAATTTATGCTACTTAAATATTAAATAAAAATTTTGGGATTCGATATTTGCGTCATATAAATATTCTTTTGTTTATAATGACCCCGCTTTGTATACCTGTTTACTGGCATTGCAAACATAAATTATGACAATTTATCAAAAACTAGAACCATAATAATAATAGTAACTGGCTAGTGTAATTTTAAAGGTCATAATCGCCTTTATATTCTGACCAACTCACAATTCTTTATTTAGTTTTTGTCCTTTTATGGAAATAAAAAACCTTGTTTTATAGTAATTGTTTCAAAATGTGTACCTTACTAAGCTTCTACGTATGTAAAATATCTTCTCTACCCAATAACCATTACAGTTGGCCAGTGTGTATTATTAGTTGCATTAGCTTGTATGTACTCGTGTATAAGCAGTGTTTTGCATAATTTTTCATGCTTTATTAAACATTTTAAAATACCATAGTTTAGTTAAAAATATATAAAGTATTCATATTTATATTTTATTACTGTATATTATTTTTCTTCATTCAAGCTCTATCTTCCTGATCAAATCGTTTTTTTTTTGTCTTAATAATAATTGAATTAGTATAAGCAAAAGTGATACATGCTCATTTTTGCTTAAAATCAAATTTTTGCTGAAAATCAGACCACATATATCATCACATCAATATATTTTGTAGATGTAGTTCCATGTTGCATCACGTCAGCTCGGGTCAAAAGCGGTATATGTCTGGTGTACCACTAATGGATGGCGTTGACTCAACTAATTCATGTTTTCTAAATAAAACAAAACATTTCTTACAACAAACATAACTTTGTCTCATTCTCTCTCAATTAAGTCTAGCAGTTTTCTTGATTTCAAGTGATTTTTATTCTTAATTGAAGACTATATAATCTTATTGTACAAAAATAAGTTAGTCTTTCAATAAAGTAGTTGGAATCATATTTTACACCATTTAAATACTTTTTGTTAGATGATTTTTGTTTGTTTATTATTGTGTTTCTTTAATATAGATTTAGTTATCTTTACATTATACACCCTCTTGTTCTGTAGTTGGATGAAAACCTGTAGATGATGTAGTGTAGATGAAATAATCGATTATCGAAAGAACTGTAGCTAACCTATGCAAATGATATGAACGTCTACTAAACTGCGTACGTAAAATGTTGCCAAGCTGCATCTAGTGGTCATTAGCTACTCCAACTAGACCTGAGAGGCCACAAAGCAATGTCTATATGATTGTTGCCGCTGCTGCAAAATAGTACCAATGAGGTACAATAAATTCGTAAAATTGATACAAATTCACAATGAAAATTATTATTATTATTATTATTGACATTTATTACTTTCCAAATAATATAATAATGTAGTCTAGATTTATACTCGATTATTGTTGATAGCTACTATCAGCTACTACTTCATACACAAAATTTTATGAATTTAACGCATTAATTTTCGAGCTACAGTCTTATAACACATCGTCTTTTGGTTTATTTCCATATACAGGGTAATTCAGTCATACTGTCATTAATTTTAAGAGAAAATAAGGGAAAATGTGTATAATACGAATACGTGATTTAAAAGAATCTTAAATGCATATTTACGGCGAAAAAATATTTTTAAACCGTTATTTAAACTCCCACCGTAATACGTAATACATCCTTCGGGTCCGTTTTGCTATGCATGGGAACCTGCCGCTGACATCTGGAGCAGATGCACACGGCCCGACTTCTCTCTTTTCATTCATTAGTCATTATTTTCGCGTGGTAGAGGTTGGTGAATTTCGTGTGTTTGTGTCACAAGTTTCGTTTACAATTAATAATAAAATTTACTATTTGCCTAACTTAAAATGCAATTCAAGTTGGGTAAAGCGAAGGGGTTGTCTTCTACAGAACAGCGCCGTGAAATGAGTAATGGATTTCATTCTAATTCATATTCATAATCAAATGCGATTTCCATTATTTGGGAATATCAACGTACCAGCTCAACTTGATTCTGGTTTCAAGGGCATAACGGAAAGATGACAAAAAATAGGTATGTTTTATCCAAAATTATTTACTGTATAAAATTTTGCGGAGCCTTTAAACTTGCATTACGAAGGCATGATGAACGAATTTTACGTCACAACTTGTCAAAACGCTTAATGCATACCTGCAACAATTTTTGAAGGTAGGTACCTCAAAGAATATACAAAATGAATACATTTTAGATTGCAAACAAGAACTTTGTCATTAGAAAAAAAAACGCTTCAGTACCGAACATGCTGTTATTATACAGTATGCGCCAAAAGTATGGAATAAATTCAATAAAAAGGAAACAATTATTTTTTGGGAAAAATCCTCGAACAGGTCGATTTTTAATTTAAAAAATACATATTTTAGCGTAAAATGCGCTTTTCAAATGTCATTTGTTTTCGAGTAATGACGTCATCGACTTTTTTTTAAATGGCAACACCATATTTTTTTCCTTGATTCTGAAAGATCGTTTAATTCTCTATCAGACAGTACTAAAATTTTGCCCTCTTACATAGGAAAGTTTTCGAGTAAACGACGATTGAATCTTAGAAAACGTAAATTTTATCCATAAAAAAGTAACAATTCTGAGGTATGTAAAATAAAATACAATTGATTAAATTTTATACTTAAATTAAATGTTCGAATTGCCATCCACCAACTTCTTGACAATGAGCAAGTCTGTGAAGAAATTCTTCTTGCACATGCGATTTTGAAGTTCTTCTAAATTACGTGGTTTAATAATGTACACTATTGACTTCAAGTATCCCATAAAAAATAGTCAAGAGGTGTAAGATCTGGCGATCTTGCAGGCCATACTATCCTATAGTTGTCCAAACAATCTCGTACAGGGAGCGCATAGTGCGGAGATGCACTGTCTTGCTGAAACCATATGGTATCGTCAGGGTCATTATCGTTAGGAAAAATTACTGCAAGGGCTGAAACAAGGTCATTTTCTAGAAACTCTAAATATATTTGTCCTGTAAGGGTTCCTTCAGAGAAGAAAGGCCCTACTATTCTGTCGTCAACTATTCCAGCCCACACATTTAATTACTGAGGGTGCTGGATATGTGCCTCTGCCATCCAATGAGGATTTTCCCGACTTCAAAATCTGCAAGTTTGACGGTTTACTGTACCATTCAGACAAAATGTGGCCTCATCTGAAAAAAGTATTTGCCGGTGTAAATTTCTATTTCCTTGACATAAATCCATTAGAATTTCGCAAAAATGTAAGCGGCGATCGGGATCATCTTCATTGAGTTCCTGCACAAGTTGAATTTTGTAAGGATGATATTTTTCCTTCCTCAAGATACGTACTGTGCTCTGACTAGTGTCATTGTTTAATGCAACCAATCGTGAAGAATTATGACGATTATCCACCATACTTATCAAAATGTTCTGTTTCTGATTTTTATTAATGCTTGGACGTCCAGGTTTTGGAATATTTACAACATTGCCAGTTTCTCTAAATTTAGACTCTACCTTACTGACTGTTGATTGGCTGATAGGGCGATCTGGATATTTTTTATTAAATAAATCGCAAACTTCCTGCTGACTTGTCATATTCCCACATCCGATAAGAATTAAAATTTCAATTCTTTGAGTAACAGTTAAATGTGCCATAATACTTTAAATTCAATAATAATTTCTATGTCGCTTACAATACTTATTAGAAAGTCGGTGTGACAATGACACTTTGCAAAGATTTTCACCTACGTGATCCATAAAAGAACTATGGAATTCGAAAAACTAAACTTGATAACGTTTTTGCTTTATTTTAATTCATTTACATTTTGTGACATGAATGTCGTCATTTACTCGAAAACATTCCTATGTAAGAGGGCAAAATTTTAGTACTGTCTGATAGAGAATTAAACGATCTTTCAGAATCAAGGAAAAAAATATGGTGTTGCCATTTAAAAAAAAATCGATGACGTCATTACTCGAAAACAAATGACATTTGAAAATCGCATTTTACGCCATACTATATGAATGTGGTTCTGAATGGCAATGCTGCTGGCCTTCTATATAGCTTCAATACTCGTATGCATCATTAGAAAACCTGTATCATACCACGAGCGTCGTGTTACCGTTATGGGGTGATTTGTTTATCTTTTGAAAGGTCGAGTAAGCATTTTTTTCCATTTTCTGTCTACCGAATACGTGGTTAAAATGAATGACATTATGACTAAATCACCTTGTATATGACATTTATATTAATTACTTCATATGGTTGTATGTGTGGTTTATATCTTTTTTGATATAACTATGTTTAAATTATTTTATAAATACGTAAGTATAGATACCTACACATGCATGTATATAAGAAACAACAATCGAACTCAACCGAAGCGACCGGTTGTACAATAATTTCAATCATGCCTTCCTATTGTGACATAAACCGTATTGTAAAACACTTTCACGATGAAAGAGAAATTGATCACTGCTTTACAAAGAGTATCATCAATGCCAAAGGGTGTTGGTAATGTCGAATAGACGTTGCTTAATAATTTATACCTACTTTAGTTGAAAATATAGGAAACTGTGTCAACAGCGAATTAACTAATTATACTTGAATTTTCTGGCTCAAATATTTAAACAAATTCGCTTTCTTGTGTTACATTTTTGCTATAGTATTTTCCTAAGACAATTTAAATATATGTTCGACGGGCAAATTTTATAATTTATTAAAAAAAGACTATAAACTCATAGTAAATATTAACCTACTCAGGCATTAACAGTACTGAAATTGCTTAAATATTTATGGACGGAGTTGTGTAAAGAAGTTAAGTAATAGTATAAAGCTCTTACATATATAAATAGATAGGAACACAATTTACAGGTATCTAAATATCTTACAATATTACAAAGTAGATATACAATATCAGTTATTTCTCTATAATTATTTATTATTGTTATACAGGGTGTTTCCTAAATGCATGCTGAAAAACTAAGGGCGTATTCTATGGTTAGAATTAAGATAATTTTGTTAATTAAGCATCCCAAGGGCATCGTTTCTGAGATGCAGGGTGTCCAAAACTGATAAATAAATAAAATTCATAAATTCTAAAAAGATATATTGCAAATTTTCAAAATATAAAATTTACAGCTGATCAGTGGCAGAGTTATCATGACGTTTTTTCACAAGGAAATGTATGTCATCCTGTATAATCCTACAAACAAAATTAGGTTCACATGCTCCATTACATTCTCATTATTTTTTGGATGCACATTTTTTTGTATCTCTAGCCGTTTAAAGACAAATCAATTTATTGGCACAGGTACGCCACTGGTACTTTACGTAAGCTGCAAATTTTATATTTCAAATATACCATCATACTAAAAAATTGTGACAAATTTGCCAAAAATATCTCAAAGTATTTAGAAGTTATAAATTTTAAATTGTTTTTTATCAGCTCTGGACATCCTATATCTCGAATCGACACACCTGCTTATATAACAAAATTACTTTAATTTTAACTATAGAATACGTCCCTGGATTTTCTGTACGCAATTAGGAAACACCTTGTATAATTGCAAAATTATTATTTTTTTTTAAATGCATATTGTTAAATGTATTAGATGTACAGGTATTTAAATCAATTATATCGAATATTCTTACATAATTTAATAAAAATACTTAGGTATCATCAAAGATAGGTACCACTTTTCGGTAGTTTGAAATATCAAACATGATTTCTTAAAGGTGTAACAAGGAACCATGTTGCAGATAAATTATTGTAACCCTAATTCAAAATGAAATGTATGGTTATCAAATTGTATTAATTACTATTAGGTCAAAACATTTTGGTAAGAAAATTGACAATGTCCCAAAATATTGGTAAGAAAAGATAAGGTATTATATTAACAGATTGGTGATATAGTTCGCCAAAAATCAACTAAAATTATTTCAGTTTTCCGCATTCCATCAATAATAGTCTACTTTATTCCGTAAAAGTGATCGTCACATGAAACATTGTAAAGTCTATTCTCTATATCACTAGATCTCGAAATTATAGTACAGAGATGTTTCCAAAATGTCACATAAACTACTTTGTAAGATTATTCAAACATCTCCAATGATATTAGCAATATTAACAATAACTCATTTAACCACTGGTTTTCGATTGATTACACTTGCCTTAATTTAGTTTTAAGTAGTTTATGTAATCAATGGTTTACACAAAAACTTAGAAAACAAAATTTTTAAATAACCAGTTTTTCCAAATAAAACAAAGATATAGAAGTTTCTCACAAAATCATAACTCAAAGATCTGCGAAGAAGTTTGAAAATTGCTTAAATTTTAGAGATAAAATAAATAGAAAATGCAGAAAAATGTCAAATTTGCAAATTTACAAAAACTTATTTAATTTAGTGTCTATAGTGACTTATTGAGATATTTATGTAGTGCCTACCAATATGAAAAAAATGTGCTTTAAATATTTTAATAGGCGCTAATTAATAAAAAAATATAAATAGTAACGTATAACTTAATATATTTATTTTATAATTAAAGTTAATTACAAATGACTTATGTAATAAGAATTTGAATTTGTTTCTTCTGTTCCACATGTACAGCGTGTCCAGCGTAACGCTCTCACTCGATTTGTGGCTTTAATGTCATAGTTACAAAAAAATGTCAAATACAAAAATTATGTCATTTTTATAGATGATTTGACGTGCCTTAGAAAGAAAACAATAGAACATCGAATTAAAACAATTATTTACCGAAGTTCATTTTTTAAATGCAACACTATGTATTTTTTTAAATTCTGAAAAAGCATACAATTCCATACAACCATATGATATACTTATATATTTGTCCCAGTGGTTACTGAAATATAAAGGAAAATATCGAATATATCTGATATATCAATAATTTTTCCTATATCTCAGTAACCATTAGAACAAATATATAAGTATAAGATATGGATGAAATCAGAATTGTATGCTTTTTCAAAATTTAAAAAAATACATGGGGTGTTGCATTTAAAAAAAATAACTTTTGTAAATAATATTTTTAATTCGATGTTCTATTGTTTTTTTTCTAAGGCACGTCGAATCATCTATAAAAATGACACAATGTTTGTATTTGACATTTTTTTGTAACTATGACATTAAAACCACAAATCGAGTGAAAGCGTTACGTTGGACACCCTGTACGTACATATCTTAGAAAAAGAGACATTAAATTTATTTACTGTAGACATGAAATAATATATTATTATATATATTGATAAATAAATACATGCGTATTTTGCAAGGAATGTAAACATTGTTAACCTATTTAAACCAAAGTGTATTATAAATTTTTATAGTTGTTGGCTAGGAAATGCGCTACTTTATTATTAAATTAATGAATCACTTTGATCCACAGAATACATTCACTGTATTAAAAACATTTACAAATAACTATTACATGTTCTAATTAATTTAAAGATTGATCTGTTCAAATATCAACAATGAAAACGAAGTTGTAAACAACATACATAAGTAGAAATTTGAAAATAAAAAAAAATCAAAAATAAACGTAAACGTACCCCTGAACACACTGCTATTATTTTTTGAATCCACACAAAACACTCTGTCCACGACGAAACCAACTTGTTATAATCGAAGCAATGAGTAACACAAATAAGGATGGACCTAGTACCACTGAAACGATCGCACGTAAGCTATGGTTGCACGGTACTAACAAAACCAAGCTTTAAGTTTCCATGTCGAAACGCAACGTCCCACTTCGCCATAAACTAATGGTGCGTTTACATTTTTTGATCTGTACTGTGCTGCACTATGATGAGAAATCGAAAATGCAAACATTACTCCCACCTCTCTTCGACTAAACTGAATAATATGAGTTTAATTTTCTAATAGTAACAACGTATTTGTTGTAAAAATGGTACATCACACTCTTGTGAAAGGAAAGTGCATGAACAAAGTTGATTTTCCACATTATCAGGAACAAAATTTAATATAAATAATAAACATTTATTAACTGAATTAGTTTAGCAAATTTTCAGGAATGTTATCTTATGCCACCTGCGAATTTTCAAATCTATAACCAACTAATTTTTAAGTATCTGAAAACATGTATCTTTCAAATTTTGTTATAGACTTAAGTATTGTTATAGCATAACTTAGTACTACATATAAGATTGTTCATTTTTATTTATAAGTATGTGAAAATAATTGTTACAATGTGGAGAATAGAACCAAAGATGGTCATGTATATACACTGCCATTATGGGACCAATGTTAGCCTATGGGACTGTCGTCTGCTGACCAAAAGACCAACAGACAACAGCTAAACAAAAGCAGATACAAAAAATTTACTGTTCTTGAGCATAACTGGAGCTATGCAAACTACGTCTACCATAGCAATGGAGGTAATGCTCTGCCACCTTTTGATATTTATCTAAAAGAAGTGGCTGTGACAAATATGCTTCGCCTCAAGAGGGGGGGAGGTTAGAAGCCACCTATGGAATGAGATCATCTTCAGATTATCTCAGAAATCATAAAATATATAGAACGTCAGAAGCCTTTAAATTGAGTACTAAAAAATAGTCAGACTATGGAGGAGCTTAGAAAGCAGCCAGGAAAAACTTAATGGAAACTGCTGGTTATACTGCATTTTAATCTCAGCATACAATTGAAATCAAAACGGATCGTTTGTAATTGGACCATAGCAATCATATGTTTCTACAAATTGGACATAAAATTGTTATATTTTGAAATTTCCACCCATTTGTATGAAGTTACTCAGGTAGCGCAACCAACTCATAAAAGCTAAGTCATACGTCATAGGTTGACTATTTTCGGTACCTCTTTTGACGTTGTATATAATTTATGATTTCTATGGAGCCTACATGATAATTATTGATTTCTCGTATATTCTTATCTCTCTGTACCAAAATTCAGCTATTTCTGATGAGAAATAATAACGCTACATGGCATTTTTTAAAATCGCTAATTTCAGTTTTTTCACAATATTTCAGCAACGGCAGCAGATATTTTGTAAGTAAATGTTTGTGTAAGAGTGTGTCACATATTTCAAGCATTGTAATTATTTGAAAGAGCTACTTAGTTACATACTTCTAACCTCTTAATGGTGAATCAAGTCAGTCAAAACTCATTATACTCTCATTATTAGTTATAACGTTATCGAGATTTTGCAATGAATAGATGTTTCAAATACAATACGTTTATTTTGAAGAGCATGTGCTAATGAGTATTTTTCCAGTCATAATAACATTAGTTTTAAATCTCTATTTATTACTTCTATGCACGTAAAATCAGAAAGTGTAAAACTATAAAATTTTTGTGGATCGACAATCTGCATATTTTTTAATTTACAATTTAAAGTAATGGAATGTGCAAATTAATACAAAATCAATATACATATCAGATTTCCTCTTGATAGAAATCTGGACTCATTTAAGTTAATCTTAGTTAAGGTTATAAATAGAGCGTATATCTGATAAAAGTCAGATGAATCAGTTAGGTCAGATTTCTGTTAAAATCAAAATCATTATTAATAAATTTTTCTATCAGACAGTTAATGTATGTGGCCATATATATTGCATCCTTGACTATATATACTATACTCAAGGATTGTATATATTTAATCAGTGCATAAATTTGGAAGACGATAATGACATCGACATTACTGTATATTTATTATAAATATGGATCACTAAACTGTCAATACTCTCGAATCGATGTCATATCGTGATTTCAGAATCTCAGGTTTGCAGAAAACACAATGGTGTCACGTTATTTATTGTTTAGCAGACATCCTTGAAGTCAAACAGAATTGACAAATTAATGGTATATATTGTACAAGTTATCTAGTGTAACATAATATCAAATAATATGAAGCAAAAAATGTGTACTAAATCATTGACTAACTACATATATTTGTGTATGTCGCGTGATAACACGTTAAACTATTAGGATTTTTGTTTCTATGACATTCACTTAATAAATATGATTTCTTCTTCTTTAGTAAAACACCGAAAAGGAAGAAGTATATAAGACCATATGTTTACAATAAAACAAATAATGGAAAAATTTCAACAACAGAATAAGAAAATATATTTGGTGTTTATAGATCTGGAAAATGCGTTTTATAAAGTACCACGAAATAAATTATGGGGTACGTAGAAGGGGTACTGATAATAAAACTATAAAAATTATGCAGACAATTTACGATAATAATATGACCTGCGTTATAAGTAACAATAACAAGTATTTATGGACGAAATAATAAAGAACTGCGCATAGAGAGTTAAGAAATTATATGTAGGATACAGAAATTTATAACAAATAGGAATTCAGAGAATGTGTTTGTAGATGACATATAAGAAAAGGGATCTACATAAAAATCTATAAGAATGGAATAGAATACCAAAGAAACACGGAATGATTTAAAACAATTATTTAAATAAAAACAATACCAAAGTAATGGTAGTCGGGAATTTGAGAATATAAATATGACAATCGAAGATGTTAATATAGAAGAAGTAAGAGCATTTCAATATCTGGGTGTAGAATTAGAAGGTAGTGGAAAGCAAGAAGCTGAAATTAACAGCAAAATAGAGAAAGCTAGAAGATTATATTACTCAATGAATAACAAATTTATAAATAATAAATGTATTTAAATCGATATATCGACCGACACTAACATTTGTATGTGAATCTTGGATACCTACAGCAAGACAGAAAGTAGAGACAATCAAAAATACTATCAAGAAATAAAAAAATGTGGGCAGATTTTGTATCCTACAACCCTATGTGGTACAAGGGATTTCGACTATATATATACTTGTAGTAGGAAAAAACTAGGGAGATGGACCTATAGGAGGGACGGAGAATTGATGATATTGTGTATACCATTGATTAGGTACATTCTTATTATTATTTAATATTATTTCAAATATTTGAAGCAATTTTTTCAAATCCCTTAAAAGTTCAAATAAAACATAATTTTACTTTAAGATTAATAATGTTTACCTCAAATAATTCTTATTGTCTAAATAAAACAAAGCAATTCTTTACACAAACGCAACTTCATATCATATTTAGTACATTAGCCTTCTTGATTTTATGTAATTTGTATTCTTGAAAGAAGAATATAAATGTTCATATTATACAATAATTAAAGTAAGCTTGTATTCAAGTAAGTGTCTTGATATTAATAAGTAAACGAAAACAAAAATACTATTCGATTAAGGATTACAAGAAGGCTGCAGGTCCTATAATACAAAGAAGTAATAGAATTCCGAGGACTATATATTCTGCTCTATTCTACTCTTGGTAGTCTATCTGACCTAGCTCAGGTAGGGCAGATGGACCTATTTGGAGTTTTAATTTTTATAATGGACACTGTCGCCGTGATCGGTCATTCGTTATATTTGTTCCGTGCTTCGTTATTCATTCAATCCACAATCAAAAAAATTTGCAACTAGTACAAATTGTCAGATATGTCCCTTCTGCCCCTCCTTTAAAAATTTGTGACTGTCAATGGTTTGTCATGTGTGTAGGAACAAACCTTTAATATTCTCTTAGGTGTCTATTGTTGATATTTTCTAGGTTTCATTTTTATAGTTTCATAATTTACTACCTGAAATGAATCGAAATACCTAATGTATCGACTCATGTAAACGCGCCTTAACAGGCATTGCATCTAAACGACAACATATCATCAAGGCGGTTGTAATATTACCTCGTGATTAAACCTTCAAATTAAGTGAGATTTCCCGTACGTGTATTTGCGGGCTACAATGCCATTTTCATTGTACGCTGACGCGCTAATGTTTTCAGATTCCTCATTTTTTACTGGTGGGTCAGTAGTTCAAAGTCATTAAAATCGGAAGTGGCCAACGTAGGAATGAAATCTATGAAGTAAAAGTAATATGTCACGTAACTAAATGCAAGCGTGCTCATTTTCTATCTTAATCATCACGAAAATCACAACAGCTTTCGATTTTTACTAAGAATGGATGGACGAATTGAACTTTTTAAATAATGGACTACTAAATTTTTTATTTAAAGCTTGTAGGTAGAATTTGAGAGTCATTTTCGAAAACTTTTTTAAACATTTTCTCTACAATTTCAAATAAATGCATACTGTATACAGGATTACCTATGACTTAGTACAAATATTTTAAGAGGGGATAGGGAAAAATAAGAATTAACGGAATCACCCTTCAAAAAAATTCCAAACTAATTTATAAAGCCAAAAAAAATTTTTTCGATATTATTTTAAATCCTTATTTAACGCCGCCAATGTAGAGTAGGCAACCAACAAGCAAATCATGCAACAGTCGCTCAGTCAGTATCGCTGTCATGTCATAATTCAATTCCTGTGTTTACGTTGTAATTTTGTGTTGTTCAGTTTTTAGTGTCTTATTTTAATTTTAAACGTTTTATAGTCATTAAATAAAGGAATATGTGTCGGGTGCAGATATTTTCCCCACAATATAGTTCGCCGGTTTGTTTTTCTAGGTTATGGGACAAGACTGCCGCGGGTGCATTGAAAGTTTTGTATTACCTACATATTAGTACCACCTATTCCTTTCGTCTGATTTTCTTATAATTAATAGGCATTTTATCTAATTGTACCTACGGGAAGTGTCTTTTATCGGTAGTGAGTGGTTGTAATGAGCGAATATGTAGTTTTACCAGTTTATAACGAAATAATGAAAAACGAATGCAAAAATACTGGAGCTAACTGGATTAAATGTTACCTATCTATCAGGTATTATTACTAATAAGAATGTTAATTTTTGTCGTTTCTACATTTAGAATAGCTACACAAAGACGACCGCATGGTAGTTGAAATTGTTGACAGATGTAAGCTTTATCTATGAATCTAAGCCATCTCAGTCGATTCTTATCATAGGCGCCGACTTTCCGCAGGAAAAAAGGGTTTTGCCCCATTTTGTAAATATCGAGCTAAAATTCTGGAATAATTTTTGTATTGTCTTTTAGGCCTCCCTGAGCACGTGGTTAAATTTTTTGTTCTTAGTCATAGTTAACCCTGTATTGCTAGTAATAATAAATGGTATATGGTGAGGCAACTGCACCTTTTTATGTATTTTTGAAAGCATATGTGGTATTGCATTTAGCGACATATTTTCATTGTGAGTTTTTTCTTAATATTGTTTTTCCTATTTCTACTTGTTAAGAAGTTAGGTTTCCCTGAAAGATATAACAATTTATACAGGATTAATCATGTTACTAATTTCAAAAGCAAATAGGGAAAATGAGTATAACACGATGAATAAAAACAAATAAAATCCCTTTTCAACTCGTTGATCGCCTGGGTACAACGTTGCCAAGTTTTACAAATTTTGCTAGCATTAGACATTATTTCCATACTAATGACACTTTTTAAAACCAATTTGTTTTAAACTGATTACGTATTTGTAATAACATCTACTTTCAACTTTTCGCATAAGTTCTTAATTCTTTCACTCACCTATAGAAATCTAGCGAAAAGTTCAACAAAAATTGTTATTTTATTTTATTTTAAGGATACACTGCCCAGACAGACTAAATCCAATTATAGGGCAGGGGAAAATACAATAATGTATACTTAAACAACTAAACAAACAAGCAACAAGTAAACACAACAAGTAATACATTATGTCATAACAAAACATACAAGCCAGCATATAGTTAACAAATCCAAATATTGCAATCCAAATCACAACAGATTAATTAGACTGCAAACGAATTTAAAACACAACGTCTTATGTCATTAACAGAACAAGAAAAAATATCTAGATTCAATTCATAGCACCTATAGCTGGTACCATGGCTGGTACATACAGTATAAATAGGAGGATACTTTAATACATTTGTTCTAGGAGTAGCAAACCTAAACAATGAAGATAAACGAGTATGAACTGACGGAACATTAAAATTAAAATAACTAAGAATACTCGGACAATCAATTTTATTTATCAATAGTTTGTGTAAACACAATAGAGAAAAGTAAGTACGACGCGAGGCTAGATTATTCAAGTGGAATTTATTCAATAAGTCCAACTGCGGACTTCCTTGTGGCGGGTAGACACCATCGACTTTAAAACTTAAATATTTAACAAATTTTCTTTGTACTTGCTCAAAATTATTAACGTGAATATCAGCATGAGGACTCCAAATAACTGTAGCATACTCTAGTTTTTAGTTTTTTTCTTCAAAAATTTAGCATTTCTAAATATAAACCCCAAATTTTTATAGGCATTCGACAATATATGATTTATATGTGCAACAAAATTCAATTTAGAATCGAAGATAACTCCGAGGTCCTTAAATTCACCACACCTGTTTAATGCACTATTATTAATGGTGTAGGCAAAATCTATTGAATTTATTTTCTTTGTAAATGTCATAACACTACATTTTGCAATATTCAGCGGCAATTTGTTCTCTTGGCACCATAAATCAACCTTTGTGAGATCTTCTTGTAAAAGGTAACAATCATCAAGTGAGTTAATCTGTACAAATATCTTTAAATCATCAGCATACAACAGAACATTCACATGAAGAGATGTACATACATCATTTATAAACATAATAAATAACAAGGGTCCCAAAACTGATCCCTGTGGGACACCAGATGTAGCGTATATATCTGTGGATTTGTAACCAAAGTAATTAACATTTAGGACTCTATTTGCTAAGTATGACTCAAAGAAAGCTAAAAAATTTGAAGTTAAACCAAAACATGACAACTTGCGCAATAGCAGACCATGATCCAATCTATCGAAAGCCTTTGAAAGGTCCGTATAGACTACATCAGCCTGACGACCCCGGTCCAACACATATGAGGAAGTGTCATTATTATTGTAATAACTTATACATTTTATCTCAGTGAAGTTGAGAGAAATGTAAATATGCAACCAACAACAGTACAATCCCAAAGTTAGAATAAATCTGCAATGTTTATATAGTAGATATCTGCATTCTTCAATCGCCTTGAAATTGTTCTTGTAGAAGAAGTAGCTTTCTAACGTTGTGTGTGGGTATAAATTTTGGAATGCAAATTCAAACAGGTAAATGCCTTTCTTTATTTATTTTCATTTAACGAATTTTGACTTCGCGGGAGCGTGAAACTAATACTTAACCAAAACATTTGCATGGTTAAGTTAATATTATTGTAAAAATCAGTTATAAGAACATTCAGCATGCTCCTTTATTTGCTTGGATTTTATTGATTTCGTACATTTACACGTATTAACAAATAATAGTCTATGAAAGAACATAGCCGTGATGTAGCAACTCAGATGCAAAGTTGCTCATTTCACCGCTTGACACTGTGATGTCATGACTAAGAAATTGGGTTGAGTTGAAGTGCTTCAATTTAAAAGGTTGAGTAAAAAAAAATTTCTATTTTTCGTCTTGGGCCTTCCGAATACGTGATTTAAATTAATGACATTGTGACTGAATCACCCTGTATATTAGTTATTTTTTTATATTTGTAATCTATCTATTAAGGTAAACAAGATAATAATCATTCAATATTTTCCTATAAATATTCTACATTATTCGACTGCGTTTTATAAGCAATATTTTTCATTTAAATCTGGTAATCATTGTGGGTTATATAAGTGATTGATGTGTAGGTACAGTTTTCATCTGCTGGATTTAATTTACAGGTGTAAAATCCTTAGATTATTCTTCTTCTTCTATGCGATAATAAAATCAAGTGTTATACCAGCAATTCCTGGCGATAATAAAATCAAGTGTTATGCTAGCAATTAATATACATAAATAATATCAGCTTTCGAAATTCATCACCTAAAATCATTAAGCTGAAACAGGTCTTATACCGACCTCTAAGGTATATATTTTAATTATTGAAATAATTATTCTTGAAGTTACAATAATTTCTGAACACAACCGTTAAATTAACATACGATGAGCTATCAAAACATCAAAACAGCAGCATTGTATGGCTCCATTTGTAAATTAAAAGCGAATTGCTTTTGTTTCAGTTTTTATCAGTTTTATTTGATTATGTTAATGGTGCAATAAATTATCCAGGATTATATATCTGGTAAGATGTTCTACATGATTCTTTTTGTCTGACTGAAGGCAAAATATGCTCAGATAAACAAATCTCTCCTTAAATTCCACATTCGTGGAGATTGTATTTGTTCCATTTGCATACAAAAATGCTATGATTAGAAATAAGTATTGGGTTGAGCATTTATTCATTATTTTAAATACATACCTACATTTTTCTGTATTATTGATATCATAAGTTTTTCCTGAACGTTAGCTTAAATAAAAAATTTGCCCTATTTTCAAAAAATACGACAGAACTGCAACTCAAAATTATGTCTATTAGTATACTTTGTAACTTAGTAAACTCTTTGAGAATGTATTGTACGACATATTATTATACCGCATTATACCGAAAATGTTTGTTTTTCAACATGGCTTTCTTTCTGGTAGATCTACAACTACCAATATTTGAACATTACTCATTACAGTGCACAGTCATTAGATCATGGTGGTCAAGTTTATACAGTGTATACAGATCTGTCTAAAACTTTTGATAGGCTAGATCATGATAGATCTTATTGAATAAATTATCTAATTTTGAAATACCTACATCTTTACTTCATTTTTTTTTTGTTTTTATCTTTCTGAGAGAACAATGTATGTACATTATCGTGGATTTACATTCTTTCAAGTATCAGCAACATCAGGAGTGCTGCAAGGTTCAGTTCTCGGGTCTCTGCTTTTTATATTATTCATTAATGACATTTGCCATGCAATTCGAATGCGTAGTCTTTGTCGCTCTGCGTACTCTTTAGCAACTACTAGGGTTGCCGCCCGTCCTTATTTTAGACAGACAGTCCTTACTACAGCCCTTGCGTCCTTCCATCCTCACTTTTACTACAAATGTCCTTTAATTAGTGGAAATTGTTAATTACATATTAAAATTTAATCATTAAAATGGAAATTTAATCATTAAAATGGAAAGTAACAAAATATGTAAAAAAAATATATTTAAAGACAATGAGAAAAAATGACAATATTCAATTAACCAACTTCCGATATAACTATAAAAACTATTAAGGGTTTTAGTTGCTTAAGAACGACATTGTTCTGTTAAGTGCAAGGTATAAATAAATACATAAATGTAATTATAAATTAAGTGCGTACTCTTACGAGCTTTTATCCTAGGTGTACAAGTTAATCTCTGTGTAATTTTCTCCAAAAATATTGAAAATATTCTTAGTATTTTAAGCTTGTTATATTTTTTATTATCTACTTTGATAAAAGACACGTTTTTTAAAACGCCACTTTATTTAGTGCAAAAATCCTGTGATAAATAAATTTTAACGTTTACCAAGAAACATTTGGATTAAGATTAAATATTATATCAGAAAGTTAGCAGCTGTTTATGGTGTTTTTAAATACATTAGTGCTATAGTCATTAAATAAGCTTGTATTCAAATTCGACTACACGGAAAGGAAGCTATACTTACTAAAATCAAGATTAATACACTTATTGCAATGCTAGCTATTCCTCAAGTATAGCAATACTTTATAGAAATATAAATAAAGATAGTATTTGAGGTTTTAAGTAATTTGAAAGAATTACTGCAAATAATATTGAGTAATTTAAAAAATAACGTATTAAAGAAAAATAAAACTGAAATAAATTCATTAATTTCTTGCTATATTTCTTTCTAAAGTATTTACTACTCTAAATAATTAAGTACTACTCAGGAGTATTTAATTATTTATATAAAGAAAGAAAGATTTATAAGATACTGCAGCTAAAGTCATTCATTACCGGCACACCAGACATATACTGCTTGTGAGTTTGTGAGCCCTCCTCAGTAGGCATAGGAGGTAGTAGTAGTAGCGGGCGACAACAACCTGGCAATTAGGCCACACGTGGGCCCTTTTTGCTTACCCTACCATCCCATCATCTCTCCACTATCTGCCTTTGGCCTTCCTCAAACATACCCGACGCCCTGATGAACGCCAGGATCTTGGTCCATGGTAGGCCCCTCATCTTTTCCCTTTACAGCTCTTCGGCGCCAAAGATCCTATATCTTCGTCTTCCAAGGGCCGCGCAATATCCTAGAAAATGGATAGAGGTCTCCTCCCCCTCTCTACATTCCAAACATAAGAGACTCTCCTCTATACCTATCAAGCTCAAATGCCTTCTGAGTCTGCAGTGGCCTGTCAGAACCCCCACCATTTGGTTCAAGGATCTTCATTCATTGAAGAAGTCGTGGACCTGTCTACATTCTCCATTCCTTCTTCAATTCCCTTCTAGTCTTTAATCCATTTATTAAGGGTACAATTTATACTACCTCGCGTAATTCCAAGAATGGGTTCGGGTCCCCGGCAAGGCGCTCTAGATCCGAGATGGGCTAACAAGTCAACCGTCTCATTACCGGGGATTCCTTTATGGTCAGGAACCCAGACCAACTCCACCTCTCTTTGTCTGGCCAGGGACTCCAGGGTATCTCCACACTCCTGAACAAGACTAGATCTCGTCCTTGGAGAGCGAAGGGCCCTGAGTGCAGCCTGACTATCAGAGCAGATGAAGATTTTCTCCTCCACGCTATTCCTTACTTCTACCCTGCCTGCTACCATCAAAATAGCCAAAACCTCCGCCTGTAAAACTGTGGAGTATGTGGCCAGCGAAATGCTCTGCTAAATGTCCCAGTTTTTCAGATATATTCATCCCCCACCACGGACCCATCTGTGATACCTAAGTAGGCCAGTCTTTGGATCCTCGACAGCACCTTGGCCCAGTCACCCGACTCACACAAGCATAGGAGGTAAGGCAACCAACGACTTATCCCACAGAAGGGAACCTGAGTTGACGTGATGCAATATATAACTACATCTTGTGGCCAAATGCTGAAACTGGCGGTCCACTTACACACACAACTTTAATACAATTTGTAGCAAATAATACTACAATTGTGTCCTTATAGTTTTGGTAATGATCATAAGTGTTTTATTAATATCATCTATAAATATTATTATTTTGCACTATAGCCGCATCTTAAATTTTACATTTATTACAAAATATTAATAATTTTAATTCATACTACAAACCTATAATTTAAGAAAGAATAACCTATTGTTTAATTAATAATATTTTATTCATATTTTAACAAAATATTATTCTTTAAGTAAATCTTACATTTAGTGTCAATTTAAAAAAGACAAGTGTTGTATTAAGTATAAAAATGCTTGGATGTCAAGAATATTTAAATATTTATATCAAATATACTTTATTAGTGACTTAATATACACGTGAATGAAATTAACATGTTAAGTGTATTATTATACTCAAATACAGATTAGATATTTTCTGTACGTGTTCTAAAAACTCTCGTGTGTCAAATATTATTGAAATATCATGTAATTGCGTTGTAAAAAAAATTGACATAAAAAATATCTTTTAACTTTTTCAGTAATCAAATAGTACTAACATAACTTGATCTATATCGGTCTATTTTTACCTAAGACAGCTACAGTTAAAGCATGGCACTCTATACTGAATAAATATTATTTTGCTTATCGACAAGATCTATGTCACCCTGAGATTTTTAGATAAATTAGCAAGCAACCCTGCAGTAAGTCATATATTAAATATTTTAACACCTTGTCACGCAATGACTTTTCATTTTTAGCATTGACGTCATTGCATAAAAATTATTTACATCATAATGACATAACGGCAGTCATTAACATAATGTGGCACCACAAATCATATGAACTTGAGGGCAAATATTATGTATATCGACTTGTTTGGAAATTTTTGCATTGACGCTGGCGCCTCCGGCAATTTATAGAAATATTCAAATGTATTTTCGATAATGTCGTTTCTTTTACTTTTTATTTTGGAAAGACTGTATTACTAATAAATTTCTGAAAAATCTGACGTTCGAGAGTGATGGCACAAATAAATCAAACCACAAGTTTATCATCTGACAAAATACGAGGTGTGACAATTAAGTTCCGGGAATTTGTTAATGAAAAACCAAGCAAATTAAATTTCGACAAAATTTTATTATCGACCTCCACAATAGTCTCCCTCTAACTCTACACAACCATTCCAACGTTGTTCCCACGATTGAAAGCACCCTTGGTAATCCTCCGCAGTTAACCCGTTTAGCACCATGATGAGTTTTTCGCCAGATTTCAGTAAATATTGAATCACAATACGTTGCTTGTAATTTGAGTCAGACATTTTCACGACGCCACTAAAAAAGTTATTTCCAAAAAATACACATAAAACACAAACCAAACGAGCTATCGACTTCAACCGAGTTATAACTAAATTCCCGGAACTTAGTTGCCACACCTCGTATATTTAGTGTGGTCATTTTTCATGATTCACCAATGGGATTTCGGAAACCGTAAAGTATACAGGGTGGCTCAAATTATAAGAACGTTGGGCCTTTTGATAGTTATTAAGATAAACCAAACAGATCCAAGATATCTGCTGCCATCGCTGAAATATTGCGAAAAAACTGAAAGAAGGAATTTTAGAAAATGCCATCTATCGTCATTATTTCTCAATAGAAATAACTGATATTTGGTACATGAAAATAAGAAAATACTAAAAACCGAGAATATTTCTAAGTCCACTAAATTCGGTCATGCAACATTCAATTGTTTTTTTTTTTCATATGGGTGCCATATTGGATCTTGGTAGTATCAGATGTAGAAAATTAGGAACATATCAGTATTGTAACACTACTATTTTATTGGAATAATAACCCATAAAATTTTAAAAATACAATAATTTAAATAAGAATCTAGTTTTTTTAACGTAAACCAAAAAGCATCAATCATTTTGACAGATTCGATATTTGCTAACTTTTTACTGTTGAAAGCCTTGCTTTTCAGAAGTATTTTAAGAAAAATATTATTTTATAACTAAAACTAAATAACAAGCATTTGCATTGCATTTTATGATACTCTATGCAGAACATTACTGTGATTCCTAAATTATCTTTTGCACATCAAACTCGATATTTTGATAATTTTTTTCACAAAAATGGTTGGAATTAAGACCCATGTTATATAGGACTTGTTTGTTTATCTTGATTTATACTAACTATTGCCTGTTAAAATTATTGCAGTCAGACCTTTAACACCCTGTATATAAATATTGAAGTTTGGATTAGAAATCAAAAGAATCAGAAAGCGTTAATTTTACTTAATTACTTATCTATACAGAGTGAGCCAAGTTTTAGTCAAGCTTCAGGAATAGTTTTTTCTGCGATATTTTAAGAAAAAATGTAAATACAACATTCCTTTTTCCTCGTTCTTCAACAGAGATAGAGGGTGATAGAGTACAGGGAAAAATCAAATTTACTCTAAAATCACAAGACCAACTTTCCTAAAATGTTATAGGTAGGTATTACTTAGGCTAGATCATCTCATGAACTAAAAAGCGGAATGAAATTATAACAGAGAGAAGATATCAGAGAAAACAACATTTTGGAATGTTCAGTCTCTTTATTACATAAAAAGACTGGTAAAAAATTGACTGACGCACCGTTTTCTCGTAGAAATACTTTTATAGCAACTGTACATTAAAATTAAGCAAGCAGGCTGTATTAAATGTAACAAATACTGTGTGCGGTAACTGGTTGTATTTTTTTTAACTTCACTCTGTATATCTTTATTGGAAATGGACGTAAAATAATAATAATAATAATGTTTATTTTAGAAATACATTACAAAATGGTTATAAGTTTACCTTAAAAATAAACAGAAAAATCACAGAAGTATATTGCTATACTTGTTCGTGATTGTCTTTCTATTTTTATCCTTATTTTTAACGTAGTGTGTATCTATCTGAAATACTTATACCTACATATACACATATTAGCATTTCTACCAAGTTCACACAAACAAACATATACATACATGTTCACATTTTTCTAAGCTATATATTTATTCATATTCTCATTATATGGATAATAACAAAAATTATAGCTAAAAAATGTTTGTATAAATTATATCTTTTATTTCCTTTCGTGGAAGTGAGTGTAACCATAGTTTAATTTTTTTTCTGAAAAGTTCAATATTTCTAATATTTGTTAAACTAGTTGGCAACCTATTGTACAGTCTAGGAATTAAATAAACAAAGCTTCTCTGTCCTATAGTTTTCTTACTTTTAGGAGTTTTAAATTTCCCTTCTTTATAGCGAGTTTCATAATTATGTTTTATTTTTTCATATTCATCTTTATGTTTAAAATTATACGTAAGTAAAGTAAGGCTGTATAGTTGTCTAATATCAAATATTTTGTTTTCTGTATAAAGGGCATCACTTGGATAAGTAATATTTTTGCTATATATAATCTTTAAAATCCATTCTTCAGGTAAGAAGAAGAAGCAGAAGTAAGAAGACCTGAAGATGGTAAATGATATTTTACCGAAACGTTGTCAAACAAATGGTTCTTTTGAACACCATGCAGATTCATCGCGGAAAGGAACCCGGAGAAATTTTACAGCCATATATATATATATATATATATATATATATATATATATATATATATATATATATATATATATATATATATAACAATAGCAGAATATGCAACAAAAAAACAATAGCGAAACATGCAAAAAACAATATCAAAACATGTTGCATTGTAACAAAAAAAGGATCAACAAGGTGCAACCAATAACAATCAAGAACAAGAAAAAATATGTTCATACAACAAAACAGGACAAAATCAAATACAAAAACGAAACAAAAGAATATCATACAATAAAATAGAAGGAAATCATATACAAACAAAAATACCACTGACTACTTCCGAAACCACAAATACCACTGTTGTGACTGGTATGTCCGAAATATGATTTTCCGGCCCCAATGGGCCATTTTCCCGGACCCAAACTGGGAATTTCAGTTGACCAAAAACTTTTCACACCCAGTCTCAAGTCCAGAATTGAAAAACACACGAAAATACCACAGTCGCGACCGGGACGTCCAAAACAGGATTTTCCCGCCTCAAGGGGTCATTTTCCCGGACCCAAACCCGGAATTTCAGTTGGCCATAAACTTTTCGAGCACAAATTCGGCTTTAGCTCTAAAATTTAGCGTCGACTTCGCCTTATCCCGGGAACCGCATTTCAGGACATTTTCGGCCCGTGGGGCCAATTCCAGACATGTAGGCCCAATTCTGAGCTCGGGATCGGATGCAGCGTCGAAAAATACATGGGAATACATATGTCACTCTCTTGTGTATGAACTTTTTTTTTGTGGGGCTGTGTTATAGGTGATAATACCACATGGGGTGTTTTTAGTATAGATGTCTATCTTTCACAGGTTGCTCTTTTCTGGTGAGGTATATTTAACATTTGGGTTATTCACACACTTTATATTAACCACAGGTTCGATAGTGTATTTGTACTTTGTTAATATAAAAAATGTTCATTCGTATGTTTACCATATACCTGATTATTTTATAAACTTTTCCACATTCTGCCTCTAAAAGCCAATCAACTCGTAAGCATCTGTATAGTATTTCTAATTCCTTATAGTGTAAAATGAATTATACATAAATTATAATAATCAGTCATTTTTCAAAAAAATGTATTAGATATTATACAAACGTCACTTAAAATGTCACGCTGTATACAGTATGTCAACGGATAGAGCGGAAAAGAGGGAAAATATTTTTATTTTTTATTTTACAGGAAAAAAGCATTTTTGATTCAAATGTTTGCTTGTGAACGTCAACCACATTTTAAAGATATGGAAAACTTTCAACTTGCAGTTGAAAATCGGTAAATATAAAAATCGTTCAAGAATAAATTGCCTTTTACTCATCATTCAATTAAACAATTTTTATTTAATGCCGTTGTTTTAATGTTTATGAGCAACAAGTCAATATTGAAATATGGACATATGGAAAATATTTGATGGAAATCTTCAATAATTGGACAGTAACAAGTTTCTTTTTTCCCAAAATATTATAGTATGCATATTTTGCTGCAATGTAAGCATATTAAGAATAACTGTCACTATTACTCAAAAGTTGTATCACTTTTCATTATGATGGTTGCTGCCCAACTTTTTTATTCTCCATGCCATCTGCATCATAAAGACAAGTACAAATTTTAATCAAAAATGTATTTTTCCCGTAAAATGAAACATAAAAATGTTCTACTACCCGTTTCTATCAAAGTAGGGTAATTCACGCACAAATTAATATTATAATATAAATTTCAATTCTAAGCAACTTTCCTAAATAACATATTTTGGTATTGTTAAAAATAAAGGCAGTTTTTTCTTGAACAATTTTTATATTTACCGATTATCTGATCACCCTGTATATGCAACATGAAAGTTCTCTATGCCAGCCGCATTTTGAAGACAAGCAAAAATTTTAATCAAGAATCCTTTTCTCCGTAAAATGAGAAATAAAAACATTTTCCCTCTTTTCCACTCTAACCGTGAACATACTGTACATACAGTACTTTCGAAAAGTAACGAATAAATTCATTATTTTTTAAATTGAGAGGTTTTCGAAAAAATCCCCTGGCACGTCAATATTGTTTTTAAAAAAGGTACTTTTTGACATCGACCCATATTTGTGACGTCATCGTTGTTCGAGATATGACGTCATCGACAATTTTTTTAAACAGCAACCCCCAATTTTGACCATGTCATTTGAAAGAGCGTGTTATTCTACGTACATAGATTATGAAAAATTATGGTGTTACATAACAAAAATTTCAAGAACATAATGTTTGAAGATTTTAAAATTTAATTTTCACAATACTGAAAATGATAATAATTATGTAAAAAAATCGACTAAATTAAATGTTCAAATTGTGCACCGTTGGCTGCCTGACAGTAGCCAAGACGATTAATAAATTCTTTTTGGACATTATCAATAACTTCAGGAGCTATAAGATGTATTTCGTGACGGATTCTTCCTTTCAAATCTTTTAAATTAACCGGTCTAGTAATGTATACTTTGCGTTTTAAGTATCCCCACAAGAAATAATCTAGGGGTGTCAAATCAGGCGATCTGACTGTCCACTCAATCGGCCCCCTTCTCCCTATCCAACGATTCGGGAACAGATCATCTAAATAAGCACGGACAGGTGTTGCATAATGGAGAGGTGAACAGTATTGTGAAAATTAAATTTTAAAATCTTCAAACATTATTTTCTTGAAATTTTTGTTATGTAACACCATAATTTTTCATGATGTATGTATGTAGAATGACACGCTTTTTGAAATGGCATGGTCAAAATTGGGGGTTGCTATTTAAAAAAATTGTCAATGACGTCATATCTCGAACAACGATGACATCACAAATATGGGTCGTATGTCAAAAAAAAGTGGCTTTTTTTAAAACAAAATCGACGTGCTAAGGGATTTTTTCGAAAACTTCTCAATTTCAAAAAAAATGAATTTATTTGTTACTTTTCGAAAGCACTGTATATATATTCTCACAGAAGGTTCCCCATTTTGTTTTTCGACCCCAATTAGTAATTCCTTAAAATCTTTAGGAATTTTTAATAATTAGGTTCTTAATTATTACCTAGAACCTACCTATTAGATCTCATTCAATTTTTTTAATGGAAGTAAGCTAAATAAATAAAAAAGTGAACAAGCGCCCATTATAATTAAAAAATAATTATTTAAGTGTGGAATAGTACGTTAAAATTCTCCGCTTATAATCGTCACGATTGCAACTGTCCTTAATTACCGTGAAAATTACATTACAAGAAAATTATCACTAATCAGATATTTATCTTTATAGAAGAATTTATATACCGAATATGGATTATGAGTAGACGATATAATTATGAATCATACGAAATAAAAGTATGTATAATCATTTTTGGTTAAATATTCGAATATTAAACTGACGATATAATATCCGAGATTTACAGTATAATAAAACGTTTGAATACTCCCATGCCAAATTTTTTTGTACCAAAATACACGCAGGTACTTTTAAATATGCACTCACTTAAACCTGGTTCTAATAAAAACTTTAAAGCTTTTGCTTCGAGTGCGTGTAAATGAAGGGTATAAATATGACAACGTAGAACAACTTTTGATGCTTTTATCAAACCGTCTGTACATAAAAATATAAAATTATTACAGTTGAGCCAACAAGGAATTTATCATCACTTATAATATCATAAATTTCCAGGAATAATTTACTCTCGTGTGGTATTCAGTAAGAAAATTTCACACCCCAAATATAAATCAAACCTGACATTTTAAATTAATTTGACTCGGCCAAGGTATTGTAGTTGTTGACATATGTTGATTTGTTCTTTTTTATTTAAACAGTTCTGTCACAGTAGATGTCAATTACTAGAAAATCAACAAGTTATTAGACAAAAAATTCAAAACCTAATAACAGATAACACTAGAAAATCAAAAGCAAATTCATGGACAAAATTTGTTGAATTTTGCAGGTATATCCACAATATTTCGTTAAATAAAAAAAATACCAACTTTAGTTACATGATATGCTAAACTTTTATATCGTTCTTTGACAATTTTAGTTGACTAAAATATATTTTTTACAACACGACGCAATTTCGAAGAAATTCATATGTAGGTATATCCACCATATTTCGTATATAGATAAGACACCAATGTGTAGATCATATATGTTTCCTTCTCAACTGTCAAAAAAATTTACACTTAATTATTGCCTCGCCTCGAAAAAATTTCCGGGAATTTTTCTGGTTGCCATGGTATTGAGTCAAAATAAAGGCATGTTATTGGTTTTAAAGTAGAGGTGTGAAGTTAGCACCTATAAAAATAGTTAGTTAATTACTTATTTCAGAAACACTAAATATCTTTCTCAAGTAATATTTCATTTAGATAGATATTCAATACAGAAAAATATAATCAAACCTATTTCATTCATAGTCTCATTGCGAAGATTTATTTAGTAATAATCGTATTTCAAACTGAATTTAAATTAAAATGTTTCATATAAACATGTATTTTACTGATAAGTAATATTTCACGCAGCATTGGATCTGTTTATTTTCTCTTTTGATTTATTATTTATTATCAGTGCTTATAACAATGAAGAAATATTTGCAGAACACAGAAATATCTCATATTTTTACAAATATGTAACACATATAAGCGCTTAATTCAACGCTGGTATCAAATAATGTAAAAATAAATTAGCAACTGTTGTTTTAATATGGAAAACACGAAGTGTTATTAACCGATTATTATTAATTACTCTCATAAACAGAAACTTGATTTTAATGTGAATTAATTTTTGTAAATTAACTAATTTATTACAGCAAATGTATTCCGACAATATATCAGATACACGTGAGTAAGGTTTAACAACCAGGACGTGATGCTTCACTGTTGCTTAATTTCAATTTTTCTTAAACTACATTACCTACTTCTCTTCAATAGTATAATAAATATAAATAGTAAAAATACACGACTTCCTCTTCGTGTAATTGGGTATTTTGTTGAATTCATTGTTAATATACTAACACAGAATTTAATTCTTTTAAGCAAGTTTTAATAGGTACCAGTAACATTGCGCGAAATTAACTACACTGGGAATTAGATGACGTGTAGATTCTATGAGGGAATTTCGCATTTTCATTGTTGCCCACCCTGTAACAATTTGAAGCAACTTGTGATACCTTTTTGGAATCCGCTCAGCAAGGGAAATCGGGAAATGGGGAAACAAATGGGGTGTTCCATTTAAATAAACCGGTGATGACGTCATTACTCGAAGGTAGATCACTCTGTATATTCAATAATTATTTGAAAAAACAATAAATTAATATAAATAATCGAACCTGTTTCGGTTTTTTAATAATATTGTTTATTTAACTAATAATGAATTTATGCGTTGCTTTACGGACGCACTGTATACAAATCAGTGCATATACTTAATCGTTCTAGCAGACAATATTATAAACAATATTCTGACCTGTGTTGCTATAGGTATCTAAATTTTTTAAGGGTGTATTTCCATAATACTTAGAGATTTACATAACACATACAATATACAAGGTGTCATAACATAAGACATACTTTACGAAAATTTTGGTAACTTTATTTTTATTTTTCGAATTGCACAATTGATTCATAACAATTGTAATAGAATAACTAACATCCCTATCAAATTTGAGGTTAATATTTCGAAAACCATTGTTAAAGATCATTTTAATGTCCTGTATTTGATATTTGTCTAAATTATTTTATTTTAAGCTCAGCTGTCTGTAGTAACCTAATTGACTCTCTTTTCTAGAAGACCCTATATATATTTGTTTAAAGTAACCTAATGTAAAATCATTTTTGGGTACACCGATAATCAAGTATATATGTTTTGACACATAGTGATTTTCTGTATTGTTTTGCCGTGAACTCAGTAACTGGTCGCTACCAGAATTCTTTGACCTGCCCTGGTTGTTCTCGGGGTAGGCTTTGTGGGGACAGACCCGCTATCAGGGCTTCCAAGCATAGAAGTATGGGATGCGACCAGTTACAGAGCCGACTACAAGACGTCTCGGAAAACCACTATTATCCGAGGAACGGTTCCGACCGTAGGAGTCGCATTACCAACAATAGAAGCCGAAATAAATATATGGGCGGGCATAGAGATACCGATAGCGGATCTGTCTCCACAGAGCCAAGCACAAGAACAACCAGAGCAGGTGAAAGAATGCCGACTAATGCTAGGGACGTTCACTTTAATTCTGTTACTGGCGGCGACCAGTTACCGATGTCACGGCATAACAACCCGGAAAGTCACTATGTCACTAATGATCGTGACCGTTAAAGTCTAAAAATCACTATACAGAGTGTTTTTAAATGAAGTAGCAAAAATGAGACCACAGATTTCTAGGTGAAAATAATTCGAATTAACATACCTATATCCCAAGTGGCGTAATAAAAAAGATACAAGGTGTTAAAGTTAAAATATTATTTTCGATATTTGTAAATAACTTCTTAAGATATCCAAATATTTACATAAAAATTGTAAATCGGGTTTTTTTTCAGGCGAGAAATTCAAATTTGTTTCTAATTTTGACGTCACTAGTAGAAGGCGCCACTTGTGGCACACCATGTTTCTTTTAAATGGCAGAACTTTTTTGCTGCTTAGTGTATCCATCTGACTATTGAGACAATCGGTTCTCCTGCCTGTTTTATTTGCAACAGGTATGCCTTGCTGAAGCCGGTAGGAGTAACCATTTTTGAAATAATCCTATTTGAAATGCTCAGTGCACCTAGTAAAAACTGTTTTGGTTTCAGGTAAAGTACCTTTTCTGCTAAAAATACAGCAAAATGTTACTTGAAAAAGTTGTTCAGAATGGTAAATTTTAAGAATATTGGTGAGGTTGGATGAAACCATTTTTCAACAAAGCATAAAGATTTTATCAAAGCAGGCCGATCTTTTTGAAATTTTGCACGGATCCATAATTTACTATAACTTTTTCAAGTAACATTTTGCTGTATTTTCAGTAGAAAAGGCACTTTACCTGAAACGACGAACAATGCACTGACTACTTCAAATAGAAATATTTCGAAAACTGTTACTTCTAACGACTTCAACAAAATATACCTTTTTCAGATATAACAGATATGAGAATCGATTGTTTCAATAGTCAGATGGATACACTAAAAACTTCTGCCCGCAAAAACCCTTAATTTACAAATTTTATGTAAATTTTTTAAAAAAATATCGAAAATAAAATTTTAACTTTGATACCCTGTATCTTTTTTATTATGCGACTTGGGATATAAGTATGTTAGGTTAAATCGATTTATTTTCACCTATGGAATCTGGGTTCTCATTTTTGGTACTTCATTTAAAAACACCCTGTACATGTTTTAATTTAAAAATCAGAGTGCTATAAACAAAGTGTGAGGAACTAGTACTAAATCCAATAGCAATCGCACATTCAATGGATAATAATATATATAATATGGATTTGTTCCATGAGTTCAGCCATAAAAGAATTCACGCTGAAAATAGAATTATAACTAAAAAAAGAATATTAGAAGCTGATAGCTAGTTCTTTTACTTTTTTTGACAGTGGAATATTAAGTACTAAAACAGCTAGGCGACAGATAAGTTGACACGGTACCACAAAATAATCATGTCACAAATAAAATGATAATAAACTTGAAGGACATGCATAAGGATGATTTTTTTTTTTTCATTAATCCTACCCATGTATCTCAATGTAATAAATATATATGTCATGAATAAGCAACAAATATGTCAGCAAATGTTTTTAAAACTTGAAAAATTAAATTTATATACAGGGTGGTCTCGAGGAAATGGGCCAAAATTCATGAGTAGATTTCTAAGATAAAACTATTTTGATTTAACAGAACTTTATTTAGTTCAATAGTTAAAGAGATTCAGAGTACTAAATGTAAAATATTATTTTAGTTTTTACTATTTTACTATTCATTATAATTCATAATTCTAAATAAATCCTTGTATTTGACATTTATAAATTAATTTAACTATCAATATTGAAAGCTTCATAGCCAAATATCTTGAAAACGATGTGACACAACGACTAGCATATAATATACCATTGTTGTGTAAAAATAGTTGGAAAATTTGAAAGTAATATCAAAGATGAGAAAAAAGTTTTACTTTTAATATTAACACAATAACATTTAATCTATAGCAGCTGGCGCTTTCTATGAACTATAACCAATCTATGAACAGAGTACAATTCCTCGTCCCAAAGAAGCCCAAAGGCCAAAATTTTGTATGGATATTAGCATTTATCAAGAAATAAATGAAAGAAACTAACATAGTAGTTTACATTTAACACGCTGTATCTCTTTAACTATCAACTTTTGGAATATATCTCGGACTAAATTAAGTTCGGTGGTAATATTTTTACCTTAGGCATCTACCAATTAATTATGACCCATTATCTCGAGACCACCCATTAAACTTATAATAAAATTTGAAATGATAAACTTCTGAAATATGTATATGTATTACTTATGTTTTACGAGCATTTATTTTTTACTTTTGCTAAATATTTAACCTAATGTGAACTAAAACTTCTTACAAAATAAATTTTTAACCTTATACGCTACCTATATATTTTTAACAAACCAATTAATAATTCTTCATTGTTTATTTTTACAGCTATATATTTAAAAAATAATGTTTACTTAACTTGTAACCTACAGAAATTAACAACTTGGATCTTATTGCAGCCGATTACAAAAGAATTCTTTCGTAAATCGTATATACTGGTTCTTTAATAATATACCTACATTGAATATGCACCTTTTAAGTTTTTGGCAATGATTACTTGGTTAAGTAGGTATATGTAATAACAAATATTGCGGCTTTTTTAAGTATTTCATCATTTTATCAATAAGCAATAATTCGTAACTTTCACGATCTTGTATTTCTGTTTTTGAAACTAAATAGTAAAGTAATACGAATATTTCTCACAACTTCTGAAATTTAAACCTGAAGATAATAGAAATACAGGTGCTACGATCTATATAGATATAGTAAAAAGCAACTGATTTAGTTGAAAATACAGCATAATTAATAATATCATTTTGTTATTATATTTAATTAAAATTTTGTAAAGAAACTACCTAAGCATGTACAATCTACTGCAATAATTTTGACACTTCCTTAAAACAATTCTTGCGCCACTGGAAGTACTGAGTAGAAATTTATTAGATTTCTATTGATGAGTGAAAAAACTAAGAAGTAATGTTAAAAGTTGAAAGTAGATTTCATTACAAATACGTCAGTATTCAAGAAACCAAAATCGTTTTAAAGAGTGCCATTGTTATTGCAACAGATTGTACCTATACTCAAATAATTCGAAACTTCTCGTAACTTTGAAACGCTCTGTATTTTAATAAAATCCTAAAAGCAGGCCTCGGAGCACTGTTATTATATTAATGATTTATTACATAATAATAACATTGTACCTATTTATAAATTATATTAGAAGAAAATTAAATATATACATATCTAATATAAAGGCAATTCAATTATTTGTTGTATACAAAATAATAAAATGTTACTACATGGCTAAAATGTATTGATTAACTTATCATCCAACAACTAATAAAAATGATGTAGAAACTAATCCAACAAACTATTTTGATAAAAAATACAAAATTGCCTGTTTTTATCATTCATCTTTACTGAATTAATACGCTCAAAAATATTGAATAAATACAACCGGTAATGTATAAAGTGATAAAATGACACTGTGACACCATTTTCTAAATATGGCATCTTTCTGAACTCAGTCAGTAGGTGTGTGTGTGTTTCTAAAATAATATTTATTTAACCATGTGCTACTTTAACTGCAATATTTTATTGATTTCGTCTAATATTTCACGTTCAGACAGATACAGAATTAGAATTTCTACCCACTGCATATTTTCCTACTTCTTTACCATACCCTTGAAATAGCAATGAAGTAAAACAGATCTCAAAACTCTTATCTAAGAATGTGACACATGATAAGAAGTATTCATACCCAAATAGATTTATCCTAGTGTTAATTTATGCATTAATAAATCACCTGTAGATGCAATCTATTTTATATACATTTAATACAAATGTAATATTTATCTTTTTGAAAATATTATTTTGAGTACTTTTATTATTATTATTATTTTTGATTTACATTTTTTTTTTCAATTTTTACAGTAATCGATTTTGCGATATATTAAACATCTCTTATTTATTTTTGAGAAATTTGTAACTTGGACAGCAGTTTATCTAGTATCAAAATTTATTTTGAAAAAGTAATCCACAGCCGATCTTAGTTTTACACGATAAGAATTAAATTTATTACATGACATACTAATAAATATCAAAAGTATCAAGATATAATATAGGATATTTCGGTATCCAAAACTTGTAAATAGATTTTGTGTATTATATAACAACGAAATTGAAGAGTATTTATACTTTTAAGAAATTCAATAATAAATATATATTTGAGGATTTGTCATAAATATATGTCATAGAATATTACAAAGTAATAAAAAAAATTTCCTATTTTTGGCACTAGAAAGATTTTATTTTTTAGGTTATGTTCAGCTGTTCCTAAATGAAAAATCAAGAATTCAACATTCAAAATAACAAATTTTACAATATTAATCAATATAAGATTACGAAAATTAATTAACTCTTTCCGTACTTGACAACTACATTCATTATTCAATACTTATAGATAATGTAATAGCAATAATACCTAACGGTTTACTTTCATTTATGTAACATTACAAAGCAGGATTTACTTTAATTTTATGGATTTTAATCACTCATTCACGTGCTGTCCTAACCAAATCTA
Source organism: Monochamus alternatus (assembly GCA_037114965.1). Taxonomy (NCBI): domain Eukaryota; kingdom Metazoa; phylum Arthropoda; class Insecta; order Coleoptera; family Cerambycidae; genus Monochamus; species Monochamus alternatus. The sequence continues at coordinate 24,419,868 of CM073430.1, forward strand.
ACCTAAACATTCAAAACAGTTAAATATAATTCTACTTACTTTAAATAATATTCTAGGAATAAATAATGAATGAATCACAGACACCGATCACTTGAACTTAAGAAACTAACAAATAAAAACAACGGAAAATTAAATTAACTTCTACCGAATATGTTACACACAACACAACATCGACGCCAACTAAATGCAGGTTTATTCCCATAAAATGTGAGTAAGTATATAAAGTATTAGCGGTCACGTGAACCAGACTCGGCGTGGATGTGGAAAAAAGTATAGACCAGCCGGCGCCGTCAGAACGTCGAATATGAAAGCGTCGCCGCAAGGCCAGAGCAAAACTATCTTCCGCCCTTCTGTTAAAGGTATGTATTCAGTGCGTTTCGTGGCTTTAGTCACTCGAACACGGATGTCAGGTATAGATCCAGAGACGGCCTACCAGTAAAAATTGTAGATTCAAAAAGTTCTGCTCCATGATTAATTGGCCATTCTGGACGCACTAAAATGCCTCCTCCTCGAAAGTATCGACCATGATTTCCTCAACGAACATTTAGCAGTGCTGTAGCTTATACAGGGTGACCAGAAACTCTCCTGACAAACGAAGACCGGAGATTCCTCAGATAATTTTAAGACAATTTAACCCAATTCACCTAGTCCGAAAATGCTTCCTAAGGGAACTAGAGCTCTTTGAAGATGGCGTCTTGTAAATAGTTTTGTTTAAATACCTCCAGAACGCTTCTACTTTGAAAAACAAAAACTGGTATGCTTGTTTAGCCTTCAGAGATGAATCGATTCCATCAATTGCGTATTTCTAGTACCGGTCGTAGAGGTCCGTTTTGGGTAGGTCAACGGTTATTTTAACGCATAACTTTTTTGTCTTTAACTTTTAAGCATTTGTGACACTAGATTATTAAATTTTCAGGTATTCTAGTACTAAAAGGTACTCTTACTTTAAGTCATTAGGATACACCGTTTTCTAGAAAAATGGATTTAAAAATTTTTCGTTTTTTCGTCATTAAAGTTTAAAAATTTTAGTTAAAGATTTTTAAAAACAAATTATTTATTACAATGGAACGAAAGTAACTCAAAAAAGTATCAAAGGTAGATAGTTACAAAAGATGCCCGATGTGATGACCATTAGTCTCTATGCATAAATTTACCCTTTTGCTTAGAGAACGCCGAATTCTTGCAAAAATTCCAAAGTTATTTCTAAATTCGTTGCAAGCATCTTGTATCCTTCGCCAGAGTTGTGCACGATTTTGTATCGGAACGGAATAAACAAATGCTTTTATGTATCCCCAAACACAATAATCGCAAGGATTCAAATCCGGCGACTTTTCTGGCCAAGCAACTGGACCTCCTCTTCCAATCCAATGGTCTTCGTAGTTATTATCTAGAAAGTCTCGTACATTCCTGCTAAAGTGGGCCGGACAGCCGTCGTGTAGAAACCATAAGTTTTGCCGAATATTTAAACGCACCTCATCTAACAAATCAGGTAAAATATTTTGCAGAAAATGTAAATAATCAGCACCATTTAAACGAGAAGGTAATTCCATAGGTCCAAGTAGATAATCGTCAACTACTCCTATCCAGACGTTTATCTTAAACCTATGCTGATGCTTAAATTGTTGAACAACGTGGGGATTGTCACCAACGTACGAATAATAATGTGCATTATGTACATTAAAAATTCCATTTTTTGTGAATGTAGTTTCGTCACCAAACAAAATGTATCTGAAAAAATCTTCATCTTGATTTTTCTGGTTTTGTAACCATCTAGTGAATTCTACACGAGCAGGAAAATCTCCTTCTAGCAGTGCTTGCACCTTTGTAAAATGAAAAGGATATAAATTTTCTTTGTGTAAGATATTTGCTACGGAAGATTTGGAAATTGTGGGGTACATGGCAGATAGTCTTCGAACGCTAATTTCTGGATTTTCATCAACTTTCATGAAAATAACATCTTCATGTTCTGCTGTTACATCATTATGTCTCCCTGTTTCATTATTTTTTGGGACCACTGCACCTGTTTCTCTTATTCGTTGATGAAGAGCTGTAAATGTTGAGTGAGTGGGATGCTCACGATTGGGAAATTTATCAGCGTATCTACGTTGCGCTGCTCGAGCGTTACACCCCATTTCGCCATAAACTAAATGCATATCGGCGTATTCCTCATTAGTAAAAATCATTTAAAAAAAAATTGAAATCGTTGTGTTTGAATTCCACAAAGTAAAAAATTCAAAGATAAACTTCGCGAACTGACAAAAATTTGACAATGAAAAACGTATGTTTTACTTTTGTTGGCAGTTCAGAGCCAACTAGTGCAAAAAATATAAATTGAACTTTAATGACGAAAAAACGAAAAATTTTCAAGTCCATTTTTCTAGAAAACGGTGTATCGTAATGACTTAAAGTAAGAGTACCTTTTAGTACTAGAATTACTGAAAATTTAATAATCTAGTGTCACAAATGCTTCAAAGTTAAATACAAAGAAGTTATGCGTTAAAATAACCGTTAATCTACCCAAAACGGACGCCTATGACCGCTACTAGAAATTCGCAATTGATGGAATCGATTCATCTCTGAAGGCTAAACAAGCGTACCAGTTTTTGTTTTTCTAAGTAGAAGCGTTTTGGAGGTATTTAAACAAAACTATTTACAAGACGCCATCTTCAAAGAGCTCTAGTTCCCTTAGGAAGCATTTTCGGACTAGGTGAATTGGGTTAAATTGTCTTAAAATTATCTGAGGAATCTCCGGTCTTCGTTTGTCAGGAGAGTTTCTGGACACCCTGTATATATATAAAGCTGTTTACAGGTCTTTCAAGTCCAGAGCTGCGTTATTTTCCTCCAAGCCGTTACATTTTTGTATCGTAGATTCATTGCCACTGCCTCTCTCCATCGCTTCCTCGGTTTCTCTTTTTTCTTCTTGTAGTTAGGTTTACTTCCTATATTTTTTTAACTATCCTTTCATTTTCCATACGTTCTAGATGCCCTAGTCACTGCACTCTTCTGGCGTTTACTACTTCATCTATTTTTGGTGCCTGGTACATTGCATATATTTCCTCATTACTTCTCCTTACATACTCTTCATGAGTCTTATTTCCTAGAATTCTTCTTAAGATCTTTCTTTCCCACTTTAACAAGTTTTCTCTTGATTTGACTCCAGGTTTCACTGTCATACAGCGCTGACGGCCTCCTCCTTTGGACAAAATTTTTAATTTTATTAAGTGATTGACTGCTGCTGAACTTCTGTTTGCTTTTATTATTCTCCTATTAATTTCTTGCTTTTCGTCGCACATAGCTGTTATCAGCGCCCCCAGATACACATATTCTTGAACTTCTTCAAACTCCATCTCTCCGTACTGCATTCTCACATATTTTTTTGTTCTCCTATTCTCAAAAGCTTACTTTTCTCTTGATTATCTGCAATCCCACTTTACGTGCTTCCTCCATAAGTTTTCTAGTCACTTTTTCTAATTTTGTACTATCTCTTGCAATTATGGCCACATCATCTGCATAACTTACTACTTGGTAACATTTAAACAATATGTGTCCTTCTCTGTTCAACTGACCATATCTTATCACCTTTTCTAGTACTAAATTAAAAAGAAGCGTTGTCTCCTTGTCTCAGTCCTGGATCAATAGTAAAGCTTTCCGAACATTCACCTTTTATTCGTACTTTGTTCATGGTTCGTATTTTCTGAGGTCACTTTCAATAGCCTTATCAGTTTTGTTGGTATCCCAAATTGTTTCAATATTTTACTTAGTTTATTCCTTTTGACAGAATCATATGCTTTCCTGAAGTCCAAAAATAAGACCATTGCTTTAATCCCATATTCAGAACATGTAGTAAGGATTTCCTTCACCATGAAGATTTGGTCCATTGTTGACCTCCGTTTTCTAAAATCTACTTTATACTCCCCTATCTGTAGTTCCGCTATAGCTTCTCTTCTCTGTTTTATGAACGTTTCCATGAGTTATACACTATATCTAGCGATGATATACCTCTATCTTTTCTGCAGTCTGCTGCATCTCTCTTTTTTAAAATTGGTATAATGATAGCATCTCTCCAGCTTAGTGTATATGACAGAATCATATGCTTTCCTGAAGTCCAAAAATAAGACCATTGCTTTAATCCCATATTCATAGCATGTAGTAAGGATTTCTTTCACCATGAAGATTTGGTCCATTGTTGACCTCCGTTTTCTAAAATTTACTTTATACTCCCCTATCTGTAGTTTCGCTGTAGTTTCTCTTCTCTGTTTTATGAACGTTTCCATGATTTATACACTATATCTAGCGATGATATACCCCTCTCTTTTCTGCAGTCTGCTGCATCTCCCTTTTTTAAAATTGGTATAATCATAGCATCTCTCCAGCTTAGTGTAGCTTAGACCCCCATAAAGATGTCCCCAAACAAACACGATATAAAACACTAGACATTGCCATACAGTTGATGATGACGAAGAAGCAAATCATCTCTGGCAACCCATGCACAGATAACTTTACTATTAAACTACATAAGTTTTATTTTGATCTTGAAGTTGGATCAGCATGTCATCGCTTAATAGTTCTTATTTATGAAATGGTTAGTTGTTTTGATTTTTTCTGGAATAGTTCGTCATCGGAAATAAATCTTAGCTTATAGCTTGAAGCTTGTACATGACTATTTAAAAAAAAAACAGTGGTAACAGATAAATTTAACCGATCGTCTGAAACAGTTTTCTTTCATCTCATATTTTTCCACCTCTTGTCTTTTTCGTTGTGGCCCTTGTCCTAGATACAAAGAGTTCCTGTAGTTTTATAAAACTAGATCGTCTATTCAAAATTATACATTCATTTCATTCAATATTTGAAATATATGGGTTCCTATTTAAGTCGAAATATTACTGTCTGATGGTATACAGTGCACGAGATATTTTGTTTGTCATCCACACACGCATGCGTAATAGTATAGGAGCAACCAGCGTTAATGCGCTATAATAGGTTTGTTCCTGCAGCAGTTGGAAACGGTTTGAAACCGTCAGAAGTATTCGACCAGTTAAGTTGCGATCGAGTTACCAGTGAATTTAATGCAAGAAGTAGTTGGACGGACATTTCTGGACAAGCCTATTAATACTGTGCAAGGCTTCCATAAACAGGTGCGATATGGAACGCCAGGCGTTGCGATACAGCATTGAGCGATAAATCTATTTCTATAGTCTATCCAAACTGAGGCGATTATCGCACAATGCCTTATTATCGCGGCAAATAGATCGTGACGATACTGCTGTCTATACTTCTCAAGATATAGATCGCGTGGTTGGTCACGCGTTTCCTTGCATTTACTAAACTTGTATAGAAACATAAATATAGATTCTTTTTCAGATGAGGAACTTCTGATTTTTATCACAGTTGATGATGAAGAAGAAAATTGTCTGAAAGAATTCGTACAGAGGTCCGACTAATTTCAAAAAACACTACTATTGTTGTGCACAGAGGTACAAATTTATCGCACGACCTAATTTTAGAGAATTTCTAACTATGTAGAGCAATGTCACGAAGTTTTCTGCATACTTCAATGTATTGTCTGTGGTTATATTTCGTTAGCTCATGAAGATTCATGATTACTAAGCATCAGGTTTTTAATTTCACTCCCTTTTACAGTTATCTAACTTAGACTTTTACAATCTTAGAACACTCAATAAATAATACATAGGTTAGAAAATCGTATATCACAGGTAAACAAACACGTTGAATAAAATAAAAAAGCTATAATTTATTTTAAATACACGCAACCTGCTTTTTGATTGCTTGCACGTGCGGACTAAACAGAGCCCAAACTGCGTAGTAAATATGTGTTCCCCATTGCGCGTTTTGCTAATGTCCGGTGGTAACTATGATTCGGCGTTTTTATCACGAGAAAAGTTAAATTTAACAGTACTTCACAAATTTAACATTTCCTTTTTAATATACTATGTATGTACCTATATAACGTTGTCAACAAAATTTTAGATTAATTTCTTTTATTATGAAAATTTGCAGGAAAATGGCATCCTATTGTCCTCCTGCAGCAGCCGCCACTGGCACTGTCAATTGTGTTTTCTAGTCCTATATTTTTACTTTTAAATATATTTTAATTAGAGTAAAATATTAATCTACACATTGTAAATATTAAGCATATTCATATAATATCAATACTTGAATACAAGTATTCAGGATTTAAGTCCTATTTGAATGTTGAATTCAAGATTCAATTATTCACGATTACTTTTTTAAAGAGTATTCAGTATTCATGGATTGAATACTTTTCCTGTATTCATACCAGCTCTGACTGTAGGTTTGGTAAGCCTAAATTTTTTGAAAAAGTTAGTCATAAATTAGGTGTTAGGTTAGTGGCGACTAAATGTATTGATACATTTGGACCATAAGACATACAGAACAAGTTATATACAGGGTGATTCAAGGTTAATCATGATAACTTCAGGAATAGATAGAACAGGTTGAAATAATGTTCATTTGTGATATAAACTTATTTTCTAAAACGCATCGTTTCCGAGAAAGAGGGCGTTGAAGTAGGAATTTTTTTCTAATTTTTCCCTCATAACTTTTGAACCACTTATCCGATTTAAGTGAAATTCGGAACACAAACACTCCTTATAATCTTACATAAGCTTCTTAAGTTTGAACTACCTACCCCTCTTAGAAGTGTATTTTGCATGCTACCCCCCTCTTACTTTATTTCAAAACTGAAAAATAATTTCAATAAAACATCTACACACCACTTTGACCTGATTAATTTTGAAACTTTTTCCTCTCCAGTTTTTTTTTTGACATTTGGTTTTGTTTCTGAGATATTCAAAGAAATTGGTGACAGTGTAGCGCACCAGCCGCGTAAATTTCATTTAAAATAACAGCAATGTTATAACATGCCACCTGCAAATATTCAAAGGTATCGAAGTAAGGGGTATAACCAACAAATTTTTAGGTGCAGAACTCTTGCAAAATACGTATTTTTTTTAAATTAACTGTTGATGTAAATATTGTTATAACATAAACTTACATAGCTCTGCATATAATTTTGTTCATAAGTATGTGGAAATGCATACATTAAAATGTGGAGTGACAATAGCAAAAGTAGAAAAACAAAACATCAATAATTTTATTTTTGATATTACTTTTGCTCTACGTGTTTAATTTATCGAAATTTCTGTACTTAAAAAACATCACAAATTTAATAATTTTACTGCGAGAAATACAGCGACCTTAAGCAATTTAATGCCAAGTCATTTACTATAAAATAATTATACTGATATGAAAAATTTAAAATTACTCGAATATTTTTGAAGATACATTTTAACAAATAGCGTATAATAAATATTTTGTAAATGACAAACATTTCTATTAAAAAAAATTGATAATATTCAAGAGATTCTAGCATAAATAATAAATAAAATTGTATTGTGTATTAATATGCATATAATGTACAAGGTTAACCTACCTCCACTTTGTTTCCTCGATGATTAATTGAACCAAAGTTATATATGCAATTATTTATTATCTGTTTTATATTTCTTTAACTTCAGCATTTCAACAGCATGGCGGCAGTTGAAAAGTGTATTTTAATTTTAGAAAGAAGAACTTGACAAACTTGCATTTTTTGTAATTTCTAAAAACTCTTTTGTAACTTTTTTTTATTTTGATTTCAATTAATAAGAGACGAACTGAGTTCAACAGGGTTGTCCACCCTATGTATAAATGTCTGTAATTCACGTAAGAAATTACCAGAGCAAAGTTACTAAAGGATATCACAAGCGAGGATGACGCAAGGAATGTATTTAGATATTGGATACTGTAAAAATAATAGTTAATCGTTAATAGTACTGTATACATACATGTAGAGATATCAGTCTGACTTATTTATAAACAAAAACAAAACAGGAATGTTATTGTCATGTAAGTACAATTGCAAATGAAGAATATATTGATAATACTATACAATTAATTTTTAACATTTTGCTAGTGGTTAATGACTCAAATTCTTAGATAACGTTTAAACCATTATTTGTTAAGGAGGAAACGCACTATGCTGTCGCAGTTTAGGCGCACCGCGGACCATGCTAGTCTAATTCTCGTCTAGTGAAGAATATTCTAATGATGATGCAAATAAAAGAGCTGAAAAAAATACTTCCACAGAACAAATTTTCACACCTAAAGAGTGCAGTAGAACAAGTCGGAAGTTCACAGAGAACGACATATGCGACTAATTTTGATTTTTGTAGTAAAAATAAATTTTCAGCATGCAAATATGCAGGGTGTATAAAATGCCGCACTTGCGTTTATATGCGTTTATATACCTGACCAAATGCAACAAAAAATCTTATGAAAAAATGTCTAAAACAATTAGTTTGTCTTCAAATAGGTATATTTCAAAAACAAAAATACATTTGCAAAGCTATGTTACGATGTTACAAACTAAGGTAATTAAAGTTAAGTAAAGGCTTCTGTAACGTAATTTGATTTTTTTATCAGTATTAATGAAGTAAACGATTGGAGTTTCCGAGAAACTCGTTAAAACTGTAACGTACTGTACGTTCAACAGTATTGCAATGTGTCAGGCTACTGCTTTATTACATTGTCTGTGTCAAAATAATTTTAAAGACCCAATTGCTTCTAATGTGAAAAGCAATAAAATAATATTATAAGAAAATCTGTATTTTGCATATAAAAGTACATTCTGTTTATTATTTTTTTGCAGCTGACGTCTTTAAAACAGATTCTACATTATCTTGAGCAATACGAAAATATTTAGGTACATTTTTTAACTAAAATTGAAAAAAATGTAATAAATACAAAAGATAAGGGCAACATGTAGTATATTGCATGAAAGATGAAAAAACAGACAATGTTTTGTGGCCATAGCCTGCTTCAATAAAAAAAATTTTTATCCGCCTAGAGGACGCAGCGAACCACATACGATATTTCAAAAATCTGTTTATATTAGGTGGAAGATATCAATTTTGCAATAAAAATTTATTACCAATAAGTTTTCTCTATCTCTTAAAATAAAAAAGTTAGACAGCCTTAAAGTTTGGGCACTTTATAGGTTTTTTTGTTATTACTCATAAAGTTGGCCATGGATCTCAAATTTGTTTTTACGAGCATAAAGGCCTCCAAAAATGCAACAAAAAACAATTAAAAATTTTTCGTATCTCGCATATTAAGCGAGATACATGGGAGTGGCCCTCTTATGTGATACAGCCTGTATATAGGGCGAAAATTAAAAGGAGTCTCGTATGTACCTAGCATTCATTTTACGCGCCTCCAAAGAAGGGGGAAAAATTGATTTTAATTTTTTGTTCCATGTACATTAGTAGTGAAATGAAACTTATTGAACAATACTAATATGTATTATCACCTTTTGAAACATGTTCATCCCTGGCGTAGTTTTGTTAGGGCTTGAAAATCAACATTATTTTCAAAACGTTTATATGAACTGAATTTTCTTTCTTTAAAAAATATATCTAAAAAGCATAATTTTAAGACTAACGTTTAGGTATCAGTTAAGAGTTCAAAAAATAAAAAAATCTTTCATGGATTTATTCATCATTTTATTCCTAGTTTTATTTTCGTGAGTTGTAGCCACTAAAATGTACGATATGGAATGCGTTTAGCCCATTTGCGCATCCAAATAAACGTACCAACCCTAGGAGCAGACAAAGGAGGCACATGAAACTCATCAAAGACATACTTCATTGGTTATGTATGTGGGTGCGAGAAAGACAACCATCTGCACGTACGATATGAGTTGTGTTCTTAATATTTTGTTTGTAAACACGTCATTGGCGTACAGTGTGGTTTCTTCTTTTATCTTGTATCTCGTTAGTGTTAATCTTTGTGTATTTTTGTGGGTGTTATTTTTGAAACATGTCATGTTTTATAAGGGACTGTAAAATTAACCAACATATAGCACGAAATAATTCTCCATATCCAGAATTAAATTTCATTTCAATTCACAATCAGCTAAGCCCCTACTGCTCCGCCATTGCTAGAGGCACAAAACAAAATATGGCGCTGATCATGAATAATTCATTCGCGCAGCTTTTAGCGCATTCCAGTCATCATAATATAAAATTACATTTCAGTGGTTGTTGCTCGAATAATTTTTTTTATTTCCTATCTAAAAGTTAGTACGGAAGCATTCTTTTTAGAGATATTGTTTAAAAGAGAAAAATTCAATCTCAAAATATGAGTTGATTATTTCAACCCTTTAGAAAACTACTACTAGGTTGAAATTTTTTCAACTGTATTAATAGATACGTAATAAGCATTTGTTGGCACACTTCTGTAAAAATAACGATTAATTGAATAAGCCCTTGCGCCAAATGGATCAGTCAAGGGTTATTTTTGAAACTACGTTTGCCTAACCAAATAATCTCACACTGAAAAAAGCAGATAAGTAAAAAACAACAAAAATCACATTACTATCGCACACTTCCGTATTTTTGATGTTTTGAAAAACTCTCTGTTTTCGTTCTCAAAATAGTAAATATAGGTATGTCAAGTTTGACAGTTTAAAATAAGTTTCATTTCACTACTAATGTAAATATAGGTATGTCAAGTTTGACAGTTTAAAATTTGTTTATCTGCTTCCATAGAGATGTTAAATGATTTGATTGTTACTTACTTCTTGATACAATTGTACCCAACAATGATCAATGTTTATCTCCGTTTAATAAAATAATCGCGGTCTCTTTTAATTTTCTCTAAAATTTTTGCCGAACCTCATTGAATCAAATGACCGTATTCCCAAGCGTGTTCGCAAATTTTTGATTTTTCAAATTCCCGTTTTTTTATATAATTTTTATGTTCCTCAACTCTAATATTCATAGGCCTAGACGTTTCTCCAACATAATGTTTATTGCATTCACAAGGTATACTATAGATGCAATTTTTTGAGTTTTGTATATCATTTTTTGGACGCGTTTTAGAATGATTTAGCAAAAATGATAGTAAAGTATTAGTTGACTGAAAAACTGTTCGAATATCAAATTTATTACCGATTTTTCTTAACCTTTCTGATAATATAGAAATGTATGGAATTTTTATTGTATGATTAGTTTCTTTCATTTGTCTCAAAGTATTCTATTTATCTGTCATATTTTTTATTGTTCTATCAACAAAACTTGGAGGGTATTCATTATTTATTAAAACATTTTTAATAAATTTTAGTTCGTTATCAAAAATATCATTGTTTGATGAAATTAATTTTACTCTATCATATAAACATATAACAACACCTTTTTTAATATCAATGTGATGGTTAGATCTAAAATTTATTGTCTATTATGTCTATTTATTGTATTATGTCTATTGGTGTGAGTTTGTTTTCTATAAACACTGTCTATTTTTAATAAAAACATCTAAAAATGGTAGCATATTATTATTTTCTATTTCTAAAGTGAATTTTATTGTTGGTTCTTTATTGTTAATATCATTTAAAAATTCATTTAGTTATGTAACAGTAAAAGACCGAATTGCAAAAATATCAGCTACATATCTCCAGATGGTTGTTTTTTTATTTATATTTTGAATATAATTTTCTTCAAAAAAATCCATAAAAATATTACTTAAAATTGGTGATAATGATAAGCCATTCCGATGTTGATAAAATTCATTGTTTAGTTGAAAATATGTTGTCTTTATACATAGACTTAATAATTCCATTATACATCCTATGTTTTATTTTGTTTTGTTTGCTAAATTGATATCATTTTCCAGTTTCTTTTTAATGATATTCAGTGTTTTGTCTACTGGTACGTTAGTGAATAATGAGATTTTTTGGTTAGGAAAACTTAGTTTCAAAAATAACCTTTGACCGATACATTTGGCGGAAAGGTTTATTTAACTACTCTTTATTTTTTCAGAAGTGTGGCAAAGACCCAATAAAGCTAAAGAAAAACAATATTTTTATCTACAGTTAAATTTAAAAAAATATATATTTTTAAAGATTTCTGTATCTAAAAATTTGTTGGTTAGATCGTTTTCTGTCGTTATATATTCACTTAATATTCCTGTTATTTGCTAAGCTCTATGTTATCCAGGCCTTAAATGTTTAAAATTATTTGTATTGGTGAAAACACTATTTCAAGAATACGGCGTCCGTTGATTCACAGAACCGATACAATTTGAAAAATGAAATAGCATACTACTTCAATTGTTTATATTTATATTAAATCGTGACAAGTATGATTTAAATTGATGATAATTTTTATCGGACAATCAGCATTAGTAAACTTTTATATTACAAAATTTTTTAATAAAATATTGGTGATACAAAATTTGTGTAATCGTATTGAAACATTCCTAATGTTAAATTTAACACTTTCACTTCCGATAAAAATGCAGAGGTGTACGTTGCAAGAATGTTAAAGATTTAATTAATTGTATACCTTATAAATAAAACATATCAAAACCTAATTTCATTAGTCATTATCTAATAGGCGATTATTTTTAAAAATGCTGGATTTTTAAAGCTTTGGAATCCAACTTCAGCATATTTTGAAAATATTTATAGTTGACTTCTAAAATTGTAGGGAGTGACTCATGTTATAAACCTGCTCACAATTTATAGCAGTCAACACAAAGAAATATATATGCAGCCCGTATATTTTTCCTACAAAATCGGGTGCCGCATATCTCTGAAGAGCATATCCGATTATACTCGCGACAAGAATTCAGACGACTTACGTCATACGAACAAATGAATAATTCATTGTATTTTCATCAAAATATTTAAGAAACTGCAACTGATAGTAATAAAACTATATACTACACTATAAGTTTGCATTACATATTGCACTAAATTGCAAAAAATGATTGTTTTTAACGCGACCAAATATCGAAAATTACGTTGACAATAAAAACAAATGTGTAACGTCAGCCGTGACGTAAGACGTCTGAATTCTTGACGCGAGTATACACAGCTTCTGCTGGACATGCGACGATTTGTCGGATCCAACTGTTTCATTTCCAGCGCTATCATGGGCGGGTATATCGTTCGGGCGGGCAAAATTTTGGGTATATCTTTTCGTTAATTTAATTATGAATGTAATTAATTTTATTAATGGTTTGATCAAAGTGAGGAATATCGGATGATGGCATGTATGAAGAGTTTAGAGCGCGAGGTCAAAATATGAGTGTAACTGATGTTGAAATATGTAGGTACTTCATTAACAAAATTGTAGGTGAATAGCATATGTATGCAAATTAAAAAGTGATAAAGAAGTACAACTGTGAAATGGAAAGTGATGGAAACTCGCGGAAGGAAGACTGCATTTTTAAAATGAGTTTTCGACAAAAAAAAAATTATATTGCATACCTTACAAAATGAAGTCTGTATAAATGAAATCGAAAACAGTATACTGATAGAAAGGACGAAATAGTGATATGGCGAAGAAACTATTTAAAACAAATATTAAAAAATAAGAATCTGGATCGAAGAATATATTAATTTTTGTTGAAACATGGACGTATGAACGTCATACGAAAAGCGGTACGATGATATAATAAGTATTAATGTGTGACCGATATAGTGACAGTGCTAGTAACCAATAATAAACAGTGTGTATGTATTCGGAATTTGTAAATATTTGCGCGATTTATTTAATGGTGGAAAAATCTCCATTTGTAACAAATTTTGTCAACTACCTATAACATTTTCTATCATTTTCATCATGAAACTGCCATGGTAGATTATCAGAAGTTCACAATAAATTTATTAACACCACATAATAATGGAAGGGGCAATAATATTTGTAGTGTTTGACAGATTCGCAAATTGCAATTGTCAAAAGTTGATATTTTCCTGCCATAAATAATTAAAAGAGAAGTTGCAAAATTCGTTCAAAAATCCGTGAATTTCGCGTCCATGAGGACAAGGCTTAAGTGTGATATTCGCGGAGTGCGCATCAGGTAGGTGTAAGTGGGTGGTGGTGGGCAATCGCCGTTCAAAAGGACGGCATTTTAATTTGTAGAGATGACACAAGTGGCACATTTAAAGTAAATTGTTAATGTGCTAGGTTCAGTCGACGTCAACTTATTTTTGATAATATTGTGTGCTTTAATTCTTCTCAAGTGGCACGCTTAGGTAATCATACCACCCGTATCCTCCGTACTCATCTCTATGTTTTGAATTAGTCACTCTCTATTATTTTCGACCTTGGATAATTGATAAAACAAGATAAAAACTTTAAATTTTAAAATATTTTTATTATTTTTATTAACTAACGCTTCGAAATTGGTAAAAACTGTTATATCACTGTTTCTACTCTAAAAATAATGGATGTTATGTAATGTAATTATTTTTTGTCATTTGTTATATTTTTTATATCTGATCGCATTCAAATTTAGTACGCCTATGAAATATTGCTTTCCGCACACTTCGCCCGACGCTCTAGTCTACAAGCTAGCGATTAGTCACTCTCTACAATTTCGGCCGCTGACTATAGTAAATGTTAAATATCGATTAAAGACAAATGCATACAAGAAATCAACAGCTGTAATTGTCATATTTTTGTACGACCTAATTTTTGTGTTTAGTGTATAAAATATGTCGATATGTGTGAACGATAAATGATTTGATCAATTAATCTGGCAGAAGTACGTCCTATGTAAGTGGCTATTCTCATTAGGACGTTTTTGTATCATCATAAGTATAAAAAAGAAACTGAGTATCTAATATACAGCCAGACTTAAAATAAATAAAAATGTGGACAACTGTAGGTATATAAAACCAAAAACAGAAAAAAAACAATAATAAAAGCATAATATACATATATTCTAAACATTGGTAAAGCAAACTATGTTGCACTGAAACGTAAACCACTATAAAAGCTACTTTAATGATAAAAAATTAAATGTATATTAAGGGCCACCTTTCTCTATCAACCGCAAGAGTTACTAAATATAGTACGATATATTCCAACAAGAGTGGAAAATTTTAATTCCAAATAAAATATAATTATTTTTTATTTAATACAGAAATTTAAATCAGACAATGTGTCGTGCAATAATGATATATGGCAAATGCGACCATCCTATTGGAAGTACATATCTTTCCTCATCTATTTTAAGTATAAACAATTGGGTTATCATGCCCTTGATACCACTTATCATTAAGTATGTGAGCCTTCCCTGCAGTATCTTCGAAGAACAATGGTTTAACAATGTCTCGAGCTCATCGTGCATTTGTTATTCAGTTACTAATTGATTTAATTCTCTTCGTTGTGGTCTGTAGACTTGAGTGGTTCAGCCACCTGGATTTTGAATATGAAGACGCAAATCCTTTGTGAGAGTACGTTGCATAGCATTTCCTGGTTGCATGGACAAGTCCATATTTTGATTTTGTGAGTCCTTAGAATTTATATATAGTTAACGCATTAGATGTCATTTCAAACTGCAAGAATCGTCTATTAAAGCAAATATTTTTAAAAATTCAATATTAACAACTAATTTCATTGTAAGAGTTTTCTCCCTGTCTCAAATTTGTCTTTTACAATTCATTTAAGTAAAATATTATAGAGCGCTAATACTGATAGGACCATAACTACCGATGTGATAGTCAGGTCATACAAACATTAAAAAATAAAAGAAAAAATGCAGATAAAGACTTTTCTGAATTATTTAGAAACATTTGGGGTCGGGGTCGGTCAGTGGTCGCGCGGTTTAAGGCGTCAGTACATGAATCGAGGTGACTAGATCGGTGTTGGTTCGAGCCCAGCTGCCAGTAGACCGTATATAAGCTATATTCGTGGAGAGGTTTGGCGCCCTCTCTGCGGGTATGGTAGGCTGGAAGAATGTTGGCTTGGGTCAATGTGAGAGATTGATGCCGGTTGATATTTGACTATCCCCCTAATTAATGAGGTTTTCCAGGTTTCCCTCATTCCTGCACTGAATAGTGGTTAGGGCCTACCAACGTAAGTCGTTCCTGGGCGCAAATGCGGCCTGCTTAATAATAATATGCCGCCCCCTCTCCTGCACAAGTCTCCGACTTCTGGGCTAATCCCTGTGATTAGAATGAGGGGTAGAGATATTATTATTATTATTTCTAAAATTAGGTATAGATGTAATTAATCCTAGAATAACAAGTAGACAAATAACAACAAATTGTAATTACTACATACATTCCAATATTGTAACATATTATCGTAGATTTGGAATCCCGCTTTGATAATAAATCTCATGAACATTTGAAACTTAAATATTATCTTTGCCATTGTTTTTTTTTATTTTAAATTAAATGCTAGTGAAATATGTGAATCCCTGACGATTTTTCGTTTGAGTTTCAAAGTAAATATATTTCTTCATCTGTTTTAAGCACAAACAATTGGGTTATTCCGTTACCACTTATCATTGACTGTGTGTGCCTTCCCTGCATTACCTTCGAAGAATAATGGTCTAATAATGTCTGCAGTTCAAAATCCATACCAAACAGTAACACGGTGGGATACATTTTCTTCTCATGGAATGCGTTCCACGAAAATGTGTCACTTCATAAGCTTGTTTGTTGAGAAGATGAATTTCTTGGAAAACTCACAAACTCTCTTCGTTGTGGTCTTGAGTTGTTGAGTCAGATTTTGTATGCATGAAGACGGAAATCTTTTGTGAGAGTACGCTGTCGAATCACGATGTCGAATGGATGTAATATTTTCTATTACTACCTGGACGAGAATACGCGTCAGTGGTTTGACATCAATAAATCAACTCAGTTTCCTCGAATTCGTCGATTATTCTCTTCGGTTGATGCACTTTGAAACAATTTGTCTACCAAAAAAATTAACGTGATTTGAGAATGTTTACATTTTTTTTTTTTGTTATGTGATAGCAATAAGAATGCATTGTTGTATCGAATATAGTGTTGACTGAAGCAAGAAATCTTGGAAAAATTTGAGAAAATCTTATCTTGTCGTGCACAACAAAACAAGAACTTCTTTAAAGTCTTGTTCTTACTCGATCTGGCAAGATCAAAATATTGTATTGTCTTGCGAGTCTCGCAAATTTTTTGTCGCTAATTTTTGCAAAACTCCTGTATGATGCTTTTTTACAAATGAGGAACTTTTATTACGAATTTGGTGGTTACTCTCGATCGGTTACGGTCTTCTTCGGAGCCACGTCAAGTTGACATTTTGCCAATGGTTACTATGGTACTGAAAAGTCAAACATACACACTTAAATTAGTTGCATTTTTATAGATTGTCATCAAAAAAATGTTGTCGAAGGCAATGAGCGATTCAGAAAAAATTATTTGTACTCTTCAACAGAGAAGCCGCTAAAAGTATGGAAAAAATTTGTTATCTAAAAAGATGTTTTCAAGAATAAGTACTCACAAAAGGTGTTCAAAAAGCTGTTTCTGAAACTATTGAGCTGGCATATTTTAGCGAATTTAAAAAACTCTTTGGTTCATTTACTCAATGTTGCGTACTGCTTTAAATATTAAATATAAAGTGGATATCTCCAAACTTTCAAAGTTATTGGCAATTTCGAAACAACAAAATCTGGGATATGTATCCAAACAGTCAAACACTTTCTCCAGTGAAAACATTGCGGCGTTTTTGAAGAATGCACCTGATGAAGTGCTACCTATAAAGGATGCACTCATAATTGGTGTATCAGGTAAGTGACGAACTGTATAAAATGAAATTGATTGATGTTAATATCGTGAAAAATAGGTTCACATCGAAAACATACCAATCAAGAGTATCTATAGTGAGTAATGAAGAATATACATACAGTGTGACCCATTTCAAATGGAAACAAGCCTGTAAAAATGGTAATTATTATCCGATTTATTTCGGGTTTTTTCCAGAAGATGGAGTAGTACAAAAACTCTATTCTGGCACAAAATATTAAAATTTGTTTTTTGTTTTCAAGGCCTACTTCGAATTTTTTACAGGGTGAGATTTTAATAAAACTGTTTAGCGATTTTTTAATTTCAAATCTAACTACGGCACTGGATTTAGCATCCCGTAAAACGGTTTTATGCCAAGTTTCATAAATAAATATTTAATATTGAGAGATTTATAACAATTTTAATGCAGACATTTTATTAAATACTTTTATAGTAATTTTCTAAAAATACAAGTTGGCTATGAAAAATTATTTTAAAATGTGAGTTATTCGTTTTATGCTTTTAATTAATCAAATTAATTAACGGTTAGCAATAATTAGGTATTTTAATAAATAACTAAAATAACAACGGAAAATTACAGCGTTACATTAAAACTAGGATACAATAAATTTAATGTCAAAATACAATGAAATTTTAGATTTTTGTAGCATCTACGAGGCCACCGTTAATTTCGCAATATTCGAATCGCTTACGAATATTTTTTTGAACATTCTATAGTTGTTCTTCAAAAACTTGTCTTATTCTTGCACACAACTCTTCACTTATAAACACTGAATGTTATGATACCACATAAAATGTCAAATAGTTAGGAAAGTAGCACAACCTCCTGTACTGGAAATATATATATTCCAAAATTAATTTCCTAGGAACTGCAAAAACTGTATGCTATTCATATTTCCTTCAAAAAGAAAATGCCAATGATTGTTTCATTGAGTATTCCACATTAAACATTAACTTTTTGAGAATATTGTCGTTTACAATTAATAAACCAGTCTGGTGTTTCTGTAGCCCAGTGCCTTGAATTTTGTGCCTATACTACACCATTTGTTGTAAAAGTGCAACTCCAAAAGTGCATCCAAATCAACGGTGGCCTCGTAGAGGCTACAAAATGTGACGTTAAACTTATTGTATTTCTATATCGTAGTTTTAGTGTAACGCAGTTATTTTCTTTTGTTATTTTAGTTATTTATTAAAATAACTAATTATTGTTAACGTTAATTATAAGTCATTTAATTTGATTAATTAAAAGCATAAAACGTATTACTCCCTTTTTAAAATCATTTTTCATAGCCAACTTGTATTTTTTAGAAAATTACTATAAATGTATTTAATAAAATTACTATAAATGTATTCATTAAAATTGTTATAAATTTCTCAATATTAAATATTTATTTATGAAACTTGGCATAAAACCGTTTTAAGGGATGCTAAATCCAATGCCGTAGTTAGATTTGAAGTAAAAAAATCGCTACAGTTTTTATAAAAATTCATCGAGAAAAAAATTCGAAGTAGGCCTTGAAAACAAAAAAAATAATTTTAATATTTTGTGCCAGAATAGAGTTTTTACTGCTCCATCTTTTGGAAAAAACCCGAAATAAATCGGATAATAATTATCATTTTTACAGGCTTGTTTCCATTTGAAATGGGTCACACTATATGTTGCACTTCGTTTAGGACGTTCTAAAGGAAAACTTCTTTCTACAATTAAGATTGGGTAAAATCACTCGCCAGCCACTTGACCACGATAAATCAATTTCCCAAAAAATTGCAGTGTTTCTAAAGCTTCCGTATTGTGAACCATACACGGGGCACTGTTTCCGAAGAACAGCAACCACACTATAGTAAATAGCGGTGGTGGTATTCTCCAGTTTAAGAGATTAGGGGGATGGAAATCTGCGAAAAGGTACGTAGACAAGCCTACAGATTCTCAGGGTAAAGTTGACACAAAAATATCTGGTATAATGCCAAACTCCAGTACTAAAAACATTAGCATTTCTACGTAAGATGTTCAGCATGGATTAACAATTTCTGTTGCCGTTTGTAATCAATCGAATGTTACAATTAATTTAGTAAAATAATTTGTAATACTTAATGTGAATAAAATTTGTTGAAATGTTTTAATGTACAATAAGATATTTATTTAAACAAACATTTTGTTGTAAATAAAAGTATGTATCTACAATAGAAATGCAATATTTATATTTTCAGCTAATGTTCACTTAGATATTACCCCTTCTTATATTTGTAAGACTTCTTCCTGTAGCAATGTTTCATGTTTTGACTCACAAGACTTTTTTTTAAATCTTGTCTTGCAATTTAAACTCTCAAGAAAAAGCAAGACAAGATGCCACTAGTCACTATTCAAATAGCAATCCATTTTTGATAATGGTAGACTGTTTTTGGAATTGATATTTGATTTAAGATTTTTTTAAATTAAAATTAGTTTCATAAATTCAAGGCAACGTTATTTTTACTTTTTTCATTTTTTAGTTATTTACTGAAAATATATACTTAATTCTTTGATGTCCTTGTTTTAAAGTAATAATTAAATAGTGAATAAATCTGCATCTACGTAGCAGATGCAATATAATACTTAAAAGTAGCACATTCGTCGTACCGAAGCAACATAATACTATTACACAACTGAATCAAACATATTTTGTAACGGAAGACGACGCATGTATGCTAATAGCTTTTGTTTGTTACATGCCTATCCTTTGTTTATATGTATACAGAGTGTCTCCAGAGGTTCTGTATAACCCACTACATAATATGACTCAATATAAGTCGACTTCACTAAACTGTCCTTAGTCCAAAAATTAATAATAATAATAATAATATTTTCTTTAATATCTTTCGCCTACTTCCAGCTAATTTCGTGAAATTTCATATCCAGGAGTTTTTTTGAAATGAGAAATTCTTATTTATCGATGATTTCGTTGTAACAAGCGGCAATTAAGACGTATTTATACTATATATATCATATGCAAACAATTCAAGACCTTTTACCATGAGATTCCGAATTATTTCGCTTTTTGTCGCCTATAAGCAGAATGTTTTCCATAGATAAATCCTCTTTAAATGAAGTTTGTTGTATTAGGGCTAGAATATCAAATATTCACAATGAACAAGTGTAGTAAATCACCAACATGAGTTTAAAATAAACGTTTGGGCTGGAATAATTGATAAAAATGTCATTGGTCCTGCTATTTTGCCTGATCGGCTTAATGGGGAAAATTATTTAGACTTCCTTGAAAATAGATTACCAGAATTGCTGAAGGAGTTACCTTTAGTTCGAAGATTGACTATATGGTATATACACGACTGGGCTCCCTCTCATTATTCTGTTAATGTTTGAGCCTTTTTAAATTAATTCTTAACAGTTAATTGGTCGCTCGCTCTCCATCAGATATTACCCTAATAGATTATTTCTTCTGGTGAAACCTAATACAAATGGTTTTTTTGACACCCATCATTAATGAATGTGATCTGGCAAATAATTCAACAGTGCAATTAGAAATATTCCACAAATCTTACAAAAGTGTACAGTTTTATTTTTTTGCATATAATATCTGCATGCAAGTAGGTGGTGAACATTTTAAACCTATTTTAAGACAGGTCAATTATAATTAGTTATGTTTTAGATTTTTAGATCGTTTAGATTGTTTAGATTGTGTTAGATTGATTAAATTATTTTTAAAAAGTTTGTTTTTGTCTCTGTTAATTCTGTTTGGAGTAAAATTGTTAAATAAACGAAAATTTAAAATTGTAATTGCACTGTTTCCTTTAAAGGCATATTTCTTGCGAATAAACGAATGCTCCTAATGGTAAATGTTGCGTTTACCAGTGGAGTTGAAAATAACTTTAAGCATTTTTTACGCATTTACAAATTTGAATGCATTTCTGTCGAAATCGATTATGTGTTGAGAGGCATACCTTTTTTAAGCAGAAAAGTTCGTGATACAAAAAAGTTTTTGTAGGTTAAAAGTGTTGCTTGTGGCGCCCTCTAGAAGAAGTATTAAGAAGAAGATTACTAATTGTAATAACTTTTTGAATTAATAATTTGTCAGAATTTATATACAGGGTGTCTCATAATTTGCTGCCAACCCTGAATAGGCCGATTCTATGATCAAAACTAAGTAAAAAAGTTCATATAAATATGGGTACGAAAATGCTTCCTAAGGGCACAGGGACCCATTGAAGAGGAAGGAATGGAAACCATTTTTTTGCAATATCTTTCAATCGCGTTGTGATAAATGAATGAAATTTGGTATACACAGCTATATTTTGATGAGCAATTTGATGGACTAATCCATTTATTTCCACAAGGTCCATTGGGGTGAGTACGGGGGATCCCTTGGTATTTTGCATGTGTAACTTTTTCATCTTTGACTTTTTAACAACGGAAACGGAATTTGTTGCCAAATTCCGTGTTCCCAAACTGTTTTACGTTAAAAAGGTACTTTTGTTTCAAATCGTTATCTTTAACGGTTTCTGAGAAAATCGCTCTTGAATTAATCCCACTTTGGTCAATTTAATAGTGACTTAAACAAAATTATCAAAGTATTCTTATGTCAAAGTATTGTCAACCCGATTGCCAATTTAATAGTTCTAAGCGAAAGAAATGGAAGAGTTTACGGGACAAGAGTTAGTTGATATGATATTTATTAATGGCTTTTGCGATGGTAATGCTGCAGCGGCAGAACCAATTTGTTAAAAAGTTAAAGATGAAAAAGTTACACACGTAAAATACCAAGGGCATTGTGCATTTTGGCGATAAGCAACAAATATACCTTTATTAAAACTAATCAAAGGCTGTCGTAAAATATTCATCATTTTCCAAAAATCTCTATATTTAAAAAAATCTGAAAGGAATAAATGGCATAAGTGCTCTGAACGCTCTATACATTTAACTCAAAATTCAATTAGATATTCGTGTTTGTATCTCAAGTAAACCTTTTTTCCAAAATTTAATAAAAATCCTCATCTGATAAGAAAATTATCGTAAAAAAATCAAATAAAAAAGTACTTTTGAGGCCCACAACTTCTTAAAGAAGCAAAATTGTACTAAGGTAAGTTGATTTAAATCACATTATTTTTGTCCACTGAAGTTAGTAGTAAATAATTTAATATACAGGGTAACCTATCTTCGAGTAATGACGTCATCACATTTTTTTGGAACACCACATTGTTTTTCCAATTTCCGAATTACCCTAGTTGAGCTGTTTCCAAAAATATATCACAAGTTGCTCCTAATTGTTACAGGATGGGCAACAATACCAAATTATTTACAAATACCAAAGTTTTTGTCATAATTTCTTTGATGATTTTAATTTTATCTGTCTGATAGATCGTGCACGTGCATTTTTTACAGGCAATCAATTTTGAACAGTTTGCTAAGATTGTACGAGTGAATCCATTTTAATTGGTTCTATCTTAAATTATTAAGTATTTTTTAATTAATTAACTTGTTTTCGTTTTGTAAAAACATGATCTAAGTGAAACGGAAGGGATTGAAATTCTCATGATGATCAGGTATGGTGATAGAATTCGACCCCATGAAAAAGTTTGTGTTTTGTTTAATTAAACACCGAATCGTCCACCAATAATTCGATCCACTGTAAGCCGAACTGAAGCAAAGTTTTGAAACCATGATCCCGTTAAAGATCTGTCCAGATCTGGTCAACCAAGTGTACTAAATGGAGGTGCAGTTACAAGCCCTTTTGATCCTTCATGAATACCCGCATTCCACTATGAGAGTCTTAGCAGCTGATTTAGATATGAGTAAAAGCACATTGGGTAGATTTCTTCACAAAAGCTAGTACCATCCCTACAAAGTTCACTTAGTGCAAGAATTCTCCGACGACAATTTCGCCAGACGGACAGAGTTTTGCGAAATGATGATGGAAGAATGTCAGACAGATCCGGATTTTCTCAAACGCATAATTTTCTCGGACGAGGCGTCTTTTTATCTGAGTGGCACCATTAATAAACAGAATTGTCGGTACTGGTCAGATCACAATACACACTGAACGATGGAAGCACACACTCAGCGTTCCCAGAAGGTCGATATTTGGGCCAGAATTGTTAATAATCCAATTTTTGGACCGTATTTCTTTAAAGAAGATTTAGATGGGGCAAGATATTTAAATTTTCTTCAGTTTGATTTAATTCTTTCTATATATTGTTCCCCAATGAAAAAAAAAACAGATTTGCTCAATGTCACAATTTGGTTACAGCAAGACGTTGCACCGCCGCACTATGCCATCGCTGTTCACCGCTACTTAGATGACGTCTTTACTCTTCGGTGGATTGGCAAAAGAGGACCTAAGGAATGGCCCGCCAGATCTCCAGATTTAACAACGCTAGATTTTTTCCTTTGTAGATGTGTATAAGCAAAGTATACGCCACTAAGCCAATCTTGATGATCTTAAGGAACGAATTCGACAAGAAGCTCGTGCCATCCCGAAGTTATTGGAAATGTACAACAAGAATTTGTTTCTCGCCTGGCCCCATTGTTTGGCTGTAAATGGTCAACAATTTGAATATTTAATTTAGGTTTTTAGGTGTCCAAAGGTTTTATTAGCGAACAATAAAATTTCCTACGATCGATCACGTTTTTCTATGTAACACCAATGTTTTTATGTAGTTTCTGTGTAGTAAATTCAATCAATTTTATAGTACGTTTATTCATTTGTAAATAACTTTGGTATTTGTAAATAATTTGGATATTGTTGCCCACCTTGTAACAATTAGGAGCAACTTGTGAAACAGCTCAGTTAAGGTAATCCAGAAATTGGAAAAAAATGTAGTGTTCCATTTAAAAATATGTGATGACGTCATTACTCGAATGTAGATCGCCCTGTATATTAAATTATTATTTGAAACAAAGTAAATTAAAATAAAAAATCGTCCTGTTTCGAGAATTTTCAATAATGTCTTTTATTTACCTAATAATGAATTTGTGCGTGACATTAGGGACGCACTGTATATACCTCGGCCGGGTTCATAGGAGCAACCCTGTATTAAAAATTGTACAATAATCTCCCCTAAATACTGTAAACCGGTAAGTCATATAAAGCACTGACTCGCTTGCATTGTTGCTAAACCGGGGTTGCGTTCTTTACTTTGTATGGGGTGTTGTTATCCCCCATTGATGCAACGACGGTCTACTCAGGGTAAATCAGTTGAAACCATGAGTCACGAAGAAATAAGACGCGATTAATCAAAATCTCGGTTCACACGTTGTTTTAACTGCCTAAAATTGGACCCGTTAAACAATTTGATCAGTGATAATTACGCTCAACAACAGTGAACGTAGTGATGTGATCTGTATATTGCGTGAATGCGTTAAAAACAGCAGTTGCTATATAAGAAAGTGGCGGTTTTGGAATTGGCTGTTTTAAAAGTGATTTCCATATAACGCATGCTGCATATTTGTGAAGGCAGTGGAGGCAATTTTATTAACAAGTGGTTTCTCTCTCTAAATTCATTAAATTTGTCTTTTAACTTAATGTAAAAACAATTTACTCGATTTGCAAACGTGCTATTAAAATTGACAATATTATTTCACTAAAATTGAGACAATCCTGAAAGGTCGCCGTATTTCCCGCCGTAAAATGATCAAATTTATGGTGTCCTTTAGGTACAGAAATCTCGAAAAATAAAACTCGTAGAACAAAAGTAATATCAAAAATTAAATTATTGATGTTTTGTTTATACACTTTCACTATTTAAAGTCACCTCAAATAATATAATAACTTTTAAAATACATTTGTATGACACACATTAATTTGCTGTTCTAATCTCACATTTTAACAATTATTTTCGCATACTTATAAATAAAAGTGAACAATCTTATATGCAGAACTATGTAAGTTTATGTTATAACAATATTTACATATACAGTTGAATATAAAGTATTTTGAAAGATTTATGTACCTAAATATTTTTTTTGTTAAACCGCTTTCAGTCGTTATATATTTATTTTACTTCGGTACCTTGGAACATTCGCAGGTAGCATGAGATAACCTGTTTGTTATTTGCTAAATTCTATTTTATTCAGTTCTTAAATGTCTAAAATTACTTGTATTTGTAAAAAACACTATTTCAGGAATACGGCGCCCTTTCTGATAGAATTTCGGCTCAGATTTGATCAAAAAAATACATACCAAGAAAATGATTGATTGAAAATGGCAAGAAAAAAGCATATCTGTTAAGTTCTGCACAATAAGAATATTGTGTAAGGTATTGTAAACATTATAACATCTTTCACACAGATTTCACATCTTTACCGTTTTCTTCAGATATTTTCTTGTATTACACAGTCCCACAAAAAAAAAGTTCATACACAAGAGAGTGACATATGTATTCTCATGTATTTTTCGACGCTGAATCCGATCCCCAGCTCAGAATTGGGCCTACACGTCTGGAATTGGCCCCAGGGGCCGAAAATGGCCTGAAATGCGGTTCCCGGGATAAGGCAAAGTCGACGCTGAATTTTGGAGCTAAAGCCGGATTTGTGCTCGAAAAGTTTATGGCCAACTGAAATTCCGGAATTGGGTCCGGGAAAATGACCCCTTGGGGCGGGAAAATTCTGTTTTGGACGTCCCGGTCGCGACTGTGGTTTTTCGTGTGTTTTTCAATTCTGGACCTGAGACTGGGTGTGAAAAGTTTTTGGTCAGCTGAAATTTCCAGTTTGGGTCCGTGAAAATGGCCCATTGGGACGGGAAAATCATATTTCGGACGTACCAGTCGCAAAAGTGGAATTTTCATGTATTTTTCAATCCTGGTCCTTAGAGTATGCTCAAAAAGTTTTTGGGCAGCTGAAATTCCCAGTTTGGGTCCGGCAAAATGGCCCATTGGGGCCGGAAAATCATATTTCGGACATAAAAGTCGCAACAGTGGTATTTGTGGTTTCGGAAGTAGTCAGTGGTATTTTTGTTTGTATATGATTTCCTTCTATTTTATTGCACGATATTCTTTTGTTTCGTTTTTGTATTTATTTATTTTGTATTATTGTTTTTTGTCTGCATGTTTTGATATTGTTTTTTGCATGTTTTGTTATTGTTTTTTGTTGCATGTTCTGCTATTGTTTTATATATATAAGTAAATGAGAGATTCCAATCGACCAAAAGCATTCCAAACACGGTATGAGTTCCGAAATTTAAAAGTACATGAAAATACCAATGTCTCAACTGAGACGTACAAAACACGATTTTCCAGCCCCTAAGGGTCATTTTCCCGATCCCGAACAGAGAATTTCACATGGCCATAAACCTGTCAAGCACAGTCTAAGCTACAGGAATTAGTACATAAAAATCCCACTGTTGCGATTGGTACGTCCGAAATATGATTTTCCGGCCCCAATGGGCCATTTTCCCGGACCCAAACTGGGAATTTCAACTGTCCAAAAACTTTTTGAGCAGGATTGAATAATACATGAAAATCCCACTTTTGCGTCTGGTACGTCCGAAATATGATTTTTCGGCCCCAATGGGCCATTTTCCCGCACCCAAACTGGGAATTTCAGCTGACCAAAAACTTTTCACACCCAGTCTCAGGTCCAGAATTGAAAAACACACGAAAATGCCACAGTCGCGACCGGGACGTTCAAAACAGGATTTTCCCGCCCTAAGGGGTCATTTTCCCGGACCCAAAACTGGAATTTCAGTTGGCCATAACCTTTTCGAGCACAAATCCGACTTTAGCTCCAAAATTCAGTGTCGAATTCGCCTTATCCCGGGAACCGCATTTCAGGCCATTTTCGGTCCCTGGGGCGAATTCCAGACGTGTAGGCCCAATTCTGAGCTCGGAATCGGATTCAGTGTCGGAAAATACATGGGAATACATATGTCAATCTCTTGTGTATGAACTTTTTTTTTGTAGGGCTGTGTTATTACAGGGTGTTTTCAAAAGAAGTAACACAAATGGTACCGGTGAATCTACAGTTAAAATGAACACATTTTACATAAAAATGGTCTTAGTAAAATGTTCAGTCCATAGGAGATACATTCCTTCAAAGTTTACAAAAAAATATGGAATAGTGGATGTAATTTGAAAACCAAAAAAGATACAATAGCTAAATTTTACATAAATTTTCTACTAATGCATGTGCAAGCAAATTTTTTTGAAAATTTCTGCCATTGAAAAATACGTATCTATCAGGTAGCCTGATTTATTTTTACATCTCTTAGTATTTCCAATTAATGATTTATGTATAAAAATTTATATTCTATTCTGAGTATAAATAAAGCTAAAACAATTTTACTTCGACTATAAAATGCAAAACATAACGAATTTTGTGAAATAAGATATATCTAACTGTAGGACACTATTTGTTTTTATAAATATCTACTCATAACTGATCTGCGTCTGTAAATATTTTTATGTGGCACAATAAATTATCATAGATCTATGGCCATCATTAAAAAAAAACTCATATGAGCAATTGATAAATCATTTTTAAACAATGTAAGTTTAAATTTAATACGAAACTAACATTAAAAAGCGACTAATTTTGAGAAATAATAGTTAGAAGTCAGTGGCATACGTAGAAAAATGTTTATGGGTAAACGGAGTACAGACAGAGATCACAATGGCTGTGTGTAAATTTTAAATTAGTTTAGGTACTTACATACTAATATTAATATAGATTTGCAAATTAATTAGCAATGATCAAACACCGGTTAAGCATGGTTTAGTATAGGCTACCAGCACTACAATTTTTGCAATTTAAAACGTGCGCCGCTGTATAAACTTTAATGCGTTTGCTTATATCTTTTTTAATGTAGCTTCTCATTTATTACAGAAGTCGAATTGCAAAAACAGTTTTTAAATTGGCGTTGCCTGTATACGAGAATATAAAAATTAATTACAAAATTATGCCTTCCAGCGGAAAATAAAAAAATGATCGTAAATGTAGAAAAGTTTACGTGCAATTTATTATTTACATAATTGTTTAACGTTCAAAATTTTTTCATGAACAAAGTTCGTTGATTAATTTTTCAAAATAAATCATTTATTAACGTATATGTATAAGTAAACAAATATTATAATTTGAAGCTAAGCAAAATTATTTAACAATAAATGAATTTTGACACTAGAATGATTTCAAGATTATATGCTCTTACAAAATAAAGTTATTCTTAATAATATTCTTTGTGGTTATTTTAAATTACAACTTCGTTGTTTTTTAATTAACAGTGTTCCAAGATATTAGTTTCATTTCATTAGACAAAAATTTCGTAAAAATCTGACAATCTGATGAGAGATAAAAATATACGAGAAATCGATTTCCATTTCTACAGGCACTAGTTTCGGTAATGCAACATTCTACTGTTTTTTTTTTCTTATGGGTGTCGTATTGAATCTTGACAGTAACAGATCTAGAAAAAACACGTCAATATG
The DNA here is from genome assembly GCA_037114965.1 of Monochamus alternatus. NCBI lineage: Eukaryota > Metazoa > Arthropoda > Insecta > Coleoptera > Cerambycidae > Monochamus > Monochamus alternatus. The sequence continues at coordinate 24,448,939 of CM073430.1, forward strand.
TACGTAAAAATACTGAAAAACTGTATTTTCAAGCTAGCTGAAAATTTAGGAGGCTTGGTCTTTATTGATACCAAATCTAATGGCCTGTCCAGTCAAAATCCCAGAGCAGGAACTTTTCACCATCTTATTGGGCTATGCTCTTTATGTTAAAGTTAATAAGTATTTCTAAATATAAGGTATGTATTCAGTTTTGATTAAAATCAATTACTTTACAAAATTTAAAAATTCTGAGACACAATAATTTTTCATATTCAGATATGAGAGATGACCAACGAAAATATTTGGGAGGATTTCGAAATAGATTACAATCTGATAATCATCAATTTAAAAAATCTGTTTAGGAATTTAGAGAAAAAAAGACGAAAAATTTGTTGACATTGCGGATTATCCACGAACTAATTCAAGACGACTATCTGAAGCTGCAAGCATCAGTAGGACTTTTAAAAACGTTGCATGTTGCAAAATACTATCCGCAGCATTTTACACCAGTGCAAATTGTATTGCTTGTCAATCTATCTTCAACATATCCAATTTGCAATGGAAGTTTGGCGCCTACTACGTTAAAATATTTTGCAAGGAACTATGCAGCTGATTGTTGAAAAACTATATTCTCGAAAATAACCAATTTCTGAAACTAATGACAAGTATACCTTTTTTCATCAAAAATAATGTTGGTTTAAGATTTTTTAACAAAAAACGTGATAATATTACTGTCAAAAGAGTTACGTTCATATTTACGTCACAAACATGGCGGATGTGGCGCTCTCCAGGCAATACGTCAAAATAGACAACAAATTATAATTTCTTATATTCAAAATCGTCTATTCCAAATTTTTAAGTTGATACAGTCAAACACAGTGTAATTATTATAAAAAAAATCACATTTTCAATTCAAACTTTGACACCCTGTATCTTTTTGATTATCAACATTTTATTATGGCATATTGGCTTAAATCGTAATATATTGAAGTGAAAAATGTAGTGTTTTCATGGGTCATTACTTACAGACCACCCTGTATATTTTACGGTTTCCCAGATGCCAATGGTGGGCCATAAAAAACGTACCACCCTGTATATATTTTTTGTTCTGCACACTTCCTGCTTCAATTTGGCACCTTAGTTTAGAAAGATATCGTGTAATCGTTAATACTTCGTCGTTTTGTTACCTACATCACTAGAAATCTAGAACTAGCTCAAATCAATACTAGTATTTTTTCCGTAAAATCGACCAAAACTATCAACGTAAAATTACAAAATATTACTTTAATTTACTAAACAATTTTTGCATGTAGTTTATTCTCTTCGTTGTGCCAGATCCAACGGGTGTCATGCGCATACTTACATTTTGGTAGGACTCCGACCATTTGAAAGCAAGGAAATGACGTTTTTTTCTTCCGCTCTTATGGAATATACGATATTTTTAAAGGGTGTAGAGTTACACGGTGCAGGTACTTGTGAAGTAGATCACACCGAACACTCGAATTACGCCTTTAATGAATTGGTCCACTTTCGGAGCACCATCACCGTCAAGCGGAAAATGTTGAGCAACTCCCATGCAAGCAGAGAAAAATACACCCCGCTCCATAAACAAAAATAAAGACCGCAAACATGATACCCAACGGTAACTCAATATAAGAAAATACTTAATACCAAAACAACAAAAAAAGTTGAGGAAGGAAATATAGAGTAGCACCCGCATAGGCTACTTGAGAACCTGCTTTGTCTTTATCAAAATTAGTTGAATGGTTTTAAATTTTCTGCAGCCGGTTGTAAGTGAATATCTATTTTGTGTTAAAGAACAAACTGTGACATGAGATTTATACTTAAGTAAGGTTGTTTATAGGTAACTAGCAGTAATACAGTGGTGATATGTGGGTGTGAACCAATTGCGATCGATTTATTTGTGTTTTTGCATTTCTTTTTCTACAACTAGGCTTTGGGGACTGTTTTCTTATGGTGCCGAGATTATTTTGAATTCTAGCACCATACGAAATCAGTTCTTAGACCGGTCTGACTACTGATCTAAACTATTTTGGAAGATGAAGCCGGTAAGTACTCATTTTTTCGGCTTAATTAAATTTAAAAAAGAAACTGTTTTCTACTAATATTTGCAAACTAAAATGTAAAATTACTTTGTTAATATTGCTGTTTAAAATAAAACGTCCTTATTTAAATATTTCTACAGAATAGTAATATAGGTACCATTTAAATTTATATACTCATTCATTTTTCCAAGAATTATCATAAAAAAAGTCAATTTTCAAATTGTGTGCTAAGGAAATTACTTCATAAACAAGCTAATAATAATTACATAAAAATAATAATAAAATATAATCTATCCTAACAGTAAATTAATGAATGAATTAGTTTTTACAACAGATGCCTGACATACCTTCAAAAATGATTAATTTGAAAAATATATCTCCTTTCCTTATCTATTATCTACATTTTATGGATTGCTTTTCAGATGACTATATTCTTAAAGGGAAATTATAACTGAATATTAATAAATATGATATCAAATATAAACAAAAGTTTGTAGTTACTTAAATAAAACCGTTATAGTAAGCTTTGGTTATTTGAAAACAAATTGTTCTGTAATTGAGAATTAGCTGATTGACAAATAACTCATGTTAAATAGTGTATTCCTTTAAGTTTTATAATAATAATATCGCGTGAAATATGTCTCGTCATAATTTATTTTCTAATGAAGAAATGCGAGATGTGGTATGCAAAAGAAAATTTTAATGAACGTCGTGCGTATCGCAGGTATTTAGAAAGTTACCCAAATAGATTGCAATCAAATCACAAATTATTTAAAAATCTTTATGACCGGTTACAAACTACTGGGATCGTTTCCTCCTAAAAGACGAGATGCTGGCCGTCCAACAACTGTTACTCCAGAACAAGAGGAGGATATTTCGCTTCGTGTAACAAAAAAATCCTGAAATAAGTTTACGATGAATGTCTGCGGCTGTAATGGTACCTAAATCATCTATTCATAGATTATTTCATAATGAAAAACTGTACCAGTATCACTTTAGCCCAGCGCAGAATTTACTACCTGCAGATTTTCCAGATAGGGAACAATTTTGTCTTCGATTCTTAGACCGGCACAATGATGATCCACACTTTTTAAGCAAGGTGCTGTTTACAGACGAAGCCACATTTACTAGTCGGGGCGTTTTGAACTTAAGAAATAAACATGTTTGGGATAATGAAAACCCGCATGTATTAAGAGAACGTCATTTCCAACATGAATTTAAGATAAACATTTGATGTGGTATTGTTGTAAATCATGTGTTGGGGCCCTGTTGAATTGCCATATAATCTGAATGGCCGTTCTCACTTACATTTCTTAGAACATGATTTTGAGGAATTTATTGATGATTTGCCATTAAATGTGAGACACAATATGTCTTTTATGCAAGACGGTGCCCCTGCCCATTTTTCTTTTGCGGCAGCACGTTTTCATGGGCCGCACGAAGCCCATATTTAAACCCCATGGATTTCAGTATTTGAGGTATATTGAAATTAAAAATTAACAGTGACCCTATTAATACACGGGATGAGCTGTGGCAAGCAATTTTAAATGCTAGGAATTTATTAAGAAATGAAGAAGCACTATTTAATATTAGACAATCATTTATCAAACGAATAAGATTATGTATTAATGTAAACGGGAGTGATATTGAGAATTTAATGTAGCCACCTGAATGTAATTAAATTATTATTAAAAATAATATTTAGTTTTTTACGTAACTACAAACTTTTATTTTATTTTATTGATTCCAATAGAAAAACAAGAAATAAATCGAAAACGGTTAAATTTATCGACAGGTATACCTTATTTATGAAAAATATATAGGAGAACAATATTTTTCTATTAAAACTTTCTTACACACACTGATAAAAAAGTTATAACCAGTTTTTATCATCCAAGAGTACATTTCATAGCGCACTCTAGCGTCTACAGCAAAATTAAGTACGGATTCGTTTTTCTTATGCCAGAAAACCTCCTACTCCAAATTTTCAAAAGAATCCTTAGAAAACTTTCTAAAAATTTTAATAATTTTGAAATCAAAACTTTAAATTTGAGATCCTGTGTTTTTTGGACTTAAGGTAAGTTGGTTAAATTGCATTATTTTGTCGCCAAGAACCTGCTTATTCACCTCATCTGCATCATCTCCTCATTGGAAGGAATTCGAACAGTGCAAACCTATTTCTTAAAGCCCTTTCCGAATGCCTGTATAAACTGCCGTACTTGCACAAAGTACTCATATAGTGCAAAAAATACATACATACAATCTGATTTTTTCAGGGTGGATGGAGGGCTGTCTCCAACCAAAAAATTACACTAGAGACCCTTGCCCGTTTTTTGCAATAGGGGTAGTTTCTTATTTATTTTGTTTTTGGATTTTTTTTTTACCAACTTGTACATAATAATATATTAACTTTTTTGTAACTTACATATCTGACACTTCACCGCCCATTATATGAAAAAAATACGATATTTATTTATTATTATTCAGTAAAGATACAAGCAAAAGGCTTAGGAGCTAGTTTTTGGAGGGTTCTTAGAGGACTGTCTCCTGAGTGGATACCCAAAAAAGCACAGTCTTCCCCTTCGGTGTTTTGCGCAATAAGGGTTGTTAGTGTAGTATGAGTTGTGGAGTGGAAATGAGTTCAATTAACAATTCACATCACTGAAAACACAAAGTTACTTGGACATTACAACAATGGTCCCATTGGTTCAAATTGTCATACCTCAAAATAGTTATTTAATTTGAACATCCCTATTAAATATGCTTAAATGTTTTTAAAACAATAGACCCTCCGGAACAGCGGTAATGACTTTTATAAAGTATATGTACACAAAATATTTTAGAGATGACACAATAATAATAAACCACCCCTATTGTGCAAAACAACGAAGGGGTTGGACTGTGCTTTTTTGGATGAAGACTCAGAAGACAGTGCAATAAGCCTGCAAAAACCAGCTGGTCAGCCTTTTGTTGTATAAAGATACAGTAAAGACTGAACCATAATAAGTATAGTAAACAAAAGCAAAATAGCAAAAATACACAAGAGAATAATTTTTTAGTTGGAGACAGCCTTTCACCCACTCTGAAAAAAATCAGCTTGGTCGCATTTATTTTTTCGAAATATGATATATTTACTGGGTTAATATTATAACTGATCATTTAACTAATTTAATTAAAAAAAGACAAGCAAAAATCATAAACCGTACGTAAAAAACTGTCATAAAACTTTTCATAGTGCCTATGTAAATCACCGTTGATCAACTGCAATGCCGACGTAAATAACCCAGCTATAAATGACACCAGAGAAATGACGGAAATTCCGTCAGTGGTACCAGAGTGATAGTGAGCCCGACGGATTTTTCCGTCACTGGCACTGAAGGCATTAAGGAGTTAGGGGGAAATTTTGACCACTGCGATCTCTTGACTTAAATCCGTTAGATTTTTCTAATCAAAGCATATGAAACAAATTGTATATCAAGAAGAAATTAATACAAAAGAACAGTTGACACAAATAACACACATTGTTGCTGGCCAATTAGAAACAACGATAACATTTTAACTCAAGTTAAAAACTCTTTAGAGCGTCGTTGTGAAGCATGTGCTGTAGAGCTGCAGCGGAGGTAGAACATTTTGAACAATTACTGTACCTAATTCGCTGATTTTGACTTTTCAACATATTTTTAAAATTATGAAATGAAAACTTTGAAATAAGCAAAATCTGATATATGTCCAAATAATGTTTTCTCTTAAAAATTACAAGATCTGAAGATCTGTCATACGGAGAATTTCGTCGGTGAGCTAACAAATCACCCTGTATAATCTGTATAATCTGCTTTCAAAGTTTACATTGTTTAATTCAATACGCCAGGTGTATGTGTTTAACATTATTTGGATATATTATTTTTTATCTTAAATACGCCATAAAATAGTTTAGGGATGAATGAGCTCCTTATGTTTAATTTTATGAAATTTTTTAGAATTAATTTCGATTGGTTTAATAGTAAGTAAATAAAAATAATATACTACATATTTAATGAAATATTTTTTTTATTTTTAAACTAAAATAAATGGATGTATTATCAATAAGGACTAAAAGTAATATATAATTCTTATCGAAATAAAAATAACATACTACATATTTAATGAAATGTCTTTTTTTTAACAAACTAAAATAAATAGAAGTATTATCAATAAGAAGGACTTCAGCCCTAAAAGTAGTATATAATTTTTAAATACATAATTTTTTCAATAAAACAATTTATTTTTCTCGTCATAGAGTTACTTATTTACTTAAAAATATCCAAAATATTTTGTTTTAAAATTTTATAACTTTTTGTTATCATTATTGTCATTAACATGACACTATCACGTAGAGAAACCAACATTCCACATTAAGAACATTATGCACGTGGCACGTGGTAAAACATTACATTAAATTGTAATTAATGATACATTTAATAATTAAAATAACTTCCATAATTTAGTTACCTACTAAGTATAGTTTTTTTTAATGTTATATTCGTAGAAAAATATCAATTAATTTTAAATTCTTAATGACGCAGTTTTCCTAATTTAAAGGGTGATTTTCTAAATCAGTAACGAACGATTATACAGGGTGTCTCAGGAGGAGGCGTACATAATTTACTGTTATTCTACATTCAATTGTAAGCAAAAAATTTCCTATGAACTTCGTCTGGAAACGCTTCGTTTAGGATATACAGGATGTCAAATTTAAACAAATTAATTACATTTTCTTTAATAACTCTCGACTACTTTGAGTTAAATTCATGAGATTTTGTATGCGGAGGTTTCTTGGAACGGGAATTTTATGCACAATTGGCTGTATCTCCAAGAGGGCGCCACAAGCGGCCATAAGGATCCTTTTAAATTGCTTCATCTTTTTTGTGCCACAGTGTATGTCCATTTGAAATAGAAAAACATTTTCCCCTACCTTTTCTACTTAAAAAATGTTCTCCTTATGGAAGTCTCTAGGAGCAGCCGTTTCTGTTACTCTAAAGATGTGTGTATGAATGCTACCTTACTTTTATCTAAAAAACAAGACATAACACTTTAGAGACTAAGAACTATTAGTTTTTAATCAAAACAGCCTGGATATTTTGTGAGAATTGCAAAAATAAAAGTCTGTAAACAAAATGTACAAAACCTAACAATAACTTTCGATTCACTCTAATACATAATTTGCATACATCACCATCTTTAGATGAGTTTTTAACGGAAACGGCTGCTCCTAGCTAATTTATCTGTGGTATAAGGCTGATTTCACAAATCTACGCTGCACTCTTCCTAAAGTCGCAATATGATTAGCATAAATTGGGCTCCAGACAATTGATGCATATTCTAATTTAGAACGAATGACCGATAGTAAACGTAGAGTAGAGATATTGATAAACTCTGGAATTTTTTACAATATAACCCAAAATCTTCAATGAGAACGACATCATAATGTCAATATGTTTCGAGAAGGTTAAAGATCGCTCGCATGTTAGTCCAAGGTATGCATTGCAATTTGGTCTATGAAGTATTATATTATTCAGTTTATAATTAAATTTAATTGAATTATTCTTTCTAGTAGACCTAACAATATTACACTTTAATGCGTTTAACCATTAGACAACAATTGCAAACAATGTCAAGTGCACTTTATAACCTGTCATAATCAGCAATGGTGTGTGTCAATTTCACATAAAAGTTTGAGGTCATCTGCATACATCAGATAGTGCACCTGCAATACCCAATGTCATTTGTATATAACACAAAAAGTAAAGGGCCAATTATAGAACCCTGCGATACGCCAGATATTTGATCAAACATGTGAGACTTAAAACCACGATAATGAACAAATTGATATCTGTTACTTAAATAATATTGAAAAAATTTCAAAATAGAGTCAGATAGCCCAAATCTAGTTTGAAATCTGTCAAAAGCCTTTGTGGAGATAACATCCACCTGAATCATCCTGCCAAGATTTTCACGAATAAATTGATGTATTAAAATATTCACATTATAAAACGCGAGTTTACGTTGCTGCTAAATATTTTATCTATCAAAATATTGTTCATAGTATAACATATATGCACGTTTTCCGTTCCGTAATAAATTGATTTTAAAGTATACTAATACATCAATGCAATTAAAATAAATAAGAGGTTTATAAAGAAAATGGGCTAGGCTAAAACTCTTTAGGGTTTTTAGTGGCTCTTTTTTATTAGATACCTTTTTTGATAAAGAAACTTTTTCTTAACGTGACAGAATTTTACAATTTTAAAATAAAAATTCAAAATTTATTGTTTTCAGTTGCAGCCATTACACTTCTAAAAAATATATTTACCCTTAAATCTTCAGCGAAGCTTTTGCGAAGAAAGCACTAATAATGCCGAAGATCACGGTTATCCAAGAAGCGATTTCAACCGTAACACGGCTGTAACATACAGTAGATATTTTGTATGTAATAACTAGCCCTTTAAAGCCGCTTTACAGTTCGCAATTCTTTTTGCAATGACTTGCAGCAAGCCCTCGCACCTTCAATGACTTCCCCAAAGGACTGACTTGCAGTTTGTATTACATTCGTCAATTCACAATTGCAATAGAAGTGACACCAATACTTTAACCCAAATGCACACTAAAAATTAAACTGTTCAAATTTGACAGGTAACAATAACAAACAGCATAATATATAAAATAAAGCTTTTAGTTACTATATTTTGCAAGCTCAACAATAACCAAAGCGAATGAAGGCTGTTTGAAATTAACAGTTTAGCCTAGGAATTTTTGCCCAGAATTACAGAAAAGGTGCAATAAGAATCGAGCAAGACCTATGTTTTGAAAGTACCTACTAGCACAGTTTATTATACAGTTCGTCGAGTGAAGGTTCCAGAGGGTATGGCTAAATCGCGGCTAAATGCGCAATGAACACCAATGAAATTCATATGTACACGACGAAGTGGGAGAAATTCTATTTCTTGACAAATCACCGTGCCCTTTGAGCGCGCGAATGTGCGCGGCTAAATGCGCAGTCGTCTTTTGGTCGTCTAAAAAAACGAAATCTGAGACCTCGACATCAAAGGAGCCGACGTGAAGACGCCGGACTGTATAATAGACTATGCTATTAGTGTCTTTCAGATATGACTTCTTTTGTAATAGGTTTCTCACAGATTCTATGCTACTGTTCAGTGCACATGTAGAGACTTGCAGAAAGAATTGCAGACTGTAAAGCGGCTTTTACACATTAGCGATTTGATCGCGCGATCGAATATGGAGCAACGAATCCTTGCGACTAACAGCCGCGATTCAGTCGCAGTTGTTCAGTTGTTGCATTCTTAAGCCGGTTCCACATATAACGAACAAATATGAACATACAAATACGGCTTAGAGCCTTATGATCGTGATGATCGACGCTTCACGTAATTTGTTGTGGTTGTCTTAACGAACTCATTCGTTCATGTACGTTCGTTATATGTGGACCCGGTTTTAAGCCGCGTACTCAATTGTAACAGAATCTCGTTGCGAACTTCATCTCAAACAGGGTCAAAATAGGTCTTGATACGCGTAACATATTGGCAAAATATTTCTCATGCAGCCCGGTCAACCGTAGCTTTGTTCGCGGTAGAAACCTGAACTAATTCAGACATAAGATTCATGCGTAGTTTGAAGTTGGGCGTTCGCGGTGCACCTAGTGCACGTTCGGAATTATAAATCCTGCGTTCGTTTATAAATTTGAACGTGTTCTGAATACGTCCCATGCATCCCCGGACCTGATACAGAATTTTTAATCCCACGCATGCGTATTTTACTATTTTAGTACCTAGTTGTTGCATGAACTGATCTAGATGTCATACATATTCGAACTACCTTCAAAAATATTTATATGTAGAAACATTATATTCATCTATTAAAATGATTTCATATAAATGGCCCAACTCCATTAAATGTCTCTATACAGGATGATCCCGAATAATATGCAAAAAAAATTGAGGGTACATTGTACGACTGATTTTAATAGGGGCCCTGCTTATAACATTTTTTAAGGACTTACAACCCCTTAACAGTGGATTATAAATTTAGAGTGTTCTTAGCAATCTTCCAAACACTTTGAAATTAAGAAGTAAATTTTGGAAAGGCATTTAGGCTGATGAAACTTCTTCTGGCCGAGTATTTTTTATTCTCTTCGTCCTGTCATCAGGCGTTGAAATAAAGTACCTGCTCCATGTATATTCATTACATTTTTTGAGGTTAGCTTTTCGATTGAAAACAAAATCTTGTTGAATGCCTGTTGAATTAAAAATGAAATGAGAAAATTAAGTTTATGACCCTACACGCACATTGTTTCCTTTCCAATATCTAATTTACATATCGATATCTAGTATGTTTAAATCATTTTGCATTATCATCTGAATCTCATTTGGTCAAAGAGAAAAAAAGTTTAACACAATTTTAGGGGTGAGTTGCCCCCAAATAAACACCTTGTAGTGCTTCAATTAACTTTAACTCATGTTCAACTTTGGGGACTAATCACTCCTCAGGAGTGTATCTTTGTATTAGGTAAGTTAAGTTAAATTACAATATTTTGGACACCTCTACATGTACCGCCTGCTCTGTGTCGGTTTTTATGAGAGACACACTGTATATAATTTATGAAATAATTTGATACAAAAAGAAAATGGCAAATAATATTGTTAATTCAAATTTGAAATTGTGATCACTCCACTCCAAATTGAACACAGAATACATTTGAGAAACGTTCGCGGATTAGTAGAAATTCAGAACATATTCAGAATATCGCATGCGCATTTAATATGTGCCGTATAAATTCAATATTAATTCAGGATATATTCGGAATCACTACCACGAACAAAGCTAATGTCAATTTTTTGCAGTCACATGTTTAATTGAAACTGAATGCCAGCTGATCGCTTGATATTTATTTGATTTTGAATAAAGAACTTTTGATGTCGAGCTATTCATTTTGGAAATAAAATCATGTCAGAACTTTTAGAGATATAGTAATAAAACGTATAACGTAATATATAAATGTATTTACTTTATTTATTTCTAAGTTATTAAAGTTACAGCAAAATTTACAGAATAAATATTTATTCTGTAAACTTTGGTTACAATTTGTATTTTATTTAGCTGAATATTCGCTGCGGGTTCTTTGCGGCTTTTGTTGCTTCTGAAGATACGACAGATAAATCGTAATCGCCAAAAATGTAAATGTATGTGACTTTTTAAAAACCGCGTGTGTAACAAATAGTTGTTACAAAGATAACCAAGAAAATGACATAATAAACAATATTGGGTGCATCGAGTTATTAATTAAAGATTGCCACCAATTTGACAATGAACTATGGAAGCATCCGTTCTTTTAACGTTTTTAGATATTATAGGATGAGCGTAAACAGTTTTGATGAATTACTAAAAATAACAGAACTAAAAGTAACATATCAAGAAAGTAAATTATTTTAGCTATTTATTAAAAACATCAGGTATTCTTCGAATATTAGTATTTCTGTATTCAACACATTAAACACGAGTAGGGGCTACTGTCTGAAACATTATTTAAAAATTTGGTTAAACACTAGTCACTACAAGTTCACTCAAACTGGTTAAAAAATTATGGTTAACAAATTGTGATCCATTTTAAGTTGTTACAATCGCGGCGCGAAATAGAACAGTTTGCATATTTTTCATCGCTATTATTTAATAGCATTTGCGTGTATAAAATGCCGTCTTATTTTTCCTACTTAACAATCGTGCTACAAAAAATCATATGTGCTCGCCTAGTAATAGACCTCTTACGATTTAGTAGGGCGACTGAAACGCAAAAAAACGCGACAAACTCGCGCAATTTAGCAGTGCGATTGGGCTGCAAAGAATGCGACTAAATCGCGCTGCTAACATTCAGATAAACAAAATATAATTTGTTACTGTAATATCTTATAAAATAAATAAATTCTTATATTTACCAGTTTAATTTTTTCACCGATATTTAACATTGAATTTTTTATCTAAAGCCTGGCCCTCATGGACGCGAAATTCGCCGAGATTTATTTACGAGAAGTTCGCAGTTTTTAATTTAAATTATTAATAGCGCGAAAGTCTCAACTTCACATGAATATTATAGCTCTTTTCATTATTATGTTAGGTTAGTAAGTTTAACTTGAGTTTCTGACACACTACCCCGACAGTCGGTGACAGTTTTATGATGAAACCGAAATGATAGAAAATGTTGCAGTTGGCAAAATTTGCTAAAAGTTGAGACTTTTACCGCCATTATTCAGGTAATGTCAGAAAGAATGGGTCAACACTAAGTTAAATTTAGTAATCCCACATAATGACGAAAATAGTGATAATATTCCTGTTTCACGAAATTCGCGAGAATTTTCACAAATTTCGCGTCCATGAAAACAAGGCTTAAGTCGCAAATACGAAATCGCATACAAAATATTGTACGCTATTACCGTTCGATTGAGTTGTGGTGCTGAAAATCGCCAATGTGTAAAAGGCCCAATGTAAAAATACACAAATATCTAGGACCGTTTCTCTCGTCACTGGCCACTTGAGTGACTTCCAACATAATTAGTACTTGCCTTTGTATATATCAGAAACCTCTTCTAAACTCTAATAGCAACATGCATAATGGGTCACAAGACCTGGGTCATTTTCCTAACTTCCTAGTAAAATGTTACTATGTTATATATAACTCATGGCCCTCATGGACGCGAAATTCGGTGATATTTATTTACGAGAAGTTCGCAGTTTTTAATTTAAATTATTAATAGCGCGAAAGTCTCAACTTCACATGAATATTATAGCTCTTTTCATTATTATGTTAGGTTAGTAAGTTTAACTTGAGTTTCTAACACACTACCCCGACAGTCGGTGACAGTTTTATGATGAAACCGAAATGATAGAAAATGTTGCAGTTGGCAAAATTTGCTAAAAGTTGAGACTTTTACCGCCATTATTCAGGTTATGTCAGAAAGAATGGGTCAACACTAAGCTGAAGATTTATAGACATCAAAATATTATGTTTAAGTTCATCATGCCTTATACGAATGTCGCCGCTTTAAGAAATATAGGGTGTCAAGGTTTAAATTTTATTCGGAAATTTCTCAATGATTGAGAAAGTTTTGATAGCATGACTCTGAAAATTGGTAGTGTCCTCCTTGTCCTCATATACGCGGAATTGGCGCGAATTATTTAACGGAGGGAAAAGTCTCAACTTTTAGCCAATGTTGTCAACCAATATTTTCAATACTTTTCATCATAAAACTGTCACGGTAGATTGCCAGAAGCTCAAGTTAAATTTACTAATCCCACATAATGATGAAAACAGTGATAATATTCCTGTTTTACGAAATTCTCAAAACGTTAACACTCCCGCGCCCTTCATAATTTATATCAAGTTCTACGAAATTCGCGAGAATTTTCACGAATTTCGCGTCCATGAAAACAAGGCTTAAGTCGCAAATACGAAATCGCATACAAAATAGTGCACGCTATTACCGTTCGATTGAGTTGTGGTGCTGAAAGTCGCCAATGTGTAAAAGGTCCAATGTAAAAATACACAAATATCTAGGACCGTTTCTGTCGCCACTGGCCACTTGAGTGACTCCCAACATAATTAGTACTTGCCTTTGTATATATCAGAAACCTCTTCTAAACTCTAATAGCAACATGCACAATGAGTCACAAGACCTGGGTCATTTCCCTAACTACCTAGTAAAATGTTACTATGTTATATATAACTCATGGCCCTCATGGACGCGAAATTCGGTGATATTTATTTACGAGAAGTTCGCAGTTTTTAAATTAAATTATTAATAGCGCGAAAGTCTCAACTTTACATGAATATTATAGCTCTTTTCATTATTATGTTAGGTTAGTAAGTTTAACTTGAGTTTCTGACACACTACCACGACAGTCGGTGACAGTTTTATGATGAAACCGAAATGATAGAAAATGTTGCAGTTGGCAAAATTTGCTAAAAGTTGAGACTTTTACCGTCATTATTCAGGTTATGTCAGAAAGAATGGGTCAACACTAAGTTAAATTTACTAATCCCACATAATGATGAAAATAGTGATAATATTCCTGTTTTACGAAATTCGCGAGAATTTTCACGAATTTCACGTCCTTGTGTTCATGGACGCGAAATTCGCGCGAATTATTTAACGGCGGGAAAAGTCTCAACTTTTAGCCAATGCAATATTTCCTATACTTTTCATCATAAAACTGTCACGGTAGATTGCCAGAAGCTCAAGTTAAATTTACTAATCCCACATAATGATGAAAATAGTGATAATATTCCTGTTTTACGAAATTCGTGAGAATTTTCACGAATTTAGCGTTCGAGTGTTCATGGACGCGAAATTCGCGCGAATTATTTAACGGCGGGAAAAGTCTCATCTTTTAGCCAATGTTGTCAACTGCAATATTTTCTATACTTTTCATCATAAAACTGTCACGGTAGATTGCCAGAAGCTCAAGTTAAATTTACTAATCTCACATAATGATGAAAACAGTGATAATATTCCTGTTTTACGAAATTCGCAAAACGTTAACACTTTTGCGCCCTTCATGCTTTATATAAAATTCTACGAAATTCGCGAGAATTTTCACGAATTTGGCGTCCATGAAATCAAGGCTTAAGTCGCAAATACGAAATCGCATACAAAATAGTGTACGCTATTACCGTTCGATTGAGTTGTGGTGCTGAAAATCGCCAATGAGTAAAAGGCCCAATGTAAAAATACACAAATATCTAGGACTGTGTCTCTCGCCACTGGCCACTTGAGTGACTTCCAACATAATTAGTACTTGCCTTTGTATATATCAGAAACCTCTTCTAAACTCTAATAGCAACATGCACAATGGGTCACAAGACCTGGGTCATTTCCCTAACTACCTAGTAAAATGTTACTATGTTATATATAAATGAAATAAACATTTTACAGTAATTCCTTTTATTCGATAATGCATTATCAAAATGGATAAACATACTCAATTCAGTGATCAGTAACATGTACCTATATGAATATACTCATGTATAAATCATAAATATTAGGATTTAAAGAATTATGTCAATATATACAAGAAGAAATATGTACAGAAATTATATTTACAAAATATATCAACCAATAATCTGCTTGTAACTATTCTTATAAATATATATTAAAAATATAAAACATTCCTGAAAGTTATACAGAAAATCGTGATATCTAGGCTCAACATCAGCAATTCAAGCAAGATACAAATAATCAGGGCAGACAATTCGCTTTTGTTACTGAAACTTAACACTGGCATAGTTACATGAAATGTAAAGGGGTATTTCACTAAGAAAGAACCTATATTTAATTCTGTCACTGAAAATTAAAAATTTCTTACTATTCGACGACTAAAAATTCGTCAGATTCCTGAGTTTACTGTCTGCTAAGTATTCAAACAACTACTTCAAAACTTAAATAAATAGTGGTTGCATTCATTATTTAAAGAAAATTAAATTCTTAAAATTACTACCTCCATTTGACAAGAGTCTATTCTTCATCCAACAGGTTCAAATTTTACATGTATCTTTTGGACCTTTTTCAAAAGTAAAAAATTAAACGGAAAATTATAATAATATAATAAATTATCCAAATAAACGCCAAAATCAAAATATATTTAGAAAATATATAAAAAAAAACAAATCAAAATTAACTGTCTGCACCCTGCAAAAACTATGTTAGAATAATAAATAAAATTCATTCAGTACCATATTATTTTTTATATGAAAAATCTAAACAATTTCATAATGTAACAATTTCCTAAAAACAAATTGCTACAAATGTTACACACACAACAATAATTCATAAGTAATGGTACAATGCTTAAATGTGGATAGTAGATGTCAAAATATTAATATACCAAATGAAAAAAAAAATCCAAGACATATTTGTCTATGATTGTTTGCATGGTGTAGCTGTGATAACATCTGCATTTCAAATTTGTCTCGTTGAATATCGGTTTATCAGAATCTGGATTCAACTCCCTTAACAACAACCAGTCAAATGTCTAATACCTTAGCAACTGATCTCAATTTAATTAAACTTCAGCCAATCATTTTTTATTTACCCAAGTAATTTAATAAATATTTTGAAATTTTCTCGTACAAATTAAAAAATAAATAAATAAATAAAGCTGTACAAATTAAGTGGGGATTATTTGTGATCACAATATAACTTCTTATCTTTGTTGTCATATGCAACAAGCATATGAGTTATACAACAAAAAAAAAAAAAAATTGCCACTATATATCAGAATACAGCAACACCACCATAAAATTACACCAACTGATAATTTAAAGGCTCTAAATGAAGTTTTGTTTAAATCTAACAATTCGTTTTGTAGTTTTTTTTAAAAAATGTGTTTTTGGTGATACACATTTATCACCCTGTACCTTTTTATGAAACTTTTTACTTCATATGATTTATCTTGTCTTTCTTCAGTTTTGCATCATGTTTTAGAAACACCCTATATAATTGTCAACGTTCCATTGTTTTTACAACACCACTTTCAGAAGCACAGAATTAAAATTCAATTTTTATTTTTATCCCATTACCAAATACTAAACATTGCAATTAGTAAAGCTACTGTATAATATATAACATTTTAAAATCTGTAAAATTTTTAAAATTGTTAAATTTTATCAGCTCTGACGTTTACCAGCTATAATTTTTAGTTTTTTAACTGTAATGATCATAATGGGATTTAAAAATAAAACAAAATATTTGAAATTGAAATATAATTCGTGAGATCTGAAGATGTAATAAAAAGAATGAAACGTCGATGCTTATATAATTTTTTTTCCGTTCCTATTTCGATTTCTTTTATAAACTGCAGATTTAAGAAAATACATCAAATTATAATTATTACGGGAAATTTACTGTAAAAAATGTCAGTACACAAATACGGCCTTTTTAACTTTAAAAGGGAAAACTACATACCGGCATAATGGAATCATTAAGTACCTATTAATATTTTGACATCAAGTTGCCGCTTGCACAACTGAAAACTCAGCAGTGCAAATCACCTGCCCAAACCTGCCAGGCAAAAATAGTGAGAAAGAATCATACAGTACCGGAGAATGAATCTTCTTATCTTTGTTTCTATTGAATGGTTAAGTATTGTAGCATTACTTATGAATCACGCTATATTCTTAAACAAGACAGTTTATACATTCAAGAAGGAGAAGAGGTAACCCAATTTTTTTATGAGATTGATGGGCATTACAGCATCATAACTAACATTTTCCTAACTACTCTCAATTTTTTTTCCATTTGTCACACTCATCCTAGTTTTTCCTTAGCAAGGTAAATACATGTTACATGTAAATATAAACATCAACTTCTACACAACGGAAAATAAATTACTTAAGTGGAAACTAGGTTATTTTCACTGGTATTAGTTTTAACTTCTGGCTCTTTTTTGTTCAGTTTGACCCAGGTGTCACCTAGTGCTTTAGCGAAGTGATCATCCACGGACAACCCTGTCCCGTCCATCAGTTCGATGACGTTAGTGGGCGTCTTTGGGGGTGATTTTGGGGCACACTGCTCTTTGGTAAGGTTGTTGTTTTGAAACAGAGTGTGGTAGTCGTTACCCAAGGATCTTCTGAAGTGCTCATCTATAATTGGATCGCACATAGAAATACCTAAAAAAAAAATTAATATTAATTTAAGGTTGCCTATTTTGGGTGGCACACACTTTAATTATTGTTCCAGATATATTACTTAATTAATTATTGTTTTGCATTAAATTAGATTATAAATCAGAATAGCAACTGTAGTAGCAAATTGTACATACTGGCTTACTAGCTTGCTAACTTGCGTTTAAATATGTGTCTATAACTATATTATTCATTAAAAAAATTATAATGTATAGGGTAACAAAAACTGTCTACGTGTTATACTACTTTTTTATTAGTGCAATACACGGCCAACTGAAATGCGTTTTTTAACGTCAAAAATGGCTGATTGCTATTAGCGATTTTTTTTTTTTCAAACAACTGATCTATATTCAGCATTCATTAAAACGGCTGATCACGAAATTTTTAATAGCAATTTTTTTATGTAAAATTGACCCAAAAATAAAATTATAGGATCTTGCTTGAAGAAGATCCAAATTTGATGAAATTTAGTTTAAGACATTTAAAAGGATACTGCTGCTAAAGAAGCATTTACAAAAAATAAATCGCTAAAGCAATTAGCCATTTTTGACGTTAAACAAACGCATCGCAGTTGACCATGTTTTGCACCACAAAATAGAATGACAGGCTCGTATCACATTTATTTAAGCAGGATATTATGGAGTGCTGACCTGAAGGTGATCCGAATTGATAAAACTTGGTGATAAGTTACAAGAGTTGCTGAAGAATATGTTATAGTTGCGGCAAAAATTCAGACGACTTAAGTCACGGCTGACGTTACGCAATAGTTTTTATTGTCAACATAATTTTCGGCATTTGGTTGCGTTAAAAACAATAGTTTTTTACAATTTAGTGCAATATATAGTGCAAACATTTAGTGTAGTATACAGTTTTATTATTCCCAATTACAGTTTCTCAAATACTTTGAATTATTCATTCGTTCCTATGACGTAAGTTGTCTGAATTCTTGCCGCAACTACAACAATTTTAAAAATGCTAACAGAAATCAGCTAAGAAGAAACCACTCAAAACGTCGATATCGACGACGCCGCTTTAAATTTTATTATGTTTGATATGATTTTAACATTTTATTAACACATTATTTTTTTATTTTTTCTACGTTCATGCAAAAAACAATACTTTATTGAACTATATTTAGTGGAAAAAGTGGTTCTTTTTTGCACTAGTGCAATAAAATGTTTATTACATTCATCTGTCATTCTACTACAGCGTTTTGTCATCATGACAAACATAAACGTTCAAATCGACGTCATATTTCCCTAGACTTGTGTCATCTAAATAAAACATTTTTTGGTTTTTGCATGAACGTAGAAAAAATATTGTATACAACTCGTACAAAAAGTGTTTATTGCACGCGACGCGAAATTGTCCAACGAGGCCGTCAGGCCGAGTAGAACAACACGTGAATAAACACTTACTTTTTGTACTTGTTGCATAAATAACTATTATGCCAAAGATAAATATTCAACAGGATTGCTACAGGAATAATTTATTCTCCCAGTTTTTCAGTCTAAAGGTTCATATATCCGTTTACTTTTTTAAAGTCAATATTTGCAATATTTATATGCTTTTTAACTTGTACCTCAAACCTACAGTTTAATATATTATATCAAATTATAAAATACTATAATTGCATTTAATTTTTATGCCGTCACTGTGGACGTCTATCTTATTCACTTACATCGTATCTGCTAATTCTTGATTTGAATAGGACATTTCTAAATAAATCAACATAAATCAATATACAGATGACGAGACACGTCCACACCCGTGGCAGTGCAGTTTACCACAATGAGTAAATTTAACACTGTTAATTAATTCACTGTAAACAGTTGAATAAGTTGAGCAATAACTAAGCCAGCCTAAGTTTAGTGTAAAAAATATTGGTTAGTTTTCTGAAATACATTTCAGACCACGGGTTACACGTCACTTTCTCCTACCACTTTTCCGAGAAGAAGCGGCAAAGTCGGTGAAGTAGAGTGGCAAATTTGAATTTTAAGGAAAGTTATTTACAACGCAGCACAAGAAAATTCGCTAAAATTTCGTTATTTCCCTGACATTTTCCTGACCAATACACCTAACTTTTCCCGGTTTTCCACGTCTGTAGCCTGGTTAAAAAATGAATCGCTAAAAAATTGTTACTGATTGATCATCTAATTTAGCTCGCAACATACAAACCTGAAGGTAGTTCTTCCCTATTCGGTACTCCGTTCTGTATAACGGACGGCCTGTAGTTCGATCTGTACCCTGGATTGTTTATGGTCTGTGAATAGGAGGGTGGAAGTCCCCTTTGTCTCACGCTCATGTCCAGTGGCGTATCGGCTGCCACCCCGTTCGACGTGTCGTTAGACGGTTTGGAGCCGACTCCGTTGCTGCTTATACCGTTCAAAGGGACCTCCGTGTTGGACGACGTCTCCAAACCGAAGGTCTCTGAAAATTTGGGGTCTGACTTGCGGGAATACTCTGGCAACCGTGACCGGCGGTCTCGTTTCCACTTCGTCGTCTGCTTTTGGCAAGACTGTTTGGACGAATCGTCTGCAACAAGTACATTATTTATTTATTTGTGCAGATTACAACATCTGACGGAATTAGTCCAGTTACGGAATGAGAAAACAGTACAGTACAGATAAATATAGTAGGATTATAACTTTGGATATATAAAATATGGAATATAAACAGAAAAAGGCAAAATATGTAAACAATAATGAAGCATGAATCAACCACCTATTTAAGGATAAAAATAAGGACCAAGATTAGAGCCCTAAGGTCCACCAGGCGTTTGTAAAGCTGGCACACTACGCAGGCGGCCTATAAGATTCCACCATATAAATCATAAAATATATAGAATGCCAAAAGAGGTAACGAAAATAGTCAGCCCATATAGAAGACCTGAGTCTGGTAATATTGCAGTAACTTTTATGAGTGGGTTGCACTAACGGGATAGTTTCCCATTGACGGGTGAGAATTTCAAAATATGAAAATTTTACGTCCAATTCGTAGAAACATATTTCAATTGTATGCTGGGATTAAAGTGCAGTATAACCAACAGCTTCCTTTAAGTTTTACCTAGATGGATGCTTTCTAAGCTTCTCCATAGTATGACTATTTTGAGTGTCTAATGTAAAGGATTCTGGCGTTCTATAATTTTACGATTTCTATGGAATCCGCACGGATCCAATTGTTCGCGTCAATAGCGTACTAACTTTGGCTAGATCTGTACAGACCAAAGAAAAAGCCGCCTGCGTACTTTGAAACTACCTTAAGACTTCAATAAATTTAAAATCGTACGTAATTATAAAACAAGTATAGCATAATTAGTAAACTTGAAAAATTATATGCTTGTTGTTTTAATAATAAAATGTGATGATTAATTTTATCAAATGCTCTTGAGAAGTCACTACAGATTACATCAATCTGACTCATAGCAATAATTTCACTGAAAACTGAGTATTTCATCGATACGGTAATGGGTGATATGCTAACGTAATACAGCTTAAAATTCTATGAGCAAATGATTTAAAATTGGTAGGTATTGCAGTACAAATCCTAAGGATGGAATAATAGAATGGAGCACTGATTTATAATGTCAGATAAATTGTTACCAATCTAGAATTTTGCGGTATTAAGTCATTACGTTACATTTGGATCTTATAAATAAAATTAATTTCATAGTAAAATTTATAATTACCAACAGATATCCGCTAGAAATTACTTGCGGAAGGTACTTAATAGAAAATAAACATAATATGCGACCCAAATTGGACCCTTGTGGAAAACCCAAAAAAAAACGAGATAGAATTTCATGATATCAGGTACGTTTTTTGTTAACAAATTTAGCTAGAACATTCTAAATTGTAGATATTTATTAAGTCTGTGGATTTTTCTTTTCATATCTAGCATATTTAATACAAAAAACATACACATCATTAATAGTAATTGTAAGAAAATCAATGTGAATTAGCTGAAATACCCTTGTAATAAAAAAAAAACATCAATAATTAGTTACAGTATTGTACATTCCTTTTTTAGTATAGAAAAAAAATGTATTTTTCTAATAAGATGTAATAAAAGAAACTTTTATTTTGACTGAAATTTCGATACAAAGAAAACACTATCTACATTTACAAGTTAGCTTCTAAATGTCTGTACTTACTTTTTAAATATCAGTAGATATAGTATACTAAAGTATTTATTTTCTATACTAAAACTAGGGCACATAAACAGATTTTAGCTTGTTCGCGATAGCACAGATACGTTATCTGCAGCAAAAATTAAACCACACGAATAATCAACTGAAATTCTCTAATAGAGCTCTATTTGCATTTTGACCCAACCAATTAACAATGCAGCACACACATTATACAGTATACAATAAAATTTGATGAATGATTTTCCGTATTCTAATGTATAGGAACATTTTCCAAAGCAATCGAAATTTGAATTAGTTCTGAAATGACGTAATTATTTTAAGTTTAAGTCAAAACTTCATTAGTCTAATAACTAATACAATAAATTTATTCTCTTTAACTCCAAACTCTTGCCGATACAAATATTTTACAAGAGAAAAAAGTTTTTAACAAACTGTTTAAGAAAAGAAAAAATAGAATAAGAACGAATCCCGACAAAATTATGAGCAAATTATTTCAAGAGTGAGCGTATTTCATTAATTCGCTTACTACATCATAAAGTGACATATATATATATATAGGGTGAAATAAAAAAAATGATATCACGGTCAACTTTTTTAAATGTATTTTTATTCAACTTGCCTGAAATTCTAAATACTTTTATGTACCTAATCTTTAACCGTTTAAAACATGGCATCTGAAAAATTGACATCCAGAGTTCGATCGCCGCCTCATTTTGCTCGGCAAGTCCAAGATTTATCTGAATGAATGTTTTAATGGCCGTTGAGAAGACGCGGACCAACAGAGTGGCCTCCAAAATCACCCGATCTTACACCCATGGATTACTTTTTATGGGTTATTTAAAATCCAAGATTTATGCAAACAGAACTCAAGACACTGAAGTTTGGAAAAACCGAATTAGGAAAGAGATGAGGAAAATTTACGGAAACATATTAATGAATGTTCAGGTTGGTTCTGTACATAGACTTGCGTATTGTCATTGAGTAACATACTACTATTCTTTACTCAATGGTATTGTCAAGAAACCAGTGGAAGGCATTTTGAACATTTAATTTAACTTTTTTTGTTTTAAGTGGTTTATAATCTCAAATTTCTTGACAATTTTGCTTACACTGGTTTGATTGATTGATTGGACGATCTGGATACTTGTTATTGAATTATTTTTTCGGAACGGTTAAATATACATGTAGAGTACCTATGCTGTATGTATGTACATAAAAAATGCTTTAAAATATCATGGCAAATTGAATAATAATAAAAAAGAGGGCATCATTTAAAAAAATTGACAAATCAATCAGATCAAATCAAATCTTTTGTTAAACAATCTAAGGTTATGTTTATGTAGGCGCTTTGGGGTAATATCGATCAGTGGTTTCGATATTACCCACCTTACATTAGACCGGTCGATATTAACCGTCTCCACATATTTGCTCCAGATGCCCCAAAAATATAACCGAAAAACAGACCGTTCTTCATGGAGTGAAGAATCCATGAAGAGGGTAATTAGAGAGATCAAGGAAAATGGTATGCCTATTACGTTTCATGTACCATATGGTACCCTTCAAGATCGTCTTAAGGGACGACTTGAGGAAAAAAGTACAACCTGGGTAGAAAACCAGTATTTTCTTCACATCAGGTCGATCAGTGGTCGCGCGGTTTAAGGCGTCAGTACTTGAATCGAGGTGACTAGATCGGAGTTGGTTCGAGCCCAGCTGCCGGTAGACCGTATATAAGCTATATTCGTGGAGAGGATTGACACCCTCTCTGCGGGTATGGTAGGGTGGAATAATGTTAGCTTGGGTCAATGTGAGAGATTGATACCGGTTGATATTTGACTACCCCCCTAATTAATGAGGTTTTCCAGGTTTCCCTCATTCCTGCACTGAATAGTGGTTAGGGCCTACCAAGTCGTTCCTGGGTGCAAATGCGGCCAGCTTAATAATAATATGCCGCCCCCTCTCCCGCACAAGTGTCCGACTTCTGGGCTAATCCCTGTGATTAGAATGAGGGGTAGAGATATTATTATTATTATCAGGAGGAAGACATTGCAGCGAAGATGATAACGATAACGATCAAGAAAATTTACCTCTACAAACTGTATCACCTCCTCCAGACATTCATAGAACACCATCCACGAATGAACAGCGACAACAATTAATACCATCACCCAAGCCAGGACCTAGTAAAATTCGTGATAAAAATTTCATTTACCTCGTAATTATGAACCAGATTCATCAAACTCTGACCTAAGTATGGAAGAAATTTTAGAAGATGAAATTACAGATGATGAGGATAAAACGATAAAAATAAAAGAGAAAAAAATAAATGTCTCATTTAAAGATTTATGTCCACCACCCACTTTACAACCAAAGGGATCCAAAAGAAGAAAACAACACTCAGAAATATTGACGTCTACCCCTTTAAAAAAACAATTACAAAATAAAAAAGACAAAAGAAAGTAGAACATGAAAAATTAAAAAATTTCAACAGTAATAACAAAACAGAAAAAAAGAAACAATTTAAAAATAAGCAGAAGAGCAATTGAATACACAAAGAGAATCAAGAGACATGCTTTGTTTGCGGAGAGTTTGGGTCCGACAATGAAGTTTGGAGGAGATGCCGTTTTTGTGGCGTATGGGCTCATTCTCTTTGTACGGATGCAGATGAAGCTTCCCAATATATTAGTCATAACTGTTCGTAAAAAATAAATGTTTATTTAAGGTCTTTTGTTTGGTCTTTATTACCAGCACCTATGGTCGACATTACTGGTCGATTTTACCCGAATTTATTTGTAATTTTAAAAACTTTCATATAAAGAAAAAACAATGTTCATACCACATTTGAAATGTTAAATTAGTAAGACATATTCATGTATGTGACTCTGTGACGTTTTGTATCACTTTCAATAAGAAATATACTTGAAAATAATTCTTAACTAGTCGATATTCCCCCACGTTCCCCTAATTATGTGTTCTACACAGTGAACTGTATTGCTGCTTAAAATATTCGTCCTTATTTAAGGTTCACCCTGTATAAGGAAAGAGGTGAATCAAATATTCGAAGAGAAAGGTCACGTAGTATCAAATATGTTTCGTGCCGGATGTAAATAGTCCGTTTCATTTTCGAAACCAATTTGTTACGGCCTTCGTAGGTCATCACGTTCGTACGGTCATTAAAAAACATCGCTGCACGCATCCCCCTAAAGCCCAGATCTTTGTGAGATACATAAAGCGTGTGTGCCAAGAAACATCGCAGTTATTTTGTTTACGACTTGGCAAATATTTTCAATTGAAAAATTACGGGACGAATTTGCCAACAAAATAATGCGACAGAAGCTATAACAATTTGTGCGTATTAATACTTAGCATAGCTGTGCACAACTATTCAAATTTTAAGTATGTACTTATTATTTAATGAAAGAGTTATCGGTAGACCTCGGTCCGCTTGAAGACATGACAGGGCAGCACTTCACACATCGAGTACGGAACTTGGGCCGCACCACATAGAATATGAGAAAAACTGGAAATACAATCTAGAAACTCCAGTTAATATAATGGAGGAAAAGGGGCTATTTTCGTGTGATCGCCGTATCGGTTAGATCATGTGCTGCTATTGAACAACTTTGCCATGGCATATACAGTATACGCCAAAAATATGGTATAAATTCAATAAAAACGAAACAGTTATTTTTTGGGAAAAATCCTCGAACAGGTCGATTTTTAATTTAAAAAATACATATTTTAGAGTAAAATGCGATTTTCAAATGTCATTTGTTTTCGAGTAATGACGTCATCGATTTTTTTTTAAATGGCAACTCCATATTTTTTTCCTTGATTCTGAAAGATCGTTTAATTCTCTATCAGACAGTACTAAAATTTTGACCTCTTACATAGGAAAGTTTTCGAGTAAATGACGATTGAATGTTAGAAAACGTAAATCAATTAAAGTAAAGTAAAAACGTTATCAAGTTTAGTTTTTCGAATTCCATAGTTCTTTTATGGATCACGTAGGTGAAAATCTTTGCAAAGTGTCATTGTCACACCGACTTTCTAATAAGTATTGTAAGCGACATAGAAATTATTATTCAATTTAAAGTATTATGGCACATTTAACTGTTACTCAAAGAATTGAAATTTTAATTCTTATCGGATGCGGAAATATGACTAGAACTCAGCAGGAAGTTTGCGATTTATTTATTGAAAAATATCCAGATCGCCCTATCAGCCAATCAACAGTCAGTAAGGTAGAGCCTAAATTTAGAGAAACTGGCAATGTTGTAAATATTCCAAAACCTGGACGTCCAAGCATTAATGAAAATCAGAAACAGAACATTTTGATAAGTACGGTGGATAATCCTCATAATTCTTCACGATTGGTTGCATTAAACAATGACACTAATCAGAGTGCTATCTTGAGGAAGGAAAAATATCATCCCTACAAAATTCAACTTGTGCAGGAACTCAATGAAGATGATCCCGATCGCCGCTTACACTTTTGCGAAATTCTAATGGATTTATGTCAAGGAAATAGAAATTTACACCGGCAGATACTTTTTTCAGATGAGGCCACATTTTGTCTGAATGGTACAGTAAACCGTCAAACTTGCAGATATTGGAGTCGGGAAAATCCTCATTGGATGGCAGAGGCACATACCCAACACCCTCAGAAATTAAATGTGTGAGCTGGAATACTTGACGACAGAATAGTAGGGCCTTTCTTCTTTGAAGGAACCCTTACAGGACTAAGATATTTAGAGTTTCTAGAAAATGTCCTTGTTCCAGCCCTTGCAGTAATTATTCCTAACGATAATGACCCTGACATTCCTGACGATACCATATGGTTTCAGCAAGACGGTGCACCTCCGCACTATGCGCGCCCTGTACGAGATTTTTTGGACAACTGTTTTCCTGGGAGGTGGATCGGCAGACGCGGACCGATAGAATGGCCTGCAAGATCGCCAGATCTTACACCTCTTGACTATTTTTTATGGGGATACTTGAAGTCAAAAGTGTACATTAATAAACCACGTAATTTAGAAGAACTTCAAAATCGCATTCGGGACGAAATACGCAGAGTTACCCCAGAAATCATTCATAATGTGCAAGAAGAATTTCTTCACAGACTTGCGCATTGTCAAGAAGTTGGTGGATGGCAATTCGAACATTTAATTTAAGTATAAAATTTAATCAATTGTATTTTATTTTACATACCTCAGAATTGTTACTTTTTTATGGATAAAATTTACGTTTTCTAACATTCAATCGTCATTTACTCGAAAACTTTCCTATGTAATAGGGAAAAATTTTAGTACTGTCTGATAGAGAATTAAACGATCTTTTAGAATCAAGGAGAAGATAAATACAGAACAAAAAACTGCATATTTTTCATAATATAAAAAATGCTTAACTTTTCTGTAATTCAATCAAGTTTGTATCGGTTCTAGCATAAGCGCGAGCGTAACAGATTCATAAACGGCTGTATAAGTAGCAATCCACTTTATCCATTAGGAATGTAGTTAATATTTTATATATTTTTAATGGCGTTTAAAATGTACGCACTCAAATGATATTTATAATCAATTTTATTTTCAATTTGTTCCCTATAATATCATTTTTATGAAAATGTATGTATGAAATTGATAAACTGAAATTGGAAAACTAAGTACCTATTACAGGATAAAGATTTAATAAAACATCTCCAAATTTTACCAGTGATTACTTGATTTTCGATTTTTCTCAAATTAGACATAAGTCACCAAAATTTTCCACATATACTTAATTTTTAATTTTAAAACAAGGGCGCCGTTTGTATACGCAAATTGTCAACGAATTCACAAGCTATTTGTAGAGACAGACTAAAAAATTTGAGTAAGTTAAAAAGAATATCTCTTCACTGTGTCAATTAAACAAGTTTTCTCCAGAATGTATAACAGTTTCCAGGCTGACAAGTCATTCATAATAAGAAAAAAAAGCATCATTTAGACCAGTGCTGAAGCCTTTGAAAATGGTAAAAAGTAAACAAAAAATAATAGTAGGATGAAACCCATTGGAAAAGGAAGAGAATACAACAAAAATGAGAGGAAAAAAAATTTACGGGCGATCTGAGGTCGGGAAGTGGAAGGAGGTGAGTTTTTAAGGGTAAAAAACGGTTTATCTTGATCTCCGGCAAAACAAGTCCTATGGAAAAAAGTTAAATAGCAAAGTTGTAGGTAATAAAAAGATCTACAACTTTTATATTTACACTTTTTTCACATAACTTCAAAATTTATGTGAAAAATTCTAATAACCAAGTTTTTGGTTTTTTATTTTTCTTTTACAAAAAAATTTTTTTTTTCACGATATTTGATGAAAATTTTCCTTTTTATGTCCCAAATACGCTGTATTTTTTTTTATTGCAATATATAATGCAAACTTTTAGTGTAGTATATAGTTTTATTACTATCAGTTGCAGTTTCTTAAATATTTTGATGAAAATATAATGAATTATTCATTTGTTCGTATGACGTAAGTCGTCTGAATTCTTGTCGCGAGTATAGAAAGTCGGTGTGACAATGACACTTTGCAAAGATTTTCACCTACGTGATCCATAAAAGAACTATGGAATTCGAAAAACTAAACTTGATAACGTTTTTGCTTTATTTTAATTGATTTACGTTTTCTAACATTCAATCGTCATTTACTCGAAAACTTTCCTATGTAAGAGGGCAAAATTTTAGTACTGTCTGATAGAGAATTAAACGATCTTTCAGAATCAAGGAAAAAATATGGTGTTGCCATTTAAAAAAAAAATCGATGACGTCATTACTCGAAAACAAATGACATTTGAAAATCGCATTTTACGCTAAAATATGTATTTTTTAAATTAAAAAATCGACCTGTTCGAGGATTTTTCCCAAAAAATAATTGTTTCGTTTTTATTGAATTTATTCCATACTTTTGGCGCATACTGTATAATGAATTATTAATTTGTTCGTATGACTAAGTTGTCTGAATTCTTGCCGCGAGTATATGTAACTATGATATATAAATATAAATAAATAACCCCTTTTGTTAATGTTTCGAAAATCTCTCTGTTTTCGTTGTCATAACTTGTTATAATCAAATATTACGTTTTAATGATTTTGTTTGTTGATACTATGTTCCATAGTGATATAAGATATCATATAAAATTTATTCTGTTATTACTATTTAATAAAATAAACGCGGATTTCTTTAATTTCCTCTACTAAAATTTTTGATTTTTCAAATTCTCCTTTTCTAATGTAATCCCTATCTCCTCCAACTCTAACATTTAATGGTCTAAAAGTTTCCCCACTTCCCTACGTTTACGTGGTATAACTTACATGCAATTTTTGAATTTTGAATTTAATTATTTTTCTAGCTTTTTAAAAAATTATTCGTAATATATTAACTATGTGTTTAGCATTAAGTGAAATTATCTACTTTTGCAGTGTGACATATTGTTTTTTAGGCAAAACAAAATTTGTAAAACCAACCCCTCGACTGATCCATTAGACGCAAGGAGTTATTTGTTAATATTTTTATATTCCAAGGCAGGAATACCCAATTAAACAAAAAAAGAAACAAAAATGCCACAAATAAATAACTACAGACAATACCTTTATCCAACCAGGGCTGCCAGAAAACAGTCCCGCTTTTTATCTTGGGCTTCAATTTCTGCGCGGCCCTCATCATCAATGAAACTCTAAGCCACTCTTGGACAATATTGGGAAGTTCCATAATACACCTCGAAATTATCACCCCGATAACGAATAGGTGCGGCGTCGTCGACAATCGGCAATCAACAATAGCAAATAAAGCACTTAACACGTTTGATTATTTACACTCTGTAAGGCCATTGTAGCACGGCATCTCGAGAAATAGTAAGCCATGGATTCATTCATAAGATTCCGTCCAGGTAGACAGGCCAGGTATATGTAATTAGTTTTTTACCACGCCGCCTCGATTCGCCGCTAAGCCGCCAGCGAATACGGTCCAGTTTGCCTTGACGCTGCGTTTTTGACCGGTTGGTCGTTTTTTGTTTTTAAGACGTACCACAAGAATCAACCTCATCTCGCCGGCTGCTCTCCTCACGTCGGCTGACGCGGTGCCCCTCCGACTCGTTGAAAAAAACCTGAGATTTTTAACGCACGACCAACTTCCTGTGATAAATCCGATGATTAAAATTGATTCCAGAGGACACAGCGCTCAAGAATTCCAGATTTAATATTTAATGAAGTAGTAAATGCACGGCAAGGCCGGATTTTGGTTTCGGTATTTCTTTTTTTAGAACGAAACGACTGTAATTAAATTATACGAAGAGGCTGTTCTTGGCTCTTTTTATTATTCTTTATCATTTAATTTAACATGGAACCTTTAAAAAGGAAAGAAAAGTGATGGAATCACAGGCATGCATCGGCTAGTTCAACGAGTAACTTACAAAGGAACATTTCCGGAGCAAAATGTTGTATTATTTATTTATCACAGGCAAATCCCAGTTAAGTACAAAATATGTAAGAGAATACAAAACACAATTTATATAGGGTGTCCTAGAAAATGTGGGAAATGTCTTGGGTGCAGATAGAACATGAAAAAATAAGACGAGTTCCTATAATTATTTTTCTTACAGGCCTTCCCTACGGAGAACTTTTACTTAAGTACTTAATATAATTTAATAATGGACACTAGTATAGACTTTTTAAAATAGTGTAATTGAAACATATTTAGCCTTTTCCGTTTGCCAGGGGCGGGCTAAGTAAGCTTTATAACTTAATGCGTAAATTTTTAACACCATGTATGATACAAAATTTATAATAATAAATCTAGGTGGCTTCAACCTTAGACTAAAAAAACTTTTGTTTACTGGGAATTGATCAAAATAATAAAACCATAGTTTAAAATACAATGCAATCATAGAAATTTATTATTACGAACGTTTCGGGATAGCACCCATCTTCAGATAAAATTTTTAAAAAAATGTCTTTTATCTGAAGAACATAAATTCGTTAATTATTATTTTTCTCCTAAACGATTAATTATATCAACAACAAACAAGTACCTTTTTTAGTTTAAGTTTGAAGCTACCCAGATTTATTATTATAAAGTCTTTATCATACAAGGTGTTAAAAATTTAGGCATTAAGTTGTAAAGCTTAGCCCGCCCCTGGTAAACTAAAAAAGCTAAATATGATTCAAGAATACTATTTTAGGAGGTCCTTAGTAGTATCCACAACATTAAAGTTTTTTTAGATTATATTAAATACTTTAAAAGTTATTCAAGAAAAACCGATTTCCGGCGTCCTTCAGGGACACATATCTCCGTAGTCTGTAGGAAAAAAAATTATAGGAATTTGACATCTTAGTTTTTCGTATTCTATCTGCATAATAAATTTAATTAATATTCGTGAATAGAAACATAAAATTCACAATACTTCAACAATTACGGGTGAAACATATACGAGGAAGCTGTTGCATAAATATTAGTTTAATATAAAAAAAGTCGAGGTTGATATAGTTATTGGAAGATCTCCATGCCCTTGATGTAAAACTGTTCACTCCAGAACTCGTTCTATGGTGAGGAATATTGAAGCTAGTGGCTGAAATGGGGTTCATAAATCATGCTTGAATGTTATTTCGATGAAACAATGAAGGACAAGAAACATTAGAATTTAGTATGATATAAAAAAAAATACTAAGCCATTTTTTACGCCTATGATATAGTGGCATTAAACCCAATTCAGTTTCCAGACCATAATAATCAAATGGTGCAGCATATCCTAATTTGAAAGCTGCATATCACAAAAACAAATGCTATACATGTTCTATCAGTTATATGAGTTAACACGGGGACCATAAGCTGGATACATATTCAAGGTGGGGCCTTACAAATGCACAGCATAACTACATCAAAAAAAATACTGAGCACATCTCTTTATAAAAACCAACGTATATATGTATATATTTGAAATAAATAAGAAGGTACCATCAATGTCATTAATGCTGTAAACTATATGTAAAGATTGATCACCTACATGATAAGTATAATTAACAGTAACTCTACCAAGACTGCATATCACAGCATGACACTTTGCAGTATCATTTTAAATACACCTATCAGTAACATTGATAAAGTCAGTTTGTAGCAGATGACAGTCTTCATTATTAAGAATTCTATAAAAATGCTTAAGGTAATATTAAACAAGTGTAACCCATGATGAGCACCCAAAGTGATTACTTTGGGTGCTCATTTTATCTCAAATACAGATTTGTATTTGAGATAAATGCAAATCGTTCATCTATTGAATACCTTTGAAAGTAGAAGTCAAATACTTGCATGTGATGTTCTCAAACAGTTTGGGAATAGTACTCAAAATGCTTATGGGACGATAATTTACCAGTCTTGCTTCCAGTTTTATGAATAAGGGATATGTATCTTTTCTTCCATACATTAGAAAAGAACCAGTTGATAGACATTAGAATACTAGCAAGTGTTTCATCAAGCTCAGGACCCTTATTTACATGTCGACATTTTAGTTATTAATAATAACCCAGTTTCGTTGGCTTACCCTTTTTCCACCTGTATTAAAAGAATTCAGACTACATCAACAGGTTAACAAATTCTGTTTAAGAACAGCTAAAAAATTTAGGCATTTAAAAATCTGGTATGTTACTGAACAGCAGCGCCAACTACCGCGCATTATCCATTGAATAGTCGATGAAACTTCGCTCGCTTCGAAACGAATAATACAGCGGCACAGGCGCAAAGAATGCCCTGTATATTTAATACAAAAATCAATCAGTTACTCGCATTTATCGCAAAAAAAACCTTCGTTTCCAAAATTTGAGTAAAATTATCCAAAATATAAATAATTTATCGTAAAAAAAATAAATAAAAAAAAATATTTTCTTAAGCCTATAACTTCAAAGAAAGCAACTACTAAGGAAAGTTGATTTAAATTACCTTATTTTCGTAAAACGATGCTAGCATTAAAGTATGGCCTATTATTCACTAACCTACCTTATACAGGGTATCCAGAAATTAGTGGCCAAACTGATAGGGCATACAGAGGGAGTCAAAGCAATGTTAGTACATTTTTGTCCTATCTGGCTTCGTTACTGATATAAGGGCTTCTAAGTAAATAGTTAAATTTTTGAATTTTAACTCATAGTAATACAATTTTCACTATTTAAATCGGAATTGGACTTGCTTCATTGTACAGGTACAGTCTAAATCAAGTTTTAGAATTTATATAATTTTAACGTGTTCCCAAATTTGACATTTGGCATTCGCAGTTCGATTCTCCCATAAAAATTTGTTACAAAAAAATTAAACTTTGTTTTATTCGATATCTTGTACCATTTTCGAGATAAAAATGACCTTAAATCTTGTTTCGTGTGCTCGAGGTGATCATATTGAAAACGCTCCTTAATATTATTACGTATTCGTATCATTTTTTTGCCTGGAAATATTGCCTGGAAAAGACATCGAATAAAACAAGGTATACCTTTCTTGTAGTAAACTAATAGGCGAAACTGCGACTTCCAAATCTCAAATTTAACGCTATCGTGAAAAGTGTATAAATTCTAAAACTTAATTTTGACCGTACCTGTATAATGAAGTATGACTAATTCCAATTTAAATAGTGAAAGCTGTTTTACTTTGACTACTACCATCATGAAAATTTCGAGTTTACCAGTCTAACGATTTAGAAATTATGACTGGAATTCAATGTCTAACCTCTTAACTTGGAAGCCCTGTATATTCTTAAGGAAGCCAGATAGGAAAAATGTTTATGAAGAGCTAACATGCAAAAATTGATAAATCTACAAAAAGTTACAAAAAATTTTAGGCGATGCCATCAACGAAGAAGTTGGGGGTGACAATGGAAAGATGTGTAATTGTTTTGAAGAAGGCATAGATGAAGACGTTTAATATTTTAAACCAATATATATATATTTTTTAAATTCTTTAAAACTTCTTCCATTTTCAAAAAAACAAAATTTTTATTTTTCAAGAGACATCAGAAATCAATTTGTGTGCAAAATCGATAAATACAAATGAAAATATTTTTTTCTTAAATTTAATAATTCCTACAGCACTGACATTTTGAAATCACTACTCTCACCCCAAAACACATTTGCCGAGAACAAAATAAGATCTTCATGCGATTTTAGGATAGAAGATGTGTGTGTGTGTGAATTGTGGCTTTGGGCATGCCAATTAGCCAGACCTCGTTTGTCTGTTGATTAATACTATTTTTTTTCCTTTACATTATACGAATAATCTTTTGCTTATGCGGCGTATCTGCTCAACTAGGTCTATATGTTCAATTTTGGTAATTTCGCAAAGCCCATTTACATGTTTTATAACTGAAAATACTTTTGACAAAATATACCTACTTAAGCTATGTTATTTAAATTAACTTTATTCTGTTTTTTTATTATTATTTTTATACATTTTCCTACTTTATAATTGGATTTATATATTTTTTTATTTTTATTGTAAATTATATTTTTTAATTTGCTTGTTATTTTTAATAGCATATCATTTCACTTTTTTTTCTCTTTTATTTCATTTTTTATTTTGTATTTATTTATTTTTTTTTAATTTGTATAACTTTTGTTCTTTTTTTTAAGTTATTTTTTTAACAGTTTTAAGGGATAGGGTTGATCACTGTGCTTCAGATTTTTAAGTTTGACTTTTTGATGTATTTGTAAAGACAGTCATAGATATTTTTTGCTAATTGCTGATATAGTATGCCACGGTGCGTTCTACATAGCGGACATTCCAGAATAATATGCTGTAGGTCTCCAATTTCATTGCATGAGCAATAAGGATTTTCCGATAGTCCTATTTTGTATTTATGTTTTGGGAATAAACCATGGTTTGTCCTCATACGGGATAATATCTTGATAAATTGACGATTCGAAACTGACTGATACCATTTTTTGTTCTGGATTGTCGGTTGAATTTGTTTGTACGAATAACCAGTAGGATTGTTATCAAACTTATTTTGCCACGTCTCCTTTAGGATGGCCATATACAAAGTATTCAGATCTGAGGAAGGTACGATTTTCAATTCTGAATAATAATTATCTAATGTTAGAGCACTTTTTGCTAACATATCTACAATTTCGTTTGCTTCTACTCCGCAATGGCCTTTTATCCATACAATTTCTACACTTTTGTGACTTTTTAGCATTTTGTTATGTAATGACTGAATTTTTGCTTGAATGTTGTCAATTTTGTCAATCATTTTAGAGCATAACTTGTCTACTATGCTTTTGCAATCTATGAAAATGACTATTTTGGAATTTTTTAGTGAGTTTGCGTATTTCATCGCTTGTAAGCGTATTGTTCTGCAGTATAATTGGAAGCTATATCGGGAAGTCTGAATAATTTGCTAAATTTTATATTCGAATGATAAAAAGCGCACTCGGTTTGATGTTTTATTTTGGGGTCGTCTGTAAAAATGTGTTCTGAATTTGGCCATTTGCTATATTGAATATTCTGTTCGGAAAGTGTTAATCTACTTTCATGTAACTAGTTTTAACTGTAGTTAATAAATCGTCGAGTTTTGTTGCAGAATAAGGATTTTGTTTGTCAATGAAAAGAGGTGGAAGATAGTCGATAGTTTTTAGGTAGGAAATGACTAGAGCTGGAGATTTTTTCGAGGTCCAGTAATTTGTAGAAAGGTCCAATGTCATTAATTCATGTATGTTTTTTATAATTTTTCTGTCAGTGAATTATAATTTTGTTATACTCTTGTCACTTAAATATTGTCTTCTTAACTCTAAATGAGGCTCGCAGGATTCAACTTCAACTGCTGAAATTGGTGTACTGTTTAGTAGACCCAAACAACAACGTAGACATTTGTTTTTTAAAATTTCAATTTTATTTAGATGAGTTTCTGCTGCAGAGGCACATAGGATACTGCCGTAATCTATAATTGATCTCACCAATGATTTATAAAAGAGAATTGCAATGTTGGGGTCGGGTCCCCAAGAACTATTTGGGAAGACTTTTATGATGTTCATTGAATTTTGTGTTCTTTTTAATACTTCCTGGTTTTGGTCTTTCCACAGAAGCTTTCTATCTAATAATATACCCAGGTATTTTACTACGTTTTTTAAGGGGATTTCATATGGACCTAATTTTGTTCCTGGTTGGAGTTGGATTCTTTTACGACTAAACAAACATGTGGTTGACTTATTTTCAGCCTTGACAAATCCGTTGGTGTTACACCAATTTTTTATTTTTTCACTGTTTCATATATTTGAACGATACATTGATTATTTTTTTATTTTGAACATAAGTACAAATGTCGTCGGCGAATTGAATTTTTACGTTATGATCGAATAAATCTGCGAAATCCATAGAATATACAGGGTGTTCCAGAATGATGGTCAAATATTTTACCAGTGTATTCCACAAGCCATTTTAGGGGCGGATCTTCATATAAAATTTTTCAATTTGGGTCTCAAAATGGCGAAAAATATTTTTCTTTAAAAACGGTTACACTTAAAAATTTCAATTTTGGTACACAAGTCAAAAGCTATTTTATGGTGGTATCTATTCCTTGGCTCATGTTTCTGGAGAGCGGGAATAAGCAACCCCTAGATTTATTTCTTTCAGAACTTTTTCCTGCAATGACCGATTTCAACAAAACTTTTTTTTAAAATACTACATATAATTTTACTACTTTTTTCCATCTTGTAATAAAAGTAGTTTTCCTTACTCTAATCATCTTTTCGATACGGGTTACTGATAACCGCAGTAGGCGGTTGATATGTTGATGTTTCTCTGTTTTCTCGTCAAACAAATTAGTTTTGACAGTTTTTGCAAATATTTGTAAACAACTGACTCTTCAGTACAAATATTAGCGAATAAATTGACGAAACATGCATACGGCACGATTATAGGAATTCCTTAATTAGAAATATTTGCAGAAACTGTCAATTATAGACCTAATGGCGATTTGTTTCACAAGACAACAATAAACATCAACACAGCAACCGCCTACTGCGGTTATCAGTAACCAGTGACGAAAAGATGTTTAAAGTAAGGAAAACAATTTTTATTTTTTTTCCGCGCAAACTGTTGGTTATATGAAAAAATTACAAGAGGAAAAAAAGTAGTATAATTAAATGTAATATTTAAAAAAAAAGTTTTGTTGAAATTGGCCATTGCAGGAAAAAGTTCTAAAAGAAATAAATCTAGGGGTTGCTTATTCCCACCCTCCAGAAACATAAGCCAAGGAATAGATACCACCACAAAATAGCTTTTGATTAGCTGATAGTGTGTACCAAAATTGAAATTTCTAAGTGTAACCGTTTTTAAGGAAAAATAAAAAAAACTATTTTTTTCCGCCATTTTGAGACTCGAATATCTCAACAAGGAGGACCCAAATTGAAAATTTTCATATAACGATCCCACCTTGAAATGGCTTGTGGAATAGACTGGTAAAATATTTGACCATCATTCTGGAACACCCTGTATAATGAATAGAAGAGGACTCAGAATGCTTCCCTGAGGTAATCCGATGGAGGAGTACCTAGGTTCGGTTATTTCATCTCCAATTTTAAGATGTATTCGTCTTGTTTGTGTACATATTTATAAGGTTCTTTATTATTATTGATGTTATGCCGATTTTCGACATAGGCTAGAAGGTTTTATAGATTTTCTCAATATTGATAAAAGTGGATTTATCGGTTTTTGCACGTCAGCTCTTCATATGAAGTACTGACATTATTATGAGTCCCCCTATGCCCCATCATTTTGAACAATTAGTTTCTAGACCCCGTATAATGGCTTTTAAAAGAGCGATAAACGCAAACTGTAGCAATTGCGAAATAAATAACTAAGTTGACTCCATTCGAAGTTCAAAATATTTGCGCATAATGCATAATGCAAAATTAATATACGTAGTTATCGGGTTTCACAGAACCCGTATTGATGCTCAACAATGATATCATGTCTTAGAATTGCAATTAAGAAATACATCGCTGATGGTAATTTGCAATTCTGATGTTGCTGATGATTCTCATTAACAGTGTATTTTGTGGAAAATACTGTTTTTATAAACTCAATGGCGTTACGAGAAACTTGCATATAGAACGTGCAGCTAAACAAACATCACTGAAAACTTAACAAATTGAGATAAACTATTTTCTGTAAATTTTCTGAGAACAAAAACAACTGGTACATTCACTGCAGAATATAGTCACGGAAAACCAAGAATAATTGTTCTGGTTTAATTAAAACAAAAAATAAATTATCTTCTTCGAGGTTACAAATAAAATAATCTACTGCTTCCTTGAACACAAATATAAAATTCGTAACGTAATTTTGAGAGCAATTCTCTTGGAGATTTGTTGAAAATGCTATGTGCCAAAGGACAATGTTAAAAATAGCCGATTTTTGGCTTATCCGGGAGAACGCATAAATCAGAAAAAAATCAATTGATTATTGTTAATTAACATTAGAAATGGCCCAGAAATACGTCAGATAGCTGGGGAAATGTCGCTACTACCCCTAAACCTATATAAACTACCCTTAAATAGCTTTAAATGGATAATCATTAATTATTGTTATAAAATTCGTGTAAAATGAAAAAAATGCTTGAAAATGATTTGAGCAGACAGTATGTCAATATAAAAAGTGATAAATACTGTGAAAATGTCCATTCCACCCCTAAAAATTAAAAAAACGACTTTGAAAAGCTAATGGTGAGCTTACTTCGACATCAAAAATAGATAATGCTTAAATGTTCAAGGGAACGCCTATTGCTAGAAAAAAATTATAGATTACTGTCAAAAAATGCAAAAACTGATACTAGAGTACATTAAGTAAGTGGGGACATATTAATTGCACCCCTAAATCTATATAAACTGCCTTTATATAGCTTAAAATAGATAATCATTATTTATTGTTGTAAAATTCGTTTAGAATAAAAAAATACTTAAATCACTTTTAAGGTTCATTTATACTATTGCGACCTGAAAAATGGGCGTAAGGATAAATTGCCAGTTTTTCAGTAAGCGCTCGCAAAGTGAGAACAATTGGCGCTATTTCGCCATTGAATGGGCACTTTTACAGTCATTTATCACTTTTTATATTGACATACTGTCTGTTCAAATCATTTTCAAGCATTTTTTTCATTTTACACGAATTTTATAACAATAATTAATGATTATCCATTTAAAGCTATTTAAGGATAGTTTATATAGGTTTAGGGGTAGTAGCAACATTTCCCCAGCTATCTGACGTATTTCTGGGCCATTTCTAATGTTAATTAACAATAATCAATTGTTTTTTTTATGATTTATGCGTTCCCCCAGATAAGCCAAAAATCGGCCATTTTTAACATTGTCCTTTACTGAGCAAATTATATTTTACAGGGTACTTTCAAAATTTGTGTACTACATACATC
Organism: Monochamus alternatus; assembly: GCA_037114965.1. NCBI lineage: Eukaryota > Metazoa > Arthropoda > Insecta > Coleoptera > Cerambycidae > Monochamus > Monochamus alternatus. Next base: position 24,488,286 of record CM073430.1, read on the forward strand.
TTTTTAGGATTGAAATATGACTATCTACCCTAAATTACCAAAAGTTGATAGTGCAGGGTCAAAATTACCATTTTGTTTCAGTTTTTGTTCAATAAGTTCTTTAACAATTGAAGACACAAGTGGATGAAAGTGTTATGTTACAATTTTTTAAACACTGCTTCCGCTGCAACAATGATGATGTGCACCATCGAAAATCTTGAAATGTCATTAAATTTATGAGATTTTCCATAATTAAATTTTTAACACCCTGCATGATAAAGGCTTTAAAATAATAAATCTGAGTAGCTTCAACCTTAGACTAAAAGAAGGTACTCTTGTTCATTGTCGATAACTGTTTACGAGAAAAAGAATAATAAACGAATTCATGTTTTATTTTTAAAAAAAACGGCCATGATTTCTATTTTTTTTTCCTCGACAACAAAGTGCGAAAGTCATTCAAACACCACGAAAGTTTCATTTTAAGTTGTTCAATCCGAAAAAATATAAAATTAAAAAAAACGCAGTGGTGTCTCAGGGGGCACCTTAACGAAATTGTTGAAAAACTTCATAAGACAATAAAAAAGAGTACCTACCTTTTTTTAGTCTATGGTTGAAGCTACCCAGATTTATTATTTTCAAGTTTATCATACAGGGTGTTAAAAATGTAGGTATTAAGTTGCAAAGCTTAGCCTACCCCTGGTAAGCTAAATATGCTTCAAAGACACTATTTTAAGAGGTTCTTACTAGTTTCAATCACATTAACTTTTTATTAAATTATATTAAGTACTTCAAGAAAAACCGAGGGCCAAGAGATTTTCCACATTTTCCCGGATATACTGTATAAGTGTTAGTGTTGCTATAACATGCCAAATTTTATTCACCATCGGTTTACTTCAAGGTCAACCAAACTGATACCAACCGCATTCTATTGGAAGCTCATGACGTCAAGGCAGCAATTCGGTATGTCAATTTTACATTGAGGCGGTTCTAATTTTTGGTTTGTTTACTTTACAATCAAAACACAACCTGCCTTGAGTGTGATGTAAATATACGTTCCAAATTCGAATGAAAATGTCGGAAATGGAATCAAATCATTCATTGGAACGAGAAAAGGTAGAAATTAGTTACAATGGAGTAAAATTTACAGACTCCCTGCGAAATTGCCATTGAAAATGGTGAGTAAAAGTATGCAAGAAAACAAGTACTATTAGTCCCAACACAGTAACATATCAAGTTTAATTTTTTTTTACTGGAGACACCATCACTAGCAATGAATAAATAAACGTAAACGTCTATTACAGTTATATATTTTTGGTAAAACGTGTGTAAAAAGCCAAACACAGAACCAATGCATTCATTTGACAATAATGATGACGTCATGAATTTAGAACCAAAGTAAAACCACTGTCAAAATATCTGCCAATTTTATGTCAACCGAAACCAGAACCGAAACTGAATAAAATTCGTGTATAGTTATTATAGTATAAATTTGTTAACTTTTATTGCTTGTGCTCTTCCTAAACCTTGCGAAATTCGATCGATGTTTGCTTACATCATTTATAAAAAATACGTTCCCGTTGATTGATTTTTAAGTATGCTCGACAAGTCAAATCCCCAACTAAATAAAAAACGTCGACTGAGAGGTCCATCCTGTTATGAATAACGGGCATTTATTTTAGTGGCCATTAGACACATTCCAAGAATACTTTTCATTTCACACAATAATAATTATTAATGCATCCATAATACGGCAGCGTCCGAGTGTATATGTAGGGCATAATAAACACACAATGGTATTGAATTTATTATGGACATAAAACCCGAAAGTATGCCTAGAATGTCTCGGCTGGATCTCCCATAAAAAGGTCCCTCATCAAATCTTTAAACAATTATACGTGATGAAGGTACTGCTTCTTCCAATAAAGGCTGAAATCCAGTTAAAATGGGCACATTCGAAGCAGATGGGACGGTGTGAAGTGGGAATTTTTCATCCTGCGTGGTATGCGGTCTAACTAGTGACGCCCAAAGATAAGAAACCGGGAGTATCGGTCGTTCTGAATTAAAAGGAATTCTTGCTATTGTTGAGAACAGAATATCTTACAGAATGCTGAATATTCTCTTATATTTGTTGGAATGAAACGGCGGCCTAACATTACAAATAGTTGTATGTAACCTCACATGCGTTTTACATAGAAAATAAAATATTTGCAAAACAGTTTCAAGTCCAACGAAAACAATGACACAATTACAGTAAATCACTGGAACGTAACGGTAATTATTTTCCCAAAACGGTTTCTACGAGCTTCACGAACCTGCAAAAATGTGATGTAAATCACAATGTTTAATCAATTACTGAAATATTTACTTAAATATTTGAAATTCACATTTAAGTACAGTACAGTACCAGTTCTCGTGGTAATTCTGAGCAAACCAAATGTTAACAAAAAGAAGCGTTGCAATAATTATAAGAATTAGGAAAGATATAAGAAATTTTAATTGCCTCTTTGCTGAAAAATTTTACACATTTAAATAAATAATTTCTCTAAACAATATTACAAGACACCACCAGATAAAATTGCACAAGTCTCTGTTTATTTGAAAAAAAATATAGAAAAATGGATGGATTGAACATCTGCAAATGATTATTCCTAAAATATGTTAAGAAAATAAGTAATAACATACACAAATAATATCGTTTTACGCATATATTTTTGAGATTATTTTTCTGATGAATGTTAAAAACAATAACTAAATTCCAAAAAGTCAAATGTCATTCAATTTCTGGAATCCTTAGTGATACACTGATATTTTTTGTGATATTACACACAGTGGATGAAATAACACGACAGAATGTAATGTTACAACCCTAATGAAAAATACTATTTGACGTGAAAAGTACTATTACCAGATTTATGCAAAATTTCCATCCCTTTTGTATTATACAAAATACAAAAATCATCATACAATTGTTTTTTTTACAAGAAAATCACTTAGTATTTAATTATGAAAATTACTTAATTATGTATTAACAAAATTTAAAAGTAACTAAAGTAAATAAAGAAGACTTTGAAAATACCTAGATATATTTACAGACAACAAATATACAGGGTGCCCGGAATATGAGTGCTGTAATTTTAAGGGCTTATATATCTGAATAAATGCAATAAAACATTCTTATGAAAAAAATGTCTAAAAATACATTTCAAAAATAAAAATACAACTACAATAATATGCAAAACTAGATCACGAAATTACAAAGTACAATTAAGGTTAAGTAAAAGCGCCTGTAACTTAATTTGTTCATAATTTGATTTTTGGATCAGTATTAATGAAGTAAACAAATGAAGCTTCCAAGAAACTCGTTAAAACTGTAACATTCGACAACGTTGCAGTGTCAGGCTGGCGGTAACCTAAAAGTAATATTAGTCATAATGGTGCGTACAGCTAGTGCGATTCATTTTTGTTTAGTTTTTTTTTTTTTGAGTGTACATAAACAAAATTAGAACAATATATGGCAGGGGTCACCAAATTGCGACCAATTTTGTACGGACCCAGAAAAATCTAAAAATATCAATATAAAAATTTGTGGTAATTCAATTTAGCCTCAATTAGATATATATGCACCTATCCTTAATAAAAAAAATATTCAAATTTCTTTTCGTTTTATTTTTTAATTGATATTATTAATCGGACCGCGACAGATGTATACAGAATGTCCGGAAATTATGCGTCAAGACTTCAGGAGGTGAAATCCAAATATTTACACAAAATTTGTAAATCGGGGGTTTTTGCGGACGAGAAATTCAAATATGTTTCTAATTTTGACGTCACTAGTAGAGGGCGCCACTTATGGCACATCATGTTTCTTTCAAATGACAGAACTTTTTTGCTGCTTAGTGTATCCATCTGACTATTGAAACAATCGTCTCCTACCTGTTATATCTAAAAGAGGTATACCTTAATGAAGCCGTTAGGAATAATAGTTTTCGAAATAATCTTATTTGAAATATTCAATGCACCGAGTAAAAACTGTTTTGGTTTCAGTTAAAGTGCCTTTTCTACTGAAAATACAGCAAAATGTTACTTGAAAAAGTTGTTCGGAACGGTAAATTATGGATGCGCAAAATTTTAAAAAAATAGGCCTGCTTTGATAAAATCTTTGTGCTTTGTTGGAAAAGGATTTCATCAAACCTCGCCTATCTTCTTGAAATTTTGTACGTCTCCATAATTTACGATTCTGAACAACTTTTTTCAAGTAATATTTTGCTGTACTTTCAGCAGAAAAGGCACTTTACCTGAAACCAAAACAGTTTTTAATCGGTGCACTGAGCATTTCAAATAGGATTATTTAAAAAATAGTTACGCCTATCGACATCAGCAAGGTATACCTTTTTCAAATAAAACAGGTAGGAGAATAGATTGTTTCGATAGTCAGATGGATACGTTAAGATGCAAAACAGTTCTGTTATTTAAAAGAAACATGATGTGCCATAAGTGGCGCCCTCTACTAGTGACGTCAAAATTAGAAATATATTTAAATTTCTCGTCCGCAAAAACCCCTGGTTTACAAATTTTATGTAAATATTTGGATTTCTTAAGAAGTTATTTACAAATATCGAATATACAATTTTAACTTTAACACCCTACATCTCCGTTAATATTGAGTTTTCGAAAAATTGTTACAGGACTTTGTGACCCTAATTTTTTGGTGAGGAATCACCTCCTGATGTTTGACGCATAATTTCCGGACACCCTGTGTATTGTGGTTCTTACTGAGAGCGACTTCTGTCATCTCTGTCACGGGTTGGCGTTATATATGAATTCAGCGGATTTATACCTTTCATTGAAATTACTCAAATTTTAGAAGATGTGATTTATTTCAATTTCGGTACCTCTATCTGAAAAACCAAGTATTTTGAGACAGTCCTTCACAACATTTGTTTTTCTTTTTTTGGCCGTCCAAAAGTAAATTTTAAGTTTGACTAATAAATTCTAAAACACTCTGTGTAACGCGACTTCCTGCTGTAGCAAAATTCGTCCTTAAGTACGAGTACAGCTCTCAAAAATTGATACTTAACTTTAAGTTCAAGTAGTTACCTGTCAAATAATTAATTGAAGTAAGTACTGAGATATTCAAGATTAAATAAAGTAGCAGAAACATTAATTTATATAACTAAAACACAATTTTGAAGATTAAACCTTTAGCACGTTTATATAAAACCTTCATCGTTATATTATACAGTATGCGCCAAAAGTATGGAATAAATTCAATAAAAACGAAACAATTATTTTTTGGGAAAAATCCTCGAACAGGTCGATTTTTAATTTAAAAAATACATATTTTAGCGTAAAATGCGATTTTCAAATGTCATTTGTTTTCGAGTAATGACGTCATCGATTTTTTTTTAAATGGCAACACCATATTTTTTTCCTTGATTCTGAAAGATCGTTTAATTCTCTATCAGACAGTACTAAAATTTTGCCCTCTTACATAGGAAAGTTTTCGAGTAAATGACGATTGAATGTAAATCGTAAACGTAAATCAATTAAAATAAAGCAAAAACGTTATCAAGTTTAGTTTTTCGAATTCCATAGTTCTTTTATGGATCACGTAGCTGAAAATCTTTGCAAAGTGTCATTTTCACACCGACTTTCTAATAAGTATTGTAAGCGACATAGAAATTATTATTCAATTTAAAGTATTATGGCACATTTAACTGTTACTCAAAGAATTGAAGATTTTTTGGACAACTGTTTTCCTGGGAGGTGGATCGGCAGACGCGGACCGATAGAATGGCTTGCAAGATCGCCAGATCTTACACCTCTTGACTATTTTTTATGGGGATACTTGAAGTCAAAAGTGTACATTAATAAACCACGTAATTTAGAAGAACTTCAAAATCGCATTCGGGACGAAATACGCAGAGTTACCCCAGAAATCATTCATAATGTGCAAGAAGAATTTCTTCACAGACTTGCGCATTGTCAAGAAGTTGGTGAATGGCAATTCGAACATTTAATTTAAGTATAAAATTTAATCAATTGTATTTTATTTTACATGGATAAAATTTACGTTTTCTAACATTCAATCGTCATTTACTCGAAAACTTTCCTATGTAAGAGGTCACAATGTTAATACTGTCTGATAGAGAATTAAACGATCTTTCAGAATCAAGAAAAAAAATATGGTGTTGCCATTTAAAAAAAATTGATGACGTCATTACTCGAAAACAAATGACATTTGAAAATCGCATTTTACGCTAAAATATGTATTTTTTTAATTAAAAATCGACCTGTTCGAGGATTTTTGCCAAAAAATAATTGTTTCGTTTTTATTGAATTTATTCCATACTTTTGGCGCATACTGTATATACAGGGTGTCCAAAAACTAGTGGTTAAAAAATAATTGGACAGGCTGGGAGATCAAAATCATGTCAGTACAACGTATACATGTTTGTCCTACCTGGCTTCCGTGCGGATATACAGGACATCCTAGTAAGAAGTTAATGATTGAATTGATATTTTTTACCATTTCCAAGCACATAGGAATGTTTTCAATATGAGCACCTCGAGTTTCCTTATATTTTCTAAAATCATCTACACACCTCCGTTGCACATGAAACAACATGTTATTTCTGATGAAATCCCAACTCATGATAATTCGATGTAAAAGTTATTTTTTGTGTCAACAGGGGTGGAAATGCATTATTTTTAGACCATCCCTGACTGCTCTGCTAAAGTGTAGAGAAGCACCATCAAGCATTATCCACATGCCATTTCTAACAATATCCAATAAATGTTACTGCTGTAAAAAATTTGGGTATTTTTCTCCCGTTAATGTCCGCTCAATTTTGTACGGCCAATCAAGTAATCACCAATTATCTCCAACCATATGTTAACTAAAAATCTATGCTCATCGCTCATATCATCGCTCCGAAAATGAAAATTATGTGAGTTAATTACTCCATCATGAGTACCTAACTCCAGCTTCATCAGTAAAAGATTTATAATTTTGCGTATTGTTTTTGGAAAAACTATGCCCACAAAATTGTAAACGTGTAAATCAGTGAAACTTGCATTACTATGAGTTACTATCACCTAAATTTCGGGTTTGCCAAGGTAGCGATTTAGAAATTATGATTGAAAGTCAATATTTAACTTCTTACTTGGAAGCCCTGTATATCCGTAAGGAAGCCAGATAAGACAAAAATGAAGTACTAATATTATTTTGACTGCCCTTGTATGTCCTATCATTTTGACCACTAGTTTCTGAACACCCTGTATAAAATCTCCAGCGTCATATTAGATATATTTGTAAGGATTCTTAACAAAACATTTCTAATAATTTATTATTTAAAATTTTAGGCAAACGCAATGTCCATATCAAACTTTGCTCATAATATCAGCGTGCATGGATGGACGATCGATCCATAGGTCACTAGTCAGTCACTACTTAATAAATTAATAAGTACACTCAATTAAAAATATAAACGAACATTAAATTCGTTAAAATAATTTTATAGTGATAACTGAGTAAGAGAAGAGTTAAATTTATACCAAATGTTCGATCGTTATCAAAATATACACAAATACCGCACATATTTAAAAACGATTTCTTCTTATTTGTCAATAACTTTCCTAAAATATTGTCTGCGAAAATATAAATTTAAACAACCGCAACATTCCAGAGCAAAGTTTTCGATAACACCTAAAACGAAACCACGTTTATAAATGTCTCAAATGAAGTCGTTTTTCATTTGAGACATTTATAAACTCTTTTCAGAACCCTTTTCAAAAGATTCACCTAAAATACGCTGAACAGCATTTCGTCGTGCAATATTTTTAATTGTCGTGTCGTTCGGTAAACTCAAAAAAAGAAACTTTCATTTTAAAGTATCGAGAGATAGTGTAAGTTGTGACAATTTGCTCATTAATAACTGTAAAAAGAAGTACAGAAATCTCTAAAATGGTATGCCTGAAGTTTAACAATTTTCGAAATGCAATATATATACAGAGTTGTTACAGGAACTACTTGATTCTTCCAATAATAAGAAAATTTCAGTAAACATGTGTATCAAACCTATATTTTCCGAAATCCACCAAGTCCAGGTTAGGAATAAATAGTTCGATTTAATTTAAGAATGCTTTTCAGATTCTAATTCTGACAAATACAACAAATGAATCGCATTGTGTAGGCTGCTGGTTGAAGCGATGCCAGCAATTATCTGTGAAATCTCCGGATGGTGCTAAGAATTCGAATTATTTATAAATAATAATGCATTAAAGCATAGTACCCAGCTATTTCCAACAAGCGCAACATATAACTACATTAAAATTGTTAATATACAGGTATCTGTTCAGATAATTGCAAGGGAAGCAATACATGCAGGTGGATGCCAGTCTCCCATCAGGCAATTCCTTAACAGAGGGTGTCAAACCTAGCAATAATTATATGTATGAAGTAGTATCAATAACACTCGTGTTGATTTTATCGGATTTTACTAACAAAGAATTAACATTCAGTTTTTTTTTAACAAAATATCCTTAAAGGAAGAAACGCACTATGCGGTCGCGGTCTAGGGGCAGCGCGGACCATGTCTAGAGTCTCGTTTTCGTCTAATGCAGAAACTTCTAATGATTTTAAAATGTACACGTTTGCACTAGTAGGTTGGGAGCAGGACTTTTTGGAGAATGTCGGTCAGTTGCTAATAAAAATACATCTTCCACAGAATATATTTTGACATCTAAATAGTACAGCAGAACAGATCGGAAGCGCATAGAGAACGACACATGCGATTGATTTTGTAAAAGACCGTGATCAGCTCGGAACATAACAGTCCGCAATGCATCTAGACCGTGACCTCATAGTGCGTTCTCTCCTTTATAGTTCCATTTGAATATGAAGAAATGTGGATCCGTGCAAAAACTGCTATAATTACATATTTATATTAATATTTTAGATGGCTAATATAAAAATGACAATATGAAATTAAAAAATCGCGCACAATATGCCTGCATGGACCTGCAAAGCCTACTGATAAAGGTTCTCGTGTTATTTAATGGAGCATCGCACACTACACCAGCACCAGCATGACCATCATCTGCAACGACCATCACTGCAGGTCGTGTCAGTGACCTGCAATTTCTATGCTTCGCCGTGCTAGTTCGACGTAAGTTATGTTCCCACAAAAATCAGGGATTAGTTTCAAACTGTTAAAATATTCGACCGTGCAGGCATAATGTGCTCGATCTTTTGAACTTATAGGTATACGCATAAATAAAATACGTATATGTATGTCCGATGTAAAGCAATATTTTCACAATCTCTATACACATTATAGATAAGTATAATATTGGATGTCAGTACCTACTTGTAATTAGAATAATTACTTTGTCGTGATGCATGTACTCGTTACGTAATGTATTATTTACAAAGATATCAATTAAGATATTGGTCATTTAGGTACTAAAAGCTACTTAGCGGTTATTATTGAACAGATAAAAATCCTTATACGTTACTTAAGGGTATTAAGCTATTTCAAATTAATTTTTCAATAACTTTTCCTAAATTCTTATCAAAATAATTTACTATTTGATACCAAATAATTAAAACTCCAGTCAAAAGTATAATCATTTAAAGATGCATGAGTCTCTTAAAGCTTAAGTGAAGTCACCACAAGAAATTATTCCAAGGGAGGAGATTTCGTTAGCAAAAATACAAGAAAATTCACACAAAAGGTAAAGCACTAGTCAAACAAAACAAAAGCGTGCCTCGCAAGTAGCAGTGCGTAGTTTATGGAGATGACATCGCACTTTTAAACAAGATTAAGAAAGAAATTGAAAAATATATTTGAATAAGGTTAAAATACGAAAATAGACAAAAAAATATGGTATTGCAAGAAAGTCATAAGTAAAAAATAATTTAATTTGGGGTGGAAAAATAAATAGAAAAGAAACATCATGCATACTAAACTATATATAGTATAATGTGTGTGTGTATACTGAATGTAGAATCTGGAAATGTGAGGAGGGCAGTTTAAGAGGCTACAGCACTTAGGGCCCATTGGGCCCCTTGCACTTCCTCCCATTAGAGGATCAATCCATCTGAGCTGCTAACCAGTCTAATAAAGAAAATAAAGTAACATTGCTCAAGGGGATCTCTCTAATGTAGTCCGTAGAAGGCCATCTCCCAACACAGATTCTCTCATTGACGAAATGGTAGTGCACTCACAGAGTGTCCAACAATGTCCAGTCTGAATATCTGTCACCAAGCGAATATTCGTCTGACACCGTTTCCTAAATTCTTTGTGGGTGTCCTCCTTGATAATTTCAACAAAAGCTGATAACGGAAGCATACTGGAGGGACCAAGTTCAAAAATATTGAGACCGGAGGCCGCCCTGGCTAGTTTGTCAGCTGCTTTATTGCCAATGCACCGCCCGTGTGGCTTCACCCAGCATACAGATATACTGTCGATTGAGACCACAACCAGCGCCTGAACGGCATTCCCATTCTGATCTAGTTGTTATCTTATGATTACGTAAGACCAGTAGTGATTGTCTACTGACTTCTTCACATCCTACATCTGCTATAATACCAGTATTTTTGAGGCGAAGCATAGTTGTCACAGCCACTTCTTTTAGATGAATATCCAAATGTGGCAGACATAGCATTACCTCCACTGCTATGGTGGGTGTTGTCCGCATAACTCCTGTTATGCTCAGGCAGGCAATCCTTTGTACCTGGCTGAGCTTTTGTTTAGCTGTCGACTGCTGGACTTTTGTGTGTACGAGTATATTGAAAAGTAATGGTAGGATGCAATTACCCTTGTAATTTGCGTTTTAATTTGTAAACATCATAATAGAGAATAGAGTAAATATCGTAAAATAAGGAAGTACTCAACAACACAGCCATCTTAGTTGAAACAATCAGACATCTGAAATACATGCAAGAATACAACACCAAAAGAATATTGATCGATATACGGTTACAGTAAATAAAAGCAACTTCTTTATTACTAGATAAAAATTGTTGCTTTTATTTAAAATGATGAGTCAGTTATCATTTCATATACGAGGTATCTAAAAGAGTTTACTTTTATTTTTACTCTTTCGGAAAAGTGCTGCTAACAAAAATTGTTCTAAAATAATTCCTATGTGTGATTAAATTAGTCCACTTTGATTATTTACAAAATATTATGCCCATAGTTAGAGTGAACAGCGTGAAAAAGAAAATGATTCTAAGAACTATGTTTATTAAAAGATGTATCGGATATGAGGAATAGTATATTACATACCGAGGTGAAAAGTGTTTCATTCTTGTTGAGAGAAACGGAAGGTGAGGCAAACCATTTCTCGAGACAAGAATTAAACTTTTGGCTGAGGTTTGTATACTATTTATTTACAACCATAACTTTTGAATGTAAATGCCGGTTTTTGTAACAAAAATAATTATGTGAGAAATTAACAAAGTAAGATCTCTGTATGGCCAGATTACAGATAAAAAATGTCAAGTTGGCTTTTGACAATAGTTACTATGGTACTAAAAGAGTCAAACATACAAACTTAAATTAGCTGTATTTTTGATAGATTGTCATCAAAAAAAATGTTTTCGAATGCAATGATCGATTCAGAAGAAATTATTTGTACTCCTCCTCAATTCAGAGAAGCCGTTGAAAGTTTGGAAAAAGATTTGATACTTAAGAAGAATCGTGCAAGGTACGATAAAGTTTATGATATTTTCAAGAGTTGATGCTCGCAAAAAGGTGCTCAGAGAGCTGTTTCTGAAACTATTGTGCCGGCATATTTTAGCGAAATTGCCAAAATCAAAAAGCCGTCAACTCTTTGGTCCATTTTCTCAATGTTGCGTAGTAAAATAATTTGTAATATTTTTAGAAACAAACTTCCTGTAAGTTTAAAATATCAACATTACATACATGGTTGTAAATAAAACCTCTTTTCTCCGTTATTGGAAAGGAATATTTTTATATAGTGGTGAGCTTAAAAGACACAACAGTAATTATTGTAAACATGCAAAGAAATATGTATTAAATATACAGTAGGGTGGTAACAGTTATACAAGTAATACAATAATTCAGTAAAATAATTTCCAGGTGAGCATATAGAACAGTCGTCTTTACCTAAAATAGTTCATTCTTGAAAATACCGAGACGAGAGAAAAATTATTACAATGAAATCTCTTCCAAATATGTATTCATATTCAAACGAGTAAACAGCATAAATATTTCAAAACTCTAAAATGATCCAATGCCAAGAGCTGAATAGATACCTGAGCAAACAAAGTAAAAGTATATGGTTACCTAAATTTATTTGACTGCAGAAATTGGGAAACACTTTGTTGTGTGTACTATACACAAGCGGTGGATGTTAGCCATCACGTACGGAAAATCGAAAGTTCATTCAAAGCGTTAATTTACACACCTAAGCTAACACGAAAACGGAATACAAATGACAAATCAATTATTTATATCACGCTAATTAATATTCGCATCCTTGCATTATTCCATAACTAGATCCGTTGAATTATTATATAGATAATCTATCTAACAAGTAGTCATAATGCTGTACATATCAACATTTTCATAGGAAAAACAAGTCATTTTTGGAATATCTATAGTACTAACAGAAAAGGGAGATGTTGAATCAAATCTGATAAGAACGATAGAATGTACTACCTACGTGATTAGTAACATATGAAGTCGACTATGTTATCAACAGCGGAAGATTTAAGACAAGAAGGAGTCTTGAGCCCAAGACTGTTCACTGTTTTCTACACGGATAACACAATACATGAATGTAATTAGAATTGTAGACTTCCAACTTATGTTGGATACAGAAATTTAGAGAAAGACCTAACGAATGTGATTTGCAGATGTTCACTGCCTGACATGATTAACACAATCATGACAGAGTACGAAAGAGACCTGCAAGAAGAATTAATGATTTGAAACGGGTAAATGATGTGTGAATGTAACTAAATATAATAAAACAGAAGTGTATTGCGGATGAAACCCTAAAACTAAATATGGTAATAGACGGCACAAATAAAGTAAATCAGTTCAAGTACCTAGGTGCAATAATTGATAAGGAGGATGACAATATTTGGAAATAGAAGAAAGAATACAAAAAACTTGTACTATGCAATGAAAACAACTTTATAAATTAAAATAATAACAAAAACAACGAAGATGAATGTGTACAACGCAATTTATATAACCGATACTGACACATGCGTGCAATCATAGGTGTGTTTATAAGAAATCATTAAAATAGCATACAAGTAGTAGATTTGAAGGGTTCGATTTAGTTTCTAGAAGACTCAGACAGAATTAGGAATGAGTTATTGAGAGAAGAATTTCAAATTGAATCGGTAATCAGTACTAGAGTTTATAGAGAAAAGTCAACTGAGCTGATGGAGATTTAAACAGAATGAACACGAGAAGAATATGGGTGTAAAAAGTAGTAACGAAAAAAGAGCAAATAACAAAATATGGAAGAAGACAATGAATCTAACGCAAAATAGAAAAGAATGAAATTGATGTATATTTGGCGTAAATGCTTATTTGTTTAAATTTTTATTTTTAGAGAAAAAATAAAAATAAATACAAATAAAGAATTACTTATAATATAAAAACTGTATTCAGGAATTTAAATGTGAATACCTGTGGGAATTTTTTTTTTTCATATTTTAAGGAGTTCTATTCAACCGAGTAAAAAGTTTAACTTGGGTAAATTGGAACATCCTGTATTTGAATGTAATTCTAACCAATGATGACAAAATTAGAAAGATTCAGATAGGCATAACTCCTACATGAAATCTAAATTGATGTTTTGTCTAACAATTAAAAGATCTGGGTTGTCTAGCAGCTAATAAATACATATATAGTACCTTTTAAATATATATCCATTACAATCAGAAACAGACCCATCAAACTTTATGTGAGGATAATCTAAAAACCAAATACTTAAATATACAGGGTGTCCCAAAATTAGTGCGCAAAATTTTATCAGCTCATTGTAGGACTAAAAATAAGAGATAAATATACGAAAACAATGCCTCTTGCCCTTTATGATGAACCACTAACACTTGCAGATACCTACGAAAATGTTCGAAGTAAGAGAATGAAATGTAACTGGATATAACTATTGTGTTCTATGTAATTTAAATGATCAAAAGATAATTTTTAAATTTGAATCGACGAGATCTCAAACTGCGGGAATTTCTGCTTCAATTTTTCTGAATCTGGTCACCGTTTCATCATAAAAATTAGAAATTTTAAACAATTTTATAGTAAAAATACATTTTTATCGAAAGTAGAACTGAATTAAAAATACCCTGGAGATTGAGTTGAAAACCATTTAAATCGTTGACTAGGCATGATAACAGGCCTATCGAGTATTTATAAATTTTGTGTACAAAATTTACTGAACTAAGAATGTTTAACTTAAAATAACTTAGTTGCACTACAAAAAATCAACAAAAAAATTGAAACCCGAAGAAAAACACCTACTGAATAAAATTTAAAAATATCAAATACAAACTGATACTGGATCAACATTGTAACTAAATTATATTTTTCAATTACAATAACTCTCTTACTGTTTATAAACTGTTACAATTTAATATCATAAACTATTATTTTAACTTTTTATGTTGTATGTATTATTATTTTAACGATCAATGTTGAATGTTTTGGCAAATAAAGTGATTATCGATTGTTTGTAAAACATATTGTGCACCGGCGTGTGTTCTCAAATTCCGTTTCACAACACAGCAGCAATCTTAGTTCCAAATACCATTGAATTATCTCGAATGGTTTCCAAGATACAGGAAACTTTTTTTTAAGGTTCGCCGTTAAGAGGATGCAGGTCCCATATCCGTCCATGATAATATAAACTTTTTCTTTTATTTTCAGTCGCGGAATGCACTGGCAAAATGTTAAATTCTAATTCCATGACACTGAATGAATCTGGTTTCTCTGCATCATATTAGTAATGATCGTAAATACTTAGTGAACTAAAAAATAATAAAGCACACGTCAAATATTACTAAAGTTTGAGTAATTCAGATTCTATTGTTTTATTTGATTAGTTATCTTCTCATGGTAAATCTGAATGCGAATTTAACGATAAACTCTTGAATTAAATTTGAAGTAGATTTTAGTAGATTCTTAATTTTTTTTACGTTTACTCCCCTTATGCAACACCTGTCCGTGCTTATTTAGATGAGCTGTTCCCGAATCGTTGGATAGGGAGAAGGGGGCCGATTGAGTGGCCAGCCAGATCGCCTCATTTTACACCTCTAGATTATTTCTTGTGGGGATACTTAAAAAGCAAAGTATACGTTACTAGACCGGTTAATTTAGAAGATTTAAAAGCAAGAATTCGTCACGAGATACATCTTACACCTCCTGAAGTTATTGATAATGTCCAAAAACAATTTATTAATCGTCTTGGCTACTGTCAGGCAGCCAACGGTGCACAATTTGAAGATTTAATTTAGTCAATTTTTTACATAATCATTATCATTTTCAGTAGTGTGACAATTTAATTTTAAAATCTTGAAACATTATTTTCTTGAAATTTTTGTTATGTAACACAATAATTTTTCATGATGTATGTATATAGAATGACACGCTTTTTCAAATGGCATGGTTAAAATTGGGGGTTGCTATTTAAAAAAAAATTGTCGATGACGTCATATCTCGTCCCAAATGTGGGTCGTATGTCAAAAAGTGCCTTTTTTAAAAACAAAATCGACGTGCCAGGGGATTTTTTCGAAAACTTCTCAATATCAAAAATAATGAATTTATTCGTTACTCTTCGAAAATACTGTATATGTATAATTGTGATTAAAATAAAACAACATTAAAACACTGCCAACTGTTTTTGCAAGGCCCATCTGGCTTAAAATACAAGGTTGATATAGTAAACGAAAAATTCTAGTTACAGAATAACTGGTCTGTATCCTTTAAACCCTTATAAACGCCAGCAAATATTATTTGGAAAAAAGCTTGAAATTAAAAGTTCGATAAAAACTATGGTATGCTTCTCTTTATGCCTTTATGTTAAATTTAGTGCAGTCCTTTCGTTTTCATCCTTATGAAATCCAAAATTATAATTCTAAATAAAATTTTAGCAAGCAAGTTCTCGTAAATAATATCCACTTTGTTTTATTCCCAATTACATTATTTTGTTACCCAGAAATTAATATGTTTTAGGTACATTTTTATTTGCACAAAAAGTACTAGTATACAACATTATATTAAATACGGCTCTGGTACGGACACGTGCATTATGGAAACTACACAAACCAACAATATTAGTAAACGATCAAACAAGCGGTAGTATGGCATTATTCAAATTCATATCTGTGATTGGTGGGTGAGAGGAGTGGGAAATTTGCAGGATGTGCAATAGTCTTTGGTTTATTAACCTCTTCCTAAATCTGTGGCTTAAACCGACCTTGAGCTGCAGTTAAAGTTGAACTGTTTGTACAACTCAATTGAAAGTAAAGCTAGTATAGTAAGCTAGTTTATATTTTGTGATTAAACTCCATAAGGCATATTGGTAAAACTCAGCTCGACACTCGCCTTTAATTAAAGGATAGCTTAGTAAACTTACTGTTAAACTGTAAATTGTACAACCGAGTCTTATACCTTTAGCTTAAGATCGTTGTAAATAAATATATTCTATTTATAAAAAATACGTTACGATTGAAAAAATAAAAATTTTGCAACAATGCATAGTTTTACCCGAGAAGTGCTCTTCTCGATTTTTACCTTTAGATATTGAATTTGACCCTTCAAATGTATTTCACAAATTTTCACGCCGTGTTGCCAACGTCGCTGATGTGTCAACTATTAATTGTTTACTATTGAAATATTTGTTAATTGTTCATGTAATTGTATCATCAGTAAAACAATTAACTCTTTTTGTTTGTATGCAACAGCAAATATTTAATTAGTTCTTAGCTGTTCCTAGTTATGAAATAAAAGCATTTAATTTTCTTAATAAATAATTTTAATCAACGAATCACTTTGGCTATAAAATGTTCCAACACATTTATATTCATCTCTCTAATTCTCTTTCTCTATTTAAGAATTCAATCGTCAAAATACTCGAAACATGTATCCAGTGGCAGTTGTTGCGGGAGGGCTCTGGCAATTTTCATAGTAAAAGTATTTTATTTAAAACTTATTCAAATCACAATGTTGTATAGATAAATACATGATTACCATTGTGAAATATATTAAAGAGAAAATGTTAAATTTGTAATTTGCAGTAGGACTCGTTCTCTTTCTCTTCAGAAACATTATAATACATATTTGTAATCTGTACTCAAATTCTTCCGTCATCCCTGATACGGTCTGTATCTGTCTCTCTCTCCTCCTTCTTTACATATTTCAGACATCTATGTTCCTTACAAAACTATCGTACAATATATTTAAAAGGCGCCTTAAATTAAAATGACAGGTACGATTTTAAAATATCTTCTTAAAACAATACAATAATACAGTATACATAAGTACAGATAAAAGCAACTTTCTAAAAACCAATTATTTAAACTTGATCCTTGAGACGTTAGAAAGAGGGCTTTGCAATACGACAAAGATGGAGAGATCGACTGATCCTTACGATTGCTGGTTTAATGGTTATATATACAGTGTGGCCCATTAAGAATCAGAACAGTTCTAATAATAATTTTTATTATTCCGACAAAAAAATCGCAATTATAGGAATTAGTTAATTATAACAAGTAAAAATAAGACATATGGGTAATAAAGTTAATAAAAGTAAAATCCGCAGAACGTGAATATACAAAACATACATATAAACATTACAAAAGTCAGTTATTCTAAACGAATAACATGACTGCATACAATACTTAAACATCATTAAAAATATCACAAACCTTTGCAATCTTATTAAATAAGTTGCTCATTAAGAAAATTGGTGATTTCGCCAATAAATTAGTACTAGACACATCACCGGAGGAAAACCTTGGTTGTCTCGAATTACATAAAACCCGAATCAAAATTTTACCGAGTAGTTGAGGGCAATTAACTTTACCGTTCAATATATTATAAATAAACCGAACTAACATTATATTGCGACATAGAATTAATGCTTCTAAGCCGAAACGCTGAGAAAGAATTGTGTTGTCAAATGATATAGGTGAGTAAAAGCCATCTTAGGAAAATGTCAGGAATTTCAGAAACATTATCTGTAGTGACTCCAACCTTTCGCAATGCACATTATATATCTGGTACCAAATAACCAAGTCATCGATCTGCCTTAGATCTAACTAAGGAACTAAACAGAATTTTAAATGTTCTCACATCTTTGAAATATCTGCAGTTACGACAAATAAATCCTTACGTCACTGGAAATATTGTCATTAGTATGATCGGTGAAGGATAAATTTTTATCAAAAGTAATTCCCAAATCCTTCTAGAGAAAAATACATTGCATTACATTTAGAAATATTAAGCGACAGATGGTTATGTTCACGCCATTCAGAGATATGGTCTATGCAAGCTTGAAGTGCGACACAGTCAGAAAGATCATTAATGAAGTACACATAATAGGGGTCCTAGTTTAGAGCCTTGCGGCACATCAGAGAACTGAAAAAAAGAACGAGAAAATTTAAATACTTTGAAATTTTCCGTCCCAATCAAAGAATTATAAAAACCAAATATGTAATTTTGCCAGTAGCACAGAATGATTTATTTGATCGAAGGCCTTTTGGAAGTAAATAAATCAACTAGTGACTTTTATTAGATGTTAACCTTCTAGATAATACATCTATTCATCCTATTACGATGAACCAGCTGTTAATCCACAGTCTACTACGATATTTTTTTCAA
Source organism: Monochamus alternatus (assembly GCA_037114965.1). Lineage (NCBI taxonomy): Eukaryota > Metazoa > Arthropoda > Insecta > Coleoptera > Cerambycidae > Monochamus > Monochamus alternatus. Next base: position 24,507,152 of record CM073430.1, read on the forward strand.
CCAAAATTACTATAGATATTTTTTTTATTACAAATGTAACACAAATAATGTTCTTCAACATAGGAAAGAGAAATAGTTTCATCATAATTTTAAATTTATGGGACAGCACGCGTATCTTTTTTCCTTAAAAACAATGTAGGTTTAAGATTTTTACATAAAAAACGTGATAGCTTTAGGACCAAAAAAGTTACGTTTACATTTACGTTACAAATAGACAACAAAGGACAATGTTAAAAATAGCCGATTTTTGGCTTATCCGGGGAAACGCATAAATCATAAAAAAATCAATTGATTATTGTTAATTAACATTAGAAATGGCCCAGAAATACGTCAGATAACTGGGGAAATGTCGCTACTACCCCTAAACCTATATAAACTGCCCTTAAATTGCTTTAAATGGATAATCATTAATTATTGTTATAAAATTCATGTAAAATGAAAAAAATGCTTGAAAATGATTTGAACATACAGTATGTCAATATAAAAAGTGATAAATAACTGTAAAAATGTCCATTCCAACCCTAAAAATTAAAAAAACGACTTTCAAAAGCTAATGGTGAGCTTACTTCGACATCAAAAATAGATAATGCTTAAATGTTCAAGAAATTGCTAGAAAAAAATTATAGATTACTGTCAAAAAATGCAAAAACTGATACTAGAGTACATTAAGTAAGTGGGGAAATATTAATTGCACCCCTAAATCTATATAAACTGCCTTTAAATTGCTTAAAATAGATAATCATTATTTATTGTTGTAAAATTCGTTTAGAATGAAAAAAATGCTTAAATCACTTTTAAGGTTCATTTATACTATTGCGACCTGAAAAATGGGCGCAAGGATAAATTGCCATTTTTTCAGTACGCGCTCGCAAAGTGAGAACAATTAGCGCTATTTCGCCATTGAATGGGCACTTTTACAGTCATTTATCACTTTTTATATTGACATACTGTCTGTTCAAATCATTTTCAAGCATTTTTTTATTTTATCCATTTAAAGCTATTTAAGGGTAGTTTATATAGGTTTAGGGGTAGTAGCGACATTTCCCCAGCTATCTGACGTATTTCTGGGCCATTTCTAATGTTAATTAACAATAATCAATTGATTTTTTTATGATTTATGCGTTCCCTCGGATAAGCCAAAAATCGGCTATTTTTAACATTGTCCTTTCTCATATCCAAAAACATCTAGTCCCAAATTTTAAAGTTGATACAGTCAAACAGTGTAATTACTATAAAAAACACTTTTTAAATTTTTGATACCCTGTATCTTTTTTATTATCAACATTTTATTAAGGCAAGTTGGTTTGTCTTAAATAGTAATATTTTAAAAGTGAAAAATCGAATATGTCTTCTTCGGCCATTACTTACGGACCACTCTGTATATAAAAAAATCATCGGACGTCCCAAAAATTGTTTAGAAGGACATTTTGGTTCACACTGTATAAAAGATGACCAACATTCCCAAAGCCGGCCCTGGTACAGCCTTTAAAAATAATTCGCGACACATAAACATCATTAACTTGAAAATTATTTCGAAAAATAAACAATCTCCAACTTTTATTTCAAAACAATACACGACGAATGTTCCAGATAATAAAATATTTAATAACGAACCTGCAGCCGAATACGCCTGATTTTCTTGGACCATAGTAGCAGCTCGGGAGAGGACGTCCAAGGGAGATTCTCCGCCCTCCATATTGTTATCTGGAATGGAATGCAAGGTTATCATTATTCATACATACAGCCACTGTTATTGAATATATTTATAAATACACAAATTCCATTTGTACATACGTCACACAAAAATTTTAGATATTTTCAGACGAAATCAACCCAAGAAAACTATTCGGTTCCAAAAATAGGAAATCTGTCTATAATAAAAAATATTTTATATTCTCCCTTTTCAGTAATATTGCAAATCATATAAACCGACATTTAATAAAAATATAACATTTTACTAAACTAACTATACATAAGTACTCTGTGACAAAGTTTAAGTAAATAATATGTATACAGTATGCGCCAAAAGTATGGAATAAATTCAATAAAAACTAAACAATTATTTTTTGGAAAAAATCCTCGAACAGGTCGATTTTTAATTTAAAAAATACATATTTTAGCGTAAAATGCGATTTTCAAATGTCATTTGTTTCCGAGTAATGACGTCATCGATTTTTTTTTAAATGGCAACACCATATTTTTTTTCCTTGATTCTGAAAGGTCGTTTAATTCTCTATCAGACAGTACTAAAATTTTGCCCTCTTACATAGGAAAGTTTTCGAGTAAATGACGATTGAATGTTAGAAAACGTAAATCAAGTAAAATAAAGCAAAAACGTTATCAAGTTTAGTTTTTCGAATTCCATAGTTCTTTTATGAATCACGTAGGTGAAAATCTTTGCAAAGTGTCATTGTCACACCGACTTTCTAATAAGTATTGTAAGCGACATAGAAATTATTATTCAATTTAAAGTATTATGGCACATTTAACTGTTACTCAAAGAATTGAAATTTTAATTCTTATCGGATGCGGGAATATGACTAGAACTCAGCAGGAAGTTTGCGATTTATTTAATGAAAAATATCCAGATCGCCCTATCAGCCAATCAACAGTCAGTAAGGTAGAGTCTAAATTTAGAGAAACTGGCAATGTTGTAAATATTCAAAAACCTGGACGTCCAAGCATTAATGAAAATCAGAAACAGAACATTTTGATAAATATGATGGATAATCCTCATAATTCTTCACGATTGGTTGCATTAAACAATGACACTAGTCAGAGCACAGTGCTACGTATCTTGAAGAAGGAAAAATATCATCCCTACAAAATTCAACTTGTACAGGAACTCAATGAAGATGATCCCGATCGCCGCTTACACTTTTGCGAAATTCTAATGGATTTATGTCAAGGAAATAGAAATTTACACCGGCAAATACTTTTTTCAGATGAGGCCACATTTTGTCTGAATGGTATAGTAAACTGTCAAACTTGCAGATATTGGAGTCAGGAAAATCCTCATTGAATGGCAGAGGCACATACCCAACACCCTCAGAAATTGAATGTGTGGGCTGGAATAGTTGACGACAGAATAGTAGGGCCTTTCTACTTTGAAGGAACCCTTACAGGACAAAGATATTTAGAGTTTCTAGAAAATGACCTTGTTCCAGCCCTTGCAGTAATTTTTCCTAACGATAATGATCTTGACATTCCTGACGATACCATATGGTTTCAGCAAGACAGTGCACCTCCGCACTATGCGTGCCCTGTACGAGATTGACAACTGTTAGACAACTGTTAGACAACTGTTTTCCTGGGAGGTGGATCGGCTGACGCGGACCGATAGAATGGCCTGCAAGATTGCCAGATCTTACACCTCTTGACTATTTTTTATGAGGATACTTGAAGTCAAAAGTGTACATTAATAAACCACGTAATTTAGAAGAACTTCAAAATCGCATTCGGGACGAAATACGCAGAGCTCCCCAGAAATCATTCATAATGTGCAAGAAGAATTTCTTCACAGACTTGCGCATTGTCAAGAAGTTGGTGGATGGCAATTCGAACATTTAATTTAAGTATAAAATTTAATCAATTGTATTTTATTTTACATACCTCAGAATTGTTACTTTTTTATGGATAAAATTTACGTTTTCTACCATTCAATCGTCATTTACTCGAAAACTTTCCTATGTAAGAGGGCAAAATTTTAGTACTGTCTGATAGAGAATTAAACGATCTTTCAGAATCAAGGAAAAAAATATGGTGTTGCCATTTAAAAAAGAATCAATGACGTCATTACTCGAAAACAAATGACATTTAAAAATCGCATTTTACGCTAAAATATGTATTTTTTAAATTAAAAATCGACCTGTTCGAGGATTTTTCCCAAAAAATAATTGTTTCGTTTTTATTGAATTTATTCCATACTTTTGGCGCATACTGTATAATATCCTTTCGTGGATATAAATTGACCATCGATTTTTCTTAAAATACCTAAGGGCTCTAAGATGCTTCAAATATTAAGTGTGCTACATAATTTTTAATAACCATTTTGTTTATTTGATCCCATGCTTGTCTATAGCTACCCGCAAGGCTATTTTTTTTTCTTTATTTACGCCGTTGTCCTGTCAAATATTTATCTCCCCATCCTTTTCTATGTTGTGTCAACGGCATAATATTTTGTCATGCTATTTATTACCTTGAAATATTGCTCTTGCTTGAAAGCATTTTATCTATTTCTCTATCGGCTTCATTTATAAGTAATTTCTGATTGTTTAATTTCTTATTTTACCTCTTCTTGTTCTATTCTCTATCTTACAGACCTCATTTTCATTGTAACAGCTAATACACGAGGTATTTATACATTGTCAACTGAATATATATTTTTGACAGATTTTAAAAATAAACCAGGTAAAGAGATATACGCTATTTTTATCAGAAATTAGGTTAATTAATCGGAATATCGATCAAAGAGGTGCAAACTGGGTTGTCTTACGAATGGAAATTTAGAGAAGAAAGGAACAAAAAATAAAAATCATCAATAAGAGAGTTATTTGTATCCAAACAGGAGCATTGCAATAACACGTCGATTCCATAGTGTATTTATTTTAATCTCTTTACATAAATGAATACTTTGAATGAAGTTGAAATCTGAAGGTCTGTTATATTTTTTAAAATATAGAAATCTCAGAAACTTTTTCTGCATATTTTCTATATGTATTTACTGAAATATATCCCAGATTGTGAATATCATAACAGTAAAGCAAGTTTAGGTCTGACTAAACTATTATATAATGATATAATTATTGAACAACTAATGTTAAGATTCTCTTATAACAAAACCTAACGCTTTATAAGTTGTGGCAGTTATATTCTCAATATGTAATTTGTATCAAAGAAGAACGAAGACAATATTTTGTGCTTAATATTGTTCATTTTATACCGATAAGATATTTGTTTATTGAAAATAAAAGTTATAGCATTACATTCGTGAATATTGGTCAAAGCAAGTTTGTTGCCATAACTCCATTCAAATGCCATATAAATATTAGTTTATAGAGATACAATCATCGGAACATTCGATACGTTGGTAAAATTTCAGGTCAACTGCAAACATCAAACAATTTGAGTTTTGTATTACATTTAAGTCATTTATAAAGAATAAAAATAGGAGTAGTCCCAAGTTAGATCCTTGAGGAGTGCCTGAGTTAGATATATATTTATTAGGAAAAAACACAGTATTTCACAATAAAGTTTCTCTCTTAAAAATATATTACTATTAACGTAATCACAAAATCACCAACCCCATATACACAAAGTTGCCGTCATGGTAAACCTTATCAAAGGCCTTGCAAAAATCAGTATATATCGTATTCACTTGCACTCTCTGCTCGAAAGCCTTCAAAATGTATTGTGAAATGTTAGTAAATTAGTAGAAATCAAACGTTTTGAAATAAATTTATCTTATCTTGGGCGAACGATGTTACTAAAATAATTCCATAGCAAAGAATACAGTTTTTGTTAGAAACAACTTTTAGCAGGAGCAGGAAGGACTGCAATAGTTCTACAGTTTTCCATATTTGATGTAACACCTGATTTATGTATTAGGCTGATTATTCGAGTACAATTAAGAAAATTTGTTATGTTTTAAAATTAAATTATATATAAGCAAAAGAGATGCTTTTTGAGGCATTTCGAACAACCCTTTAAAAACATACGGAGGCCTTCCATCTGAACCCGCTGATCTTTTAGGTTTTAATTTTTCGAGCTCTTGAATCACCTACACAAGATTTCGCAGAGCAGTGTCATCAGACAAAAGACTTGCAGTTTGTTAAAGGTAAGTAAATAGAATTGTTGATAAGCGAGGCTGCCCGATAGTTCAGTGATACATTCACAATTTAACTGGTCGAATTTTTTAACAGTTTGAAACCAACCTCTGACGTTTGTGGGAAAAGGCCACCGACACGACCAGCAGTACATGCTGGTGCTGGTCTAGTGTGCAATGTTCCATTAAACAACGTAGAAACCTTCGTAAGCATTCTTTGTTAATCCGTATGGGCATAATGTGCGCGATCATTTAATGTTGCATCCTTACACAAAAACGGTTTTAACTAAAAATTACCCTTTCTTATATCGAAAAATATACATAAAATAATATCAGTATTAATTATTGTTTTTCAAGAAAACAAAGGGGAGTATTACACATTTGTAATGAGACACCATTTTTATATACTAAAACCGAACTCGATTGCAAATTTACTTGCACATAGTTTTAGAAGTATATGCTTATCCTAAATGCTAAAATGGCTCACATAAACATGGTTTAGAGCTGTCAGTAAGTAAAAGCGTTTACTTGTAACATATCTACCACCACAGTATTATAAAAAAGATATAAATCAGGAATCAAACAACACTAAAGTATATAAACAACTAATGTGACAAATCAAGTTAAAGCAATTTATCGATCGTTAATTCATAAAGGTACTAGTATTTACCAATTTTGGATGATTAAGTTGAATCAACATCATCAATTCATTAACAAAATTCTTAACCCGAATCTTCTTATTAACCGATGACTCAGTAATAAACTTTTACAGATGCTATTTTAATCCAAACTGAATCACATATATCAAAATCAGAAATCATCAACCATTATTACGAACGTCGGACATCAGTACTTGAATCATGTTTACCACCCGCCCCAGGTTCGAATCCTACGACTGTATACAAACCATATTTGTGGAGAGTTTTGGCACCCTCTCTGCGGGTATGGTAGGGTGGAGGAACGTTGGCTTGGATCAATGTGAGAGATTGATACCGGTTGGCATTTGACCATCCCTCTAATTAATGAAGTTTCCCTCATTCCTGTACTGAATGCTGATAAGAACCTACCAACGTAAGTCGTTCCTGGGCGCAAATGCGACCTGCTTAATAATAATATGCTGCCCCCTCTCCCGCACCAGTCTCCCGTCTTCTGGGCTATTGTTCGTGATTAGAGTGAGGGGTAGAGATATTATTATATCATATTATTATTATTACGAATGTTATTTACACGACAATGTTAAGTAAAACATTCCAGTACTCACAAAATTTAACCAAATTCCCTTCCATTTTTGAAATTGCTAAACACAGTAACCTATCTCGCTTTTATTTATAACATATATTTCACTACATTGTTATAAAAAGGATATCCCAATTTACCATCATATACTCGAGCATAAAGCTATATATAAATACAGTCAATACCGAACATTTTGGAAAAAATATACCTAAACACACTTCAAAAATATTTTCACTCATTATTTATTATATAATGTCCAGAAGTGACAGTGACAGAGATAACATTTAGTCATTAATAGAAATTGATTTTCATCAGCAAAACATCTGCATTAAATCCGCTCCAGAAAGATTACAATACTGTCATAATAAAAATAGGAATGGAAATTTTCACGCGGGCAAAAATTTATATTGAGACTCATCATGATTAATTCTATAGCAAAACCAGCAAATATTTATTTTTATTTCAAATAAATGAATTTATAGTCAGTATTAAATGATTTTCTTGACACTACTATGTGCACTTAGATTGGTTCAGTTATAATCTTTGTCTTTAAACTTTCATTTTACAAGTAAAATGCAAGATACTTACAATTCGGACAGAATCGACCATCCCTTGTTTTTTTAATTTTCAATATAAAATAAAAATTTTTAGTTAAAATTGATAAATAATAAATAAATAATAAACACTATATGCACTGGCAGTGCACACACTTTCTCATGCATCATGTATTTATTATTCTTCTAATCATTTTATATAACATTTTTTTACTTCGTATAATATCTTGGTTCCTATTACCTATTGTCACGGAATTTGCCCCACTCACACCCAAACCGACGACTGTGGTATCGCGAAATTCTAAGATTGCTGCGATCGCCCCTACACGATTCTGTTAAACAAACAAAAAGCCGTGGATCGAGACGGGACTGGAAAAATGGGGAATCGACGAGAAGCATTCGAGTCGTACGGGAAAATGGATCTAGAGATACTAGAAAATACCTGGAATATTCGTTGGGTCTATAAAAGAAGAATAAACGGCCGAGTTAGTGAGTCTTATATTACAGTCTGAATTGAAGTAATTAATTAACGGATTGTTTTTCTGGAAGTAAGAAAAAGACGGGTTAGGAAATCAGTGACACTATATTAGGCACTGGTATATTATAGTCCTCGTGAATAATAGATTAATGCAGTGTTATTTCAACCTTCTTGAATACGTGACCCCTTTACAAGCAATTCTAGCGACCCCCAGGACCATAATAAAACTATGTCAGTGATTTCAAAGACGACGTATTTAATTTTCATTCTACTGAGACTATACTGATTGAGAAATCAAGTGTACTCTTGTTAACCACCTAAATATTTTAAACAAGAGATTCCAAAAGAGAGAAGAAAACATTCTAATGGTCAAGGATAAAATCAAATAATTCCTTACACAACTCTGTAATCAACGTACAAAAATTATGTGATTACATCCCTTGCGTTCAGAAGATTGTCGAAGAAATTGCATCTGACTAATCGTTGATAGTAAGTTCTCACAAACATTGCAAGATACAGAGCTTGGATAATTTGGAAGACAAACTATTAGTTACTTTCCAGAACTGGACTCTGAAGCTGATAATGGGATGGATACAAGATCCTTTTTCTGATTTGACCACGAAGTTGAAAGAAAATCTTATAGATTTTGCTGCCGTCGGCATGCTTAAATTAATTCGCAAGAGATTAATTTCTCGCGAACGAAGAGAAAAGTATATCCAGAGCTGGCAAGAGAAGTTTTGAAGTTGTTAGTGCAATTCGTCACTTTATATATGAACTAAACGTTCTCTTCAATGGTGAACATAAACACTAAGAAGAGAAACTTTTATATCGGTCAATTGGTTCAGCTCAAGTCAAATAAACTAATAGATCACCTTAACGCCGTTGCAAAATTAATCAAGTAGTAATATAAAAAAGAAAATTCTTGATTTTTGTTTACCCACTTTTACTATTTAAGTTATCCTCAAATAAAATAATAACTTTTAAAACGCGTTTGTAAGACTCATTATTTTGCTATTCTAACACCACGTTTTAACAATTATTTTCACATGCGAACAATCAGAACTATGTAATTTCATCAATTATATCAAGAATAAGTTTATTTGATTTTGACAATTTTTTGTGCTGTTGACAGCGACTTGAAAAAAAATAATAATTTTGAAAAATTACTGTGTTACAAAAAAAAAGTATTTTTAAGAAGAAAAAGTGATCTTTATTTTAGCACTATTAATATATAATACATCAAAAAATTGTTTTAAGTAAAAACAAAAGCTTATGTTGCTCATGTTGTACCACCAAAGTTGCAAAAAGTTCTAGCATTTAAAAGAAACATGGCGTGCCACAAGTGGCGCCCTCTACTAGTGACGTCAAAATTTGAAACAAATTTTAATTTCTCGCCCGCAAAAACCCCCGATTTCCAAATCGTATGTAAATATTTGGATTTCTTATTTACAAATATCGAAAATAAAATTTTAACTTTGTCACCCTGTATCTTTTTTATTATGCGACTTGGGATATAGGTATGTTAGGTTAAATCGATTTATTTTCACCTAAGGAATCTGTGGTCACATTTCTGCTACATCATTTAAAAACACCCTGTATATGAATGTCAGGCGTTAATTTAATTTTGAGCATTACATAAAATGCGTTTGGGCATTTCGTAAAATACGATATTTTCCATATTGTACTGTGTCGTTACTTTCTAAATTGTTTGACAAGTCTCAAGAGAAACAACAAACATCAATATTTTCTGTTTATGAAAGTGCGGTAAATTTAAGAGATTATTACCAACAGATGTCATTATACATCTTGCCCTGTTTTCTTGAGAAATTCTGTATGTGCCACATAATGAAATATCAAATGGAAGAGAAATGAACGTTTAGGAACTTGTAATAAATGATTCCCAATTGTTGGAAGCTAATTTATTTATTTTTTTCATTTTATTCAATCTTCATTTATTTAGATCATTAAAAATAATTTTATTTAAAAATGTTAACACCATATAGATAGTGAAGTATCCAAAAATCAATCAAACTTATACGATAAATCCGCTTCTTCATTTTTGATAATCCGCACGTACACCTACATCCTGTATAAGGTAACAATGATCTATTATTTTCACTATTTGCATCTTAAATGCTAAAAACGACCATTATTCTTGATGTATTATTTAACCTTTCAGAAAAGTAGTCACTGACTAATTGAATACGGCGATTTCCACTTTTTTAAGTCATGTTTAGAAACATCCAACTTAAATATTTAAATCTTTACATCTGGAATTTCCCTATAAATCATGTACGTCTGAGCTAAGAAGACACTTCATAAAAATGAAAACGATTTGTGTCAAAACAAAAGCAACACGAATTTAAAAAAAGGTCTACATAAACAGACAATAATGAGCAAAAATGAATGTTTTAACAAATAAATCGAATAAAATTTAGTATGTCAACAAAGGAAGGATAGTGACAACATCCGCATAACTAGAAATAGAAGAAAATATTCAAATACACACTTATACTCTAATTTCGAAGATGTGAAAAGCAAAATAGATCTTCCAGTGTCAGTGCTGCAAAAAAGTAGGTAATTTAATTAATTTTTAGCTAAAATCAAAATATACAGGAAATTTGAAAATGACGTCCATTCAGAGCGATATAATAATTACTTAAAAATTATACATAGATGATGAATCCACCTACAACTTTTATGTCTTTTTTGCAAACTGAAGCAATTTAGAGGATTTTAACACGATAAATAGTTTTTTTATCAAATTAAAAATTACAAAAAAATAACTAGACGATAACTCTATAGTTTCAACATTTAATAAATGTTGACACCCAAATTATTTCTGATTTGTATTAGGTATAGCAAGTGCCCTGTATAATATATTTCAAAGCTAGTCGAGCATTCCAATGAATTCTTATGAAGACACTGACAAAATTCATTTTTAAACAACTCATTTCATAACGCCCTGGATTTGAAAACAAAAGACAAGAGTTTGTATAATCTACATAAAATTTAGCATTGTACAGATCTAGAAAGATATACAGGCTGTATCACATAAGAGGGCCACTCCCATGTATCTCGCTTAATATGCGAGACACGTCAAAAATCTTTAATTAAGTACCTTATAGTCATTAACTCATTAACAAGTAAAATTAATTGTTTTGCTATTTGAAAATAATACATCGAATTACCAATTATTACCATAACATACTTACACTTTATTTTATAAAATATTGAAATTGTAGTTTTGTTTATAATTTTAAAAAGAATGATTTGTCATATAAATGAGATACGAACTTATAATATTTGGATTTTCGCGGGAATAGTCTACATATGTAAATAGTAAACAATATTGCTGTTATATTTTTGAAAGTATTGAAATCATTGCCGATAAATTAAATATTTTAGAAATATATTCATGTGTTAGAGAAACCTTCTTAAATGCATAAAAGGACAAATATTTAATTTAATAAATTTCTTAAAAATATATGTTATATACAGGCTGTATCACATAAGAGAGCCACTCTCATGTATCTCGCTTAATATGCGAGACACGTCAAAAATCTTTAATTGTTTTTTGTTGCATTTTTGAAGGCCTTTATGCTCGTAAAAACAAATTTGAGATCCATGGCCAGCTTTATGAGTAATAACAAAAAAACCTGTAAAGTGCCCAAACTTTAAGGCTGTCTAACTTTTTTATTTTAAGAGATAGAGAAAACTTATTGGAAATAAATTTTTATTGCAAAATTGATACCTTCCACCTGATATAAACAGATTTTTGAAATATCGTATGTGGTTTGCTGCGCCCTCTAGGCGGATAAAAAAAATTTTTATTGAAGCCGGCTATGGCCACAAAAAATTGCCTGTTTTTTCGTCTTTCATGCAATATGTTGCCCTTATCTTTTGTATTTATTACATTTTTATCAATTTTAGTTTAAAAAAATGTACCTAAATATTTTCGTGTTGCTCAAGATAATGTAGAACCTGTTTTAAATACGCCAACTACAAAAAATAATAAACAGAATGTACTTTTTATGCAAAATACAGATTTTCTTATAATATTATTTTATTGGTTTTCACATTAGAAACAACTGAGTCTGAAATTATTTTGACACAGACAATGTAATAAAATAATATTGCAATTGGCGTCTTTAAAACAGGTTCTACATTATCTTGAGCAACACGAAAATATTTAGGTACATTTTTTTTAACTAAAATTGAAAAAAATGTAATAAATACGAAAGATAAGGGCAACATGTAGCATATTGCATGAAAGACGAAAAAACACAATTTTTTGTGGCCATAGCCTGCTTCAAAAAAAAATTTATTATCCGCCTAGAGGGCGCAGCGAACCACATAAGATATTTAAAAAATCTGTTAATATCAGGTGGAAGGTATCAATTTTGCAATAAAAATTTATTACCAATAAGTTTTCTCTATCTCTTAAAATAAAAAAGTTAGAGAGCCTTAAAGTTTGGGCACTTTACAGGTTTTTTTGTTATTACTCATAAAGCTGGCCATGGATCTCAAATTTGTTTTTACGAGCATAAAGGCCTTCAAAAATGCAACAAAAAACAATTAAAGATTTTTGACGTGTCTCGCATATTAAGCGAGATACATGAGAGTGGCCCTCTTATGTGATACAGCCTGTATATAACATATATTTTTAAGAAATTTATTAAATTAAATATTTGTCCTTTTATGCATTTAAGAAGGTTTCTCTAACACATGAATATATTTCTAAAATATTTAATTTATCGGCAATGATTTCAATACTTTCAAAAATATAACAGCAATATTGTTTACTGTTTACATATGTAGACTATTCCCGCGAAGATCCAAATATTATAAGTTAGTATGTCATTTATATGACGAATCAATCTTTAATTATATTATTATAAATTATAAACAAAACTACAATTTCAATATTTTATAAAATAAAGTGTAAGTATGTTATGGTAATAATTGGTAATTCGAGGTATTATTTTCAAATAGCAAAACAATTAATTTTACTTGTTAATGAGTTAATGACTATAAGGTACTAAATTTGACTGGGTATATTGTATTATTATTACAAGACGCAAATCATTGTGCCAATAAAAAAATTACATATAAGCAGTTGTTATTGTGATATTCATCCTTTTTGCTATTTCATTTGCATCGCTATTTTCAGGTTAAGTAAGGTCACTGTTAGTTTACACACAAGGCATTTCTGTAACATCGATATTAAGTACATACTTGATATTTTTGTCCGTCAGTAAATGCAACGGACTAAAAAAAATTTTCTACATAAATTTTTAAAATTTAAAATTCCTACTTAGAGTTTAGGAGTTTTGAATATTCCCTAATTGGAAACGCAAATATTTTGATTACTGACAAATGTTTCAAATAAAAAAATCAAAATTAAACAAATTATTTTGTGATTTGATGATAACCTTCATTTATAATTTTCTCTGGAAATCAAACGTATTTTGAAAAAAAAATAATATTTCTAGTAAAAAATGGAATGTTAATGAATAAAACAATTCAATTTACTACGTCTTGTAAATTCTTGAAACCAAAGAAAATGGTAAAGTATTAATTGATTACAAACGCCAAAATGAAATTTGGTTAGAAATTAATTGACCAAAGCCGCTTTTAGTTGAACCATGAAAAAAAACAAATCGATATTATATAACCAATGTTGTAATAAAATTGATAGGTACCTACATCTTACATCTAACAAACAAAATTCTTTGTACCTACATGATAATAATCATAAATCTATATGTATATAGTTAGTTATAATAATTATATGTATAAGAATATGAATTATTATTTTAAATATTTATTTGCACAGGAATACTTATATATGGTATGTTGTAAATGTGGGTGAGACTTATGTTAAGGGAAAATATACCTACAATTATGAAGAAAAAAAAAATTTTAATCATGCAATATTATTAAAAAAAACACGCATAAAACACTTAACACCAACAAAACGATAGCAATTAAGAAAATCTATTTACAAAGAACGCATTGGAATGTTAACGTTCAACAATCTCGTATAAAAATTGGGGAAAACAGGGTGACCCCAATAATAAAAATATTTGAAATTCCATTCATCAATTGTCAACAAAAAAACTTTAGTAGGTCGAGCATAAAATGCAGAACCATACAATTTTATTCGTACAATTTTAATACAAGCACTTAAGCACTCTCTTTAAAATATAAAGGGAGGCATCCAAAAACAATAATAAAATTGTAACCCCTTTCAATTATTTGTGGTGTTTTATTAAGTAACAGAGTTTTTGAGACCAATCATTGATTTTACTACATTAATTTAATTTTAATGCTCATGAGTAAACAAACAAAATACTGAGAAGATACCACCACCCCTAAAATCAATATATTAATCACGTGTTATTTTAACCCTTAATTAAAAATAGCTTACCTTTCAATGTTTTTAATAACACACCACGAGTTGCAAGATTAGTCACTGGAGAAATTAATTATATTTGATTTTTTTAACTGAATTACACACTAACAAGAAAAACTGTTAAAAGAATTTGACATTTCGGTCGAACCTGTGAGTTCGGTATGCAAGGAATGTCAAATATTTACATTGGCCCTCTCCCGCATAATTTCCAAACTGAAAAAACAATTTACACGATAATAATATTTACATCTAATTGTAACAGCACAAATTAATTTAAAATATTACATATTTTATGATTCAATTTAATACACAATAAATAATGCTTGAATTTGTAGTTTGCATTTACCAATTTTAATGTTTAACAATTTTAATCATTCATTTAATAAATCTGCTCTAGTGTAAAAACAGCTTTCTTTCTATTGGCCAAAATATTTTGCATCGCATCGGTGGTTTAAAAGGAAAGTAATTTTGAGTTGTATAGAAGAAACATGTGGAATACGTTATTCAATAATAATACATTTGAAAAAGAATGTGCTATCAATAACCTATTCCACACATGTCGGTCTTCATTACACATACACATGCGTTTTAAGCTTAATGATTCTACAGAAAATGTAAACATCATTGCGTTTCACACACATTTATTCGCCATTATATAAAGCATAAGATAGACCTAAGATGTGATAATATTAGTAAATATATACCTAGTCCACTAATTTATTTGCAGATTAAATCTTTCCTCAATTAAAATTGTAGATTACAATCAAAATATTTTTAAATTTTGATGTGGCTATATTAATTTGAGTTAGTTTATCTAGTAATAAGTTAATCGAATTATATTTCACTAGCGTTTATACGTTAAGCTTAAAAAATCTGGTTCAAATAACAGTTTATAAATTCCTTCTGTTGCCTTCATACTTAAAAATGCACCAATACTCCATTTATTATTTGTAGTTCCCATCTGTGAATGTGTCATGTAAATAACAAAAGATGATTATTAATAAAATGATATATTAAATTGAGATATCAAATTCGCCATTTTGGTTCTTAGGAATGCACCTGGATGGTAAATATATTCATTAAAACTTGTGATTAATTATTTCTAGAATAGATTATGAACCTTCATGTTATTATAATTTGTTTTTCATAGCGGTCAAATATGAAACGCTAGCAAAACTATTATTTTATGTGTATTTTGATGGATTTTGATACATTCACCGGTCGCCATTTTGGCTCTAAGGCACAATAATGATTTTTGATAAAATCGATTCTTGCCATGTGGGTAGAATTCCTGGGCAACACAGAAAGTTTAGATACCTTAGGTAAGACAATAATTGGTTATATACCCCTATGTGATACATATAAACTTCACTTTATGCTTGGGTTTATCAGTAACTGTTCGTAAGTGAACATAATATAGTAGGTATGTCATAATCAGTCGTGCATGCCTCTGACGGTTGGAAACTATTTGTATTATCAATAAATATTGAACCAGGAATTGACAATATTGATACAATATTGCAAATCAATCCGAATTTAACATCTTCAGTATACATGGATATGCCACCGAGTCAATTCTACTTCATTCTTGCCAATTTTTCTCAATGCAGTTTCACATTGAGGAAAAGCGAGTTAAACATGCACAAATAAAGAATTTATTTTCAGAAGAGGAAATAGTAAAATAAAGATTAATACACCATAAAATGCTTTATTTAAATTTTAAAATATATACAAAGGTGCATTATGGATATCCAAACACTTAATGATTATACTTGTAGTGTAATGAAGCAGACACAAATCAAATATGTACTCAATCAGATAATCCTGAGTTCAAAATGGAATTTATTTATTCAAAATCGTCATCACTGAGTTCCAATACCTAAAAAAATGATGTTAATTTTTCTTTACTATAAATACCAATACACCTAATGGCGCTAAACTACAAAATACTTACAACTCCGAAATCTAGATCTCTAAACATTTCAGTCAATTTAGTGATGTCCTCCAAATGTTTTGAACTATTAAAAACCTTCAACAAGAAATCCAATCCATTTTCCCTATATTCTTTTAAAACAATATCGGAACATGCTATGCAATTCTTATATTTTTCAGTTGCCGGGAATATCTGCTCAAAGGATGACAAAAAACCTCTTATTGTGTGAGGAATAAGCCCTAAAAGAGATTCATCATCTGGGTTCACATCCTGTATAGCTGAATTTTGTGATGATTTGTAAAATGCGGGAGCTTTTGCACTACAAAAATAGTATTTTTATAATAAATCAAAATAAATTTTATCACACACCGTATGAGCAGCATCTGGAGAAAATTAAAATGTTCGTTTTTTGATAATGAAAAATTGAAATTAAAAGACACAAACACTTCTTTTTCAAAATCCGACCACTTTAATTTTCAGCAGTCACCCTATTAAGGTCTGTAATGAAATCCATTAAAATATAGACGATATCTTAACATAAATTATTTTACAGTTTTTTTTTTTAAATAATGTAAAATCAGTACATTTAAAGTCGGTACTCTTTTCATGTATAGATGATACTTTTTTGGAACTACGAGCCATCTAGTTCTCTTGAATTCTTTGTTGCAACTCTTCTGTTTTATTCTTTAACATTTTGATTTTTTTATATCTCTAATTGTTTGAATAATATTAATTCAGATGTGACCCCAGATAGCACAGATTGCGCCGAAATACAAATAGTGTGAAAACAGTGGTCATAAATAAAGCATTATAATGAATGTACTTTTAAAATGTTTTCTAAGTACGCCATTTCCAGCATTTAAATTTAAGAATACATTTGAAATGCATTTATTGCACACAAATATTCTTATACTGGTTTACTATACTTACTAAATACAAAAAAAGCATTACCAATAGGTACAAATATTGAAGTACACAAAAGCTGCTTAAGAATTGCAATCTAAAAGCCATTAATTCCGGGTGCGCTAATTATGTGCAAAATTTCCGCTTGCAGTCGGCAATATTGCACAGAATGTAATCAGCGCAGTCGTGGCGCAGTCTTTCTCAAAACGGTAGCCAGTCGACATCCTGTCGTATTGTATTTTGCTTACTTCGCACTAGTGCTAGTGTTTACATATTTAATTATGGTGCCGATGCAGCGCCAAGTACTAGCTTCAGTTATATAAAATCAAAATCTAAAGTAAAGAAATTTTTTTGACATATGGTAATACAAAAAATTTAATACTGGGTGAGTATAATTTCTTTTTATCTTGTTTGAACTAGAAAATAATTTGGCTATACCTATACAGTTTTATAAAAAAAAATACTTGTTTGTACCGTAAAATTGTAGTTGATTATAAAGAATCAAAATACCTTTCTTTTATATTTAGTTGCTGTTCGAAGAAATCCATTAGCTAGAAATGCAACAGAGAAGGAGATTGAAAATGTTATAAAAGTATATAAGAAATATTTGTAAATAAATAGGAAAATATATTTTTGTTTGCTTTATTTTTGTCCTGATACTTATATATATAAAGAGTAGAGAGTATATTCATTTATAGAAAAAAAGTACAGAAATGGTGCTACATAAACATATAAAAAAATCACTAAAAACGCGCAATCTGTGCGAAATAACAATGCTTTAAAAGTAGCTTATATGTACTTCATATTTTTGGCGACGTAATAAGAACTGCTTTTAAAGTGCTTCAAATGCACTTAATTTCAGCAAGATGCACGCGCATACAGCTTGTGAACCACTACTTAAGGAGTACTTTCTAGGCTGACACTGGGGTACTTGCCAAATGAATTTTGCCTGTACTTTACAAGTATTTGGATAATATTAATAAGCGCTTTATTGGTACTTCTGAAGCTATTTTTGGCTATCTGGGACATAAATCATGTTTTTCATCATTGATTAATAAACTGTAATATTATAGGTAATTTCACATCAGGTGACTTAACAGCTTAGGGAATACAGTTATCCAGTACTGACCTGTGTTCTACGACCTTTTCTCCTCAAAACCAAGTGTTCAATTTTATTGGTCAAATATTTTCGCATCCTTTATTATTAGATTAAAATAATCTTAACTACTCACCCGTCTTTATGTTGTAAGACAGAAATAGCTAACTCAACTGCCAGAGCACCAGCAATATATGAAACGCCTGGCCTTGTTACAGTACATTGCTGATCTAAAGTTCTATCTTTCATTGACTAAAACATACAAATTTAGTAGTATTATCTAACAAACATTATTAAAATATTGTACTATTACGTAATTTTTGTCTATTTATATTCTGCATATCTGAACATGTTTAGGGCTGCCAAAATGTTTGCCCAAAGTTTAAATGACCTAAGGTTGACCAACCATTGACTGCCAAACTGTATTCTGAATTATTAAAGATTTTGCAATACTTTTTTCTATACCAACAATAATGCCAATGTTGAAATGGTGTTTCCACTATTTACACAACAATGGACAAAGGAATAGAACACAGTAAACATTCAAACACATTTGTCATTAATCAAACTAATTCAATTTTAATTAAATCGAGTTTTATAAATTTCACCAAAAAAGCTATACTGTAAGGGTTATAGGAGAAAGAAAAATATAAGTTGATGTTTTTAGTTTCTTTAGTTATTATAAGAATATTTATTTTATGTTCCTAATATACAGAGTGATTCAGAAATACTTAAGTACAAAATCTGTCAGAAATTATTTGACCTGTTTTTTTTTCCGATTTCTCATTTATAGGGACCCTATGGGTTCGTGAAATTTTGCCTAAAATTTTGTTTGTTGCAAATACCTTCATAACCCCTAAGCCAATTTCAATTAAATTTGATATGGGGTTGTAGATAGTCTATCTGATTATTATTAAAAAAGTAGTTTTGTCAAGGACACACTTTTTTTCATTTGAAGCTGAATTTTCCAAAATAAATTGGTAAAGATGTAGTGTGACTATTGGCAAATACAACTGAAACAAAATATTTTGAAAAAATTAAGTAGCATTACGCACTTGACAAAATTATTTTCATGATAATGTTGTGATAGATTATCTACAATCCCATACCAAATTCGGTTAAAATAGACTTAGGGGTTCCCGAGATATTTGCAAAAAAAAAACAAAATTTTAAGCCCAAGGTGCCTCAGAGCCACCACAAATTAGAATTTCGGGAAACAAAAAAATATATATCAAATAATTTCTCATGCACATTATGTTCTCAATTTTTTTCCTAGTATTCCTGAATCACTCTGTACATAGATAGATAGTAGCCTAGTTTATTTAACTTTCAGAAATTTTATTTTTGTTCCTAAATAGAAGACTGATGTTAGTTTTTATTATAATTTATAAACTGTTAAAAGCATACAATAAAACAATTAAAACTTTATTTTGGATTGTATTTGAAAGGAAAAAGAAGGTCGTGGTTTCAAGCTTGAAAATTCGGGGTGTTCAAATTTGTAGATCTAGTTTCATGAAGGCAGCCGTAATCATGTTTATTAACTTTATAAATGAAATGGATGATTATTATTATTATGTTTATTCTAAATGTTGTAGATTGGTTTTTAGATTGCAAAATGGTTGCCCATGTTTTTTAATTTAAAATCAATCAATTTCAAATTAATTGTTTCTTAAATCTAATTAACAAAAAAAAATACAGGCTGTGGCGTTTATAATGTATAAAAATTATAAGATAGCTTCATGACAATGCTATGCTTGTACAGACTGGAAGACTAGCTGCATATACAGCTCATCATTACTAAATATACTCGCGACAAGGATTCAGACGACTTACATTATATGAACAAATGAATAATTCATTATAATTTCATCAAAATATTTAAGAAACTGCAACTGATAGTAATAAAACTATATACTACACTAAAAGTTTGCATTATATACTGCACTAAATTGCAAGAAATCATTGTTTTTAACGCGACCAAATATCGAAAATTACGTTGACAATAAAAACAAATGTGTAACGTCAGCCGTGACGTAAGACGTCTGAATTCTTGATGCGAGTATACCAGCATTTATATTTTGACCTTTTTGTCTAAATATAGTTACTTCCATGAAAATATGTAAGTACAAACTTATCCATATAAGATTGTTTCACTCTATTTTATTTTTATACATTATAAACGCTACACTATGAATAATGTATATAGGTAATGTAACTCTTACGTTTCCTGGTGCCGTGACATCATTGCAAAAGTAACAACCCAATTCAGTGCCTCTTATAGATTTGTAACCTTCAGGGCTGTTAATTGGTTCAGACGATGCATTATTCTCGTCTCTAATACCATGTCGCATTACTAAATACGTGTCAAACCCTAGGGCTGCATTGATAACAACCTGAAACAAATATTTCAGTAGTATAAAATAAATAAATAGCATCTTTTTATAATACATATATGATACGTCCATGGTTAGAGAGAACATCAGGGAAAATATTATTATTCATTCAGCCGCATATAGACTTACAGGCTGAGCAGCTCATAAACTGCTTATGTAACTAGAGTCACTCGTGTAGATGAGGTTTCAAGCATAATTTGAGCTGTTCATTTCACATGCTGTGCTGTGTGTTTTTAAAATAAACACCAGGTTCCTATACGTGGCAAAACAGTACCTCACTTTTGTCATCATATGGCCTTCATTTATCCATGTTTCGTCAGTGTTTTTATAATATATAAGTATATAAAATATATTCTTTGATTCAGGCTTCAACCTTTAAATATTTGTCTTAAATAGTTTCTTCGCCACATCACTATTTCATCTTTTTCTATCAGCATACTCTTTCTATTTCGTTTTATAAAATGAAAATTCTTGTTACACATAATTCAGAAAAGCGTCCTACTAGATATTCTAGGCAAAGTTTCATTCTGTGAGATAGCAACCTGAATTTTGTTATTGTCGGAAGCTCATTTTTAAAATGCCATCCATGAATTGTTTGTGTTTTTTGTATCATCACACTGTATCTCTTTCCGCGGGTTCCTACTATTTTCCGTTTCGCAGTTATAGGTACTTCTTTGCCATTCTTTATTGCACTACTTACACTACTCACAGACATTCTTAATAAGAATCTACATATTTCAATCGCATCACTTACAATCATATTTTGATCACGCGCTCTAATACCTTCAGACACGTCATCATCCGATATTGCTTACTTACTAGGTTAGGGCATTTACAATTTTGAGAATACGCTATAGAACTTGAACTATCCATTCTTAAGAATGCAAACACAAAATCACTAATAAATTGATTACACATAGAATACAATATGTGGATAAATAACCATACTTAATATGACGACATATGACAAAGTGTTTATCAGCCAATACAATTAAATGCTTATTAGTGATGTAAGTATATTCAGAGATGCACAAACTACCATAGATAAATGAGAAATAATATATTTACAACTGCAGTGTCCGTATGTAGTTGTGAACAGGATGGAAAGTTATTATTTAGTTTGTATCGATTGTGCTTCACAGCCCTACCTTGCCCATGCCAATGGCTTGCTGCACCACATCATTTTAAACAAACATAAAATAGTATATAGTTCAAATAAAATTTTGCAATCTTTATATACTACTTCCTACCTTATTACAAGAGTTTGCCAATAATGTAGGTAACCATCTACTCTCCCTTGAATCCATCAATAAAAAGATCATATCGTGAGTATCTATCAATTCTTTCAACTTATTTACATTTTCTATTGTCTGCTCAATCAAACTTTCTCCAACAGTATGACCAGGCATTGGAATAGTTAACTGAACTCCCTTTGTTTTCTAAAAAAAAAAAAAATTATGAAACTACAGAATTCACATGCAATAAACAAAATCTTACCACTCCAGGAAATATGGTTTTTAAATTATCAGCAGCTGCTAATGCTTTTGGTTTCGTTTGTACTGAATCTAAGTAGGTAAATAAGCTCTGACGCACTGGATTGGAAAATGAGACAGTAGAATTATCCACAAAGGTAATTGTTCTTACACCCCATGCCTAAAAGTTGTTAAGCATTCTTTTATTACAATAATACAATTAATTTCAACAAGTATAATTATTAGCTATTACCAAATTAAAAATTTCGGTAATAACTATTTTATGTAGTGATCACGCGTAAACATTAGATTCAACTGAACTTTGTTATTTTAGGAGATATTGGAAAATTGAAACCTGCAACCATTGGCAAATTTTTCGAAAAGATTTCGATTTTTTTATCAAAAAAGGAATCGAACATCACTACTACTGAGATATTGATATCAACTTGTTTTTTTCTTATGAAACACTGTATTATTAAATTTTTGGATTCTTCACCTTTTCCTGATTGCACTGATATAAACATATAATGGGTTACATTATACTGTTTGCGAGATATCGATGATTAAATATGAGCATAATTACTATTTTATTTGTTTATTATAAAGAATACAAAACTATATTCAAATCCAATTACTCTATTAGTGTATATACCACACTAAACATGTAACAATATCTTTCCACGTCTGTTAATTCCTTTAATCCTTCGTAAATTCTCCACTGATAAAAACCTGGTGTTCTGCTTATTAAAGATAAAGCTGTGGTAAAGGTGGCAAAATCTGTCCACAATATATTTTTTAAATAACGAATATCTCCCTCTAGTCATCGAATCATATTTTTACAGGAAAATTTAAACAGATGTTATTTAGATCACGAAATAAATTATAATAATAAATGATATTATCAATTTGATAGGTCGATGGGATAATATGACAAACTGAAACTCCACCACATAATGTAATATAAGTTACGGAATATTTCAATAATTGTTATATAGAATGGTTAGGAAAATATGGCACCAAACTTGACAGTAGCTGATACATGTTTGTGGGGTTATTTAAAGAATAGCGTTTATAAAAATCAGCCAACCACTATTTTAGAAATTCAAGATAGAATACAAAAAGCTATAGATTACATAGACCAACACCCAAAAATGATTCATAATTGTTTAAAGAATATAGTTTTGTATTCTTTATAATAAAAAAATAAAATCAATTATAAAATCATCAATATCTCCCAAACATAACCATGACATGTTTATATCAGTGCAATCAGGAAAAAGTGGTGAATTCAAAAATGTAATAATATACAGGGTGTTTCATAAGACAAAACCCAAGTTGATATCCAGTGAGACACTCGATTGTTTTTTTCTTTCAAAAAATAGTCAATGAATGTATGTTTCAATTTTCTGATATTTCTTAAAATCATAAAGTTACAGTCGAATCTAACGTCTACTCGTGATCACCCTGTACGTAATAATAGTAGGTTTTATTAGAAGTCTGTTAATGGCTGCAAGTTTGTGAACCAAGCTAATAAAAAGTCTACTCCAATAAAGCAATGAATGTATGTGTAACATAAGATTTTATGTACAATTTTGCTATAAACTTGTCTACCTTCACAAATTTTTGTTCACTTTTTTTAATAAACACCTACATACAACAAAAATTATTTAAAATGCTTTAAATTGGCCCTTAGTTTAATCTGTGTTATAACGTTTGACAAAACACAGAACCTGCTTAAATCTCACACCAATGGTTTTTTGTAAATTATAAACCAAGAAAATCCAGTACAACCAGTAAGTTTCCACAAAACTGGTAAAGGCCCTGCTTGGTAGCTACATATTTGAAACCTAAAAATATGTCTTTATATACAAGTCAGTTTCAGATACAATTCAGTTAGTATTAACGGCTGGTACAAAAACTGATATACTCGCGTCAAGAATTCAGACGTCTTACGTCACGGCTGACGTTACACATTTGTTTTTATTGTCAACGTAATTTTCGATATTTGGTCGCGTTAAAAACAATAATTTTTTACAATTTAGTGCAATATATAATGCAAACTTTTAGTGTAGTATATAGTTTTATTACTATCAGTTGCAGTTTCTTAAATATTTTGATGAAAATATAGTGAATTATTCATTTGTTCGTATGACGTAAGTCGTCTGAATTCTTGACGCGAGTATACGCAAAATATATTGGGAGAAATGTCATGATAAACCTTCCACTCAAGGAGCTTAAATTTGGTGGAGAGTGAAGAAAACATTACAAGTGAAGGTGAAGCCATTACTTACTACATATATCAAATAATAGTAGTTGTACAATTAATGTAAAGTAAACGATTGTTAGAGAAGAAATATTAAGTTAAATATTTATTCCAAACTGTAAAAAAAATATTCAATTTGTACCATTACTTTTTTTCGCTTTACTTTGTACTAATACCAGAAACTGTATTGTACTGGAAAATATTACTTTATGGCTATGAAACTATACAATAGAGACAAGTTTATAGTAAAATGACATATACAGTGAGCAGCAATAGTATGGAATAATTTTATTTAAAAATCCTTTCTTTTTTGAAAAATCGCTCGGACCAATGAAGTTTTATATTTAGTTGCACATTTTTTAAATCTTTTTTCATGCATACAGGGTGAAGCAAATAAAATTACATCTTGGTCAACTTTTTTAAATGGAAACTCTCTCATTCATACCCTTATTCCATTTGCCATCAAATTCTAAGTATTTTTTATGTAACATACCCATTTGCGGTAGCATTTTGACAATTGCTACCGCATTTTGCTCGGAGAGTCCAAGATATTGGTATTTAAATGAATGTGGAGATCCAGACCAATAGAGTAGCCTCCAAGATCACCCAATCTTACACCCATAGATTACTTACTTTTTATGAAATTATTTAAAATCCAAGTCAGACCTCAAAATATCAAAAACTTGAAAAACTGAATAAGGCAAAAAGATGAGGAAAATTGACGGGAATGTATTAATTAATATTCAAGATGATTTTGTACATAGGCTTACTTTACGTATTATCAAGAAACCGGCGAATGGCATTTTGAACATTTAATTTAACTCTTTTTGTTTCAAGTGGTTTACAATCTCAAAATTTGTTGACAATTTTGCTTAAGCGGTTTGATTAATTGAACGAATACTTGTTACTGAAATATTTTTTCGAAAACGGTTCAAGATAAATATAGGGTAACTTACATAAAACATACTTGGAATTTCATGGCAAATTGAATAAAAATACAAAAGAGGTTTCCATTTAAGATATTTTACCATATTTTTATTTATTTTTTTTTTTTTTCACCCTGAATACATCACTCTGGTTTACAAAATGCACAACTAAAAATAAAAATTTACGAATTCGAGCATACTTTTGCCGCTCACTGTAGAATATATTATATACCTACAAGCAATGCTCTGGCAACAGAACATCCTAAAGTTCCTGATCCCAATATAAGACATTTTGTATCTTTAATTTTTTCAAGATTAATATCAGGCAAAATTCTCCATTTCATAAGCTTCAAATTTAAGTCTATAGAATTTTCAGCAATTCTAAAAAAGCATACCACTATATAACATTAATTAAGTTTCAAAGATACGAAATAACAAAAGTTGTACAAAAACTTACACATAAGGATCTAGAGTATTTTTCAAATTAGCCAATCGGGGCCCCATTTTAGCTCGTTCATTTTTCTCCCACCCTACCCAAGTATAGTTCTCCTCTAAGAATGGCAACTTTAATTTATAAATAATACTTTTGTCACAAGTAACTGAAAAATCGTCTCTGCGACTTAAGGTAAATGCTATAAAATTTGCAACTTGGCCCTGTAAAAACGAACTAAAAGAATAAAATTTAATGAACGGTTGTATAATACTCAATTAAAGTCTAAGTTCAAATATTTAGTAAAACAACAAAAATTGTGAAAAAGTTAGTTTACTCTACTTCTGTTTAGAAGTGTTGGTAATTTTATTTCTATGTTAGGAATATTTTATATATTAATCTCATATTTCCAAATATTTTTTCTAGTCAGTTATTTTATAAAATATTCTCGAGAAGATATTTTTATTACCAGTGATGCAAAACCATAAGTATATAATTCTTCAGCTGCGATCCTACTTCTGTATGTGTAGCAGAAATATTATAAAAGACAAAATAGAACTGTTTTTGATTTTCTAAATTTATATTTTTTATTTGACTTTGCAAACAGTGAAGCTTAATACCATTCTGAACATTTTCTACTAAAAAGTAAGTCTTCTGTGTGTCATCAAGTTCCATAAATTCTGCGCACAAGATTTGTACCTAGAATATATTAATGCATTTTATTAAATTCGCTAATGGGGTACGCAAATTATATTTTCAGTCCGTTTAATAAGCAAAATATTGGGAAAATCATATCACCTCATCTTCAGAGAATTCCTTAGTGATACTACAGAATATTTGTTTTTCTACAATTAAACCCCTTGGAACTGGGAATGCAAACCAGTAATAATAATGATATTTTTTTAAATCCTGCAATAAAATATATTAGTCTTCTTTTACTTCAAAAAAATATTACTACTTTACAGCAAAAGACAGTACCACAAATGAATTCAGTATAGATGGATCCAGTAACCCGCTTATATTTTTAATTCTTTCCAGTAAAAGTTTACCCGCTTCATTTAATAAGTCTACTTTATTACATTCTTTAAATTGTTCTAAAGTGTTTTTATTTATTAATCTACCATGGAAAGGTATATATGACCTTTGTCCGTTAAATTTTCTAAAAAATTAAATCGCTATGAGTAAGCTACATGTTTCTATAATTATACTTACGTATTAAAAGAAGTACTATCTACTTCCAAAATTGATACATTACACTCTTTACGAGAAATGGTATTAAAATAACCCCATATTTGATGTTCCTTTTCAATCAACTTGTCTATATCTAACTTAAATTCAGTAAATTTATTCCAAAAGCTTGGATTTATTGAAGAAGAAAGTTGCGTGTAACACAGTTCCCCAGCATAGTTTTCGCCCATTTTATTTTTCTTTAGCTGCTTATTCAATAAATTATTATTTTTTATTTTTATATTTGAAAAAATGTAGACTTGAAAATTAGTATTATCAAATTTGACATCTCAACATAACCTAAAAGCACAAAGTCAAAAGTGACAAGCTCATCGATTTCTTAAATGTGGATAGCTAATAACTCACCATTATACTGTACAAGTGCAAAATGGACCATATAAGTGGTGACGTCAAAATGATGCAAATAGCATTAAGAAATCCGTGATTAAGTATTATTTAGACACAAAAGCTTTGTGTGAACTATTGACATGGTAACAATGCCGCATATTTTAATGTTTTAAAATAGTAGATAAAAAATACGTACATATTGACAAGCCAAATTAAATAAATACGTTCTATTAAAAGATAACGACGAAGATGACGACGTAGTGTTGCCAACACCACTAAGTCACGTGACTTTCAGCCAATGAAATTAATTGTATTCGTTGTTGGTCGAGTGAAGTTGAAAATTTACAACTTCAATATCCGGAGGAGCAACATTTGTACATAACATGACCAACAAAAGCAAAACCAACATTATAAAATCGTTCACTGAAATTAAACTAATGATGGGGATGCTGCCAGCAACACTACGTTGTTCTCTGAAGCAGACTGAAGTTATTACAGTGTCAATATCAAATTTGGACATTTATGACCTTATGTGTTTCTGAAAACTAACATTGGCGTTGTGACACTGCACTACATTATATTAGATTGAAATTCAGGTGGTTCGACAGATAAATATTGCAAACGAACCCGATTTAGCAGACGTCCCTCTACATCCGACAAGTTGAATTTTACAGAGCCATCTACTGGTACGTGAATTTTGCTAACTGCTGAAGCAATTATTTTTCTTTAGGAACAAACTCAATTACAAGAAGAAGAAGAATTATTTTGACCCTGCCCCCTAGCCAACATTAAATAAAGAAATAACAAGACAAACACGGCATGGGATGACATATGTCATTCAGAGATATTGAGGTTAAGGAAATGTTTTAAAATCATTAAAGTTTAATTATTTATTATTTTTTTAAGAACACAGGATGCCCGAGAATGCTAGAGGAGAAAAGCGTACGTTAGAAGGAGAATTTGACACATCTAAGAAACCTCATGTTGCAGATGAATCTAATATAAATACTGAACGAACAGAAATTGCAAAGAAATGTGTAGATGAGCAGCCAATTATTGATAGTAACAAATCAACAAATACTTTAAAATATTTCAATGGTGTGGAAATTTCTAAGCTAAGCAAAAGACAATTAAAAAAATATCACAAAACATTAAAATGGTTAGACATTAAGAAAGAAAAACGTGCTAAAGAAAGGGTGAAAACTAAAGAAAAACGACTACATGCTAAGTTAAATAACATCGATTTAGGACCTAGTCGGAAAGAGCTCAAAAAAGTGAAAATGAAAAACAGTCCTTGCAAAATTGGTATTTGTATAGATTTAAGTTTTGATGAACTCATGATAGATAAGGTGTAAATCGTGTGATTTAGATGCCATGTAAATTATATTTGAAATTTTTAGGATATGGCTAAAACTATAAAACAGATATTAAGAGTTTACACACTTAATAGACGATCTAAAGCTCCTATGCAATTATATTTAACAAGTTTTAAGGGACGAAATAAAGAAGAAATGTCTCGTCATCATGGATATGAAAATTGGGATATTAATTTCCATTCAGAAAATTATCTAGAAATATTTCCTAAAGAGAAACTACTTTATTTAACTAGTGAGAGCGATAATATTATTACAGAATTAGAAAATGATAAAGTTTATATCATCGGTGGACTTGTTGATCATAATTCTCACAAGGTAATCAACAATATCTCTTTCAACGCATAATAATTAATCAGCTATTTATTTTTAGGGGCTTTGTTACAATAAAGCTGTTAAGGAAGGAATAGCCCATGCACAACTTCCAATTGGAGAATATTTCTGGATGAAACATAGAAAAGTTTTGACCATAAATCAAGGTAGGTGGTTATTATTTAGCATGCATAAATATTCTTTCACATTTTTAAAACATTTTAACAATTTTGAATAGCTGCCGACTTAACCTTATATATTTTTTTAGTATTTGAAATACTATTGGGTGTTAGTGAAGGAAAATCATTTAAAGAGGCCTTTGAATTAACATTACCCAAAAGAATTGAAAAAGTGTCAACAGACAAGTCAGTCATAGTTCATACTAAGAGTGAAGATGAAAAACAGTAATTTTATCAATGTTAAATGTCTGTTTGCCTAGGAACATGTTATACCAATATTGATATGTTCGAATATTGGAAGAACAGTCCGAAATAATGAAATTTTAATTATATTTATACTCATAAACAAATTATGCTGCCTATATTTAAATAAATATAATTAGAACCGAATTCTTTTATTAGTAATACCCTTGTGTAATACTAAATAAAAACACTAGTTTTTAATGATAAACCAAAATACTTGTTGTTATATACTCGCGTCAAGAATTCAGACGACTTACGTCATGCGAACAAATGAATAATTCATTATATTTTCATCAAAATATTTAAGAGACTGAAACTGATACTAATAAAACTATATACTACACTAAAAGTTTGCATTATATATTGCACTGAATTGCAAAAAATGATTACTTTTAACGCGACCAAATATCGAAAATTACGTTGACAATAAAAACAAATGCGTAACGTCAGCCGTGACGTAAGACGTCTGAATTCTTGACGCGAGTATAATTGTTTTCTCTTCGAGTTAGTAATTATAGAATAATAATAATAATAATTTATCGCACTTGTTACAAATAAGAATTGCACAGGCTAGTCAAAAAAGAAAGAAACATGATACACAGATGCATTATTTTACACAAATATAGGTTTATACACTAAGGCCAGAACAAAACAATAACACACCCTTAACAAATTCATTTCTGACAAAATAATATCAAACTTCAATGAAATCCATGCATCACAAACCCCCACTACATACTCGCTTGGCTCCAATGCTTCATACAGTGTCGTAATATGGTCGGTTAAGCATAACTTCTCTGAAAATGAAATTAGCAAATACTTAACAAATTGCAAAATAGAATATCGCTATTGCAAATGTATTATATCAAGAACAACAAACCAACTTTAATGATCAAAATCATCATATCCTTTACGGAGGCATCTGAGAGGATGGTTAACAAGGGAGTGTTCTATAAACACAAATACTACCCAGTCTATCCAAGCAACCCACCACAACACAATGTGAATACTGTACTAAATCCATAAAATGTATCAAATGTGAGGGCCCACCACTACAGCAATTTCAACAGTTATCTACCATCAAAATGTGCGACATGTCGAGCTGAAGAACATGTTGAGTGGTGTTTGAAGTGCCCTCAAAAACCAACCAAGCCAGTCGAAAGAATTCCCAATAGTCAGATAAAGGCGTTCTACAAGAAATCCAGTGAAATTGACACCAAAATAACAAAAAAACTGTAAAATTCATTCACCAATCACAATACACGACGTGATTTTTGACATATGTCAAACAATTGAACACAAATAGAGCAATTAATTATTGCAAAGCTGAGGAAATAATTTGTGGCTAATACTCCACAGACACAATAGGACATTTCTCGGAAATAGACTGTATATTTTGATGTTTGACCTGGAAACATTCTGACTGACAACTTAAAAGTCAAAGCGTTGTTGTAAAAAAAAAGAAAAGAATTTTTGACCTGTCCCAATTAATTGATCTTTGAAAAATTTTTGTCATTTGTTTTTAAATCCGTCACGATACTACTCCCTCAAATCACAAATTTTAAAACTAAATGTATTTGTGTAATTTCACTTTTGATTTATGTTAAGCACCTTATTGGTTTTTCAACAGCAATAAATACTATAATATTTAGAGCTCATCTATCATCGGGAAATTCATACTAATCTATGTCCAGAATAAATTTTGAAAGGTTGTTTAATCAGTTCAATATGCCAGGTATTTTTTTTATTAGTACTATTTGATTCGATAATTTTCCTTAAAATATAAAATTTTTCTTTTGTCCTCACTATTAAATAAAAACCAGATTTCCATGAAGTCTTGTTTTTTATTAATAACTGATCACACTTTCTATCCTACGTAAAATCAAATCACAAATTGTAAACTAAAATACTTATTCTAATAACACCAAACGTTATCACAATGTAATAATCAGCAGAGTTCAGGTGCAAAAAATTATTACTGATCTTCGATATCTTCCGAGTCGATTATCTCAAATTCGCTATCACTACTGTTTTTCCTTTCGACAGGAGCGTTTGCCACTGCAGATTTTAATACATTGGAAACTAATACGCCTCCGAATGCCGTAAAATTACTTAGGACTCCTGAAAATCCCACTTCTGTACCGGCTTTCTTATGGGGTTCTTCGCCTAGATCGGCTGAAAATCTCAAACCTTTAGCGTGCATGTTTTCCTCCTCTGAGGAACTGTCTCCGTTGAAATGCGCCGAATCGAACTGAATAGCACGGTGATCAGAATCTGAATCACTGGATAGTTCTCCGGGAGTATAAGAAGTTCCATCTTGGTTAATATTCCTTGGTAATAGGTCGTCTTCCTCTATTCCATTCTGACTCTCTGCCACTTCTAAATATGACGGCATAGCACTTATTCCACTTGCCATAGAATTTGTTACTGAATCTAAAACCATAAATACTAATTTTTAACCTTTATTAAGGCTTCAACTCCTAATAAAAAAGAAAGTGACCAGTGATCTCAAAATTTGAATTGAGAAACAACTATCATTTTAAAAACTTAATCATATAATTAATATTTTCACAAACTGCATACGAGGTGTGGCAATTAAGTTCCGAGAATTTGTCAATGAAAAAACAAGCAAATTAATTTTTGCCAAAATTTTAATATTGACCTTCACAATAGTCTCCCTCTAACTCTACACAATGATTCCAACGTTGCTCCCACGATTGGAAGCACCCTTAATAATCCTCCGCAGTTAACCCGTTCAGCACCACGGTTACAGCTTCTTTGACCTTCTACGCCGCCATGACGAGTTCCCTTGCGACTTCATCTTGAGGAATAAAAAAAAATCGCATGGAGCAATATCAGGGCTATAGGGTGGATGCGGCAATGTTGGAATGCCTTTTTTTGCCAAAAACTCTTGCACAATGAACGAGGAATGGCGCGTTGTCGTAGTGCAAAATCCGACAGGAACATATTCACGATTAATGATGCCGTGTATATTGAAAAAACAATCAACATTGCCTTCAGTCGTGACTTGGACATCCTCGATTTCGTTGGCCACTCTCCACCCTTTTGCACCCACTACTAACTTTGTTTACAGGTCTCGGGGTCATACTCAAATATTCAGGTCTCATCTCCAGTGACTACCCGACTCATCCAGTCTCTACCATCACTCCTAATGCAGGACAATAAATCCTCGCAGATCGATTTTCGCATGTCTTTCTGTTCACGGGTGAGAACTTTTGGCACCATCTTTACGCAAATCGATCGTATATTCAAATTTTCGTGGAACATCATGCGAACAGTTTGTTTGTTGACGTTTAACTCATCAGACAACGCACGAATTAAGCATTCGTGCGTTGTCTGATGCGCCGGTCAGACGTGATCAGTGCACGCAAACAGTCAACATTCGCATCAGTATGAGAGGTGACGGGAGCTTCTTCAGGTGGATCGTCTTCTACCGATTCACACCCCTCCTTAAACCGTTTTGCCCATTCAAAAGCGTGTTTTCGAGATGCACTCGTCTCCGTACACCACCTGAAATTTTCGAAAAATTTCCTAAGGTTTTTCGCCAGATTTCACTAAAAATTAAATCACAACACGATGCTTGTAATTTGAGTCACTCATTTTCACGACGCCACTAAAAAGTTACTACCAAAAAATACACATAAAACACAAACCAAACGTGCTATCAACTTTAACCTTGGACTGAAACTAAAAGGAAAGCTATTTTCCGAGTTATAGCTAAATTCCCGGAACCTAATTGCCACACCTTATAAACTGCATCTATCCAGGTGAAGCAATTCTTGTAAGAGACAAGAAATGTTGATGTTGAAAAATAACGCTTGTTTAAAAAACAAAATCTGCCATGATTTCAAATCCATAAAATCCAGTAGGCCTTGAAAATTTAAAAAAATGCTTCTGTATAAAATATAACAAAATGTTATTGAAAAATTTCTTAGAATGAAGAATTGAGGCTATGTGCAAAACTGTAGCAACCTGCATACTTGAAATCAAACAAAAAATCAAAGTAGGCCCAAGACAAATTTTTCACACATACTCAGTTTGTCATTCTACGAAACTTTTAATAATATTTTGTTGTATAAATCCATGGCTTACTGGATAAAATCCAGTAAAAAAAAATTATTTATTAAATCATTGCAGATTTTTTCTTAAATCAGCGAGATGAATACTAAAAGGTCATTTTTCAACACCAAAATTTTTCGTCTCTATACAGGGTCACCGCGTGGACTGCGGAAAAATATTAAAAAAACTAAAAATGCGAATTTCTTAATAAAATTTGGTACAGGGGCTCAAAATTAGATTCTGAACCACTTTTTTAATAACTTTTTTCGATATCTTCAACGCAAATCAAAATATCGGAAATGGGCCCCATTTAGGGGGCTGCCCTTGTCTCAGTTTGTGACTTCAATTTAAGTTGGTTACCTTTGACTAGGTCTCTTGACTTACAGAAATTAAATTTTCGAACATCCTATATTTTAAAATGAATTTTATATTAACAAATGTAATTAATCATAGGAATACATATGAAAAAAGTTATATGGTGGCCAAGGTGTTCTAGTAATATGTTACACTCCTCAAGGAAGATGTGTACAACTTAAATAGTATTAAAGTTAAAGAAAATATTGTTTTGTGATACCATACCATATTGAGACTCGATTTCAATTGGCATTGGGTTTAATATATCAAGTTGATCAATAATGATTATTTTAATTAAGATACTCTGTATAACAAAAAAAAACAAATTACTACTGTATGCTGATTCTGTATTTAAATGTGTGACGTCTTATTAATTTACATATTTTTAAATAAAAAAAGTATAGTTTCATGTACCTTGTACCACGCCTAATGCGAATCCTTTGATTAAATACCTAAAAATTGTATGATTTCATAGATACAACACATGAGAAGCTATTTTGTAAAAAGTAACTCTTTTAAAGTTACAAAAAAATTAATTAAGTAATCTCACTGTAAGCCTTGCTGTTATTATACACTTTCAGTAAATAAAAAGAATGACTCCATAAGCATGTTATTCAAAAAAATAGTTATAAGCTGATTAATTTAGCTGAGATTGCTTTAAAAATTATTAAGAAAATGATGATCAACAGAACAAAATGTTGACTTTCTTTTAGTCCCTCTTTAACTACATTTAATGTGTTTGATATGGTTCAGATGCAACTGTAACATATTATTATTAATTTGTGAAGGCAAGGCAAAGCAAAGCTTAGCAATGGAAATTCAATAGGCTTGGCTCAGCACTTCAACTTGAAGTCAATGCCTTATCTTACTTACCAAACGAAATATAAGTTTATAAACTACACAGTTAATCTAATTTGTATTAAATTTCTAAAAATATTAACTTAATTCATAAATATTACCTGCAGTTCTATCGGTCAACAAACTGTCCAAGTCGGTATCCTTTCTACTAAAATCTTTGTTAGATATGAAAGGAATCAATTCCTCTTCGGCTAGAACTCCTAAAAAATATTTTATTGACAATACTATCACTACCAATTTAAATGTATTCAAAATAAAATTAAAATTCTTATTTCAATATTCTATAATAATATTACAAAATTTATATGATATTCATATACAATATATCCAGAGTTGCAAACAGAGAAAACTTTTTTCAGTTTAGGAAAAAAATTCTATTTTTATTCAAATATACAAAACTGTAGTTTTAAATGAACTAACACAAAAAATTACCTTTTTCTACTTTCATGCAAAAAACAAAACTTTATTGAACTATATTTAGTGGAAAAAATGGTTCTTTATTGCACTAGTGCAATAAAATGTTTATTGCATTCATCTGTCATTCTACTACAGCGTTTTGTTGTCATGACAAAGGTAAACGTTCAAATCGACATCATATTTTCCTATACTTAGTGTCATCTAAATAAAACATTTTTTGGTTTTTGCATGAAAGCAGAAAAAATATTGTATGCAACTTGTACAAAGTGCTTTTTGCACTCAAAGTGTGGACAATTTCACGTCGCGTGCAATAAACACTTACTTTTTGTACTTGTTGCATTAATATTTCTACAGAAATGTTTTCTCTTTTTCAACTGCATGGTGACACACTCATTCTAAAAATTATATTGGGTGTTGCAGTATTCTGTATGCTACTACCACACGGTTAAAGTAACACGAATTAGTTAAACTTACTTATATAAAATAATGTTTCATTTCGGCACTACAAAGTATAAAAATTATTTTTTTCAAATTGTAAAACACCATCCAATTTAAATAAAACCAGATGTGCTAATGCTTGTGTACATATGTCACATTTGGCATAATCGCCGAAGTTATAGCATGTAAATAAATATTTTCATAAACGTAACAGTTCTTTTCAAATTTTTACGTTCTTGTAAATTTTTTGTACTTAAATTTTCATCTAGAAATTAAAAATAAATAATCGTGCTTATTTCAAATTTTTCCTATTCTAAACTAAGTTTATTACAAATTTGAATTTTATATGAACTTTTTGCATTAAAACTATCCATTCCATACAACAAAATCTGAATTTCAACATTAATTTCTTAGTTTAAAATAACTAAATTCTTAGCTTTATTAATAATTGAAATCTATTTTCCCCTAGAATGATGTATTTTAATGGCATGTAATAAATATATTATTTTTACAGAAAATGACATTCTCTCAAATTATATTTATCTAACTGCTAATAAAAAATTATTAACATACGACTGCTACGTAAAAATAATCTTATTATCACACTGTCACTAAAAAAAACTCTCCTACGACCAAATTTATTCAATATATCTTTTAGAAAGGACTCCAGATTTCATTTAAATTGAATACATTATTTTTGAACTATTTAGAAAAAAACTTAAAAAAAAACTAGGGTTTAAAATGAAGAGAGAACAAAATAAATAGGCACCCTAGAAGTTAATTATTTTATATTCACTCTATCTGAAAATAATTGACAACTATGTAATGTAAATTTGGAACTAAGAAAGTGCAACGTAACCGCTTAAGTTCAAATAGAATCAGGCGATGAGAGATACGAAGTAGGCAAAGATGTAAGGGAAGTCATATGGTTATAATATACCAAACGGAACAACAGGTTGTACCAGTGGGAACGATTGCATTTAGCATGGCCTCTTAACTAAAACATCTTATCTTGACCTCGTATCGTAGTTTCATATTCACCTAATACTCGCACACCCTGTATAATATTTAAAATTAGTACAGGCAACCGAAATAAAAACATATATATCAAATATCGATTTGTTATAAAATTGCATACCTTTAGATGTACTTAGAGATTTCAGTACCTGTTTGAAATCAGTGACATACTGTTCTGGAAGGTACTTTAACCCCAAAGGAATGAAAAATATTCCAAGTATCATAAAATATATTAAAAGGTAACCAGAAACGTTTCCTGCGACGAAGCTCATGAAAAGACATACCATTGACATCCCAAGGCAAAACTAAAATGACTCAATTAAATAATAAAAAAATCTACTAATTTCTGCTTACGGATGAAGGGCTTTCCTTGCGCAATGACTTTAAATTTAAGATAATATCATAAAACGCACATGATATCTCATCAAAAGTTTCCAAATACTGTCCTCGATACTCTGCACATTCTTTGGTTTGAAAATAAGTGTCCCATAAAAACCCTAATAAAATACTAAAGAAAAACACACCAAGAAATTTCAGCTGCCAGTGTACTATTACCCTGTAAATAAAAATGCAAATATATTTTACCTGCAATTAATTATTACTCAAAAAAATAATTTATTACTTACCAAAATATAAAATTAAGTATCAAAAATACGACTAGTGTGAGAGTATTATTCTCCCAACTAAGAATTTTAAAAGTTTGATCCAAATAAACTTCATATCTACTCACTTCCCGTTCTTTGTTACTTTCCTTAATTCGAGAAAAAAATATATTTGTTAGTGACCGAAATTTCTGAGTTATATATTCCATTTTAAAACTAAAAAACAATTCGATTCAATAAAAAAAATATACTGAAAAAAGAGCCATCAACCACCTATTTTTAACTTGTGATTAGACAAATATTTATTTATTTAACTGAGAATGTTGAACGATTGTTATGATGCGACTCCGATCGATATGAACTGCGCACATATTTATGTCACTCAGGTAAGAAGTTTAGTACGGAGTACGGATTTTAGGGAACAAATATTTTTCGCCTAATCATTTTCATTTGTACCAATTTTTGCAAAATAGAAGAAAGTCAACGACAGATGACCAGTGACCAGTAATGACAGATTATAGAATAGAAAAACAACACAGATCCACAGACATCAACTTCCACTCCACACCACAGAAATCATAAAATACATAACACTCCAAAAGAGGAAACGAAGATAGTCAACCTATGGAGAAGACATGATAGATACTTAAAGCAGGTCCAAAAACGTAAACGTAGATATTATTAACAGCAACGCGTGCACAGTGATGATTTTTCGTGCCTGCTTCAGAGATCAATGTAGTGTTGCTGGCAACATCTCCACCACCAGTTTAATTTCAGTGAAATAAAGATTTTATAAAGTTGGTTTTGTTTTTGTTGGTTATGTTATGTACAAATATTGATCCTTTGGATAGTTGAAGTTGAAAATTTTTAGCTTCACTCGACTTCAACAACGAATACAATTAATTTCATTGGCTGAAAGTCACGTGACTTAGTGTTGCTGACAACACGACACATAGCTAGAAAAAATATAGACAGCGTCCGTTCATGATATAGGTCACGTGACAGGTCTTACGGTCCAGAAAATGGATATTTTATTTGTTTTATGTTGGCGGTTGCTCAAATATGATGGGTGTATTTTTAATGTCATTAAAGAATGTGACCAATCACAGTGAACAAATGAGCTTCACGCTACGATACAACTAACGTAAATTGGCATAAAAACCAAGTTATAGTGATTCTGGAGCTTTTAGGGCAGCCATGAATGAGCGGTCGTCAGCAATATGACACTGGCACGGTCTATATTTTTTCTAGGTTTGTGCAACACTATGTCGTTCTCTGAAGCTGGCTTTATACTTACGTCCCACGCAAAGTTACGTGTACGTACGTATACCTTAAACACATTCGTATCGAAACTAACGTAATGCCGATTATAGCACAGTCCGTCGTCTTCACGTCGGTTCCTTTGACGTCGCGGTCCCAGATTTCGGCTGCGCATTTAGCCACGCTCATTCGCGCGCTGAAGGAGCACGGTGATTTTTCAAGAATTAGATTTTCTTCCACTTTGTAGTGTACATATTAATTTCATAAGTGTTCATTGCGCATTTAGCCGCAACGGCCGCAACCCTTGGATCTTTTACTCGACGAATTGTATAAACTGTGATTATAGTCCAATAGAGAAGAAATGTAGATGACAGTGCATGATAGAACTGCTGTTTTTAACAATAAGTAACATAATCTGATTTTACCATATACCAAACCCATCATATGTTAAGTTATGTTAGTGCTTATTTTTGATATGTGTTAACGTTTCAAAACCGATGCTTTAACATAACACCTAACATATCTGTGAGTATCATTGGCTTATACGTTTATGGTTAGGATGTTGCTAATAAACGTACAAGGAGTGTATCATTTTATTCCCATTCTGTGAGGTGACAACGAGTGAAACAGTTCAGAAAAGTGACATTTTAATACAACTGCAACCATGTAAAAATTTGAATGTTTAATTTGAACTGGTTTTAAAATAGCCCATAACTTTATTCAACATCCAGTTTTAAGGGCCTATATTTTTTTTGGGGATATTAAATTTATTTTGTTTTATTTTCTTTAACTGTTTTCGAAACACTCTGTATATTTTATGATTTCTATATTTCACACTAATGAAGTGTAAAGGTAGATTCGCAAAATTCACTAACCACTAGATAACGCAGAATTACTCCATAAAGCACATCCTCCCTGGCTAAAAGCTTTATAGTCAACGGCAATTATAAACAAATTGTTGTTCAACCTTACATCCGACATCTTGAATTTGAATTTTGTAGAGTAGTAGAGTAGTTTTGTTTTTGTTAGTAGAAATATGATTTTTGTAGTTTTTGGGTGTTTCATAATAAAACTTTCATTCCAGTTGATAAAAAAATGCATATCATATTACGACAAGCAAGAAAAATGAAAAATCGCGTTGTGGAATTTTTAAATGCTCGACAAAGTAGAATTTTAAATTTAATATTTATCGAGATTATTACAATACTTTTACACTATACCTGAAATTATTTACTTATATACTTAACCGCCTCATGCTTAACAAACGGTCGGAGCCATCAGCAGATAACCAATGAAAACTGAGGAATATTTTGACGTGACAGTCTATCTCGGACCATCTTTAAAAAAAAACTATATTTTGTTTTTATTTATGGGAATTTTGAGACGTCAAATGGCACCGATGGCTCCGACCGTATAGTTAATATACCATGTGCACAGTTTACCTCTGCACCGATCATACGACAATGCCACCATTGTAAGTTTAAAAATTACAGAAAACAGAAAAGCAAATAGAGGGGTATGAGAAATGACAAATTGGAAAAATTCTGTCATATTTACTTTATTTATTACATAATAGTATTATTAAGCACAACATTTGTATATGTACTATCAGAAGTTTTCTGTATCCTCCCATCACTAAAAAAATCGAATTAAAGTTATATATTACTAATTCAACCTTCACTAGGGTATCAAAGTATACAAACTAATATTTAAAAACTAAAAAGCATTACTAGAACTTAGTACTAATTTATACAACAAAAATAAAAAGAGATTAATATATTAACCTGGGGTGGACAGGGAGGACAGCAGCACCCAGGATTATTTGGTATTCCACAGGGCAAGTACACACATGGAGTATAAAACGGAGGGTTCCAGGCTGTACAACAAGGGGGGCCACATGTTGTACAACATAAGCAATTGCAGTTACAGGTAGAAGGTTCGTTATCCATTGGTACACTTTAAAATTTTTGCAAATTTTGAAAATTAATACTTTTTTAATTCTGCTTGTCACAATAGAAATGAAAGAATTGCATGGATATCTAGTTTTTCCTTGGCTTTTACATGCATAGATTACGTCATCTAGTAATCTCTATTTTATTTGATAGACTGATTTTGAGATAGTGACCCTTATTTACATTTACAATAAGGTTTATAGAATCGCTTCATTCGATACGACGACATGTATTGAATTGAGAAATAGAATCCGGAGCAGTTGTTAATTTGTCTTGAGCTTCTGACAATCTACTGTGCCATTTAATGACAGTTTTATGATAGAAATAATATATTATATTACAGTTGGCGAAATTCGCTGAAAGCTGATAATTTTTGGTCAATGAATATTTTACAAATTTGTCGTCGAAATATTTGATCTAGAGTAGGTAGTCAATTTTTGTGAAATTAAGTCATATGCTTTTGGTGGTAGCCACTGAAATGTCATTTTATATAGTGGTGGTAGTATTGAGTAAAAGAATAGTTCCTTATTCAATAGTAGTAGCTACGATTGGGTGTATTATAAGCTTCGTTCCTGTATATCTGGTGAAGACTATATAGCGTATATCAAACAGCAGTCGTTACCACCAACGGAAATTTAAAATTATTGTATGAAAAGAAAACTAGATATTTATTAGTAAAAAATATGTATTACTGTTTACATTTTTAAGTAATCAGATATCAGATATATTCATTCAACTTATTAATAATCTGGCCACATATTTTTATTTATACAGAAATTTGCAGATTTACATCGTATCTGCTGCACGGGTGCTGCGATTTAGCACACGATACGATCGTTGCTTGGCGCTTGATATATTGTGTTGTCTTAGTTACAGAGTAATCTATAAAATTGTAATTTTTTTGACAAATTTACCAACAAAATTTCAAGTAAATAACATATTTTACAAATGCTGTAAAATGTCGAGTGCACCAAATACAAATAATGGTGGAGCCTGTTGTAAATACGCAACTGGTGGCATTCCATTTGGTACTCCTGCTATATACATACCCTGCCCATGTATGATACCATGCTGCACTTGTTATAGTCCCTGTATTTGCGAACCCTGTACTCGTCGACCTCCTTGTTGCTGCAGCCCTTGCTGCTCATCGTAATAAGGTAATGTATACAATATATACAAAAATGTGTAAAGACGCAATCACAGAAATACTGATGTAATGTTATTATTTTACGCAAATTTTCAATTTATAAAAAGACAAAATATAACAAAATGTAGAAATAGTTAAGTACCTACATGTAGATACTGGAAGTAAAATGATAAAAACCCTTATAATTTACTAACGCGGGTAATACTATATCAGTGTTTCGATATTCTCTCTGATCGAAATGGATGTATATATAATTTATATCGTTTCCCCCTTTTTAACAAATATAAAAAACAGAAATATTATTCAGGGTGTTTGGAATATGAATGCCTTTATTTTGCTGTGTGATAAATTGTACAAAACAAAAAAATAGTTGACTTTTCAACTGTAACAAAATTATTACAGCAAACAGGTCTCGAACAACAACGTCGTAAAGTACATGTTTCCAGAACGAGACAAATCTTAATATTATTATTCTAATATCCAAAATATTTTTTTCAGTTTTCAATATAAAGTGTCTGTCTACATACAATTATTGTTACGTGAAAGTATGTTGCTGGAATAAATATCAGAAATAATCTTATAATAAAATTTATAATGTTATGTATATAATAAATAATACAGTTTTACTTATATTTAACTGTTTATTTTCTGTGGTCGTTTAAGAAAATTTTCTTATAAAAGTATCTACGTAAATAATAATTTACCTGCGTAATACAAAGGATTTAGCAGACACTATACGCTATAGCCATAGATTGAATATAAAGCTAATAGCATGTCCGATGTGGCACGTGGCTATGAATGAAATTCTTTATTATACAATAATTTTACTGTCGGTGTCTGAACGGATCGGCCTGATCTTAAAAACATTAAAAAACTGAAACGAATACAACCATATCTTCTGTTGATGAAAGTTCTGTGATGAAGAATTTAAACCAGAGGAATGGAATCCATTTCTCTGATTTAAACTTTATCGTTCTTGCTCTGTGGTGGCATAATTTTTTGTCAATTTTGTAACAGTTTATATTGCACAGAATACAGACACAGATCTTTTTTCTATGGTTTATACAGTTCGTCGAGTAAAGGTTCCAGAAGTTGTGGCTAAATCACGGCAATGTGCAATGCGTGCATGTGCAATGAACACCAATGAAATTCATTTGTACACGACGAAGTGGTAGAAAATCTATTTCTTGACCAATCACCGTGCCCCATGAATGCGTGAATGTGCGCGATTAAATACGCAGTCGTCTAAAAAAAAAAACGAAATCTGGGACCTCGACATCAAAGGAGCCGACATGAAGACGACGGACTGTAATAGACTGTGATTTTGTAGTGGCAATGGTGGTGGTGGTCGTACATCTGTCTCTGTCAGTTAGTGAATCAACTACAGATTGTGAATGTAGAAAGTTGGTTTGCATTTAGGGGTTAAATTTGTCTGTAGAAAAAGAACACCGCCAAAAGATTATTTTGGTACGTTAGGAAATGGCTTTAAATCTACAATATGAAGCGATAGGAAAAGGATTTGTACAACAATATTATGCACTATTCGATGACCCAACGCAAAGGCCTAATTTGGTTAACATGTATAATGCAAGTAAATGTAGCAAAATATATATGATATTTCTAATACTGAATATTTATAGGTGGAATTATCGTTTATGACTTTTGAAGGTGTACAGTTACAAGGATCTGTTAAAATTATGGAAAAATTAAATGTAAGTGTAATAATAGCGTATGATTTTTTTTTCTCAGAAAGTATATATTTTAGTCTCTATCGTTTCAAAAAATAAATAGGATAATAACTGCGGTAGACTCTCAACCGATGTTTGATGGTGGTGTTTTAATAAACGTGTTAGGAAGGCTGCAGGTAAGTTGTTACATACTTAAACTTTGTAGATGTTTATATTTAACTGTTAATAGACAGATGAAGACTTACCCCATGCTTATGTGCAAACATTTGTATTGAAACCAATAGAGGGAAGTTTTTTCGTACAACATGATATATTCCGTCTTGTCCTTCACGATACAATCTAGCCCATTAGCCGAGCCTATGGCAGTATGTATTATACTTGCTAATCTTGCACTATTTCATTTATGCTTGATAGTTGTTACTAACGCAGGTGTAATACTATTTCTAAGTTTATTACAAATTAATTGAGTGTTAATTTTTGTTTTACAGGACTGCACAAGTTCTGTAATACCAACCATGTTCTAATTAATACCAACATGTTCTTTTGACATATTTTACAATATAGTAATTTTTCCAAAAATGTTCATACCAGCAACTTTTAAGTACAATATTTAATAATTTTTATTAACTAAACATTTTTTAAGACATCCAAGCATGTTTACAATAATTAAAGAAGAGTGGGATACTTTTGTATATTTGGTTAAATGTTTTAAAAGCTACGCTTTGAAAGATGTAAAATGTTTATGGCATTAAAAGGAAGGAATTTGATCTCTGGAACATGACCATATTTTTCTTTCAGTTAAATTAATATTTGATTATCATACATATTGTCACGGATTTCTCAATCCGACTTTTACTTACTGCCAGAAAAACAATCCGTTAATTAATTACTTCTTTATTAACTATACTCAGTACACTACTGAACACTAATTAGAACTCAACTAAACACTTATTTAATTAATCGCTATCTAAATCACTTTGATATCTCCAACTAAACACTTCAATTCAGACTGTAATACAAGACTAACTTAATCGGCCGTTTATTTTTCTTTTATAGACCCAACGAATATTCCAGGTATATTCTAGCATCTCTAGATCTATTTTCTAGCATCTCTCGAACGCTTCTCGTCGTTTCTCAAATTTTCTAGTCCCGTCTCGATCCACGGCATTTTGTTTGTTTAACAGAATCGTGTAGGGGCGATCGGGGCAATCTTAGCAATTCGCGGTACCACAGTCGT
This sequence comes from Monochamus alternatus, assembly GCA_037114965.1. NCBI lineage: Eukaryota > Metazoa > Arthropoda > Insecta > Coleoptera > Cerambycidae > Monochamus > Monochamus alternatus. The sequence goes on from CM073430.1 coordinate 24,551,810, forward strand.
CGATTTGGGTGTGAGTGGGGCAAATTCCGTGACAATATACTGTTGACTGATAAACATTCATTCTTCTATTAGACGCAATACTCATCAAACTCAAACTACAATTTATGTCAAAATGAACAATTTTCACTAGATGGAATTGAGTCAATCAAGGAATTTTTATTTTATTTGTAAAGTTGATTTTTACTTATTAATTAGCTACCTAATTGAAAGATAAGAGCATTCATATATCACATGTAATTAATTTTCTGTATCATTAGATAAATATTTGTATAGAATATGATTCCGATGGATTTTTTTTATTATTTTATACAAATGTAAACGACATAAGGTAACAAAATCAAATATAAATTTTAAAAAAATATCCTACAAAACATTGATAACCGTTCTTTGTTTTTGATTTTTTATCACTGAGGTTTCAAAAAAAAAAGAAAAAATCAAATTATTCAGTGGTTTCGTTTAGTGAAATGGTCATTATAATTTAAAAACTTTTTTATCAAATAAAAAAAATAATGTAACTATTTTAAAAAGAGCCTACTTATTGTAAAGACAAGATTCATAATTACTTTCTCTGTAAATCTGCTAATATACAAAGTATACTCTCGATTATCCATGTTTGCAAAATCAACCAACAAAAATTTTAAACACACACTCGTTGAGTAACATTTGAACGAATATCCTCAAAATTTGCTTGTTATATACACTGTCAAATACTTTTGGTCAATCCAGTTTTCTTTTTGCCTACTAGTGGATAATTCTGCAAACTGGGTTGCCTTTTCTTGTAAAATGAGACCTGAAAAGATATTTTGAGTTCTCTTTAATATGAACTATTTCAGTAATACAACCGATTTATTTATTATGGATACTTACTGCATTGAAGCATCGTCTGTTAAATCGTGTCGTCTTTGTAATACTTGTCTGTTGAATCAGCTGAATTTCAATCTAGAATTCTGTAGTACTGTAATGTGGCAACTCCAATGTTAGTATTTGGAAACATACACATCAGGCCATAAAAGTTAGAATTTTACATTTGATATTGTCATGGCATATTTACATTTTTCATAAAACTGGATACCTTACCTTATCATTCAAAATGGACTGCTGCTCCTACACTGCATTTTCACCATAAAATTAGGTTAGGTTGTATCAATTTATAAATAATACGTAAACAGATATTTGACATTTGTCATATTTTCTAAGAAACGTCAAATTACTCATGCAAACAATTGATGACTATGTCATTTGTATTGCAAACGGGCAATGGAACAGAGTAGATAAAGCACGGCTGTTACGATTTAGCCGACGATGATTGAAGCAACATTGTATACTAATATTGGCAGTTGTTTATGTTATCATCATAAGATACCTTGTTTCTTTACGACAAAAAAGTGCTACCAAGCCTATTGTCAAACATTGAATATGAATTTAAATTTCTTTCAGTCATTAAACTACCATAGAGAGTATTTCTCTTTAATTCGATAAGTTTTTATTCCATAATATGCCTGAGAATATAAAAGATATCAAATTCAAAATCATTGAAATGCACAAAGTGTGTATCTGCAAACAAAAAAATTCTGCTGGCTAAATATGCCTAATGTTTTTTACGTAACAAGTTCCTATGCGCTTTTCTTTTTGTTTGTATTTAAAGGATAATCAGTAATAGTTATTTATGTAACAAGTACTTTTTGTATGAGTTGCATACAATATTTTTTCTACGTTCATGCAAAAACCAAAAAATGTTTTATTTAGATGACACTAAGTCGAAAATATGACATCGATTTGAAGGTTTATGTTTGTCGTGATGACAAAACGCTGTAGTAGAATGACAGATGAATGCAATAAACATTTTATTGCACTATTGCAATAAAGAACCACTTTTTTCACTAAATATAGTTCAATAAAGTTTTGTTTTTTGCATGAACGTAGAAAAATTTTATTTAAATTTATTTAATATTTCTATGTTTTTCAGTTATTTATACAAGTCACATGGATAATCCAGAGTGTACTGTATATAAAATATTAACAAACCTTCTTCACTCCATTTAACACTTATACTTAAATAGTTAATGTACGCTATTTGTCTGGACAATTACCTCAGAATTTGTATCGTTCTTTTTTATATTTAATATAACTCACTAAACAGTGAACAAAAATGCATGACAAGCATGTAGTTGTTTGCTGATTTTCTTACAAGAGTGTGGCTTTAGAAGGATTCAGTTTTGTTCATAGCCCAGTCACAGACTTCCGAACAATTCTGCATTTTGTGGTATAACCATCAAAAATTGTAGTATTAATATTTTGGTCTTAAAATCACAAATAGAAAAAAATTGTACGTGCTATGTATATCACTTGTTTATTCTATGAACAAAGCTGGTAATTACGGTTTTCTGAGCTAATTTTTTTTATTTTTCAGGCAGATGAAGATCCCCCACATGCATTTTCCCAGATATTTGTTTTAAAACCTTTAGGAAACTCATTTTTCGTTCAACATGATATTTTCAGATTGGGAATTCATGATACAGCATAAGTCATCTATTATTGAATTTTTATATCATATTCATATTTCATGCAAAATTATTCTTAAAAGCTACACTGCATATACTGTTTCCTTTAATGCTTGTAACAATTTATAATAATTATAATTAAACTTATTTTCAAAAAAATATATTTCTCATATTTATCTAGTAATAGTAGTAATTCTCTTAAAAACGTGGTGTAAAATTTATAAAAAAAAAATATAGATGACAAAATTCTTCAAAGAAAATAAATAATTCCGTATATATCATATTGCTATATACAGGGTGTTACAAATTAGTAGGCAAGCTCCATTTTCAAATAATACAGGGTGTTAATATAAAAATTTTAAAAATGATTTTTATTGATGGCTCCGGTGATTTTAAGAGATATTTGTTTGAAATTTGACACATGGAAGGAAAGAGCAGGGCTGTAGTATCCACGGACCCCCAAATTTTTTCTGAGTATGCCTATGGTATCAGAATATATATTTTTAAATAGAGTGTGGTTTTATTCTATTTTTTTTTCCACTTTTATAAGACTTTGATGAAAGGCTGAGTTTACGAGATATTGCAACATTTCGCTAAGTATTAAATGATGAATATGGAACTTTTATTTAATAAGAGAGTAAAGAATATTTTGGAAAATATGTGGTTTCAGCTTAAAGTGCTCTCCATCATGTATAATTCATTCCTTTAGCTGTTGTTCAATTAGTATTGGAACCATATAAACGAAATCTTTCATAAAACTCCAGAGACTAAAGTCTAGCGGGTTGAGGTTGAGGGGGAACAATACCAATCCACCAATTAGGTGTTTAAATGTCTCTCAATGTATTGACTGTAATGCAAAGGGGCACCATCATGTTGAAGCCACATATTTTAACAAGCCATCAGAGGCAAATCGTCAACCATGAGTTTTGTAAAAAAAAAATTAAAATTTATTAGAATTTATGAAAGATTTTGTTTATATAATTCCAATACTAAGTAAACAGCAACTAAGAGAGTGACTTATTGTACAAGATGGAGAGCGCTTTAGGCTGAAATTACATATTATCCCAAATATTCGTTATTATCGAATATTGTATATTTGTGAAGATGGTACCCATATTGAACTTTAGTTTGAGTGAAATTTTTGCCTTTTCTTATTGTTTATGCCATTTTGTTTATTTCAATTTACTGAATAAAATGGGAATGACCACTCAATACTTAGCGATATTTAATTTGTTCCACACCAAAATCCAAAACATTGCAATATCGGTGGTGCTCTGGCGACGTCAAACGCATTACGAGTTAAAGTGAGGTCACCAAAACTATCTGAAATGCTTCAAAATACCAACAATGAAGTGAACTTGCCAGTCTATGCTGTTTCAGTAGTTATACATAATTATATATTTTTAAGGATACACTGGGAGTTTGATTAAGGTTGATGACCATATCTCAGGAAGTTTAGGATCTTTGGAAAAACGCTGTTAAGGAAACCAGCTAAGACAAATTGAAACAAATTTTTAAGTTTCTAATTCTATCGTCAGGAGACATCATTGCTATGGTCATGTATAAAAAGACCCTTCTCTAGGAAAATATCCCTATAAAAGTTATCAAAAATAAATATATATATATATATATATATATATTACGGTAGTCACTAGAGGCCTTTACCATTGACTTTTAGAGTTAAAAAGTCAATGCCTTTACTTGAAAAATTCTTTTCATTTTTCCACCGAAATTTTAAATGAAAATGATATAATTATAACATCTTAACAGAAAATAGATTAAATTTGCAACAAATATATCAAAAGGTCCAATTTAATATATTAATTAGAGTTATCGGTAAAAAGAATAGTGGTACCCCACAAACCTTAATGAAATGCAAGATATATTAAATATTACCATAATTTATAATTATTTACTGAAGTCATGCTGGATAAGAAAAAAATCCAATAATGCTGTAAAAGTTTTAATAAGTTAAATCAAAATTATAAAATGAGCAATTGAAACAGGTACAAACAAAATTTTAGCGTCTCGCTTAAAGAAAAAAATCCTTTCCGGTTGGAAAAAGTATCAAATCTGTTATGTCGTCAATTTTTTCGATCGTTTAGCTGACATTGTTATTCCTCTCAGAGATCGCATTGCCATAGCTTTGTTAAAATGTCTCTGTGGTTTAATTTCCTCAGAGCATTCAGTAATATTGTCAACGGATGACAATATTACTAAAAGAACTCCTAATACCTACAATGGTGTATGTTTAAGCCATATATATTACCTAGAATCGTTTATACTAACCAGACAAACAATGATAACCAGAGTATAAATGTGTATGGTTGCTGCTGGCATAGTCTCCATTTCTTTAAGAGCTAAATGTGCTGGCTCAAATCCAGGATTTAACTCCAAAGTATGCCTTAAATGTATAGAGGCTTCTTGATAATGGCCGTATGCCTTAAATATTTCTCCTAATGTGAAATACTGCTGCCAGGCGCCTTTTTCTGGTGGCTGGACTTCGAGAGATCTTCTTGTTAAATAAATAGCATCGTCTAAATATTGCAGTGAAAACAATACCCTGGCTAAGTTCAATAATACCTCCGCATTGTGTGGAGAAGCTGCCAATGCTCTTCTAAAACATTCAATTGCTTTACTAGCATCACCTTTTATTCTCCAAAAATTCCCAATTTGGTTGTAAAGTTGTACAGATTTTGGTTTCTAAAATATGTAAAATAAGTATTCAAATGTTCTTGTAAATCTATTTGATTACCTCTCTTTTGGCTTTCTTAAGTTTACGCTCTAAAGCATCGATATCTATTTCATCGACATCATTTTTAAGTCTTCCAAAATTTTTATTAAAATATAGAATAGCTTGTGGTTCAGGCACGCTAGGATGTCTATTCCTATTTAGAACCCCTACCAGATTATCATAATATGTAAAATTGACAGGTTTGCCACAGTCTAAAACTTCTTCATCAGTTCTCGATTTTAAATTCTTTACTGCCAGTTGAGTATCATTTTTTGTATTATTTCTAAAATATTTTATATGCTAAGTCATTTACAGGCAAGTAAATATATTTATACTTAATTTTTATACCCTAAATACACCCAGAAATTTTAAAAATTCTCAAAATTTGTTCAAGTTAAAATAACCTTTATCATAATAATTTACATAAGACTTCGATCCTATAATATTCTATACTTTACTGAAGGTAAACGCTCATTTAAAAATAAAAATTTATTAACGAACTTACTCGAGTATTATAAAGATAATTGGATACCTACAATGATTAAAAAAAAATTGTATAACACTGCTTACTTTCTGTCAGTAGTACGGCAATTCATGCAATAATACTGTACAGCTTGTTTAACCCATGACTGACCAAAATGTTCGGTAGAAGTAATTATGTCAAAAAGTGGATCATCTAATAATCCTTGGCTGGAAGTTTCACTTGAATAGGATAATACAGAATGAAATGGATTAGCTTCTATAATCTTAGTCCTATCAGAGTTCAATTTCCATAAAGTAGAAGTCTTCGAATTTACTATTATCACTTCGAAACACAAAATGTAAAAGAACACTGCTACATTTTGTGAGTCTCGACACATATTGACTAGATGCGTTTAAATTTTAATATTCAAAATGATTCAAAGAGAGTACATAGCTGTATTCCACTTTTTATAAAAAGTAGAGATGAACCAGGAATAAACAAAAAATATCAACAAATTAATTTCTGTCAAACATGTCTTTATAATTCTTCTTCTTCTTTTATGAAGAAGAAGAATTATAAAGGCTATCTACCATAGATTAAAATTTATTAGAGAAGGGAGATTTATGGTCGTATTCCAAATATATAGGTACGTTGCACATAAAGGGTACGTGTCGCGTATTCCAATTAGATCGTATATGTATACAAGAACTACGCCGTGTCACTGAACTGTACCCAAATAAACTACCGGACACTTTATGTAGGATTACTGGGATGTTTTACTATGTTATTTGTTGTGCGTTATATGTATATTTATGTTTTTATTGTTTTGTTTGCTTCTTTCGAAGAGCGCTTATTCCTAAGTTTTAAAATTTTAACAAATACGTATCGTTGCGTTATCTTTCATCAGCCTCAGCCCCTATTCACTAATATGTCCCCACGAGTGTCTGTTGCGTAGCTATATGTATATTCTGTGCTATAACATAACCTCAGAAATACGTTGACGTTTCCCTTCCGAAGAAAGCGCAAATTTTCTTGGTTTATAAAAATACTCAGTGGCTAACAGTTAGCATTTAATTAGCGTTTCATTCAGTCTGAATTTCTTACTTAGCCGCTCAGTGGCTGACTTCGTCCGATGGAATACACCCAATATTAGAGAATTTAAGTCGATTGTTGATTATCATGATACGTAAAACGTGTAATTTCACGTTTACGCATAGTAACATTTGTGCTTCAAAAATGAGTTTAATAGAGATGTGTCCTCGGATATGTCGTTCGCAAACGACCCGTTCGATTGAACCGGCTCCGACTCGCGAACGAAGTGAACCGGCTCGGACTCGCGAAAATTAACCGGCTAGCGGAATATAAATTAATCGGTTCTTGGCTCTCGGCAGTTCCGGCTCACTTACGATCCACGGTAGCTATAGGCACTTTTGCTTCTGGAATTGATTCAGTTGAATCGTTTGGTAATATTATTAATATTAAAGCATTCGTTGCCGACAGATATATTATTGTTTTTATGTACATACAAAAGTTATTGAGAGAGGTAGGTACTAAACAAAAATACAAATTTTTTGATGAAAATGATAATTACATTCAAAAGTAAATTTAAATTGCGACCTAGTACAATTTGTAAGATTTTAGTAGAATGTAAATTGCTTTACTTTACTTGCTTTATTGCGTGATCTCGTTCGCGAATCACAACATAAATCGGCTCAATTGAGCCGGTTCAGTGAACCGGACCATTTTATTGACCGAGAGCCGGTTTCTTGAAAAGAACCGAAGCGCCCACCGAGTTTAAGTAGAGTAAGTTATCACGGAATCATATTATTCAGAAACGATGAATATTACTTTAATCTACGAGTATTGCTCCTTCTGTTTGGTTAGTCTTTTATCAATCTGTTCTGTGCATTCGGAAGTTTTCGGCCATCTCCGGCACGTATACGTCTCTGTCTACGTTACACAAAGATCCGTGAGCCCACGTACATCCGTATCACGTAAACGTGGAAAATTCTAAATTGAGCATGCGCGACGGTCAAATTCTACGTACACATTTACGTATCGGACACAACTTAAACTCTCTATTACGCATATATAAGTAAACTTGAAAAATTTGTTTTCGGAACGTAAATTTTGTGCTGACAGTGTGTCAGCAGATTCCAGAACACAATCTGTAAAGAGTAGATCAGCAGCTGTAGCTTGCAGCCATTGTGGTTCACGTTCTGACAAAATGATGTCGATCATATGTACATACATACTTGTAAAGCCCTATCAATATTGTTCTTGTTAATTTCAATTTCTAATCTACAAAACTTTCACTTTATTCATTTTATGGTCGGTCAGTGGTCGCGCGGTTTAAGGCGTCAGTACTTGAATCGAGGTGACTAGATCGGAGTTGGTTCGAACCCAGCTGCCGGTAGACCGTATATAAGCTATATTCGTGGAGAGGATTAGCATCCTCTCTGCGGGTATGGTAGGGTGGAATAATGTTAGCTTGGGTCAATGTGAGAGATTGATACCGGTTGATATTTGACTACCCCCCTAATTAATGAGGTTTTCCAGGTTTCCCTCATTCCTGCACTGAATAGTGGTTACGGCCTACCAACGTAAGTCGTTCCAGGGCGCAAATGCGGCTTGCCTAATAATATGCCGCCCCCTCTCCCGCACAAGTCTCCGACTTCTGGGCTAATCCCTGTGATTAGAATGAGGGGTAGAGATATTATTATTATTATTCCAGTCTTTGGATAAGAAAAAAATAATTGAATGTTCATTTGCATATTTGCAAAATCATTTTGAAAATTAAAATTCCTTACATTTTTTCAATAAATGATATGGTACAATAAAATAACAGCCATAAAAAGTCTATAGATTTATTGGAACCGACAGTATAACTGTTTTTATAATATTTTAATGTTTAAATAACATTTGGATAAATTTTTGAGTTCTTAGGATAAATAATAAATAAACTCAACTGGAATGCTGACAGGACACATCCTAGAAAGTTGGGTATCTGAAAATATGTATTGAATTAGTATCAGGAACAGCTGGTAAAAGGGTCATTATAATAAACCGTGGGACCCATAATATGTCCATAAAGTAGGGCAAAATAAAACAAAATTTGGAATATAAAATAGGAATTAAATAAAATGTATCCGTAACGAACTTACAAGTAGTTTCTTCATTTGATTTAAAAAAGTGTGAGTATTTTAGGTCTTTTCCAATATATGATGGAATATATTTATCATATATTTTCTATAAATACAGACTTTACCATTCTTCAACAAATTATTTGTTACTATATTTTGCTGCATTTTAATTAAAAAATCTACATGCTTATTACAAACGTTTCACCTGCATGATTAAACACATAATTAATTAATACTACGTTCCAGTATGGTAAATTTCTGTATGTATACCTTAGTACTTACTTGTATGAACTTATCTCCTAATACAATACCATATATAACCCATTGTAGAGATACTATGAATGTTGCAATTATAAGGTGATATGGTAAACTATCAGTACTTTTTACTTTTATAACATGTAACAATGATGCTAAAGGGGCTGCGAAAAATAGTATGGTTACAATACAGCACACTAAACCCAAATTAGATTTGGCAGTATCGACGTTTTCTATATGATGTATGTATAACAACGTTATTACAAGAAACATAAAACATCCTAGGAACTGGCGAATAATAGAAGTCTAAAAAAATTAATCTCAGTATAATGTATCTCTCCAGATAAATCGATTTATTACCTTTTTAATACTGTATAAGTAAAATGTAACAACATATGCAAAAAATAATGTAGCTCCTACAGTATTTACTAATATTAAGGACCTGTCTTGTATTAAAAAGCCATATCTTAACCATAAACTTGTAGAAAGACAACCACTAACAAATGGAAATGAAGACATATCACCAGTACTTTTATTTTGTACAATTTTTTGACAAATAAGTCTGGAATTTATAGGTATTTAAAAATAATAAACATACTTAATAAACATAATAATAAAACTTACGTTCCCGTTAGGAATTGAAGTATTGTACAAATTGAAGCTGTGGTGGCAAGAATATTTTTGAAATCTGCGTCGTTCATGTTTTTCTTTCAAATCAATGTTAAATTCAAAAATATAATTACGTCCTTTGCATCGTCAATAAATCCATCTTATGTTTAATATTTATAGTTTTTTTAATTAAACATTAAAAATGTTTTCAACCTACACCTGTCAAATTTGCCAAATATACAGAAACCATAGACCACAGTATACTGAGCAATCAGTACGGAATCTTATAGCGAATTCGGGTGATTGCACTAGTGCGCACCAGTGCGCAACTGTCACGGTGCCGCATATTCGACCGATATTGCACGCCGTTAGTGCATTAATGTTTGTATTCGGATGAAAGAGATCTGCACGCGGGTTCATAAGTTTTGTATTCGAGTGACTAGTTTTCCACGCTCGGAGTTCGCACTTTTTGCACCGTGATTACCGACAGTTCTACTGTTGACATTGTTTGGAATTTAAAATTTATCCGTTAAATTCAAAATGTCCCATGGTATGTTTCTAAATTTATTATTGGAATCCGGCAGTAGTAGTGACGAAGATGACGAGAAGACTTATTGCTAGAATGTGAAATATCAAATTCATTATTTTGCAAACAAAAAAAGGCTAAACTGAAAAATTTATATCGTGTCACACAAGATCATTCTCCCGTCCTCATTATCTACAGGCTCCCCGTTTTCGTCTGTTACAAACTCCTTAAAGATAATATTTTCAAACATTTCTATAGTTTCATTGCTTATCATGAAAATCTTATTATTTTTGCAGTGCAATATGATAGTTGTAGGTTAAAATCACATAAATGCAGAAAACAAAAAACCTTCAACCTGCTTTACCCGAACACGATTTGGAGCAGAACTCAGAAAGATCAAATCGTGCCGGTGCAGTCACGTGATCGGGGCCATGCGCTCGGAGCTAGAACTAACCTCGCTCGGAGCAAGTGCGAATTTCATACGAGCTGGCACGGAGCAAGTGCATCTCTCCCGAATTCGCTATGAAATATTAGCTTCGTTCGTGAACCCTTCACAGCGTGTAGTGCAGTGGAATTTAGTGTTGCACTCCAATAACAATTTTACACCGCTCAGATAAAAAATTTGGCCGTTCGTAAATTTAACTTAGGTAAACTGGCATAACCTAATTTCCAATCCTGTTTTGTTTTTCTTAATAAAGTGTAAATTTTTGACTGGGGCACAAAAATCTCTTTCAGGATCATTTATACCGAATAAAGTACCTAATACATAGTATCTTTATTTGTACATATCTTAAAGTTAAACTAACCTAGGTATCATCGATAATTACCACTAAAAACAAATTTCTATCCCTGCAATTCCAGACAAGGTTGTCCGTTATTATACTGTAAATATGCCTCTTTGCATATTTCTGCGACAAAACAGAAAATCCATGAGGTAGTTTTGAGCTTATGATGTTTAAAAATATCTACCAAAAAGGGAGTTTTGTGATAAAAATTTCATTTCTGCGCCACAAATATACTACACTACACTTTTACACCACCTTATTAGCCAGTGTAGTAGTGTCTGCACTATTGCACTACATTGAAATTTTCGAACACTTGTATTATACTTGCACTTGACTACACTGTAATAAACGAACAACGTATTATTACACTAGTGTAGCAGTGCATAGTTTACGAACAAAGCTATTATTACAATATTTCAGTCAACGAAGGAATACTATTATCTCAGTACATACCACTGGAAAATACAGGGTGTCCGGAAAGTAATAGGACCCAGCTTAAACATAGCTTTCTGTGATCAATTAGAACCGATTCAGACAAACTTAGCTTAGTCCAAAAGTCCTATTATGGTACGTTTGACAGAAAATTGTGATGAAGAAATTAATTTTGCGTAGAAAAGCTATACCTGTTCTTTGTTAATAAAATGCCCCGTTTTCGCGTTTGAAAATTTGCGCACATTAAAAGCATATAAATAAATTTTCTAATTCGATCAAGTTATCACTTGTCAAACTGACGTTGTTACGATTAAATTAGATAAAATTTGATCAAAGCTTGTCAGATTAATATTATTTGTTGTACTGAGTTAGTAATTATCGTTGTGGAAAGTATAAATGTAATGTGTAAATAATTTCAAATTATTAAAATTATTTCGTCAAATTTTGATAACATGCCTCGACATAATCAGTTTTCCAACTCAGAAAAGGCAGATACGATCGCTGTTTATTGTCAAAATCAATTTAATGGAGGAACTACATCAAGAAGATACATTTTTTTTATCGAATACGGCGTATTGTATCAACATGGAACAGGTATAGCTTCGCAAAATTAATTTTTCCATCATAATTTTCCAAGTGTATAAGAATAGGCCCAACAAAAAAGATACGATAAAAATGAGTTACTAAAAAAATGTCGAGAACGCCCTCTACGATATGCGACACCACTTACTCCTTCGCAATGCTTATACTTATCTCAAACATAACTGTACCAAATTTCAACATGACTGGACTTTTTGTTTCTTTCCGGACACCCTGTATATGCCTGGACATAGTAACAGCGCTTCAAGCGGTTGCGTCAAGAATTAATTATTAAATGCGGGAAATGTATTCTATTGTGTGTTCGAAAAATAAGTATAGCTATCCTCTTTTATTTGTTAAAAAAAAGCTATACTCTGAGAACATGTGAACGCAGTCACCTAAAAACGATATAATAATAACCAAAAATAATATATATGTATAATATTTAAGGAGATGCTACTGTTTGTATTGGTCAATTCACTTAAGTAATTGATTAATAAATTTATTTTGGGTTTAGCTCAGTAACACTAAAGTATTGATTTATGACGATTTCGATTTATATGCACTGAGAACGTGTAGTGCGCACTGACATAACGCAAAATTTGATACGAGTGCTATTAAATTTTGGCCGGAATACTCCGAGCATGCAACTAAATCGAATACGCATCAGATTTTAGTGCACACTACAAAGCCGCATTATTTGATAAAACGTTACCAAAATTAAAATATATGGATCTATAAACGCTTAAAATTGAAAAAATACGCACTAAACGCAGAAGAAAAACAGAAGTATCAATTATTGATTATAATAAACTATTATAAAAATGCAAGAATGTATGCGTTTCAGCTGTTTATAGTTTTTTTTTCCAAATTTGTTTTTTTGGATAAACACTGTTTTCTCAAAATCGTCAATTATAATAATGTACATCAGTTTTTCTGCTTAATCATTTTTTATAACTAAAGACAAAACAAGTAGTACAAGCAGTAATTAAATAAGTCTAATTATTATCGATTTGCTACATCTTCCGATGCACTAGTAATTCCATAAAAATGTATTTCCTTTTATTTTGTTCTACATAACTATTATTAATAACATATTCCTCTTCAGATAAACTATCTGATGAAGAAAATAAGTTATTCAGAAGAATTACATTCAAAACATCTTATACTACCGCCACATTAAACTTGCACTCCACGATTGAACTGACTATTTTCTCAGTGCAAGAATATTTGCATTTTCACCGAATTCAGTGCGAACTGACTTCTAAACCGAACACTTTCCACCAGCAGAGTGCGCAATCAAAATGCAAATCGAACACAGAAGTTGGATACAGTGCGCACTCAGTGCAAAAGTGCATGTAAATCAAAATCATCATTAAAGTGGTCTCCAGCTCCGAAAATTAAAATATGTTCAATACACATTTACTTGCTGCTAACTGCTGTTACTTTAAGTCCTCTTTTAGTTGACAATACAATTGAGTCATTTGAAACATGTCTACGACGCACATATATCCTTTTTGGCAATTTCTCTAAGGGTTCCATGATTAAAATTAAGAGACCACTGATTAAAGAAATGCTTAATCCCTTATTACAAAAACAGTGCACTATACCTGACATCCACCAAGTACGCAATGCAATGGACAATTGTGTTTACAGAGCACAATTGCCTAGGTTGGTGTATGATGGTCTATGTCAGTTTTTCAAGTACACATCAAAGGGAGATGACCACACCGAGAGTGATTATATTGAATGATAGGATAGGCCAGCGTGTGGGCAGCAGTAATGGCCGGGAGATAGTCGATATATTCAATTATGGCCTATTATAGTGGGCCACGACGGCCCATCGTGACGTTTCTTGTAATCTTTCCATAAAGTCGAACAATTTTAATTATTTCAAAGACAATACAATTGGAAACCAAACTACTGTTCACAAAAACCTATTATATGTAATCAATTTATCTATGAAATATCCTATATATAAATAAGGACAATTTTTTTATATTTTCCTAATTACAAAACATTATAAAACATTCTTATTAAATAATATAAAATTAATTTTTATCACTTTTTAAATACTTCTTCACCTTTTCTTTGTATGTTTTTTCAATTACTGCAACCTGTGAAAATATGAAAATTAAATTTTCAATGAATTAGTTCCATAGAAATCATAAATATATAGAAGAGGTACCGAGTCAACCTACGGAGAAAACGCAAGCCTAATAATATTGCAGTAACTTAGCTTTTAGTTGTGACAGGGTAGCTTCACATTAACGGGTGGAAATTTCAAAATATTAATACTTTACGTCCAATTTATAAAATCATATGATTTCTATTGTCCAATTACAAATATTTGTTTTGATTTCAATTGTATGCTGAGATTAAAATGCAGTATCACCAACAGTGTACATTCAGTTTTTTCTAAATAGCTATTTTCTAAGCTCTTCCATAGTCTGACTATTTTTAAGTGTCTAATGTAAAGGGTTTTGGCCTCCTATATATTTTATGATTTCTATGATTAGTTCAACATTTGATGCAAAAATTTAAGTTAGGTTAAGTTCAGTTTAAGCCAAGTTCTTTCACTTATGAGTCATGACCTTTAGATAATTGAAATCAAAGTAATTGATTGGCTGAAATTAAAATTCCACCATACACCATTCTTAAATCCAACCAATTAACGGTTGCCATTTCAGGTTATATTCTGAAAATTACGGGCACAAAAAATTCACTTCCTTATTAAGATCACCGGAAACAAAAATGCGAATTTTTAATGAAAATGTTTCTGAAGTAAATGAGATATTTCTATACATCTAATATTTTTATTGTTGTTATACTGGGTGATTCAGTCATAATGCCACTAATTTTAAGGAGATACTGGAAAATGAGTAGAATATGCTACAAAAAATAATTAAATGGATATTTTCACTGCATTATTTAAACTCCTTTTCGACCCATTACTTGCTCACAAATCAGTGTGTGGTGTCAGCTTGCTTTAGTGCTCGAACATACCAAGAGCGCTCAGTTACCGGGAATTATAGGTTGATTAGCTTCTCTTTTAAAGGGTCGAACAATTTTATTTTTTTTTGATTTTCTGTTTTTATTAGGTGTTCTAAATATGTGATTAAATTTACTGACTGAGTCACCCTGTATATATTTAAATATTGATATAGAATTTTATACATTTTAAGTCTCTTAGATACATAATTTACAAGTTTTACTAATCTAAAATCTCGATTTCTCGACATACTTACTTCTGAATCAACATTTTTCATTCCAGCTAATATACTATCTCTAGATTTTTTATTAATTGTTTCAATTTTCAAACAATTACTAACAAATTGTTTTGACCAATATTTCCACTCCTCAACTTTTTTCTGCAATAAATTTTATTATACATTTATATTTTCTGACCTCAACTATAAAAAAAAATAAAAGTTTTATATTAGATTATAATAAAATACCTCTGCATCTGTTTGTATTTGCTTCATAAGTTGCTTATAATTTTCTTCACTCACAAGTGAATGCTTCTTAAGTTCTACATATTCTGCTTGAATGTAATTTATTTGAGAAATCAGGCTCTGTTTTTGATTTTCGAATTCATTAATTTTTTGAGCACATTCTGACAAAATTTTAGCAAGATGTTCACGATACCGAACTTCCTGATTTTTCATTTTCTCTAATTGTTCTTCATATAATTCGTTAGTAGTAGTACAAGCCTTTTTATACTTCTTCTCGATATCTCTCATTTTTCGTAAATATTCTAATTGTAGATCTTCTCTCAGTTTTAGTTCACTTTTCAGAATCTCTGCTTGAAGGCATTTTTTGAAATGTTCATCCTCGCAGTCTGAAACATAAACATCCAAAAATATGTAACTAAATAAGTGCAAAATAAAAATTAAAATTCAAGAACGTAGAAACGTAGAAGAATATTCTTAAATTTCATTTAATTTTTGACACTATTGTGTATATTTGATTTTTTTAAATTATATATTTTTTACCATTTATCAAAAGCAATATAACGGAATAAAATAATTATTGCTTCTATTGTAGCCCTCGTAAGTTATAAATAACGGGTCTAGGTTACGATTCAATATCCCGCCGTTTCTACCAGAGCGGGGAATCATGAGTTAACCGCCAATCCGACGACAGTGAGGTCCAATTTGCTGAGCCTCAAATTTCCTTATACATGTGCTTCCCCCTCCACGCGATACAGTCAAAGTCGTTTTCTGTCCTAATTTGAGGCCCGATTTCTGGCGCCTCATAGTCTCTCTCACTCTGTTTCCGGCGTTGGATGGCGTAATGTGTGTAACACGATTAACCAATTGCTTGAGTGTTAATACTTTTAATTGTATTTTGAATTTCCATTGACTACTACTGAATGTGATTTCTTAGATATTTTCAAAATGAGGTGGTAAGGTTTTGAGGACAAGGCAAGTATCAATTTAAAGTAGTTAAATAAAAATTAAGTTCATTATAAGGTAAGACTACATTTAACATATCCAATATTAATAGGTATATGGTATTATCGATAGGCTCATTGATAGGTAATAATGATTCTCTCTTAACGATATTTAGATTTTTAAAACAATTTCAAGATACTGAATTTGCAATTTGACCAAGATATACAACAAAATTTTAGCGTGCACAGATTTACTTTTCTAAATTCTACAAATTAAATACTTAAATGTAAACTACTGCTCTAAACAAATTAAAATCGTTAATCAAAGAATTTCTGAATTAACAGGCAAAGAAAAATTTAAAAAAATTTTTGATAATGCGAAAAATATTACTGAATTAGAAGTAAAAGGAGGTAGAAGTTGCGAAAAATTAGAAATAATTTGAAGCTATAAAATGCTATACTAAATTATAGATTGCACTTTCCTTTAATAAGGTACTTGTTTTGGAAATTTACACGATTTAAATTTCCTTGCTTTATTAGATTTCTCAAAAATTCGGAATATGCAAAAACTACAAATATATCCAAACGTTTTTGACAAAAAGTGAAAAGTTATAGAACGTTATATTTTGTACAAACGACGAACCATTTCGTAATTTAGAAGTTCAAAAAACGGTAAAAAAGTGCAAGGAATTTGAAATGGTATTTGCGGAAACATACAAATTGTTTTGCTTATTTTTAATAATTCCTCCAACAAGTGTTTCAATTTTATGAAGACATAAATAAATTTGCAAATTTAAAAGGCAGTCGATTAGAACTGTTTTATATAAAGTGAGTGTTTAATAACTGAAAAAAATCGAAGGATGAATGGAGGTAACTGAGAGATGCAGTACCCTATATCCCCTCCAATTATTTCTAAGTACGCCTGAGGAGCTTTTTCTTGAAATATCAAACACAAAATTTTCTTCTGATAATTTTATCTCTTTTGTAATTTTTTGTTTGAATGCACTGTTTTGAAGAAAAACGGCAATTTGTAGTGCCTATAAATCTATCATTCACTATCATTTTCAAGTGAAACTGAAATTTTGTGGATATACCTGTTATTACAATACCTTGGCAACTTAGCAAATCGTAATACTTACTGAATGAATAATTGCTAATTAAAAGAGAATGGATAATTTTAAATTTTATAAAATGAGAAATACTTATGAATTGAAAAAATAATATGGCATTAAAATCTGTAATACAGTTCTCTTATCAACCAAAAAATAGTAGTCTTAATTTTGTTAAAAGTGGAGGCAAACGAAAACTAAAATTTGGCAGTAGGCCTTTTCATATTTTTTAGTGTTCTTAAATGAATTAGGAAAATTTTTTTGATTATTGGATAAATATATTTTTTTCTATTCTAAATAAAGTTCCGATGTCATTTAATTTTTTAATTTATGGTTATAATGGTGCTATCGGCGAAGATCTCCATAATAAAAAACGATAAACGGGTCAAGGAATATTACCTCAGAGCAGTGGCGGCTGGTATTATATTTCAGGTATGTCATATCTTAATAACCAGACATGGGACCCAAACCAAACTTTAGTATATATGTACTGTGGCTATATAGAGAACTTCAGTAAAATGAGAACGATTTTGCAGTGTGCGAAAAAAAGTTAAAAAAAAGATTTCCAAATTGGCTTGTTTAAATTTTGAGAAACATTTTTTTTCATAAACTAGACATAATTCTACTGATAGGTTTCAGATTTTATTCAAAATTTTTAATTTTTGTTAAAGTTACAGCAGTTTGAAATTTAACATTGTATTTGTGATACATTATAAAAATTTCAAAATGCTATAAATTCTACAAATATTTTTGAATAAAACTTGAAACCTATCCGTAAAATTACATCTAGTTTATGGAAAAAAATGTTTCTCAAAATTTGAAGAAGCCATTTTGAAAATTTGAGGTGAGGCTCACGTTTTTTTCAATTTTTTTTCGGAAACTGTAAAATCGTTCTTCTTCTACCAAAGTTCTCTATATGGCCACAGTACATATACCCTAAAGTTTGGTTTAGTTCCCATGTCTGATTATTAAGATATAGCATACCTGAAATCTCACCAGCCGCCACTGCCTCAGAGGTGACGTGAAAATTTATTTCTGTTTATTATTTATTTGAAAATGGGTTGGGCCTCACCTCTAGCAGCTACCACGAACCGCCACTGTTTTTTACTACTTATTATTGTACTGTTAATATGAGCTAATTCTAAATACTCATGAACTGTTTTATACATATACTCCTTAATACCAAATATTTAGGTATTTCAAAGAAAATAACTTAATAGAGACAGGCTAATACATAATAATACATAATAATTAAAAAATAAACCTCCTTTTCCAGGAGTATTACTTAAATAAAAATGCAGGAATTATTTCATTAATTTGTCTTAATTTAGATATATAATTTTTTTATTTTAGTTTGAGATAATTATTAATGGCTATGAAGTTATTTCCAAAGCAAACCTATATACAGGGTGTTAACGATAAGTTTGTTACTTATATAGTTTTGTTATATAATTATTTTTGTATTCAAAGCTTAAAAAGGGAGTTACAGGGTGTTGCAATTTTTTTACTTAGACAAATTACGTCATAACACAAAACTGTAATTGTTCGTGAAGTCTTGACATTATGATGACTTCTCCTGTATGCACTATCATTTTTGACCACTAGTTCTGAGCACCCTGTATACTATATCAAATGTCAAAATTTGTAACCACCAAAACTTTTCCCTAAACCACTGGTATTAACCCTAAGCCTCATGAATAGCATTAAAATTGATATAATTTACACATAAATAACCAGTGATATACAACCTACAAAAATATTTTTGGAAGTTATGAATTAGAGCAAAATTCTTTTCCCACTCACCATTTCCCTCTTCTATTCTGCTCTGCTCTAAATGATTTTCTGCCTCCTTTAGTTCCTTTTCTAGACTTCGCCGTACCGCTTTGTCATTCATGTCGGTAAGTTTACTCTGTAAAGTTAAAATTTCTTTTTTGGCTTCTTCTAGTTGCAGCTTTGTTTTATGTAAGAGATCATTTATTTCATTTTTATTGTCTTCACTGATCTTCAAAACATTTTCTTTATACGTCAATTCTTCTTTTAATTTGTCTAGTTCAGATTTTATATCATTTTGATTTAGTTGCTCAACAAGTTCTTTTTTTTCTCTTAGTTTGTTTGTTAAATCTTCTACTTGAGCTTGCAGATACTTAATGGTTTTACTGGCATGCTCTAGTTGATTCTCATAGTCTCTAACTTGGAATTGATAAGTACACTTTTCACCTTCTGCTATAGTTTTCGAGCTGGTCATATCCTCTAGAGCATCTTCCAAGGCTTTTATTTTATTTTTTGCTTCTTGTAGTGTTTGGAGAGCTTCTTTAAGTTGGGCTTGCACATGTTGATCTGGTTCCGAACCAAACATAGTTTTAATTATATCTAACTGTTTTTTCCATTGCTCAATTCGATTTTCAATCCCGGTTTTAATATCGCTTTTATTTAAAGAAAGTAAAAAATCTTCCATGTCACTCTCCAAATTGGTAATTATTTCTGGATTTTCTTTATGGGACTTGCTTTTCTGTAGGTGAGCCATTACCTGATTCAACTGGTTTTTAAGCCCTTCATATTCATTTTTTATAGTATCTGTTTCACGTACCTGGTGTGACACAGTTTCAATATTTTCTAATTGTACTTGAGCTTGCCTTAAATCTAATTTTAACTTTGCATTTTCCTTCATTAATTCGTCGGAAAATGCTTTCAAATTTTTTACTTCGCTTAAGGAAACTTCCAAGTTCTTTTGCAAAGACTTAACTTGGTTTTCCAAATTACATTTGTCCTTTTCTGCATTTTTTATACTGACCATTTGATCATTCAACTCTTTTTTTATGTCGCTATCAATTTTTTTTTCACTTGTTTGTAATTTTTGAATAAGTGACAGTCTTCTTTCCTCGGATTTATCCAATTTTTCCTAGAATAATATTACAAAACATATCTAAATTAATGGTAGAATTTTCTTAAAGAAGAAATGACAAAAAGTCACAAATATTACTTTCTATACCACCCTGTATTTAAGTAAAATAATAAAAGCTGTAATAATATTTGAGTAGATTTTCATACTTTTATTTTTTCAATTTATTATCTTTTTTGTATATAAGACAGTAATACCTATATTGAAAATTGAAACATATTTAAACGCTGAAATGATGATTGATTGAGGTACATTAACAATTTAGGGGCTTTAGTACAGTTCTAGAGAGAGTGACCTCTCGTGGTATGCCAATGCATTATCCCCATATACTTAAAATCAGTTCCAATTACAATTATGACTGGATTAACATTATACCCAAGTTCAAAAATAGTAGAGATTGATTCATTTACAACATCTAGATGAGTAAGGGAGGTGAGGGTTGCAGGGAACAAGATTCTATAGGTGTGCCAATTGAGAAGGGTTCAAAGAACATAAAGTTATTACACTTTAACACATAATACACTGCACTATTTACATACACGCTATACTCACACTACTACTACAGTGCCTCACTTTCTACAATTAAACTAGTGGAAAGATATACTCAAAATTATCCCATCAATTTGGCATAACGAATAGAAATCGAGCACTCTGATGTGGCGCATGCGTATTTGATGCAAGCAGAAACTGTGTATTATTAGGTATGCTCTACCAGATATGCAGAACAATCAATTCAATACAATTTTATAGAAAAATATATGGTTTACACACATGAATCACTCTACTATTTTGAAGCCCGAATATATGTAGGTACGTTTTAAAAAGAAAAAATATAAAATTGAACTTTGAGTAGACATCTTTTATTGATGTAATCATTTTGTCTTTGAGGTACCCTTCCATTATTTTAACCTGCAAAATCAGCTTTGATAGTGTTCTGACGTAATTTCCGAAATTTTACCATTTAACCAAAAAGTAGATAGGTGGCAACAATAATTAAATAAAAATGTGAATATTAATTAAAAAGATAGTTTTCATTTTAGCTTTAGTTTAAATTACAGTTTGTTTATCTATTTACTTTATTAAGGTAGATTCCCATTTATGCGTTTTAACTAGGGCTGTCAATCTTGGGATCCCAAAAATTAGAATTTTCTGCCCCACAAATTCTAGTTTGTTTCCCGGGATTTTCGGGTTTGCCCTTGTCAATTTTATAGATACGATGCGTTCTGGCCACATAATAATTAATTAATACACAGATATTATATTTACTATTTTTTATACGAGGGTTTCTACTGATTAAAAACGTGGGGTTTTTAATGTAGCGGGAGAATATAAATTAATGCACACAAAATTGCACGAGAGTGACTTCAATTTGCTACCGACTAACGAGTACTACTCCTAAAAATCTAAAATTACCCCTCTTTTCTGCTAAGAAACGTGTGCGTGTCAGTGCCGTCTGGCGGTCAGAGGCTGAATTATAATAATAATGGTAGTTTTCCGAACAGAGTCTATGTAGCCATTTCAGCCAGGTTCAAGTACAAATAAGAAAGTTTCGACATGTTCTACTTTAACCAAAGAAACGGAATTATATAAAAATGGCATATCCTACAAATTTTTATTATCAATTTCACCTACAAATATAAAAGCGGAGAAGACTTTCTCGACGGATAAATTTCATATATATGATTATTCACATTAATTATAATATGTTTTTTTTTACATTTACATTTCTTTTTAAATAAATAAAACTTAATATTAATTTTTCATAATATATCGACATTGTCGACAGCAATACATCCTGGGATACAGGATTATAAATTTATAATCCCGGGATCGAAATTTTTTTCTGGGGTTGACAGCCTAGTTTTAACCTCGGGTTTTCACTCAGCATCAACCTCAAGACTTTTCAAGACACGTGTACGTTTTGAGTCTTATGAAAAACTCTGGGTGCTTCTCTTGGAATTAGAGCTTGTTCTATTTTTTGTAGCGGGTAATGAGTTTTTCTTGACATTACTATGGGTTAGTGACATTGCTTTTGACACATACTAGGAATTTTTTTTTTTTTTTGTTCTATTGGCATTACGTTATGATAATTTTGACGTTATTCTGTTTTTCATAAACATGTACTGAGTTCATAAGTATCAAAAATAATAAAAATTTAATTTTTTTGAGATATTACATAAACAAAAACCCTTGGAAAAATCCACAAATGTGTATGCGTGTAACATTTCATCCTCGACCTTGAAAAAAACTCAAACAGATGATGCATTTTCATAAAACTCCAAGATCAAAACCCTGGTAAAAACTCCTAAATGGGAATTGGCCTTTAGTACTACCTGTACCTGCAACTCTTTAACTTTCTCCTCTGCATTTTTCAGTTCTTCAGTCATTTGTTCCAATTGAGGCAGGCTGTATTTATGGGACAAGTTTTGAATATCATTCCTAGTTTGTAAAAGCATTTCTTCAATCTTCTCCTGTAAATCCCTATTTGTGGAGTTTAACGTTAATATCTGTTGATTTTTATCGTCTATTATTCTTCTATAATTTTGTAAATCATTTTGCATTACAATCAGGTTCTTTGTGTGCTCTCTATTGTCTAGAAATAATGCAAATAATATACCTAAAAGTAATAACTTGATAAAATATAAATGGTCGTACCACATTGTTGAAATTCCTTTTTGTAAATGTCACATTTAAGTTGCCTGTATTCTATTAATTCCTTCACGTCATTTTCAAAGTTTCTGAAAAAATTGGGGATGATAAAAGCTGTTGTGTATGATTTTACTGAATACAAATTTTATATCACATATACAGGGTGTTTGGATTACGGTAACCGCCTCCGTAACTTTTTTTATTTATCAATCGATTTTAATAAAGTGTTTTTGGTTACTGTTCACAGTGCATCACAATCATATTAGAATTTAAATTGACTCTAGATCTAATTAGAGATTAACCAAGTACCTACTGCAACTGTTGTTCCTAGTTCCCCAAAATGGTGGAGGAATTTTATATTTCAAAAGTGTATACGTATATATATATATATATATATATATATATATATATATATATATATATATATCAATAAAATAATAAAGGCTAGAATCATATTTGAGTAGTTTTCCCACTTTTATTAATAATATTCAATCTTCAAATATATAACTTTTCATTGTTTTATTGTAATATTCCTAAAAATGAAATAGAAAGTTAAACTGTCATTTTGGGGCAAACGACAACAATCGGGTGTATTGGGGTATTTGGTTAATCTATAGACTATAGTACTTTTACTTAGGGTAATTTGAAACACAAATACCAATATTGGTAGAACCAGTAATGTATTAAAAAAATATATTTAAATTCTCCTCACATTTTTCTTATAGTAATCCCCGCTTTTTTTCGAGAATGCACATCTTTACTCCTTCTCCTCTATAGTTATGTAAGTCATGTGCTACATAAGAAAATTTAAAAAAAATGTTAAAGAATGAGCGTCAGACGTACTTATTTAATGTCAACTTGCCTGGCAGCTTAATTCTCATACTAAATTTTTCCAAATTCTTATGTCCCCAGCTGTATCGTGTGGTATCAATAGAAGATGGGTGATCAGACGTGACTTATTTTTTTTTATGGGGGAATGTCAAAATTTCAAGTGTATAATGGAAAACTTGTTGACTTAAATTAATTATAAGATGATAAAGCAATCAGAGACATCATACGAAATGATTAAAAAAGAATTGTAGTTAGACTAAAATATTGTCATGAATGGTGGTTATTTTAAGCCACTCATTTAAACAAAATTACTCATACGTTATTAAATTATAACTAGGTTGCAAAGTTTTAATACCGATTTTCTCAAAACTTCTCTTGTGTACTTTATTGTGATTTTTTACATCACCTTATGTAAAAACAATATGCTCTTTCAAAATCAGAAAGATGTCGCTACTTAACCCTTTCAGGATGGCAGCATTTTAGGCTTTGTGCCATATAGATGGAAGTTTTGGGAGTGGCAGATAGACGACTGAGGGCTATATTCGTCACTAATCGAAAATAACTTGATTAAAAAAATCACAAAATAAAACAAAATTAAATGTATTTATTTGGCAAAAACAGGTATAAAAACAACATAAAAAATAAAAAACAGAACAGAAAAACAAGATATGGAACAAGATAGATATAAAAAAAAAAAAAATAAATAAAACAGTTTTTATTTTTCTAGTTTCACAAATAAAGTATAAAAATAACAGAAAAGGTCACGACGTTATGCACAGTCCGATACCACAACTTTCACCTAATTTTGATACGTTGCTGGCTGCCGTAAGTATTCATCAGTGTCGACAGTTTTGGGCATCCGTCTGTCCGACAAACAAAAACGAACGAAATGGGTCGTCGGTCGTCTGTGAGCCAAATCAAACTTTTATAGGCGTCGGACCCCAAAAGTCAGATGTTCAGAAAACAAATTAGCATCTGACGAATATATTCGGCACCCGTCTAACTGCCAATAATCTTAATGACGAATATGTATATCAGTCAGCCATACTGAAAGGGTTAAATAAATTATATTATTGTGATTTTTTACATCACCATATGTAAAAACAATATGCCCTTTCAAAATCAGGAAGATGTCGCTACTTAAACAAATTGACGAGGAAAAACGAGGAGTATATGGAACGGACGAGAAGAATATCAAAAAGGCAAGTTTTGAAAATAGACATAAATCGTGGTAAAATATACAGGTTTGAAGAAGTAGAACAGTTCACATATTTAGGAACTATATTTACCAGGCAACCGAAAATAGGAGAAGTAATCGAAGCCTGAATAATGTCAGGAAATAAATGTGTAGGAGAACAGAGAATGCTGAGAAATAAAAATATTTCTAGGCAAATAAAGATAGACTATACAATACAGATGTAAAACCAGTAGTGAAAAGCTGTTGAATAAAGCAAAACAAACAACACTAGAAGTGCGAGAGAGGAAAATCTTAGGAGGAATAAAACAGATGACGGGTGGAATATTGAGAGGCTAGAGATAAGAACACTAAAAATGGTAATTACATGAACAGTTGGGGGTAAGAAGAGGTGAGGACGACCAAAGGCAAGATGAAAAACAGAGGTGGAGAAAGAGCTACTATAAATTTGACAGATGGAAGGAAAAAGCAAAAAATTACATGAAGGATAGTCAACCAAGCCATCGACCTTCTAGGTTCACAGAGCTAGATTTATATATAAAAAATTACAGAAGGTGACCAATTCTTAAATATGGGACACCCGGTATATTTTATATGATTGTTTCGATTTCTACCTCTATGTACTCCAGTTACTTACTTTAATTTACTGTTTAATGTGTCTATCTGCACTGATTTATCTACTAATAATCTTTTCAGTTTTTCAATATGTGCCGAAAGTGTACTGTCCTACAAGTTAATTAATTTAGATAAATATTTATTTATTAATAAATATTTACCAAAACCTCTTTTTGATTATCTTCTTCAAAATTGTTACTATTGGTTTCATTAAGTCTCTCTAAAATATAAAGTACCATTTAAAAACTGCTAACTAAACGATACTTACATAATGCACTATTCATTTTTGAACGCAAATTTGACTAGTGTCCTATTTTATCTATTAAGCTATATTATATTTTGATACCCTGTAAATGACGATTTTCATTTGTCAACATTTCCACTATATCCAACAAATTCTTACACTGCCGCTGAGCGTCGTCTACTGTTCTCGTCAAAGCATTAATAGTACTACTATCTGCATTTTCATTCTGTGTCTTTTGCGCTATCAAGTTATGTAAATCCTGTTTCAACGATATATTTTCTTTTTCCTAGAAATTAGTTACCTGTAAGTAAAATACATCTATTTTTTAATCAAAACAAACCAAAATTTTTGTTGCTTTTGTTTGTTCATCTAAGAGATATTCCAATTTAGTGATTTGTTCTTGATGTGCTTTTTGAAGTTCCGCTGAATTGAATCGTTTTGCTCCTATACTAAAGGGACTAGAATCTGCAAGTTTCAGTTGTAACTCATTAACAGTGGTTTGGTAGGTGCAAATCTCAATTTTATACTAAAACATAAAAATTGGCTTAATGGTTACTCATATATGCACGATACAATTTTTAGCATAAAGAATGTTAAATAAATATTAATATATAAAATATTTATATTTCTTACGTTTTCAACTGCCTTTTCATAATCCTTCAATTTTAAATCTTTTGTAGTCAGTATATCTTTTAATTCTTTTATGTTACTAGTTTTTTCAACTGAAAAGCATATTTTAATTTATAATTCAATTTATTAATGGAGCTTTCAGTATACCTAGTACATCCTCCATACTCTGTAAAGAAATTTTTGACTGTCTCATTTCTGCCTCCGATAATAACAACTTGTTCTTTAATACATCAATATCTTTCTTCGTCTTTACTTTAAACTCATTATACTCTTGCCTGAGACTATCTAGTTCCCTAACTCGTACATCATACAAAACTTTTAATTGCTCGTTTGGGTCAGAAGCTTGTCGATAATTTTGCTGTATCTCGTCAAGTGATATGTTTGTAGAAGAATTTACAGTACTTTCATCGTAATTGAAGTCATCTAAAGCTGCTGTTAATAAATTTTGCAACTGGAACGTAAACGTATAGTGTATACTACCAAAAAATAAATCATATAGCTAACCTCTTCCTTCCTTCGTTTTTGATCTTCTATATCCTCCTCTTCCTCATTATTTTGAGAGTTATTTATTTTAATATCCGTACCTTGAAATAAACTTGTCGGATTATCCATTCTTATTTATAACAACAATATTTTCTTTATTTAAAATGTTTTACCGCCAATCGCCAGTATTCGAAATCAAACTGTCAACAACCTCTAACCTCTTTTATTATTCTTCTTCTTCTATATGTTCCCTTAGTTCAAAGACAAGTCGTAGTACGGACTGCTATACTTTTTAGAAAATTTAGCACCTATTACCAATATTAATGCTATTTTTTGCAAATAACAAGTATTGCTCCCAAAAGAGCTTTTTGGAGATGATAACCCAAGATTAGATCAGTCATAGACCTCTAAAAGGTCTGTGCTATCAGTACATCAGGTTCTAAATAGGAATTACTTTCTCGATATTTTTTAAAGTTCGGATTAGTTTGCTTATCCTCCCACAATAATTTTTAAATTGAACATATCATATCCTCATAGCACAAGTATAACATAACAACCACTGAAATGTACAATATGGAATGCGTTTATTTCATTTGCGCATCCAAATAAAGATGCCAACCTTAGGAGCAGACAAAAGGAGGCACATGAAACTCATCAAAGACATACTTCATTGGTTATGTATGTGGGTGCGAGAGGGACAACCATCTGCACGTGCGATATGAATTGTGTTCTTAATATCCCATTATTTTGTTTGTAAACACGTCATTGGTGTACAGTGTGGTTTCTTCTTTTATCTTGTATCTCGTTAGTGTTATTCTTTGTGTATTTTTGTGGGTGTTATTGTTGGAACATGTCATGTTTTATAAGGGACTGTAAAATTAACCAGCATATAGCACGAATTAATTCTTCTTATTCAGAATTCAATTTCATTTCAATTCACAATCAGCTAAGCCCCTACTGCTCCGCCATTGCTAGAGGCACAAAACAAAATATGGCGCTGATCATGAATAATCCATTCGCGCATATTTCAGTGATAACAACACATAATAGCACATACATAGCACATAACATAACAAAACATATCTATAAGTTTTCGGTTTTCAGATATTGTTGTCCAGTAAAGTTTATTTCTACCAGCTCTGGTGAAAATAGATAAAAACTTATTAATTCTGGATTTTTCTTAGATCATGAAAAAGCATCCATGAACTGAAAGGTTCGTCAGTTTCTTATATTTGTCCATAACTGCTGAAGTTTTCCTATTTTCTTAAAATAACTAGTGTTAAAAAACAAACACTAATCACTCAGTTTTAAATAAAATATACAACAAAATGTCTCACCATAGTCTGCTAAATCGCATTGCTTTTGTAACACTAGATTTTAGTTTAAAAAATCGTGGATTTAGCAGACAGGTCCCATAACGCATCGACTACTAAATCGAATACAGTGTTGTTTTAGGTCCATTTTATTTTGTACACCATATGTTGGCTAAAATGTACAACTTTTGGCGCCAAAGTACAACTTTAAAAAAAATAATTTTCCGAAGTAATTTAGCTAGTATACTGCTCAGATTTTGTTGTTTATGCTAATTAGGCACAATACAATTAGTGCAATTCATAATATAATTATTTTTATATATGTTAACATAAGATGGAGTAGTTAATTTGAATAAAAAGCCATAGATTTCAATCAGCATTTAATGTAGTACATAGATACATTATATGAAAGTAAAAACATCAAATATTGAAATTTCAAAATCCCCTGCATATTCATTCAGTAATATTATCTATAGTTATTTGATTGTAATTCAAAATATCTTTAAGCGGTACCCACCCTAAAGAACCACCTTCTATATTACCACAGTTTATACAGTTCGTCGAGTGAAAGTTCCAGAGGGTGTGGCTAAATCGCGGCTAAATGCGCCATGAACACCAATGAAATTCATTGGTACACGACGAAGTGGAAGAAAATCTATTTCTTGACAGATCACCGTGCCCCTAAAGCGAATGTGCGCGGCTAAATGCGCAGTCGTCTTTTGGTCGTCAAAAAAACGAAATCTGGGACCTCGACATCAAAGGAGCCGACGTGAAGACGACGAACTGTATAATAGACTGTAATATTACTAAGTTTGTCTTTAATTTGTAGAGGACATGAAACGTGGAACTAAGTGTGGCATAGATAATATAGAGAAACCACAGAACACTCGTCCTACTACTTTCTACTTCTTCTTCTTTCAAATAATTTTAGCAGAATATATCTTGCATGCATATTAACCCATTGTCAGTATCGTCACTATCAATTGTACAATTTTTACTCAATTTTGCGAAAGTCGGTACAACGTACAACCTAACAATCAATAGTACAGTATTTTGTACTATTGTACAACATTGAACAACCCTGATCGAATACTGCGATTTAGCAGACGAGAAAAGTCTCAACTTTTAACGCATTTTGCCAACTGTAATATTTTCTATAATTTTCATCAAAACACTGTCATTGATTGTCACGGCAGAATGACAGAAGCTCAAGTTAAATTTACTGACCCCAGATAATGATAAAAATAGAATATTTCCATTAATAATTTAAATAAAAATTATGCGAAATTCACAAGAATTTCTCTACAGGGGCGCGTCCCTTTTCTTTATCGTCATTCTCGAGTAACACGTCATATACAATTTACCAAAATTTTTTAAATAGGACAAAAAGGACCACTTAAGTTAGTTACTAAAAATAGTAATTTACTCCAGGTATGAATATTAGATAATGCAAATTTAATGAAATAGAAGAAAACATGATTTTAATTATTGAAATAGGATGCTCAACTTTTATTATGTGAACTTCCTCCATACTGCGCATGACGAGTATATTTCTCGGTGGTATTACTAATAGAAAAGGAACGATTTGGTGTAAATTCTTGGCTGGAACGGCTTCTCTGTACCGGATAAATTCTCGATAAAAAAACGCGCCTCCAGTTTATTAACCAATGACATAGTAAATACCACAGATAAGAGCTGCTGTAGCCATTTTGGATCTTAATACTTATTGCAAAATCTGACACACGGCCAATGATCTGATAGAATACATAAAGCCACCTGCAAAAAACGACGTAGTGTTACCACAGTTTATTATATACTTCGTCGAGTGAAGATTCCAGAGGGTGTGGCTAAATCGCGGCTAAATGCGCAATGAACACCAATGGAATTCATATGTATACGACGAAGTGGGAGAAATTCTATTTCTTGACAAATCACCGTGCCCCTTGAGCGCGCGGTTAAATGCGCAATCGTCTTTTCGCCGTCAAAAAAAAAACGAAATCTGGGACCTCGACATCAAAGGAGCCGACGTGAAGACGCCGGACTGTATAATAGACTGTGATGTTACCTGCAACACGTAGTCACGTGACTTACTGCTTTGTCCTCATGGACGCGAAATTTGGCGCGAATTATTTAATGGCGGGAGAAGTATCAACTTTTACCGAATTTTGCCAACTGTAATATTTTCACCATAAAACTGTCATACTAGATTGTCAGAAGCTCAAGACTTACTAACCCCACATCACCCCCACATGATGAAAATGGTGGTAATAGTCATGTTTTGCGAAATTCGTAATTCCCGGTGTTAATAATTTAAATCAAAATCTGCGAAATTCGCGACATTTTTTGCGAATCTCACGTTCGCAAGGATAAGGCTTTATGCAGAAAAATATTATGTGTCCAATACCAGCTGATCAAGTCCACAGTCCACCTTACGTCTCCACTGAAATGTTTCCCTCACCCATATTTATTTTCCTTTCAAATTATGTATATAATTACCGAAATATGTATATTTTTCAGAGCTATATGCAAAAAGCAAAAATTAACTCATTTTTGGCAGTTTTGGAATTAAAACTATAACTGGAAAAATAAAAAAAATGTTTGCAGAACAAAATAACTAATTGTCCTGTTACAAAAATTACAATTTCTCATTTTGGATTGTCATTTTCCTCGAAATAGAAATATATCAAAATATTATACCATTTATACTAATTTTATGTTAAAAATTGTCATTGATAGTAAATTATGGCGTTGAAAAAACTAAACTTATTGTAAATTAATTGTTTGAGCGGTTATAAGTGTGCCCTAATAAGCTTTCTATTTCTCTAAAATTTGTTCAAAAGTGCATTTATCTCGAACCTCGGATGACTAGAAATTAATTGTACTGGGTGACAAAAATGAGACTACATACCTATTTTCTAACATTTTCAATTGATACTGTCCATATCACAGCTAAATGCAATAATTATTCAGATAGATATAGGCAGGTTCAATACCTAAAGTACCTATATACCTACCTGTACCGGTATAGATATATAGGGTGACTCATTACTAATGGTACATAGCAGATTGTTAACGTCAAAATAAAGTAATTGAGCCTAAATGCATTATTCAATTGTTGCTCATTTTCAATCTGCAGGGTGTTAACGTTAAAAAAATGTTTTTGATTTTTTGGTATATTTTAAGAATGTAAGGACCGATTGTTTTGAAAATTTGTAGTCTTATGTTTTTTGAGGTGGCAATTATGAATATGCAGTGTTGAGCTAGTTATATTGTACTGTCGATGTAAAAATGTCATAACTTTTTGTATTTTACACTTGAATTTTTTAATAAGAAACTATTGAACTACCTTCAATTCTAAATAGAAAAAGTATACCGGTTACAAATCGATAAATTCAACCGTTTTTGAGATTCGGCGTGAATTAAATTAAGTATACCTTTTCTATTTAGAATTGAAAGTAATTCAATACTTTCTTATTAAAAAATTGAAGTGTAAAATACAAAGAGTTCATAACTAGTGCCCTCTAGTTGTGACCTCAACACTGTATGCATATTCGTAATTGCCACCTAAAAAAACATAAAACTACAAATTTTCAAAACAATCGGTCCATACCTTCTTAAAATATAGCAAACAATCGAAAACATTTTTTAAACTTTAACACCCTGTAGAATGAAAAGGAGCAACAATTGAATGAGGCATGTTGGGCTCAATTGTTTTACTTTACATTAACAATCTGCCCTTATGTTATGTACCATTATTAATGACTCACCCTGTATAAAGTTGCCACCATACAAAACATGTAATACAAATATGGCTCTTGACAAAAATACTTATTACAACTGGATTTGACTATTCAGTTTATTTCAAACGTCTACGTCTTGACCACTTTACTTTTGTTTATATTTTCTAAATTAATTTTTCTTCATTGTCGAGAAATATTGTGACCTTAATAAATGGTTATATGAAACAACTTTTATTAATAGGATTATCATAAATAAAGTCACATACTTAATATTTTCCATAAAATTTATGAAATTACAAGACAAATCACAAGAAAAAAATATATTCAATACTTAAGCCTGACTGAGTTGACACAATTATTAAATCACAGTTCATATATAAACTCTTACTATAAAAATCCTGATTTCAATAAATATATAGTTTGTAATAAAGAGATAGATAGTATATAAAATCTTTATAAATAATATTTAAATATAACACATATGAAATATTTATTTATCCTTTAAACTTAAAGCCAGGCGAACTGCCATATGAAAATTTACTTGATTTACTGTTGGGCGTAGACGACAATTCTTGATTACACAAGAAATCATCAATTTCATGGTTGGGTTCTTTAACATCGACTTCCATCGGTTCTTCATAAATTTCCTCATATTCTCTATAGAAAGGTTCGATCTTTTTGCTAGACCTAAAATTGAAAACAACAAAAAACGTAAAAAATATATACAGGGTGATTCAGTCATACTCTCACTAATTTCAAAATAGGGAAAAATAAATATAATACTTCCACACCATTATTTAAGACTCCTTTTCAGACTGTTATTGACCGTCAGCAGCAGGTCAACTCGGTTCTGACCTGACGTGATGTTGACAATTTTAATTATCCTAGTACCTACTTATTGTAATGTAATAAATGCTATGAAGTATTTTTTAAAAGCATGCAATTAACATACTGTTTCAGTTTAAAAAATATTTAATATTGAAGTTACAAAACTCCAACTGATTAAATTATAAATCATTTACATTTCATTACATAAATAGTGACATAAAAAAACGAATACTCATTAAGTAAGTTATTGAGAGAGGTTGAAAAGTTTTTCGTATTTAAATACTGAATAACAAAAAACCTTCGTGCTGTCGACGAAAAACAGTCCAAAAATTATCTTATTCAGTTATAAAAAATCTGGCAATCCGAATCTTGACCTACCATATTTAGGTCAATAAAGTGGTGTAGAGCTGCAGAAACGCAAAATCATAACAGAAATAAATAATAAATTTGCATTTTTATAAACACCCGGTGTAATGAATATGACAGATTTGAAGTGAGGAAACTTTAATAACCATGAAGTGTTAGTAAGACTGTATAATTCATATATTCGATCACGTCTTTAATCTGGAGTCTATTTTATAATAATAATAATGTACACAAATTAGAAACATCAAAAAGAATATTTATTAAATATTTAGCATTTCAAGAAGATGGAGTTTTTGTACTAGGAATAAACAATAACTTATTGCTGAATAGATATCATTTTTGTCTATTGTAAAGGTATTAAAAATATATATATATAGTCAACTTCCAAAATTGTAGAGAGTGACTAATGTTATAAACCTGTGCACAATTTATAGCAGTCAACACAAAGAAATGTACATACAGCCCGTATATTTTTCCTACAAAATCGTGTGCCGCATATCTCTGAGAGCATACCCGATTACACAGCTTCTGCTACGCATGCGCTGCAGTTAGTATATGTTGGTACGCGTGCGCTGCTGCAATTTGATTGGCTGTGACAAATTGTCAGATCCAACTGTTTCATTTCCTGCATTATCATGGACGAGTATACCGTTCCGGCAGGAAAAATTTCGGGTATATCTTTTCGTTAATTTAATTATGAATGTAATTAATTTTATTAGTGATTTGATCGAAATGAGGAATATCGGTATGAAGAGTTTAGGGCGCGAGGTCAAAATATGAGTAATAACAAAATTGTACGTGAATAGCATATGTGTGCAAATAAAAAAGTGGTAAAGAAGTACAACTGTGAAACGGAAAGTTATGGAAACTCGTGGATGGAAGATTGTATTTTTAAAATGAGTTTTCCAAAAAAAAAAAAAATTCTATTGCTATATCTTACAAGATGAAACTTAGTCCGTATAAATGAAATCGACAAGAGTATACTGATAGAAAGAACGAAATAGTGACATGGCGAAGAAACTATTTAAAATAAATATTAAAAAATAAGAATCTAAATCGAAGAATATATTAAATTTTGGCAAACATGGGCATATGAAGGTCATACGGAAAGCGGTACAATATGATATAATAAGTGTTAATGTGTCACCGTTATAGTGACAGTGCTAGTAACCAATAGTAAATAGTGTGTATGTTCTAAAGCCTTTTGTCCTTTTGAATGCGGAATTTGATCATATTTGCGCGATTTATTTAATGGTGGAAAAATCTCTATTTGTAACAAATTTTGTCAACTACCTAACATAATCATGAAATTGCCATGGTAGATTATCAGAAGCTCAAAATAAATTTATTAACACCACATAATAATGAAAAGGGCAATAATATTTGTAGTGTTTGACAGTTTCGCAAATTGCAATTGTCAAAAGTTGAGATTTTTCCGTCATAAATAATTAAAACAGAAGTTGCAAAATTAGTGCAAAAATGCGTGAATTTCGCGTCCACGAGGACAAGGCTTAAGTGGGTGGTGGTGGGCAATCGCCGTCCAAAAGGACGGCATTCTAATTTGTAGAGGATGACACAGGTGGCACATTTAAAGTAAATTGTTAATGTGTTAGGTTCAGTCAACGTTAACTTATTTTTGATAATTTTGTGTGCTTTAACTCTTCTCAAGTGATACGCTTAGGTAATCATAACACACATATCTTCCGTACTCATCTCTGTGTTGTGAATTAGTCACTCTCTATTATTTTCGACCTTGAGTAATTGATAATACAAGATAAAAACTTTAAATTTTGAAATATTCTTATTATTTTTATTATCTAACGCCTCGAAATTGATAAAAACAATTATATCACTGTTTCTACTCTAAAAATAATGGATGTTATGTAATGCAATTATTTTTGTCATTTTTATATATTTTTTTATATATGATCGCATTCAAATTTAGTACGCTTATGAAATGTTGTTCCCCGCACGCTTCCCCCGTCGCGCTAGTCTACAAGCTAGCGATTAGTCACTCTCTACAATTTTGGAAGTCAACTATAATTACGTTGACGACACCGAAAAAGCCTGGAGGGAAACAGGAGTAAGAGATCCTACTCGGATAGACTTAAGTGAGAAAATAAAAAAGTGGTAACTCATATTCATAATCAAAAGCAATTTGCATTATTTGCTGTCCACCTGATACCACTTTCAATAACAACAACAACAACAACAGAGGTGATAAAAAATAGGTATATTTTATCCAAATTCACTTTCTGTATAAAATTTTGTGGAGCTAGTTAAACTAGCACACGAGGGCATGACAAATCCTAAAATTCTGAAAATCCTTCTTCAAATAAATGAATTTTATATCAGAATTTAACAAAACACTTAAAGAATACTTTTTTAAAAATGCAACAATTTTTAGTCATCAAAAATACACAAATTGACATTTTGAATTGCGTACTAAAGGTTTGTCATTAGAAAAAATTATCACTTCAGTACTGAACATTAATGAACATGTTATTATGGTTTTAGTTCAACAATCACACACGTTATCAACAAAATTCTAGTGTACCAAGAGTGCCGTGTTACCAATTGATTGTCCAGTAAAAAATTTGTTTTTCTATTTTTTGTCTTTATAGGGCCTCCCGAATACGTGATTAAAATTAACGACATTATGACTGAATAAAATATATATAAATATTTTACCTTTCCAAAATATAAGGATCAAAGGGATAAAAAGCATCCAAAACATTGTCAGACATAATAACTGCTCCTTTATCATCTTGATAAATAACTGGCATGGTGTTTCTAATGTTATGCTCAATTATCGTATAACAATAAGCCAACTGGTATTTTCTTGTTATCGCCGCAAAATTTTGCACTACAGCTGGCTGGCAAACTCTCAACGGATTTAATCGACTCGTTACCATTTTAGCCATATTTAAACTTTCTAAGAATACTACATCTAAAAAATACAATTGAAAATCACAGTTAATGACACTTCAGTAATATAACAATCATTCAAATTCAAATTGAAAACTTACTTTTCTTTTTTCCTATGAAATCCTTATGTCGGAAAGAAACAATATAAAATAACGCTTGGCAAACACTGTAAAATACTGAATGAATCCTGACATCAGAATTAACACATTCTAATCCATCTTGATTTGAGTTATAAGTATGGATCCAGTTTGCCATTTGCTGTAAAGTTCCTTTTAATATTCTGAAAACAAAATGTTTTTTACAGTCTTTGCTTACAAATTACGAACAAATAATTGTTATTTATTGTAAGTGTTTTATTCATGTAAGAATGTTTAAAAATGCAAGAACTTTGTTCGAGTGTCTAATTTCCTCAAGTGGATATAACATGACTAAATCACAAATGTAATACTGTTTATCCACAATCAAAAGCTAAAATAGGCTGAGTTTAATTAAAAGAAAACGGCATTTTTAAACATCTACAAGACTGTTTGATCAAAAACTATGAGAATCGGAGTGTTATGACAAAATATGCTGGTTGCTATAGTGGATAGGTTTACGGAATGTTATATAAAAAATACTTAGAAGTTCATGACATACAAAACAGAGTGGAGGTTCCATTTAAAAAAGTTGGGCATGATATATTTTTTGCTTCACTCTATATACATGAAAAGTGGTTTAAAATATGGGCAACTAAAAATAAAAATTAATGATGATTGAATTCCAAAAAACGAACACCTGATTTATAAATTTAATTTTAATTTATTCCAATTTGAACTAAATAATTTCATATGCACAATAATAAACTAAAAAAAAAAACAAACAAACAAAAACAAGATTTGCAAACCGTTTTATAAATATTTAGGAGTGCTTAGAAATAACAGATTGTCCAATATAATTTAACCTAAATTTAAAACATACCAATCACACTAAATTGCACAATATTAGATAGATGAAATTTTTAAATAAAAAATTTGTACTTACGATAGAGATATAAAGTTAGCCCTTGCAACGAGACTTGCAATATAATTTACAGATGCCTGTCGTAAAATAGGGGGAACATTTGGGTTGCAGACCTTTTTCCATAAGAAATTCAAAAACGCTTCCGTTACAGTTGATTTAAAGTAGCACATTAGGAACATAATATATTGTACGTGGTGAGTATTATAGGTGGGCAGTATAACTTTGTCAAAAACAGATATTATGTCTTGGTACAAAGCTTTCGTTTTATCCCATATCAATTCGCCAGTTTTCGGATTGTGGCATTCTGAACTAATGTAATTGAATAACATGTCTAAACATACATCTAAGGAATGCGCTACTGAATGGCGATTTACATTGGTAGACGCAGTGATAGATGTTTTTACTGATTTTGAGTCATCATCCATCAAAAACATTTCTTCATCGCCATAATTAAATTTCTCTATTTCTTCCTTAGGAGCATTCACATCCATTATTATTAGCCTAAAATGTCAAAAAATTTAAAAAATTAACCAATTTAATTTTACAAAATCTCATATCAGATATTGTACATTTGCAGCAAGTATTCAACAGTATAAGAAATATAAAATCATAGTGCGGTTTCAACAAGTGAGGAATATCGAATGATAAAAAAAATGAAATAAATAAATGAAGAAATTAGAGCTCGAGGTCAAAATTTGAGTGTTAAGTAATGCGGTTGAAATATGTAGTTTATTAACAGATGTATGTGAGTAAAAATCATGCAATAAAAAATGACGAAAAAGAATATAGGTACAACTGAGAAACAGAAAATCATTAAAACTCACAAAAGATAGAGGTTGATGATACAAAATTCGACCAGTATCAATCTCTCACATTGACCCAAGCTAACATTCTTCAACTCTACTATACCCGCAGAGAAGGTGCCAATCCTCTCCACGAATATAGCTGATAGACGCTATATCGGCTTCGGAGATCGAACCCACACCGGTCTAACCACCTCAATTCAAGTACTGACGCCTTAAACCGCGCGACCACTAACTGAGTAAATGTATCACTTTCTACTATTTTGGTACTCGACATACTCGAGTATGTTTTACAAGAAAGGGTTTAGAATTTTTACTATAATACTCACTTTGAACAGATAAGATGCAAGATATCGGGTCGAAAAGATGGTTGGTAGTCCAGTATCCATAAAACATTATGTAAATAACATTCATGTACATGAGTCGATTTATTATAATATGGAAAGTATTTACTTATGGAAATCATTAATATTTCCTTACACCTGAAACCCAAAATATATTGATGTTACAGCAATACTAAAAATTACAAACTTACATTGGTACGACACGCATCAGTAACTTTAATAATGTGTGTATGTTATTATATCTATTATTATCTACATCACGTGGAATTCCATCTGGCCAGTCGGTATCACCTGGATCTAAAACACTGTAGAATAAAATAACTGACTGCAAAGAAGTAAAAAAAAAATACCTGGTAAGAATAAAGTAACTAATTTTTCAATGACCAATTTAGCGTGATAATTATGTGCAGATAATAGATTTACAATAAACGATTGATATTCTGATACTACACCATTTCCCTTATCAATCCAGTTTACAGAAAGTATTGCTTCAACAAATAGCCTTAAATCCTGATTTAATATAGAAATACATTCTGTGGCTTCTTTCAAAAGGGAAGATACATCCTCATCGGTTAATTCAGCGTCCCTTATAAGACACAACAAATTTTCATAATCTCTTGAAATTTTTTTGCCTTTATATTCCTCTAGAATAATTTGAACTTTTTGCGAATGCGGTAAAACAAATTTTACTTTATTTGGAGATTTTATTTCACTTAACCTGCTTTTAAGTGTTTTTCCTCTTTTTAAAATTGATGGAGTTGAGGAACCCCTCGTTCTGTTGGAAATTACAGACATCTAAAAACTGAAATGTTAAGTAAGATCACATATGTCTTAAAATTAAAAGAAAACTTACCTCAACTGTCCTTAATTGATAACCGTAACTAATTGTTGTAATATTTGTCAGTCACAATAGTAAAGTACAATAAATACTTTATAAACCATTCATTTAACTCACTAAAAAATACGCATAACATGTGCTTTTTCATGTACAGACAAGTGAAAGTTTAGAAATAATACGGGAGACAGGTATTTTCATTTCTAATTGTTCCTTCTTGTAAACTTATGTTTACAACACTGTATAATATTTACCCATAGAAATCATAAAATATATAGAAAAAGCCAAAAGAGGTTTCGAAGATAGTCAAACCTATGGAGAAAAGTAGAAACGCGTGTCTGGTGGAGTATAAGTCGATTGTCGATTATTATGATACATAAAAAGGGTAAAACGTAGAACGTGTAATTTTCACGTTTACGTATAGTAAAATTCGTGTTTCAAAGTGTAAGTGTTATCACGGAATCATAGTATTCAGAAACGATGATTATTACTTTGTAGTATATTGGAGTATTGCTCATTCTGTTCGGTTAGTTTTTTTATCAATCTGTTCTGTGCATTCGGAAGTTTTCGGCCATCTCTTCGGCACGTATACGTCTCTGTTTACGTTACGCAAAGACTAGTGAGCCCACGTTGCGTTTACTTATTTTTTTTTTAGTACTAACCTTTCTTAATTATAAAAGACTCGGGAAGAGATTTTTCTACTCCAAAATAATATACAGTGTGGAACAAAAAAGTTGTAACGGTTTAAATAGTTCAAAATCGTCGCCGGTGGCGCCCTCTAGAAGATATACCAAAATGGACAATAAAATTGAATTTGCCATCCCAAGAAACCCCTGGATACAAACTTTCGTAAAATTAACGTGAAACAGTCGAATGTTATTAAAGAAAACCCGATTTATTTGTTAACCTTAGACACCCTGTAGCTCCGTGATTATCAACTTTTGGACTAAGGCAAGTTTAGTTAAATCGACTTATTTTGAGCTATACTTTATGTGGCGAGAGAGAGGTTCGCTGTCCTGATGTGTATAAGAGGGATGAAGCTAGTCCGTGCAAAAACAGATATTCTATGACAGAAAAATATATAAACATAACCTGAGAAAACCTTTCCTGTTAATATTGTTAATGATTTGTGTGCCTTTTGTGATTTAGTTGTGTTTAGTGTGCTTATTAGCATTAGCTTTTATAAAGACTCATAAACTATGGTGGAGTCGGTGTCACCGTAAACGTCATACGTCTGTCATTTACGGTTTTTGTTTTTTTCGGCCAATGATCTGTGGGTTTTTGCCTGGACTAGCTCTATCTCTGTCGCACACATCTGAGCATCAACGATTTGTATAGGCAGAAAACGGTTTTGGGCGCGTATAGCCGTACTTCAATCAGTATTACATATATGAGTATACACTACAGTACCAATGGGCGCATTCAGCAGAGAATAGCAATGAGTGAGCGATTAGACATAACAATCACGTGATGATTACTAATCGGACGTTTTCTTCTGAATTACCTTTTTTGATGTTTTCATTTTTCAGTTGTCAGCTGATTTATTTTAGTTTAGATTAGTTATAATTGCAGTAGATTTAAAATCGAAATCCCATTGAATGTTTTTTAATGATGAATTAGATATGAATATTGTTGAAACTATAAGAGTTAATCTTGCCAATCCATTTTGCGGAGACTGTTAGGTTATGTCATGGTAAACAAATCACTAATCATGATTACTAATCGGTCCCGAAGAGCGACGCAAAAAATGGCGACCGATTACCAATCGCCCGATAACTCATCGCTTCAGCTATGCGCATTCAGCCGAAAATTGGTAAGCGATTAGT
This sequence comes from Monochamus alternatus, assembly GCA_037114965.1. Classification (NCBI taxonomy): domain Eukaryota; kingdom Metazoa; phylum Arthropoda; class Insecta; order Coleoptera; family Cerambycidae; genus Monochamus; species Monochamus alternatus. The sequence continues at coordinate 24,592,870 of CM073430.1, forward strand.
CATCGATGAGCTCTGCTGAATGCGCCCAATGACATCGGATTAGTCGTAGAAATTATGGCAAATATCAAATATCTGTTAAGGTCATAGATCTTATAAATCATGGACCTAGAAAGAGGGGTCCGCTGTTTTGTTGTGTACAAGAGGGATGAAGCTAGTCCGGGCAAATACAGATGTTCTATGACAGAAAAATATATAAACATAACCTGACAAAGCCTTTCCTGTTAATATTGTTAATGATTTGTGTGCCTTTTGTGATTTAGTTGTGTTTAGTGTGTTTATTAGCAATAGTTTTTAAAGACTCATAAACTATGATGGAGTCGGTCTGTCACCGTAAATGTCATACTTCTGTCATTTACGGTTTTTGTTTTTTTTCGGCCAATGATCTGTGGGTTTTTGCCCGGACTAGCTCTATCTCTGTCGCACACATCTGAGCATCAACGATTTGTTCAGGCAGAAAACGAATTCGGGCGCGTCCATAATTTATAATGTCTATGGTTAAGGTGTACATCTCTGTTTACGTCATTTTTAAATTTATACAACTTATAATAATAAGTATTATGTTTTATGGTGAAAGTGTAGGAGTAGTAGTCCATAATACGTATTTCAAAGGAATCAGTTCTGAAATTTAGCAACAGATGTTAGCAACTTGGTGATTTTGGCGCAAAAGTGTTGCTGTCATTACCACAGACCACTAGACTACTTTTAGGCAAGATCCATAAATAGACAGCTTGCCTAGAAGCCACTGAAATGTACGATATGGAATGCGTTTAGTCCATTTGCGCATCCAAATAAAGGTACCAACCTAGGAGCAGACAAAAGGAGGCACATGACACTCATCAAAGACATATTTCATTGGTTATGTATGTGGGTGCGAGAGAGACAACTTTGTGGAGACAACCATCTGCACGTACAATATGAATTGTGTTCTTAATTTCCCATTATTTTGTTTGTAAACACGTCATTGGCGTACAGTGTGGTTTCTTCTTTTATCTCGTTACTGTTATTCTTTGTGTATTTTTTGGGTGTTATTGTTGGAACATGTCATGTTTTATAAGGGACTGTAAAATTAACCAGCATATAGCACGAAATAATTATCCATATCCAGAATTCAATTTCATTTCAATTCAGAATCAGCTAAGCCCCTGGTCCGCCATTGCTAGAGGCACAAAACAAAATATGGCGCTGATCATAAATAATCCATTCGCGCAGCTTTTAGCGCATTCCAGTCATCATAATATAAAATTACATTTCAGTGCTAGAAATTGATGATTTCTTTCGCTCCGCCCGCTCAGAAACACACAATTGACGTCACTGATATTTGAAACTAAAATATAAAATATTGCTTGGCTATTATAACATATTTTGGCTTTTATTTTCATCTTATTGTATCACTGTGTCATTGTTTAACCAATACAAGACAGTGACTGATGTCTCGTGTTATTATTTTTGAGTTGTAGAGAGATTGTTACTTGGTTGGTTACTAGGTGGTTGCCAGCATAGAAAAAGATAAATAAATATTAAATATCTCTTTCTATGGTTTATATTTTATCTATGCAGTCTATTATAAGCTGTATTCTTTTTACCAGAAATCTTAGTTTATCTCAGTTAATCTTAGTTATTCTCAATGATGATTGGTCAATTTAGTGAGATTAACTCAGATTAGCTAAGATTGCTGGTAAAAAGAATATGGCAAGAGTCTGATGTCCAATATGACACTGGCACAGTCTATATTTTTCCTAGGTTTGTGCTCTGGACCCTTCACTTTTCAGTCTCACTCGACGAACTGTATAAACTGTGGTTTGGGTCTTTGTTTTTTTTTTTTTTTATTTACGAATACGATTACGACTACGTTTAGTTATATATTTTGTGACTACGACCATAGAAAAAGCTACGACATTACGACATGACAGTTATCTTTTGTGGGCGGAGGTAAATTTAGATTGGTGCTGGTCTGTTGGTGTTGGTGGTCATTTATGTTCATATGTTCCCTAGATAAAATATACTTATATGTTCCTAGAAAACACCGTATAGATATAGAACAAGAATCTCTCTCTTATCTGTGAGCAAGAACAAATAAAATTAGAACAAATAATGTCACATCAAACAGGCATTAAAGGTATGCTAAATTCAAATATCGCCCAATTATTAACAAATTTACTAATTTTCAGCCAACCAAGAACTAAAAAAATTTTTTGCAAAGTGCAAAGATGGTAAAATTAGATTTATTAAAATTTCCATAGAGGAAGGTAGGTTTATTGAGCACCCTTTGAAGTATTTTTTATGGTATGTACTTTATTTTTAGAGCAACTGGTTCTTGCTGATCATAAAGATATAAAAAATAATTGGGAAAAAGACTTTGATAAATACGTAACACCTTCAATTCAGGAAAATCAGCCATGCTACATATTATACAGGTAAATATTATCGTAGTTATTATCGTACTGATTCTAAATTGTTTTGATTTAGGTTAGACACTAAAAATTCTTCAGGGCATGAATGGTTACTTATTAGTTGGTCTCCAGATACAGCGCCTATACGACAGAAAATGTTATATGCATCAACAAAGGCTACTTTAAAACAAGATTTTGGTTCATCTCAAATAAAAGAAGAGTTACATGGAACCATGGCTGTAAGTGATATTCATATCTTTTTTGTTACATTTTACATATCATATTTTAGAGTGAAGTAACTTTAAATGGATATCTGAAGCATAAAAAGTCTGCTGCTGCACCAGCACCATTATCTATGAGAGAAGAAGAACTGCAAGAAATTAGGCGAACAGAAGTTAATACGAATATAAGTGTAGATACAAAACAACAGACATTAAGTGGAGTTGCTTTCCCTATAACAGAGGCTGCTAAACAGGCCATAATAGATATGGCAAGGGGAACATATGATTACTTACAATTTAGAATAGGTATGCTATTTACAGTTTTGTGCAATAAATAGTAACTATCTGTGTTATAGATATAGAAGAAGAAACGATACATTTAGTTTGTGCTGAAAATATACCGTTAGAAAAACTTCCTTCTAAAGTTCCTACTAATAGCGGCAGATATCATTTGTATAAATTTAGACACACCCATGAAGGGGACTATATGGAAAATATAGGTAAGAATTTGACTGGGAATAAAGGTTTGCGTTTTGATAAAATTAAGACTGATTTTAATTTTTGCAGTTTTTATATATTCAATGCCTGGTTATAGTTGCCCAATAAAAGAGCGGATGTTATATTCAAGTTGTAAAAATCCATTGACTGATACTATAACAAATTTAGGGATAGACATTATTAAAAAAGTGAGTATACCTATGCATTTAAAAGGAGTTTTTATCAATTACGAACATAAAAAATTAAGGAAAGAGCCGTAAAATGTTTAAATAACTAAGGCTAATTATTTAAAAAGTAAACTACTTATAGTCATTATTCGCATGCATATACACATAAAGAGAAGAATAACATACTAGTGTGTTATGAGTCATACCTTTTTTTCTAGAAAAACTCAAGCTTTATAAATGTATACAGTTTATTTATTTAAATTAACAATAATATTAAAAATGAGTATAAAATGAAAAATAAATGCAGTTTGAGCATTCAGAAATGGCAAAACCTTGTATGCTTCCAGTACTTGAACTAGACTCTGTTATTACAGCAGGTTTTTTGGACCACTTGAAGTACCCTGATTTTTTTTTTTCAATCTCAATTTTATTTTTGATGGATTCTTCTATACAGGGTGATTCAGTCATCATTAATTTTAACTACGTATTCGGAAAGCTTAAGAAAGACAGAAAAGTTAAAAAAAATCACCTTATAACAATCGGTAACACGACGCTCCTGGTACACTATAAAGTATTGAAGATGATAGAAGTCCAGCAGCGTTGCCAGAACCACATGCATTTTTAAGGTATTCATTAAGCGTAAAATTCATTCATCATTCCCTTGTAATGCAAATTCAAAAGGTCCACAAAATTTTATACAGTAAATAATTTTGGATAACACATTAAAAACATACCTATTTTGTCACCTTTTCATTACGTTCTTGAAAGCAGAATCAGGTTGAGCTTGTACGTTGATATACCCACATAAATCAAATCGCATTTAATTATGAATCAGAATCAAATTTATTACTCATGGTCAGTAAGTATTGAATAACACAGACACACACGGAAAACACAGATGCACATGTCTATTAAATTATCTTTTATAAATTTGTCCACGGTTCTATGCAGCAGTCTTTCACTACTTCACTTTACACAATGTGAATTGCATTTTTATTTGGGCAAATTGCAAATTTTATTAATAATTATAAACTACACTGGTGACACAAATACGAAATTCATCAATTTCTACATGCGAAATCGTGAAAATCTATCTCAGATGCAGTCGACGGCAGGCACGCCTCTTATAGGACCCAAACAATGTTCGACTTATTCTGCCGCTAGTGTATTAAACAGGAATTTGAACTGCTGCAAGTGTGCTGATTACAGCCTATCTGATCTCTGCGCTGATTGCTGCGGTTGGCATTTATTATAAAATTCTTATAATTTCCTATTGGTTACACCGAGTGTTTAAAAAAATGCAAAATTTAATTATTTGTTTCTGTTATTATTTAGCGGTTCTGTAGCTCTGTAGCGCTTTTCATTGAATAGACATTAGAAACAAGGTTATTAATAGGTATGTCTTGGACTGCTTTTTGTTGACAACACGGGTTTTTTTTTATTACTGTCTATATTTAAGAGGCCTCTTAAGGTATCTTAAAACTAGTTTCAAAATAACTCCAGTAATAATGATCCAATTTTGATGAAGCTGACACCAGTTTTCTTAGAAAAAAATCTAATTTTTTGGATCTATCTAAATATTATTTTTAGACACGAGTAAACTAAGGTTTAAATGTAAAAGAAACAAAATATATGAGAATCCTAAAAGCGGTGAATTATTTGACTAATTTATACACACTGTTTCTGAAAATAATTGATTTACTTTGTAAATTTGGAACTAAGAAAGTGCATTTTAAGTTCAAGCCTGCTAAAGGAGCCGCTTACGTTCAAATAGTATCAGGCGATAAAATACGAGGCAGACAAAGATAGAAGATGTAAGGAAGTCGGATGGTTGCAATGCGTTTAGCAGAATGGTCGAGTTGACGTTAACTTGCATCTAGCGTTGCACCTTAAATACAAAAAACGTTTCAGCTTCTCTTAACAATTTAAACTAGTGGATTGGATTGGTTGGATTTTATTTCACTTAATATTTTAATTGCATATCTTTAAAAAATAATTTATAGCATTAATTACAATAATTATGCACTATGGGTAGGTACTATAGGAAAATATTTAAATTTGGCAACGTCGCATCAGACTGACACCGAGTTGAATTGCCGCCAGCGGTCAATGACAGTCTGATAAGAGGGTTTGAATATCATTTGAAAATATTTTTTTCCGGCATAAATATGCTTTTAAAATTTGTTTAAATCACATATTCGTATTATACTCATTTGTCTCTATTGTCTCTTAAAATTAATGACATTATGGCTGAATCACACTGTATATCCTTCTACAATTGTTGCAGATCTTCATCCTCCATGTGGTTTTAATGTATTGTTTGCCCTTGAATTTGCCAATAATGTCACAGATTATCTTTTCAAACAATGACCAGTGTATAATAAGTCAGGGTGCTGTAAACCCAAGTGTGAAGCAATTTTTGATGATATTTTTGACAAATTTTTTATTCCAACGCATGTCATACACTTGCTATTTTTATAAAATACAAAAAATATTTTATGGGTGTTATTTTTTAATATGTATCTTTTGCATAAGTCTACAAGATTGATTGGAAATGCTTACTGCATTATTGTGAAACTTCGAAATTTCTGTCTTTGTATCAGATATAATTACATACAAATAAGAATCCTTGTCTTGAACATTATTTTCCACACTCAAATTAGTCAGTTCATCACATCTGCAAGCTCTTGCAATTCCCATAATTAAAGCTGTTTTCATAAGCTCACCATCAGATGCTTCTTTCAAAAATTTGTTAATTTCATTGCGTTCAAGTTTTTGATTTTTTTTGGCTTGTGGTCTTTTGTCTTGATCTTCAAAACGGTTATAAGTTTACGAAAATTAGAGATATCAATGTTTTTTGTAAAGCGGGAGAGTTCACTTAAGCATTAAGTACTTGGTCTATAAAGATGATGCAACAAATTTCTTGTGTAGTGCAAGAAAGTAAATAAGCAAAACACTTTCATTTATACTTTTAACGTGCTTAACTTTCATCCAGTCTTCAAACCTTTTCAGCTTATCGTAAACGCAAGATTTTTTCAGTAATATTTGCAATGGAGCCACCTGTTTCATGAATAATTTCTTAACGGAAGTTCTTCCTGATCGGCTTTTGTTTAAAATCTGGTATGAATGACAGTGCTGTTTATTGTTTAAAAAAAAAACACATCGTGTTCCATAGTAACATAAAAGCACTTTGATAATTTGTGAATTCACAACAATGACATTCTAAATAAACTGCTAGCAAAAAAGTAACATTCTTTTGAGATAACAGTTCTGTTGTTGGATACCAAACATCTAGGTATAATAATGAACAATTCCGTAGACAGAGTGGTATTTAATAATTATCTAAAATAAAAAAATAATCTAGCTAAATTTGCTAACCTGGTTTAATGAAAACATTCTCTATAAATACTTAAGTGACATATATAACATAACACACTTGTACCATAAATAACTATTAGTTTTAAATATTTTCAAGTATACAGGGTGGACCATTAATAATATGCCATAGAGCAAGAGTGGCACTTGGTAGAACTTGATCATTTCTACTGTTTTCGAGAAAACTGCCTAAAAGATTTCTGCTTACTCGCAACTACAAAAATGTTGTTTTTAACACCCCTGATCAAGAGAATTAGAAAATGCATAGAAATGGGTAAATTTGAGTTTTTTTTTCCAAATTTACTGTAAACATTTATAAACCAATTGATTCATTTGTTGTATCACAATACTGATATTCTGAAAATAAATTTCAATAGCATTTTTGAAGTTGCATTTAAGCAAACATTTTTTAGGGCGTTAGGAATTATGAAGTTCTACCAAATGTACCTTTTTTACGTAGAAATGATGGCGGTATAAGAATTCAACCGAATCAGAACATTTCGTCAACTAAAAATAAGGGGAAAACTCATCATCAGTGCTAATGTGGGGTCGTCTATTTCCAAACCTAATTTAATACATAAATTTGGTGACAATCGGTTGAGCGATACTCAATTTATTATAAAAAAACGAAAAATTAATTTAAATTTTGACACTATGTTTTTCCACATCAACATTTTACTAAGACATAAACTGTATCGTTATATTTTCTCCCAAATATGTCGCTCCTGCTCTCTGACCCATTATTAATAGTTCACCCTGTACACAGGATGTCCCGCATAAGAACATGTAGGGGTGTTCAAAATATTGTAATTTATAAGACTCCTAATTTTGACTGGTTGACTAAGTAGATTATATATAAACAAGGCTATGAATTAATGTTAATTGCAACATTACAAGTTGTTCATTGGGGGTAATTTACCCCTAAAATTATACGATTGACCAATTTTAGAGATAATGATATTATCCCCCGCAGACTTTAATTTAAAAGTTTTTTTTACTCGTGTTAAATTTTAAAGAACTGGTTTTCACGAAATTCATTAAGTGAAGCAAGATTTAATAGTGTTCATTAGAAAATAATCAAAGAGTCAATAGTAGACCGACTTTCAAATTTGACAATTAGTCTAATAAATTGTACAATTCTAAAATAGGTACCTACCTACATAGGTAGTTATTAAATAAGAAAATATTGTATTATATTAAAAATAATTATAAAAGAAAATATTGGGAAAAATACAATTATTTTATAATGTGGAATGATAAATATTCTTAATAATTTTTTGATTATAATTTTTGTTTTATTTTCTAATGAAATCTTGTTTCAGTTAATTACAGTTTTTCTTAAAATTCAGTTTTTTTTTTAATTTAACAAAAGTAAAAAATGTTGAAATTAAGTTCAGAGGAGGAGAATCCGTATCACTTTAAATTCAGTCAATGGAAAGAAAAGTTTGATTCAATTTTAACAGCGAGTTATTCCCAATGAAGACTTTGTAGTGCTTCAGTTAACTCATATTCAAAGAAAACCAGCATAGAATAAGGCAACCCAACGTGCTGTCAAATCACTTTAAAAATGGCAGTTGTAGGTCAAACAACTTGACATATAACAACAAGCAGAAATTTGTACTTTTGTGTAGAACTGTGAATTGTGTGTTTTGCTCATTGTATTTTATACCTATTTCGGAATATCAAGGAAAATTTAGACTATAGTAATGATTTTGTTTTGTTGTGTTACATAAATCCACACTGTTTGTCCTACAGACGCCATTTTTAAAGTGGTTTGACAGTACGTTGGATTGCCTTATGCAAAAAACGTAGATAACCTAAGAAAGTTAGTTATATCTTCTTACAACTTAGTCAAAAACTAACAGCACTGATATTTTTATCAAAAACTTACCTGACAAATTTCCAAGCAATCTGGAAAATGTAAAACTATTACGATTTAAAATAATTTCAAAGAACATTGGAATATATTTATGTTCAACATTTGCACCTTGTTGAACATATTTGTGGTCAAAGTGTAAATTTGATTTTAAAAAATTTTAGCTTGAAATTGACTCCGGGGATGAACTACAGGAAAAGAATTTATACGAAGAACTTCATCCAACACTTAGCTTACATCGTCCGAAATTTGCCAAACCAAAGGGACCTCCAAACAGAGGTCCTAAGCGTATGACTAAACATCAGTGAAATAGGGTGCTACAAGTATTAAAATAATAATGGATTGGGGATAGTTACTAGCTTTTTTTTTATGCCACTAAAGATGAAATACAAATCATGCTCAAATTTAATGATATACGGGAATAATATTAAAAAATATATTCAGTCCACCAGGAATTCTCTAAATATGTTTCTTAAATCACAAGGTACCAATAAAGTATTTTTATTATCCAATGTTTTAATTAAAAGGTTCATTATTAAATGATAACAATGAAACAATATTTTTCTTCATTATCATTGCATTATGTCAATATTTTATTTGACAAATTAATAAAATTTATTCCAGTTTAAACCTTAGGTCATATTTGCAGTATAAAAGCGATTCATGTTCTAATATCAGTTATACATTTGTGGTGTTTATTTCACAGATTTGAGTACCTACCTATTTTCATAGCAATGAATTTTAATGTGCATGTTATCAGCAGTCTCAAGGATTTTAATAGTATTATTCACCAGTAATAGTGTCACGTATATAGTATTAATATTTATCTGAATTCTTGGAATATATTTATTTATATATTGTCCTAATGTAGTGTATTATTCCTGTACATCTATGGTGAAAATTTTGCTTCTTATTTTATATTATATTTTTATACTATACAAGCTCATAAGTGATTGTGAAAATTAAATTATTAAATTATTTTCATTAATAAAATTTTATTTATTGATTCAAGCAGGAAATGCCGTTTTATTTATTAGAATTAACTTATTGGAACATTAGGAGGGGGATAGGGTAAGTTCAGTAAACGCACTTCTGGTAAGTTCTAACTGGTTATTTAACGTAACACATGGTGGTTATGTCTATGCGCTTCCAGCTGTGGCGACGAGCAGTCCTCAATTCCTATGAATCAAAGATGCCGACAAAATGATCCAACTTATACTATTAAGATTAAGTATTAAACTTTACCTACGTATTAGAATACAAGATATCCCGAAATTAGTGCAACAAAGGGCAAGAGTAGACACCTGGTGACAAAATAATGTGATGTAGCCAGTTATTTTAATCAGAAGTTGATGGTTAAAAAGAGACAGGGTGTCAAAGCTTAATTTTTGATATTTGTGAATAACTTTAAAAAATACAAATGTTTACATACATTTTGGAGATTGGGGGTGAGAAATTCAAATTTCCCAAAAACCCCCGACCACCAAACTTTCTGTATCTTTTCAACCATCATTATTTGATTAATTTGTCTAATTGCAATATTTTCTCGTCCTTGCTCAAAATTTCATATATTTGAGACACTATATGTTTGACTTTTCGGCCTGGACGAAGGATGCACCATGTTTTGGGTCGCAGTAGTGGTAACAATTACAAATTTAATGACGTCATCGATTGTCAAAGAGAATTCTCAAAATGTTGAATGACAGTAGCTACCCGTTTGAAAAATTTAACGGAAAACATAGTGGAGTTGTAGATAATACAACAATTAAGTTAGTTTTAGATATATGTAGTGTTGCATATTTTGGTACGATGCGTTCTTAAATTGTTTTCAATCGATGGTAGTAGTTAATTAGAAAGGTACAGCTACGAGAATATAGTGAGAATTATATGTTTTGTGGTGAGAACTTTACAAGTTGGACAGTAGAAGCAATTCGACAAAATACGTGCCCTTTTTTCATTTACTTACAAAGTTGGTCTCGAGACAAATATAGTTTTATTACCTAAATACTAGTAACAAAATTCCGACGTGTTGAAGACAGACAGGAAATGGGTTGAAAGAAGGTAAGTTCGATATAAATGTCCTTTTCCTTATTCCTATGCAGAATTTAAATAGTCCGTACCCTACTTACCTATGTTATTGCCCTGGTACATTCATAGAATTTTGATGTCATCCTGATAAAATGTTATGTTGCAGAACGATAAAACCATAACGCATAAAACAATAAAATGGGTTTTATGGCGTAAAAGACATCTATATATTTCTCATTGTTCGCGTTTTGCGTATCATTGGTTTTAAGCCTATAAATCTAATGTTGCATATTATCCAGAGACGGATCTCAATTTTAGCTCTATCAGCATAATTGCATCATATTAAAAAAAGTAAATATAACTGTTTTTAATGAAAGTGATATTTACTATTGTGCTAATCACATTCGCTTCAGAATGCGGAAATCTTTACTGTAGAAATAATTCGATAATATTTATTTATGTATCTATATAGGATGAAAAATGACCCTAAATACTTTTCGTCCGTGCTATATTCAATATTTTATAATTAATATATGTAAATATTCATCTTTTTGTTTAAAAAATCAAACTGTCATGTCACGTTTCTGATGAAATGTCAAAAGATATCCCCAATAATATAGGTATTACAAGGGTATTACGATTACGAAAAGTTCTAGCACTTTTACGTTATCTTCCTAGTACTTTAAAGTTCCATATTTCGCCCTAAAAGTGATTTAAATATGTATCATCTACTGAATACTCTAAAATCAAGATGATTAATGTACACAATAAATAAAAGGCAACGAATAATTGTAAAATTTATTCAACATTTTCAGAATAATCAGCCACAGTTTTTCCTTCGATGTTCCTATATTGCCATTCTGCAGCGCCCCAACCTTTAATACCATTTACTTCAAATTCGCATAAACTTTCGAATATTTTCGCTTCCCAATCTTTGCTAATGTAGAAATAAGGCGAATGTATCACACTAACTTTAACGACGTACTTTTCGTTCCCTAAAAAACATACATAACATATATAGTTATACTACGGCACACCAAAAACGACAACCGAATCCCAAACCAAAGCAATCGCTGTTCAAAGCTATGGGATACTGATAAGAGTTAACCTAAACCTATGAAGGTCGTGGACAGGAAAGACCACAACGTTTCTTAAACAGGGCAGGGTTGTAAAATTTTCTGTTCCTGCTATTTGATATATATGTTTTTTATTTTGAAAATATAACATTTGAGACAATAGGTTGTTTTATGAAAATTAGACTAAATTTCAGAATGTATAAATACAGAAAAACAATTGAATGTTGCGTTTCAAATATGTTTACGAACAACTTTTTTTAAATAGAACACTCAAGGCTTGCTACAGACTATTTCAGACGATTTCAATTTTCCCGGCATTTTAGCCCAATTTTTTCTTGGTTTTATTTATACATATATAAGACAGCACATATACGCCACTTTTTCTATTTCTTTTTCAAAACTTTTAAAATTAACAGAAGCTAACTACAATACGATATGGACGTGTAATTTGGTTATGGATAACTAAAGAAAGGGTGGCTCGTCATGTGGAACTTCCAACTTGGCGGAAATTCCACACGCCACTCCAATACCTTCAACTTCTGTGTTTATAAAGAGATTTTTGGACTGGATGATGTAAATCTGCAATCCTGGCGTCTAGGCTTGAAGCGTTATTATTTTGAACAACACGCACTTGGAGCGTACGCTCAAAATCTAGTTGCAGTGTGGCACTCCAATCCGTCGTTCCAAATCGTAGCATTAGCGCTTACGTGTAAACGAGCCTAATTGTATATGGCTCGTCTGTTGGCCAAATGATCAAAAGAAGTTCAAATTCCAGATTTATCTGATGTATGTATAGGAAATCATTGAGCTCGCAGAGCTATTCGGATGTATAGAGTAAATCTAGCGAATAGTAGGTTATAATAAGCACGATCCATATTAACATCTTTATACAGCTCGTAGTTCCAGAGGCGCGTGAGTTCAGTTATTTTTGTATTTTTTATTAATTATTAATGGAATGGAGTAAAGAACATACCTGCAAAATAATCAACAAAGCAGAATTATGAGATATCTTGTTCAAAACCAAAGCAGACCTTTTTTTACTGTCTTCAGACATAATAAAGCACGTCGCTGCTGCAATAAGAGTGTCTTTTTTGTTACACAGATTCATGACAACTAACTTTATAATGAGGACGCAGCCCGGGTTATCAAGATCTAGAATGTAACTTTTTTATATTGCAATGTTACATAAACATATTACTAATGTGGACTCTGTTTTAGAGATCTAAAACTAACCCCCAACCTTGCGTTGTCCCCATCAGACCGCCGGGTGTTTAGGTAGATCAACCGCCGGGTGTTTAGGTAGATCAAGATATCCTACTTAATAGATAAGTCGTTACGATTTGGTACGGGTATAGAAGCAGTAGAAATAGATTCCCAGAGACATGTCATTCAAATCTTACCTATATCATTGCAATCTTAATATGACAAATATATAAAAATGTACAGGGCGTTCCAATAAAAAAACAATAAAGGAGATAGAGGAGGGTAGAATATGTTACTTGAATATATAAATGTTTGGCAAATTTTAATAAAGGATGCAAAAAATACTAACCTGCAGTAAAGCTGAAGGCATAATCTTTCGGAGGCGTACCAAAATGACCGTGTTGATAGAGTTCTAAGTCATAGTCCTGTACTGGATACATTTTGTTATATTTGGCCAGATAAATATAGCCAACTGTCAAGCTGGAAAGTATTAATTTGAGCAAACAATAATTTCTTTTAAATTCTTTTAAAAGCTGAGACGTGATGATTGAACAAAAATATGAGGTCATTTAACGAGTTTTTTTCTATTTATTGATGTGTTTACTTCAATCCTTCAATAGTTTTATGTTTGGTGCAAAAATAAATTTTTCGCGAACAAGACCGAACATTAGATACTTAATACTCTCTATAGCATTGATTCATCCTGTACTAGGTAGATGTGAGCAGATACTTTGTTGCACAGCACTTATAACAACTCAATATACAGTTTAGAGTAGAATGTATGATTCAGTAAATAGGAATTTGTTAGAACTTTCTAATTTGATTAAGAACAAAAAAAAAACTTAAAATAGTAGACATTAAAATGATTACTTCTTTAAAAAAGGATTAAAAGAGCTTTTAGTCCATTGAAATGTTACATTATTTTGGCCTTAGCGTGCATTTTTTAGACGCAATTTTATTGTTTAGATGTGAGAGGGGGGGGGGTCAAAAAAAGCTTAACTTGAAGTTTGTGGGGTCACAACCCTCCAGCTTTGGCCGCCATCTTGGAAAAGGGGGTTAAATTGTTTTTAGCATTTATCAGGTAAACTATTGGTCATACAAAAATTTTTTTAAAACATTTTTTATTGCTAATTTAATCCTTTACAATTTTAGTCCAGTAACTTTTTGTTGTAAAATCAAAAATAACAAAGATATTAAAGAAAAACCATCAACATTTTTGGACAAATTTTCTTTTGGACGCCATAATTTATTTATTTTTTTATTTACAAAAAAAATGACATCCGAGCATTTTTGTAGAGTGATTTTCAACGAAGAATTTTTATTATATAGGTACTTTTTTTGTAATTTTCATTAGTTTGGGTTTTACAGCGCTGTGAAGTGAACACTAATTTTTCCTATAGTCCATTGAAAAGTTACATTTGGGGTTGCATTTTTTAGAGGACGCAATTTTATTGTTTAGATGTGAGGGGGTGAAAAAAAGCTTAACTTGAAGTTTGTGGGGTCGCAACCCTCCAACTTCGGCCGCCATCTTGGAAAAGGGGGTTAAATTGTTTTTAGCATTTATCAGGCAAACTATACAAAACATGGTCATACAAAATTTTTTTAAAAACATTTTTTAATGCAAATTGAATCCTCTACAATTTTAGTCCAGTAACTTTTTGTTGTAAAATCAGAAATAACAAAGATATTAATGAAAAACCATCAAAATTTTTGGACAAATTTTCTTTCGGACGCCATAATTTATTTATTTTTTTAATTAGAAAAAAATGACATGAAAGCATTTTTGTAGAGTGGTTTTCAACGAAGAATTTTTATTATATACTTTTTTATTAGTGTTCACTTCACAGCGCTGTAAAACCCAAACTAATGAATATAAGCTTTTTTTAACCCCCCCCCCTCACATCTAAACTAAAAAATTGCGTCCTCTGAAAAATGCAACCCCAAATGTAACTTTTCAATAGACTATTTAGCTTTTGTCATATGAGATTCCTGAAGGGATGGAACTTACACAGTCAGAAGTGCATGTGCATGTTCCTCACACAAGTGATAGTATATTGAAATTCTAGATAATTGAATAAATGATTTTTCTCACTTTTGGAGATATCAGATACTGTAAGATATCTTACTATTTTAATATTTGCATAAAACTTTTAAGTAAAAAAACTTACCGCGAGAAATTTATGGGCAGACAGATTTTTCCCAAGGAAAATCTGTCACCATTTTCTGTAGAAAAAAAATGAAGTCCGTATCTTTTAAATTGTCTCCATTCCCTGTGTTCACCAAAACTATGGTCCCTCACGGTTTCTAGCTGAATCTCGTAATTTTTATTATCGATTTTAATTGAAACTTTTAGTACACCGAACTGTTCGTAGTGGGTCTGATGATTCCTTAAAATAAATGTTAATGTAAGGTTGTTGATAGAATATTGAAGCTTGTTAATAGTGAACTACTATTTACATTATTTGCCTAGCGAGACTGTAGATAATAAAATTAAACTTTATTGTATTGCTGTTATTACAGGTTAAGCATAATATGAATGAATGTATGCAGTTGTGATTAAAAATAAAATTATTCAATATTAATTTATTACTGTTGTGAAATATCTTCTGTACAAAAATGATTCAAAACTATAGCTAATAACAAATAATATACCTACGCATTCAAAACTTTAAAATATGTTCTACTGAACTTCTCGTACGCCATAGATTTTGCCATACAAAGAGGATCCATATCATTATCAAAATTAAAGTAAGGTAGATCTGAAGTCCATATACCATCGATGGTGACATCGTGTAGTTTATTTCTGTCATTATGCTCCTTCATCTTTCCTCTATAAGTCAGTTTCCATTTCTTCATTGGTTCTACTGGCGTGATTTCAATACCTTCGGCCGAATATTCTTCGGATGAGTCAGTTTTGTAGAGAGCTGTGCCAGGCAGTTTTGGAGTTTCTAGTACCCCCAAATCGCTACCGTTAATTTTTAAATACAGAAAACCATCCACTAGCAAATTTTTTCTACATGCCGTTCCGACAACGAGGTAATCTCCATGCTTATTTGCGCCATTTAGATATACTGCATCAATAGCCTGTCCAAATTTCAATTAATGAAATGAAATGAAACGTCAAAAGAAGAGAGTTTCTGAAATACAGGGTGTTAGAGAGTTGGCTGCCATAAATTTAACAGGTAGTGTATACATCAAAATGAACAAAAAACTTATATATGACATGAGTTCAAAACCCAACCATTTTGGAGAATTCGGTAAGAACGTACATTATTTTTGTTTTGTACATAAGTTATGATTATTTTTGCGACGTGAGTCTTCTCAGAAGTTTTTATTACTTATTTTTCATATTCCTATTTGATTTAAGTTAGGTTACTGTTTTAACCTTTTAAAATTCACCAAAATTTAAACGTTTAATATAAAAAATTAATGAATTCGACCATTCTCTGTTCAAAAATAAACTTGCAAAACAGTTAGATATTTTCTTATAATTAAAAATCAAACTGGCACATGGTAGGCAACCTACAAACCGCTCGCCTGACACAGTGTATATTCGCACTGTTGCCACGTTGTGATAAAATTCTTTGATATAATAATACTATAATATTTTAAGAACGGCTTAAGTTATGCCCTCGTACTGTTTAACTTTTTTGTTCATTTATACTTCATCTACCTTATATTGAAGTTGTGGCAGTAAAACCTTTAACACTCTGTATAGTGAGAATTCGAATGAAGAGATATTCCTTAATCAAAACAAATTGTCTATGAACATGAATCCGAAATTGCTTCGGAAAAAAGTTACATGCACTTGCACTTTTTGGTGTTACAGAATTTGAAAATCAAAAGTTATATTGATTGCTTTCATATATTTTCTCATACATACATTACACTAATTACTAATTATATGATACATTCTACTAATTAAAATAAGAAATTAAAGTAACAAATAACACAACATGTGGTAGGTTAAGGCTGGCGTTTATAGACGTAGTGTTGGCATTTGTCTTGCTTTTTCTTGATCTTGTTTTAATCTCGCAAGACAAGACAAGATCAAGACAAGAAATATTACTGCTGCAAGTTTTGCCGATATAAGAATTTAGGTAAACATTTGCTGAAAAAATAAATACAAAAATTTTGCAAGATTTCTTGTCTTAGTCAAATTGAATAATTTTCTTTTTGGAGGAAAAATGCATTAAAGGATCCCTTTTTACTTTGTTTCTTACACCCTCAGAAATACTTAATTTACATCAATTTGAGTCTTACTAGTATTTTCAAAGAATTCTGCGGGGTGTGATAATATTTTTAATGACATACATGATTTTCATTCTTAATAGTGTGCAGTGTAAAATTCAAGAAACTTTAATATGAAATATATCTAAATAGCTTATCAGCCTGTAAATTGTTATACTACCTTTTTCTAACTTCCATAAATCTTTTTAGACAGCCGTAAGTTATGAATTACCGTCAAAAACGTTGCTGTTAATCTATTAATTAATTTTAATATTTGATTATCGTCCATGTACGCGCTACTTAAATATTTATATTAGAATTTGAAACCAATCCAAGACACTTGATTTATATCATTGCACGCATTTAAAAGTTTATTAACGATTTTTCTATAATCTAAAGACTTATACCGTTTCAGTTGGATGTGCTTAGCCATTGTGGAGGTATTTAAGAAAATGTGATTTTGGCAGTGACTTTGTCACTGTTACCTAATGATTACATTTCATATTTCAGTTTCCAACATATTACGGAAACACTGTGTATATTTCTTAAAAAAACATTCAACTAGAAGTAGAGAGAGAAATTTTGTTTCACTGGTATTTGGTATTAGCTATGCAACTGTAATTATTGCAACTAATTTCAAAGCTTTCTGCAGTATCTTATTTTAGAATATGTTTTAAAAATTAAGGCACCTATCGCATTATATAACAAATAAGTTATGAAAAAAGAAAATGTGTTTTTTTTTCTATAAAACTCCAATAATGCTTGCCATCGCTGCATCCTGATGATAACACCTTTCAATTATTTAATTTTACATCCTGAACTATAATTAGGATTAAATGTGTATAATATTGTGATTTTCCATGGCCACTTTTTTAATTTTGTTGACTAAACAAATCATTCACGTATTCAGTAGAGCGTGTTATTGTTTACGTCGTAATTATAGGCATTTATTAACCAAAATTTTGAATATACATGCTCAATTCAAAATTCTGCCCAAGGATATGTGTTAATCAAATTTGTATGTTTATTATGTATTGTACAAATGTTAAGTTCCATGCGATATTAATACATATCGCATGGAACTTAACTTTATACTGATTTTGAAAAGAATTTGGTGCCCTGAATCTAAATCAGGCATGAGAATGGCGCCATCACATCAGGATTTTAAGGTATTTTAAATGAAGTTGCAAAAATGGTTGTTTTAGGACATTTTTGAAGTTCACTCTTGATTACATAATGTTTTAGCGCAACAAACTAAACAAAGAATCGTAAATTACTGTCACAGAATTTACCCCGCTTGCACCCAATTCGACGACTGTGGTATCGCAAAACGCTAGATTGCCCGCGATCCCTACGCGATTCTGGTAAGCAAACAAAATAATGCCGTGTATCGAGGCTCGACTGGAATATTGAGAATCGTTCGAAAAATAGATCTAGAGCTGCTAGAAAATACCTGGAATATTCGTTAGGTCTATAAAAGAAGAATAAACGGCCGAGGTAGTCAGTCTTAAATTAGAGTTCATTTGGATGAGATCAATTGGACATTCAGAGCGATTTAGATGAGTGATTAATTAAATAGTGTTTAGATGAGTTGTAATTATAGTTGACGGCCAAAAATCTAGAAAGTGACTCATGTTATAAACCTGCTCACAATTTATAGCAGTCAATACAAAGAAATATACATGCAGCCCGTATATTTCTCCTATAAAATCGTGTGCCGCATATCTCTGAGAGCATACCCGATTACACAGCTTCTGCTGCAGTAAGTACGCATGCGCTGCAGCTTTAGATTGGCTGCGACAGATTGATGGATTCACCTATTCCATTTCCAGCACTATCGTGGGCGCGTATATCGTTCGGGCGGGCAAAATTTCGGGTATATCTTTTCGCTAATTTAATTATGAATGTAGTTAATTATATTAGTGATTTTGTATTCTTAAGAATGGAGAATAATTCAAGCTCTACAGCGTATTCTCAAAATGGTCCTAATTTAACAAGTGAGGAATATCGGATGATGACATGTATGAAGAGTTTAGAGCACGAGGTCAAAATAGGAGTGCATGTGTTGAAATATGTATTTCATTAACAAAATTGTACGTAAGCAGCATATGCATGTATAGTGCAAATAAAAAAGTGGTAAAGAAGTACAACTGTGAAACGGAAAATGATGGAAACTCGCGGTAGGAAGATGGTATTTTTAAAATGAGTTTTCGGCAAAAAAAATCGATTGCTATACCTTATAAGATAAGAAACTTTATCCGTATAAATAAAATCGAAAAGAGTATACTGGTAGAAAAAGACGAAATAGTGATATGGCGATGAAACTATTTAAAATAAATATTAAAAAATCAGAATCCCGAATATATTAAATTTTGACGAAACATGAATGCATGAAGGTCATACGGAAAGCGGTACGATATGATATAATAAGTGTTAATATGTGACCGTTATAGTGACAGTGCTAGTAACCAATATTAAATAGTGCTAAAGCCTTTTGTTCTTTTGAATCCGGAATTCGCAAGTTTGCGTGACTTATTTAATGGTGGGAAAATCTCTATTTGTAACAAAATTTGTCAACTATAACGTTTTTTATCATTTTCATCATGAAACTGCCATGGTAGATTGTCAGAAGCTCAAAACAAAGGACAAGGCTTAAGTGTGATTGCGCGGAGTGCGCATCAGGTAGGTGTAAGTGGGTGGTGGTGGGCAACTGCCGTCCAAAAGGACGACATTCTAATTTGTAGAGAGGGTGGCAGAGGTGGCATATTTAAAGTAAATTGTTAATGTGCTAGGTTCAGTTGATGTCAACTTATTTTTGATAACTTTGTGTGCTTTGAACACTTCTCAAGTGGCACGCTTAGGTAATCATGCCACCCGTATTTTCCGTACTCATCTCTGTGTTTTGAATTAGTCACTCTCTATTATTTTCAACCTTGGATAATTGATAATACAAGGTAAAAACTTTAAATTTTTAAATACTTATCATTTTTATTATCTAACGCCTCGAAATTTGCAAAAACTGTTATATCACTGTTCTCGAACATTCTAGAACTTTATACGGAAGTAAGACAAGGACTCAAGTGTGACATATTACTGCACTCGTTTCATTGTGAGGAAGTCGACGGTGATAGTTACAAATACATTCGTGGACATTCTAAAACTTTCGAAAGAAGATAAAGTCTATGCCTGTAACCAGAAGTCAAGCCAACATGGATGCACAACTGGCGAAACTGTTAGAAATGATGGAAACGATGCAAGAGAAATTAGAAAAACAAGGGGATAAAATAGAAGATCAGTCCCAAACGATACAGGAGAAATTAGAAAAGAAATTAGAAGAACAGGGACAGACGATACAAAAGAAATTAAAAGAACAGGGACGGACGATGCAAGAGAAATTAGAAGAACAAGGGCGTAAAATGAAAAACTAGATGAAACAACTGCAGATAAAGTTAGAAAAATTGGAGAATACACGAGAAGAAAAACTAGAGGAGCAGTCACATAAAGTGAGACAAGTAGAAGAGAAACTGCTAGCACAGGAAAAATAAACTTGGTTAGAGAAACCTGCGAAGAGCTTCGACATAAGCTAGAGAAGAACAAAGGAGGGCATAATCCAATCAGAAGGACCTGTTATCCGAACTCAGAAAACGAATCCCCCTGAATTCGACGGCAAGATCTCCTGGAATGTCTATCTGCGTCAGTTTGAAGCAGCGGCTGCAGCAAACGAATGGTCTGATTGTGAGAAAGCTACTGCTTTGATAGTTGCTCTATGAGGAAAAGCTCTTGACGTCTTGCAGGGATTTCCTACTAAGCAGCAGAATAACTACGCCATTCTAAAACAGCATATGGAAATGAGATATGGTGATAAGCACCTGCAGCAAGTGTACCAGGCACAATTAAAGAATCGTCATCAACAGAGTAGAGAGAATTTACAACATTTTGAGACCGATGTTGCCCGACTGGTTCGATTGGCTTATTCAACAGCTCGGTCGGAATTTGTAGGTCAGCTCTCTATCCAAGTTTTTACCGACGGCCTAAGAAATTGCGAAACCCTGCAGGCGCTACGACTCGCTAGACCTAAAACGTTGAACGACGCTCTTTCGCATGCACTGGAATTCGAGGCAGCAAAAATGGCATTCGGTAGATGTTAATCAGTAATAACAGCGATAGTATGGCAAATGGAGACATAATAAAGACGCTGAAGGAGATTATTGATAAACTCAGCCCAACTACCAGACCAAAGGGAGAACAACTTGATAGCCGAAGAGATCGCCCACTTCAATGTTGGAACTGTGGGCGGACGGATCATCTAAAGGACCAGTGTAGGGCCCCAGTCGCAGATCGAGAATGGCGCGACTCCCAGGCAGGCAGGAAACATGGAAATGCAGATGTCCTTTCTAGGAGACCCTGTCCTGTCAACTGCAAACACTGTAGTAGCCTTGAGAGGAAAGAGGACATCTTATCAGTTCCTTGCAAGGTGGTAGCAGCCCAACTTGAAGACGTTTGGAGTTCAGCGGCGATTCGGGAAGACCAGCTAGCTGACTGTGACATCAAGCCTTTACTAGACTGGAAAGAAGCCAACAACCGACCCTGAAGCTGAAGTCAGTAGTAAAAGTAGTAGTAATAGTAAAGAGTTATTGGGTTCAATGGAATTCCCTGGTGTTGAAAGATGGTGTCCTAAAAAGAGCATGGGAGAACAATGAAGAAACGGAGGTCAAGAAGCAAGTACTACTCCCGAGGTCCCGGGTGAAGGAAGTGTTGCAGGAGGTACATGGAGGTACTGGTGGTGGTAGTTTCGGTACCATAGTACCTCTACAGAAGATTAAGGAGCGTTTCTACTGTTCCAGAGGCAAAATGCGGCAGTACATCGTAGGAGCACCATTCGAGAGGATTGCCATTGATATTGCTGGCCCCTTTCCGAAAACCCAGAGTGGGAACCGATATCTACTAGTAGCCATGGACTACTTCAGAAAATGACCGGAAGTCCAAGTCCCCTTCCCAATCAAGAGAGCACAACCGTAGCAGAAGCGCTAGTCAACAACCTGTTCTGCAGATTTGGTGTACCCATGTAACTACATTCAGATCAGGGCAGAAATTTCGAATCCCGTGTGCCAAAAGGTCTGCGAGCTTATGGGGATCCGGAAAACCAGGACCACTCCAGACAGATGGTATCGTGGAAACTTCAACGTCATATTAAGAACCAATCTGAGGATGTTTGTGAATGAGAACCAGATAGACTGGGATAAGCTCATTTCTCTCCAAAAATACATCATAAAACAGCTATTTTTGCGCTTTTGGTTTTACTTCTTTTATAAAAAAACCTTATACGCCTGCCATACTTATATACATATAATATTGTCGATAATGATGAGTTATAAAAAATTTTGTATGGGACCCTGTAGAATGTAGAAGATCGGTAGTTGAATCAAGATTATTTTCTTGGCTTATCTATGACATAACAAAATCCTTCCGAGTCTTAACAAAACTATTTAAAATATCATTTCAACCATTTGTAACTATCTACACATTTATGAGTGTTAAATTTTATATTGTTCATATTAAACATATACGTGGTAAAAAATATATTTTATTAAAAGGAAAGAATTTATTACCATTTACCTTATCATGGTGGGACAACTTTTGAGGTTTTTCTATATCCAAGTATTTCGACTTGTCATTTTTTTTCAAGAGCTGAAAATACAAATCGATCAATTACCATCAAAATTGTATTGTGTCACGAACACTTACTTTCCTGAATGACAGCACTGCGTACATGAAACATACTTTAAGCCAGTACAAACCATTGGATCTCTGGTAGATTCCTAAAATGGGCGCTGGATTTTTGTCTAAAATTTTAATTATCACAATTATAAATACGGAAGCCGCAACAACAAATATTTCCGTTGCTTCTAACATTGTAAATTTAACTAAGATTTCATTAGATATTGTGTATCAAGGAAATGATAACATTGAAGTTTTTTAAACTTTATCATATCGTATTTAAGATAAAGATAGATAGGCTGATGTCTCAAATATTGCAAATGTATAGGCAGAGGTGATAAATTAGCTACAATATCCAGGCTCATCATGTACTAGCTATCTGTAAATAGAATTTGGGCAGCTTTCTACATATAAGAAAAGTTTGGATAAACTCTATGTGGCTCGACCATTCAACCATGAAATGATAAATAATAATGAAATGAAACTAACGAAAATAAATTAAATGGACCTCAACTTAATTAAAGAAGATTGAAGTATAGAAGAACAAGTCCTTGAATAAAACCAAACATTTTTTTGAAATATTGTTTAATTCCTGTGGGGATACTGAAGAGTTCAGTGAATATTAACAGGTGGTAAGAAGAAAGCTAACTGGAGAATTGATATAAAATGGAAAAACTGCTATTAGATATTTAAGATACTTTTAACTAGAATCAAAATTGAGGAACAATGCAACCTCGATCCTCATATCCATATGTAAAGGTTTTGGTGTCTTGAGAACAGAATTTTCCACAAAAGTGAAAAATAAATAAATAATTTATTAAAATTAACCTACCTAACATATATTAGCAGCGTTTGTATTATATAAGAATTATTTGGCTCCGTGTATTATTTTTCTTATTTATTATCCGCTTCTCAATGTATTAACTATACGAATATTAAACTGATTGACCAGAGTCCTCTGTGTCACGATAAAATTTATAAAAGATAGATATCTATACGTAATTGGAATGTAGAATTAAATTAAATAGAAATTTTATTTTTTTTATAATTTAATGGTTTTAAGGGGAAAAAAAGTTATGCCGAAACCCGGGATCGAACCAGGGACCTTTAGATCTTCAGTCTAACGCTCTCCCAACTGAGCTATTTCGGCTCGTGTATTATTTGGTGAAAATACAAGTTTAATAATTTGTAGTTATCAAAAAATACTTGATAGAAATAAATATTTCCTTCTGATACCGATGTCATTAGTGTAACTGTCTATAGAAAATGAGATTTGTGCGGATACTGTGTTAGAACTTCCGATATTCCCAAGACACCGAAAACATCTAAGAATTATTCACTACGACTGATTTTGTTGATTGAAAAAACGACATATATGTAATTGTCGAAATTTTTTTTGCTCTACAAAGTTGTATACAAGTATTTAGTTTTTCTGTAATGAAGCCGTACATCATTTTTTAATCTGTAGACTAACTCCTGTATGATTAACATTTTTTCCAAATATGCCATTTTAGCTACTTCAAAACTTTGGAAAGTTTTTCTTTTAAATTAGTTCATATACCTACTAGACATGTTTATTTAACCTTCTAAGATTGAACAAATTGATAAAGGATTTCAAAGGTTGTGATATTATAGTATCAGTTTTGAATGAAGTGGAATCTTTCGGCTACAGCTAACACAGTAGAAGTGTATATATTAATGTTATTATCTATTAGTATTATCTAGAATTTTTTCACATTTGATGTAATTTAATATTCATGTTTTGTATCAAATGAAAAATATTTGTAAAAATAAGTAAAATGAAGCAGAAAATGTCAAAACTATTATTACCTACATAAATTAAGATTTATGTATTTCTAAGTATGGAGCATGAATAGTTGAATGCTGCTGAATGTAAAGACAAAAAGACGATCCGTTTTGTATTGTGCGCTGTGTTTGTATGAATAAATGAACCAAATGAATAACCTATGATCCTTCTCAGAGAAAAGAAAGAAAAAAGAATACGAGCACGTAGCTTGCAAATACCGCCCCTGCTTTAGTTCCACAACCAAAAAAAGGTGGATACTAAGCGTAACTTAACAAAATTTCGACAATTTGAAGATGCTCTAAAGGACATGACCAACGCGAAAACTATAGCAGAAGGTTAAAAGTGTATTTATCAATTCCAAGAGTATGCTGAAATAGAGGATTTAGCAAATAAATTAAGGGAGAGAAAAATAAGCTGTTGATCAACTAAATGAAAATGATATAAAATCTGAACTAGATACGTTTAAAGGACTAATTGTCGTATAAAGGAAATGTTTGAAGGTATGCGAGAAAAGTAAAAATGAATTAAATTATCTTTTACAAAATTGCAGCTGGAAGAAGCTAGAAAAGCCAAAAAAGAGGTTGCAAATGACTAACGTGAATGACATAGACTTCACTATACTGTTCTGCGGCGAAGTCTCTGTCACATAGGGAAGCAACTAAAGGAGACTGAAAATCATTTAGACTTTAGAGCAAAGTGGACTGAAATTGTCCTCTGGTTATGTTCTATAACGTTGCAGTTTTTTTACTGATTTTCTAGATTTTTATTGGTTCTCTGTAGAGCGAGCTGTAGAGTCTTGACCAGAATCTTCTTTCTGTCTAAGTAGAACCTTAGTTTTGTTCAGGTCTATCTCATACCTCGTATCCACCATATGCTCCACAACTGCTGTTATCGTCAACACATCTTAACGCTCTTAACTTGGGAGATTAAATTTCGCACAGTTCCATAGGCGTTGATTTAACGGAGGCAAGGAGTGTTTAAAAATAATAACTGTTGAAAAATAGCGGCAAGCGATTGCAAGATTACCATAATACGAAACATTTAGTCCCTTTATTGTGATTGTGTGTCAATTGTTGTGATTTTTGCCATGTTGTGTTTTGTTTTGTTATGTATTTTATATGTGTATTAGTAAAAATTTATGCAATAAATATAAATTAATAGAAAGATATATTTTTTTCTAGAACCTGTTAATAGCAACGAGATTATTGACTTAAGGTCGCCGTATTTATCGGCGTAAAATGACCAAATTTGTGGTGTTTTTTAGGTTTTTTAGGCTCAAATAATATAATAACTTTTAAAATGCATTTGTATGACACACGTTATTTCGCTATTCTAACCCTACATTTTAATATAATAATTATTTTCACATACTTATAAACAAAAGTGAACAATCTTATATGCAGAACTATGTAAGCTTAAGTTATAACAATGTTTACATCTATAGTTGAATTAAAAAAACTCGTATTTTGAAAGATTTCAGTACCTAAATATTTGTTGGACAGATCGCTTTCTGATATATTGTGTTAGATACGTTATATATACTCGCGTCAAGAATTCAGACGTCTTACGTCACGGCTGTCGTTACACATTTGTTTTTATTGTCAACGTAATTTTCGATATTTGGTCGCGTTAAAAACAATAATTTTTTACAATTTAGTGCAATATATAATGCAAACTTTCAGTGTAGTATATAGTTTTATTACTATCAGTTGCAGTTTCTTAAATATTTTGATGAAAATATAGTTAATTATTCATTTGTTCGTATGACGTAAGTCGTCTGAATTCTTGACGCGAGTATATATATATGTGATTTTACTTAGGTACCTTTGAATATTCGCAGGTGGCATGAGATAACATTCTTGTTATTTACTAAACTCTATATTATTCAGTTCTTAAATGTCTAAAATTGCTTGTATTTGTAGAAAACATTATTTCAAGAATACGGCGCCCTTAATATCAAAACTTAGCTATATAGTTTAGTTTACCTAATGCTAATGAACATTTTATTTTACGTTTTGGGTAAAACCACAGAAAATATAGCAGCTATATATTCTGTGGTAAAACCTATAAGTATATGTATTTAGAATAGATAGTAGAGACGTTCATTACCCTGGAAAATCAACTTCATGTACAGGCATAATGGATATTTTGTTGCTAATTCAATTTTGTAACTTGCGCCGTTTTCGAAAAAACTGGCGGCTGCCAGCGTAATATTACGCTAGTAGAAGTATTGCTCCACAACTAAGAACGATAGATATATTTACATTATATTTTGGTTTAGGTGTACAATTTTTTTTTCAAAATTAAAAAAAATTGTGATTCAACTCATACAGTCAGTTAAAAAATTGTTGCTGCCTTATACGTCTAAAAAAGAAAAATCAAATACGGCCTTTAAAAACAAGTCTCAATATTTTGTTAATTTGTACATAACACCAGTTTCAATTTTGTAGCTTGTGCCGTTTCGAGAAAAATGCGCTGCTAGCGTAATATAGCTAACAGATCATCAAATTGCTTCACAAAATGAACACATAAAGAAATTGAATTTCTAGGATTTCTTGTCGAGAATAATTTCCAAATTCATTTTAAAGGGATTATTAGGGAAAGTTTCTCACAATAACAATTTGAGTATATGCGTGCAAACTTTTAATTTATTGTCTGAAGCTGTTTATTTGTGGCATAATTTTAGTTTTTCTTTAGTTTTATTGGTTTTTTCCACACTTCTGAAAAACATAAAGATTAATTAAATAAGCCCTTGCGCCAAACGGATCAGTCAAGGGTTATTTTTGAAATTAAGTTTGCCTAACCAAAAAATCTCACACTGAAAAAAACATATAAGTAAAAAATAACAAAAATCATATCACTATCGCGCACTTCCGTATTTTTGATGTTTCGAAAAACTCTCTGTTTTCGTTCTCAAAATAGTAAAAATATTAAACGTATGTCAAGTTTGACAATTTAAAATTTGTTTATCTGCTTCCATAGAGATGTTAAATGATTTTTATTTTATTTTTACTTACTTCTTCTTGATACAACTGTAGCCAACAATGATCGATGTTTACTGAACAGTTTGACACACACTTATCTCCGTTCAACAAAATAATCGCGATCTCTTTTAATTTTCTTTTTGTTGCTTTATCTTCCTTCTCTAAAATTTTTGCCGTACCCCATTGAATCAAATGACCGTTTTCCCAAGCGTGTTCGCAAATTTTGGATTTTTCCAATTCCCGTCTTTATATAATTTTTATGTTCCTCAACTCTAACATTCATAGGCCGAGACGTTTCTCCAACATAATGTTTATTGCATTCACAAAGTATACTGTAGATGCAATTTTGTATATCATTTTTTGGACGCGTTTTAGACAAAAATGATCGTAAAGTATTACTTGTCTGAAAAACTGTTCGAATATTAAATTTATTACCGATTCTTCTTAACTTTTCTGATAATATAGGAATGTATGGAATTTTTATTGTATGATTAGTTTCTTTTATTTGTCTTAAAGTGTTCGTTTTTATCTGTAATATTTTTTAATATTCTATTCCTTATTTATGCCCTTTTCAGTGTGAGATTTTTTGCTTAGGCAAACTTATTTTAAAAAATAACCCTTGACTGATCCATTTGGCGCAAGAGCTTATTTAATAAATCTTTATTTTTTTCAGAAGTGTGGCAAAAACTCAATAAAAGTAAAGAATAAATACTCTGTCTATAGAATTCAGTCATCTTTAGTAAAGTTATGGGTTTGCCCATCTACCTCAAAAGCCCACGAGTCATCACTGCCAGATTTTAACATTTCTTTAAAATTATGGTTATATTAGCGCATTATGATTATATTTTTTACTACATACAAAAAATTCAGCATGTTTATAAATCAGGATACTAGGTACATAAAACATAACAATTGCTGTTATAACATTTCCTGTTAACTGCGTTTAGATATGCTGAATTCGCTGATTGGAAAATGAATTTATTATTGTAATGGGGTTGTTGCCATCGTGTCAAATATTACCATACAATGAAATAATGTAAAAAAACCTGACCAGCGATTTTTATTTTCATATGAAACCATTATAAAAATAAAATCAATTTAGCGAACAGCTGCAAAGTGTTAGATTGTATCGTTATTACACCTTATATTAATTAATAAGAAGTCCTGAAATTAAATTTTTATTTAACATATTAGAGATTTCTGTAATAACTTGTTACAGTACGTTACATCCCGTGCTGATTTTTGCAATACCTACGCCCTGGATGAGATTTCTACGGTGCTCCTTCACATAAATATTAAAAAGAAATAAGGAAAAAATGTATAAAAATTAAAATAATATATTTTTTCTCGTATTAACTTAGCGAAGTGCATGATTTTTGTAATTTCATTTTCGATAGACGATTTTTTATTTATTTTTAATTTTCATCACCTGTCGCTTAATCTTAATCCAACGTTCTCTATGAAAACCACTACAGTTCAAATTATATTTTGCTTTTAATTTTTTTTTATTTCGCTATTCATCATCTGTAACCTATAACAGACTGACAAATGAAACTAGTATATGGAATGGCTTAATTTTCTTATTTCCAACGTTCTCTATGAAAATCATTAAAGTTCAAATGGTATCTGTTTTTAAATTCTTTATTTTCACCCACTTTATTTTTGCGACTTGTGACGTGTTGATAAATGAAATGAGAAGATGAAATCATTTAATCTTCTTATTTCCAATAATTTGTACAAAAATAATTAGCGCGGTGAAAACATAACTATTTCTCCATTTCTTTCAATTTCACCTCCCACAACAGTTTCTAGTTTCTAATTAGTGAGTAATACTATTTTAATTTATTGTTTTCAACAATCTTGTATTAAAATTGTTAAAGGTACTACAATAATTTCAAGATATTTTACTAGATATTATTATGATGTTATTTGTATGACCACGACTTTATCGATTATAGATCTATTTAGATTTGTGCATGTGGTTGATTTATGTATGTGGGTTGATTTCACATCAGTAATGGAGCGAAGCAATCATAATACTAGATAGTTCTTTCTAAAAATAACGCCAAAAAGAGATAAATCCATAGGACGAGTACGGGATTCTCAGTATCAAGCATCATCTGCTAAATCGCAGCAGATGCGATTTAGTACATCATTTATAAGTTAAAAGTCACTGTAATAAAATACTGCTATTTCTGATATTCAAAATTCTGCAGTAATATAGCTGGTGTACAAACTATAAAATTAAAAAACTTAATTTTTTAAAGACCGCGCACATTATGCCTGCATAGACTAGCACGAGCCTATAAAGGTTCCCATGTTATTTAATGGACTAGACCAGCACATGCAGTACCGTCATCTGCAACGACCGTCACTGCAGGTCATGTAGCGGAGCCTGCAATTTCTATGCCATGATTGGTTTCAAACTGTTAGAAATACTCTACCAATTAAGTTGTTAATGTGTCGCTGAACTGTCGGGTATCCTTGCTTATCAACAACCTCTATTTACTTAACTTAAACTGCAAGTCTTTCGTCAGATAATACTGATTTGCGAAATTTAGTGTTTCGATGTTATAGGCGAGGACAATTGAGCTAAAAAAAAATGGCTGTGACATACGGAAATACTGAAAAACAATTTCGTTGATCTCTCTCTATTTCAGAAGATAAATGTAATTCAGACCATACAGCTTTCTCTTTTTATAGATAGGGTGAACCCAACTCATTTTCCTGGCTTCCCTCTCCTCCTCTTCATATCTGTGTGAACAGCCAAGAACCCTTGTCGGCCACACCAGACATAGACCGGTTTCGGGCTTGTTAGCCCTCATCAGTATGTCATAGGTGAGATAACCGACATCAGTTGAACTGGCTGTTCTTTCATATGTATGCACATATAAACTAAGTGAAGGTGAGAAGTGAGTCATCTTATGGCATACTGATGAAAACTAACAAGCCCGAAACCGGTCTATGTCTGGTGCTATGGACAACAAGGGTTCTTGACTGTTCACACAGATACTGCAGGTGTAATTCAATGTCGGTCGGGGCATTAGTCCGCGGAGTAGTTGTTACCTGCAGTATCATTTATAGATTTAATGGCGCGTAGCCCAGGACAAGAGGTCTCCGTTTAAAAAAAATTGGTAAATCCTTCCAGTTTGTTCCCCAGGACCAACTACTGAAATATGTAGCATTGTTTAGCGGGCGCCTTGTATAGTTCACAAAACTAAAATATTGTATAAACGATTGGTATCTCTAGTTCTAAGTATACAAGGGCGGTAGAAAGTAGACAAGAGAAATGTTACAGGAACAGGGTAATGGATATAAAGAGTAAGACGATTACCAGAAATAGGTAGCGATCATTATACATATAGTAGTAACAAAAATTAAACAAAAGTACAAAAATATGAATAAAATAAAACCAAGGAAAATACCAGAGTTTGAATCTATAAGATCATATAAATTATTAGACAAAGAAGTTGTAAAGAAATATGAGACAGCATTGACAAGGAATTTCAACCATTGAATTATTATGACAATTTTTCAAAACTTCATTTCTAAAAATAGCGAGAGAAATATACGGGAGTAAAAAAAAGAGTAATTATAAAAGACAAACTGGCTGGTGGACAGACGAAATAAGAAACCAAATAAAAATAAAGAAAAATAGATGGGAAGTATATCTAAATAACAGAACAAAAAATAATTACGAATGGTATAAGGAAGAAAGGAAAAGAGTAAAAGAACTCGTAATATCAGCAAAGAAAAGAAAGTGGATAGAATTTGGGAAAAAATGGAAAGTAACAGTAAGGTAAATCAAAAGTTATTCTACAAAACGTTAAAGTCGTCGAAAACAAGTAAGACATATAAGACAAGTCGAATAAAGAACAACAACGGAGACATAATCATAGAAGATAACAAAATAATTGAACAGATGGAGACCTATTTTCAAGAATTGTTAGGAGCCGATGGAAAACCAAAGGGAGACTCACGATGTGACAGAATAGAAGAATATGAAGAAGAAGGAAGTATAACTCTACATGAACTAAAAGATGTAATACAAGAACTTAAAAACGGGAAGGCGTCAGGTTATGATAAATTAACAATTGAAATGCTTAAAAATAGACAGAAGAGGAATACATTATAAAATAATAAGAATACTTAAAGTCTAAGTAAATAACTGTGCCATTAGCCAAAATGGGATGTCGGAAAGTTTACATGAAATGAAGGATTGAGACAAGGAGGAAGTTTAAGTTCCGTACTGGTTACAATTTTTATCGACGAAGTAATAAAGAAATGCTCACTTAAAGCAAACAAATTATATGTAGGGTACACACAATTGCACAGAATAGGCATTTCAGAGGGAGCATTCGCTGACGATGTAGCAATCTTAGCAGAAAAGTAGGAGTTACAGAAGAACTTAGAGACCTGGAATGACGTGCTTGATGGATACGGAATAAAATTGAACAAAAAAAGGCAAAAGTAATGGTAATAGGAAATGAGCAAAAAGACATAAATATACAGATTGACGGTTTGAGAATCGAACAGGTTAAAATCTTTAAATATCTAGGAATAGAAATAGAAGATAATGAAAGACAAAAAGACAAGAAATTAACAACAGGATAGAAAATACTCTAAAATTATACCATACAATGAATAAGCCATTTATAAGTAAAAAAGAAATTTCCAAGAAAACAAAGATATACTCGCAACAAGAATTCAAACGACTTACGTCATACGAACAAATGAATAATTCATTATATTTTCATCAAATTATTTAAAAAACTGCAACTGATAGTAATAAAACTATATACTGCACTAAAAGTTTGCATTATATGTTGCACTAAATTGCAAACAATTATTGTTTTTAACGCGACCAATTATCGAAAATTACGTTGACAATAAAAACAAATGTGTAACGTCAGCCGTGACGTAAGACGTCTGAAATCCATTTATAGAACAATTTTAACTTTCGGTTGTGAATCTTGGGTATTGACAAAGAAACAAAAAAGCCAATTACAAACCATAGAAATGAAGTATCTACGAAAAGTCAAAGGCGTAACTAGAGCGGACAAACTGAGGAACACAGTTATACGGGAAGATTTAGAAATACAACCAACATTAGAATGTATTGAAAGAAGACAAATGAATAATGCAAGGCAAATCAAACGAGTATGAGAGGCAAAAATAGAGAAACGGACGAAAAGATGTAGACCTAGATAAGCATGGGACAAAACCGTGGGAGAAATATTACAGAGAAATGGAATGGAATAACATGGACCGACGCAAAAATTTTAGCAAGAAATAAGAAGGAGGAGAAGGAGAGGACGAAATTTATACATGTATAATAGTTATAGTAAATTAAGTTAGTAATTTAAAATGGTAAATGGATGTTTTGATTTTATATATACAGGGTGTCTACTTTTATTTGTGTACAAAATCGAAAAAACTTTATTCCTTAAGATAATCAAAACATTTGTTTTAATTTTAAATGTCATCAAAAACCGCTTCCTCTGACCTTACCATGACATTTGGTGATCCAAGACCTACTATGATTTTTTTATACCACCGAAATTCAATAAAAACGTTTAGCAATTTTTTTATTTAGAATCTGATAAGGTGGTGTTAATCAGGATCCCTCAAAACCCCTATGTGTGAAATTTGAACAAAAACTATACAGAGTGTTTTCTTCTACACGTTCTCAGTTTTATTTACGAAAATAACGCAACAAATATGTTTGTTTTAAATGGCATCGACATAATATAGGATTCGGTTGTAAAGAAAAATAATTATATATGTCAAGACTTAAATTTCTTAGAATTTGATCTAATTTAAACCATTCTGTTCATTCTGTATTCATTATTAGATATTTTATATGCTTTATTAGATATTAATAGAATAGAAAATAAACATCTTATGGTATTTATCGTATGTTAATCCATATTAAAATGAGTACGTATCGACGTTAAAATAGTTTTAAAAAATATATCACGAGTATGTCGGATTCATAAAACTTTTCGAATGTCCAACATTTGATTCCATATTTGAAGGGTTTCAAAACAATGCGTAGTGCACCCCTGTAAATATAATACTCCATCTAGTGCCGTTCGACTCGTCACACCCTATTCCGTCGTCTAGAGGTCAGTTTAGAAAGAAAATGGTAAAGGTTGCCATTTCGCGATTACTTTAGAAATGTGTTCTTTATGAGGCATCGCTTTATCGCAGGTAAATATTTACTTAGTAAAATAATTATGTAATGTTAATGTAGGACTTATAAACTGTTCCACATCAGACGACTCTTTTTGAGTTGTCGTTCTCCGGATCACGTAATGATAACGAGTGCGAGCTAGAGAAAGATCGGACCAATGAATTAGAGAAAGAAGGCTGAATTTCCGCATTGGGTACGAAACACGTGATTCTACCAGACACGTGCAATTTTCCGGCACAGGGCCGTCTCCTATTGAATTTAAAATTGATAATGAGTCATTGCAAAATATGCGGTTTGGTTGTAAGACCATATTAAGACCATGAAAACACATCAACTTCGATTTAAATATAGCGTTTAAAATGAACGAATAAAAAGCTTAGTTTTCGAACCAGGGTTAAACGAATTCATCGTATATTAAAACTGTTTTGGTCCGAGTCAGGGTTGTCATTTGTCCTTACTTCGCAGAGAGGGTCCTTACTTGAGTCAGTGTTTATAAAAGTATAATTAGTTAACCTAGGATTTACTGAGTTGACAAGGGTTGTCCAAAGTGGACATTTAAATTAAATTTCACAAGTTCATAAATAACTAATTATATTGGAAGCGGTATATTTTGCAGTTGCAACTTCTTTATTTAATAAGTTACACTGGAAGCAAATTTTCGATAAATATTCACTAATTATCGCACTGTATACAGGGTGTCCCAAAATCAGCGTACCAAAAATTAATTGTGGATTCTACAACCAAAAATAAGAACAAAAAGTTTTATAAACGCTCCTAGCCGCCTAAAATGGGATTCCAAAATTTATTTATTTTTTTAACTATTTTCAAAACGAATCGAGGTACAGTAAACAAATTTGAAATTGAGAATCACCATTAGATTGCGAATCTAATTTTTCAAAAATAATTTCGCATAGTTAGTCATAAGCGTACCAAACCTGGGGGTTATAGGGTAAATATTGCTTTAACTTTCTCTCTCAAGATTTTGGCCGTTAGATAACAAATTTTTAACAATTTTACAAAAAAAAGGTGCCTACTTTTGTTTCTTTCGATCAGTTTTCAAGTAATATTGATTTAAAAATTTTGTGACAGAACAAAAATATTAGATCCTACGCAAGCGGCCAAATTGTCCCTAGCAGGATTTGAGAAGGCATTTGTTATAGTTGACTTGTTGACTGTTGTTGAAATTGTATAGAGTGACTAATCGCTAGTTTGTAGACTAGCGCGACGGGTGTGGGGAGCAACATTTCATAGGCGTACTAAATTTGAATGCGACCAGATTAAAAAATATACAAAAATGACAAAAATCATTGCATTACATAACATCCATTATTTTTAGAGTATAAACAGTGATATAACAGTTCTAACCAATTTCGAGGCGTTAGATAATAAAAATAATAAGAATATTTCAAAATTTAAAGTTTTTATCTTGTATTATCAATTACCCAATGTCGAAAATAATAGAGAGTGACTAATTCACAACACAGAGATGCAAACGTGTCACTTGAGCACACAAAATTATCAAAAATAAGTTGACGTCGGCTGAACCTAGCACATTAACAATTTACTTTAAATGTGCCATCTGTGTCATCCTCTCTACAAATTAGAATGCCGTCCTTTTGGACAGCGATTGCCCACTACCACCCACTTAAGCCTTGTCATCATGGACGCGAAATTCACGGATTTTTGCACGAATTTTGCAGCTTCTGCTTTAATTATTCATGGCGGAAAAATCTCAACAATTGCAATTTGCGAAACTGTCAAACACTACAAATATTATTGCCCTTTTCATTATTATGTAGTGTTAATAAATTTGTTTTGAGCTTCTGATAATCTACCATGGCAATTTCATGATGAAAATGATAGATAATGTTAGGATGTTAGGTAGTTGACAAAATTTGTTACAAATTGAGATTTTTCCACCATTAAATAAGTCGCGCAAATATTTGCAAATTCCGCATTCAAAAGGACAAAAGGCTTTAGAATACATACACACTATTTACTATTGGTTACTAGCACTGTCACTATAACGGTCACACATTAACACTTATTATATCATATTGTACCACTTTCCGTATGACCCTCATACGTCCATGTTTCGTCAAAATTTAATATATTCTTCGATCCAGATTCTTATTTTTTAATATTTATTTTAAATAGTTTCTTCGCCATATCACTATTTCGTCCTTTCTATCACTATACTCTTTTCGATTTCATTTATACGGACTAAGCTTCATCTTGTAAGATATAGCAATAGAATTTTTTTTTGGAAAACTCATTTTAAAAATACAATCTTCCTTCCGCGAGTTTCCATCACTTTTCGTTTCACAATTGTACTTCTTTACCACTTTTTTATTTGCACACATATGCTATTCACGTACAATTTTGTTAATGAAATACATATTTCAACATCACTTACACTCATATTTTGACTTCGCCGATATTCCTCATTTCGATCAAATCACTAATAAAATTAATTACATTCATAATTAAATTAGCGAAAAGATATACCCGAAATTTTGCCCGCTCGAACGATATACCCGCCCAGGATAGCGCTGGAAATGAAACAGTTGGATCCGACAATTCGTCGCAGCCAATCAAAAAGCAGCAGCGCATGCGTAGCAGAAGCTGTGAAATCGGGTATGCTCTCAAATATATGCGACACACGATTTTGTAGGAAAAATATACGGGCTGCATGTACATTTCTTTGTGTTAACTGCTATAAATCGTGAGCAAGTTCATGGCATTAGTCACTCTCTGCAATTTTGGAAGTCGACTTTAGTTTATATTACTGTCACGGGTTTTTCAACCCGACTTTTTCTTTACCAGAAAAACAACTACTCTGTACACTACTGAATACTAATTACAGCTCAACTAAACACTATTTAATTAATCACTATCTAAATTGCTCTGAATCTCCAGGAAATTTCCAACTAAACACTCCAAATCAAGACTGTAATTCCAAACTGACTAATTTGGCCGTTTATTCTTCTTTTATAGACCAAAATGAATATTCCAGGTATTTTCTAGCATCTCTAGATCCATTTCCCGAACGATTCTCGTACACTTCTCGTCGATTCTCAATTTTTCCAGTTGCGCCTCGATACACGACCTATTTTATTTGTTTACCAGCATTGCGTAGGGGCGATCGGGGCAATCTAGCGTTTTGCGATACCACAGTGGTCGAACTGGGTGCGAGTAGGGTAAATTCTGTGACATTACATATGTTTTATATTCGTTATTTATTTTTTGCATCGCGCCTTCCTAGTTAGAGTTGGAATGTTGTGTAAACACAGTAAAGCTAGTACGGACGGTGAGCGATAATATAATATATATTTATTTCTTTGTATTGAGATATATTCTTATAGACAAGTAAACTGCATATATATAAATATATATTATAGCGCCAATGCGTAACGTTCTATGCATTTTAATCACAAGCGATATTTTTGTAATATATCAGATATGTATTATAGCTTACCGTTCGTAAGGCTTAAAGCGTGCCTTGAGCTTTTTTGGCACGTGTCTCGTAGTAATAAAAAAAATGTTTGTCGTGTATTTTATATTTTTGTACAGTGATACCTAGATAAAATTTCATAAAGAAGGGCTGTCCAAATTATTTTGCACACGTTGTGGTCCTCGTCATCTAACCGACATGGTCCACAACTGAAGGAGGTTGATTATCTATACTTTTATAAACACTGCTAGATATGCTAAACCCTTACAATTTTTCATTAACAATAAAATTAGTTCCAATTAATTTATTATCATCTTTGAAATAATTTGTTGGTGGCGCCATCTAGTTCTCCTAGAAGTGGCGCTCTTAAGTCTCTCTGTCCTTCCGCCCTTACTTTTACTAGAAGTGTTCTTACTTAGTCAAAATAGTAAAGTTGTAATCATTAGAACAAAAAGTCCTCACTTGTCTATACTTGAGAACACGACAATGAAGAATGTCCTTACTTGAGAATATGAAAAGGAGACAAGGTGGCAACCATAGTACGAGCCGAAGTATTCTATTTTATGTGAAGTGTCTATTTGCAATTCTTTGCATCAAAGTTAACTCGCAACTAAAACTAACATTTCACATATAATTTTTTGCAATTCGCTGTTTTAATATATATTTTTTTAGTTGCAAATTTATTCCAGTGGCAGTACAATATTTTGGTTTGTGGGTAATAGAAATACGGAAAATCTTGTGAATTCTGAACTAAATTTTATATGGCTCATTCCGATGATATTGATCAAGGAAATCCTTGCACAACACGATCCGGCAACATTTTGCGGAAGGCGTGTTTTCATTAGTCGATTTCATTGAATCTGTTACTGAAATAAAATTGATTGATGTTCAATTCTATGTATATTCAATGGCACAGATTCAATAATATTGAGCAATTAAGTCGACTAGTGAGAATGTTTGTCTGAATCCTATTATTTTGATGTTTATAATCCATAGTTAATCTATAAATATGGCCCATTAATTACATACCACCCCTTTTTCAAATAAATATGGAATATGTATATTTGCCGGCATCAAACTGTAATAGCATCTTTTCTAAATATTTATTTCTTGATTTACGCTATTAATATTTTAATTGAAATATATAGCTATACTGAATGCTGAAAGGTACCAATTTATTGGAAACATTTGGTTGAAAACTTTTGAACTATGGGAATAGTAGTAAAAATATCATAATATGAGTAGATAACTTGAAACGTATTCTAGAAACTTATTGTAAAACTCTAGACTAGTCTAGACGATGCTAAAAATTGCATGCTGAGAAATATGACAGGTAGTGACTTTAAATAGTTCGCGTTGTTTTTTTTGACGTCTTCTCCCTCATTCATACTTACATTTTTATTATCTACATGAGTTCTTAATTTAAGTCTGAATTTGTCTTAGAGTAGGTAACAGAGGAGGTAAATAACTTAAAATAACAGAAACAGGTAATTAAGATTTTGTTAGATTAGCTAAAATTTATTGTAGAAGAAAACAAGGACCTACCTACAGTAATAACAGGGTGTTTCCTTTAATTTAAATTTCATAACTTCTAAACCCCTTGATATGTTTTTGATAAAGGCATAATTTTTGTAGTATGTTGGTAGGTATAAAATTTACAGATTACGTAAAGTACCAGTGACGTACCCTTGTTAAGAAAATGAAATTTGTCTCTAATGGCCATTTCTACCGCATTGCCTTTTAAGTGTAGTTAAAGGGCGGTTAAAATTTTAGGCCTAGTTTAAAATAATAATGTTTTCACCGCACAATTATTAAGTTTCATTTGTAAAGTCTACCTAAAAAGCCAATATTCATAATTTTTCGGTTTTTTGCACAAGTTGTTATTATAGCTTCATGACTATTTCTTAACCTTAAAAGTGTAACACTTCATTCTCACTGTTCTGACTTTATGTTGTTCTGCTAAGTTCCGTTTTCGAATTGGTAGGATATATAATGGAAGTAATTTATATAAATTTTAGCAATGAAGAAAAAGTATTACTAATTAACATAATTATTATTATTATTATTTCGTATTTGTTTACATGTGTTATGTCTAAGTATTGTGTAATTTACTTTATGTATGCTTTTTTTGTGTGTTTTCCTATTCTATAACTGGGTCTTTGACCTGTTGAATAGTGTAAATAAAATAAATAAAATAAATAATAGCAAATTATAAAAGTACGGTGGAGAATAAAAAACCGATAATGTCTGTACAAGAAAAATTATAGCAGGTGAATTTAACTCATTGTCGCCAAATAATATTCACAGAACAGCAGAATCATTAAAAAAGTTTTTTGAAAACAAAAAAAGGAAGTCCGTTTTATTGGCGATACAGAAATATTACTAAAGATTCAAAATAAATGTATTTTTTTTGTAATTTTATCAGCGATTCTTTTTAAGAGCTTTCATATTACTTGGAAATTCAAGATCTTCTTCGATTAAGGTCAAAATGTGCAGCTGTTTCTTTATACAGTCGGTATCTTCTAAAAAAAGTTATTCATCGTATGGAAGTGATCACTTCTTTCGTACACTTTTCGAGGAAACCCATACTCTATTATTTTTAATATATCTAAATCATTAAATATATCATTTTCATCATAGTTCAATATTTTTTGTTTATTTTTCAGTGGAAAAATAATTAAACCAAATTATGAAATTAGGTTATGTAGAACCTTTAAGTATCGTTAAAGAGATAAGCCTAGAATTTCGAGGGCTTATATTTAAGAATGTTTAAGACATTTTATGTCGGGTTTAGTAAACGGTGGAAGGCAAATTGTATTTTTCCTTAAAGCGTAAGCGTAGCTTAAAACACACGGTGGAAATGGCCATAAACAGCTAGAGATACAGCGAAGAAATGATGAGAATGCAATGGAGTATATGAAAACCAAATTTGTTTGCATTATTATACAGAGTAATGTACTGATGTGAAAAGTCATGATAGTGACTATAACCCCGCCTTGGTGCTGCAAATTATATATTTTATACCTACCAACATACTAAAAAAATATGCCAAATTTGCCAAAAATTACTCGAAGGGCTTAGAAGCTATGAGTTTTAAATATTTTTTTTTTATCAACTTTGAAAACTCTATACCTAATATAAGAACAGCCCTTGATTGATCTTCTTAACGTAAGGGTTTGTTTAATTAATTTTTTAAATGTTCATAGCTGGCAAAATACGCAAATCATATAAACAGAGAAAACATATTTATACAGCTAACTAGTGCGTAGCTTGAAGTAATCTATTATTGAACATGCAATACATTACATTGGTTCTGTTTGTGATTTTACGTCACTTCCATGAATTTATTAACATAATCATGCAGCTATTCTTAGTTTTATTATATATTTTTGGTAAACCTAAAATTTCATACAATCGATTACAACAATATATTTTTCTTGAAGTTGTACAATGACTTATCAAACACTAGATATCTATTACCTTTCTGCAGGCTATGGTCTTAGAAAAGATTAATATGTGCAAATTATACAGGGCATACATTTAAAATGCATATATTTCATTAAATTTAAATTTTTAATAAAATATGCCTACACCTGCAGGCAGATGAGACAGTGTCAAAACCGTTCTTTCATTGCATTAGAACTTTTCAATAAATTGCGATCTACTAACACTTCGTGGAGGGCAGGATCGGAAAATCATTAAACAATAGAGAACCCACCCTGGATGTATTCATAAACATAGAAGGGACATTTGATAAAACGGCCTTTTCAAAAATTAATTTTTCTCTTGGGGAGAGTTTCTCCTACTATTTGTAACTGTATATCAAATATGCTCACGAAAAGAGCCATATCAGCATGGCGGATTCATCCGCAAGAAAAATTGTACTATGGAATATGGTTCTAGACAGCCTCCTGTGCCACCTCAACTCGGAAATTGGCATCTATGCCATCGCTTATGCTGATGCTGCAAACAACTCTAAGAACTATTGAAAAGTAATGTAAGGACCATGCTTTCACCGCCAACGTCAGGAAGACAGAAATGGTTCTCTTCATGAGGAAGAGAAAAATGAGGTCAATGGGATCAACTCTGCTAAACACTACGTAAGTTTTTCATCGGATGTGAAATACCTTGGAGTCATACTTGATGCAAAGCTAACATGGAGTCTTCATTTGGAGAGGACACTAAGAGGCCTACATATTTTATGAGCAGCGCAGCAGGATTGTTAAAACCTGGGGAATAAAACTGAAGGTGCTCATGTGGATATACACTGATAATTGCGAGTTCATTGTTAGCCTATAGGGCTGTCGTCTGGTGGCCGAAAGTGTAACAGAATACAGCTAAATAAAAACTTAGCCAGGTACAAAGGATTGCCTGCCTGATCATAACTGGAGCTATGCTAACAACATCCACCATAGCAAGGTAGATAATGCTATGTCTGCCACCTTCTTTAGATATTCATCTAAAAGAAGTGGCCGCGGCCACCATGCTTCGCCTCAAGAATACTGGTATCATACTATATGTAGGATGTGGAGAAGTTAGGAGTCGCCTGTGGAATGGGGTCGTCAGGAAGATGCCCCTTCTGAAGGCAGACACTAACAGTATTTACCAAGTTTGCGTTCGACAGACCCTACACGGTACTTATCAAGAATGAGGAGGGCGCCAGTGGGGTCAACATCTTCACATACAGATCAGAAAGAAAGAAAGGTATCCAATATCAGTGGGCAGTGGATAGGCATGCTACTGTAGTACAAACGGAAAGTATAACCAAGACGCCAAAGAAATTAGCCGTCGGCATACAACAGGTAAAATCATCAGAATCTACACAGATAGCAGACATTCACTACTGATCTTACGTAACCATAAATCAACTAGTTCAGCATGGGAATGCCACCAGGCACTGGTAGTGGTCTTAGCTGACAAGCTGGCCAGGAGTGCATCGGGTCTTAATATATTTATGAGAAAAATATCTAGAGAAAATTGAATATAAGCTGCTGGTAGTACTAATAGAAAACATATATTTCTACGAATTCAATGTAAAATTTTCATAATTTGAAATTGACGCCCTTTGGTGTCAAGCTACTCCGTCAGTACAACCAATGCATTGACTATTTTCGGTACCTCTTTTGGCGTTCTATATATTTTATGATTTCTATAGGCCTAAATGCTGTAGCTTCTTAAGCTACCCTTTCCGCAATTCCAGTAATGTATTAAGAGGCGTTTACAAAATTTTGAATTTGGGATATAATAGTTATTTATGCAACAAGTACAAAAAGTATGTGTTGTCCTATTTCACGTCGAGTGCAATAAGCACTTTTTGTACGAGTTGCATACAATATTTTTTCTACGTTCATGCAAAAACCAAAAAAATGTTTTATTTAGATGACACTAAGTGGATGAAAATATGACGTCGATTTGAACGTTTATGTTTGTCATGATCACAAAACGCTGTAGTAGAATGACAATGACAAATGCAATAAAAGTTTTATTGCACTAGTGCAATAAAGACCACTTTTTCCACTAAATATCGTTCAATAAAGTTTTGTTTTTTTGCATGAACGTAGAAAAATATATTTGTTTTTATTTCAGATGATCTTAACTGATTAAAGTACTTATTTTATTTGTCTTATATTTGAATAAATAGAATCTTTACAATACTTTATATATTTGTTATTACTTGCTAAGCACTTTTTCTGTTGAATTATTAGTTTAATTAGTTTGCTAATACTAAATAATTTTTTTTATGTGTTTGGCAAGTAACATTAGCTAAACAATTTTTATAATTAGTAGAGCTCTTGATATAGACATACAATAATTCATATATAAGTATGCTATGCAATTATTTATTTTCTGTACTTTGTGTTATGTGGCAGTGGTAAAGTATCTTTACTTGAGAGTAACTATTAGGTACCTACCTAAGTTATATTTGTTATTTTCTCATAAAGTTTAAGATTGTAATTTAGTAATTTTACATTCAGGTTAAACGCTAATAATAAAGATATGTTGTTGGTTCTTAAATGCTCGTTAAAACATGTACTTTGATGTGAAACATATTGATGGTAACATAGAGGGTGACTGGAATATGAGTGTCTTTATTTTGCTGTATGATGACTGAAAATGACTACAAACTCCGTACAAACGTTTCGTAACCAAATAGTTTCGCCCTACAGTAACATATCATGCAGCCATAGTTACTAAAATATTATATTTTTGTTTATTTACGCTCACAAACATCAACCGAACGTAATGTATAAAAAACGAAACGCGCTAGTCACAATACCAAGTAAGTATGTATAATGCACAACTATTTTGATCTAGTTTAAAGTTAACAACAACAGCAATGGATTACAATATTGTACAATTTAAAGGATTTCTAGGGAAACTTTATGGCTTATTTCATTAATATTGACAAGAAAACCAAATTACAAATGTCGTTGAAAGGTTTATTGCTTAGTCTGAATTGTATCTTATTTTGCAATTTCGGAACACACGCATATTTCATTGCAGTAGGATTAAAGGCTGGTTCTCGAATGTAATTCAACGTTTTATCCACGACCACGGCCGAAACCGGTCAATTAGGAGAGTGAATCCTTGTGAGAGCAGGTGAAAATTTGTGGTTTTGGGAAACGTTATATTTGACAAATTTATTTTAATCAGATGGAAATTGCTGAAAAAATCCAGGTTCTACCTGGCGAAGTTGGCTCCTCGAGTTCTTGAGAAACTCCTCTTTTCAGTAATCCCGATCCAAATGACAAGATCATTCTTAAAATAAGTGTTAATAATAATAATTCTAAATAAAAGTCGAAGGGTGCTGTTATGAATTTTAATTCATTAGTGTGTTAAAAGGCCTTTAATCTACGGAAAACAGACATATTAAACCTTCTTAATATAGTGGTCGTGGATAAAATTATTTAATTTTATTGTGAATCAAGTTTGCATACACGCACAAAATTTTTCAAAAAAATTATCAAAATTTTCTTAACTACCTCCTAGTGAAAAGAATCCACGGGAAAACGGTATGTCAAATTTTATCAATTAACTGAAAACGGAAAAAAATCCAATTAAGAATGTGTATACTATATCAATTAGAAGTATTTAATTATGATATTTCATTATGTACTAGGTGTTCTTAAAAAGCATGTCAAACAAAATTTGCGAAGTTTAAAAAAAAACATCCTGTGCATTATGTCTTAATTGAGTTGAATGATATACGAGTAGATGGTTTGCTGAACCTGTTTAATGGTAAGGAAATCGTGACTATTGGAACTGCCACATTAGACTAATGGGGTGTTCTAATAGCAATATCCTTGCCACTAGAAACCCATTTACATACAATAATTGTGATGTAAAAAACCCCAAAATATCCAAAAATAACCGACCTACTAATAGACCGAATAACGGCAACCT
The DNA here is from genome assembly GCA_037114965.1 of Monochamus alternatus. Taxonomy (NCBI): domain Eukaryota; kingdom Metazoa; phylum Arthropoda; class Insecta; order Coleoptera; family Cerambycidae; genus Monochamus; species Monochamus alternatus. Next base: position 24,637,497 of record CM073430.1, read on the forward strand.
ATATGGATTACAGCGGATTAATAGAGTAATATGAGTCCAAATATTACCAATGTAAATGCAATTGGTCGAATAGAGTGCTATATTACAGCAGATCACTCTTCGAGATAGATTATTTCATCAAGATATGAAGGAAATAGAACGACGTTATCAAAACAGATGGGCTATGATATAAATATGATGACTGACTTCTACTGAATATCGAAGAGAGTAAGTGTTGTGCAAGGAAAGAAGCGTAAATAAAACCCACTCCACAGTTGATTCGAAGACGGGAGGGTACGAAACACAGATAGAATATTAATGGTTATTGGACTGCTTTATATAATTTATTCTCAGGGTCGCGCCAACCCGGGGGTGCAAGGCGTGCGTGGCACCCGGGCGCCCCGATCCAGGGGGCGGCAAATGACCGTTGGTTAGTAGCAGACGTCAGTCAAGCTAAACTGCATACTCCTTCTTAAAATAAGTCTCTTCCCCTTTTTTACATTTTTTGTCAGTTAGATCAGATCCCCTTATTATAAATTAGTAAGTACTTTATACGATCTTAATTGACTTGTTACGAGGTTCTCTCGACGTCAACTTATTTTTGGTAATTGTATGTACTTTGCTCTGAACCTTTTTCAAGTGGCACGCCTATAGAATCTTGTTCTCTGCCACCTTCACCTCTCGTACTAATCCATGTGCTGTGAATTAGTCAAATTTCAAAAAACATAGATATACTGACTTGGTTGAGAAATTTGCAAAAAGAAAGGTCCGTAAAATTATTTTTTGAATGAGAATATACTTACTATTTAAATGAAAAGTCAGTAATACTGATATTTGAGCATCATTTTATGTGTTATTTTTACACATGTAGTTTATATTATAAATATATTTAGTTTTGTGTTACTTATGAAGACTATTTAAGTTCCTATTCTTAGCTCTTGTTTTTTAATATTGTTTATTTTCTGTTAATTGTTGAAGAAAAATACATTTATTTTTATTATTATTAATGTATATTTCCATATTTATTTTATTACTCCATTATTTGGAGATTAAACTAGAATGCTGCTAGGGCGACAGCAAAGCTTCCGCACCCCGGCGGCAGCTACCCTTGGCGCGGCCATGTTTATTCTAGACTGTCTGCTTAATGGGAGGTTAGAAAGCCATGAGATTTGCTAGAATTGATTTGTTAGTGATGAATATCCCGATCCGAATCATTTTAGCTCGTTTAAATTCTTAGTTTGTAACGGTTTTAATTATTATAAACTAAAATGAACAAATAAAAAAATTAAGACAGTGGCTACTTTGTAACGAAGTGTATATTTTTCTAATATTCAATCTTGTCTAATAATTTTAAAACAATTCATACGGGAAATATATTCGTAACTTGAAAAAAATGACATTTTTTAGTGAGCGCTTATCTACCTTTTCTATTCTTTACAATTATAAATCAGATGCAGCTGTGTTACTGCGAGTATCTTACATAGGCGTACTTATTAAACGATAATTTCAAAAAAGGGTGCTAAACTAATGTCCAAATTGAAAACCGGTTAGCCGATTTTTATTTATAAAAAAAAGGAGACCGGGAAAGGTGTGTCTCACGGGAAAATTTTCTTCTTGGTGGAAAACGCTGTGATGATTATTAATACACCCTGTGGAGGATTTTTAGTGTTTTCCATTTTGTGGGTACTATTCCATTTTTGTTTCTGGTTATCTGGAAAAAGTCCAGCTTTAGTGGATTATATAATTCTCACAAGGACCTACCTTCTATATTTCTCTCTGCTTCAATTAGTTAGAAAAAAGCTTAAGGAAGTGTTATTACATATAGGGTTTTTTCTACTTCTATTAATTGTAATCTGGATACTGTCCATCAGAGGTGCCACTGGAACTCTTGGATTACCACAATTTCCAAAACATTGCTTCCATACTGGGAAAACATGTGGCCGGTTCCGTTCCTTCCGACGCTGCGTACTGGAAAATTGGGTGCGACTTTACTGGTGCCACAACAACCCATTCAAATTGTAGTTATATGTGTACTGTGCAGTTTAGATGATACACCATTATACGTTATATGCATATAGTTATAATAATATTTTAGAATAATCACTATAATAATAACCTGTTATAGATCTATATATGGGTATTTGGGTATTTTTTTATAAATACATATTTATAAATCGCCTTTTTGTGGAATTTATTCCACATTAATATTTAAATAACAGTATTTTGTAGCTTTGTAGTTTAGTAATTATCAGATGCAAAACCTATTCAAAATTCACGTGGCACCCCAGGATTTGTGAGGAACTATCTCCTTATCACTAGGTTTTGTAAGTGTGCTACTTGTTTGTTAATTTGCATAATATAGAAATATTTACGAATCTGAGTTACCCTTCCTGCCACCACTTTTTTTATTTAGGATAAATAAACTAAAATAATATTAAACGACCCTGAGGAACGTGGCAAGTTATAGTGTTAAAGGTTGTTTGATACCAGCGCTGGGATTTTGTTCTCGTTTGCTTTCTAAAGCTAACTTCACTATGTTTTTATTTTTCTATTACTTCTCGTCCCACTTCATTATTTATACTATGTGTGTGAAGTTAGAAACGTTTTTGTTCAGAAACGTTTCTGGTAATCGCGGCCACGGTGTCATTTAGGTGGAGCGGCAAGTGCTCAATTTAAGGAATAGACCTTTTGCGCCACCCGTAACTATAGGACAATACTACAACATTATTACTTTCTTAGATATCTCTGCTATTAACTTAACTTCAGAAACGAATTTTCGCTTCATAATAAATATTTTTTTTCTCAAAAAGTATAGAGTGTGCCACCTTGAATTTTTCACAGAATATTTAAAAAGAGATGCCGTTTCGATCCTTGCAATTAGTCTTTTGCAAAAATCCGTACGAGACGTAGAATTTAGGCTTAACTTCAGAAACGAATTTTCGCTCCATAATAAATTTTTTTTTCTCAAAAAACTCTAGAGTGTGCCACCTTGAATTTTTCACAGAATATGTAACAAGAGATGCCCTTTCGATCTCTGCTATTAGTTTTTCTCAAAAACCCGTACGAGTGGTAAAATTTACGTTTAAAATTCAGAAACGAATTTTCTCTCCATAATAAATATGTTTTTCTCAAAAACTATAGAGTGTGCCACCTTGAATTTTTCACAAAATATGTAAAAAGAGATGCCCTATCGATCCCCTGCTATCAGTTTTTTTCAAAAACTCGTACGAGTTGTAGAATTTGCGCTGAACTTCAGAAACGAATTTTCTCTCCATAATAAATAATTTTTTTCTCAAAAACTATAGAGTGTGCCACCGTGAATTTTTCACAAAATATGTAAAAAGAGATGCCCTTTCGATCTCTGCCTTTAGTTTTTTTCAAAAACCCGTACGAGACGTAGAATATAAGTTTAACTTCAGAAACGAATTTTCTCTTCATAATAAATAATTTTTTTCTCAAAAACTATAAAGTGTGCCACCTTGAATTTTTCACAAAATATGTAAAAAGAGATGTCATTTCGATCCCATTTTGAGATAATTGCATTTTAAATATTTGTAGAGCTGTAAAAAAAATATTCAAAAATATTTGCTGCTGTATTATTATGGACTATTATTAATATTTTAAACTGTGTTTAAATTACATTTTGTAATAAATTGTATTTTTGAAATAAAAACACATTCGTTGTTTTGGTCTTGCCAACTATTTAAGAAAGCCAAGCTGTATTATTCTGCTTGTACGGGAACTTATGTTTCTTAGATAAGGCCACAACACCGCGGATACGCTAACACTACTAATGTGTACGTATGCCAAAAAACTAAGAATGGACATATTCGTTAAATTGTAGTTAAATAATTACAAAGCCAAAAGTACAAATATGGTACCTACAATTCATTAGAGGCAAACAGGCATTGGAGCAAAACAGAGATATTTACTCATAAAATAATCTATTGGGCCTGGCGGGAGTATGTATGGTTTTATATAAGGTTTGTTCCTACACAGCATCAAACTAGCAACACAGTCTATTATTATACAGTCCGGCGTCTTCACGTCGGCTCCTTTAATGTCGAGGTTCCAGATTTCGTTTTTTTTAGACGACTGCGCATTTAGCCGCGCACATTCGTGTGCTCAAGGGACACGGTGATTTGTCAAGAAATAGAATTTCTCCCACTTCGTCGTGTACATATGAATTTCATTGGTGTTCATTGCGCATTTAGCCGCGATTTAGCCACACCTTCTGGAACCTTCACTTAACGAACTGTATAATAAACAGCAGCAAACTGTCACGAGTTTGCGCAGTACGAATTTAACTGTTCCAACACAATCAATCCGAGAACTAGTTGCAAGATTTTTTGTTCCAACACAAAAGTGGATGGTTTGGAAACTGTTTGCTGACAGTCAAATCGATTTGAGGATTATTAGGAAACCACTAGTCAGACGCATGCGCAGATAGAATCTAACCGCTAACAGAAGTCAACTTTTGGTAGGCTAGGTAATGAATGTAACTAAAGTTTTATGTAATAATGGTATTTGAGAAAGTTATTATAGTTGCACAATTAATTTGCAGATTTTTAAGTACGTAAATCTGTAGTTTATCAAAATGAGTGACTAGTGAAGAGGAGCAAGTTAGCAATTACAGCAGTACCTTGGATTCTAGTAATTATGAGATTTATCACTTTCTTATACGTGAGTGACCGAAAAATAAAAATTTCTTCAAACAAACTCATAGACCTTTTTATAAGGTCTATGAACAAACTATACTCCTAACGGTTACTGCTTGAACTAAACGTGTCGTTCCAACAAAGGAATTAGAAACTGATTTCAAACTAGTACATGAATTGCACTTGCGCATTAAAACAGTGCTGTAAACTATCAGTCATTGCTATGTAGGAACAAACTTATATACATGTGCACTTTTGTTGATAATTTTCATGGTTAACAATAGGTCTGTTTCAAGCACCGGTGATTACTGGTTTAGAACGGTCAGAAATGTTTGACCAGCTCCATCTTACGTCGCATTCGCCGAAAGTACATTAACAATTGAACTGTGCTTGAAACAGACTTGATGTAATGCACATAGACGAAATATAGAAATATTGCACATTCGTGATTTTGGCATTTGATAGTGACAATATGTAATCAGAAATACAAAAGAGAATTGAAACAATTTGCATCTAAATCAAACTCTTCTGAAGTAAAATTAACATTTTTTCAAATAATTTTGGAAAAGTGTTTGCTCACGGCTAAGTAAGAAAACCTTAAAAAGTGATATACATGGCGATTCTTTAATATTGCGAAAAAGGGGGGACAGGTTCTTTAGATAAAAATAAGAAAAAAAGTTCCCATTAGCATGTGTCCGGAAACGCTTCGTTTCCGAGATACAGAGCATTCATTTTTTTATAATCTACTTTTAATAATTGTTATTTAATTTTGTATTATGTTATTTTGCATTTTGTATTTTGTATTATGTTATTGATGATACAAAAAATGGAATAAATAAGTGCAGAGCAAAAGTTATTAAAATTATTATTTTGTAACATTTTGTATTATGTTATTTTGCATTTTGTATTTTGTGTTATGTTATTAATGATACAAAAAATGCCTGCTATTATTAAACATAAACCAGTCAAATCGGTTAAAGGTTTTTTGAAATAACAAGTAGTAAAAGTAGATTACAAAAAAAGAACACCCTGTATCTCGGAAACGAAGCGTTTTCGGACACATGTTAATGGGAACTTTTTTTCTCATTTTTATCTAAAGAACCTGTCCTTGAAATTTTTCGCAATATTAAAGAATCACCCTGTATGCCTTTTTAGTTTCGTTAGGAAATGGTATAAATAGATATATTCATATCCATTAACTTAGATGTAAGAATTGTGTCGGTTAACTTAAGAAATTCGAATAGCTTTTGGGTTTCAATGGGCGCCGGACCAAATCGCGTGGAGCCGGTCCTGCCAAAGTCATTAAATAAGCTCTTTTAAGCCGACCAGGCAACATCCGTGGGTCCCATATCGGCGTGTTTCGTTCCGTTAGGTTAGTCGGAAAGCGAAGCCATAGCACACCTCGGCCTCCTGGTGACTGACACACCAACATACACCGGTACCGGCATTGCAATTTGTAACGGGTCGATGTGTTGTTAACAGTGCAACAAGTGAGGGGCGGCGACATAGACCCCGTGCATGATTTTTCCGAGGAATTCCGGTGAGTACAATTGAAATTCTGTCTGAGCGGATCGTCTCGTTTGAAATTATTTCTAGTGATTGTCTAATCCCATGCTACACTCAAAGTCGATGATTTGTATGCTATTTAATTTAATATATACAGTCTGGAGCATGTGGTGCTAATATTAGATTATTTATATTTCCAATACAGCCTGGACATGATTTTTACAATGCTATTAATTTGCTAAACGTGTCTAGCAGAAATGTTTCATTGAGGAAGCGGCCCAAAATATCTAGATGATAAAAATTCGGAATCAAATTTGCACACATTTTAAAATATATCCTTGATGTAACTGGATAAGTCTATGAAATCTAATAAGTTTGTATAGAATCAGAATAAATTAGTAGGTACCTACAATATGTATAAATATTCACCGTCTAGTCATTCAAATTAAAAGATTAGGTCATTACAAATATTAAAGTTTTAAGTGATGATAAGAATAATGAATGTAAATGTAGGTTTAATAATAAATCTTTGTAATATTTCTGGGTAATATTAGGCATAACACACTTTCCCTGAAAGTGTGCACATATGATTTTCCAATTAGAAATATATTATCCAGGGTTTTCCCAAAATATGGAATATTAGCCAAAATTACAAAAACACCTAGTACCTATCAGATCTAAATGCTGATCGGCCCAGCCTTTAACCTGTTAGTTGCAATAAGTCGTACTAGTCGTAGAGCAATATATTTTCCTCATATGACGTGACCGAGATGCAGCGGGCAAATAAGGGTTTTCTTATCTAAAAAAATGTCGGTGGTATTTTTGGGTAAAGCAATACAAAAAAGATACTCCTGTCCTGAACAGTCTGATAAGACGGTTGCTTTCAAATTTTAACGATATAGTTGTACTGTACCATTAATTATATATACTATAATTAAAAGTTATCTAGGCCTATATCGAGTTTCATTTGAATGTGATCGCCCCTTGCAGAGTTATTTAAATTAAAACGTTTTTTGTAGTGCACGCTTTCCATTTTTTTTTACTTATATTCACGGGGAACTTACCTATCTATATTCCATTTTAGTTTGAGACTTTTAGAATCACCCTATATACATAAATCGATTTACAAACTAATACCCCTCTGCTCTAAGGAAATTCTGATTAGTACTAAACTCTTAGCTGCCGGCAACGTTATGAATTAATATTTGAAATTATCATAATTAGATATATTATACATTGCACGCTGTAGGTAGGTGTACATTATACAATTATATATAATGTGTTAATGAACTTTCTGAAAACTTGCGGTACTGCTGAATCGTTTACCTATTTTTATCTCTATGTATTCATATTTCACACTCACAGGAGACCTTAATTTATATTATTTATTTATACTTAAGGGGTTTAAAATTGAACATTGAGCAGTTTTGATTTATCGATAGGTGCGTTTAGGTATACATTTATACAGGAAAATATGCATGTATGGATGACCAGACGTCTTCTTTTATGTGTAGCACCGACTGTTCGTTTTTTTTTATACATAATCCTCTGTTTGTTTTCTTTTTCTCATTTTGTTTTATTTTCTGTATATCTGCATCTGGTCATCCTATGTTGTTCATATTCATATCACATAATATGCACATTTTCTTTTTTGCCTCCCACTGAGAAATTTCTCTGCGGACGCCCATGTAGGTACTGTCAAATATAGGTATCTTGTTCCACGGTTATTTCACAATCAAACTTGACAATGAAACGGTTTGGTAAATATTTATTTACTATTGGGATTTTATAAAGAATCCAAAATAATGAGATCATCGTCAGATGTGATGACATTATGCAAGGAAATCTAGGCGTACCTAACTGATTAAATTTTGGACTCTTTCCGCATTTAACGACTTTTAAGGCAATATAGCAGTTTATGTCGTCTCGGCAGCCGAATCGGCACAATATATGGGGGATGACACACAGCGGTTTGTATAGTTAGCGGCGCGTTTCATATCATTGACAAGACTTATTGAAAAAAAGGGGCGGCAAACGGGAAATTTCTTTGAAAATAAATTGTTTTTAAATATCTATTAGAAGCTGATATTAAAATTAATATTTTTTTATTACTTAAATCTCGACTTAAACACTTAATTCTCTTAACTATTTGTTTTCACTTTATTCCAATGATTTTTACCTGGCGAATCATGAATTAATTGTATGCATATGTGATATCCTTATCAATATCATTCTGTAAGGAAAAATATTTCTATTTAAATTTTATCAATTATATAAACTGAAAGAAAATTTAGATCAATGTCGGTATGCAGTGGTGATGGCGTATTCAGAAAAACAATTGGGGGAGCCAAATTCAAACTCGTATTGTGTTCGTATTCTCATGATTATTAATGTTATTATAATTAGATATATCGAATATGTCGATTATCGGATTCAGAAGAATTATATAGAATGCGTTTCCTGGTAAGACTTTAACAATAATTGTTGTTACTTTCTTTTCCAAAGAATCCAGTTCATAGAAACAGTCGTATTATGCTGAGTTTGCAATAAAATAATGTTTTAATTAAGCAGTTTTTTGCATGAACTTTTTAAAATTATTACGTGCTAATAGGAGTTGATAATTTTTAAAAAATCACACTTTTAACATTTTTTAACATTTTATTATAGTATCGTCACGTAATTTTCTATAGGTAGTCATAAAAATGACGTTGTACAGATAAAGAATTTAAATAAGGTGATAAGGAAAGAATTCTGTTCATATTAGCTATTTTTGTTTACAAGGTCTTTGGGGAGGTTTTATCTAGTAACATTTAAGACATTGATATAGAATTTGATTTAATATTCAATTAAAAATTGAAAGGTCACATCTCATTTTTTTTTTCTTTGATAGATAAGCAATTTTAGCAAGTAGATTCAGTTATAAGGTTTTTTCATGCTGTACAAAAATACAGAATATAATTTTTTTCATAAAATCAGTTTTAACATGAGAGGGAACCATAACTATTACTTTTTTTTAGTAAGATAATTTCTTGTACCTGTATGAGTATAACAAAACAATGAATCTAAAAAAAAAATTATTTTTTTTCTGAATTTCGAGCTGAGGCTTCATGATCCTTCAGCAACTCCTTGTGTATTGGATAAAATGATTGAAAATTTGATATGCTTACCCACTTACCCAAAAAATGCAATGAAATATATCTTTGAATGTATGATGATAATTCATTATTTCTTTTCTAACTTAAATTTAGCAGTAAATTTATTTTTCAGAATATTAACAATGGAGCTGGAGGACAATCAACTAGTCCTGAGAGATTTTCTACCAGGTCCTTTAGATGATTACAGAAAACAAGCTAAGTTCAACTGGAGGAAATTAAAATTTTTTTTTGAGGATCCAGATTTATTAAAATTAAAAGTAAGAATAACAAACTCTTTTTTATAAAAATAAATTCTTTTAACTACTAAATTATTACGAAATTTGGGGATGCACGGATCTATGAATTTGTACTAAAATAAATATTACTCGAACCTGTTGAAGTTACAATTCCAAAATTCCAGGAGGGCATTGAAAAATTCTCATTTTTGTGTGGCAGTCATAAAAGATATGCCCTGTACCTTTTTTTTAAGTACATATAACATATAGAAAGTAAGCGGTCACATTTTTTTCAATATTTGAATAAACAATGAAATTCTGAACACATTTTTTAACTTCACTTTTCGTTATCTAAATCCAGTTAAAAATTTATATAATAATTATTAAAATCTTTGATAGGCAAGTGAATTACTTTACACATATCAAATTAAAAATAATATATTTTTTAATCTAACTTATCTTTTGAGTAATAAATACTTTATTATTAATTTTGTTTCTATTGTACCAAATAAAAATTTCCATGAAATTCAGTTTTTATTTGCAATGCCAGTAAATATTAAAAAAGGAAGTAAAATATTAATATTTCTAGAAATGCAAATCTCGACACATTTAGAATAACAAAAATAATTTGTTCGTTTTATTGACATTTTGAGTCTTACAGCTCACCTCACACTATACAAATAGGTATGAAAGATGTTGTACTCTTGCAGTGTAAACTTTGGAAATATCTTGAAAACGATCCCCTATTTCAAAGGCAAGGGACTGAACCGACTACAGAGGAAAATAAGAGATTAACAGCCTTAAGGTTAAGACGATATATCGACTACAAATTTCCCATATGTGATATCCTAAAGTTGCCGTTTAAAAAAAGAGTAAGTAGAGAGAGGACACCATTAATTTAGTATTTTTATGTACAGGGTCTCCATGATATAAGTGCCGATACAAAAGTGGCTTGTATATGTGACCACAAGCAACAAAAAATTCTTATAAAAAAAATATGTAAAAACGAATAGTTTTTTTACAAATACATTTCAAAAATAAAAATACAAATGCATTAAAATGCAAATCTGTCTTACGAAATTACAAATTGAGGTACAACAAAAGTTAAATAAAAGCTCCTTTAATGTAATTTGTTCTTTTTATCAGTATTATTGAAGTAAACAATAGAAATTTCCCAAAAACACCGTAAAACTATAACGACAACATTGCAATGCATTACCTGCTGCTGTTAATCTAAAATTAATATTATTAGTAGTATTATCGTTAGAGTGTTTTGATTTGTTGTATATTGTGTTTGCTTGATATTTAATTGTGAATGTACATGTACAAAAATAACAATTTGTAGTAATTATGACCACCTGCATGGCATGTTAATTAATGGCGACTTTAGGCAAAACTATCTGGCTACCAAATGTTTCTACCAAGCCTATTTCACAAGCAACGGCAGTCATCTTGAATATTTATGCTTCACTATTTCACATTTTATTTTGTTGTGAAAGGAGCTCTAAGAAAACCAGTCACAGTAAGTATGATTAGGGTATTTGTGATTATTATGTACAAACACCTGACTGGCAGGTGTGTGACGTCACATATTCAAGACCATTGGGCAGAGAAAACAATTTGTTAAGTTAAATATGTTTTGTTTGGAATAATTTATCATACAGGAAAATAAAGGCACTCATATTCCGGACACCCTGTATGCCCTTTGATTCTATTTGTATAGCTTTATTTTGCTTTTTTGTGAAATTATCCGATGCTATTTTGTAGACTAGAATGATGATGGCCTGTAACGAAGCACTGGCAGTTACTTTCCCTGATGTATCCATCAAGTATGCTTTAGGGGTTGGTCTATTTAGCAATACAATAATAACTTTAGGAACAGACCGGCATCGGCAATACGCTTATGCAGGTAATAATGTAAGTAAATATTTTTTGTTTAATCAAACGGGAAAAGGTAATATAAAAAATAGTGGATACTTATTGAAACAAACTCGATGCAACATGTTTCTTTTTGTTGCAGTTACTCTCTTGTTTAGCTTTAACTGAAATTGCACACGGAAGCAACACAAAACAAATGAGGACTACTGCCACTTACGATCCACAAAGCCAAAGCTTTATAATAAATACTCCAGATTTTGAAGCAGCAAAATGTTGGGTAGGAAATTTAGGTATTGCTTTGAATCAATAAATGTCTGTAAAATGTAAACGAAGGTATTTTACAGGTAAACAGTGTACCATTGCATTATTATTCGCACAGCTTTATACCAAAGGACAATGCCATGGGTTACACGCTTTCGTGGTACCCATAAGGGATCCAAAGACTTTAATTCCTTATCCAGGAATCACTGTGGGAGATATGGGAGAAAAAATAGGTTTGCATGGAATAGATAATGGGTACGAAAACTTATTATAAGGGTGTTTTATGAGGAATTGCACATTATAATACGTCATAGAGCACCTTGTATATGTTATCAAATAACAACTAATATTAACTCATTTTTTAGGTTTATTATGTTCAAGAATTACAAAATACCGAGAGAAAATCTTCTAAATAGAACTGCCGATGTAACTCCGGATGGAGAATACGAAAGTAGTTTTACGGACCCCGGTAGGATATTAGGGGCCGCCTTAGAGAACTTATCTATGGGAAGGGTGGGAATTATGCAGGAGAGCTCAAATAATCTCATATGTGCAGTTACTATTGCAATAAGATACGCGGCAGTAAGAAAACAGTTTGCCCCAAATGGAGAAGGAAATAACAATAACAATGAATTGCCTATAATTGAGTATCAGTTACACGTATGTATCATTTTCATCTTTTCAATATTAAATAATTTATACTTACTGTTGTCATCGTCACACACCTATTTCAATTCGCGATAGTTTATGAATGGTTAAGTTACTTTTCTTAATTAATTTTCTCTTAAAATAAACAATTACCAAAGTATTTGCATTTAAAAATTAAATTACATGCCAAGGCGATTCCTTTCGCAGTTGCGGGGAAATTAGGTTGGTTGAACTGTTCTCATCAGAGTTGCTTTCCAGCAACACTATTTTAAGTGTTATTCACCGTGTTTTAAGTTAGGTGTTCATCGTAAAGGGAAACACGCGTAAAACACAGACAAATAAAAGAAGCTGGAACATGCGTTTCAAGCTTTTGCATACGCAAATGCTTATTTGCGTGCGAAAAAGTACCAACTGGAAAGCGGCTCAGCATGTTACACAACCTGACTGTTAAATATATACATTAAATCAGTTTCAACATATTAATTTATGATTTGTGAATTTCCTGTAAATTATAATGCCTGTCAAAATTCAGTTTGTAGTTTGTATAGAGGCTGTATCACATAAGAGGGCCCCTCCCATGTATCTCGCTTAATATGCGAGACACGTCAAAAATCTTTAATTGTTTTTTGTTGCAATTTTGGAGGCCTTTATGCTCGTAAAAACAAATTTGAGATCCATGGCCAACTTTATGAGTAATAACAAAAAAACCTATAAAGTGCCCAAACTTTAAGGCTATCTAACTTTGTTATTTTAAGAGATAGAGAAAACTTATTGGTAATAAATTGATATCTTTCACCTGATATAAGCAGATTTTTGAAATATCGTATGTGGTCCGCTGCGCCCTCTAAGCGGATAAAAATTTTTTTTATTGAAGCAGGCTATGCCTGTTTTTTCGTCTTTCATGCAATATACTACATGTTGGCCTTATCTTTCGTATTTATTACATTTTTTTCAATTTTAGTTAAAAAAAAATGTACCTAAATATTTTCGTGTTGCTCAAGATAATGTAGAACCTGTTTTAAAGACACCAATTGCAAAAAAATAATAAACAGAATGTACTTTTTTATGCAAAATACAGATTTTCTTATAATATTATTTTATTACATTGTCTGTGTCAAAATAATTTTAAATACCCAATTGCTTCTGATGTGAAAACCAATAAAATAATATTATAAGAAAATCTGTATTTTGCATAAAAGAGTACATTCTGTTGATTATTTTTTTGCAATTGGCGTCTTTAAAACAGGTTCTACATTATCTTGAGCAACACGAAAATATTTAGGTACATTTTTTTAACTAAAATTGAAAAAAATGTAATAAATACGAAAGATAAGGGTAACATGTAGTATATTGCATGAAAGACGAAAAAACAGGCAATTTTTTGTGGCCATAGCCTGCTTCAATAAAAATTTTTTTTATCTGCTTAGAGGGCGCAGCGAACCAAAATCTGTTTATATCAGGTGAAAGATATCAATTTTGCAATCAAAATTTATTACCAATAAGTTTTCTCTATCTCTTAAAATAACAAAGTTAGACAGCTGTAAAGTTTAGGCACTTTACAGGTTTTTTTATTATTACTCATAACTCAAATTTATTTTTACGAGCATAAAGGCCTCCAAAAATGCAAAAAAAAAATAATTAAAGATTTTTGACGTGTCTCGCATATTAACCGATATACATGGAAGGGGCCCTCTTATGTGATACAGCCTGTGTATGCACAGTGTTTTTCTGTTAGGTTTCTTCTTCATAGATAATTCTTTGTTCGTGTGGCATAAAGATCCGAGGACATGGAACAGGTTAAAAGTGTGATATATTTTACAAGTTGAAGAAAATATGGACATCATATAGGAAAATCCTATGAATATTCATTCAAATCAAAGCAATATTTTGTATTTTGTTATTGATACTCCCTAGAAAATCCGTTTTAGCATTATCATATACATATAAAAAAATCAAGGACAATAAAAATCATTATTAGAATATCTTAACATCTTACAAATTTTATTAATTTCCCTTATTAATTTTCATGGACTATAAAAAATATCGGTTATTTGCATTTAAAAGATTGCATTATTTTGAAATTCTTTCTAAAATAAAAGAATATGTATACAAAATTTACTTCTGATGAGATCTGAGAATTTTGATATTGGGTCAAGTGAAAATAAAATTTTCTTTTTCAGCAATGGAGATTATTTCCTTACATGGCAGCTGCAGCTGTCTTACGAGCATTTGTTAACGGATTCACAGAAACATATCTAACTGTCGTTGATAAATCAGCATCTTCATCGACAGAGATAGAAGATCTGGTAAATAAATTCATTCATATAGCGTTGTTTTCTGTAAACAATTTTTTTTTAGAGTGATATGGTGTCGGAGATTCACGCTTTAGTATCTAGTGCAAAGCCCCTCATGACATGGACCTGTAGGGACGCCACACAGGAATGCAGGGAAGCCTGTGGCGGCCACGGCTTTCTCAAGTCGGCCAGATTGGGAGAGCTCCGAAACATAATTGATCCTTGCGTAACGTATGAAGGTGATAACAACGTTCTAGTCCAACAAACCAGTAATTGGATATTAAGACAATGGCAAGCCATCAGTGCAGGAGGTAATCTGTCCTCACCACTGGGTAGTTGCACCTTTTTGACAGATTACCTTCACATTGGAGCTAAGAAATATAATGGCAGGAGTAAAAAGGAGGTTCAGACGCAACAGTGTAAGTATATTTTTTAAGAAACGAGTAAACGTTTTTCAAGAGCAACCCATTAATTTAAATGTTATTTATGTCGAAGATTTTGAAAAATACAAGTCATGGTTATATATTGAAAATTTAATATTTTCTGTCGATTAATTTTGAATTGGCAACTGTGAATAGTTATTCGTTTCTGTTCGTTGCCATTAATTAATGTGCTTCTGAAATAAGTGGTATTTTCAAAGGGGTAATAGAGGACGTCAAAATAATTTTCATTAAGCAAGTTTTTATCATTATCATCACCATCATCATAGACCTTATCATTATTCATTATTGTCTTAACTATAATCAACATCTTTATCTGCATTATCATCTTCATGATTCTTGTTTTCATCATCATCGCCATCACAATCGTCACCATCATCATCATCATCATATCATTTTGTCTTTGTTTTTTTTTATTTTTTGTCATTTCTGTTATCATCGTCTTTATCATAATTAACATCTTCATTTTCGTGGTTTTTAGGCTTTCACCGCCAGTGCTATCATTTGATACATAGTGATTTTCCGGGTTGTTGTGTCGTGACCTCGGTAACTGGTAGCTGCCAGAAACAGAGTTAAAATGCACATCCCTAGCATTAGGCGTGATTCTTTTACCTGCCCTGGTTGTTCTCTGGCTAGGATCTGTGGGGACAGACTCGCTATCGGTGTCCTTGGGCCTGTCTATATATTGATTTCGGTTCCTATTGTTGGAATTATGACTGCTACAGTCGGAACCGTTTGTTGGATAATGGTGGTCCTCCGAAGCGTTCCGTTGCTGCCACTGTAACTGGTCGTATCCTATGCTTCCAAATGTTTCGCCGCTCTTCACTGTCGGCATCTTCAGTGGTGACTCACTCACGCAACCAGTTACAGCGGTAGCTACGGAACGCCTCGGAATATCACCATTATCCGAGGAACGGTTCCGACCGTAACCGTCATAATACCAACAATAGGAACTGAAATCAATATATGGATGGGCCCAGAGATACCGATAGCGGGTCTCTCCCCACAGACTAACCCGAGAACAACCAGGGCAGGTAAAAGAATCCCGGTTAATGCTAGGGATGTGCATTTTAACTCTGTTTCTGGCAGCTGCCAGTTACCGAGGTCACGGCACAACAACCCGGAAAATCACCATGTATCAAATCTTCATTCTCATTATTTCTCTCATCATCTTTATCATGAATATCACTTTTGTTTTCATCATCAACATCACTATTACTACCATCATCGTATTTATCTTAATCAACATGGTCCTCATTATTTTTCATTATCATATCACTACGATTACTACTACTACATTTTCATCTAGATCTTCATACATACTTCATCTATTATGTTGCATAATATCTAATTTCAGAGTCTTATTTTGCAGTTATCATGGAATGTTACGAGTGGTTAATACTTTACCTAGTTCAAGAAACGGACAAACGCCAAAACGAAGTAATCAGTACAGGAGCCGATAAATTCACTGCTAGGAACGAGTCTCAAGTTTATCGGGCAGGTCTGCTGTCTCGTGCTTATGGTGAATACACGGCACTTCGATACTTTTGGTCTCAAGTTGCCGCCGCCGATTCTAGTTTACAGGCGATGCTGAATAATGTGGGTTGTCTTTATGGACTCTCATGTTTAGACAAACATTTAGTGTATTTCTACCAAGGAGGATTTGCTGCAGGACCAGAACTGTCGCAGAATGTGAAAGACACCATCTTAGCATTGTGCAAAGATTTGAAGTCGGACAGTTTAGCGATTATTGACGGTTTAGCCCCACCGGACTATGTTATTAACTCAGTATTAGGACGGTCTGACGGGAAGGTAAGTGTCATATTAATTACAGATTAATCTGCTATATAACTACATGCTTAGAAAGACGCGCTTTAATTTTACTCTTAATTGATCATTTTTTCGATCATAATGGTTGCTTTCCTCTAAGTATTGTATTATTATTGCTATTTTGAATAATTTTAGTAAGGTTTTCGAGGCTGTCGTACATAACTTCGTTTCATTTCATGTTTCTATTATTATTGTTCTGGAACAGCACGATTTCATCCAAGGTCCACAATATCTAATTTACTATGTAAAACGCAATTTATTTCTGCTAGTTTGGGTGCTGGAAGTCAAGTTATCATATACAGACATTCATACCATATTATTGGGGAAACTCAGTACTACAGGGCTTCGCCCCAGTTTGATGAAATTATTTCAATTATAATATCGCGGTTTTAAATCTCTCTTTTCTTCAGTCTTTGTGTGTTCCTCAAGGATCCATGCTCGGGCCTCTATTTTTGTGGTTTTTATTCAGTATCTTCTGTATGCCGATATTAAAATATTTTATCGCATTAATTCTTCTTTGGATTGTGAGAATCTTCAAAGAAATCTCGTTTTTCTTAATGATTGTTGTTTTAAAAATAGGTAAATATTAACAAATCCAACATTATGTCCTTTCATTGGAAAAAAAACTCCTATATTTTTTTATTATGTTCTACATGACAATATCCTTAATATACCTGGTAATGTCAAAGGCTTTGATTGCCAACTGAGTTCCACGCAGCATATCAATGTCTCAGTAGCCAATGCTTATAAGACTTTGGGTTTTGTTGTGCGAAACTCTAACGGTTTCCAGAATTTATCCATCCTTCGGTTATTTGGAACCCCATATATGTTACACATATCTCAAATTTAGAACGAGTTCATTGAAGGTTTTTTAAATTTGATAGCTTTTTGCTGGATGGAGTTTATCCTGCTCGAGTTACCTCTCAAGATTTATTTTATAACCGCTTTGAACTGCAACGTCTTGCTTGCCAACTTACAATGCATAGTACTTAATTAAAAATATAATTAATTTCAATATTAAATGTGAGTCTATTAGTAATGAATTATTATACAAAATTCTCAGACGGAATGCTAGACATAATCCCTTGTTCTATTTACCCTTTGCCTGTACAAATTTATTAATTAAATCTCCTTTATATTAAATGTTGTACAACTGCAATGGCATTGCGTGTCTCGACATTATTTCATGTACTTCAGATGATATAAAGTATTATTTTAAATAGCTTTTATTTGTTAGACATTTTAACCTTTATTAATATTTTTATTCTTTACAATCATATATTTACTGGTTTATATTTTATTCTTTAGACGCTCTTTTTTATTTTGTTCTGTTTGTTTTTATACTTTTCAGTTTTTACATTTAATTTGTTTTATTTATTTTTTGTTTATATCTGTTCCTATTGATGTATTTACTTTGGCTTACTATGGCATTGCGTGTCTCGACATTATTTCATGTACTTCAGATGATATAAAGTATTATTTTAAATAGCTTTTATTTGTTAGACATTTTAACCTTTATTAATATTTTTATTCTTTACAAGCATATATTTACTGGTTTATATTTTATTCTTTAGACGCTCTTTTTTATTTTGTTCTGTTTGTTTTTGTTTTCATACTTTTCAGTTTTTACATTTAATTTGTTTTATTTATTTTTTGTTTATATCTGTTC
Source organism: Monochamus alternatus (assembly GCA_037114965.1). NCBI lineage: Eukaryota > Metazoa > Arthropoda > Insecta > Coleoptera > Cerambycidae > Monochamus > Monochamus alternatus. Next base: position 24,656,030 of record CM073430.1, read on the forward strand.
CTATTGATGTATTTACTTTGGCTTACTTATCTTTTAATTGAATTTTGTGCTCGTTGGATATTTTACTGAAATAAATTAGTTAACTTGTTGAGGTATTAGTAATTTTGTTTTTTATTAACAGCTTTACGAAAACATTGAGAAAACTTTGATGCACAATCCCAGCGCCATGTCACGTCCAAATTGGTGGTATGAAATAGTAGATCACTCCAATTTTACCAAACTTCAAAGCAAACTCTGAAGTTCCGCCTTAATTCCAAGAAAAAGAAAATAACGACGGGTTGAAAATATTATGAAGTTTACAGATTTTATTGTCAGCACTTAATTGTTAGAAATAATCTAAATGTTATTTTTGTAATTTATATTTTTTAAAAATAAATGTATATGTTTACATTTTTAAAAGTAAAATTTTACCACATTGCGTTTGTTTTATTAAATAAAAAACATTTCAATCTAACAATAAAATAAATAATATATATATTAGGATAAATTGCTCTTAAAAAGTAAAACATTTAAGTTATTAGGGAATCATTCTGGTTTGTAGCTTTCTAATATACTCTTCTTATAGTACATGTGTCGTATTTTCCTATCCGCTGGGTATTCCTTCTCCTTTTCAGCATTGGGAACGTAATGAGTTTCGAAAAAGTGAGAAAAGTGCCTTCCAACTTCGTCATTTAAATGGATAGAGCCAGTATCAGTTGTAGGCCTTAGATTCTCTACAAATTCATAAAAGGTCAAAAAATGTGCAGGTCACCACAATTAAAAAAAAAAAATAGCAACAGAAAGAAAGTTGCAGTAATTAATGAAACTTTTTTTCTTTTCAATATTTTGACATTTATCCCTTACACATTTATCAATCGTTCTATAGTCGGGTTTCAAAATGGTACAGAGTGATTGTAAGTTCCACATATCTCGCAGAGTATACATACAGCTTCTATTGTACCAAAGACACATGCACCACATCAGCGTCCTTGATTTCTATTGGTTATGACGAATTGACGGATCCACCTGTTTTATCTGCAGCGCTGTCATGGATGTGCCTGTGGTAACATTTATGGTATAGCTTTCTGCTAATTTGATTGTGATTGTAATTAATTTATTACTAGTTTTGTGTTCTTAATAACGGAGAATAATTCAAGCTCTGCAGGTTGTTTTCAAAGTCATAAATGCCCTAATCTACATGTATGAAGGGATTAGGGCGAGAGACCAAAATATGAGTGTAAGTGATGCGGTTGAAATATGTAGTTCACTAATGAGTATCTGTAAGTAGTGTATATCATGCAATAAAGAATGGCAAAGATGAATATACACTTGCGAAATTGAAAATGGTGGAAGGAAGAAGTTTTTAAAAATGAGCTTCCGACAATAAAAAAAATTCAGGTGGCTATCTCATAGGATGAAACTGCCTAATATCTAGAAAGGTGTTTTTGTGTTGCGATTTATGCACGAGATGAATTTTCTTTTTATAATACGAAATTGAAAGAGTATACTCAGAGAAAACAACGTAATAGTAATATGATGAAGAAATTATTTAAAATAAATGTTAAAATGTCAAAATCTGAATCAAAGAATATATTACACTGATAAAACATGGATAAATGAAGTCCGTGCGATGACAAAAGTATGGCACTGTTTTGTCACATATGGTAGTGCAGTGTATTATGTGTTTAAGTGAGATATCTACATATAAACTTTTTAAAGTAAACTATTAAAGTGCTAGGTTCACTCAACGTCAACTTATTTTTGATAATCTTGTCTTCTTTGAACCTTTCTCAAGTAGCATGCCTATGAAATCTTGTCACCTGAGACCTTCACCTCACTTACTCATCTAAGTGCTGTACATTTACAGTGCTTCATTAATCACTCTCTAGTATTTTGGAACTCCGGTATATGGGTGTTGAAATCGTTCATTTATCTTGGATAAAATGTGACATATCACTTCAACAACCTTTAAAGTAAGGTGTTTGAGTGACACAAGCGCAATATGCCAAAAGTAACATGGGACAATTACATCCGCAGAGAAATAATAACATGCAATGCTCTCTTTCTTTCCCTGCATTTGGAAGAGTAAACTTTTTTTTTAAAAAAAGGACATTTAATTACCTTGTGCGACATATCTATGGGATCCATCCTCGACCAGAACATTATAGAAGGGTTGATCGTCTTTAAGTTGTAGTTTGTCTACATTATTCTGTGCCTGCCACTCAGCTGCTGCTAGGCATACAGGGTCCCAATCATAAATGACACATTTATAATTGAGTGTGAGATGCTCCATCACCATTCCCACGGCATAGTGAAGGTTTGAGGTACGTTGCGCAGCTTCTACCTGATCGAATAATCCCACGTCGTTACGAGCATGATGCGCTTCGTAGTCCCTCAACATATGGACTACCCTATAGTGAATATATTAAAAGCCATTTATAGTTTGTATGCTTAGAATATTTACTTAATAACTAGAACGACAAATAAAAAAATTACGAAAATTAATGCTTCAACAAAAATATCATATACCGTAGCCATTTTGGTTCCAATATACGACCAATGACCAATATTTATTTTTCTATAAAAAAAATTAAAAAAAAGTCAATCCAAATATTTAGGAGCATTCAACGATACCTCGTGTTGATTTGGGTGTACTTTTGAGGTATATTTTTAAGTTTTATCTTATTTTTTTCTCATAAAATACATATCTTATTAATGAGAAGTGAATTTTAACTCACCCTGTGCAAGAACTAAAAATTTAGTAGGTAAAATAAATCTAATTATTGCATTTCCGTTTTTTAATTTCTTGGATTTAATAAATACCAACCAACCAAAATTACAAAAGACTGAAGGTATTATAAAAATATTTTTTTTTTACCTTTGTGCTTGTTCTGGAACTTCAAACTCCTGAGACAAAAGAAAATGCTCCAACGGCTTTGTATCCATATTGTGCAACATGTAGAGCCTTGCCAAACTTACAAGTGCCGAAATATCTCTGGGGTTCACTAATTTCAGTAACTCCAAACTAGAACGTAACCTAGTAATTCTACCATTGGGATGTGCGTGCTGTCGAGCGGAAACCTCGAGATTATTCGCCATCCGTTCCACAACTTGTACAGCTGTTGCCACAGGAAACAGATCTCTGGAACCAGAAAACCTGCTATGGGGACAAGCTCCTTTCCTCACCACTTGACCTCCATTAAAGACATCGATGTAGTACCAATCCGAATCAGGATCAGAACTTTCACAAAACCTTAGCAAGAAATGAGCTGGGAAACTGATAGGCTCACATCGTAATCCTAACCGCCTTGCTACGCCTTCAAAAACAATAGCCAACGTTATTGGGAGTCCTTGCTTCTTCTCAAGAGCTTCATTAATGAAGGAGTTCTGTGGCATGTAATAGGCTTGGTTATTGCCACTGAATCCCATTTGCTGAAAAAGAACTTCTCTCATGACCGAGATAAGTTGGCGACACTCATTGACATTCCACTGGTTTTCAGTCCTGTTTTCAATACGCCATAAATTTAGTTCTTCTTGGGAAGCTTTAAAAAGGGAATGAGAAGGATATGACAGACGTAGAGCATTTTTAACTTCTTCTGCTATTTTGTCCAATTTCGTAGTTACTTCCTCGAAAGCTACTTCTACGTTAGGTTGGCACCACTGAGCTACAAATATTGCTCCAATTTCCAAGATCTGTCTCGACTGTGGTAATGATATGTAGCTCTTCCACACTTTAGACAAATGTAGCTGCCTTATGTATCTAAGTACTTTTCCAGCATAATACTGCAGAGTTTTATTTCCAGGGGTACTAAAAGTATAAATTATACATACCAAGGAGTCCACATATGACCATTCGAAAAGCAATACGTATACCAATTAAATAGTTTTACCCTTTTTCTGACATTACAGCGAGAGATCCATCCAAATATATAATTCGCATATACTCAAGGTTATTGAAAAGGATTTGGTTACCTGATAACTGTGCTGGAGGGGGGGGGGGTGATTCCATTACTACATGTCACTCGGAGTTTGTATGTAGTGCTTGTATTTCAAAGCAAAGTCAAAATTGTCAAAACGGTTCTACAATTTTAGTGATCGGTAGACTTTTAGTACCTCTTTATACTCGTAATTATATTTGATATTATTGTATTATATTTTATGTTCTTTTGGCTGCGCAATTACTATCAAATACTACAGTAACTCCGCATAACAGGTACGATATCAGCAATAAACAGCAAACTGACATTCAATGGGCTAAATTATAGAGCAAAAAATTCCTCTCAGGTGTTCCAAAAAATATCATCAATTCATACAGTTCTGTGCAAGCAATACCAAGTAACCAAGAAAAGTACAAAATCTCTTACATTTTGATGCATAGGTTAAATCAATATTCTCCGGATTTTTTTTTTCTCATGAAGGTTTTTTTATTAAAATACTTATATAAGTTTAATGGTCAGTCAAAATTAGTTTGCTTTTCTAGATAAGTACCAGAGGTGGTTAACACGATCATCCATTCTCACTTAATGCTATATACATAGATAACTCCGACATGAGAAGATTTCAAGAAATTAAAAAAAAAATTACATACATATACAATAACTTACTACAATAGATATAATTTTTTTTTTTTCTATTTATAAAAAAAATTACTATAATGTGTAGTATTTGATTTCATTATTTCGACTTTAATTGCCCAAGGTAGGTATATTTACATCCATAATTCAAATATAATGATCAGAGTATTTAATCGTGTTAATTTAAAATTAGAGAAGCTGTTCTAATTATTAGGGTTCATCTCGACACGTTCTGAACTCCAGATCCATCGAATTAATTTAAAAAATCGAAATATAAGTCGATTTCCAACAATTTATTTAGCATAATTACTGAATATTACGCTAGCCCCGCTGCGTTCATTCCTCCAAATGTACTGTGATTGATCGAAACTTACCAAGCAACCTAATCCTTTTTAATAACCTTGGCATACGCCTTATATTTGAATGGACTTCAATACAACTGGTCACTTGATCAATTTGTTAAGATTAAATGTCATTTCTACTCACTATTAAAACTGACATTGGTACATATGTTAAGCAATATAGTTTATACCGTCTTAAGCAATCAGCATAACGAATAGACGAAGAAAGCCTAACAGCTAAAATTTCACTATATGGGTTCCATCATGGAAAAATCCTAATATACAAAAATTGATATTTATAATTTTGATGGTCAATATAAAATCATATAATTTATTATTCTTAGAAACACAACGTAGTATCAACAGAACATATTATTACAATATACATTCTTGAGAGAAAGATTTTAAAGTAAAAATAAATGAAATAATATTTGAATATTTTTTAATGGCATATCTGTCAAAGAAATATCAAATTATTATGTATGATGAACACACGGCTGCAGATATTTAAAATCATATAAAAGCAGAAAAATAATTAGTCTAATTTTCTTCAAGTATAAGTTGAATAGTCAGAAAGGAGTAGGCTCTACACACATAATAAATACTTGTAATAAGAATAATACTGCAGTACATAATTGAAAATAAAACGTTACTACCCCTATCTATTTTTATTGCTAATAAAAACTATAATAAGGAATAACAACTTTGTCAACAATTTAAAACTGAGTGAACACAAATATAGCAATTCATAAGAGTTCAATTATTTACTGTAGTGAAAAACTCTATAATCTTAATTAAAAATACCCTTTCTCCCTATATTGGAGGATACTGAACACAAATAATAATAATAATAATAATTTATTTATTTATTTTTTTAGGTAATTATTTACTGTAGTGGAGAACTCTACAATCTTAATTAAAAAATTCCTACCCCTTCTTCCTAGATTCGAGGGTGCTGAACACAAATCTAAAATTAGTTTTATGTGGTCGAATCTAATTTTCAAAAAAAAAAATGACAAATTAAATTTTGAGAATGTTTTTGGGTTCTATGAAAAATATTACAAATTACAGAAAACATTTTAACTGGAAGGAATCAAATCATAGTAAATGCTTATAGTTATATTCAGGAAACGTAAGTAAATTTATGTTTCAATATTAATGATTTAATAACAGCTGAATAGATTAACAGTGACAAATTAAAAAACACAAAAAATTAATAATGAAAAATAAATACCTCAAAGGAACAACTTCGATACTTTTAATAGGTACATCCGTATTAACTATATCCATAAGATCTTTAACTAAATAATTATATACTTCTTCACGTTCGTGAAGGACTGCACTCCATTCATGGAGATCCGAGTCTGATATCTCATACTTCTTGTAAAACTTTGGTGGCATCTTTTCTAGCATACTCCTAGTTCTCTTCTTTAGTTCATAAATATATCGAATTTCATGTTGGAAAACAATATGCTTATTTTCTAATACATTTTTGAATTGTGGCCACCTAAAGATGGAAATTGGTCATCACTATTATTTTACATTGGTTTGAAAACTTACTTCTCAAACAATTTAGTCCTCCAAATTTTATTACTGTTTGTCACGATATTGTGAAAATGATGACAAGTTAAAGAAAAGTGTACCACATCTTCTATAGATATTTTTGGATTTGTTAATATCTTTTCTATGATTTCCACTGGAAGTTGTTCCATTTCTGCTCTTCAAGATGTATATAAAATTATTAATAAATTTTTCAATAAACAATCAGTTTCAGTAGTGTTTATTTTACAAAGAAAATTTATCTAGAAAATGGAAAATTGTAAAATATCACTCACTATCGTGAAATCTACAGACAGCGTCTCCAAATTTTGATCTTATTTGTCAAATATGTTATCTGTCACTGACATCTGCCAAATCTCTGTCAAAAGTCTGCATTGACCAATGACCAAGGTTTCTAGAGATAGCAATTATCACATAACATGGTAGTCATCATTCTGTGGTTTGCAAGTTCAGTGATTAATCTCAGCAGTTTGAGGTTAGATTTAGATTTATTATTTATAATCAACAAAATATTTACAATCTTTATAATTATAAACCACAGATCACTGGCTTTATAAACGTTATTCTATGTTTATAATTAGCGATCGTTGAATCATTATACTCATTTTTCATTTTTCGAAATAGTAAACAATTTTATTGTGGTTTTATTATTTTTTTTTCCTGTTATTTAAATAATTGGGTGATGGCTAAACTTGAATTAATACAGACTTTAAAAAAAGATAACGGGCGAGTGTGGAATGTTAGTTGGCATCCTAAGGGTGAAATTTTTGCCTCTTGCGGTGAAGAAAAATGTATAAGAATTTGGGGAAAAGATTTGACTGGTAAATGGTGTAACAAGTTAGTACTTTCTGAGGGTCACAAACGAACAATAAGGCAAGTTGCTTGGTCTCCTTGTGGTAATTATTTGGCTTCAGCTAGTTTTGATGCAACAACTTCTATATGGGATAAAAAAGGAGGAGAATTTGAGTGTAATGCTAGTTTGGAAGGTCACGAAAATGAGGTGAAAAGTGTGGCATGGTCTAGATCTGGACAGATATTAGCTACCTGTAGCAGGGATAAATCTGTATGGATTTGGGAAGTTGCCGATGAAGATGAGTATGACTGTGCTGCTGTTCTGAACGCTCACTCACAGGATGTTAAAAAGGTAATGGAAACATTATTTTGTTAATCTTACTATGTTTAACCATCTACTCTTTTTAATATGTTTAGTGATAAGTGATAGGTGTACACAACGAAATAATGGTTACAGCTAATTATGGGAAATTATAACTTATTCAGTAATGTGCTTTGAAAGTTGCATTATTAATTATATGCCATAATAAATATTTTTTACAACAAAGTTTATTTTGTTTCAGGTAATATTTCATCCTGAAAAAGACCTTTTGGCCTCTGCATCATATGACAATACAATAAAGCTGTTTAGAGAAGATCCTAGTGATGAAGATTGGGTGTGCTGTGGTACTTTAAGTGGCCATGAATCAACAGTTTGGAGTATTAGTTTTGATAGTAACGGAAAAAGACTTGCATCATGCAGCGACGATCAGACAGTAAAAATATGGAAAGAGTACCCGCCTGGAAATCCAGAGGGAGTTGCTACTGTCGATGGAGATTCTACTTGGAAATGTGTATGCACTCTAACAGGTCATCATGGCAGAACAATTTATGATATCAGTTGGTGTCCTAAAACTGGACTTATAGCGACAGGTTGTGGGGATGACGCAATTAGAATATTTAAAGAAAATGAAATCGCTGATCCGAATGCACCATCATTTGATTTGATTTGTACGGTTGACAGGGCACATAATCAGGATGTAAACTGTGTGGCATGGAATCCTGCCGTTGCGGGACTATTAGTGTCTTGTAGTGACGATGGTGAAATTAAACTTTGGAATTTTATTGCCACATGATAATGGAGATATAATATATAAAATATTTGTAACTACGGAATTAGTGTTGTTTGGAACTTATTTTATTACTGGAGTTCTCATGTTTGACTTAAAAGTACTTAGAAATTATCAAGCTGCTATTTGTTCAAAATCCAACTAGGGTAAGGAGTGTGTAAATATCAACTTCAAATTTTATTTTTGTTTTCTTTAGTTATTCGTTATATTGTTCCATTTCCTTATTTTATTTTATAGTTGTGACATTATAGGTATATTTGTTAAATTTCAAAATCGTAATAAATTTTATATTATGATTATAATAAGTTTTTCCTTAGAGTGAAATATTCTACATTCAAAATATGAAAAGAATAAGTAAATAAATAGAGACAGACTAAAATAATGCCATAAATACAAAATTAAACAATTTCAACAGCTTTTTTTCAGCATCAGCACACTCGAAAATAGGGGCGTAGGAATTTTTTAGTTAAGATTGGACAGTGTTACGCTATAGTAAGTAATTACCTAAATAGTAATAGTTATGTTTTGTGGGATTTGTATTTATTTACTTTTTTTCGCACTGAGTTGTCCTGGTTGCCTTTGATGAACTTCTAATGTTGATGCTGTGCGACGTTTGTTTCGGAGGCGGTTGGCCAATGATCAGAAACACTCAAATATTGGCTACAGAGGTCTTTAGGCTGGGTTCATAGCTGCTTCTAACCATGGCTGTTCAAGTAGCTTAAGCAAATGCGGAACAGAGTAACAGAGTAGGGATAGAGCACTCGTCCAGGCAACTGAAGAAAGACGCAAGGGAAAGGAAGTAACTTTAAATTTATTACTAGTTTTTCCTCACTGTAAGATCTAGTGTCTTTAAATTTATCACTAATTTTTCCACATTGTCTCTGTTTACCTTTAACTGACTCAATTTCTTGTTTTGTTGTTATATTACTGAGACAATGTAAAAATAAAAAATACTGACAAAAAATAAATGTAGGTATTGATACTAATAAATTTAAAATTAATTCTTGTGAATTTGTTATTAGACACATCGTATAATAAAGTGAATTTGTAAATTACTTTACAATAAGCTTTTAACATTTAACACTATTAATAATAATTGTACTAATTGAAAGTAAGGAAACATGTAACACAAAACTTGTTACCAGATTATGAGATAGTTGTCTGCGATATTGGATATTAGGTATATGAATAATTCATTATATTTTTATCAAAATATTTAAGAAACTACAACCGAGAGTAATACAATAACACCCACAAAAATACACAAAGAATAACACTAACGAGATACAAGATAAAAGAAGAAACCACACTGTTCGCCAATGATGTGTTTACAAACAAAATAATGGGAAATTAAGAACACAATTCATATTGTACGTGCAGATGGTTGTCTCTCTCGCACCCACATATATAATCAATGAAGGATGTCTTTGCTAAGTTTCATGTGCCTCCTTTTGTCTACTCCTAGGGTTGGTACCTATATTTGGATGCGCAAATGGACTAAACGCATTCCATATCGTACATTTCAGTGTCTATGATCTATAGTGTCTGTGTATATTATCTGTATTCTGTGGATGTGGTTCGGTTCCATCAAATATTTTGTGGTTCCATCGTTCCATCCATAGATCTTATAAATAAGGTCTATGGTTCCATCCATTTTTTGTAATTCCATCAAAGTAAATAATTTTATTTTTATAAAATATTATTGTCATTATTGTCTGTGCATTAAAAAATTAACTACTTAATTAATATTGAGGCTATGGATAACTTTCAATCAAAAAAACAGAAAAATGAAGGTAAGTTTTTACGGACCAAATCACGGACCACTGTTGAAATTACGAAATTTAAGTTTTACATAGTTATAAATTTAGATAGATTTACATTATACTATATATATCTACATTTACGATTTTTCACAACAGTGAAAAACATTTCTGTTCATTTATTTATGTAAATTTACAATTATGGAAATAACTACGAAGTAATATAAATTTGGATGGCATTATTTATGTCTGTCAAAGAGTTGTCAAATTTTCAAATTTGACAGGGTAATAGCACGTTGAGCAAATAGGTTAAGAATTCTATTTTCCAATTTTGTTTCCGTCAGTTTTGTTGTTTTTCAAAAACGTGAAATGTTGCGACGTCAAGCTCGTTTACGTCGAGAATATTTGTACAGAAAAACAGTCGAGGATAGGCAAAAATCGATTCAAGAAAAGAAAGACAAAATAAAAAAAAGCTTAGAACAGAACATATCTATACATGGAGATCTACAGAAAAAAGCTCTTCACTACACTAAAAAAATATCGTGGGAAGATGCTGGTCCTGAAGCAGCAGTTCAGTTTGGTGGTGAAAGTGGAGGAGCTTTAGCAAATTCTCAAGATGATGAATACCGATATGCTGGTGTAGAAGACCCCAAAATAGTTATAACAACATCAAGAGATCCCAGTGCCAGATTGAAAATGTTTGTTAAAGAATTACGTTTAATTTTTCCTAATGCTCAAAGAATGAATCGTGGTAATTATGAGATGAAACAGTTGATTCACGCCTGTAGAGCTAACGATGTCACAGATTTCATAGTTGTTCATGAACATAGAGGAGTACCAGATAGTTTGGTGATTTGTCATTTACCATATGGACCAACCGCATATTTTAATATGTCTGACGTTGTCATGAGGCATGATATTCCTGATATCGGCACAATGTCAGAACAATACCCACATCTCATATTTCACAATTTTAAAAGCAAGCTGGGTGAACGTATCATCAGTATTTTAAAGTATCTGTTTCCTGTACCTAAGGAAGATTCAAAACGGGTTATAACATTTGCCAATCATGATGACTATATTAGTTTTAGGCACCATACTTATAAAACTGTTGAAAGACAAGTAAGTTTGTATTTCATAGTATTTACGTAACTTAAATGTTAGTATTAATTAATTGCAGGTAGAATTGAGTGAAGTTGGACCACGTTTTCAATTGAGACTATATGAAATAAAGTTAGGTACGTTAGACAATGCTGATTCTGCAGATACAGAATGGGCATTGAGACCTTACATGAATACCACAGTTAAACGACGATTTCTAAGTGATGAAGACGGATGGAGGCAAGATGATGATTTAACAGAATCCTAAATATAAGTTTTTTAAATGTTATGTAAATTTATTTTTTAATTTTTTTATAATACAGAAAATTGTAAATTTCTTGATACATTTTCTTTCCATCTTTTCCCTTATAGAATATATTGTACACAGTGGCGTAGCCAGAAATTTGACAAGGGGGGGTTCAGTGAACAAAATATTTCAAACTAGATTTTTTCAATAAAAAAAAAAAAATAATAATTTTTAATAAATTGAAACAATGAAAAGTAAATAAAAAAACAATCTCATCATACACATGTAAATAATAAACAGCTACGAACAATATTTGTTACAAAAATGACAAAAATAAGATTAGAACTTAGTAGCAGGTCCTAATGTAAGGTTTCCGTAGGAGGTCTAGTTCACTGACCGCATTGCTAAATCTTGGAGAATAGAGTGTTTGCAGGTTTGTAGTGAGACATTACCTATATGACCCAACCAACCCAACCCATGGGGGGTTCTGACCCCCAAAACGGGCTTTATCTAAATATGTGCAAAAAAAATTAAGGAGTTATCCTTTGGTGAAAATTAAGAGGTCTGAAAAAAATCCCTCAAAATTAAAAAAAAATCCCCGTTTTACAATGGTGTAATTTTTGAGGGCAAGGTTTTTTTCAAAAATACATAAAGACTCCTCTTAATTCTTGTCAAAGAATCACCCTAATTTTTTTGCAGTTATTTAGATACACCCTGTATTTATGTAAAGTAGCTTTCTTTGTAATAGTAAATTATGCATTAGAAAATTATAATTGACAATCATGCATATTGTTATTATTAATTAACAATAGCATATATCAAGTCAGTCTTCTTCACCTGTATATACAGGGTGACACTACAATGTATTATAAATGTAATATTCAATTTTAAAAATATTTCATTCTACTACAGCGTTTTGTGATCATGATAAACATAAAGGACGTGTTGACAATTTCGCGTTGTGTGCAATAAACTTTTTGTACTTGTTGCATAAATAACTATTATAAAACATTTGCTTTTGAGACTAGTTTTTGAGGTCTGTTGAAGTTTAAAAAATATATATTTAAATGTCTTCTGTATAAATGATGAATAGTGAAATGAAATTTTCTGTAGGTATAATTAATAAATAAAGTGGCATTTAATATGTAAAATAAAGTTTCAACTTTAACCAGTGACAGTTATGAGGTACCTATGCTGGTTACATTTTTCTCAAAAATTATTACTCATATTTCCTGAAAAAACGATTTTTTTTTGTCATTTTTGAAATGCAAGGTTTATTTTAAACATTAATTCTACACACAACAAAGTTTAAAAATGAAGGAGCATTTTCTTTGTCGAAATTGATTAATTTTTTCTTTTACAAACTTGTCGTTTTTTGAACTGAACTGAAATCTTTAACAAAGTAAAAAAATATGTATGAAGATAATGTCCCTCATATTGTATTTTATTCGATATATTTACTCACAGATTTCTTTTCATATTATCCAATATGATAATAAACTAACGATGAAAAATAAAACGACGAGAAAAGTTTATAATTTTACTCTACTGGAATTTGGATAAAAATATTGAAATAGATTGCTAATGAACTCTACTGATACGGCCCCAAAGGAATATGTCTACTTACCTTTCACCCTGTATAGGTATATAACAATGTAAACACAAGAATTTTTTTCTTTTTATCACAAATTTTAAAAAAATCTGTTTCACATCAAACAAGTAAAACAAATAATATACTTTTTTTATTTGGAAAAAATGACTGGATATAAATATCTAGTCATTTCTCATTTATGCTAGTCAGTAAGGACCAATTTAATTATTAAGTAACCGACTTGGTAAATTATAGATTTAGAGGTAACTGGAGTTTCGAGAAGTGGTAGAGTAAGGAAGAAGTCATCAAAGTTGGTGGATTTTGAATCGCCTGATGAGATAGACAGGACCTTTAATAAAAAAGGACCGTCTGCCGTTGCCAGAAAACTGGAAACCTTTGACACACCTCCTAGAAAATCACAGAAGTTTAATGAGGTATAAAGTGATTAAATTGAAAACATTTTGCTACATTATTGTTTCTGGTTCTTTATTCTAGATATATATGAAAGACGAAAATTATGAAAATTATGATATGGAAGAAAGTGGTTCAGAATATAACAGTGAATATGAACAGCCTGCGAATACAACAGAGTCAAGTATAGATGAATCAGTTGAATCAGACAGTGACTATGATGATGCAGAAGGAGGTGGTTTCAGAAGGCTTGATACAAATTCTTCAAAGAAGAAATTGGTCATAAAAGACGGAAGAATAATAAAGACAGATAAACTTAAGGGTAAAGAAAAAGGTAAATAAAATGTACTATTATACAGTCAACAATTTTTCTTATATAAAAAAACGCCAAACGTTACAACATACGTGTGATTATTAAAATCTGTTATTGTTTTATGCAGAACAATTTGGGGGAAGTTTTAAACCAGTAACTAAAATGACACCGAAGGCAACAGGTAAAAAGACACCCACAAATAAATCAGGCCAGGGTCCATTAGCAGCTTTTCAAATTAGTGGAAACACTTACGAAAATGTCAATGTTTCACCACCAAGTCCAAGAGGGAAGGAAGCTCCTTATAAAGTCATTGGTATTAAACCTATTGATGTTGCAGCACATTTGAAACTGCTCGGAGAAAGCCTAACTATTATTGGGGAACGTTTAAAGGAACATGAGGTATTAATTGAAATTTATAGGGATTTGTACGGTGTTGATTGATTGAAATTTTAGGGACAGATAGCTGTGTCAGGAAGTTTATCTGTTCTGCTGGACTCACTATTGTGTGCCCTTGGGCCATTGTTGTGTCTTACTCAGCAGATTCCAGAGTTACAAGAGAATTCGTGTACTCCCGAACAACTCATGAGTACTTTAGATAATGTGGCATTCATCATGCCGGGTCTCTAAAATAGCGGTTTTACATTGACAATTAATTTATGAATAAAGTTTTTAGTAAATTAATTTATCAATTTACTCATAAATGGCTCTGATTTTACGCTGTTTTATACTTCTATGAATTGCTACTACCATCTTTTTAAAAAAGTTATAGTAAGTAAAAAAATATAATCCTACTTTGCCTGTTCAACATTCAGTTTTTATAAAAACATACCAACAAAAATATGTCAAGCAATAACGTAACTTATTGACTATTTATTTGTTGGTACCTCTGAACTTTTGTAAGAAGTTGGCAAAAGGGAATATTTATTCCCTAATTCCTGAATAAATTCATGAAGTAATTTATAATTTGCCAATGTAAAGATCAGGAAGGGATCGATGTAATGTATATAGTACTAATTTTTCAAAAAATTTGTGTTTGTATAAATGCAAAATAAATAACATTTAATTAAAAATCAATTGAAATTTTTCCAATTTTATTTACTCTAGATAAATATTCTCATAAATGATTTTGAGAAAATAACATTAATTTTGAGGAGGCAATTGATGCAGGAATTAAATTTATACACAAATTGTTTGGTATGACAATACAGGAAATCTCATTGTATAAGACCTTATTAAAAAAAATAATTTAAATTTGAAATGTGAAAATTTATAATAATGAGTTGACAGATGTTATCTGTCCATTAACATCATTTTTGATTAAATCACAATTCCAGTTGTAATAAAAATTTAAATAAACTGTTTTTTAAACAGGATACATATATATTTTTATATTCTATTACTATTGTTAGAATTCTGAGTGATACAAAAAACTATGACTTAATAATTAATGTATTACCTTTACTACAAGAGGCCCATCAAATTTTACATCAGTTATAATGGGGAAATTGCATGATTTTTTCAAATACGTGGAGATGAAAGAATGTATTATTTTAATCGAAATGGCGTTTGTCCTAAACAATTTGATGGAAAAATAAGTTCAAAAACGGCATTTAAAGTTTTAGTCTGACCACGCCCCCAGAAAACGGAGGCCGCCATATTGAATACATGTGACGTCACCCGCCAGTTGCGGTTGACGTCGGACGTCACCTGTCAGTTGCGGTTGACGTCGGACGTCAACTGTATGCACAAAACGTGTAAGTTTAGGTTAGGTATTTAGTATCTCAACTGGGGGGTTAGGTAGAAGAGTTAGTTTGTCGTGTGTAATATTTATTAAGTGTTATTGTGTTAAACAGACACTGGTGTTGAAAAAATTTGCAGTGTATTATCACCGGGAACAAATATTGCATTGTGCAATTACGAATACTTTCCATACAGCGCCTAATAAAAAATATTTCTCCATGCCAAAAAGTGAAAAAAACAAGTAAAATGTAGTGCATGGCAATGAATCGCGGCGGAGAAGAAAAAAGTATAAAGTTTTTCAACGTTTCAACGTTGAATGTTTGTGAAGACCATTTTAATGTAAAGTTAATTGAAAATAAATACATACGTACGAATAAATAATGGAAGAAGCCGTCTATCAAACAAATGTTTAGGTACAGAAATCTTTAGAAATATGCATTATCTTAAATTTAATTGTATATGTAAATATTGTTATAATATAAACTTAATACTACATACAAAATTGTTTCCTTTTATTTAGAAATATGTGAAAATAATTGTTAAAATATAGGGTTAGAAAAGCAAAGTAATGTGTCTTACAAATGCTTTTAAAAAGTTACTGTTTTATTTTACGAAAATTTGAATAGGAACAATGAATAAACATATCTAATAACATTACTTTTTCTTTACATGTTTACACCCTCCTATTAAAACAAATTATACACACCGTCTCGTGACTAAACCAACACAGTTACTAGAAACAGTAGACTTAATGTATGATAAAAGCCAAATGTGGCTGCTTTAAGAGATAGAGGCTAAAAGTAAGTACTATTTTTTCCTTAGAAAATAAAGAATAATTTCAAAATAGCTGCAAAAATTAGTTTTGAAATGTGCGCACTAATTAATGCGTCAAAAATATTAGTAAGGAAAATTAATAGGTATTTTCTGTTTCCAGTTTTTGTCCTGCTAGTTACAGATAGGTGAATCAATAAATATTTTATATTTTTATCCAACATTTCCATAATAAATTATTGAAGAGGGATCTTTTTAAGTAAAAAAACATATAATTCTTAATATTTTCGCCCGTTGTCAAGATATTTGCATTTTAATATCATTATCCAATGTGTGTATAAGGCGAGGTAAAAGATCTTTACATTAGAATACTTACTCTACCATAGATTACTCCAAAAGACACCATTTAACTGACCTTATCTTAGACAAATTATGATGAAAAAATCATAACTTAGACACCCATATCTCAATGTAGGTATTAATTTTTGCTTTAAGATAAGGTAGTCATAAGATTTTAGCAAAACGAACCTACGGTAAAATGAATATTGTAGTATATAGGCCTTTTACAGACATCCTGTACAATACTAATGCATACAATATAAAGACTGACCTTTGTTTAGCTTAATACCTAATTGAATAATACATTATTTCATATATTAAACTGCAAATATCTTGAAAACGGGAGAAAATAGTAAGAGTAATAAAGTATACCTTTTTTTCTTAATAATGTATATTTGTAATGATAAAATGTTCGATAAAAAATACTAGATGAATTTATTTATCCACTTTTCTGTACGTAGCACCCTCTGTAATATTATTTTTATTAATTTTCTGATTCTAAGGTCTTTCACTAATTTAAATTTAATCGAATTAAATAACCAACTACATTCAAATATTTCTTTATTAAATTAATTATAATACAAAATGTATGGCATACATGGAGTTCAGGCTGAGATACTATTAAAACCTAGCGCGAAGCCCTAGGAAATTTCCCTGCAAACACATATTTACCATACCACAGTCCTATTATTGTCCACCCTAGTATAACTATCTTCAACGAATACAGAAGAATATATCGGTATAAGAATGCAGCATAAACATATCTAATTTCAATAATAACTTTTTACTCAAAACTCAATAAAAGTGTTCTTAAAATGGATTACGCTGTACAGTCTTTGCTGGAATAAAAAGTTTTGTAGCAACAAAAGAATCTGAGTTGTCGTTGGTATCGGAGGAATTTACCACTTGACTGGCCGCCTGACACCTTTCGGTAAACTAAGACTACACTTTTAATATATATTTTTACTTTATTTAAATATATGCCCACAATATTTAAAATTATAAATGATGCATTCTAACGACCTCCCTCTTATCGATGCACTCTGTCTTCTCTTTTGGGCCAGTTAACCACTAGTTTCAAAACTAATACGGACTAAAATTTGTACACCTAAGTACTTGCTGGAAGTTGATAATCTCCTGGATCACACCACAAGTACCTATAACACACACTTGATCAAATCCAGCAGCTACTTGTATTGATACCTACCTTTCCGAGGGAAGGATATTGGGGGATATGTTAGAGCTGCTCGTAACATAGAAATTACAATTACCTTCCTTTGTCACTTTGCAATATAAATTCTTTTTTATACTATTAGACAGTCTGTGGCTATTATATGTGTGACTTTAGGCTATGCTGCCGATTCTGCAGTCTAATGATATCTTAAACTTAAATTTCTTTATCTATACATATTAGTTTACTTTATCTAGCCATATAATTTTCAATAAATCAGTTATAGATGATTTGGGAGGTTTTACACCTGGAATAAAAATTAGCATTTAGTTTAATATCTTAGTTTTAAGGTTTAATAATTATTAATTGTTATATAGGTACTTACCTTTCTTTGAAAGTTCCGTGGTATACCAGGGGGAACTGCTAGTAGGTATTATAGGTAAAATAGGTATTTATGCATTACATTTTGCAATTTATTAAAACCATTTCTGTGCTAAGGCAGAACATAACCTTAAATTTTTGACAATTTGCAGTACCATAAATGCAGTTACACATTGAAGATGCGTTCCCCAATGAATTAGATGATCTACACTTATAGGGCTGTTCACCTTATTTATTTTATAGTTTTTTTTAAAGAGCCTCAGTCAGGTCACTACCTTACACAGTATTTACATTATCTATGGCTCAAAGAAATGTCAGTAATGTCACACAAAACTCAGAAAGAAATGTCTATTTACGTCACGATCGTCGTAACAAAAGCAAGATGGCGTACTGGCATTTGACGTCACACGCGTCACACCAATGACACTGCGTTTTCGATCACGTGGTTTTGTTTACATTTTATGGCAATTTATTAATGTTAATATTTTAATTATAAAGTGATTATTGCCGTCAGATACATGTTCTGACCTTTCAATATGTTTGAAAGATTACCCTGTAATACATTTCAAACCAATATATAATTCATGCAACTTCCCCATTTTGAGAGAGCATAATGGAATTAAAATAATAATTTTCAATAATATTAAAGATTCAATAATTAAGTTTAAAAAAATTAATAAAACAACAAACTACTTTTCTAGTAGATATATGATAAAATGGTTTATTAGTATACATAGCAAAAAACTGCAAAAGTTGCATTATTAATTGACAGGTTTACTTGTACCTATTCTTTAGATGGATATACATTTTTTTCATATAACGGGGAAATATTAGATAAGTTTCCAAATGATGTGATTCACACAAATCATTAATGATATTAACAATAATTTTAAAATGGGGGGATTAGATTAAATAAAGCTGTGAATGGGTAAATATTAATATATTCTTTAATCTGTAAATGGAGAATTTAAATTCGGATATTTTATTTTTGTCCTTGTATAAGATCCTTATAAGTGAAAATACACTTCATGATAAGAAACAAACCAACTAATTGTTAAGCAAAAATATTTTTGAGAATACAAATAAGCTTTCGTATTAGAAAAGTATATACAATAAAAAAATTATTATAACTTATTTTAAATTCTTACAGACAAAATTTATTTTCAAATATTCAAAACAATTGCTACAAGATTCGTGTTATTAAAGCATATTTTTAAAGACAAATAATAGTAACATAAGTACTTGGAAACAAGACTTCTGTTCAGTAAAATTACATAATATATACTCAAAATAAATTACTTAATGAATGGTACGTACAAAATATAAAATTATTACCGTTTGAAAATAAATGTTAAATCTAAAAATTAATTTAATTATTACCTTACCCACTTTATTCAGTTTTTTGAAATTACAATTTTTGTTTCTTATTGTTCCCTATAACTTGCATTCAAATTAGTATAGCCTCACAACAAAAATCATTGAACTAAATATATTTTCCTTAACTAAAACTATAATTATTTTATAATTTCTTGCGCCTACTATAATATTGTAAAAATCCACTTAAATAATTACACGAAAAAGCTTATATTTAATTTATATAACATTAATTTATAGTATTACTTATATTCCAAATAACTTTCTCCTTAACCTATCCTGTATTAATAATATTAAAATTATTAAGTTATAGTAAGTATAGTTTTTGAAAAATACTTTCCAACTGCAGTGAAAAATAACTGAATTTTAAAAAATACTGAACACATTCAAAATTAAATATATTTGTTTGGCTACTCGTATTGTTCAATAAAGGAAAGTTAATGCCACGCAATCATTATTATCAGTTCTTAGAGCAAAAAAAAAAGGGAAAAATATAACTAAAATGTATGATCATTTTACTGTCAAGAAACACTTTTGCACATTATAATACCTCTATTATTAATAAATTTAACATTTTAACAGTATTTTGTTTATTTTTCAAAAATTGTTTCAGAAGAGCTTTAATTTTCAAAATAACAAATAAGAAATTAGATACAGATTTATCTTACATCAATTAAAACAACCAACTAATCTTATTTTTATTTTGTAGTATATATTTTTCAAATATCTCAATCGAAAGTATTTTTTTGAAAAACAAAAGAGAACATTATTAGATAAAATGTTACAAAAAAAAATAGTGTAAAAGATGCATTATGTTTTTGAAGTAAAATGATTATATGTCGAGGAAAAAATAAAACTGTTAATATCAATTGCACGTCATTAATCTTTTATATTAAATACAAATTTTGATGGTATTAAAGTTATATAATATTTGAAATATTAGCGTTTGATGTTAGCACAACATCTATCTTTGATATGAATATTTTTCACTTAACTTCGCGTAGTCTAGTTATTTTTATTTCTACAAGTTTACAAGTCAAAATGTATCCAGAAACACTAAAAAATATTTTTGAAGAATCCTTTAAGAAACATGAAGTGTATTTTTTCATAAAAAAAATAATTGTGTGGGCATTGCAATGTGTAATTAAATGTTAATTACGCATTGCAATAACATCGATTTTGTTTACACACAAGGAGAAACCGATTTTATATAGAAGACTGATGATATATATTTAATCGATATTAAATATATATACATTGACACGCTTGAGAAAAAGAAGTATAATATGTAATCAATATTTGAATATTGGGAAGTTGATGTTTAGTTAACCTGCCAGTATTTACTCGGGGAAAAATCTTATTTTTCTAAAAGTTAAATAATTATGATTTTTAAATTAAAAATTGATTGATTTTAGTAATAATAAATAATATATTTTGAAGAATATTTTATGTTGCCATTTCCTACATACATTAAAGTTAAATTTGTTTAAATTTTTACATATATTTAATTTTAGTTTCCTATCTAATATTTGAATTACATAAACCTGATGATATTATGGTCTAAAAAAGGCCTTCCCTTTTTAAACCATAAATTATTATAGTTATTGCTATATCATTAAAAAATAATTTTCTAAATTACTACAAGAACTTATGGATATATAAATAGAAATTTTTCTGATTTTAATTGGTTTTAATTATGCATTTTAAGTGGTTGTAGAGATTTGGAAACGTGAAAATAACTTATATAGTTATTTGTGTGAATTAATACATATGTATCAAAAAAATATTTTAAAATTCACCTAAATAGGTATCTAGTTTTACAATTTTATGAAAGCAGTAAAATATTACCTATTATTAAATTTGTGTCAATTAATTAAGCAACTTTTACAACATGTATTTAATGATAATTAAAAAATAATCTCTGGGACAAATAGAGTAGAATTAAAAAGTTGTGCCAAATAAGACTATAGAGTACTTGAGTATACTGTTTTTTCAATCCAATCTTCCACTGATTTTATAATAGCTTTTTAAATGTTAGTGTGTAGTCTTCAAGTGAAAATATAAATTATTCTAAATGCATATTTAAATATTTATAATTTTAAGACTCTTCTAATGGAATATGTTCTATTTCCCTTTCAGTTACAATTTGTATGTAATATATGTAACTAAAAAGCTATAGTGGATTCAGTGAAAGAGAGGATTGTATTCTGGCATAAATTTGTAATTTACACGTTTTGGTGTACTCAAAGTATTATGAAGACAACTCATCAGTCTAGCAGGTTCCTGGTTGTGCTTTCTAAAACAGAAAGGGTCCAGTCAGACTTAACATACGGATTTCTTTCTACGTGGAGGGGGTTCAAAGCAATGTGCTTTGCAAATGCCGTCATATTGGCACTCACCATCCTTAGGTTTCCAATGTTTACAACACGGTCTAGTACATGGTTTAGGTTCATAAAATCCACTTACTTTTTTAGGTTTCGGAGGACACGGTTGAATTTCGGCACACCAAACTCCACAAGGGTGACAACCAGGTGGTGGGGTTAGTTTCATGGAACACGGTTTAAAACCAGTCGGACAACCCTTGTCCCTGTGATTTTCTTCTTTCTTTTTTTCCGGACATAATGGATTTTTGCCGTCTATTGTTACGCCTCTAGTCTTATTGTCTCTCATTGCTCTATAGGATTCACCACCATTGGTCTCACCCGCTGATTGTGTGTGATAATCGATATTATAGTTATTGTAAAAGTTTGCATATCGCTTTTCTTCAGCTTCTTCAGGGCTCATTTCAGGCTAAACAGTAACATAATTTTATCAGTATGTAAAACTTACATCTGTAGAACCAGGCAACATCTACATATACCATAAACTAATAGGAACTAATCTAGTTCCTTCACCACTATGAGCAAAAATTATTTATGCCTACTATATTTATACAAGGTTTAAAAGATATTGTATCACATGTGAGGTGAAAGCATTTGATATACATACTAAGGGGATTTGACTATATAATTGTTGACTTTGCAAACCAATTTTGGCATTTGGTTGTCAAATATGCAGGGGGTATTTAATAATGATCAAGTTGTTTTAATAAGGGCATAAATGCTTAATTTATCAGATATGTCGGTTATAGCTTTCTGAAGGGTACATAGTGGTTTTTGTTTACTGTTAAGAATAGTAGAAGATTATTTTATTTGAAATTTGTTATTTTGTCATAAATTTTTATGGCAAAACACGATTGCAACATTGAAAAAAGCAATCTCCATTCGAAAAGGATAGGTGTTGTAAGAGTAAGGCATTGATTTTCATCAAATTGGTTTTATTTGAGTAAAGACGGTATTTTGAAAATCAGACATAAAAGATAATAAATATAAGTACTCTTTACTTAATATGGTCGGTTTGGATCGGTCGGTGGTTGTGCGGTTTAAGCCGTCTGTACTTAAATTGTGTTTACTACTAACCGCAGGTTCAAATCCTATAGCCGGTACACCGTAGATCAGCTAAATTTGTGGAGAGGATTGGCACTCTCTCTGCAGATATGGTAGGGCGGAAGAACGTTGGTTTGGATTAATATAAGAGATTGACACCGGTTGACGTTTGACCATTCCCCTAATCTCACCTAATTAATGCGATTTTTCAGGTTTCCCTTATTACTGCACTAGTGGCAAGCGCAAATGCTTGATAACATCCCATTACCTCTCCCGCACAAGTGTCCCGACTTTTGGACTATTCCTCGTGATTAGAATGAGGAGTAGAGATATTATTATTGTTATTATCATTATTATTATTAAATAGGTACTCTTTACTTATGCTAGAAGTAAATGCTACTCAAGATAATTGCATTTAAGGTTTGTAATATACATACTTAGCTCTGTTCCACTAAAGAATAGTTTGTTAAAGTTTAAGTTGTTTTCGAGAAATGTAGAAAATCCCTTAATATTTCTATTAACATCTATAAATTAAACATTTCTTGAAAACTGATGCTTAAATTTTAACAAAATTTAGTTTTATACAAAACTCAAAAATAGTGGTCAATATAACACATTAAATAAACTTTTTGCATAAAAAAGCTCAAATTTTTTATACATATAGTATGTTAGAAATATAAAAGTTTTGTGAAAACCAACCCCCTAATTAACCTTAGAAAAACTATCATTTCTAAATAGATATATAATTTTAAATAAATATTGATTTTTGCCATAAAAATAAATAAAAAACTATTCTTCTTATTCTCCTTGTAAAGGGCTGCAACTTGCATAAAAATTATTAGCTTTGTTCCTAGAGCGCAAACAATTGGTTTCAAACTGTCAGGGATTGTTTAACCAGACGAATATTGCTTTGAAATCGCTGAAAGTATAGTAGCAACATAATTGGTCGCATATCTGTAATAGTTTGAAAGTCTCAAACTGACTCTTGGAACAAATTTCAACATCTGCCAGAACTTGTATATACTATTTCCTATATTCTGTATATAACCGTTTTGAAAATATGTTCCAAATATTTGTTCAATAATAAAATCCTTTTGTTTTGACAAAAATTTAACGAAATTTAGGTATAAATTCTATACTACTTATACTACTATAAATTTGATACTTGAAATTTATCCTTTTTCCAAACTTTTAATTTTTTTACTAGTCCTTATTGAGATAAATTTTCTTTTTCTACTGATTTAGTAGTTCTGTGTATATTCCGGACACCCTGTATATTGTCATGGTCTGTATTTCGTGATACAAATGAATAATATATTAAAAAAATTCTCACCTCATTATTGGTTGGATAAGGACAAGGTAATTGGAGCGGTTTAACTGGTTCCGGAGAGGTTGGTGCTAGAATTGGTGGTGGGCAAACCATGCAGCAAGCAGCAAAGGGTTGTGTTTGTGGCGGACATACCATTGGCTGTGGTTGTCCATTGCTAAGTACATAATTAATTAGTATGTGGTTTATATAATTTATTATAAATATACAAATGCAAATTCTTTTTTACAGGAGAATGTACCTGGAGATATATTAAACTGTGACATTTTTGACCTCCTAATGTTGATAAGACAGTCAGATTAAACATTATGTATCATACCTGCATTCTAATTCACATATTATATTCTTCAGTTGTCCCAATATTGCTCTGTCAGTACACGCCATTTTAAGACACTTAACAATTTAAACGAACACAAACATAGAAAGACGAACTAAAAATTTACAGACCAAAATGGTAAATGAAACTACTACACAAAATTTTGTTTATTTATTTTGTTTTATGTTTGTCAAAATAGTTTTCAGTTTTTAAAAAAAGTAGCCATGGCCGTCATATATAAATGTTATTTTATTCATTATGTACTACATAAATACCATTTGTGATTTATTTATATGTCTTAAATTTATATTGTATTACGAAAGACAAGAGAATATATTTATTTAGAGCATAAATTTTGAATTAATATCAGCTAAAAAAATATTAAGCTATCAAGAAATCTATGTTATGAAAAATCGTTGCTATAGTTACATCTAAACAGAGTTAAATAAATGTTTTGATTAGAGCACTCAAAATTTTTAGTGATAGAATTGAACAAAATATCATAAACAAATATCAATATGTCTGGCTGTCCTCCTTGCTGTCCAAATCTCCCCTGCTGTGCACCTTGTTGCATGCCTTGTTGTGCCCCGTGCCCTCCCTGTGTGTATGTACCATGTATATTACCGTGTTCACCATGCTGTTCCCCATGTTGTGTAGCACCTTGTTGTGACAATAAGGTAAATGTAAATTGCTTTGAAAATTATATTTTTAACTTTTTTATCAATTTTAGAAATCGTAATTCGTCTGATATTGTGACATGTATTTCCATGTGTTTACTATAAGAAAATTATGAGAAAGAGGTCACCAAGGACGACCAAGGCAAGTGCAAGAGATTTTTCGATGGGAAAACCTTTAATAAAATTGTAATGAAAAATGTATAATAAAGTTTATTTTGTGGCTCGTTCAATATATATTTTTTTTCTACACCCGTATTATAACAATGCACTTATATGCCCATAATCCGTTTCATAATGATACCCATTACGATACAGATTTTTCATTACGATACAGATTTTATAATCCGTTTCATAATGATACCCATTACGATACAGATTTTTCATTACGATACAGATTTTATAATCCGTTTCATAATGATACCCATTACGATACAGATTTTTCATTACGAAACAATAGAAACCCATAATTTTTCAATCAAGCATGCTGTGCATTTGACGTTTATCCTAGGTTCTTATGTAATTATTTTAGATGTCAAAATCAGTACGTATTAAATTTTCATAGATACCTAGCTAAAATTTATCAAAATGTCTGATATCAGCGATATAGAAGAATTACCATCGACTCCTCCACACATATCGGAGAAAGCAGAAAATGCAGTTCATACGAATAATTACTGTTACCTATTGTGTTCAATAAAAATATAAAATTTATGGTTTTTGATTATTTATCGGGTGTAGAAAAAATAGCGTATGCAACTCTCATGTAATGGTTATTAATACACTCACATAAACCATACGAAACTCGCCTTCGGCTCGTTTCGTATCCCGGTTAATGCTCGTTATTAATAACCATCATTACATGATCGTTGCATAATATACTATTAAATCAGTATTTAAGTAATGCTATCAATATAAAGAACTACCTAAGAATATAAATACAATAGTTCCTTACTTCTATAGATATTTTGTAATGTTAAGAACTGAAGTGCAAAGAACTATTTTTTTTATAGATCTTCCTTCATACAAAGTGGTAAGTAGAAGGTCCAGACTTATTTAAGTAACACTAAACGTTTACAAAAAATGCCATAATCTTTATTTCCAATATAGATTTTACCATGAAAAATACAGAATTTTTCAAATAATCTTAGTTTGTCGACTGATATGAGATTATCATTTGTATTCCTTAGCTCAGCTACACTATCTATATAAACTCAATGGTACAATTATAAAAGGATCATGGAATCTGTGGTCAGTTAAACATCACTACCTTGGTAACACAAAATTTGTTATAAACAAACATTTTGGCCACAACATTCAAAATTCAAGTAAATATTCAAGATAAAATAAAAACAAAATGTCTTGCTGTCCACCTGCTTGCTGTTCACCATGTTGCGCACCCTGCTGTGCCCCTTGCTGTGTACCTTGTTGCGTACCGTGTGTGTACTACCCGTGCTGCATGCCCTGCTGTTGCCCACCACCTTGTTGTCCTTCTAACGGTAAAAATGGCAATGGTAACGGTAATGGAAGTAAAAAGGTAAGAAGGAAGATTACGTCAGTGATAGTGATCAATGGTCGTATTTTGATAGTGAAACGTGGCACTCATACTGTTTTTACCTAAAGTCCATATATTGAGTTTTAGTGAGGGAAAAATTTTAAACTGAATTTGCAAAATAAAAAATTAAAATATAAAAGTACCTACTTGAAATTTGAGAAAAGGATTAAGTAAACGTATACCTGTAACATATTTATTTTTTTGATAACCAAAGCAGTTTTTTTTTTCACAAAATTCCTCCTAGTTATTTTAATTAGATTTAATTGAATGCTTGTAACTCGGTAACTTTAAGAAAAATAAGAATATTCTTTTGTATATACCAGTTGATACTATTTAAATTATTTATTTTGTAAATATCGTTCAAAATTTGTCATCGCTTCACAACACTAGGTATGTTCCTCCAAAAATGGAATGGGTTCTATGCTTTATTATCAAAAAATTACCACTTTAATTTTCATCAGCCCCATTGCTTCATATTATGAAAGAAAATGTACACAAGTTGATACTTTATAAAATGTACAGATTTGATATAATGTGCCCAAATCAATGGTTTTGTTAGTTCATACATTGCATTGGTTAAATAAACTCTTTTCTTTGTTATAGTGCTGTTAAGTTATAACCGCAATACTTTCCTTAATGTCTAAGTGGAAAAATGAAGAACTGCCAAGCAAGACTGCAAGATGTAAATTTACAAATGCACACCGTTTTTTTCAGTATATTTTTAACAATGTAATTTAAAAAATGTTTAATAAAAGTTACGTGGCTCAAATTTATCATTTGGCTTCTTGTATCTATCCAGTAGTGGTTAAACAGCAAGTTATCTCAAAAAGAATATCGTAATATTACATTATACAATATTGATGGCCATAATACAAGACCAGGATAGCAGGATACGAAACAGCCACAGGTGGCTTTCGTGTCACCCATTTATAAGTGGGTAAATAAACGAAAAAAAAAAAAAATGACAAAACTTAAAGGAAAACCATTATACAGAATACCTGCTTATTTCGTTAACAAATAATGAGTTATTAACTAAAAAAATCTGTTCAATAATGAAACCTGTCTCATAATGACCCTCATTATAAAAAAGGTATATGAAAAAGTATCATTTTGCTGTGTGTACTGTACACTTTCTACAATAAACCTTTTCTTTCGCAAGTGTAAATACACATTTTGGTTTCTTTCAATGGTTTATTTGCACTGCATTATTTTTCTGGTGTATATTGGTGGACCTCTGCACTGGGTAAAATATCTCGAAAAAAGTCAAAATTCATTGGATATAATAACTCGTTACACAGGATCTGAAAAGTATTGCATATTGTGCGCAGAAGAATAGGATTATACAATTTTTAGGGTATTTTACACATTAGAGAATGAAAAAATATGACAACAGCATCAATGTTGGACACTCAGAAATATGAAATGACTTTGCTTTAATGAACAAATCAAATGTAGGTATAGTTTTAATACCAACTCAACCGATGCTGAAACCTGATTGACTTGACAGTAAAATGCAGAATATTTATGAAGTTTGAGTTTGTTATAATACAAATGCCACTAGTTCTTATCTTTGGACTGTTTTGTGTAGTTACACTATACATTTCTTCACCTAGTGTAACGCAGTGGAAAAGTGGCACGAATTTTTCAGATTTCACCAGCAGTATGCAACATTACAATTTATATTGTAATTAACTGTAATATTTAAAAACCCTTTTGGAAGAAAAATAGACTCGTATATGTTACATACTATATTTTGTTTAAAGTCAGAGTTACATTATTACACTGTCGTCACTTATTTTATATCCAACATTGAAAAAAGACACTTCTTATTAGACGATAACATTTCTCCCTGACATGCATCGCATTTCAATTATCAACATGGGGGCCCACAACAAGACGGTGGACAACAAGGCACACAACTGGGCACACAAGGAGTACAAGATGGTGTT
Source organism: Monochamus alternatus (assembly GCA_037114965.1). Taxonomy (NCBI): domain Eukaryota; kingdom Metazoa; phylum Arthropoda; class Insecta; order Coleoptera; family Cerambycidae; genus Monochamus; species Monochamus alternatus. The sequence goes on from CM073430.1 coordinate 24,684,830, forward strand.
ACCACAGGGACATAAACACAGGCCTGGGGGACACATGGAACAGGCAAGGGGTCAAGCGGACACTTTGGAGGTGAAGGCATGGGGCACACGGTCACTGGAACACAACAGCTTGTAGGGGCACATGGTGGACAGGTTGGAGAGCAGGAACAGTTACAACTCATTTTTTTATAGCTTAAATAACGCGAGACTAAAAATTTTGATTAATTCCAAAAAGTTTGTAAAATTTTGATTATTTATTTTGTTACTATGACACTATACATATAGTAACAGTAAAATCAGTATATCCTGATATAAAAAAAGAAAATATTGATGTCAAACTTTTGAATTCGGTCCATTGCTCAAAATTTTAAGTTTAATATAGACACAATGTCGAATCAACAGCCAATATGTTATCCAATCGACTATGTACCTTACGTTCACCCTAACCAACCGTTTCGGATAATGTATCAAACCCTTAACACAGTTCCGTTCTTCTTGTCTTCGTGTTGTGGTCCTTGTTGCTGCGATCAGGGCGATGAAACGGTTTGTTCAGATTAAATGAATATATGAATATATATTAATTTAATTTTTTGTTTTCCAGAAAAAATAAAATGGTTATAAATAAGTCCTCTTGGTTCTTGATAATGTATTTTAGTGTAAGCTAAAAGCAGTAATAAAGTAATGTTAATATAATCAATTTCAAGTTTATTTTTCAATTAATCTTACCAACATACATAGAAAAAATTATTAAGAAAAAGGTGTTTCAAAAAAGTAGGTAAAATTATTAAACACTTGAGTAAAATAGAGGCATGCCACAGTATACTGTGCTTATGCCATTATTCATTTAGGTACTTTTTAAGATACAATTTGTTTTTAAAAATATTGTGCTGAAATTTTGTAAAGATATTTATTTTTATATATTGGCACATTTTTATTATTTATCTTTAGCACAAAATATGAGGTTTCACTAAAAATTCTAAAAACATTACAGAAGATTGAAATTATACACATTTGATTATTTTTCATTAAAAGAGCCCTGTTTGTTTTGTTTTCAGTTTTCTACTACTGGAATACATATAATTTAAATTTTCGATATATGTATATAAGAAATCTCTAAAATTAGTTTAATTTTAGAGATTTATGGTTTAAAAAAATATTATATCATACTTGGGAGAGATGACAGTATAAATATTATTCTTATTTCTATTAGCTGCTTTCAAATAGATTCCAAAATGTTATAATTCAATCGAAACTTTATATACAATTTTTAATATCAATGTTTGTGAAAATTTGTCCTGTTCTGAAGAGGTACTCCTTTTTTAATGTGATTATTGGTTTCATCTATAAATTTATCTTATAAGTTTATGGTTTCAAAATGGTTTTTGAACTTCTGGAAGCATAAATTTAATTAAATCTCTATTTGAGTGTAACAACTAAGTAGTGTTAAAAATACATTTCATTACAAATACTTCAGAAGTTGAAAAGAAATCGCAAAATCATTTTAAAGAGTATCATTATCCATTGCAAATGATTGTAGGTACATTACATTTTTCTTTTACTAGCGTACTTATAAAGAGAATGTTGAAGTATGAAAAGAATTTTCAAACACAATAAGCTACTTGTAGATGTACTTAGAAAAAAAGCCAGGGGATAGGTAATAAAGAATTTCTATTTCTGCATTTGTGCTTCCGTTTTTTTAACCGAAATTATATAAAAACTGCGCTGTAAGAGGGGCTATGTATTCAGACATTGACATAGGTATATCATCTAATTAATTTTAAACCTCCATTGGTAAAATATCCAGAGAAAAAATTTCACAATTGAATAATTTTAGACAAGTCCAACAATTTTAAATATCACTAAAGTTTTTTGAGCTAGTAGATTTAAAGTTGTATACTATGAAAGGTTTAACTATTTTGTCGATAGTGGGTTGCTATAAAACAAATCAGTTTACCATAAATCAAAATAATTTGTCAAGTGCCGAAGTAGAAATTCAAAATAAAATTTCAGTCATGGATGAATGCTGCCCCTGCCTTATCCCTTGCCCTTGCATACCAACTGCTCCAAGTTTTGCAAATGCTTTAGCATATCCGTGTTATCATATACCATACTCTTTTCCGGCTCCACCATGTAAGCTCGAAATGCCGCTAGTGCCTTGTGCCCCTCCTTGTAATCCATGTCCCTGTCCCCCTAGATTACTGGTAAGGCATATAGTGTAACTTAATATTTACTTTTATTATAAATATTTATTTTCAGAACTGAAAAAATGTTTGATCTGGTGTGTTACCGCTGAGTTATTGATTAGCTATATGAAAGATTTGCAAAAATAAATGATTTAGTTTCACACTGTGTTTGTCTTATTGATTAATATGAAATATATGAACGCATTAACTTGTGGGAAGGAAATACTGAGTGTTTTAATTATTACATTATAGATATCTGTGATTATGGTTTTTACATCATATTTTTGTTAGAGAAGATATCGTATGTATATATAGAGTGTCAGAAGTAGATGTACAAAATTTAACTGAAGGATTCTTTTCACCAAAAAAAGTATTGATTCAAATAATTTTTTGTTCTCTGGGCGTTGAAATTGAATTAAAATGGAATCCATCATCACTAGGCTGAACCTTTTTTTTTAAAAACTATGTTGCGTCACTGATAAAGATTAAAATCAATATTTTAGATTAAGCCTTTTTTTACTACAAAACAAATATATTTATCAAATAAATCTTAGTTCTGCAATGATCTTATATTTAAAAAACAAAAATACAAGTAGATATTGTTCAACAACAATAGCAAATGTTCGAAGTATTCACCTTCAGCCGAAAACAGGCTTGACATATTGGCGATGTATTACACATAGTGCACATTTAAGTCACCATGAATTTCATTGTAATTGCCATTGTAATTGGTTGTCGCAATGTTCTCTAGTGTACTTCTCTGTAAATCCAGATAAGCTCACAGGACCAAATCGATCAATCCATCCATCATAATTTATTAATTAGCCACTCTGTTACAAATCTGTCATTGTGAGGAGCTGCACTATCTTGTTGGAAGTACATTTTTGTTGCCTAATATTCAACAGAATGTCTTCTAGTACCTAAGTCATACATTCGGGGAATTTCCTGTGACTATTTGCGTTCATGTGATTATTAAGTTCTTGCAACTCCATTAAATGACCACTGAATAAATACTGATACAAAATTGGTACAGGAATCTTACTTCTCATAACGTGTGTTGTTCAATGAATAATGATGAGTATTGGAAATTTGTAATGCCGTCTCTTGTAAAAAGAGCTTCCATCTGTCCATCAAACAGACAAAAGAAAATTCCTTCTAATAAGCCACTGACAAAAACGTAAACGTTACTCGGCATCTCCAGGATGAAGAGCTTGAACACCTATATAGTGGTAAGGCTGTAACAGCTCCACTGCCCAGAAGCTAAACACATACTTGTAGTAAGATTGTCTAAAACTGCATCAATTACAGCTTCCTTATGATCTGCAACATTTTGTCTTCACTCTTTTAGCTTTTGAAATTCCAAGCTCATTCAATCTTCAAAAGATTGATGCAAATACTTGATAATTTGGGGTTCTTCTATTGCGAAATCTGCCGTGGTATTCTCTCACCACTCTCCTATTTTGATGAGAACTATCAGTTAAATTTTTTATATTTACTTCTAACTCACCCTGTAGATCGGGAGTTGTGCACATTGTCGCATCATTCTTATTTAATTTACTGATTGCGTAGCTTATATAACCAACGATAAAATACCTTTCACGATTTTTGAAAGGGCCATGAAAACAATGACTAAGAAATGTAGAATAATTTATTACAGTAAAACACTTTCATTTCTAATCTACTTAATGGAATTATTTTCTTACAATTCTAAAGACCTCAAAATACGTTAAACTATATTTTTACGCAACACTACTCATATCGACTGCATTTGAACAGTATTCACAATCTCAAAAACAAAAAAAATATAATTTCCTCATTTGGATTTCGAGGATTCTTCACAACAGGGAGCGCACATACAAGGACATGGGCACGGGCAAGGACAAGGTGCCTGCGCAATCATAGGTACGTATATAAGGGTTGTCGGACTGGATGGTTGGGCAAGGAATGCACATGGCACCGGTTCTGGGGGGTAGCAAGGTACACAGGAAACACATGGAATGGGGCAGCAGCAGTCAGCCATTTTTTAAGAAGTGTTTTACAGTAGTTTATGTTCACTGAAAATTTTGTATGTACTGGAGTTGACAGTTGATATTTATATGAGTCACTATGGAAATGCATATTTTTTTAAACAAGTGCGTAGAATCCATATAAAAGTTTTAATAAAATTTGAGCTAAATTATTTTTTATAGGGAAATAAATTGTTGAATCTTTTTGAATTTGAACATGTATTATTATTTTACTTATTAAGAACATTATTATTATTATCAATTTTGTTAAGCATATATCAATTCTTTTAAAAAATTTTATGCATACAATAAAATATTTGACAAAAATTGATTGTGCTTGCAAAGCAAATAGAACACAATATTTACTTCACTGGATGAATTCAGATTTAATATAGGTAGGTATCTAAAGGAGTATTCGTTAAAAAATAATTTAAAATGAAATCCTGTCAAATGCTAAACCATATGTATGTTTTAATGCAATTTTTCATTTAAAAATTAATCGGGAAGAAACCTAGTCTAATTTTTGATATACAGTATGCGCCAAAAGTATGGAATAAAATCAATAAAAACGAAACAATTATTTTTTGGGATAAATCCTCGAACAGGCCGATTTTTAATTTAAAAAATACATATTTTAGGGTAAAATGCGATTTTCAAATGTCATTTGTTTTCGAGTAATGAAGTCATCGATTTTTTTTTAAATGGCAACACCATATTTTTTTTCTTGAATCTGAAAGATTGTTTAATTCTCTATGAGACAGTACTAAAATTTTGCCCTCTTACATAGGAAAGTTTTCGAGTAAATGACGATTGAATGTTAGAAAACGTAAATTTTATCCATAAAAAAGTAACGATTCTGAGGTATGTAAAATAAAATACAATTGATTAAATTTTATACTTAAATTAAATGTTCGAATTGCCATCCACCAACTTCTTGACAATGCGCAAGTCTGTGAAGAAATTCTTCTTGCATTATGAATGATTTCTGGGGTAACTCTGCGTATTTCGTCCCGAATGTGATTTTGAAGTTCTTCTAAATTACGTGGTTTATTAATGTACACTTTTGACTTCAAGTATCCCCATAAAAAATAGTCAAGAGGTGTAAGATCTGGCGATCTTGCAGGCCATTCTATCGGTCCGCGTCTGCCGATCCACCTCCCAGGAAAACAGTTGTCCAAAAAATCTTGTACAGGGCGCGCATAGTGCAGAGGTGCACCGTCTTGCTGAAATCATATGGTATCGTCAGGAATGTCAGAGTCATTATTGTTAGGAAAAATTACTGCAAGGGCTGGAACAAGGTCATTTTCTAGAAACTCCAAATATCTTTGTCCTGTAAGGGTTCCTTCAAAGAAGAAAGGCCCTACTATTCTGTCGTCAACTATTCCAGCCCACACATTTAATTTCTGAGGGTGCTGGGTATGTGCCTCTGCCATCCAATGAGGATTTTCCCGACTCCAATATCTGCAAGTTTGACGGTTTACTGTACCATTCAGACAAAATGTGGCCTCATCTGAAAAAAGTATTTGCCGGTGTAAATTTCTATTTCCTTGACATAAATCCATTAGAATTTCTCAAAAGTGTAAGCGGCGATCGGGATCATCTCCATTGAGTTTCTGCACAAGTTGGATGTTGTAGGGATGATATTTTTCCTTCCTCAAGATACTCAAGTAGCACTGTGTTCTGACTAGTGTCATTGTTTAATGCAACCAATCGTGAAGAATTATGAGGATTATCCACTATACTTATCAAAATGTTCTGTTTCTAATTTTCATTAATGCTTGGACGTCCAGGTTTTGGAATATTTACAACATTGCCAGTTTCTCTAAATTTAGACTCAACCTTACCGACTGTTGATTGGCTGATAGGACGATCTGGATATTTTTCATTAAATAAATCACAAACTTCCTGCTGAGTTCTAGTCATATTCCCGCATCCGATAAGAATTAAAATTTCAATTCTTTGAGTAACAGTTAAATGTGCCATAATACTTTAAATTGAATAATAATTTCTATGTCGCTTACAATACTTATTAGAAAGTCGGTGTGACAATGACACTTTGCAAAGATTTTCACCTACGTGATCCATAAAAGAACTATCGAATTCCAAAAACTAAATTTGATAACGTTTTTGCTTTATTTTAATTGATTTACGTTTTCTAACATTCAATCATCATTTACTCGAAAACTTTCCTATGTAAGAGGGCAAAATTTTAGTACTGTCTGATAGAGAATTAAACGATCTTTCAGAATCAAGGAAAAAAATATGCTGTTGCCAATTTAAAAAAAATCGATGACGTCATTACTCGAAAACAAATGACATTTGAAAATCGCATTTTACGCTAAAATATGTATTTTTTAAATTAAAAATCAACCTGTTCGAGGATTTTTCCCAAAAAATAATTGTTTAGTTTTTATTGAATTTATTCCATACTTTTGGCTCATACTGTATACCTATTTTAAGGGGTAGGCAAATTCCTATAATAATTTAACATGGCAACTGGGTTCTATGACTTCTGTACAGAAATGTTAATATTTTAAATTTAGAAGAAAAAAAATGGTTTCAACACCAGTATTGCCACTTTTTATATTTAATAATGATAAATTTTCAAAAAGTCCTCATGAGGTCATCAAGAACTTATTTAAAAATATTTTTGAATGCAAAAAAAAACTCAAAAAGGGCAGTTTGAAAATGATTTAAAAATATACAACAAGTTGCTATACTCGTAAGCCATTTTTGACACTTGAAAAACTAATGTAGACACTCACAAAAATGTTAATACTATAAGTAATTGGATTTCAATATTCGAAATCGCCTACAACTTCAATAATTTTTTACATATAGGGTGCTCATAAAATAAGAAAGTTTTCTAATAAAAAGTTACTTATAATTTAAAATAAACAAATTTTAAAATTCGTTCATCTAATTATTTTTGTTAATTCCATATTATTACTGAAATTAGTACCTTCATAAACTATTGTTCAAATTCTCTTATAAATATCACAATTAATAATAGTCAAATCTGGACTTCGAGGTGGCCAAACTTTCTTGTTTAAAAATGCCGAGTGTTACAGCAGTTTTAGTAACATTAATACATATGTAGTGCATGCCTTCTGACAATTTGAAGCAGATTCTCAGTCATATTAATAATAATTAATAAGTGAAATGAGTAGAAATTTGAGAAACTATTGTTACTTTGTGAATTCTAGTGGTTGGGTAACTACTACAATATTTTAAAGCAACAGTATCCAAGTTTTATTTAAAAATAACTAAAAGTAAATTAGAATTACTTTCATTTACTTGTACCCTTGACTATTGTACTTACCTTTTAATAATTAAACAAAATTTGGAAGTAAGGCGATGACTGTAATAACGAAAAACTGAAATGATGTGATTGTAAACATATGTAAAGAAATAAAAAACTGAAAATAAATTTTATAAATAATATTTATTTTTAAACTTCACAACGTTAAAATCACAGTCAACTTATTACTGTATGTAATTAAATATACAAATTCATACAACTGAGTTTAGGTGTTTCACTAAAACGATAATTAATTTTCATGTAAAAAAACTAAACAAAACCTTCTTTCGCCTTAACTAAAACCGAGAAATAAATATAACACGTCGAAATATTCAGTCACTATCACTCGAGTATTCTACAGTCATGTGTGACCTAATGGGTATATTTGCAGATCCTAAACAAACTTCATAGTAATTGTTATAATCCCTGAGACTTGTTTTCGATGTGGTGTAGTAGTAGTCCATTATGAGGACCTCACTAAAATTATTTTTAGGAATTTCATATAGCAGCTTTTCTTGAGGTTCATTAGAAGGCAATAGTTTTGTTGGTTCTTTAAGCTCGATTACGTCAAATGCATCTGTTTCGATGCTCCACGTGAATAGGAAATTAGCTGTGAAGTTTTCTGGTTTTCCGTAAGGTTCCATTTTCTTCAAAGCACCTATTTTTATTACAGCCTGGCAAATTATGTGCCCGTTTACGGGACAAATCTAAAAATTTTCGAATTTCCAATAAAAAAGAATTAAAAAAAAAACAGCCTACATCTAAAAATTAAACAGAGCTGAATGACGTACACCGTAAACAGAGTTGTTACATCTAGTACTGAAATTTCTCATTAATTGATAAATGTGTCAATTTTATCATTTACCTAAGGAGTATAATAATATTAAACAAAAGTTTCATGTTTAGTTTCTTTTTTATTTAGTTTTGTTGTTTTATTGAATTAACATACAGTAAAATAAAGGACGACATTTTTACTATTAAAAGAAGAGTAGAAGCTATGAAGATGCATTGTTTATCCTTGTTTTATAAATACAAATACATAATTTTATCTTTTTTGTACATTGCTCTGTTCTGGTGAAGTAAATTTGATATTCGGGTACATTTAATGACAGAAGTTTGGTTGTTTTTGTTTTATAGATGGTAGTGTTTAAAATTATATGAAAGTATTTTTTTTTAACTTGTAAGTTTTGAAATTCTCGCCCATTATTGTGAATCTACGTAAGTGCAACCAACTCATAAAAGCTAAGTTACTGCAATATTATCAAACTCGCGTTTTCTTTATAGATTGACTATTTTCGGTACCTCTTTTGACATTCAATATATTTTATGATTTCTAAGGAAATAACTAATAAATGAAATGATTGGAAACTTTGCAAATCATCAACATATAAGTGAAAAATATAACATTAACTATTTTTAGGAATTCACTGGTATAACGAAAAAAAAAAAACATTGGTCAAGTACTGAACCTTGCGAGATTCCACTAAATGCTGATAGAGAGCCAGAAATCTCAGAAGCTATTTTTACTTTCTGTAATTATGTTTTATTAATAAATTACGGAAAATATTCTGGAACTTTCAATGCAATTTTAATTAAAAATACAACAATATACATAGTTACAAAATTTTGAGGGAAGAAGAAACATAGAAAAGTACAGATACCAAAAGCAAAAAACGGTTAAGAAAAATACACACAAATGGAGATGCAAAATACAGGGTATCCCAACGAAAATTTGACCCCCCCTATAATTGGAAAACCGAATAATATTTCAAAATTCGCCGAGACCTGTCGATTTTTGTTCTTGGGGGGAGCTTTTTTGACAGTCAAGCCAACTCAATATGTTCATCTCCCTAATGCCTAGCAACCCCAACTTAAAAATTTCAAATGCAACTACCCCACTTGTGGCACATCATTTTAAAGCCCTTTTCATTGCGAAAACAGTGACGTACCGTTTTTAGAAATCGATTGAGATTTGACAAAATTATTGGTTACAAACGAAAAGATGACAAACCAACTTACGCTTAGTAATTTCTACACAAATGCCCACCACTAATAAGTTTTTCATCTACTACACATGACCGCATTACTTAATTGTTATTGATGTGTCTATCAGTTTACAAAAAAGTCAGAAATGAAATAAAAACTAGATATTAAAATAGTTATTAGTAGAAGATACTTAAGTTTATAGGAATTCAGACCATTTCAAAATAACAAAAAATCATCAATTGTTGCAATATATTATCGAAATCACGATTGCGCTAAAGCTACAGCACGAATTTTTAATGCCAATCATCCTGAAAAAAAATGTAAACCACCAGTACGTTAAACACCTGATTGACAAATTTGTTGCAACAGGTTCGCTTTTAAACAAGAAACGTGAAGTAATTGGGCCAGTTCGAAATGAAGCAGTTGAAGTGGCAGTTTTGGGTCATGTACAGATGGATAATAAGCAATCGATTACAACTGTGTCTCAAGCCTCTGGCGTATCCCGTTCCAGTGTTCATCGAATTTTGAAAAAACACAAGTTTCATCCATTTAAGATGACGCTGGTTCAAGAGTTACATGAAGATGACTTTGATCGCCGTAACCAATTTTGCGAATACTTTAGTGAACAACTTCTACTGAATCCAAATCTTCTTTACAATACATGTTTCTCCGATGAATGCACATTTATGTTGAATGGCGAAGTGAATAAACACAATTGTCGTTATTGGAGTGATACTAATCTGCATTTAATCAGGGAATTTCATACTCAGACACCTCAAAAATTGAATGTTTGGGCAGGCATTTTGGGCGACCATCTTGTTGGACCATTTTTCATCCAATAGGTAATCTCAATGGAAACACCTATCTAGAATTATTGGAAAGTACAATTGATCCTAGGATAACAGAGATTTTAGAAAGTGACGACAATTTACTAGAAAATGAAATAACCTTCCAACAAGATGGTGCGCCCCCACACTATGCTGCTGCTGTGCGACAATTTTTGGATGACCATTTCCCGGGGCATTGGATTGGCAGAAGAGGTCCCGTCGAATGGCCACCAAGATCTCCGGATCTGTCCCCTTTGGACTTTTTTCTGTGGGGTCATTTAAAATCACGAGTGTACGCCACTCAGCCGGAAACATTGCAAGTGCTACGTCAGAGAATTGTAGAAGAATGCCGATTAATAACTGCGGATGTCTTTAATAATGTTCGAACAGAATTTGAAAAGAGACTGTATTATTGTTTGGGAGTTAACGGCAGTCATTTTGAGCAATTCATCAAATAAATTTGATTTATTATTTGGTTCAGCTTTTTTATTTCATTTCTGACTTTTTTGTAAACTGATAGACACATCAATAACAATTAGGTAATGCGGTTATGTGTAGTAGATGAAAAATTTATTAGTGGTAGGCATTTTTGTAGAAATTACTACGTGTAAGTTGGTTTGTCATCTTTTCGTTTGTAACCAATAATTCTGTCAAATCTCAACCGATTTCTAAAAATGGTACGTCACTGTATTCGCAATGAAAAGGGCTTTAAAATGATGTGCCACAAGTGGGGTAGTTGCATTTGAAATTTTTAAGTTGGGGTTGCTAGGCATTAGGGGGATGAACATATCGAGTTGGCTTGACTGTCAAAAAAGCTCCCCCCAAGAACAAAAATCAGCGGGTCTCGACGATTTTTGAAAATTGAAATATTATTCGGTTTTCCAATTATAGGGGGGGTCAAATTTTCGTTGGGATACCCTGTATGCCATACGACAAACTGTTCCAAAAGCAATTTCTATCAAAATGAATTGCAAACGTGGAAAAAAGTAGTGCAAACTATTGGAGAAAAAATAATTCTTAAAATCAAGGATAAATCGAAAAAAGTAAATAATATGAATTATTAATTTTTTTCAATAAAAGTAGTTTTCTCATTAACAAATACAATACTTATCTGGTGAACATATTTGCAGAAAATAATATGAACTGCAAAGAAGAAACATTCATGACATAAACGAAACACGAGTTATACAGCAAAAAATCTCCATTCACACCTCTATTTATCATATATTACTCATTGTCTGTAACCTTTAAAGAAAAAATAACATGAACGCTTCTGTTTAACATCTTTTTTTAAGGTCATTCAACCCTCTAAAATTTTTACATGGACTGTAGGGTACGTAAAAACAAACTTACATGAATGATTTTAATATCGTAATCATCACAGTGTAAGAATTCGAGATGAGCTTCAGAACACAATTTCTGAGCTCTTCTCTGGACAAACTGTTCACAGTCAAAGGATCTCTGTGTAACTATTAGTTGCATTTCAGTCACTTGATCCACTCTAGATTCCGGGATGACGTCTAAGTGTTGTTCTGTCAAACTTTGCACTAACAGAGGTATTTCTATTGGAATATTGTAGTCATCTTAAAATAAAATATATTTGTAACAAATAATATCGAATCTCTTTCATATTTTAATTATTATTTTCTTGGTAGCAGTCACCAAATTGTAACAAAACTTATATTTAAACAAGTTTTCAATACCAAGTTTTAAAAAATGAATAGATTGATCCAACGTAAGTCATTTGAAAACCAACATGATTGAAATGTAGTTACACTAACAAGTCAATAGTTTGGAATTATCTGTTATAGAAATTCGTAAAACTGAATTAATTATTACATTATACATGATGTTGAAATCTAAAGCCCTGTTCTCAACTTTAAGTCTGAAGAACGTACTTTCTATGATTTTATTTTAAATAGAAATTAATTTGTATGCATGATAGGCTTACTTATGTTGCAATATTTAGGTCTCACAACTCATTGTGCATGCCACTATTACTAGTTTTCTGTAATATACAGTGAGGAAACAAATACTGCCCTTCAAGTGTCCTTTCACTATTAATCAAACAATGACATTAGATGTGTATGGACTATGGACTATGTGCCCACACAACCAGCACTTTGTATTATTAGTCAGTCCAATTCTATTAAAACACTTGTTCATGAACATCTTTCATAACCTGTTAGGACACCCGTAATGATGTTGTTGTTTTAGTTTAGAATCACGGTGTGACTCTTATGGTCAAGTTTACAGAACATACATAAGTCCAATGCCAACACAGCTGAAAAAGCAATGGGGTGATCTACAATGTATTACCTGTTGAATAGCTGAGAGAATTTTGCCTGACGGGTGTTAGTAGGCAAGGAGGCGAGGAATGATGAGGAAATGAAAATAGAGAATCGAGCAGTGAGTCTTATCCTTGTTTCTATTTAGTTGTCGCAATCTTTGCCTACGCATCTCAACTGTTTTAACTGAGAAAAAAACCTTCTTGCATTCCTCTAGATCACAAAATGTAGTTTCAGGAGTAACAGGATCCCTAAAAAGCTCTTGTAGGTCCAAAAGGATGTGCTTAGAATTATCTGTGAACGTGGCGTATCTTAGTTAATTTATCTTCCCAAATAACCCCTAAAGACAATTATCTTCTGTTTCCTGGTTAAGATGACAAGACGACTTTATGTCCTATTCACCTATATGTTTATCGACAAGACTGTTTGTTTCGTTAACAATATAGAAGTAAACAAGAAAATACGCTTTGTTTATTAGAATGAATTAACCTGTTTTTTAACATATTTTTTTTGGTCCTTCGAATTGGATCAAGAAATATGTCGGGTGTTTCATTGTAAAAAAATATGGCCTAAATTTTTTTTATATAGAGTGTTTATTAATTGAATGCCGATACTTAAGGGTGTGAACCTTCAGTCATTTTAAGAAGAAAACTTAATATCAACATGTCTTAAACCTCTTAATATTTGAGCTACAGGGTGTTACAGTTTTAAGAAAAAATTTACTTTTTTATTATAATTTTCTTATCACTCCAGATATTTTTATGAAATTTTGTACACACCTATTAATCATTAAGGAGCATTGTTTGATGTAAAAAATGTTTTAAAATCTTTGCCAATGACGTCCGTACGAGGTTTGAACTAAACATTTTTGAAGAAAAAAATGGTACGCCACTGCCTTTTCTAAAAACTAAATTTATTTTTAAAATCTCCATTTATTTTACAGCAAATTCGATCCCTAGACTTACTTTCGTATGACGCACCATTTTCACGTTAAAAAATTAAAACAAAAAAAGTTTTTTTCCCCAAGTTCATTGAGAATGCTTTCGATATTTTGTTGCCATTTTGTAGACACTCACCATGAGTGGAAACACTTTTGTGGGGCAAAAATTAATTTTCTACTTTCACAAATGACATTCACGTAGGCATAATATTGAATATTTGAATAGAAAAAACGGTAAGCTCATTATATGCCCCCTTAAAGCAAATGAAATAAAAATTAGTAGGCTGAGTAAAGCGTCATAATTTTTGACGCTTCTTTTCCCAATAAAGTTGACATTGATTTTTCATTATTAAGAAATTATTATTAGAGTAGGAGGTAAAATTTCATGAAAAATGGTAAATTTTACAATCGGTGAATTAGCTAACATGCATTTTACTTATGGGGTTGCCAACGGAAATGCATACAAAGCCATGAGGATATATCAAGAGTGGTATCCAAATTGCTTACTACCCGATTCACGAAACGGGAAATTTAAAAGTAGACCACAGTGCTAAAGGAGTCCCTGAAACAGTAAGAACACCGAAACTTGAAGAAGGAATTTTACATGAAATTGAGGAGAACCCCGAAACTAGCACGAGGATCATTTAATGTTTCACACGTACTTGTTTGGAAAATTCTTATCGAAAATTTGTTATATCCATATCACAATCAAAGAGTCCAGGCATTACTCCCTAGAGATTTCCCGTTGCGCATTAATTTCTGTGAATGGTTTCTTCAAAAACTGCTGGAACATCCGTTATTTGACAAGTACATTCTTTTTACCGATGAAGCTAGTTTCTCTCGAAACTCAATACGAAATTTCCATAATAACCATTTGAAATGAAAACCCTTTTGCAATTGTTGAATGAAATCATTAAGAACAGTTTTCATTAAATGTTTGGGCTGGTATTATTGACGATTATTTGATAGGCCCATTTTTTCTCCCAAGAAGATTAGATGGACAATCGTATTTCACTTTCTTGAAGATCTGCCGCCAATGCTTGAAGACCTTCCTCTTTTATTAAGAAACCAGATGTGGCTAATGCACGATGGTGGGCCTCCACATTTTAGCTTACGGGTGCGTGAATTTTTAAATCACAACTAACACGATCGGTGGATAGGCTGCGGAGGAACGCAGTCATGGCCGCCCAGATCTCCCGACCTTAATATTTAGACTACTTTTTCTGGGGTCATCTGAAAAGCTTAGTGTACGCAGTGCCGATTCAAGCCGAAGAAGAGTTATGAAATCGTATAATAGTATGCTGCCAAACTATAAGAGATACCCCAGGAATTTTTGAAAATGTACGTCAGTCTATGTGAAGAAGAGTAGATGCTTGCATACGTGTGGGTGGGGGACACTTTCAACAACTACTGTAAATACATAATTTGGGTTCTTAATTTTTTTGTATTTTCTTGTCTTGTTATTTCATTTTAAGTTTAAGAATTTACCATTTTACTAAATAAATCGCGATTTTTAAAACAAAATTTAAAAAATCAGAGGCATACCAATTTTTTCTATCCAAACATTTAATATTATGCCTACGTGGAGGTCACTGGTTAAAGTAGAAAATTAATTTTTGTCCTAAAAAAAGTGTGTCCACGCATGGTGGGTGTCTACAAAATGGCAACAAAATATCAAAAGCAGTCTCAATGAACTTGGGGAAAAAAACTTTTTTGGTTTTAATTTTTTTACATGAAAATGGTGCGTCGTGCGAGAGTAAGTCTAGGGACCGAATTTGATGTAAAATAAATGGAGATTTTAAAAATAATTTTAGTTTTAAGAAAAAGCAGTGGCGTACCATTTTTTTCTTTAAAAATGTTTAGTTCAAATCTCATACGGACGTCATTGGCAAAGATTTTAAAACATTTTTTACATCAAACAATGCTCCTTAATGATTAATAGGTGTGTACAAAATTTTATAAAAATATCTGGAGTGATAAGAAAATTATAATAAAAAAGTAAATTTTTTCTTAAAACTGTAACACCTTGTAGCTCAAAAATTAAGAGGTTTAGGACATATGTTGATATTAACTTTTCTTCTTAAAATGACCGAAGGATTCACACCCTTAAGTATCGGCATTCAATTAATAAACACTCTGTATAGTTTAATATTTTCATTCATTAATTTGTTTTTAAAACAAAATCATAGAAAGTGTGCTCAGTTCGATGTTTGTTATCTAACTTGTTAACAACAGATGGCACCTTATTTATTACAGTCTATGTATCTGCATTAAAGTAGTACTTTTAACAGCTGTTTATCACTGATAAGTATTATCTTAGAGTTGTATTTAGAGTAAGTATGCTATTATTAAACATTGCATGATGAAACTAATGAATGAACCATTTATCAACAGTTAATAACTTTTTTTAATAATACATTACACTTAAATGTTATTAAATAGTTTGATTGCATACCTCGACTCTGTCCAGAGACTAAAGAACTATTTTCAAAGTCTCCATTGGAATATCTACGTACGACTTTCTTGATCCATTTAGGCGTGTCCAATTTAGGGTCCACTATAAGTAATCCGTTAGAGTTAAATCGATTATCACTTGAGGTAGAAACGTTGGACGTCCTTAATATCAGTCTAGAATCAGAATCTGAACAATCGCTGTCCAAACTTGGGGAGTACACGTAAAACTTTCTAGCCGATTCTTTAGGACTGATGGGGGATTTGGAATGATGAGGGGAATTTCGGACTGATGGACAATATAAGTTCCGGGCGCCGCTTGGAGAGAATTGACCGTTGCGTGAATTAGGAGATTGCATGGGAGAACGTAAACCTGACGATCTAGGACTTAAAAATAACGAGTTAAAATCAGGCGAACGGATGCAACGATTTTGCGACCTGTACAAATACCTACGTTCACGCCGGAGTGAATTGAAAGGTACAATATTTTCGCTGTTATCCTCTGAAAACTCGTATTTCTTTTCAGCTAGCCTCTTTTTCCTAAACGAACTGATTTTTTCATATTTCTCATTTTCTTCAATGAACTCGTAAGCTTTTTCGGCAATTTTCTTATCAATTTTAGTCTTTTCAACAGGTTTCTGACCACCCGAACTTTGAGGTACAGAAAATAAATAATCTTTACTTGTGGTTTGCAACCGTTTTAATCGCGGATCTACAATATTTTGAACTAGAGTATTGTGATAACTTTTACCAGTAACATTTAGGGGCTCACAACTTATGTTTAACTCGTGAAATGGCTTATTACATTCGCTAGATTCTAAATCATACTCACTAAAGTCTTCTAATATGGCATCAACTATGCTACTTGAACCGAAATATTCACTAGGCGATTCAGAGACCTCGCTCAACGTATCGTTAAATGTGTGTGTAGGTGTCTGAGAGGTTAATTTTAAGTCTTCATCTTTCAAATTTTGTAAAGATACGTAAACTTGTGGGGGCTCAGAAGTCGAAACATTCAGAATGTGTATGTGATGACCCGTGTTGATTACTAAGTGGTTTGGATACGCCAAGGAAATGTTCGGGTCAAATGTAGGAGTTGGTTGGGACATTGACAACATGTAGTGTATTATAAATCCATGTTTTACGCACCATCCCAGATTTACTGATTCTGAAATCATAAAAAAGATAATCAATCGTTCATACATATGTATCATACAGATATTTTTCTACGTTCATGTAAAAAATAAAACTTTATTGAACTACATTTAGTGGAAAAAGTGGTTCTTCTTCTGGTAAAATTTTTATTGCATTCATCTGTCATTCTACTACAGCGTTTTGTGATCATGACAAACATAAATGTTCAAATCTATGTCATATTTTCCTACATTTAATGTCATCTAAATAAAAATTTTTTTGGTTTTTGCATGAACGTAGAAAGAATATTGTATGTAACTCGTACAAAAAGTGTTTATTGCACTCGACGCACTGTCCTACTCGGTCTGACGGCCTTGTTGGATAATTTCATGTCGCGTGTAATAAACACTTACTTTTTGTACTTGTTGCATAAATAACTATTAAATATATAATGCAAAAATTCTCAGTTTGTAACCAAAAGTAAAATTAAAAGCTAGTTAAATAGATAGATTTAAGGAAAATAGATGTATAGTTGCGGCAAGAATTAAGACAACTTACGTCATATGAACTAATAAATAATTTTTATCAATATATTTAAGAAAGTGCAACTGAGAATGAAGCTATATACTATACTAAATGTTTGCACTATATATTACAAAAAATGATTGTTTATAACACAATCTATCAAAAATTATGTTGACTATAAAATAAATATACTTACCATCATAAGGCGAGATATTTCCATTGCAATGTCTACAGCTTTTTGGCGATGGTATAGTTAAAATAGAAATATACACCAAATCCGGATTTGTGGCACTAAAATGAATTAAAATTAAGTACTTACTTATGTCAAGTTTAATATTTTTATATAATCAAAGTATAGATACATTAATTAACATTTAAACTACTTGATTGATTTACAAATTCTTCAAAAAAGAGTAAGTTACAAGAAAACATGTACCTAAATATTTAAAAATACTTACGCTAATCCATAACAAACTATTTTATGCACATCTTTTGGAAATTGCATAAACATAATTTTATCCAAAACATCAGAACCCTTAAGGTGTTTAAAAATCTTGTGTTTAGAAAAACAATTAAGTTTCTGTCCTGGAACGAATCTCCATAAATATAATTCATATTCATATGTAGTATTAAAGTTTAAAGGTCCCAAATCCTCATACATTTTTTCAGTATAACTTAAAAAATATTGTCCACACATCGTAAAGCCCATAAATATGTGACTACTACAATAAAAGCATTGTATGAATGATTAATGAACACATATTTCTTAACTTACTATGCATCTGGGTCCTTAATAAGTGAATTTAAGGCAAATCTACATTTTGTGTGGATATTATCAAATATTCTTTCAGTCTTAGCTCTAGGAGTTTTGGCAAAACGTCCATATAACTACAAAAGTTACAAACAATTTTAAATGTTGACATATAATTTTAGGTTAGGATGATAAACATACCTGTCTATTAAAAATATTGGTGACTACATTCCTAGGTTTTGTGTTTCCAATTAATTTCATAAAATCACTCTCACTCCTTTCACACATATTTTCTTCCCACGCTAAGGAATATTGGGAAAAATCTGAAAAATTATCATCAGAATTTTCATCTTCTGATACCACAGACGCCATGTTGTTTACTTCTGTATTTTGAAGTTTTGATTCGATTTAAATGGCCGAGATTTGGATATATTAAATATTTAGAAAATATTAAAATAAATTCATTTTAATTTAAACATATTCGTTTTCGATGTCATGAAGGAACATAATATCTCTTTATATTTCTTTTATTAATTTTGAGGACATAGGCGTAGCCCTAAAGGGTATAAAAAGAGGTGAATAAAAAACAAATATGTAGATAGGTAGGTAAATGTTTACGTATACTGGGTGTTCCTATAATACAGTTTCAAACTTCTACTGCGTATATAACTCATTAAAATAAGGCAAAAAGTTCCTATTAACATGTGATTTACGCACCCTTAGAAAGAATGAAACTGTTTTAGTATTTCTGTTGCTGAGAAAATGGTCGAAAATAAATACCTAGACTAAATTTACGGAACATTCTTAACTTTTTACCTCCCACATTCAGTACAGGATGTCTCTAAATTTGAAAGTAATTGTTAAAATCCAGATATACAAAAAACGGTTATTCAAATCGACATTTATCAAGTAAACCAAAAATCAATACACCAGGGCACAAAAAGTTATAACGATTTAAAATGCATGTGAAATCTGTAGGTGGCACCCTCTACAATTGACAACAAATTCGAGGCCATATTTCAATTACTCTCGGCAGAAAACTGCCCTCTGCTAAGCTTTATGTATTTACTATAATAAAGTTATTGAGGAAAAACTAAAATAAAATCGTAACTTCAACATCCTGTACCTCGGAAACTATAATATTTTGGACTAACGTAACTTGATTTAGAGACCAACATATTTTGGCCCCTCCGATTATGTGGTAATATTTTTTTCCAACCGTCTACAGACACCCTGTATATTAAGTTTTCAATTTACATCTTTTCTTAATTATGAATACTATTAAATTTAACACCCATTATCTATTCTATTTCAGGTTTGATATTTCTATTTTATTAACTATAATAATTAAATGTGTATTTAGGAATGGAATTAAAAATAGGTAAATAAAAAAATATATTTGAAATTTAGTACCTACTACTAATTCATAAAAACATTTAGTTTGTTTAACTGCAACATCTTTAGGTCGATAAGGGACTACAATATGACAAAAATGTAATAACAACTGTTTAATATATGTACAATGATGGTCAGCTTAAAGTCACCACTTGCATGTTTTGTCCTTTTCTAGCACCGTGTATAATAATTGGCACTAGAAAAGAATGGACCATGGAACTGGTGAGCTGACTCCCACTGTACAATTAAACAAAATAATTGAACATCAACAAAGTCAAAAAAATATTCGTTTAATTAAAAAAAAACGAGAGGTCATAAATATAAAATAAATACTTAATTAATTTTTTTATATTATAACTTTTGTTTGTTTTTTTTTTAATTAAGATTTAGATAATTTGATAAAATCAATGATCATTTTTTCGTTTAATTCAATTCAAACTATTTTAGATTAAGTGGTCTTGGTGCTCTTGTCTTGAGAGGGTAGCGTTTTCTGTATGTGAGAAAAATTTAATTCAAACGTTTGTGTGTTTTTGCAGGATAATTACAAATTCTTTGCTAATATCTATTTAGTAGTTAGCTTTGGGTAGCATATTTTTCAACTTTCTATATGAAGTACTATTTTGCCCTCCCCTGTATGTACTTTCATATTTGACATGACCTTTTCGGAGGCCCTCTGTATATTTCCAGTTTTTTGCATAACGATTAACACATATGTGTTATTATTACCATATAATAAAATGTATGAAGAATTTTGTATTTTTCTAATTAATAACATTATCTGGTCCTATCTATATTTTATCTTTATCTTAGATGTTCAATATCCTTGCAAAACGTCGATTTATACCTTTATTGTAATTAAAGCAATAACAGGGATGGAAAAATGTGAAATTTCTCGAAATTACGGAGAAGGATAACAGTATTCTTAATGAAAAAGTTGGGGGCTGCGGGCGTGAAAGCTTAGGAGTAATCTAGCTGGGAGGGATGTATAATTTTTTTCAGGCCGTATAATGTGAAATCGCGCATCACGATAAGCTTTTCCTCTCGTAAGCTTTCGCGAGAGCTCGGCTAGGGAGGGGGCCGAGTAGTATAGCCATCGGGGCTGCTCTAAATTTAAATCAAGTCGTTTTAAACGCATTTTACTTAATTATTAACTAATTAGGGGTTGATTACAACGTCATAAGTGTTAGTGTGCTTCGTTTAACCCGTCCAAGATCGTGTAACTCGATTGTATCGTTCTTTTTGCACCACTTCCAGCGTTCACACCAGTTCGTCGACATTTTCTTCTCCGGTTTTTCATTCAATAAACTGTTTATTTGTTGCTACGGTCGTGCGACAATAATTTTCAGGCAATCTGATCGTTCCGTTTTAGTGATCCTGATGAAATTAGTGCCATTTTTCGATTACGTGGTATCGAGTTTATGAAAACAGAGTACTAGACTGAAAATATTGATTAAGCCGTAACACTGGCACTACTACTACGGTCTGCTGGAAAATATACTGAAATCCACCACTATACACGAAAATGCAATCTATTTGGCTCATAATAAGGCACAGAAAACTACTGAAGAAAATATTTAAGAATAGGTGATCATGAATGTACACAGGTAAGTCGATTTTCGCTAGTAATTTAGCGTTTATTTACTTTTTACTGGGGGAAAATGTAATAACATTCCATTTAGAATTCGATACAAGCTAAATTACATTTTAATATATGGGCCACAGGAGTAAAATATTGATTTATAATTATCATTATATTATACATAATGTTCTACCCAGTCTGGAAGATATTTTAGTGGTGAAGTTTTTTACACTTAGGTATGTAAGGAAATGTAAAGATAGTATCGCTTTCTACATTATAAATATACCCTGCAATTTCAATAGCGCACGATTCTTAAGATACAGAGCGTTTATTTCTCTCAGTACAGTTAAGACTGTCATAACTATGTTTGGAAACGAAGTTAATGTTTTTTTTTTTGATAAAATACAAGCGATAAGGCGAAATTCTTTAAATACATTTATTTTGATATTTTTAGTAGATTAGTAGTTCTAGTTTTGTGATATATCTACAAGAAAAAAAATCAGTATATATCAGTACCAGTAAACAAATCACACAATATCACCTATACACAATTGAACAACACTCTTTATAAGAATAAATACCCAATATTAAATTCCTTTACTATTTGTCATACAGGGTGTGGCAGATTTTATATGGATAACTTTGGTACTGCTGAAATTAAGAGCAAGTAAGTAAAATTTTTGAAATAATTTTATCATTCTTTTAAAAATTAGCACTTTTAATAGATTTTTAAATCGTATTCTATTCTAATATTATAGAAACATTTAAAGCTAATGCAATAACATTAAGTATGTATTTCAGATTCAGAAACTTGATATTTTTTCTTTCATTATTTGATTATTTTAAAAATATGTAAAACCTCACTTCTCTACTAAATATAAAGCGAATTCTTGTTGGCAAGAGGAGGCGTTTTACTAAATCCTTTAAATCAAATAATTCTAAACTAAATATAATATTTCTGAATTTTTAAATTATAATTTGAATAACAAATACAAAAAATATGAAAAAAATATTTAAACCACATAAAATCATGAAACACAAAGCAAATTCTTTCTACAACTCATGAAACTTTTATAAAATGTTATTAGTAAAATCCAAGCGATTTAAAAATACCTACGTTATTATTAAAACCATTTAAGGCACGTCTCTAGTTATGCTAGAGGAATGTATGCATCTATTTTATTGGAAAATTGGCAAAGAAAAATATGAGTCGACTTTTAATCAATACTGCATGGGTAATCTCATTTTTCTTTCATTTCATTTCTATTCAAATTTATTGTATAATTTAAATTTTATGTGAAATAGACAGCCAACATGAATATATCTCGATAATATAATATGGAGCTATTACTGGGCTTTGTCGACTAATAGCTAAATATAGAAAAGTTAGAAGAATGGAACGGTTAAATGGAGCTATTGATTTATATCACATCATGTTTAATGGAATGGTTATAAGTATGGAATAACATATCAAATAATTGTACAAGGTGATTCATAATTTTCTAATTTGCTTTTAAAATATTTGATTCAAACTAAATGTAGACAAATGGAAAAGCTGATGGGAAATCAAAGTATCAATTAGAAAAACAATTCCAACATAAATATAAAAAGATATGTAAGAAAAACTGAATTTTTGAGAAACACATTACACAGTTTTAGGAGATACCTAGTCATTAATTTATTCAATTTCTGCTTTGATCAAACACTTTTCATTATTTCTTTAAAATATATTTTTAGGGACTAAAGCCCCAACCAGCGTTGAATTACATCCACAATAATCTACCCATATATTCTTTATTATTAGCTTCTGTAACATTTTTTACTGTATTAGAAAGGTATTTTAAGCTAATATATATTAAATCTCCTACAATTCCTATCAATGAAGTCATATCATCAGAGAGCATACATATGACTTCATTGATAGGGATTGTAGGAGATTTGATATATGTATATTATCTTAAAATACCTTTCTAATACAGTAAAAACTTTTCATCATCTGGAACTGTCAATTTTGCAGTAACGTTTTCAAGAGTAAATGGTTGAATCAATTATCGGGATATAGGAAGGGATGATATCTCAGAGATTGTTCAGCTTCAACTCACGTCTGGTTGTCATTATTTGTCATTAACCACATTATTTGTCTTAGCGCAAAGGAAATATCGTCAAGCGGTTCAGGTAAAACGTTTTTTAAGGAAATGTCTGTACGAAGCACCAGCTAAAGTTCTTGGTGAACAGTAAGGTCCAACAAGAACATTTTCAATAATACTCCCGCATACATTGAAAGAGAACCGATGTTGAGATCGAGATTCTATTATGGCATTAGAGTCTCATCAGGCCAAACGTGACTATTGTGGAAGTTCATTATAGCGTCGTCATTAGCGTCATCGGTAAACAATATGCCAGCGGTAAAGCCAACATTTTGTTCAGTTTTTGCAAAATCCAGTGGAAAAATTGTAGGTGAACAGGATAGTCTTGTGGCAGTAAGGTTTGAAACCTTTGTATATGTACCTGTTGTTGATGCTTCAAAGCGGACCAAACTAATTTACGATTTACATTAAGATTTGCAGTGCTCTTTCTAGTACTAGTATTTGGGTCTTCTTCAATTTCGTGCGTTCTAATGGTATTCCAGGAATTGGACCTTTCTGAAATGTGCCTGACTCCGAGAGACGTTGAAAAACTTTTCTGAACAATTTTATATTTGAAGTTGGATGATTTGGAAATCTTTCCATATAAATTCGCCTAACCTCGGCACCATTTCCATCTCCATGGCCATAAATGTAAACCATATTGGCCATTTCAGCATTTGAATATGCATATGCCATTATTAAAACTTACTCTTGACTTGACCTATTTTATTTGAAATATATAGGGTGATATATATTTTTTTAGGCAAATAATAATCAATGATTTCAATACCTCCGCCACTAGTAAGCTTCTAAGCTGATAATTTTTTGTTTGATATCTACAGTTATACTAAACATGCACACCGAATTTGGCTGAATTATCTCAAGCGCTTTAGAAATTAAAATTTCATTTTTTTTATTTTTGACACCCTGTAGCTGATTAATGACTGTCCTAAGACTTCACATATATACAGGGAGGTTAATGAAAACGAAACAGTCATTTTCAGGAACTGCATCAAGATTGTAGAAAAACGCTCAGACCCGTCGATTTTAGATTAAAGCGGTACATTCTTTGCTGGTATTTTTGACTTTGCCACTTTCACCCCCAAGCAAGGGTAAGCATCACCCCAAAATATTTAAATGGCATTGGGGGTTGAGTAATATTTATTTTAAAAGCTCTTACAATTCTCTTACAACAGACTTTAAATTTTATAATACTGCCCAATACTTTGAAAAAATTTACATTATAAAATTTAAATTATGTTTAATTGCTTACTTACTACTTGGTTGATTAAATGTTCAAACTGATGACCGCCCGCTTCTATACAAGAATAAAGATTTTGTTCGAAACGTTCGCGCACATTCTGAAGCATTTCCGGAGTGATTTGACGGCATTCGTCCTGTTGAAAAATCAAATGATCTTCATCATTCTCTGGAACATTTTCAATAATATCAGTCAAGGCAGGGTCAATAGCGTCTTCCAGTAATTGCAAATACATTTGGCCAGTCAAATTACCAGGTAGAAAAAAAAACACCAGCCGGTCACCGAAAATTCCAGCCCATACATTTAATTTTTCCGGTTGCTCTTTATGAACCTCGTGAAAAGCTCTTGGGTTTGAATCTGACCAATAGCGGCAATTGTGACGATTTACTGTCCCGTTCAAGAAAAAACTGCATTAATGAGAAAAACAGACTGTTCGTTCACTCATTATTTCTACTAAATGTATTTTATATGGATGGAATTTATTCTTCTTCAAAATGGTTTGTATGCTAGTTAAATTGATCTCAGACACATGCCAGCTGCCTCGTACTTAATGTAGGATCAAGATGAACTTGTCCCAAAACTGCAACTTCATTAGCTTCACTAACTATAGGTATTTCAATTTCTCGTTTTCTATTGGCTACGTTCCCTGTCTCTTGAATTTTTTTTACTAACTCTAGAACATACTTCCTCCTGATATGTCGATCTTGATGTTGATCATTAAATAGCTGAGCTGTTCTATTCGCACATTTATTGTTCATAAAGTAAATCAAAATGATATCTACCCTTTCCGCAATGGAATAAACCATAGTTTTCAAAAACACAATTAAATAAACTACCAACCAACGCTTCCAAATAATACCAGAAAATAAATTTGGAATCTATTAATTTTACGTTCGTTGTGTATGTATATTATTCATTTCTGTTTTTTTACAATTGTGTTTTTTTACAAAAGTGGTAACAAATCGGCAAAAACCAATGTAAGAAATACTAAATTTATACCATTGGCGTACTTAACTCGAATGAGTGACATTTTTACCGTTACTAATTGTTTTTTCATGAGTTTCAACTTTAAAATAATAATTCTTATTAAGTATTGGGCGGAATTATAAAATTTAAAGTCTGTTGTAAGAGCTTTCAAAATAAATATTACTGAACCCCCAATGCCATTTAAAAATTTGGGGGTGATGCTTATCCTTGCTTGGGGGTGAAAGTGGAGTCAAAAATACCAGCAAAGAATGTCCTCCTTTAATCTAAAATCGACGGGTTTGAGCGTTTTTCTACAATCTTGACGCAGTTCCTGAAAATGGCTGTGTTTCGTTTTCATCTAGCCATTCTGTATAACAAAAAACTCTAATTTTTGACCACAGTATACAGCCCTGGATTTTTGACCTCCGCTTAAGAAATACATTGTATATCAAAAATGTTTGGAGCGACGTTTTATTTAAAACCATTTATACATTTTTCATTTATTCATTGTCTTTTTTCATAGCCCATCGGCCCTTACTTTTGAAATGCGACTTTTAATATAATTGAAAAAGAAGTATCCACATTTTTTCATTCATAATTTCAGAAAAATATAGAGTATGAAAAATAATAAGGGTCTCTTTCATAATGTTTTTTGTCTATGACACTTCATTTTCCTGATTTACGGCCGATCAACTTTATATTATCAGTAAAACGAAGTGTCACAGAAAAAAATGTCATAGAAAGGACCCGTATTATGTCATCGTTTATTTTTTCCTAAACTTAAGAACGAAGAAATGGGGACATTCTTTATAGGTTGTCCCAACATTAGGCCGCCAAATTTAAGATTTTTCATAATGTTTTTTGTCTATGACACTTCATTTTTCTGATTTAGGCCGCTCAACTTTATATTATCAGTAAAACGAAGTGTCACAGAAAAAAATGTCATAGAAAGGGCCCGTATTATGTCATGGTTTATTTTTTCCTAAACTTAAGAACGAAAAAATGGGGACATTCTTTATAGGTTGTCCCAACATTAGGCCGCCAAATTTAAGAATTTTTACGACTTTTACGAAAAAATATTCAAAAAATATTACAGCGAATCTTTTTTATTTTGGAAATACATATGAAAAAATAATTTTAACTATTAATGTAGCAAATTTTATTTCATATTACGGGTCTACATTAACTTTTGTTACAAAAATGATAGAAGTCTTTTAAGAAAATAAAAAAAATTAAAGTAAGGATAGGTATAAATGTTTAGAACTTAATTTGGTAGAGACGCATTAAAAACAATCAGGCAATAAAAATATGTACGTAAGCAAATAACTTTTTAGTGAATAAAAAGGAAAGGAAGGAAACGGTATAGGAAATATATTTATCTTCAGACAATAACTAAACAATATATTTTCTTAAATGTCAAATATTCTGTTGAAGAAGCGTAGGTATTGTGAAATAACGATTTATTTGGAATTTAAGATATTCTATATCAGCCTCCGACCAGGTAGAAATACTTTGATCTGAATGAAAACCCTATGGTCCAGGTCTTTGTGTTTTTCTTAAAAAAGTAATTTCTCCCATCTTCTGCTCTAATTTATTTTATGTACAATGGAACAAAAAAACAATTAGGCAATATTTTGTGCTATCATTACTGTTACATTTATTATTAACAATAATTTACTGCTAATCTTCATTTATAGTCAGTGGCTTAAGTCACTTAAGGGGAGAGGGACTCTGAAAACTTCTAATAAATGTTACTTTTTTTCATTAATTTTGCAAAATATGTTAGCAAGTAAAAGTTTGTATGTGCATCACCAATTAAACAATTCAAGTCTTCTAGGTTTCGTTCTACTAAAATCATTTATTATTTCATCTACAGTGTGTTTTAAGGCAAAGTCTTTGATATATTTGTTTTATTAGAGCTTTCCCTAGATTGTTACAGCCCCTTAAAGGAGGGGGTAAAATCTGATTTTCTTATTTTTTCTTAAAAACAGTTCAATATAAACAAACTTTGGGAGCAAAGTAATACTTATAAAGTTATATTTTACTGGCATATATCCCGTTTTGCTCGTTTGCTTTAAGACAGTGAAAAAACCATCCTTTCTACGTTTGCTTTCCAAATTTTCATATATTTTTAAATTTTTTAAACGAAGTGAAATTCTAAGACAGCTTTGTTTAGTCTAAAACTTTTCTGTCTCTTAAAAAAATTTTCATATTCCTTGTTTTTGAGAAAAAATAATTTTTTAAAAATAATGCAAAATACGACATTATCAACATCTGTGCTTTTGCGAAAATTAT
Source organism: Monochamus alternatus (assembly GCA_037114965.1). Classification (NCBI taxonomy): domain Eukaryota; kingdom Metazoa; phylum Arthropoda; class Insecta; order Coleoptera; family Cerambycidae; genus Monochamus; species Monochamus alternatus. The sequence continues at coordinate 24,712,823 of CM073430.1, forward strand.
CTTAGTAGGCTGCTGTTACTAAAATTACTTTTCGGTAAATGTCAAACAATTACAATAACAAAGTTTTAAATATAATACACATATTAATAATTTCATATTTTTGATTTTTTAAAGATTCACGAACATAAAAAAATAAAAAGCAGCAGATAAAATTAGCTTATTTGCAAGTCAAACTGTCCAAGGTTTCAGTGAGATAAGGTATAGTTACTGGTAAAAGTTTGTAATATTTTTTTCCAGGTATAAAAAAGTTAATTTTGATAAGTTTTAAATGTCAAAAGTAGATTACTTTTTTATAGAATTCAAAAAAATGTTTTGTTCACGACTATCGTATAAAATGTTCATTATACATGTGTTTTCTAAATAATAATTATAATAATATACATTTTTCAGTAATGAATAGTTAAATCAATATATTCAGTAGTTTCAAAGAATCGGGACTTATCTAACAAAACAAAAATTTTAGAAGTTTAGAATTAGTGAATTGAACACGGTTGGCCTCAGTTTTATTTAGAATCAAATATGTATTGTATTAATTTTTATTAATATTTATAAATTTGTTTTGATTTTTTTTTAATTTTCTATTGCATTTTTTGTCATAGGGGGGCTCGAGTCCCCATGCCCCTTAGATTCGCCACTGGTTATACTTTCACTAATCGCAACATTAATGCGGTGATTATAATTTACGATAGTAAATTTTCCTTTTTTCAATTCCTGGAACTTTCCATATAAGTTATTGCCTGACCTTATTTCCCGTACATAATTTCATGAATAAATGCATTAATAATGTTTATTAGTTTTCGTCGCAATCAAATAAAGGTTCTAAAGTATCTAATTACTTAAGTTATCGTAAAAATGCAACAAAATTGTTAAGACACGCGAGCACAAGCAACACCTATTATTCCACCCGTTACAAAGGAATAGAATAGATTTATGGAACAATGAGCTAGCCGTATAATATATATTATAAAGGATATATTTAGATATTTCTATTCGGTGAAAATAATGTGATACATTTTAAATAAGGATGGAAAAATGATCCTTTTTTAGGTTTATAGGCACTTTGTTACGTGCAACATGCACATTCTTTATGAAAAATTTATGGTTTTGCTTGATAAGATAAAATTGCGACTAATTTTTTACAACGTAACCTTTCCACCAAATTTTATTATACCGTGGAATATAAATAAAATAATGATTATCTTCGATGAAATTCGAAGAAATATTATTAGGCAGGGTACGAGAGAATTTGGAATCATATTTGGGAGTTTCAAGAGAAGAAAATGTTTAAAATAAATATCATAGAGGTGTTTAAGATGTTGTAAGGACAATGGAATAAATCTAGATTATGGGGTCTTAAATTAGACGTTTTTTTTTACATTTAGAGAAGGTAAAATAAGGTATCATCAAAATGTCCTTGTTTCCTGTGTCCTTTGCACAGTAAAAATTTTAACTCAAATCTACTCAATAATTTGTCAAACCAAATTGAGGATGAGGAAAGTAGGTAATTGTAATTTTATATGTTAGACCGTATAAATGCAGTCATACATATATTTACATTTATATTATAACTTATAAAATTACAGTTAAATATATATATTCCTCACATCAACATAATAAAATTTCACTGAGTTTGGTGGTAACAAAATTAATGTGTTATATTAAGTCCAAATTTTAGTGTAAAATGGACAAATCAGTTTCATCTGTTATAGTCGTACAAGTAAAATTGAGATATTTTCACTGTCCTTTATTTATCTCATGAATAGTATACCGAATTCTTTAAATTATAATTTTCATATCAAATTACTAATTTTTAATTCAATACCTTCTAACGTTAGAGACTAATTTAAGGGTAGGTATTTGTCGACTTCAAAGATGCGGAAGTTAAAAATTCCATTTGATCATAAAAAACACCGTAAATTTAATAAAATTAAATAAGTTTAGGTATTTCCAATATTTCACTGAAATCAATTATGAATGGTCGAGATAACCATTTCAAATTTTATTTTTTAGACAAAAATATGTATATTTTCTTCTTTAGAGTAAAATAATCTCACATTCGTATTTATATTGCTGTTCTTGACACTAATACCGGAGAACTTAAATTCATGTGATCTTTCTCATATTTGTATTTTTGTCTCTGCGATTGTTCTCAATTATCTGTGGAAAAATCAAAGCTAATAAGTAGCTCAAAAGTCCCAAAGCCCAACTTTAAAAACAGATTTTGTCTTACAAACTGATTAAAAATTCTTTCCAATTCAAAAATGTAAGAAGGTATAATTTTACTGTTCAGAATTTCATTTTTTGTTCCAGTAAGTCTTTGTTTATCATTTTCTCTTTTGATCTATTGAACTGTATTATATTCAGTATATACGATATATCTATGCACTGTTTGAATGTTTTTATCTACAAATGTTAACGGAGTAAGTTTGTTGATTTTTTTGACTATTCTTTAGCGACAATTTAAAGCAAATTGTCCTAAACTTCCAATTAAGTTTCCAAAATATGTTTTTTGATACGTAAAAAATTCTTTTTCGAAATTTCATATTATCATTGGCGCATTCGCCAAATTATAGAAATAATTAATCCTATTCCAAAGTGTCGCTTTTTTATTTTCCATTCTGGAAAGTATATTGCTTAGGTTAAAAAATATGTACTATCTTCCATATTAAAAACAACTTGAAATAATTTTTACATTTATACATTAAGTATACGACACAGAAGCAAAATAAAAATGTTAGGTCATGCAGAGGAGCAGACATATAAATATAGATAGGAATTACATAGCTAATATATTTTAATGTTACTTGATGTAATAAATTGATTAGATGATTAAAGTAAGTAGTTAGTTTCCCATTAGTTTCAAATTTTTGCTGAGTCACTGCTTCACCTACCTCATCGTACTGGCCGCCACTGGTGGCATATTAATACAAAATTTATTGCAAAACTACAACCTGACACAAACTGACATATTTTATTCTTTTATTCTTGTTCAAATAATCTAATATGTACTTGTTCATCTTTTCGCAGCTTAATTGATAAAAAATGCATAGTAAATAAAATCTAATAAAAAGTAAGAAGTATGAGTTTTCTGCAATGCCGCTTGACCATGCGAGCTACACAGCCTGGGTGTTTATACTCTCATATACCGCCACCTGTCATTCTCTATACGCTCCCGATCTGTTCTACTGTACTATTTACATGTCAAAATAAGTTCTGTGGAAGATGTATTTTTATTAGCTGTTTTATTATACGCGTCTAGCCAAAATGCTTCTGCGAGACCGCCACTCGGGTCCAGCTCGCAACCTACTAGTGCAAATGTGTACATTTAAAATTATTAGAAGATACTTCATTAAATGAGAACGACACAAGCACGGTCCGCGTTGCGTCTAGATCGCGATCGCCTAGTGGGATTCCTCCTTAACACCGCGTTATTGCCGCTGCCGTCTGAGGAATTCTTTGAAAGCAATATTTTTACAATGATTGCAGATTTATCTACAAATTAGCTATACCCAACCGTCAAAAATCTAGTGAGTAACTTATGTTATAAACTCGCTCACAATTATAGCAGTCGACACAAAGAAAGATACATGCAGCCCATATATTTTTCCTATAAAATTGTGTGCCGCATATCTGAGAGCATACCCGATTACACAACTTCTGCTGCAGCAAGTACGCATGCGCATGCGCCAGATTGAAACGTTAGCCTTCTATTATTTGTCACGAATTGATGGATCCACCTGTTCCATCTGCAGCGCTATCATGGGCAGGTATATCTTTCGGGCGGTCAAAACTTCGGGTATATAATTAATTTATTAGTGATTTTAGGTTCTTAAGAATGGAGAATACTTTAGCGCATTCTCAAAAAAAATCCCTAATGTAACAAGTGAGAAATATCAGATATGAATGTATGTGAGTAGCATATATCGTCAGTTTGGAACAAGACTGTGTCATAACTCAAAAAATGTAAATTTTCAGGAGAGCTCGGTAAAGTTTTATAAATAATCTTACTCTAAATATTGAAAAATAAATAAATATACAGGGTGTTCCAGAATGATGGTCAAATATTTTACCAGTGTATTCCACACGCCATTTCAGGGGGGATCTTCATATGAAATTTTTCAATTTCGGTTCTTCCTGTTGAGATATTCGAGTCTCAAAAATGGCGGGAAAAAATATTTTTTTTATTTTTCCTTAAAAACGGTTACACTTAGAAATTTCAATTTTGGTACACATTATCAGCTAGTCAAAAGCTATTTTTTGGTGGTGTCTGTTCCTTAGCTCATGTTTCCCTTAGATTTATTTCTTTCAGAACTTTTTACTGCAATAGCCGATTTCAACAAAACTTTTTTTTTTAAATACTACACCTAATTATACTACTTTTTTCCTCTTGTAATTTTTCCATACAATCATCAGTTTGCGCGGAATAAATAAAAATAGTTTTCCTTACTCTAAACATCTTTTCGTCACCAGTTACTGATAACCGCAGTAGGCGGTTGCTATGTTGATGTTTCTCTGTTGTTTTGTCAAACAAATCGCCATTAGGTCTATAATTGATAGTTTTTGCAAATATTTTTAAATAAAGGTATTCCTGTAACTGTTGCCAATCCTGCCGTATGCATATTTCGTCAATTTATTCGCTAATATTTATACGGAAGAGTCAGTTGTTTACAAATATTTGCAGAAACTGTCAAGATTGATTTGTTTGACAAAACAACAGACAAACATCATCATAGCAACCGCCTACTGCGGTTATCAGTAACCGGTGACGAAAAGATGTTTAGAGTAAGGAAAACTATTTTTATTTTTTTTCGCACAAACTGTTGGTTGTATGAAAAAATTACAAGATGGATTATATGTAGTATTTAAAAAAAAAGTTTTGTTGAAATCGGTCATTGCAGGAAAGAGTTGTGAAAGAAATAAATCTAGGGGTTGCTTATTCCCGCCCTCCAGAAACATGAGCCAAGGAATAGGCACCACCATAAAATAGCTTTTGACTAGCTGATAATGTATACCAAAATTGAAATTTCTAAGTGTAACGGTTTTTTAAGAAAATTAAAAAAACTCTTTTTTTCCGCCATTTTGAGACTCGAATATCTCAACAGAGAAGACCCAAATTGAAAAATTTTATATGAAGATCCCCCCTAAAACGGTTTGTGGAATACACTGGTAAAATATTTGACCATCATTCTGGAACACCCTGTATAATGTTTGAGTCATGTTAAAATGTTTGTGTGGATAGTTCTTAGTATTTTTAAGAAATTTTTTGGTTTACTTTGGTTTTTGGTACTTTGTTATTGTTATTTTTGTTAAATAATTCCGAGTTGTGACTCTCGTTCATATATTTTTTTACAAGTTTTTCTACATGAGTTTAGGTAATAAAATGAAATACATTTCTAATAAATTAAATTATTTTATTAAAGTAGACTAAAATAATAAAATTTTAAAGATTATTATAAAAATATTTTTCTACATCCGTATTATAACAATGCACTTATATGCCCATAATCCGTTTCATAATGATACCCATTACGATACAGATTTTTAATCAGTAGAAACCCATAAAACCACTGGCACTACCTATATGTGTCACTATTAATCTTTGCCCTTTACCTGAAGGTGCCTTGAACCGTGTTGAAAGTCCATCCAAAAATGCTTGTCGGAAACTTTTTACATTTTTATCTTGCCATACTTTTGTTACAATATATCTCTCGTTGACCCAAGTTTCGTCTAGATAATAAATATTCCTCCGTTCATCACGTAATTTTCTAATTGATCTTAAGTAGGATCTTCACCAACAAATAATTTCATCTTTATCGATAAGAACTGACTTCCTGTTCTGCTTTTCCCAGCAAAAATTCAATTCTCGTAAGACGGCCCATAATTTGCTTCTACTGATTTTTGGCAAATCGTTGTCCTCTGACAGTTCACTTAAAATTTTGTTTAGCGTTGGTATTTATTTTTTTAAATAAAATGAGTGTACTTTTTGCGAATGACATTTTTGAAAAAATCATCTATAAAGACTTTTGACCTCCCTGTAGATGATTTTGGGGGATTTACAGTATCTTGTTCATTTTTGTTTCCTTTAAAAGTCTGTAGATAGTCGATTTTCCAATCCCTGTCATTTTGGAACATTTTTCTACGATGTCGTCCACACTGTTGGTGTTTGAATGCATTAATAAATTTAATATAATAATCTTCTCATTCTGAGACAGCGCACATCTTTTCACGCGTTTAGCAGGTACGTAATCTGATAAGATCGACATTTTACCCAAACAATATTATATCCACTGGCACAATAGTCACTAAACACAAGAATTTTACTCTACTGCACTAGCACGTCTTCGTATATTCAGCTCTAAGACTGGATTGATCTGTCTCAATATTAGTGTTACCCGATGATTACCTGAAACATTACCACGTCCATTACCGGTTCTTATTTCGGGGTTTTATTACTCTCTTTCATTTCCAAACAGACTATAATGCAATGATTTTTGTTATTTTTTTGTCTCTGATTGTCTTCAAATTTAGTACGTCTATGAACGATGACTTACTCTCTAGATTTTCGGCGATTGAGAACAGGTAAAATCATTTCCTCCATTTTTTCCGAAATCTCAGGATAGTTGGATGCTACATAAATCTTCTGTTTCATGCATAATTTTTTTAGGGACTGTCTTGACTAACATTAGCGGCACGTTTGCGGTTTAAATTTATAGCGGTAATTTTTCACAGTATCGCGGTCGCGTCAAATGAATTAGATTTTACATGCGGTGTATTGTCACTGATTTACCGATTTACCTCAGACACTCATGAATGAAACTCATAATAACTTTATAGGACATCGGTAAGTGATAACGTATTTCCATATTCTATAATTAGCTTGGGTCACGTAAATCAGATTAAATTCCGCGTATAAATAAGCTTATACGTTGTTTTTAGGCAAGGCAACACAGTGAAGTTGGGTAAATCTAAGTTCTGCGGAACTATGTTTTGTAGAATTAAACTTGGATGTAATTTTGGGTGTATGCGGGTATAGAATTAAGCTAATTAATAGCTGCACAAATTAGAGGTTTTCAGGTGGAGTATGTTAAGTAATCATAGGTACTTAAACTACCTGGAAAATATGGCTTGCCATTTTTTAAACAATTGTTAAGGTTACAATATAAACACTATTTACTTATTATACAGGGTGATTGGTGGGGAACTCCCAATATTCGACAGAGGTGTTCAGGGGGCAAAAGTGAACAAAAAAGCCTAATAAACATATGGTTGAATATCAACGGTTACTGAGATAGCAATGAAAATATTTTTGCCCCAGTTAATTATTGTAATGCATCAGTAGAGAAAATTGTGTTTATTCTGTAGGTATTATAAATTACAACATAGATTAAATATCTAATAAACTGAAATTAATGAATTAAATTTTCAAATATACCACCGTCTGCCTCGATGCATGCATCAGTTCGTTTGTGGATTTCATAACTACTGCTCGTTGAAGTGTACGGTGATTTTCTCTTATGAGTGCTGCACAATTGACAATCCGATCGATTAGTGCTTCTCTTGTGTTCAGTTTTGTTACTAATGATTTAAACTATTCCCAAAGGCAGTAATCGAGGGGTTTCAAATCTGGTGACCTTGGTGGCCAATTTTGGAAACCACCTGGGCCAATCCAATCCAATCCAATGATTTATCACAACACGACTAAAATGGGCAGGTACACCATCATGCTGAAAGTATATGTTTTGCTTAATATCCAATGGAACATCGTCCACTAAATCTGTCAAATTATTTTCCATAACACATTAATTTACTTTAACAGACATTGACCTATCAGTGACATAGTGGACAAACCAATCGAATACTATCCCTCTAACACCCATATGATACAACTTACTTTCAAGAAATGAAACAAATGCTCGCGTCAAATGAAAGAAAATTCCGGCAACATGCATACCTTCATCCTGTAATTTATAAATTTGCACGGTAAGACTACAAGCAGCAGGTTGAGTGGATGGTAGGTACATATTGGCAATTTGATATTATGGTGAAATTATCAATAAAAATTAAATTAAATTTAAAAATTACTCGTTCATATATTTAGATATTGTACTCAGCAATGATATAGGTCTATAATTGGCAATATCTTGCGGGTCATTTTTTTATAAATGGGAACTACCGTAGATGATTTCCAAACTTTTGGAAAGTGGCCGCTACTTACGGATTGATTAATTAAGTAGGCAATGTGATCGACTATAAATACAGATATTTTTTTGTTGCAAAATTGATATTCTTTTCCTGTTTTTTTTCCTGCCTGTCACTTTGTTTACAAGATTCCATACCGTTTTGCATTTATTGTTTGATTTTTGCCACAATCTCCCTGTGAAATAACATTTTAGTTTCCTTTAATAATCTACTGTGCTTATTCTTAGCTTGTCTATAGAGAACTTGAGAGTCACTGTTCTTCATATTTTTCCAAAACCAATACCTATTTTTTTGATACTGGCTGGATAATTTAACCTCAGGCGTTACCCATTTTAACTGGGTTTTATAGTTATTGCGGTGATTTATAACTGGACAACAATTAATTGTCCACTGCATGTGATAAAGTTTGTATAAAATTAGTACATTACAATTTTCCTTCCATTATCCTTTGTAGGGCCATATCTCAGTTACGTTGCTCCGGAGGACCAACGTTTGTAAGAACTTTATTTGGCCCTACTTAAGTTTTGTACTAACTTTTCCAAGTACCCTGTATACTCTACAACTAAAACGACTTGTGCGATTTTCCTTTACTTGTTCGAACTAAAAAATAAATACGCTGCCATCATCTCTCTCGAAATCCGTGAAAGACGGGGCCAAGACAGGGCGCGCGAACTGGTCCCAGATCGGCCTTTCCGACACGGTTGCGCTTGCGGGGACGCGGATTATCAAAAATGAAACGCGCCCCTGACAAATAGGTCCGTCGCACGGACACACGTCCAGAGATTAATTCTGCGGGACAAAAGAGGGCCGAAGAGCTCCGTTTTAATCAACAATATGGTCTTTCGGCCGGCCATCAATCATCGGGATTGTTTAATGCGCCCGGCGCGTCTCGTGAAATAATTAATACGGGTGTTATTTTTCAGGGCGACATCCCAGAGCTGATCTGGTATGCAGTGGCGGAAATTGGCGCGCTCGAAGATCACATCCGGCCGGTCACGCACGCGCAACATGCTCTGCTGTGGCCGCAGGAAGGTAAGTCCCTTAGATGTATGATCAGTGTGCCCCATTTTAGATGGTTTCCATGGGTATCTCGGAAATTACTGAAGATAGTTCGAAACGGTTTTTGCCATTGTGTGCTACTTTTTGAAAAACGATTTACTGTGTTAATAGTTCGTTTATGACGAACAGGGGAAATTTAAAATATGCATTTTTTAACCACTCTTGTAATATCTCTGCGGTTATTATTTTGGATTCTTGAACTATCGACTCATATACAGGGTGTTTACTTAAGGCTATAGTCGCGGCAATAATTCAGATGACTTACGTCACCGCTGACGTTACGCAATTGCTTTTATTGTCAACATAATTTTCGATATTTGGACGCGTTAAAACAATCATTTTTGACAATTTAGTGCAATTTGTAGTGTAGTATATAGTTTTATTATTCTCGGTTGCAGTTAGTTTCTTAAACATTTTGATGAAAATATAATTATTTAATAATTATTCATTTGTTCGTATGACGTAAGTCGTTCCAATCCCTACCTCAACTATAGCTTCCTTGGGCGAAAATAAGGTAATTTAAATCAACTTACCTTACGATCTTATTTCCTTAAGAAGTTATAGGCCCGAGAATATATGCTTTTTTATGCTTAATTTACTTATTTCTTTGGAAATCGTCTTTAAATTTTGTATAAGAAGGTTTTTTTACACGATACACACGAATATCTGATTGATTTTTTTATGTTAAATATATAAAGCTTGTGTCTGCGCTACTGTATTTTTTATTTCAGATTTTTTTAGGAAGGCATATTTTTGGAAAATGATTATTTTTAAAAAGCTATATTTGTTATAAGTCGACAAAATACGCCATTTTAGAGAAAACTGCATTTAAAGTTTGAGTTCTAAATGTATGAATTACTCTACAATTTTGAGTATTCATTAACCAGTAGGCCATACTTTAAGACTAGCTTCTTTGGATGAAAATAAGGTGATTTAAGTTAACTTACCTTAGTACAACTTTTTTAAGAAGTTATAGGTCATACAAAAAACTTCTTGTACACAATTTGAATACAGTTACCAAGAAATAAATTAGCGTAAAAAATGAAATAAAAAAACTACTTTCTCGGACCTATAACTTTTCAAGGAAGCAAGATAGTAATAAGGTAAGTTGACTTAAATCACCGTATCTTCGTCCAAGGAAACTAACCTTAAAATATGACCCATTCGTTAGTAAACACCCTGTATATATATAATGTTTTACTTCTCACCTTCTCACCCCTGTAAAATTGTAGTGGGTAGTAAGATTTTGATGATTATTTCTTTGTAATTAAATAGGTACCCTTCAGGTGAAACTATACAACCTACCGCGACGGTTTTCTTAAAGTATGTTGAAAAGTAATTTTTATTCGGCGCTTTCACTATTAAGAAATTTGAGAAGTATATTTTTAGCCCAGAAGGTGTTAAATTATAAAAAAATATATACAAAACAGGTTGGGTATTTTTGAAGCACTACCACCCCAGTTTTACCCGCCACTGGACAAGCTGTATTTATTTCTTTTTAGATTTTCATAAAGAACATAAAAAGTTATGGGGTTGTGCCAAATTTCATTATTTTTACATAATTTCACACCCTGTATGTCATAAACGAAGCGTTGTACGATACATGTTTATACAGGATGTCCAGAATATGAGTGCATTTATCTTGCTGTTTAACAAATTGTACCAAACAAAACATATTTTACTTAACCATTTTTTTAATCAACTGTAACAGAATTATGACAGCAAACAGGTCATGAATATGTAACAAAGTCGCTCACATACCATGTCAAGATGGTCAGGTACACAATAATTACAAATACACCTAAACATACTCGCTGTGAGTGGTTTCCTTAGAGCTCTTTTCACAACACAAAATAAAATGTGAAATAGTTATAGGTGTCCAAAATGATTTATGTTGCTTGCGAGAAGCGTTTACTGTATAAACGTCTGGTAGCCAGAGCATTTTGCCCAGATACGCCCTAAATTAACATGTCAGCTGGTCATGGTCACTATAAATTGAGCAATTTATGTACACTTACAAATATCAAGCACTAGATGAAAATGAAATGCACTAGCCACAATGACTACCTAATACATTTAGGTTAACACCAGTAACAGACAGATTGCAATGCCGTTTAACGTACGTTACAGTTTCAAGGATTTTCTGGAAAATTTCAATTGTCTACTTTCTTAATACTAATAAAAAAACCAAATTACGATACAGGAGTTTTTATTTAACCTTAATTGTACTTTAATTTGAAATTTGGTTACACAGTTTTGTATTTTATTGCAGTTTATTTTTATTTTTTAAATGTATTCGTTTTGGACACTTTTGTGATAAAAGTTTATTGTTGGTTTTGGTCAGATATTCTAGCCCCTTTGGTATCGGCACTTATATTCCGAACATCCTGTATAGACTTTTCGTCTTATTTTGGGGTCTAGAAAACGCAGTTTAATTTATGGTATTACTTTTAGAGTCACCTTGTATATTCTGTATACAGTATGCGCCAAAAGTATGGAATAAATTCAATAAAAACGAAACAATTATTTTTTGGGAAAAATCCTCGAACAGGTCGATTTTTAATTTAAAAAATACATATTTTAGCGCAAAATGCGATTCAAATGTCATTTGTTTTCGAATAATGACGTCATCGATTTTTTTTAAATGGCAACACCATATTTTTTTCCTTGATTCTGAAAGATCGTTTAATTCTCTATCTCTATCAGACACTATTAAAATTTTACCCTCTTACATAGGAAAGTTTTCGAGTAAATGACGATTGCATGTTAGAAAACGTAAATTTTATCCATAAAAAAGTAACAATTCTGAGGTATGTAAAATAAAATACAATTGATTAAATTTTATACTTAAATTAAATGTTCGAATTGCCATCCACCAACTTCTTGACAATGCGCAAATCTGTGAAGAAATTCTTCTTGCACATTATGAATGATTTCTGGGGTAACTCTGCGTATTTCGTCCCGAATGCGATTTTGAAGTTCTTCTAAATTACATGGTTTATTAATGTACACTTTTGATTTCAAGTATCCCCATAAAAAATAGTCAAGAGGTGTAAGATCTGGCGATCTTGCAGGCCATTCTATCGGTCCGCGCCTGCCGATCCACCTCCCAGGAAAACAGTTGTCCAAAAAATCTCGTACAGGCATGTCAAAGGTGTACATTAATAAACCACGTAATTTAGAACTTCAAAATCGCATTCGAGACGAAATACGCAGAGTTACCCCAGAAATCATTCATAATGTGCAAGAAGAATTTCTTCACATACTTGCGCATTGTCAAGTTGTTGGTGGATGGCAATTCGAACATTTAATTTAAGTATAAAATTTAATCAATTGTAATTTATTTTGCATACCTCAGAATTGTTACTTTTTTATGGATAAAATTTACGTTTTCTAACATTCAATCGTCATTTACTCGAAAACTTTCCTATGTAAGAGGGCAAAATTATAGTACTGTCTGATAGAGAATTAAACGATCTTTCAGAATCAAGGAAAAAATATGGTGTTGCCATTTAAAAAGAAATCGATGACGTCATTACTCGAAAACAAATGACATTTGAAAATAGCATTTTACGCTAAAATATGTATTTTTTAAATTAAAAATCGACCTGTTCGAGGATTTTTCCCAAAAAATAATTGTTTCGTTTTTATTGAATTTATTCCATACTTTTGGCGCATACTGTATGTAAAATATTATTGTACGTTCTTCTGTTTTGTAAAAAAAATATATAAGTACCCTTCAAAACAAAAACTGCTTTTGTAATAATTTCTTATAAATACAATATTTGGGAAAATATTAAGTAGGTATTGAAAATATTTTTCGGAAATGTCAACCTATCGGAAAATTGTTACTATATCATTTGCAATGCTGATTTTTATAAACTTAATAGAAAAAATCATTAAGAAATACTGCAGCATTCGTATCTGAGATGTATATACTCCTTAACATGTTCCTTATATTGCATCGGTTGCAACTAAGTCCAAGATACAATGTAAATTTGATTATAAAATCAATAGCCTTATACAAGACAAGGCGATTTTACATGGCTACCCTTTACATTGCGATAAAACTGTCCCGACGACTCAATAAAATAATATAGGTCGGCGCCATTATCGTCTAAACTCTAAACAGTCTATATATCCGAGATCTGGCAAGACTTCAGTAGTTTCTTGCAACGGAAATGGATTCGTTCCAATTATTTTTCAATGTTTCTCAGTTAGGAGCATTTGCGTCGATGAGGGAGTTACTTTATAGTGAGTTACCAGTTCCTGGAACTTGTACATTGGAATATGATAATATAATTTAATATAAGTACTTTAAGTAAGTAAGTAAGTAGTACTTATAAACAATATTTGAAGTCCGTTTAGCTTTAATACCCTCCAAATTTTGAGTAAATTGCAAAAAATAGCGAAATATCGCAGAGAATCACACTAATGAACGCAAATTTTTTTTTCTGACCTGGAACATGTGTGTTTCTTATATGCTTCGATGCACTGAAATCGAATCTGAGGTCTATTGAGTTTCAGCACCCACATATTTTGCAAAAATAGCGAGAAATAGCTGGAATCGACAACAAAAGTGATCGGTACTTTTGACCAGACTATCCTATGTACTTTGACGCACTGAATCTGAATATAAAACCTGTTTAACTCAAACATCCTTAAAATTTTGAGTAAATAGCGAAAAAAAATCGATTTTTTTTTCTATCCACGCAAATGATGACATTATACAGGGTGTTCCGTAAAGAATGCGCCAAAAAGCAAGGTTAAATTCTAGACGTCAAAATATTAGGATTTCACCAAACATTTAATAAAATGTCACTCCTTTTCGATATACAGGGCGTCAATTTTTTTTTTAATTTTATAATTTTTTATATCGATGATACTTACAGTAATAATTAAATTCAATTTGAAAATAAAAAAACGACACCCTGTATATCGAAAAGGCATTATTAAAGCATGTTTGGTGGAATCCTAATATTTTGACGTCTAGAATCTAATCTTGTTTTTTGGCACATTCTTTACGGAACGCCCTGTATATTGATTGTTTTGTTTGGTACCAATTTCACAGCCATCCTTGAAAGAAATTCTATTATTTTAATTACCCACTTATCACAAAAACCGACAGAATAACAGAAAAACTTTAATCTACAACGATTTTTGATTGAATATACAATGCTTCATTTAGAAAAAAACAGGCCCGAAGTTAAGGAAATTCGACAATAAATTTTCATCACTCTGTGTAAAATTAAACAGTTTTTAAAATACCTGATTGACAGTTCTCTATCTCTCTTTTAATATCAATACTTCAGCTTGTACAATGTAAATAATAGGTAATTTTTCATTAGGCTATCGAAAAGCAATTTTTTTGATAGAATTGAAATATCTCGGAGCCATTTGAGATATTAATATGAGAAAGCTTGATACGCGGAGAATCCAAATATGCAAAAATATACAGGGTGTTTCATTATTCAAGTAGATGGTATCACCAGGAGTGTTACAATAATGGCATTATTTATTTATAAAGAGTACCCCTGAAAATCTCAGCATAAAATTTCAAAATGAAATCGATGTTTCTCATTTGTAGTCCTGCAAGATCGAGCAAGAGAACTTTAAAGATATTATTGGCTTGTTTTGCAAGACGAGACAAGAATTTTAAAATTTCTTGTTATGCCGAAAACTTCAACAAGACAATGCGCCTCCACAATATGCGAGACGTGTGAGACAATTTTTAAATATATCTAATATCTTCTTGATCATACATAATGATTTAAATACGTTATTTTTGGGAATATTGGTCAATTCAAAAAACAAATTTTACGTACGTTTCGGATTCATTATTTACCTATCATCAGAAAAAACATATTTTTAACTAAAACAATATAAAATTTTATAAAACCTACTGATATTTATAAAATGTTAATGTAAATGTAAGGTAATAAAAAATGTCCTTACTTATTGAGAATATGAAAAGGTGGCAATTCTAGTAACTCCGTGTTCTCATGTTTAGTTGTATGTTAAGTGAATTTTATAATCTAAACTTATCACCTTTAATTTGTTGAGCATTGATAATCCAAAATTAAAAAAACTCGATGCCGATGAAAAGATAATTGAAAGCCTTTTAAAATGATGTATACTGCTTTCTATTTGAGATTTTAAGGGTGCAGGATACCCCCGTTTAGAGATCGAAATTTTGAGAAAGAGCAAATTCGTAAAATATGTCGCCTCAATGTTGACGGGTCTGAACGTTTTTCTTAGTTTTTATATCAAAACGAAGAAAACCTGGGTGTTTTCGGCGATCCACACTGTATAATAATACAAAATAACAAGTTAAATTTATTTTTACTGCATAGTAGTAAGTTTAACACAATATTATTAATACCTACCTAATAAAAAAAATAATTATAAAAAATAAAGTTCGATATTGTTAAAAATGGCGAAGGCGCCAAGAAGAATCAAATTAATAGTTATTTATGCAACAAGTGCAAAAAGTAAGTGTTTATTGCAGGCGACATGAAATCGCACACAACACGTCGAGTTCAATGAACACTTTTTGCACGAGTTGCATACAATATTTTTTCTACGTTTATGCAAAAACCAAAAAATATTTTGTAATTCAGTTGATATTCAAAGGAAACTAATTTTATTGTTATTTGCTTAAAACGTAATACAATCTCACAGAAAATGGACTAAAAACCTACTCTAGATGTACATCTAAAACCTCGCTGTGGTAATAGCTATTCAAAGATAAAATCAGCTTCAAATATGTAGTTAAACATTTTTTTTCATTTTTAATGTTTTTTATTAAAATATTGCCAATATTTATTTGTCGATAAAAATTTGTATGATACTAAAAATAAAATAATACTTGTACTAAGAAATTTAAATTTCTACTTCTTCATAAAAATGTTAAGATTACCTAAGTCCTTAGCGGAATACATTATCTATTTAATTAAAAATAAAGCTGTGTCATAAGTGGTTATAAAAGGCATCTTTTGTAGATATTTTATTAAAATGTGAAAAAATAATCTTATACACAATTGTTTTAGAATTTTAATACCTTTTAGGCTTGCTACAGACTATGCGTTGTTCGTTAAAAATCCATTCATAACGTGATGCACGAATTCGTTACAAACCGCGCATCGTGCATTGCGAATCCCGAATTCACGCATAGCCTATAGGGGGCCTTAGAGACCAAATGAACCGCGACACAGAAGAAGTAGAGAAGAATGAAATCATCTTATTTTGTTACCCAAAACCTGTGGCAAACCCCATGTACACGTAATATTGCCGATAATACATAATATCAACATGATTTGGTTAATTTATTTTTTTAAATAGGTTTTATATCTATTAATTTTTAACGTTTTTTAAGCTAAAGTGTAGAAAGAATTAAAAAAATATATGATTCTTTGGAAAACCTACTTTAGATGCACATCTATATACAGGGTGTCCGAAAATTATGCGTCAAGACTTCAGGAGGTGATTCCTCACAAAAAATTAGGGTCTCGTCTCAAAGTCCTATAAAAATTTTTCGAAAACTCAATATTAACGGAGATACAGGGTGTTAAAGTTAAAATTTTATTTTCCATATCTGTAAATAACTTCTTAAGAAATCCAAATATTTACAAAAAATGTGTAAATCGGGGGTTTTGTGGACGAGAAATTCAAATATGTTTCTAATTTTGACGACACAAGTAGAGGGCGCCACTTATGGCACATCATGTTTATTTTAAATGAAAGAACTTTTTTTCATCTTATGTATCCATCTGACTATCGATTCTCCTACCTGTTTTATTTGAAAAAGGTATACTTTGCTGAAGTCGGTAGGCGGAACTATTTTTGAAATAATCCTATTTGAAATGCTCAGTACACCGAGTAAAAACTGTTTTGGTTTCAGGTAATGTGCCTTTTTTGCTGAAAATACAGCAAAATATTACTTGAAAAAGCAATTCAGAATCGTAAATTATGGAGACATGCAAAATTTCAAGAAGATCGGCGAGGTTTGATAAAACCATTTTTTAACAAAGCACAAAGATTTTAACAAAGCAGGCCGATTTTTTAAAAATTTTGTACATTTCCATAATTTACCGTCCTGAACAACTTTTTCAAGTAACATTTTGCTGTATTTTTAGTAGAAAAGGCACTTTAACTGAAACCAAAATAGTTTTTACTCGGTGCACTGAATATTTTAAACAAGATTATTTCGAAAACTGTTACTCCTAACGACTTCAATGAGGTATACCTTTTTCAGATATAACAGGTAGGAGAATCAATTGTTTTAATAGTCAGATGGATATACTAAGCAACTAAAAAGTTCTGTCATTTGAAAGAAACATGATGTGCCATAAGTGGCGCCCTCTATTAGAGACGTCTAAATTAGAAAAATATTCGAATTTCTCGTCTGCAAAAACCTCCGATTTACAAATTTGATGTAAATATTTAGATTTCTTAAGAAGTTATTTACAAACATCGAAAATAAAATTTTAAATTTAACACCCTGTATCTCTGTTAATATTGAGTTTTCGAAAAATTGTTATAGGTGAGAAATCACCTCCTCAACTCTTGACGCATAATTTCCGGACACCCTGTAGAATAGCTATTCAAAGATAAAAACAGCGTCAAATTTGTATTTATTTATTTTTTATATTTTGAATTAAAATATTAGAAATACAAAATTAAATTAAATTATTAAAATATTGCTAATATTTCATTTATTTATCAGTAAAATTTTGTATGATACTAAAATTAATACTTGTCCTCAGAAATTTAAACTTCTAATATTTCTTTAAAAAAATATTAAGAAGTTTCCTATTTAATTAAAAATAAATCTGCGTCATAAGTGATTAAAAGAAAAAGGCAGCTTTTGTAGCATATTTTATTAAAATCCGAAAAAGTAATCCTAAACACAATTGTTTTGAAATTTTAACGTCTTCTAGCGGCCAAATGAACCCCGGCACAGAAGAAGTAGAGAAGAATAAAATCATCTTAGGTATTTTGTCACCAAAAACCTGTGGCCAAACCCCATCTACACGTATTGTAATATTTTGCACTTTGTGGGTGTTATATGGAACTTGTTAAATCAAAAGATAATAAAACCCGTTGTGACCCAATAAAATTTTGTAGGTCAGCAAGGTTGGCGCCTTACGGTTTAGTACTTGGAATGAGGTTATAGGATGGATTGCAAGGCAGGATATTTTACATTCTATACAATTTGGCAGTTGGAATGTGACCTTATTTCTAGTATTGCTTCTAAGAATGTTCCACTTATGTTTAAAATAAATTTATTGGAGATAAAATATTTTCAAATTAAATTTTTGCAACTACTACTTTTGGCAAAATTCGTCGTTTCGATTATATTGTAGGCATAAAACATGTACAGAGTGTACAGAGCTACCCATGGAGATATTAGAGAACTGAAACGTGTGTTTCTTAATTAATTTTTCACAAGGATTTTAATTCTTTTATCAAATTTTAAATAAAAAAGCAATCGAACATCGCACTTGGTTTTGTATTCGTTATAATAGAATAATAGGGGAGACCAGGTACGAAAGTAACATATTCTTGTTATACTGGATAAATAAAAAATTAACAAAGTTATATAAATTTACTTGTCGTTTTCTTGGCATGGTATGAGTCAAAAGTAACAGAACATGGGGACGTTTGTAACATATGAATAATAGGTAATAACTAGGTATAGAAAGTTAGTATTTACAAGGTATTTGTTTATTGATTATACCTATATAAAAGTAAGTTGTAGTGGTACATAATATATTTTTTTATTTGAAAAAAAAAATAATAATAAAAAATAGAATAATGAAACAAAAATATAAATTAATATATTTTTTTTCGTAATAATAAAGAATCATATCCAAGATGGACCAAGTTTTTCCCAATCCATAACAATGTTTCCCACGATCTGTTGTTCGTTGTCTTTTGTTAGACATCCTAAGTAAAGAGAATGAATTTGTATATTCCCACACAGTATAACAAATACTGAAGTAATTATCTGGATATCTACAGAATTATCATTTTAAATATGACAAATATGATCATAGATATTAAATATGAGGGACGGTTGTAACATGTTACAATCGACCCCCTATGGCATTGTTACAATCGTCCCACTACGCATTTTTCACGCGATTGACAGGATACTTGCTTAAAACTCTTTTTAACGATTATTTTTAATTAAAATACCATGCTTAAGTTATAGCCAATATTGGTATTAACTGAACAAGCCAATAAAATAATTCAAAATAATGTTCAGTTCTAGGATTATGATAGATTAAGATAAATAATGAAAACTTACTTTGCATATCATCACTAATATCTCGCAAAAGTAAAAGGTAACCCTTGCCACGTTTATATCAATGTAATGAGGAAAATGTTGAGAATCCAAAAATGTACTAATATATATATTTTTTTTATACATAAACATAAAGTCAATATCAATACATCTGTAGTGAGATCCTCTATTATTTTTTTTATAAAAAATCCTATTGAAAAATTGGTTAAGGAATACATATTTCAGTTTTCCGTTACCCTAGGAGTAGCAAGGTTACAGCCGAATTTAACGGTTTTGCGTGATCACCCTGTACATCTATAAAACAGAAGCAGAGCGCTTAATTTATATTCTCATTTTGTTTTATCGATAATATCTCTATAATATGTTCACTGTCAGAGCTATCAAGGAGGGAAATTTATTCTTCACATTTGGAATATAATCTTCACTATTTTAAAAAATATGACTTGTTTTTAACTTTTAAATTGATGTGTACAGGGTGTTTAGAAAAGGAAATCTAAAAATCTATCTATATATCTAAAAATTAACACAAGTGAACTGCGTACCTACTTATTTTTGACAACACGAAAAATTGTTTAGAATTCAAAATTGTACTTTCAATTTGTAAATAAATCGGTCTATTTAAATTGGACCTAAAAGAAATACGGTCCAATTTTATGTTAAAATTTCAAAATATAAAATACATTATTACCAAAATATACCCTAATTATGCCCTTTATATGAGATACTTTTGCCAGAGAAATACATTATATGTTTGATTTTATACAATAGCGAACAGCGATAGGAAGAAAAAGAAAGACTATAAGTCAGGCTACTAAGCTACAAGTAGAGTAGTAGTTAGTATATTTATAGATATTTTTGGTTTCCATTCATCAAATTAAACAACCCAGGAAATTTCTTCGTATAATGTCATGACCAATTTTTCATTAAAATAACGCGCCTTTTAAATATGCATTTTTACTATTGTTTTTTAATAATATTACTATACTGAAGAATAATCTAAAATAAAAACTGAATATACTTCGTTATAAAATGTGTTTGATAATCTTTATTATCTGTATTAACATAATTTTAATGAGTAATCAATTAGAAATAATGAACAAAACATTTAGTGTTTATTACAACATGGCGGTTCAAATAAAATCAACTTTGAAGTCAATTTGTCTGTAAGTTTTAACCTATAGGCCAGATTGCCTATACCAATGTTGACGTCACAGAAAAATATTAACTTTGTGGTTGAAATTTCCTCCAAATCAAGATATTTTATGGTAACTTATTATCAATTAAATTATTACTATAGGTACCTACACATAAAATTCTACTCTTGGATTTATTTGTGATTGAAAATTCAAATTAAAGCCAATAATATTATGCATGCGTAATAACAAAAACAAAATAAATATTTTCGAACGGAATTCAATTCAAATTTCAATTCACGTGCACTTCTGAATTCATCTGACACGATAACATTCATAAGAATACTTATATATGAAGTGTTTATCGATATATTATCATTAGATTGATTTACATAATATGCAGTGTTGGATTAAATTCGTTTTTTACAACTCTATGACATTGTGTAGGGCTTGGTTATCACTGCAGATCGCCAAAACACAAAACAATTTCTACGCGCTATTACATGAAGATCTGTCGGAATACATATAGCAAGAAGCTTGTTCCCTAAAATACCTTTATAAGACACACTTATGTCGAAGTAAACTATGTACCTAATATAGAACAATATTTCTATTAGGTTAATTGAAATGGTCAAAAAATATTCTTTAGAAGTTATGAACAAAGTTGAAAATAGGATTATATTGTAATAAAAATAGAACTTAGGATTTAATAGGGCAAAATAACTAGTTATTATCTTATTTTTAACTACTAGTTGAAGACAAAACAAGTTTTACAATTTCGTAATAAATATGTAAATATTTACCTATTGTAATAATTTAAAAAATCCTTGGATATTGAAGACAGATTTCAAGGCGAAATTATAACTTCGTCTTACACGTTATTGGAATTCTACACTGTAAAAAATAATTACAGTAAAAATAGATGGCATTTTATTTGCCACACATTATTGCTGTAATTTTATTATAGATTGTGATTTTACAAACAAAATGTAAAATTACGTTGTAAATTTATTTTGCGGTGTAATTTTAGGTTTTGCAATTGTAATATTACTTTGTGATTTTACAATACAAAAAGTATTTTTACAATGTAACTTGCACAATTACTTGTAAAATTGCAAAGTAACTTTACAGGCAGTTGTTTAGTTACATTGTAATAATACATTTTATATTATAACTACAATGTATTTTTTTTATTGTACAGGATGGTTTAATTTGGGCACTTAGGAATAGAACGTTTCTTCTATTTTCTGCTCACTCTTACAAACAATATCTTTACAGGTACTTAATAAACTCAAGTCAAGGACAAATTTCATGCATAGCAACTTAATGTGTTAAAAGTATTATTAAAAATATGACATGATAAATGAAAATTTTTATAGAAATTTTGTCCTAAACGATTACATTTTACAAGTCGAATGAAGAGTACATACATTTTTATTATATTGATCTCCTTTGCAATAATTTTGTAATATTCATAAGGAAAAAAATATGGTCAAAACAAATTTAAAGTTAAAGTGCTCTCTAGCGACATGATAGTAAACCAATCAAGGATTATGATGAGAAAATTCAGCATACTTTAAGCCAGATATCATTATGAGTGAATAAGCATTATACACGGTGTTCGGAATATGAGTGTTTTTATTTTGTTGTATGATAAAACATATTTGACTTAACAATTTTGTTTCTTTATCCAACGGCGGTAACAGAATTATGACAGCAAATATATCATGAATATGCGACAACGTCGCACACATACCATGTCAGGTGTTTGTACATAATAATTACAAATAGAATTAAACACACTGTGAATAGTTTTTTTAGAACTGCTCTTTTCAGAACACTGAATAAAATCTGAAATGGTTACAAGTATTCAAATGTTTTATGTTGCTTGTGAAAAGGGTTTACCGTACCGTAGTAAAAGATGTTTCCCAGATTCACCATAAATTAACATGTTATGTAGTCGGCCATGGTTACTATTAATTGTTCCAGTTTTGTTTATGTACACTCACAAATACCAAGCAAGCACTAGGTAAAGAAAAACCTAAAGCACTATAGTCGCAATACTCTATGACTACTAATACTTTTAGGTTTTAGGTTTTAATGATTTGCTGGGAAACTTCTATTGCTTACTTAAGAACAAATCATGGAAATTTCCTATAATACAGAAAAAATAAACTTGGCGACGACAAATCTCTGTATTTGCAGAGAAATAGGAACATCTCAATATTCGATCTATAAAAATGTTATGGAATCGGTGGAATAATTTAAATATTGAAAATTCCTTTAATCTGTAGTCACTGTTAGCACTAGGTGATTATAGAATATATTTAGATATTTATAAATATATAACTACAGAAAAAATAAAAATTTAGATACTTAAGATTAATGTGCCTATAATGTTTGTTAAAATATTTTGAAAAATTTGTTATTAACTATAGATATAAAAAATCCTTTGTCATCCCTATTGTATAAATAACCCACTAATTTGTGGTTTTGTCATGTTTGTGAATGAAGTCGTCATGATGGATCCCTTGGCGTAAAGTGTCCCTGTCTGTCTTTTCATCTGGGAAAAATTAAAAAAAACAAATGAGGAAATATTACAAATTTTAAAAATTAAAAAGAAAGCTGAAGGAAGTTAATAAGGCAAATAATGTAGAAAAAGATATATAATATAGAAAAAATAGAAATTAAAATTAAAACAAATTAATATCAAGAACGTAAAGGTTGTTAAAAATAATTAAATGTGATGTTTTTTCTCTCTCCTTTAATTTTGTGTTTGTTTTTCAGAAAAGCAATTGAATCTTCTTAAAATAAAACGAAGGAAGAAAGTAAGACTGACATAAACATGTCACTAAGTAAACGGTCGCCTTAGCCATTTCTAGGGTAAATTAGTTTTTAATCCGGAAAAAAATCCAAAAAGATTTTTTTTGGGAAGGAAAAAGGCCAAAAATCTTTATTCTTATACTGTGCACGCTTGAATTCAGCAGAATTATAATTAGATATTGTCACGGATTTCCCAATCTGAATTTTACTCTTACCAGAAAAACAATCCGTTAATTACTCACTTATCTTTATTAACTACTGAATACTAATTACAGCTCAACTAAACACTATTTTACTTTTAATCGCTATCTAAATCGCTCTAAACACTTCAAGACTGTAATACAAGACTGACTAACTCGGCCGTTTATTCTTCTTTTATAGACCAAACGGTCCAGGTATTTTCTAGTATCTCTAGATGCAGTTTCCCGAACGACTCGAATGCTTCTCGTCGATTCCCCATTTTTCCAGTCCTGTCTTGATCCACAGCATTTTGTTTGTTTAACAGAATCGTGTAGGGGCGATCGGGGCAATCTTAGCATTTCGCAGTATCACAGTCGTCGATTTGGGTGTGAGTGGGGCAAATTCCGTGACAATATATATATTTTAGAAAAATTGTCGATATTGAACCAATTCTTGGAAATCAAATGTTTTTTTGTGTAACGATCACTTTTTTATCAAAAATAGATTGATTTATTTGGTAAATAAATTTTATTTTTTGACGAGTATTTGTTTAAATGAAACAAATAGTTATTCCGTTTGATCATCTTATGAAAACTTAATTTTTAAAAATGATATTCAAATAAATAATTTTTTAATTTCCCTAAACAATTTTTTCAAATCTCTATAAAAGTAACATTTCGAAATAAAAAAAATATTTTGATTGAAACGAATGTGCGTTTCGAATCAAATAATAAAAAATTCAAAAATGTATATTTTTAATTGAGGGACGTGGAAAAGGAATTCTTTTTACAAAATTTTTAAATGAAGTTTTGATAGGTTATATAATCTTTAGAAAAACAGTGAATTTTTCAATTTCCTAATATAGTTGTAAGTATCGTCGAAAAAAGTATTTGTTCTTATAAACAAAAGCTTACTTCATTAATACTGATACAACCTTAATTGCACCTTTAATTGCAGCTGTATTTTTAATTTTGAAATATATATGTACAAAACTATTAGTTTAACACATTTTTAATGAGAGTTTTTTGTTGTTTTTGGTTAGATATACAAGCCCCATCACTTTCATATCAAATATAGTTAGGTATTATTAAGCATTTCAGCCAACGAATAAATCACCCTATAGCTTTAATATATCTTTAATAAATGGACGAGTTCGAAGGCAATGCGTTATATATGGTGATATTACGGTATTCCGGACTACCTCAAATCGAGAGGCACCGATACGGCGGCGGCCGCTGTGGAGATAGAAATCGCCGATAGCGGGTTCGAACATCGGGGCCTTGCTCTATGCCGCTTCCTATCAGATCATAATTTGCGGTCGTATGAATTATTCGTTGGCCCATAAATATTATTATCTCTAATGAAATGCCGTTTGATTAATTGTTCGTCGCTCATTTGGCGCGTAGAGAGCTGTATTGTAATTAGTTCCTGATGATAATGTGCACTTACAATTAGAGACGGTTTGATGATGAGATGCTTCTGTTGCTACTAACTATTAGAAGACGGACGATCTGTTTCGGTATTATAATTGTAACACCATTTACAAAGAAAAATTTAATGCTTACTTAGATTAAAGCAACACAGATTTGGTTTTATTTAATAAATAAAATAGGTAAGAGACGGTGAGGTAAGTGATAAAATTATGAAAACAAACTCACACCAATAGATATTTAAATTTTAGATCTACCATCACATTCATATTAAGAAATGTGCTGCTAAATGTTTATATGATAGAGCAAAATTAATTTCATCAAACAATGATATTCTTAATAACGAACTAAAATTTATTTAAAATGTTTTAATAAATAATGAATACCCTCCAAATTTTGTTGCTAGAACATTAAAAAATATTACAGATGAAACGAACACTTTAAGATAAATAAAAGAAACTAATCATACAATAAAAATTTCATATATTTCTATATTATCAGAAAGGTTAATAAGAATCGGTAATAAATTTGATATTCGAACAGTTTATCAGACAACTAATACTTTATGATCATTTTTGTCTAAAACGCGTCCAAAAAATGATACACAAAATTCAAAAAATTGCATCTACCGTATACCTTGTGAATATAATAAACATTATCTAGGAGAAACGTCTCGGCCTATGAATATTAGAGTTGAGGAACATAAAAATTATATAAAAAGACGGGAATCTAAAATTTGTGAACACGCTTGGGAAAACGGTTATTTGATTCAATGGGGTTCGGCAAAAATTTTAGAAAAGGAAGATAACGCAACAAGAAGAAAATTAAAAGAGACCGCGATTATTTTGTTGAACGGAGAAGTGTGTGTCAAACTGTTCAGTAAACATTGAACATTGTTGGCTACAGTTGTATCAAGAAGAGCAACAATAAAATAAAAATCGTTTAACATCTCTATGGAAGCAGATAAACAAATTTTAAACTGTCAAACTTGACATACTTTTAATACATTTACTATTTTTAAAACAAACGCAGAGAGTTTTTCGAAACGTCAAAAATACGGAAGTGCGCGATAGTGATGTGATTTTTGTTATCTTTTACTTATCTGCTTTTTTCAGTGTGAGATTTTTTGGTTAGGCAAACTTAGTTTCAAAAATAACCCTTGACTGATCCGTTTGGCGCAAGGGCTTATTTAATTAATAATTCATCTTTATTTGTTTCAGAAGTGTGGCAAAAATTCAATCAAACTAAAGAAAAACTAAAATTATGCCACAAATAAATAGCTTCAGACAATATAAAATTATGTATCTGATCAACATTATTCACTAATAAAATTTTACATTTTTACATATATGATTTTTTTTTGTTTAGTAAATTAAGAGAGGTACACAAAAAAATTTTAAAATAAAAATTAAATGGTTTGGAGATTAGGAGCCATTATATAAATGAATTAGTTCATTCAGTTTAGTAAATGTAGTTCTCCAACAATTTTACAATTGGAATGAAAGAAATAGACTCATAATAAATGCAACTAAAACAAAATATGGTAGTACTTCATTCATCAAAATGCAAACAAAAAATTGATTTAATTTTGAATAACATAGCACTAGAGAATGTCACAAACATCAAATTTTTGAACCTACATGTAGACGAAAATCTCTCATGGTTGGTTCAGCTTATTTTGCAATAAAAAATCTGAAATACTTTGTCAGCAAACAATATATGCTAAATATCTATGTGCTGATCATATTAACATGTTAAATATTCAATTATATACTGGAGTTCATCTGCACATGCACACCGAATATTTATTTTACAGAAGAGAATTCTTAGATTGATTTCTTCCTTAAATCCATTAGATTCTTGAAGAACAAAAAAGAAAACAATATACTGACATTCTATTCAATACTTATTTATGAGGCGGCTATTTTTGTGAAACTTAACGCTGACAAATTCCCTTTACGAGACATTTTGCATACTTATAGCGGGTTTACACATGCATGGATTTAGTGGCGCCAGTTATTACTGGTGCGCCAGTAAAATAAAATTGCATATGTAAACATCTGCTGCCGTGCCTTTTTTATCAGAGCACGCACTAATTTAAACACTTTCAGAAGAGATCCGTGCTTTTTATGTGACAATGTTTATAATAATTTACCTATAAATATTAGGAATATTTGAATTTTAAAGAAATTCAAAACACCTAACTTTTTGTGTGAACATGCTTTTTACTCTCTACAAGAATTCTTGTGATTTGTCTATAAATACTTAACGTAAAATTAATTTTAATATCTGTGTGACGTATTTCTGTAATTTTATCTCTAGATTAAAAAATATATGTATTATTATTTCAAATATAGGGATTTCATATCAGTCATATTATTTATGTACACAGGTTGTATTGACGCATCATGTCCTTCTTAGGTTTTATGAATATAAGATTATACTACTACTATTAATAGAAGCTTTCCCACAAATTCTTCGAAATGTAACGTATTGTTACGTGCGACAACATTACAATGTATTGTTACCCTCCTCATGTGTTGGCATCTTGGTTTGCTTTTTATTTTTCTTGTCTTGGTCTCGCGGGATCGTAGCCAACCGAGAGTAAAATTGCGAATTGATAGGAATGTCACACGTCATATTTTTGAAATCAGAAAAAAAGTTCAACAAAACACAGGGCGTTCCATTAAAAAATACATTATTGCTTCTTGTACTCGTCAACTTTTGCACGTCACTGTGCTTTCATAAACTTATTAAAGAGGTTCCGTTACAGGCCTACAACTTTTTTCGATGTTTTATTTCGTATCTCTAATAATAACGATAATAACGGGTGGCCTAAATACAATTAATAACCTAATACAATTTATTATACAGAAAAATAAAGGCCTTTATATTCTGGACACCCTGTATGTAATGCATATCATAAAGTAACTATTACATAATTATTTCTTTTTAAATATAAACAGGAACTCGCTGTTCAATATCATATCATAACAACTGGCAAATTCGTCCATGTACAGGATGATTCATTTATCATGAGACATGCGATTTCTCCCAAACAGCTGGACAAAAATTTATTAAACATTTTTTTTTCACCACACATCACTCATATAGTTATTTATTTCAAAATCTCGAAATTTTTTTAATCATATATATTTTAGAAATGCATGACAATCCTCATTTATAAATAAAAATCATCATAATATAGGTAATATTAAAAGCACTATTCTTTTAAACTAAAACAAAATTTTTTTAATTTTTTTGTTATATTAAGGTACATAATGTTAAAGCTGTTGCTTTCTTAATTATTTTTAAATTGGGTAAATATTCGGATATCAAAATTTGTACAGGAAGAATTATCAATTGTGTTTTATGAAAAAGGTATAAATAATTTTATTTTCAATAGAAGTAGGTAAATTAAAGGAAAAATATGCTAAAAGTCAATATTTCTTAAATAAACACTTTTGTTTTCCCAAATACTAAGACAAAGAATATATACTGTATACTAAAATAAAAATAATATTAATATGAAAAAATATGTGATCGCGAATTCAATTGATAGAGTGGTCGATGGATAGAGTAGTATGATGCAATGCGAAACTATCAAAGAAAAAAATAAAGAAAGATTTACCAAAGTCAGATGTCACTAACTTGTTTTCGTCGAAGGGAAAAAATAATGAAATAAATTCGACAAAAGTGATATAATGATTGTGATTCACTAAAAAATTATTAAATTTTCTGCGAGCTATTAAGTGTATCTACTACTGAAGATGTGTGTGTGTACTAATGAAGATATATAAAAAATATTTAGGAAAAAATTACTTAAAACACGCTGGCCGAATACCAGCGAATAAGTATTTTATGCGGGGCGTATTTATAATTTGATGAGGCAGATTATTTAAAATAATTAAGAAAATCCCTTCAGAGCAACCACTTTTACACTAAGATACAGAACTCGGAGACGCAACACTAGTTTTCTTTTGAAGTATAAACGGGACATCCTGTATTTACTGTCGGTATGATGGCAAAAAACTACTCTGCGGACTAATACTCCAACAGGCAAGTAATTATCTCCTAAATATCTAATAAATGTTTACGATTATATGCGAACATAATATGCGTTGTTTAGCATATGCGAATTCTTTAAAAAACTATCATTTGTCCTCCTATATAAAAAACACAATTTTATTACGAAGTGAAGAATAAAATTGTAGTTCAATAAATCTGCCCAATTAAGGGAAAGAAATGAAACATTATTTTTTAATATAAAAATATTTTATGTCAAAGTTGCCTAGACCTGGAACAAAGACGCCAAGAAATATTATTATGTAAGTAACGAAAAAAAATCAATTTTCATTTAGCTTGAAAGCTTAAAAATAAGATTAAAGCATTTTACACGTTTCAAGTCAATCAGATTTCGACAGGAGGGAGAGGGGAGGGTATTGATTAAAATTATGTAACCAAGCGAACCTCTACTTAGTAAATGTGTTATTTTTTAAAAGAAAGTGAAATAAAACGAAAATCTAACTGTTTATCTTTAAAAAAGTTTGATAATAGGAGTATGATAAATTAAATGTTAGTCAAATTAAAAATTTAATATGAGGGAATATTCAGCCATAACAGAAAACTGTTGAACTTTTCAACAAGAAATTGCATTTGCATTTCAAGTAAGTTGTGCTACTAGTGGCCTAACTTCGCGAAATACTTTATTGTATCGCTACAATTGACTTTTTATAATACGTTAACTTCGATTCTTC
Organism: Monochamus alternatus; assembly: GCA_037114965.1. Classification (NCBI taxonomy): domain Eukaryota; kingdom Metazoa; phylum Arthropoda; class Insecta; order Coleoptera; family Cerambycidae; genus Monochamus; species Monochamus alternatus. The sequence goes on from CM073430.1 coordinate 24,742,713, forward strand.
GAACTGTCAGTGAATGTATGGCATACGTTTACCTCCTAATGATTTTGACCTTTTAATATTCACAGCACTGGTCCTATTTCTGAGTTTCAGCGACCTATGCATAAAGTATGAAGATAATTTAAAGTAACTTAGTACCATTTGTAGATTGTCAAATAAATAAAATATACCAAGAAAATTTGTTATAGATAATATGCAGGGTAATTCAGAACTTATCTAAAAAAAAATTCTGGGTAGACAGGGTACTCTTACAAATACAATTTTGTAAAGAAAAAATCAAAAACGGCAGTCCGGAAATGATTTAAAAATACATTTCTGCACGGCATTGCAAACTGGAAAGAAATAAAGAACATTTTATAACGCCGATTTTATACAGCAAATTTAACTGCTTGTGTCGTTATTGTTATTAATTATTAAGTTTGACATACTTGATATTACAACATTTTGGGCCCGTCCTATCTACTATAGTTTCTACAAACTAACACAAATGTTTCTGCTTCTTATCCGTTTTAAACTCGTAAGTTATTGGCAGCAACTATGATACGTTTCCGTAAATTATGAATGGTATGTATCCACTTCGCTGCGATACACTTCATTTTTTAAATATCTCCACAAAAAGAAGTCCATGGTACCGGTCACCCCCGTCCAATCCCTTGGTGTTAATGCCTGGACATGTACATGGTGCGGATATAACCTCGTGTATGATACGTCACACTGCTGCAATAATGAACTTGGGGGTTGCTATTTAAAAAAATTGTCGATGGCGTCATATCTCGAACAACGATGACGTCACAAATGTGGGTCGTATGTCAAAAAGTGCCTTTTTTAAAAACAAAATCGACGTGCCAGGGGATTTTTCCGAAAATTTCTCAATTTAAAAAATAATGAATTTATTCGTTACTTTTCGAAAGCACTGTATATTATTTGTTCCTTACATTCGTACTAACGTTTTGCAGTCGTCTCCCTTGCATTCCTTGTAAGCCGGTTACAATCGCGTCATATATTAAGCAGGTTCAAACTATGATGACAGAGCTTTAGGTATAATTGCCAAAAAAAGAGATCGTTAGATCTTGAGCGGTATCATTAATAAAGATAGTGAAATGCAATGGACTCAGTATCGAGCCTTGTGGTATACCAGATGTTTGATTAAATAAATCAGATTTGTAACCACTATGGTACTGTACAAATTAAAATTGAAATATTGTGCACGTATTAGTAAAGCGCTTCTCCATAAAATCATACTGATCTATAGAAATAAAGAAACGAATAAAAGATAAATGAATGATGATCATATAAGTCTTTAATTAAAAAACTACGGAAACCAACAAGACTACAAATCAATTTATTTTTTAATTTATGGATTGACAGCTCCATTTCTCTCTGTGAAAGCGAAATGTTAAGTTTTGCCAATATTTTATGGATACATCTTGAATTGCTATCAGAACCAAATATTCTCCAATAAGTTATTTAAAACAACTGTGTAGACACAAAGGAAACTTAATGTATTTTTCTAGGTTCATGCAAAAAACAAAACTTTATTGCATTAGTGCAATTTTTATTGCATTCATCTGTCTACTGCAGCGTTTTGTGATCATGAAAGATGTAAACGTTCCAATCGACGTCATATTTAGTCTATTTTCTGTGAGATTGTACTACGTTTTAAGGAATTACATATTCTATATACAGTATGCGCCAAAAGTATGGAATAAATTCAATAGAAACGAAACAATTATTTTTTGGGAAAAATCCTCGAACAGGTCGACTTTTAATTTAAAAAATACATATTTTAGCGTAAAATGCGATTTTTTTCAAATGTCATTTGTTTTCGAGTAATGACGTCATCGATTTTTTTTTAAATGGCAACACCATATTTTTTTCCTTGATTCCGAAAGATCGTTTAATTCTCTATCAGACAGTACGAAAATTTTGCCCTCTTACATAGGAAAGTTTTCGAGTAAATGACGATTGAATGTTAGAAAACGTAAATTTTATCCATAAAAAAGTAACAATTCTGAGGTATGTAAAATAAAATACAATTGAATAAATTTTATACTTAAATTAAATGTTCGAATTGCCATCCACCAACTTGTTGACAATGCGCAAGTCTGTGAAGAAATTCTTCTTGCACATTATGAATGATTTCTGGAGTAACTCTGCGTATTTCGTCCCGAATGCGATTTTGAAGTTCTTCTAAATTACGTGGTTTATTAATCTACACTTTTGACTTCAAGTATCCCCATAAAAAATAGTCAAGAGGTGTAAGATCTGGCGATCTTGCAGACCATTCTATCGGTCCGCGTCTGCCGATCCACCTCCCAGGAAAACAGTTGTCCAGAAAATCTGGTACAGGGCGCGCATAGTGTGGAGGTGCACCGTCTTGCTGAAACCATATGGTATCGTCAGGAATGTCAGGGTCACTATCGTTAGGAAAAATTACTGCAAGGGCTGGAACAAGGTCATTTTCTAGAAACTCTAAATATCTTTGTCCTGTAAGGGTTCCTTCAAAGAAGAAAGGCCCTAACTATTCTGTCGTCAACTATTCCAGCCCACACATTTAATTTCTGAGGGCGTTGGGTATGTGCCTCTGCCATCCAATGAGGATTTTCCCGACTCCAATATCTGGAAGTTTGACGGTTTACTGTACCATTCAGACAAAATGTGGCCTCATCTGAAAAAAGTATTTGCCGGTGTAAATTTCTATTTCCTTGACATAAATCCATTAGAATTTCGCAAGAGTGTAAGCGGCGATCGGGATCATCACATTTAATTTCTGAGGGCGTTGGGTATGTGCCTCTGCCATCCAATGAGGATTTTCCCGACTCCAATATCTGCAAGTTTGACGGTTTACTGTACCATTCAGACAAAATGTGGCCTCATCTGAAAAAAGTATTTGCCGGTGTAAATTTCTATTTCCTTGACATAAATCCATTAGAATTTCGCAAGAGTGTAAGCGGCGATCGGGATCATCTTCATTGAGTTCCTGCACAAGTTGAATTTTGTAGGGATGATATTTTTCCTTCCTCAAGATACGTAGCACTGTGCTCTGACTAGTGTCATTGTTTAATGCAACCAATCGTGAAGAATTATGAGGATTATCCACCATACTTATCAAAATGTTCCGTTTCTGATTTTCATTAATGCTTGGACGTCCACGTTTTGGAATATTTACAACATTGCCAGTTTCTCTAAATTTAGACTCTACCTTACTGACTGTTGATTGGCTGATAGGGCAATCTGGATATTTTTCATTAAATAAATCGCAAACTTCCTGCTGAGTTCTAGTCATATTCCCGCATCCAATAAGAATTAAAATTTCAATTCTTTGAGTAACAGTTAAATGTGCCAGAATACTTTAAATTGAATAATAATTTCTATGTCGCTTAAAATACTTAATAGAAAGTCGGTGTGACAATGATACTTTGCAAAGATTTTCACCTACATGATCCATAAAAGAACTATGGAATTCGAAAAACTAAACTTCACAACGTTTTTGCTTTATTTTAATTGATTTACGTTTTCTAATATTCAATCGTCATTTACTCGAAAACTTTCCTATGTAAGAGGGCAAAATTTTAGTACTATCTGATAGAGAATTAAACGATCTTTCAGAATCAAGGAAAAAATATGGTGTTGCCATTTAAAAAAAAATCGACGACGTCATTACTCGAAAACAAATGACATTTGAAAATCGCATTTTACGCTAAAATATGTATTTTTTAAATTAAAAATCGACCTGTTCGAGGATTTTTCCCAAAAAATAATTGTTTCGTTTTTATTGAATTTATTCCATACTTTTGGCGCATACTGTATACATTTTTCAATCATATTTATTATAATAAACTAGATTACAAAATTACTAGAAAATGCAATTTATTAAAAATAAAATTAGTTTCCTTTGAATATCAACTGAATTACGAAATATTTTCTGGTTCTTGCATGAACGTAGAAAAAATATTGTATGCAACTCGTACAAAAAGTGTTTATTGCACTTGTTGTATAAATAACTATTATTAAATTTAACTTATGCACAAGTGACTTTTATTAACAATAAACTCTTAAATTCCGTCTAACCTATTTCAGGTTGGTTGATTATAAGTAGGATATTCTGCTAATAACAATGTTTGGAAAATTTAAAAAATTTGGTTTTATTTACCAATATCGTGAAAAGTTCAGTTCTACCGTCTGTATTGGCCAATCCCTGCTCTATATTTTATACGAGGGCGCGCTCACTTCCCCTTTACAACGCTTTGCTTCGCACTATAAAAAACTGGCAATAAACGGAAAAGCATGTGCATTGCCGTAAAATCCCTCTTAAAAAAATAATAACGGGTAAAAACATTACTGTAATGGATTTTCGAGGTAAATATTATATTCTGTACTAATATGCTACAAAACTCGTAAATGTAAATTGCAGCTAAGCTAAATCTCATCAGAGGAGAATAAAGGTTTTATAGAACATAGGATTTTAGTGTTATCCTCTTATTTTTATTTAATAATTTCTAGTCTATGCTTACGCATATAAAACAAAGAGTTTAAGTACATAGTCCAAGATCTAACTGGAAAGTACCTTCACCCAAATGTTAATAGAAAGAATTGCATTTAAACATGTGTTTCATGTACATCCTAATACGAATTGGCTAAGTTGGCTAATCGAAGCCGGGTCCTAGACGCATTAATTATTATACATTAAAAAAATTAATTATGGAGGTGTACTGCAAATTAGTTTAATGCAACAAAATATATAACAATAGAAAGTTCATAGCCTGCGTTTTAAGAATATATAGAGTTGTCTGTATATTTTCGGGTCTAAAGTGTGACAACCCTTCGCGAAAAGTTTAAATTTTGGGCGCACGAAATAAAACGAAACGTGCAGCTATGCCTTCAAGGGCGAATTCAGTTTCAGACTATCCGTTGTTTTTTATAATTTTATTTTGTTTTTTTTTAAGAAAAAGTTATTTTTATTCCCAATATGCCTATTTCAAGATTAATTACTAATATCTTTATTAGTTATAACAGAATATGATAGTATATGATTTATAATTTGATGTAAAAATTAGAGTCAGGGTGATTTAAATTATGAATTTAATCATGATTTAAATCTTAGCCTTTAAAAAAATCACACTTTAAATCAAAGCAAATGATGTTGACTTTATTACATGAAAAATAAATAATTGGTGATCCACTTTTAATTATAAAAAACAAGAAACAAACATTTTGAATTTAATAGTGCAATGAAAAAGAAAAATATTTAACTAGAAAATTAAAATTCGGAATGTGGCAATCCAAATTCGAAGGTACTGAAAAATTAAACTTAAATAATATTTTTCAAAGTTCAAAACAAACTTAGCACCACATAATAATGAGAGTAGCAATAATATTTGTACTGTTTTACCGTTTTGCAAAATGTGTCAAAAGGTGACATTTTCCTGCCATAAATAATTGAAACAGAAATTGAAAAATTCTCGCAAAAATCCGTGAATTTCGCGTCTATGAGGACAAGGGTGATATCTGCGGCGTGCGCATCAGGCAGGTGTAAGTGGATGGTGGTGGGCCATCGCTGTCCAAACGGACGGCATTCTAGTTTGTAGAGAGTATGATACAGGGCGGACATTTAAAGTAAACTGTTAGGTTTACTCAATGTCAACATATTCTTGATGTATGCTTTGAACCCTCGTTAAGTGGCACGCTTAGGTAATTATGCAATCCTAACCTTCCATACTCATCTCTGTGCTGTGAATTAGTCTACTGATTATTTTAATAAAAGAGAATATGTCGGCGGTACAATTTATTTTTTATTATATTCAAAATGGTGCAGATCAACAGTATGATCTGTTCTTTTATTAGCGATTCATGAATATATTTTATTCAATTATGATCCATTCTTTTCGTTGATGAAGTATAAATACCCTCATTGCACAACAGATTTGAATCTTTTTTAGATCGCCCATACAAGCTAGAACTAATTATGACAAATTTGTACATCATGAAGGCGTTATGATTCGTTTTATTATACAGGGTGTCTGTGAAAGGTTGACAAATCTCGGAGCTGGAGATATTGGTGAGCAAAGAAAGTCGATTGAGTCAAATATATCTTATCCGAATGTTGCTGGCTTCAAAAATACAGGGCGTTCAATGGTAGAATTTGATTTTGAAATATCTCAATAACTTTGAAACCGACATTTGATCACCAGTATCTCCAGCTCCGAGATTTCCCAACCTTTTACAGACACCCTGTATACTGTTTTCCAAACGTTATATGTCGTCTATTCCTATATAATTAATAGAGTTTGTATTTTCATTATAAAAACTGCTACATATCAGCATTACGCTTTGTTATTTTACTAATAATTAATTTTTGCTTTTTCCTTAATTACTTATTTGGAATTCTTTTATATGCAATATTTGTATAAACTATTAATTAGTAATTTGTTATTACTATCGTTAGTTAAAGATTAGTAGTATCATACATTCTTTCATTCCTCTATTTATACACTCATCTATAGTACAAATAAGCAATATTATTCAGTCCATTCGTCGAAAAAATTTGTACACTTTGATGTATCTAAAATATCGTATTATGTACTCATTTCCACACCACCTTGCGGTAGAGTACGCGGCGCGTTTTTTTATAGTGGTGTCCCCTGTAGGCCTAATCCACTTCGTAAAATGGGTGTGTTGAAAAAAAATGAAATAATATAATAAATAATAATAAAGAACAAATTATATGTGCAAAAGAAAATATACGAATACAATGATAGTTGAGTGTGTAGAAGTGTGTGTGTTGAAGGTATCTAAAAGTTAAAATGATATGTTTGTAGTTGGAAAATGGATCAAATTGTATCACCGGCAGCATCGCCTGACGAGAAACGACATGAAATTGATGTTTTGAAGTTACGTCACGATTAAGTTGGTATGGGTAGAAATTAGGTCAAGAAGAAATGTGTATTGTGGTTGGGAAATCGTCCATATAAACATGAAATTGGTGCTTTGAAGTTATGTCACGATTAAGTTGGTACCTATGGGTTGATATTAGGTCAAGAAGAAATGTGTGTTGCGGTTGGGAAATGGTCCAGATAAACATGAAATTGATGTTTTGAAGTTATGTCACGATTAAGCGTTGATATGGGTTGAGATTAAGTCATAGCAGAACGTGTGTAATAGCTGTTTAGCTTTACTCAGCGTGCACCTCAATGAGGCGAGTTAATTTTCCACCCCATTAGTTTTATCTTATTCTAATTTAGTTACTAGTGCAGATTAGCCGTATGATCTTTTCTTTTATTAATTATTCATGTGTGTATTTTTATAAATTGTCAAAGGTGCGGATCAGCAGTATGCCCGTTGTTTTATTAACGATTTATGTCTGTTTGTATCTTTATCAATTACAGATGGTGCAGGTCAGCAATACTACCTGTTCATTTATTTACGATTAATGTTTGTATTTTTATCACTAAACAATGGTGCAAATCAGCTGTATGACCTGTTGTTTTATTAACGATTCAGGTTTGTATTTTGATCAACTAGAAAAAGTGATCTTTATCAATTACAGAAGGTGCAGGCCAGCAGTATGACCCGTTTTTTATTAATGATTAATGTTTGTATTATTATCAATTGTCGAAAATGCAGATCACCAGTATGACACGTTATTATACTAACGATTCGTGTTTGTTTGTATTTTTATCAATTATCAAAGGAGCAGATCGGAACTATGATCTGCTGTTTTATTAACGATTCATGTGTGCATTTTTATCAATAATCAAAAATGCAGATCAGCAGTATGATCTGTTGTTTTACTAACGATTCATGTTTGTTTGTATCTTTATCAGTTCCAGAGGGTACAAGTCAGCAGTATGACCTGTTCTTTTATTAACGATTTATGTTTATATTTTTATCAAAGGTGCAGATCAGCTGTATGACCTATTGTATTATTTACGAGTCTTGTTTGTTTGCACCTTTATCAGTTCCAGAGAGTCCAGATCTGCAGTATGACCTGTTCTTTTATTAAAGATTCATTTTTGTATTTTTATCCATTATCAAAAGTGCAGATCAGCAGTATGATCTCTTGTTTTAATAAAGATTCGTGTTTGTTTGTATCTTTATCAATTACAGGTCAGCAGTATGACCTGTTCTTTTATTAACGATTCTTGTTTGTATTTTTAAACACTACCAAAAGTGCAAATCACCAGTATGATCTGTTGTTTTAATAAAGATTTGTGTTTGTTTGTATGTTTATCAATTACAGAAGATGCAGGCCAGCAATATGACCTGTTCATTTATTTACGATTAATGTTTGTATTTTTATCACTTAACAATGGTGCAAATCAGTTGTATGACCTGTTGTTTTGTTAACGATTCGTGTTTGTTTGTATCTTTATCTATTCCAGAAGGTTTAGGTTAGCAGTATGACCTGCTCCTTTATTAACGATTCAGGTTTATATTTTGATTAACTATCAAAAGTGCAGATCAGCAGTATGATCTGTTGTTTTATTAGCGATTCGTGTTTATTTGTAACTATCAGGTGCGTATGACCTGTTCATTTATAAAAGATTAATGTTTGTATTTTTATCTGTTATCGAAGGTACAGATAAGCAGTATGACCTGTTGTTTTATTAACAATTCGTGATTGTGACCAGGAGGTGCAGGTCATCAGAATGACCTGTTCATTTATTTACCATTGATGTTTGTATTTTTATGACTTAACAATGATGCAGATCAGTTGTATGACCTGTTGTTCCATTAACGATTCAGGTTTGTATTTTGATCAACTATCAAAAGTGCAGATCAGTAGTATGATCTGTTGCTTTATTAATGATTCGTGTTTGGTTGTATCATTATCAATTACAGAAGGTGCAGGCCAGCAGTATGACCTGTTCTTTTATTAACTATTAATGTTTGTGTTAATATCAATTATGGAAAATGCAGATTACCAGTATGACCTATTGTTATACTAACGATTCGTGTTTGTTTGTATCTTTATCAATTACAGAAGGTGCAGGCCAGCAGTATGACCTGTTCTTTTATTAACGATTCATGATTGCATTTTAATCAATTATCAAAGGTGCAGATCACCAGTATGATCTGTTGATTTATTAATGATTAATGTTTATATTTTTATCAATTATCGAAAATGCAGATTACCAGTATGACCTGTTGTTTTTCTAACGATTCGTGTTTGTTTGTATCTTATCACTTACAGAAGATACAGGTCAGCAGTATGACCTATTCTTTTATTAAAGATTCATGTTTGTATTATTATCAATTATCAAAGGTGCAGATCAGCAGTATGATCTGTTGTTTCATTAACTGTTCGTGTTTGTTTGTATCTTTATCAATTACAGAAGGCGCAGGCCAGCAGTATGACCTGTTCTTTTATTAACGATTAATGTTTGTATTATTATCAATTATCGAAAATGCAGATCACCAGTATGACCGGTTGTTATACTAACGATTCGTGTTTGTTTGTATCTTTATCAATTACAGATGGTGCAAGCTAGCAGTATGACTTGTTCTTTCATTAACGATTTTTGTTTGCATTTTTATCAATTATCAAAGGTGCAGATCAGCAGTATGATCTGTTGATTTATTAACGATTCGTGTTTGTTTGTATCTTTATCAATTACAGATGGTTCAGGCTAGCAGTATGACCTGTCGTTTTATTACCGATTAATGTCTGTATTTTTATCAAAGATGTAGATCAGCTATATGACCTGTTGATTTATTAACGATTCGTGTTTATTTGTATCTTTATCAATTCCAGAAGGTTCAGGTCAGCAGTATGACCTGTTCTTTTATTAACTATTCAGGTTTATATTCTGATCAACTATCAAACGTGCAGATCAGCAGTATGATCTGTTGCTTTATTAACGATTCGTGTTTGTTTACATCTTTATCAATTACAGAAGGTGCAGACCAGCACTATGACCTGTTCTTTTATTAACGATTAATGTTTGCGTTTTTATTAATTATCAAAGGTGCAGATCAGCAGTATGATCTGTTGATTTATTAACGATTCGTGTTTGTTTGTATCTTTATCAATTACAGATGGTGCAGGCTAGCAGTATGACTTGTCGTTTTATTACCGATTAATGTTTGTATTTTTATCAAAGATGTAGATCAGCTACATGACCTGTTGATTTATTAACGATTCGTGTTTATTTGTATCTTTACCAATTCCAGAAGGTTCAGGTCAACAGTATGACCTGTTCCTTTATTAATTTTTCAGGTTTATATTTTGATCAACTAGAAAAAGTGATCTTTATCAATTGCAGAAGGTGCTGGCCAGCAGTATGACCCGTTCTTTTATTAATGATTAATGTTTGTATTATTATCAATTGTCGAAAATGCAGATCACCAGTATGACACGTTATTATACTAACGATTCATGTTTGCATATTTATCAATAATCAAAAATGCAGATCAGCAGTATGATCTGTTGTTTTACTAACGATTCATGTTTGTTTGTATCTTTATCAGTTCCAGAGGGTACAAGTCAGCAGTATGACCTGTTCTTTTATTAACGATTTATGTTTGTATTTTTATCGATTATCGAAAATACAGATCACCAGTATGACCTGTTGTTATACTAACGATTCGTGTTTGTTTGTATCTTTATCAATTACAGAAGGCGCAGGTCAGCAGTATGACCTGTTCTTTTATTAACGATTAATGTTTGTATTATTATCAATTATCGAAAATAAAGATCACCAGTATGACACGTTGTTATACTAACGATTCGTGTTTGTTTGTATCTTTATCAATTACAGAAGGTACAAGGCAGTATGACATGTTCTTTTATTAACGATTAGTGTTTGAATTTTTATCAATTATTAAATGTGCAGATCAGCAGTATGATCTGTTGTTTTATTAACAATTCGTGTTTGTTTGTATCTTTATCAATTACAGGTTAGAAGTATGACTTGTTCTTTCATTAACGATAAATGTCTGTATTTTTATCAAAGATGCAGATCAGCTATATAATCTGTTGATTTATGAAAGATTTGTGTTTGTTTATATCTTTATCAATTACAGAAGGTACAGGTCAGCAGTATGACCTGTTCTTTTATTAACGATTCATGTTTGCATTTTTATCAATTATCAAAGGTGCAGATCAGCAGTATGATCTGTTGTTTTATTAACGATTCGTATTTGTTGTATCTTTATCAATTCCAGATGGTTCAGGTCAGCAGTATGACCTGTTCTTTTATTAACTATTCAGGTTTATATTTTGATCAACTATCAAAAGTGCAGATCAGCAGTATGATCTGTTGCTTTATTAACGATTCGTGTTTGTTTGTATCTTTATCAATTCCAGAAGGTATAGGTCAGCAGTATGACCTGTTTTTTTATTAACTATTCAGGTTTGTATTTTTATCAATTATCAAAAGTGCAGATCAGCAGTATGATCTGTTGCTTTATTAAAGATTCGTGTTTGTTTGTATCTTTATCAAATCCAGAAGATTCAAGTCAGCAGTATGACCTGTTCTTTTATTAATTATTCAGGTTTATATTTTGATCAACTGTCAAAAGTTCAGATCAGCAGTATGATCTGTTGCTTTATTAACGATTCGTGTTTGTTTATATCTTTATCAATTACAGAAGGTACAGGTCAGCAGTATGACCTGTTCTTTTATTAACGATTCATGTTTGCATTTTTATCAGCTATCAAAGGTGCATATCAGCAGTATGATCTGTAGTTTTATTAGCGATTCGTGTTTATTTGTATCTTTATCAATTCCAGAAGATTCCGGTCAGCAGTATGTGACACGTTCTTTTATTATCTATTCAGGTTTATATTTTGATCAACTGTCAAAAGTGCAGATCAGCAGTATGATCTGTTGCTTTATTAACGATACGTGTTTGTTTGTATCTTTATCAATTCCAGAAGGTTCAGGTCAGCAATTTGACCTGTTCTTTTATTAACTATTCAGGTTTGTATTTTTATCGATTATCAAAAGTGCAGATCAGCAGTATGATATGTTGCTTTATTAACGATTCGTGGCCGTTTGTGTCTTTATCAACTACAGAAGGTTCAGGTCAACAGTATGACCTGTTCTTTTATTAATGATTCATGATAGCATTTATATCAATAATCAAAAATGCAGATCAGCAGTATGATCTGTTGTTTTATTAACAATTCGTGTTTGTTTGTATGTTTATCAATTACAGGTTAGAAGTATGACTTGTTCTTTCATTAACGATTAATGTCTGTATTTTTATCAAAGATGCAGATCAGCTATATAATCTGTTGATTTATGAAAGATTTGTGTTTGTTTATATCTTTATCAATTACAGAAGGTACAGGTCAGCAGTATGACCTGTTCTTTTATTAACGATTCATGTTTGCATTTTTATCAATTATCAAAGGTGCAGATCAGCAGTATGATCTGTTGTTTTATTAACGATTCGTATTTGTTGTATCTTTATCAATTCCAGATGGTTCAGGTCAGCAGTATGACCTGTTCTTTTATTAACTATTCAGGTTTGTATTTTTATCGATTATCAAAAGTGCAGATCAGCAGTATGATCTGTTGCTTTATTAACGATTTGTGTTTGCTTGTATCTTATCAATTATAGAAGGTATAGGTCAGCACTATGACTTGTTCTTATATTAACGATTCATGTTTGCATTTTTATCAATTATCAAAGGTGCAGATCAGCAGTATGATCTGTTGTTTTATTAACGATTAATGTGTGTACTTTTATCAAAGGGGCAGATCAGCTATATGACCTGCTGATTTATTAACGATTCGTGTTTATTTGTATCTTTATCAATTCCAAAAGGTTCAGGTCAGCAGTATGACCTGTTCTTTTATTAACTATTCAGGTTTGTATTTTTATCGATTATCAAAAGTGCAGATCAGCAGTATGATCTGTTGCTTTATTAAAGATTCGTGTTTGTTTGTGTCTTTATCAAATCCAGAAGGTTCAAGTCAGCAGTATGACCTGTTCTTTTATTAACTATTCAGGTTTATATTTTGATCAACTGTCAAAAGTTCAGATCAGCAGTATGATCTGTTGCTTTATTAACGATTCGTGTTTGTTTGTATCTTTATCAATTCCAGAAGGTATAGGTCAGCAGTATGACCTGTTTTTTTATTAACTATTCAGGTTTGTATTTTTATCAATTATCAAAAGTGCAGATCAGCAGTATGATCTGTTGCTTTATTAAAGATTCGTGTTTGTTTGTATCTTTATCAAATCCAGAAGATTCAAGTCAGCAGTATGACCTGTTCTTTTATTAACTATTCAACTGTCAAAAGTTCAGATCAGCAGTATGATCTGTTGTTTTATTAACGATTCGTGTTTGTTTATATCTTTATCAATTACAGAAGGTACAGGTCAGCAGTATGACCTGTTCTTTTATTAACGATTCATGTTTGCATTTTTATCAGTTTTCAAAGGTGCAGATCAGCAGTATGATCTGTTGCTTTATTAACGATTTGTGTTTGCTTGTATCTTATCAATTACAGAAGGTACAGGTCAGCAGTATGACTTGTTCTTTTATTAACGATTCATGTTTGCAATTTTATCAATTATCAAAAGTGCAGATCAGCAGTATGATCTGTTGTTTTATTAACGATTAATGTGTGTACTTTTATCAAAGGGGCAGATCAGCTATATGACCTGCTGATTTATTAACGATTCGTGTTTATTTGTATCTTTATCAATTCCAAAAGTTCAGGTCAGCAGTATGACCTGTTCTTTTATTAACTATTCAGATTTGTATTTTTATCGATTATCAAAAGTGCAGATCAGCAGTATGATCTGTTGCTTTATTAAAGATTCGTGTTTGTTTGTGTCTTTATCAAATCCAGAAGGTTCAAGTCAGCAGTATGACCTGTTCTTTTATTAACTATTCAGGTTTATATTTTGATCAACTGTCAAAAGTTCAGATCAGCAGTATGATCTGTTGCTTTATTAACGATTCGTGTTTGTTTGTATCTTTATCAATTCCAGAAGGTATAGGTCAGCAGTATGACCTGTTTTTTTATTAACTATTCAGGTTTGTATTTTTATCAATTATCAAAAGTGCAGATCAGCAGTATGATCTGTTGCTTTATTAAAGATTCGTGTTTGTTTGTATCTATCAAATCCAGAAGATTCAAGTCAGCAGTATGACCTGTTCTTTTATTAACTATTCAGGTTTATATTTTGATCAACTGTCAAAAGTTCAGATCAGCAGTATGATCTGTTGCTTTATTAACGATTCGTGTTTGTTTATATCTTTATCAATTACAGAAGGTACAGGTCAGCAGTATGACCTGTTCTTTTATTAACGATTCATGTTTGCATTTTTATCAGCTATCAAAGGTGCATATCAGCAGTATGATCTGTTGTTTTATTAACGATTCATATTTGTTTGTATCTTTATCAATTCCAGATGGTTCAGGTCAGCAGTATGACCTGTTCTTTTATTAACTATTCAGGTTTATATTTTGATCAACTATCAAAAGTACAGATCAGCAGTATGCTCTGTTGCTTTATTAACGATTCGTGTTTGTTTGTATCTTTATCAATTACAGGCTAGCAGTATGACTTGTTCTTTCATTAACGATTAATGTTTGTATTATTATCAATTATAAAAAATACAGATCACCAGTATGACACGTTGCTATACTAACGATTCGTGTTTGTTTGTATCTTTATCAATTACAGGTTAGAAGTATGACTTGTTCTTTCATTAACGATTAATGCCTGTATTTTTATCAAAGATGCAGATCAGCTATATAACATGTTGATTTATTAAAGATTTGTGTTTGTTTATATATTTATCAATTACAGAAGGTACAAGTGAACAGTATGACTTGTTCTTTTATTAACGATTCATGTTTGCATTTTTATCAATTATCAAAGGTGCAGATCAGCAGTATGATCTGTTGTTTTATTAACGATTCGTATTTGTTCGTATCTTTATTAATTCCAGAAGGTTCAGGTCAGCAGTATGACCTGTTCTTTTATTAACCATTCAGGTTTATATTTTGATCAACTATCAAAAGTGCAGATCAGCAGTATGATCTGTTGCTTTATTAACGATTCATGTTTGCATTTTTATCAATTATCAAAGGTGCAGATCAGCAGTATGATCTGTTGTTTTATTAACGATTCGTATTTGTTTGTATCTTTATTAATTCCAGAAGGTTCAGGTCAGCAGTATGACCTGTTCTTTTATTAACTATTCATTTTTATTTTTTGATCAATTATCAAAAGTGCAGATCAGCAGTATGATCTGTTGTTTTATTAACGATTAATGTGTGTACTTTTATCAAAGGGGTAGATCAGCTGTATGACCTGCTGATTTATTAACGTTTCGTGTTTATTTGTATCTTTATCAAATCCAGAAGGTACAAGTCAACAGTATGACTTGTTCTTTTATTAACGATTCATGTTTGCATTTTTATCAATTATCAAAGGTGCAGATCAGTAGTATGATCTGTTGTTTTATTAACGATTCGTATTTGTTCGTATCTTTATTAATTCCAGAAGGTTCAGGTCAGCAGTATGACCTGTTCTTTTATTAACTATTCAGGTTTATATTTTGATCAACTATCAAAAGTGCAGATCAGCAGTATGATCTGCTGCTTTATTAACGATTCATGTTTGCATTTTTATCAATTATCAAAGGTGCAGATCAGCAGTATGATCTGTTGTTTTATTAACGATTCGTATTTGTTCGTATCTTTATTAATTCCAGAAGGTTCAGGTCAGCAGTATGACCTGTTCTTTTATTAACTATTCAGGTTTATATTTTGATCAACTATCAAAAGTGCAGATCAGCAGTATGATCTGTTGCTTTATTAACGATTCATGTTTGCATTTTTATCAATTATCAAAGGTGCAGATCAGCAGTATGATCTGTTGTTTTATTAACGATTCGTATTTGTTTGTGTCTTTATCAATTCCAGAAGGTTCAGGTCAGCAGTATGACCTGTTCTTTTATTAACTATTCATGTTTATTATTTGATCAATTATCAAAAGTGCAGATCAGCAGTATGATTTGTTGTTTTATTAACGATTAATGTGTGTATTTTTATCAAAGGGGCAGGTCAGATATATGACCTGCTGATTTATTAACGATTCGTGTTTATTTGTATCTTTATCAATTCCAGAAGGTTCAGGTCAGCAGTATGATCTGTTCTTTTATTAACAATTCAGGTTTATATTTTGATCAACTATAAAAGTGCAGATCAGCAGTATGATCTGTTGCTTTATTAACGATTCGTGTTTGTTTATATCTTTATCAATTACAAATGGTGCAGGCCAGCAATATGACCTGTTTTTTTATTAACGATTCGTGTTTGTTTGTACCTTTATCAATTACACATGGTGCAGGCTAGCAGCATGACTTATTGTTTCATTAACGATTAATGTTTGTAATTTTATCAAAGGTGCAGATCAGTTATATGACCTGTTGATTTATTAACGAATCGTGTTTATTTATATCTTTATCAATTCCCGAAAGTCCAGGTCAGCAGTATGGCCTGTTATTTTATTAACTATTCAGGTTTATATTTTGATCAACTATCAAAAGTCCAGATCAGCAGTATGATCTGTTGCTTTATTAACGATTCGTGTTTGTTTATATCTTTATCAATTACAGAAGGTGCAGGCCAGCAGTATGACCTGTTTTTTTATTAATGATTAATGTTTGCATTTTTATCAATTATCAAAGGTGCATATCAGCAGTATGATCTGTAGTTTTATTAGCGATTCGTGTTTATTTGTATCTTTATCAATTCCAGAAGATTCCGGTCAGCAGTATGTGACCTGTTCTTTTATTATCTATTCAGGTTTATATTTTGATCAACTGTCAAAAGTGCAGATCAGCAGTATGATCTGTTTCTTTATTAACGATACGTGTTTGTTTGTATCTTTATCAATTCCAGAAGGTTCAGGTCAGCAATTTGACCTGTTCTTTTATTAACTATTCAGGTTTGTATTTTTATCGATTATCAAAAGTGCAGATCAGCAGTATGATCTGTTGCTTTATTAACGATTCGTGGCCGTTTGTGTCTTTATCAACTACAGAAGGTTCAGGTCAACAGTATAACCTGTTCTTTTATTAATGATTCATGATAGCATTTATATCAATAATCAAAAATGCAGATCAGCAGTATGATCTGTTGTTTTATTTTTGTAGCTTTATCAGGTGCAGGCCAACAGAATGACCTGTTCATTTATTAGCATTAATGTTTGTATTTATATCGATTATCAAAGGTGCAGATCAACAGTATGACCTGTTGTTTTATTAACGATTCGTGATTGTTTGTGTCTTTATCAATTCCAGGAGGTGCAGGTCAGCAGTATGACCTGGTCAGTTATTTACTATTGATGCTTGTATTTTTATGACTTAACAATGGTGCAGATCAGCTGTATGGTGTTCCATTAACGATTCATGTTTGAATTTTTAACAATTATCAAAAGTGCAGATCAGCAGTATGATCTGTTGTTTTATTAACGATTCGTATTTATTTGTATCTTTATCAATTACAGAACGTGCAGGCCAGCAGTATAACCTGTTCTTTTATTAAAGATTAATGTTTGTATTTTTATCAATTATCGAAAATGCAGATTACCAGTATGACCTGTTGTTTTTCTAACGATTCGTGTTTGTTTGTATCTTATCACTTACAGAACGTGCAGGCCAGCAGTATGACTTGTTCTTTTATTAACGATTGATGTTCGCTGTTTTGTTATTTATCATAGGTGCAAATCAGCAGGAAGACCTGTTGTTTTATTAACGATATATGCTTGTTTTTAACTTTATAAATTACAGAAGGTTCAGATTAGCTGTATGACCTGTTGTTTTATTAACGATTCATATTAGCATTTATGTCAATAATCAAAAATGCAGATCAGCA
Source organism: Monochamus alternatus (assembly GCA_037114965.1). Taxonomy (NCBI): domain Eukaryota; kingdom Metazoa; phylum Arthropoda; class Insecta; order Coleoptera; family Cerambycidae; genus Monochamus; species Monochamus alternatus. Next base: position 24,760,565 of record CM073430.1, read on the forward strand.
GTATGATCTGTCGTGTTATTAACGATTCGTGTTTGTATTTTTATCAATTATCAAAGCTGCAGATAAGCTGTATGATCTGTTCATTTATTTAACATTTAAAATTTTTGACTATATTATTATGCATGCTTGTATTTTTATCAATTGACGTAAGTGCAGATCAGCAGCATGATCTGTCATTTTATTTAAACTGCTTAAAATTTTGAGACTATAACATTATGAATGCTTGTATTTTAATCATTTCCAATTATCGTAGGTGCAGATCAGCATTAGGATCTGTTCTTTTAAGTAACACTTCTTAAAATTGTTGGCTTTATTATTATTGACGATTGTACTTTTTATTATTATTAATTATCTTAGGTGCAGATCAGCAGCATGATCTGCTCTTTTATTTGCACTTCTTAAAATTTTATGACTATTACCTTATCGTGTTTGAATATAGTTATTAATTGGCGTGTGTGTGTTATTGTCAAGTCATGGTCGATTTGGAATGGGTATGTTGTGATTGAATGCTGCGTTACCTTTCAACCGATTCACCGGCAACACCTAACTATGGCAGCTGACCGCCATAGTAAGGACCGCCAACCGATCTCCTGCCGGTACAGGCGAAGCTACAAACACGGTGAACGACTGAAACAGTTACGCATGTGTGATGTTTGTGGATCGAGGTATAAATTCGTGTGTGTGTTGTCTAGTCATGTCGTGGTTGATTTGGAATGGGTATGTTGTGATTGGATGCTGCGTTACCTTTCACCCGATTCACCGGCAACACCTACCTATGGCAGCTGACCGCCATAGCTAGGACCGCCAACCGATCTCCTGCCGGTACAGGCGAAGCTACAAACACGGTGAACGACTGAAACAGTTACGCATGTGTGATGTTTGTGGATCGAGGTATAAATTCGTGTGTGTGTTGTCTAGTCATGTCGTGGTCGATTTGGATGGGTATGTTGTGATTGGCTGCTGCGTTACCTTTCACCCGATTCACCGGCAACACCTAACTATGGCAGCTGACCGCCATAGCTAAGACCGCCAACCGATCTCCTGCCGGTACAGGCGAAGCTACAAACACGGTGAACGACTGAAACAGTTACGCATGTGTGATGTTTGTGGATCGAGGTATAAATTCGTGTGTGTGTTAACTAGTCATGTCGTGGTCGATTTGGAATGGGTATGTTGTGATTGAATGCTGCGTTACCTTTCACCCGATTCACCGGCAACACCTAACTATGGCAGCTGACCACCATAGCTAGGACCGCCAACCGATCTCCTGCCGGTACAGGCGAAGCTACAAACACGGTGAACGACTGAAACAGTTACGCATGTGTGATGTGGTTGAATTGAGGTGTAAATTCGCGTGTGTGTTGTCTAGTCATGTCTTGGTCGATTTTGTAGGAGTATGTTGCGATTGGATGCTGCGTTACCTTTCACCCGATTCACCGGCAACACCTAACTATGGCAGCTGAACGCCATAGCTAGGACCGCCAACCGATCTCCTGCCGGTGCAGGCGAAGCTACAAACACGGTGAACGACTGAAACAGTTACGCATGTGTGATGTTTGTGGATCGAGGTATAAATTCGTGTGTGTGTTGTCTAGTCATGTCGTGATAGATTTGGTTTGGGTATGTTGTGATTGGATGCTGCGTTACCTTTCACCCGATTCACCGGCAACACCTAACTATGGCAGCTGACCGCCATAGCTAAGACCGCCAACCGATCTCCTGCCGGTACAGGCGAAGCTACAAACACGGTGAACGACTGAAACAGTTACGCATGTGTGATGTTTGTGGATCGAGGTATAAATTCGTGTGTGTGTTGTCTAGTCATGTCGTGGTTGATTTGGAATGGGTATGTTGTGATTGGATGCTGCGTTACCTTTCACCCGATTCACCGGCAACACCTACCTATGGCAGCTGACCGCCATAGCTAGGACCGCCAACCGATCTCCTGCCGGTACAGGCGAAGCTACAAACACGGTGAACGACTGAAATAGTTACGCATGTGTGATGTTTGTGGATCGAGGTATAAATTCGTGTGTGTGTTGTCTAGTCATGTCGTGGTCGATTTGGATGGGTATGTTGTGATTGGCTGCTGCGTTACCATTCACCCGATTCACCGGCAACACCTAACTATGGCAGATGACCGCCATAGCTAAGACCGCCAACCGATCTCCTGCCGGTACAGGCGAAGCTACAAACACGGTGAACGACTGAAACAGTTACGCATGTGTGATGTTTGTGGATCGATGTATAAATTCGTGTGTGTGTTGTCTAGTCATGTCGTGATAGATTTGGTTTGGGTATGTTGTGATTGGATGCTGCGTTACCTTTCACCCGATTCACCGGCAACACCTAGCTATGGCAGCTGAACGCCATAGTTAGGACCGCCAACCGATCTCCTGCCGGTACAGGCGAAGCTACAAACACGGTGAACGACTGAAATAGTTACGCATGTGTGATGTTTGTGGATCGAGGTATAAATTCGTGTGTGTGTTGTCTAGTCATGTCGTGATAGATTTGGTTTGGGTATGTTGTGATTGGATGCTGCGTTACCTTTCACCCGATTCACCGGCAACACCTAACTATGGCAGCTGAACGCCATAGTTAGGACCGCCAACCGATCTCCTGCCGGTACAGGCGAAGCTACAAACACGGTGAACGACTGAAACAGTTACGCATGTGTGATGTGGGTGGATAGAGGTATAAATTCGTGTGTGTGTTAACTAGTCATGTCGTGGTAGATTTGTAATCGATATGTTGTGATTGGATGCTGCGTTACCTTTCACCCGATTCACCGGCAACACCTACCTATGGCAGCTGACCGCCATAGCTAGGACCGCCAACCGATCTCCTGCCGGTGCAGGCGAAGCTACAAACACGGTGAATGGCTGAAACAGTTACGCAGGTGTGTTGTGGTTGGACGAAGGTATGATTCGTGTGTGCGTTATGGTCTAGTCAAGGTCGAATTCGTTGGGGCATATTATAAGTCGTGAAGTTGTGATTAGTATGTAGATGTTTATAGTGACGTAGATATTAGCTCTTTAGCGTTACCCAGAGTGCACCACGAGGAGGCGAGCTAACTTTGCACCCCATTGATTTTCAGCTGCAAATTTTGTAAATTTGTAATTCAATTTAAGTTGAATGTAGGAATACTAAAAATACTTATTTTCTGTACGAGATATATATTGCTGCTGCAAAATTTAAATGTGTTTTATAGTAAACTACTACTTTAATAATAAGAAACCATTAAGGATATTAAATATATTGAAATTATTCAAAGCAGTTTGCTATGTAAAGCAAAAATGAGATTGTAATGTATGAAAATAATTCAATAATTCATGTGAAAATGTATAAACAATTTTATATATTGCCGAACAAAACAAATTTCAAATTAAAAGTGGCATCTCTTGAAATATACTTTTAGAAACCCTTCACGTCTAGATAACTTGAAAGATTAAGAGAAAATTTCTATTAAACATTCCATCAATATTTTTAAATTAATCTCTGAAAGTTTCTAATATTATCTTTTTATTTGAAGACAAATTTATAAAAAAACTTCTACCCGATTTATGAGAGTTTTGAAACATTAAATTTTTTATTAGTCGGGCCATAATAAGTAAAGTTATCCAAAAAGTTGAAGACATCGGAAATATAGATGATTTACCTGGATCAAAAATGCGATAAAGTGAAAACTGTCCACAAAGTCCACAGAAAGTTGATTTCAGAAAATAGTACGGTGCTATTTAAAAAATAAAAACAATATTTTGGGATATACTCAGGTGCAGAAAACTTTTAACTTAACAACTTTTTACGCAGGGTTTTTTTAAAACGTATATACAATATTCCAAACAGGTTGGACATCCTGTGTGATTTAAATAACCACATAATTTTGATAAGATCTCATTGCACAGTAGCTTCACCCAAATGTTAATAGCAAGAATTACATTTAAACATGTGTTTCAGGTACATCCTAATACGAATTGACTAGGTTTGTTAATCAAAGCCAAAAAATATTAATTATGGAGGTGAACTACAAATTAGCTTAATGCAACAAAATATATGACAATAGAACGTTTTTAACCTGCGTTTTAAGAATATATAGAGTTGTCTGTATATTTTCGGGTCTAAAGTGTGACAACCCTTCGCGAAATGTTTAAATTTTGGGCGCTCGAAATAAAACGAAACGTGCAGCTATGCGTTCAAAGATGGATGGATTAATATACTTAAATTAGAGTTAGGGTTATTTAAATTATGAATTTAATCATGATTTAAATCTTAACCTTTGAAAAAAAAAATAACAATTTAAATCAAAGCAAATGACGTTGACAAATTTATTATATGAAAAATAATCCATTTTTAATTATAAAAAACAAGAAACAAACATTTTGAATTTAATAGTGCAATGAAAAATAAAAATATTTAAATAGAAAGTTAAAATTCGGAATGTAGCAATCAAAATCCAAAGGTACTGAAAAATGAAACATGAATAATATTTTTCAAAGTACAAAATAAACTTAAGACCATATAATACTGAAAGTAGCATTAATATTTATACTGTTTTACCGTTTTGCGAAATATGTCAAAAGTTGACATTTTCCCGTCATAAATAATTAAAACAGAAATTGCAAAATTCGTGCAGAAATCCGTGAATTTCTTGTCTATGAGGACAAGGGTGATATCCGCGGCGCGTGCATCAGGCAGGTGTAAGTGGGTGGTGGTAGACCATCGCCGTCCAAAAGGATGACATTTTAGTTTGTGGATAGTATGATACAGGGGGGCATTTAAAGTAAACTGTTAGGTTTACTCAACGTCAACATAATTTTGATAATTTTGTGTGCTTTGAACCCTCCTTAAGTGGCACGCTTAGGTAATCATGCAATCCTTACCTTCCGTACTCATCTCTGTGCTGTGAATTAGTCATTCTCTATCATTTTTGATCTATGATGTATTCTTTTATCACTGATCATAAAGTACTGATTATTTAAATAAAAAAGATGGTACAATTTATTTTTTTATTAATATCCAAAGTGGTGCAGATTAACAGTATGATCTGTCCTTTTATTAACGATTCATTAATATACTTTTTTCAATTATGATTCATTCTTTTCGTTGATGAACTATATATACCCTGATTTAATTGCACATCAGATTTGAATCTTTTTTAGATCGTCCATACAAGCGAGAACTAATTATTATAAATTTGTAGATCATGAAGGCGTTATGATTCGTTCTATTATACAGGGTGTCTGTGAAAGGTTGAGAAATCTCGGAGCTGGAGATACTGGCGAGCAAAGTCGATTGAGCCAAATATGCCTTATCCGAATGTTGCTGGTTTCAAAAATATAGGGCGTTCAATGGTAGAATTTGATTTTGAAATATATCAATAACTTTGAAACCTGTCGGAGTATTGAAAAAAAATTGGGACAAATATGTTTTCTGGCTCGGCAAATAAAAATTTTTAACTAATTTTTACGTCATTAGTAGAGGGCGCCACGTATGGCACAGCATGTTTCTTTTAAATGGCAGAACTTATTTGCTGTTTAGTGTATCCATCTGTCTATTGAAACAATCGATTCTCCTACCTGTTATATCTGATACCTTGTTGAAGTCGTTAGGAGTGACCATTTTTGAAATAATCGTATATGAAATATTCAGTGCAGCGATTGAAAACTGTTATCGTTTCAGGTAAAGTGCCTTTTCTACTAAAAATACAGCAAAATGTTACTCGAAAAAGTTATTCAAAATGGTAATTTATAGAGACGTGCAAAATTTAAAAAAGATCGGCCTGCTTTGATAAAATCTTTGTGCTTGTTGAAAAATTGTTTAAAAATCAAACCTCGCCGATCTCCTTGAAATTGTGCACGTCCCCATAATTTACCGTTTTGAACAACTTTTTCAAGTAATATTTTGCTGTATTTTCAGTAGAAATGACACTTTACCTGAAACGGTAACAGTTTTTAATCGGTGCACTGAATATTTCAAATAGGATTATATCGAAAACTATTACTCCTAACAACTCTAGCATTGAATGCCCTGTATTTTTGAAACCAGCAGCATTCGGATAAGGCATATTTGGCTCAATCGACTTTTTTTTGGTCACCAGTATCTCCAGCTCCGAGATTTCCTAACCTTTTACAGACACCCTGTACACTGTTTTCCAAACGTTATATGTCGTCTATTCCTTTATAATTAACAGAGTGTGTATGTTCATTATAAAAACTGCTGCAGGTCAGCATTACGCTCTGTTATTTTACTAATAATTCATTTTTGCTTTTTCCTTAATTACTTATTTGGAGTTCTTTTGTATGCAATGTTTGTATAAACTATTAATTAGTAATTTGTTATTACTATCGTTAGTTAAAGATTAGTAGTATCATACATTCTTTCATTCCTCTATTTATACATTCATCTATAGTACAAATAAGCAATATTATTCAGTCGATTCGTCGATAAAATTTGTACACTTAGATGTATCTAAAATATCGTATTATGTACTCATTTCCACACCACCTTGCGGTAGAGTACGCGACGCGTTTTTTTATAGTGGTGTCCCCTGTAGGCCTAATCCACTTCGTAAAATGGGTGTGTTGAAAAAAAAAATGAAATAATATAATAAATAATAATAATAAAGAACAAATTATATGTGCAAAAGAAAATATACGAATACAATGATAGTTGAGTGTGTAGAAGTGTGTGTGTTGAAGGTATCTAAAAGTTAAAATGATACGTTTGTAGTTGGAAAATGGATCAAATTGTATCACCGGAATCATCGCCTGACGAGAAACGACATGAAATTTGTGTTTTGAAGTTACGTCACGATTAAGTTGGTATGGGTAGAAATTAGGTCAAGAAGAAATGTGTATTGTGGTTGGGAAATCGTCCAGATAAACATGAAATTGGTGCTTTGAAGTTATGTCACGATTAAGTTGGTACCTATGGGTTGATATTAGGTCAAGAAGAAATGTGTGTTGCGGTTGGGAAATGGTTCAGAAAACATGAAATTGATGTTTTGAAGTTATGTCACGATTAAGCGCTGATATGGGTTGAGATTAAGTCATAGCAGAACATGTGTAATAGCTGTTTAGCTTTACTCAGCGTGCACCTCAATGAGGCTAGTTAATTTTCCACCCCATTAGTTTTATCTTATTCTAATTTAGTTACTAGTGCAGATTAGCCGTATGATCTTTTCTTTTATTAAATATTCATGTGTGTATTTTTATAAATTGTCAAAGGTGCGGATCAGCAGTATGCCCGTTGTTTTATTAACGATTCATGTTTGTTTGTATCTTTATCAATTACAGATGGTGCAGGTCAGCAATACTACCTGTTCATTTATTTACGATTAATGTTTGTATTTTTATTACTAAACAATGGTGCAGATCAGCTGTATGACCTGTTGTTTTATTAACGATTCAGGTTTGTATTTTGATCAACTAGAAAAAGTGATCTTTATCAATTGCAGAAGGTGCTGGCCAGCAGTATGACCCGTTCTTTTATTAATGATTAATGTTTGTATTATTATCAATTGTCGAAAATGCAGATCACCAGTATGACACGTTATTATACTAACGATTCATGTTTGCATATTTATCAATAATCAAAAATGCAGATTAGCAGTATGATCTGTTGTTTTACTAACGATTCATGTTTGTTTGTATCTTTATCAGTTCCAGAGGGTACAAGTCAGCAGTATGACCTGTTCTTTTATTAACGATTTATGTTTGTATTTTTATCAAAGGTGCAGATCAGCTGTATGACCTATTGTATTATTTACGAGTCTTGTTTGTTTGTATGTTTATCAATTACAGAAGAGGCCAGCAATATGACCTGTTCATTTATTTACGATTCATTTTTGTATTTTTATCCATTATCAAAAGTGCAGATCAGCAGTATGATCTCTTGTTTTAATAAAGATTCGTGTTTGTTTGTATCTTTATCAATTACAGAAGGTACAGGTCAGCAGTATGACCTGTTCTTTTATTAACGATTCATGTTTGTATTTTTAAACATTACCAAAAGTGCAAATCACCAGTATGATCTGTTGTTTTAATAAAGATTTGTGTTTGTTTGTTTGTATGTTTATCAATTACAGAAGATGCAGGCCAGCAATATGACCTGTTCATTTATTTACGATTAATGTTTGTATTTTTATCACTTAACAATGGTGCAAATCAGTTGTATGACCTGTTGTTTTATTAACGATTCATGTTTGCATTTATATCAATAACCAAAAAAGAAGATCGGCCGTATGATATCTTGTTTTATTAACGATTCGTGGTTGTTTGTATCTTTATCAATTACAGAAGGCGCAGGCCAGCAGTATGACCTGTTCTTTTATTAACGATTCATGTTTGCATTTTTATCAATTATCAAAGGTGCATATCAGCAGTATGATCTGTTGCTTTATTAACGATTTGTGTTTGCTTGTATCTTATCAATTATAGAAGGTATAGGTCAGCACTATGACTTGTTCTTTTATTAACGATTCATGTTTGCAATTCTATCAATTATCAAAGGTGCAGATCAGCAGTATGATCTGTTGTTTTATTAACGATTCGTATTTGTTTGTATCTTTATCAATTCCAGAAGGTTCAGGTCAGCAGTATGACCTGTTCTTTTATTAACTATTCAGGTTTGTATTTTTATCGATTATCAAAAGTGCAGATCAGCAGTATGATCTGTTGCTTTATTAAAGATTCGTGTTTGTTTGTGTCTTTATCAAATCCAGAAGGTTCAAGTCAGCAGTATGACCTGTTCTTTTATTAACTATTCAGGTTTATATTTTGGTCAACTGTCAAAAGTTCAGATCAGCAGTATGATCTGTTGCTTTATTAACGATTCGTGTTTGTTTGTATCTTTATCAATTCCAGAAGGTATAGGTCAGCAGTATGACCTGTTTTTTTATTAACTATTCCGGTTTGTATTTTTATCAATTATCAAAAGTGCAGATCAGCAGTATGATCTGTTGCTTTATTAAAGATTCGTGTTTGTTTGTATCTTTATCAAATCCAGAAGATTCAAGTCAGCAGTATGACCTGTTCTTTTATTAACTATTCAGGTTTATATTTTGATCAACTGTCAAAAGTTCAGATCAGCAGTATGATCTGTTGTTTTATTAACGATTCGTGTTTGTTTATATCTTTATCAATTACAGAAGGTACAGGTCAGCAGTATGACCTGTTCTTTTATTAACGATTCATGTTTGCATTTTTATCAGTTATCAAAGGTGCAGATCAGCAGTATGATCTGTTGCTTTATTAACGATTTGTGTTTGCTTGTATCTTATCAATTACAGAAGGTACAGGTCAGCAGTATGACTTGTTCTTTTATTAACGATTCATGTTTGCAATTTTATCAATTATCAAAAGTGCAGATCAGCAGTATGATCTGTTGTTTTATTAACGATTAATGTGTGTACTTTTATCAAATGGGCAGATCAGCTATATGACCTGCTGATTTATTAACGATTCGTGTTTATTTGTATCTTTATCAATTCCAAAAGGTTCAGGTCAGCAGTATGACCTGTTCTTTTATTAACTATTCAGATTTGTATTTTTATCGATTATCAAAAGTGCAGATCAGCAGTATGATCTGTTGCTTTATTAAAAATTCGTGTTTGTTTGTGTCTTTATCAAATCCAGAAGGTTCAAGTCAGCAGTATGACCTGTTCTTTTATTAACTATTCAGGTTTATATTTTGATCAACTGTCAAAAGTTCAGATCAGCAGTATGATCTGTTGCTTTATTAACGATTCGTGTTTGTTTGTATCTTTATCAATTCCAGAAGGTATAGGTCAGCAGTATGACCTGTTCTTTTATTAACTATTCAGGTTTGTAATTTTATCGATTATCAAAAGTGCAGATCAGCAGTATGATCTGTTGCATTATTAAAGATTCGTGTTTGTTTGTGTCTTTATCAAATCCAGAAGGTTCAAGTCAGCAGTATGACCTGTTCTTTTATTAACTATTCAGGTTTATATTTTGATCAACTGTCAAAAGTTCAGATCAGCAGTATGATCTGTTGCTTTATTAACGATTCGTGTTTGTTTGTATCTTTATCAATTCCAGAAGGTATAGGTCAGCAGTATGACCTGTTATTTTATTAACTATTCCGGTTTGTATTTTTATCAATTATCAAAAGTGCAGATCAGCAGTATGATCTGTTGCTTTATTAAAGATTCGTGTTTGTTTGTATCTTTATCAAATCCAGAAGATTCAAGTCAGCAGTATGACCTGTTCTTTTATTAACTATTCAGGTTTATATTTTGATCAACTGTCAAAAGTTCAGATCAGCAGTATGATCTGTTGTTTTATTAACGATTCGTGTTTGTTTATATCTTTATCAATTACAGAAGGTACAGGTCAGCAGTATGACCTGTTCTTTTATTAACGATTCATGTTTGCATTTTTATCAGTTATCAAAGGTGCAGATCAGCAGTATGATCTGTTGCTTTATTAACGATTTGTGTTTGCTTGTATCTTATCTATTACAGAAGGTACAGGTCAGCAGTATGACTTGTTCTTTTATTAACGATTCATGTTTGCAATTTTATCAATTATCAAAAGTGCAGATCAGCAGTATGATCTGTTGTTTTATTAACGATTAATGTGTGTACTTTTATCAAAGGGGCAGATCAGCTATATGACCTGCTGATTTATTAACGATTCGTGTTTATTTGTATCTTTATCAATTCCAAAAGGTTCAGGTCAGCAGTATGACCTGTTCTTTTATTAACTATTCAGGTTTGTATTTTTATCGATTATCAAAAGTGCAGATCAGCAGTATGATCTGTTGCTTTATTAAAGATTCGTGTTTGTTTGTGTCTTTATCAAATCCAGAAGGTTCAAGTCAGCAGTATGACCTGTTCTTTTATTAACTATTCAGGTTTATATTTTGATCAACTGTCAAAAGTTCAGATCAGCAGTATGATCTGTTGCTTTATTAACGATTCGTGTTTGTTTGTATCTTTATCAATTCCAGAAGGTATAGGTCAGCAGTATGACCTGTTTTTTTATTAACTATTCAGGTTTGTATTTTTATCAATTATCAAAAGTGCAGATCAGCAGTATGATCTGTTGCTTTATTAAAGATTCGTGTTTGTTTGTATCTTTATCAAATCCAGAAGATTCAAGTCAGCAGTATGACCTGTTCTTTTATTAACTATTCAGGTTTATATTTTGATCAACTGTCAAAAGTTCAGATCAGCAGTATGATCTGTTGTTTTATTAACGATTCGTGTTTGTTTATATCTTTATCAATTACAGAAGGTACAGGTCAGCAGTATGACCTGTTCTTTTATTAACGATTCATGTTTGCATTTTTATCAGTTATCAAAGGTGCATATCAGCAGTATGATCTGTTGTTTTATTAACGATTCATATTTGTTTGTATCTTTATCAATTCCAGATGGTTCAGGTCAGCAGTATGACCTGTTCTTTTATTAACGATTTATGTTTGTATTTTTATCAAAGGTGCAGATCAGCTGTATGACCTATTGTATTATTTACGAGTCTTGTTTGTTTGTATGTTTATCAATTACAGAAGAGGCCAGCAATATGACCTGTTCATTTATTTACGATTAATGTTTGTATTTTTATCACTTAACAATGGTGCAAATCAGTTGTATGACCTGTTGTTTTATTAACGATTCATGTTTGCATTTATATCAATAACCAAAAAAGAAGATCGACCGTATGATATCTTGTTTTATTAACGATTCGTGGTTGTTTGTATCTTTATCAATTACAGAAGGCGCAGGCCAGCAGTATGACCTGTTCTTTTATTAACGATTCATGTTTGCATTTTTATCAATTATCAAAGGTGCATATCAGCAGTATGATCTGTTGCTTTATTAACGATTTGTGTTTGCTTGTATCTTATCAATTATAGAAGGTATAGGTCAGCACTATGACTTGTTCTTTTATTAACGATTCATGTTTGCAATTCTATCAATTATCAAAGGTGCAGATCAGCAGTATGATCTGTTGTTTTATTAACGATTCGTATTTGTTTGTATCTTTATCAATTCCAGAAGGTTCAGGTCAGCAGTATGACCTGTTCTTTTATTAACTATTCAGGTTTGTATTTTTATCGATTATCAAAAGTGCAGATCAGCAGTATGATCTGTTGCTTTATTAACGATTTGTGTTTGCTTGTATCTTATCAATTATAGAAGGTATAGGTCAGCACTATGACTTGTTCTTTTATTAACGATTTGTGTTTGCTTGTATCTTATCAATTACAGAAGGTACAGGTCAGCAGTATGACTTGTTCTTTTATTAACGATTCATGTTTGCAATTTTATCAATTATCAAAAGTGCAGATCAGCAGTATGATCTGTTGTTTTATTAACGATTAATGTGTGTACTTTTATCAAAGGGGCAGATCAGCTATATGACCTGCTGATTTATTAACGATTCGTGTTTATTTGTATCTTTATCAATTCCAAAAGGTTCAGGTCAGCAGTATGACCTGTTCTTTTATTAACTATTCAGGTTTGTATTTTTATCGATTATCAAAAGTGCAGATCAGCAGTATGATCTGTTGCTTTATTAAAGATTCGTGTTTGTTTGTGTCTTTATCAAATCCAGAAGGTTCAAGTCAGCAGTATGACCTGTTCTTTTATTAACTATTCAGGTTTATATTTTGATCAACTGTCAAAAGTTCAGATCAGCAGTATGATCTGTTGCTTTATTAACGATTCGTGTTTGTTTGTATCTTTATCAATTCCAGAAGGTATAGGTCAGCAGTATGACCTGTTTTTTTATTAACTATTCAGGTTTGTATTTTTATCAATTATCAAAAGTGCAGATCAGCAGTATGATCTGTTGCTTTATTAAAGATTCGTGTTTGTTTGTATCTTTATCAAATCCAGAAGATTCAAGTCAGCAGTATGACCTGTTCTTTTATTAACTATTCAGGTTTATATTTTGATCAACTGTCAAAAGTTCAGATCAGCAGTATGATCTGTTGTTTTATTAACGATTCGTGTTTGTTTATATCTTTATCAATTACAGAAGGTACAGGTCAGCAGTATGACCTGTTCTTTTATTAACGATTCATGTTTGCATTTTTATCAGTTATCAAAGGTGCAGATCAGCAGTATGATCTGTTGCTTTATTAACGATTTGTGTTTGCTTGTATCTTATCAATTACAGAAGGTACAGGTCAGCAGTATGACTTGTTCTTTTATTAACGATTCATGTTTGCAATTTTATCAATTATCAAAAGTGCAGATCAGCAGTATGATCTGTTGTTTTATTAACGATTAATGTGTGTACTTTTATCAAAGGGGCAGATCAGCTATATGACCTGCTGATTTATTAACGATTCGTGTTTATTTGTATCTTTATCAATTCCAAAAGGTTCAGGTCAGCAGTATGACCTGTTCTTTTATTAACTATTCAGATTTGTATTTTTATCGATTATCAAAAGTGCAGATCAGCAGTATGATCTGTTGCTTTATTAAAGATTCGTGTTTGTTTGTGTCTTTATCAAATCCAGAAGGTTCAAGTCAGCAGTATGACCTGTTCTTTTATTAACTATTCAGGTTTATATTTTGATCAACTGTCAAAAGTTCAGATCAGCAGTATGATCTGTTGCTTTATTAACGATTCGTGTTTGTTTGTATCTTTATCAATTCCAGAAGGTATAGGTCAGCAGTATGACCTGTTCTTTTATTAACTATTCAGGTTTGTATTTTTATCGATTATCAAAAGTGCAGATCAGCAGTATGATCTGTTGCATTATTAAAGATTCGTGTTTGTTTGTGTCTTTATCAAATCCAGAAGGTTCAAGTCAGCAGTATGACCTGTTCTTTTATTAACTATTCAGGTTTATATTTTGATCAACTGTCAAAAGTTCAGATCAGCAGTATGATCTGTTGCTTTATTAACGATTCGTGTTTGTTTATATCTTTATCAATTACAGAAGGTACAGGTCAGCAGTATGACCTCTTCTTTTATTAACGATTCATGTTTGCATTTTTATCAGTTATCAAAGGTGCATATCAGCAGTATGATCTGTTGTTTTATTAACGATTCATATTTGTTTGTATCTTTATCAATTCCAGATGGTTCAGGTCAGCAGTATGACCTGTTCTTTTATTAACTATTCAGGTTTATATTTTGATCAACTATCAAAAGTGCAGATCAGCAGTATGATCTGTTGCTTTATTAACGATTCGTGTTTGTTTGTATTTTTATCAATTACAGGCTAGCAGTATGACTTGTTCTTTCATTAACGATTAATGTTTGTATTATAATCAATTATAGAAAATACAGATCACCAGTATGACACGTTGTTATACTAACGATTCGTGTTTGTTTGTATCTTTATCAATTACAGGTTAGAAGTATGACTTGTTCTTTCATTAACGATTAATGTCTGTATTTTTATCAAAGATGCAGATCAGCTATATAACATGTTGATTTATTAAAGATTTGTGTTTGTTTATATATTTATCAATTACAGAAGGTACAAGTCAACAGTATGACTTGTTCTTTTATTAACGATTCATGTTTGCATTTTTATCAATTATCAAAGGTGCAGATCAGCAGTATGGTCTGTTGTTTTATTAACGATTCGTATTTGTTTGTATCTTTATTAATTCCAGAAGGTTCAGGTCAGCAGTATGACCTGTTCTTTTATTAACTATTCAGGTTTATATTTTGATCAACTATCAAAAGTGCAGATCAGCAGTATGATCTGTTGCTTTATTAACGATTCATGTTTGCATTTTTATCAATTATCAAAGGTGCAGATCAGCAGTATGATCTGTTGTTTTATTAACGATTCGTATTTGTTTGTGTCTTTATTAATTCCAGAAGGTTCAGGTCAGCAGTATGACCTGTTCTTTTATTAACTATTCATTTTTATTTTTTGATCAATTATCAAAAGTGCAGATCAGCAGTATGATCTGTTGTTTTATTAACGATTAATGTGTGTACTTTTATCAAAGGGGTAGATCAGCAGTATGATCTGTTGTTTTATTAACGATTCGTATTTGTTTGTATCTTTATTAATTCCAGAAGGTTCAGGTCAGCAGTATGACCTGTTCTTTTATTAACTATTCATTTTTATTTTTTGATCAATTATCAAAAGTGCAGATCAGCAGTATGATCTGTTGTTTTATTAACGATTAATGTGTGTACTTTTATCAAAGGGGTAGATCAGCTGTATGACCTGCTGATTTATTAACGTTTCGTGTTTATTTGTATCTTTATCAAATCCAGAAGGTACAGGTCAGCAGTATGACCTGTTCTTTTATTAACGATCCATGTTTGCATTTTTATCAATTATCAAAGGTGCAGATCAACAGTATGATCTGTTGTTTCATTAACGATTCGTATTTGTTTGTATCTTTATCAATTCCAGAAGGTTCAGGTCAGCAGTATGACCTGTTCTTTTATTAACTATTCATGTTTATTATTTGATCAATTATCAAAAGTGCAGATCAGCAGTATGATTTGTTGTTTTATTAACGATTAATGTGTGTATTTTTATCAAAGGGGCAGATCAGATATATGACCTGCTGATTTATTAACGATTCGTGTTTATTTGTATCTTTATCAATTCCAGAAGGTTCAGGTCAGCAGTATGATCTGTTATTTTATTAACAATTCAGGTTTATATTTTGATCAACTATAAAAGTGCAGATCAGCAGTATGATCTGTTGCTTTATTAACGATTCGTGTTTGTTTATATCTTTATCAATTACATAAGGTGCAGGCCAGCAGTATGACCTGTTCTTTTATTAACGATTAATGTTTGCATTTTTATCAATTATCAAAGGTGCAGATCAGCTGTATGATCTGTTGTTTTATTAACGATTCGTGTTTGTTTGTACCTTTATCAATTACACATGGTGCAGGCTAGCAGCATGACTTATTGTTTCATTAACGATTAATGTTTGTAATTTTATCAAAGGTGCAGATCAGTTATATGACCTGTTGATTTATTAACGAATCGTGTTTATTTGTATCTTTATCAATTCCCGAAGGTTCAGGTCAGCAGTATGGAATGTTATTTTATTAACTATTCAGGTTTATATTTTGATCAACTATCAAAAGTCCAGATCAGCAGTATGATCTGTTGCTTTATTAACGATTCGTGTTTGTTTATATCTTTATCAATTACAGAAGGTGCAGGCCAGCAGTATGACCTGTTTTTTTATTAATGATTAATGTTTGCATTTTTATCAATTATCAAAGGTGCATATCAGCAGTATGATCTGTAGTTTTATTAGCGATTCGTGTTTATTTGTATCTTTATCAATTCCAGAAAATTCCGGTCAGCAGTATGTGACCTGTTCTTTTATTATCTATTCAGGTTTATATTTTGATCAACTGTCAAAAGTGCAGATCAGCAGTATGATCTGTTGCTTTATTAACGATACGTGTTTGTTTGTATCTTTATCAATTCCAGAAGGTTCAGGTCAGCAATTTGACCTGTTCTTTTATTAACTATTCAGGTTTGTATTTTTATCGATTATCAAAAGTGCAGATCAGCAGTATGATCTGTTGCTTTATTAACGATTCGTGGCCGTTTATCTTTATCAACTACAGAAGGTTCAGGTCAACAGTATGACCTGTTCTTTTATTAATGATTCATGATAACATTTATATCAATAATCAAAAATGCAGATCAGCAGTATGATCTGTTGTTTTATTAGCGATTCGTGTTTGTTTGTAGCTTTATCAGGTGCAGGCCAACAGAATGACCTGTTCATTTATTAACATTAATGTTTGTATTTATATCGATTATCAAAGGTGCAGATCAACAGTATGACCTGTTGTTTTATTAACGATTCGTGATTGTTTGTGTCTTTATCAATTCTAGGAGGTGCAGGTCAGCAGTATGACCTGGTCAGTTATTTACTATTGATGCTTGTATTTTTATGACTTAACAATGGTGCAGATCAGCTGTATGGTGTTCCATTAACGATTCATGTTTGAATATTTAACAATTATCAAAAATGCAGATCAGCAGTATGATCTGTTGTTTTATTAACGATTCGTGTTTGTTTGTATCTTTATCAATTACAGAAGGTGCAGGCCAGCAGTATGACATGTTTTATTAACGATTAATGTTTATATTTTTATCAATTATAGAAAGTGCAGGTCAACAGTATGACTTGTTGATTTATTAACGATTCGTGTTTTATATCGATTATCAAAGGTGCAGATCAACAGTATGACCTGTTGTTTTATTAACGATTCGTGATTGTTTGTGTCTTTATCAATTACAGAAGGTACAGGTCAGCAGTGTGGCCTATTCTTTTATTAACGATTCATGTTTGAATTTTTAACAATTATCAAAAGTGCAGATCAGCAGTATGATCTGTTGTTTTATTAACGATTCGTGTTTATTTGTATCTTTATCAATTACAGAACGTGCAGGCCAGCAGTATAATCTGTTCTTTTATTAAAGATTAATGTTTGCATTTTTATCAATTATCGAAAATGCAGATTACCAGTATGCCCTGTTGTTTTTCTAACGATTCGTGTTTGTTTGTATCTTATCACTTACAGAACGTGCAGGCCAGCAGTATGACTTGTTCTTTTATTAACGATTGATGTTTGTTGTTTTGTTATTTATCATAGGTGCAAATCAGCAGGAAGACCTGTTGTTTTATTAACGATATATGCTTGTTTTTAACTTTATAAATTACAGAAGGTGCAGATTAGCTGTATGACCTGTTGTTTTATTAACGATTCATATTAGCATTTATGTCAATAATCAAAAATGCAGATCAGCAGTATGATCTGTCGTGTTATTAACGATTCGTGTTTGTATTTTTATCAATTATCAAAGCTGCATATAAGCTGTATGATCTGTTCATTTATTTAACATTTCTTAAAATTTTTGACTATATTATTATGCATGCTTGTATTTTTATCAATTAACGTAAGTGCAGATCAGCAGCATGATCTGTCATTTTATTTAAACTGCTTAAAATTTTGTGACTATAACATTATGAATGCTTGTATTTTAATCATTACCAATTATCGTAGGTGCAGATCAGCATTAGGATCTGTTCTTTTAAGTAACACTTCTTAAAATTGTTGACTTTATTATTGACGATTGTACTTTTTATTATTATTAATTATCTTAGGTGCAGATCAGCAGCATGATCTGCTCTTTTATTTGCACTTCTTAAAATTTTATGACTATTACCTTATCGTGTTTGAATATAGTTATTAATTGGCGTGTGTGTGTTATTGTCAAGTCATGGTCGATTTGAAATGGGTATGTTGTGATTGAATGCTGCGTTACCTTTCACCCGATTCACCGGCAACACCTAACTATGGCAGCTGACCGCCATAGTTAGGACCGCCAACCGATCTCCTGCCGGTACAGGCGAAGCTACAAACACGGTGAACGACTGAAACAGTTACGCATGTGTGATGTTTGTGGATCGAGGTATAAATTCGTGTGTGTGTTGTCTAGTCATGTCGTGGTTGATTTGGAATGGGTATGTTGTGATTGGATGCTGCGTTACCTTTCACCCGATTCACCGGCAACACCTACCTATGGCAGCTGACCGCCATAGCTAGGACCGCCAACCGATCTCCTGCCGGTACAGGCGAAGCTACAAACACGGTGAACGACTGAAACAGTTACGCATGTGTGATGTTTGTGGATCGAGGTATGAATTCGTGTGTGTGTTGTCTAGTCATGTCGTGGTCGATTTGGATGGGTATGTTGTGATTGGCTGCTGCGTTACCTTTCACCCGATTCACCGGCAACACCTAACTATGGCAGCTGACCGCCATAGCTAAGACCGCCAACCGATCTCCTGCCGGTACAGGCGAAGCTACAAACACGGTGAACGACTGAAACAGTTACGCATGTGTGATGTTTGTGGATCGAGGTATAAATTCGTGTGTGTGTTGTCTAGTCTTGTCGTGGTTGATTTGGAATGGGTATGTTGTGATTGGATGCTGCGTTACCTTTCACCCGATTCACCGGCAACACCTACCTATGGCAGCTGACCGCCATAGCTAGGACCGCCAACCGATCTCCTGCCGGTACAGGCGAAGCTACAAACACGGTGAACGACTGAAACAGTTACGCATGTGTGATGTTTGTGGATCGAGGTATAAATTCGTGTGTGTGTTGTCTAGTCATGTCGTGGTCGATTTGGATGGGTATGTTGTGATTGGCTGCTGCGTTACCTTTCACCCGATTCACCGGCAACACCTAACTATGGCAGCTGACCGCCATAGCTAAGACCGCCAACCGATCTCCTGCCGGTACAGGCGAAGCTACAAACACGGTGAACGACTGAAACAGTTACGCATGTGTGATGTTTGTGGATCGAGGTATAAATTCGTGTGTGTGTTGTCTAGTCATGTCGTGATAGATTTGGTTTGGGTATGTTGTGATTGGATGCTGCGTTACCTTTCACCCGATTCACCGGCAACACCTAACTATGGCAGCTGAGCGCCATAGTTAGGACCGCCAACCGATCTCCTGCCGGTACAGGCGAAGCTACAAACACGGTGAACGACTGAAACAGTTACGCATGTGTGATGTTTGTGGATCGAGGTATAAATTCGTGTGTGTGTTAACTAGTCATGTCGTGGTCGATTTGGAATGGGTATGTTGTGATTGAATGCTGCGTTACCTTTCACCCGATTCACCGGCAACACCTAACTATGGCAGCTGACCACCATAGCTAGGACCGCCAACCGATCTCCTGCCGGTACAGGCGAAGCTACAAACACGGTGAACGACTGAAACAGTTACGCATGTGTGATGTGGTTGAATTGAGGTGTAAATTCGCGTGTGTGTTGTCTAGTCATGTCTTGGTCGATTTTGTAGGAGTATGTTGCGATTGGATGCTGCGTTACCTTTCACCCGATTCACCGGCAACACCTAACTATGGCAGCTGAACGCCATAGCTAGGACCGCCAACCGATCTCCTGCCGGTGCAGGCGAAGCTACAAACACGGTGAATGAATGAAACAGTTACGCAGGTGTGTTGTGGTTGGACGAAGGTATAATTCGTGTGTGCGTTATGGTCTAGTCAAGGTCGAATTCTTTGTGGCATATTATAAGTCGTGAAGTTATGATTAGTACGTGGATGTCTATAGTGACGTAGATATTAGCTCTTTAGCGTTACCCAGAGTGCACCACGAGGAGGCGAGCTAACTTTGCACCCCATTGTTTTTCAACAGCAAATTTTCTGAATTTGATATTCAATTGAAGTTGAATGTCGTAGAAATACTAAAAATTCTTATTTTCTGTACGATATATATGGCTGCTGTAAAATTTAATAGTGTTTTAAGGTAAACCACTATTTTAATAATAAAAAACCATAAAGGATATTAAATATATTCAAATTATTCAAAGCAGTTTACTATGTAAAGCAAAAATGAGATTGTAATGTATGAAAATAATTTAATAATTCATTCGTTCATTCAATTTTGTATAATGCAGATTTAAACAAATTTCAAATTAAAAGTGGCGTCTTTTGAAATACACTTTCAGAAACCCTTCACGTCTAGGTGTCTTGAAAAATTATGAGAAATATTTCTCTTAAACATTCCATCAATACTTTTAAACTAATCCCTCTATAAGTTTCTAAAATTATCTTTATAATTTAAGACAAATTTATAAAATAACTTCAACCCGATTTATGAGAAGTTTGAAACATTCAATTATTAATTAGTCGGGCCATAATAAGAAAAGTTATCGAAAAAGTTGAAGACATCGGAAATAAAGAAGATTTACCTGGATCGAAAAGGCGAAAAAGAGAAAACCGTTCACAAAAAAAAGTTGATTCCAGAAAATAGTACGGTGCTGTTTAAAAAATAAAAACAATATTTTGAGGTGCAAAAAACTTTTAACTGGACAACTTTTTACGCAGGTTTTTTTTTAAGACGTATATGCATTAGTACAAACAAATTGGACATCCTGTGTTATTTAAATAACCACTGTTGGTTAACAAAATATTTGTAAAAAATAATATTTCAATTCTTTTTCTCAGTTTTAAAATCTAAAATTGTGTGTAGACATTATAGTCCAAGATCTCATTGCAAAGTACCTTCACCCAAATGTTAATAGAAAGAATTGCTTTTAAACCTGCATTTCATCCTAATATGATTCGCTAGGTTGTCTAATAAAAGCCGGGGCCTAGAGGTATTAATTATGCATTAATAATATTAATTATGGAGGTGAACTCCAAATTAGTTTAATGCAGCAAAATATATAACAATAGAAAGTTCATAGCCTGCGTAAGAATATATAGAGTTGTCTTTATATTTTCGGGTCTAAAGTGTGACAACCATTCGCGAAAGGTTTAAATTTTTGCGCTCTTAATAAAACGAAACGTGCAGCTATGTCCGTTGTTTTTTTATAATTATATAATGTGTTTTTTTAAAGAAAAAGTTATTTTTATTCCCAATATACCTATTTAAAGATTAATATACTAATATCTTTATTAGTTACATAAGCATAACAGAATATGATAGTATATGTTTTATAGTTTGATGTAAAAATTAGAGATAGGGTGAATTAAATTATGAATTTAATCATGATTTAAATCTTCGTCTTAAAAAAAACACAATTTAAATCAAAGCAAATTATGTTGTTCACAAATTTATTATATAAAAAATAAATAATTGGTGGTCCCTTTTTAATTATAAAAAACAAGAAACAAACTAGTGCAATGAAAAATAAAAATATGTAACTGGAAAATTTAAATTCAGAATGTAGCAGTCCAAAGGTACTGAAAAATGAAACATGAATAATATTTTTTATTTAAATCAATGATTTTTAAAATAAAAATCACATTTTGTCCAACTAATCAAGAAAACAGATATTTTCAATAATGTTTTAAGTACACTGGTGTATTACGTTCTTTGGCGGCAAATAAAGAACCGAATTATATAGTATACGAAAATATGCACCCAATTATCTATGAGATGCTAGAAAAATGGGTGCATATGACAAAATAATTTTTATTTTGACGATCTGGTGAATTGTTTTGCATAAATAAACACCCAAAGTTCCTCCGCTTTCTCCGACTCTTTCTCTATTTCTTCATTTTACCTCTAAAATTTAGTAACAGTTGTTTAGAATAATAATAAATTCCTACTCTTTTAGCAAAAAGTAGGATTGCTATGAAAGCAAATGTTAATCTGTAAATAATAAAAAAATATTAATTGAAAGTTTTTTTGGTAGTGTTGGTATATTGCAAAAATAAATACTTACTGTATCAGAATATAGAAATAGATAAATATATATAATTTTATTAAATGATACAATTTCTTGCCAGTGTCTTTTTGCGACTGATAGTGCCTGTTCTGACCTCATCACATTGTTGGCGAGTCAATTCTCGAATAAGTAGATTTAATTTTTAATATATTTTTTTGCATGTTATACACAGGTTGTTGTTTGTTACATTTTTCTTTCTTTCACCATATTTTATTATTTTAATATTCATTATATAAAGACATTTTGTTTATATAATTTTAATATTTTTGCTTTTAAATTTGTAACATATAATAATTGTTAGTGTGTGTGTAATTGTGGTTTCTTTTTTCATGTTTATATAGATATTTTAGTATTCATTTTATTGTAATGTTTTAAACACACTTTTTTAATACTTTAATGTTAAGTTTGTTATTTATAAATTGCGATGTAAGTTTGAATTTATTAAATTTTATAGTATCCTGAGGATGTCACGATAAGTGACGAAACGTCGACAGTTGAGGAAATTTGGTGTTTTCTTTGAAATTTGCCTCTAATTTCCCACTATCGATAACAAACTGAACAAAAATAAGGCTGCTAATCATCATTAGTCTCGAATAAATCTCAAACAGTAAATATTACTGCCCATGCACGTACATGCACAATTTCCAACATCACTGACAATATAAAACCGGTTTGAGCCTGTCCTTGACTCAGTTTCGTAACAACAAACAATCCACTGCCATAAAAGAGACTAATATAAAAATCAAATGTTAAAATTAAAAAAGTACAAAAAATTTGTTTAAAATCACGAGGCTGTAATCTTGTATTGCGGCCATTCTTTGAAATAAACATAATTATTTATTTATTAGTTTACTTAGAAATACCGTCAATGGCGTCAATAAAATAGTCAAGGGACTTGCAAATTATTTAATAAAAACAAAATGTTTATTGTTTTATCAGCCGGTGACATCATCACGTCCCAATTTCGAACGTTGTTTGTAAAATAGTATAAGTGTACCTTCTTACTACTTACCTGTAGAAGTATGTACAAGAACTAACAAAATTAATATCAGTGTTTGCATATTACATTTTGTCATATTGCGGGGCCATGTGATTTAGTGTTATGCCGCTGCCTTGACCGTTTAGCGGCGAGTTTCGTTGTATCTCGTGCACTCAAAATTTAAACTTTAAATCTGGAAATATGCAAACAGTTCTATATATTTTGAAAACGCAGACTATATGAGCTTTCGATTGGTATATATTTCGATTCATTAAACAGCCGGTGAAGTTGTACGCCAACAATCTAAACAATGTTTAAACAACCAATGTTGAGCACCTGCTGAGGAGTGACAACTCTATACATTTTTATTATCTGGTTGTTATTTTCCAAATGGTATATTCCTATATATACAATTCGTGTTGATATGTATATGAAACACATGTTTAAATGTAATTCGTTCTATTAACAATTGGGTGAAGGTACTTTAAAGTGAGATCTTGGACTATACGTTACAGTGTAGTAATTTCAACGTACACATTTTGTTATCTAATTTTGAATACAATAATGCCTGCAAATGTTGTACAAATGAAAATAGCGTTAATTATTTTTATACCCAAATCTACAATTTTCCGAACATCCAAATGCACGTCAACCAAAAATGTTTTTATTTACTACCATATATTGAAAAATCAACACTACATATTATATACTGTTGATTTTTCAAAGTTACAGTAAGTTTGAATGAAACATAATTTCTGACTATGAGATATACCCAGATGGACTATACTGGACTGCCCGTTGTTTTTTTATAATTATACAGGGTGTCCGGGAATAATACGTCAAGACGACAAGGAGGTGATTCCTCACAAGAAATTAGGGTCACGAAGTCCTATAACAATTTTTCGAAAACTCAATATTAACGGAGATGCAGGGTGTGAAAGTTAAAATTTTATTTCCAATATTTGTAAATAACTTCTTAAAAAATCCAAATATTTACGTAAAATTTGTAAATCGGGGGATTTTGCAGACGAGAAATTCAAATATGTAATTTTGACGTCACTAGTAGAGGGCGCCACTTATGGCACGTCATGTTTCTTTCAAATGACAGAACTTTTTTGCTGCTTAGTGTATCCATCCGACTATTGAAACAATGGATTCTCCTACCCGTTATATTTGAAAAAGGTATACCTTATTGAAGTCGTTAGGAGTAACAGTTTTCGAAATAACCTTATTTGAAATATTCAGTGCACCGAGTAAAAACTGTTTTGGTTTCAGTTAAAGTGTCTTTTCTACTGGAAATACAGCAAAATGTTACTTGAAAAAGTTGTTGAGAACGGTAAATTATGGAGATGTGCAAAATTTTTATAAAATCGGCCTGCTTTGATAAAATCTTTGTGCTTTGTTGAAAAATAGTTTCATCAAACCTCGTCGATCTTCTTGAAATTTTACACGTCTCCATACGATTCTGAACAACTTTTTCAAGTAATATTTTGCTGTATTTTCAGCAGAAAAGGCACTTTACCTGAAACCAAAACAGTTTTTAATCGGGGCACTGAGCATTTCGAATTGGATTATTTCAAAAATGGTTACGCCTACCGACTTCAGCAAGGTATACCTTTTTCAAATAAAACAGGTAGGAGAATCGATTGTTTCGATAGTCTGATGGATACATTAAGATGCAAAAAAAGTTCTGTCATTTAAAAGAAACATGATGTGCCATAAGTGGCGCCCTCTACTAGTGACGACAAAATTAAAAACATATTTGAATTTCTCGTCCGAAAAAATCCCCGATTTACAAATTCTATGTAAATATTTGGATTTCTTAAGAAGTTATTTACAAATGTCGAAAATAAAATTTTAACTTTAACACCCTGTATCTCCGTTAATATTGAGTTTTAGAAAAATTGTTATAGGACTTTGTGACCCTAATTTTTTGTGAGGAATCACCTCTTGACGCATATCCGGAACCCTGTGTAATGTGTTTTTGTGAATGAAAAAGTAATTTTTATTCCCAATATGCATATTTCAAGATTAATATACTAACATCTTTATTAGTTATAAGTATAACAGAATATGGTAGTACACGATTTATAGTTTGATGTAAAAATTAGAGTTAGGGTGATTTAAATTATGAATTTAATCATGATTTAAATCTTAGCCTTTAAAAAAAAATCACAATTTAAATCAAAGCAAATGATGTTGAAAAATTTTTTACATGAAAAATAAATAATTGGTGAACCCCATTTAATTATAAAAAACAAGAAACAATCATTTTGAATCTAATGTGCAATGAAAATATAGTATACGAAAAATTGCACCCAATTATCTAGTGTTATGAGATGCTAGAAAAATGGGTGCATATGACAAAATAATTTTTATTTTGACGACTGGTGGGATATTTTGCATAAATAAACACCCAAGATCCCTCCGCTTTCTCTGACTATCTATTTCTTCACTTTACTCCTAAAATTCAGTAATAGTTTAGAATAATAATAAATTCCTACTTTTTTTAGCAAAAAATAGGATTGCTATGAGGGCAAATGTTAATCTGACGAGGTCAGAACAAGCATCGTTAGTCGCAAAAAAGACACTGGCAAGAAATTGTATCATTTAATAAAATCGTATATATTTATCTAGTTCTATATTCTGATAGAGTGTTTATTTTTGCAATATACCAACACTATAAAACTACTTTCATATTGTCTAAAGCTATTTATTTGTGGCATAATTTTAGTTTTTCTTTAATTTTATTGGGTTTTTGCCACACTTCTGAAAAAAATAAGGATTAATTAAAGGAATCCTTGCGCCAAACGGATCAGTCAAGGGTTATTTTTGAAACTAAGTTTGCCTAACCAAAAAATGTCACACTGAAAAGAGCAGATAAGTAAAAAATAACAAAAATCACATCACTATCGCGCACTTCCGTATTTTTGACATTTCGAAAATCTCTGTTTTCGTTTTCAAAATAGTAATAAAAATATTAAACGTATGTCACTTCTGAAAAAAATAAAGATTAATTAAAGGAACCCTTGCGCCAAACGGATCAGTCAAGGGTTATTTTTGAAACTAAGTTTGCCTAACCAAAAAATGTCACACTGAAAAGAGCAGATAAGTAAAAAATAACAAAAATCACATCACTATCGCGCACTTCCGTATTTTTGACATTTCGAAAATCTCTCTGTTTTCGTTTTCAAAATAGTAATAAAAATATTAAACGTATGTCAAGTTAGACAGTTTAAAATTTGTTTATCTGCATCCATAGAGATGTTAAATGATTTTTATTTTATTATTACTTACTTCTTGATATAACTGTAGCCAACAATAATCGATGTTTACTGAACAGTTTGACACACACTTATCTCCGTTCAACAAAATAATCGCGATCTCTTTTAATGTTCTGTTTGTTGCGTTATCTTCCTTCTCTAAAATTTTTGCCGAACCCCATGGAATTAAATGACCGTTTTCCCAAGCATGTTCGCAAATTTTGAATTTTACAAATTCCCGTCTTTTTATATAATTTTTATGTTCCTCAACTCTAACATTCATAGGCTGAGACGTGTCTCCAACATCATGGGGTTCGGCAAAAATTTTAGAAAAGCAATAAAAAGAAAATTAAAAGAGAGCGTGATTATTTTGTTGAACGGAGACAAGTGTGTATTAAACTGTTCAGTAAACATTGATCATTGTTGGCTACAGTTGTATCAAGAGGAAGTAAGTAATAATAAAATAAAAATCATTTAACATCTCTATGGAAGCAGATAAATTTTAAACTGCCAAACTTGACATACGTTTAATATTTTTATTACTATTCTGAAAACGAAAACAGAGAGATTTTCGAAACGTCAAAAATACGGAAGTGCGCGATAGTGATGTGTTTTTTGTTATTTTTTACTTATCTGCTTTTTTCAGTGTGAGATTTTTTGGTTAGGCAAACTTAGTTTCAAAAATAACCCTTGACTGATCCGTTTGGCGCAAGGGTTTCTTTAATTAATCTTTATTTTTTTCAGAAGTGTGGCTAAAACCCAATAAAACTAAAGAAAAACTAAAATTCTGCCACAAATAAATACCTTCAGACAATATGTAAGTAGTTTTATAGTGTTGGTATATTGCAAAAATAAATACTCTATCAGAATATAGAAATAGATAAATATATATGATTTTATTAAATGATATAATTTCTTGCCAGTGCCTTTTTTGAGACTAACGATGCCTGTTCTGACCTCGTCATATTGTTGGCGAGTCAATTCTCGAATAAATCTCAAACAGTAAATATTACTGCCCTTGCATGTACATGCACAATTGCGATCTGTAAAAAGTGTGTTTATTTTTAAATTAACATATTATGGATCACTGACAATATAAAACCGGTTTGAGCCTGTCCTTGACTCCGTGGCGTAACGTATACCCCCACAGACCCCGTGGAAAACTGGGGCGCCCAAGCACAAACAATCCACTACCATAAAAGAAACATATAAAAATCAAATGTTAAAATTATGTAAAAAATGTACAACAAATTAGTTTAAAATCACGAGACTAACTGAAATTTAATTTAAATTGAATGTCTTAGGAATATTGAAAATGCTTATTTTCTGTATGCCATATACAATGTGTCTCACTTTACATGCAGCCACCCTGGTATCTCGCTCACCCGATATCCGAATACTTTGAAATTTTTGTAGTGAATATACACCCATAAAGTGAGGCTATAGACGTAACCATATTTGATTATAGTCAGAGGCACCCGATTATAAGATGGAGGGTCTATTATCAAAAAAAAGTAGTAGCGGGTTTTATAACAAATAATCTTCAATAAAAATCTTAATAAGCCATGAAAACAAAAGTTTGTATTATTAGTGTGTTGTAGTACCAGTAAATATCATTATTCTGAAAAAAATAAAGAATACATTTTTTTTTCATTTGAGAGCCTGTTTTACAGATACAAATTATTTTAAGTTGAAAAAAACTGGTTTTCGAAGGCCCATCTCAGGTGAGCGATATATCAGGGTGGCTCCATGAAAAGTGGGACACATTGTATATAGCTGTCGGAAAATTTAAACCTGTTTGAAAATAAAAACTACTACTTTAATAATAAGAAACTATAAAGGATAATAAATACATACAAATTGTTCAAAGTAGTTTATTGTTTAAAAAATGAGATTGTAATGTATGACAGTAATTTAATAATTCATGAGGAAATGTATAAACAATTGTGTATATAAATTATTAATTAGTCGAACCATAATAAGAAAAGTTATCCAAAAAGTTGAAGAAATTGGAAATATAAGAGAATTGCTTGGATCACTAAGGCGCAAATGGGAAAACCGTAAATAAAAAAAAATGTTTCCAGAAAATAGTACCGTGCTGTCTAAAAAATAAAAACAATATTTTGAGATAAACTCAGGTGCAAAAATCTATCTGAACAACTTTTTACGCAGGATTATTTCGAAACCTATATATATATTATTCCAGGCATATTGGACACCCTGTTGTGTATATAGGGTTAACAAGGCATTTGTAAAAAAAACAATATTAATTTTTTTCTCAATTTTAAAATATAAATGTGTGTGTAGACAATACGGATGCTTTCATTTAAATAATTTTAGATTTATCTAAACATGCTCTTTACCGATTGTTCATTTGAGCACAGAATCTAAAATGCAAAGATACAAAGAAATATTAAATTTTACATTGAAAATATAATTTACATTTCAAAAATAACAAAACAATATTGTTCTTGGAGAAAATATAGCCACTAACTACGCCACTGCTTCGAGTCGAGACTTTTTTCAGGTCCAATGTAATTTTGTTCATCTATTGTTCTTACATATAAAAATTTGTTCCAATATTTCAATTTTTTTAAGAATGTTTTGATATCTATACAGGGTTTCTTTATTGGCTAAACAAACAACAAGGGAGTATATAAGAAGGTTAAAAATATGATGATGACCTTTAAAGAAAGTTGTACTTCTCAGAAGAGATTCATGTCCAAAAATTGTGTTAAAATTTCGAAAAATCTGAAAATTTTTAAAACGTTACAAAAGGAAATGAGTAGGGTTTAGTAGACTATTTAGATATGTTAATTGTCTTTGATAGTAATAAGACATAAATTGGAACTACGGCAGGGATGAAACAGAAGTGCCTTCCCTCCCAGTTATATGCTAAATTATCATATTTTTAACCCTCGCATACTTCCTTGTTATATGTCTAGTTAATAAAGGATCACCCCGAATAACACTTTATTTTGAAAACTTCAAACTACAATGTCAAAAACGAGGCTTCAAGGGCAATTACATAAGGAAATATTCTTAAACTTGGAGAGAAACACGAATACATTTTTATATTATATCCTGCAATCTATTGAAAAAATGTTATCATTTTCCACAATCTAGTTCAATAACTTATGAGAAAATTTTATATTTTTCTTTACCTTTGGTGAGACGTCTTATAGGTTCATATGTTCAAAATTCCAGGTCTTCTAACGAAGATCATACACAAATAACTCGAAGACACACAGATGTCACAATTTTCACTTACACTACGATTTTCTTTAGAACAAAATGTGGGATTCGTCTGAGCCCACGTACCGCGCGCGACAAGTACAATTACACTGATTGAAAACGTTTTGCAGTAGGTATATCTTTCCGTCCTTTTTTGTTGCTTTACGAGTATTATAAGAACCTTATCAGTAACGTTATTGTTCAGTAATTTATTTCGATGTACACATTTTGTTTTCTACAGAACAGAAAGAGATAGGTATAGGGAAGGCTATATGAAATATGTTTAAAATTTTACGAGGAATCCAAAAATTTAAAAATGTACAGGATGTTTGAAATAGAGAAAGTTGATGAATCAATAAATTTACATATTTGGAAATGCTAATGTAATATGTTTTTGTGAATAGAAAATACGGAGAGTTAAGACGACTATTGATTAGAAATGGATGAGAAAGGAACCTAAAATGAAAATATTTTGACAGTTCTAACAGCCATTTAAATTCCTTTTTCTGTTATGTGACACAAATGATCCAATCATTTAATATCTATACAGGGTGATTCTTTATTGACTGAATAAACAACAGGGGAGTATATAAGAAGGTTAAAAATATGATGATGACCTTTAAACAAAGTTGTACTTCTCAGAAGAGATTCATGGCCAAAAATTGTGTTAAAATTTCGAAAAATCTAAATAATTTTAAAACGTTACAAAAGGAAATGAGTAGAGATTAGTAGACTATTTAGGTATGTTAATTGTCTCTGATAGTAATAAGACATAAATTGGAACTACGACAGGGATGAAACGAAAGTATCTTACCTCCCAGTTATATGCTAAATTATCATATTTTTAACCCTCGTATACTTCTTTGTTCTATGTCTAGTCAATAAAGAACCACCCCGAATAACACTTTATTTTGAAAATTTTAAACTACAATGTCAAGAACGAGGCTTCAAGGGCAATTACATAAGAAAATATTCTTAAATTTGGAGATAAATACGAACACATTTTTGTATTATACCCCGCTATCTGTTGAAAAAATGTTCTCATTTTCCACAATCAAATTAATTAGCTTATGAGAAAATTTTATTTTTTTCTTTACCTTAGCGGAGACGACTTATACGTTCATATGTTCAAAATTCCAGGCCTTCGAACGAAGTTCATACACAAATCACTCGAAGACACACACACATGCCACAATTTTCACTTACGGTACGTTTTTCTTTAGAAGAAAATGTGGGATTCGTCCGAGACTATGTACCGCGCGCGACAAGTACAATTACACTGATTGAAAACGTTTTGCAGTAGGTATATCTTTTCGCCCTTTTTTGCTGCTATACGAGTATTATAAGAACCTAATCAATATGTTATAGTTAAGTAATTTTGTTATCTAAAGACGCATTTATAGTCCAAAATGCCACTGCAAAGTACTTTCACGCAAATATTAAAAGAATTGCATTTAAACATGTGTTTCATGTACATCCTAATACGAATTGGCTAGGTTGACTAATCAAAGCCGTGTCCTAGAGACATTTATTATGCATTAAAAATATTTATTATGGAGGTGAGCTACAAATTAGTTTAATGCAATAAAATATATACCAATAGAAAGTCCATAGTCTGCGTTTTAGGAATGTATAGAGTTGTCTGTATATTTTTGGGTCTAAAGTGTGACATCCCTTCGTGAAAAGTTTAAATTTTGGGCGCTCGAAATAAAATGAAACGTGCAGCTATGCGTTCAAGGACGGATTCAGTTCCAGACTGTCCGTTGTATTTTATAATTATACAGGGTGTCCGGAAATTATATGTCAAGACTTCAGGAGGTGATTCCTCACAAGAAATTAGGATCACGAAGTCTTGTAACAATTTTTCGAAAACTCCATATTAACGGAGATACAGGGTGTTAAAGGCAAAATTTTCTTTTCGATGTTTGTAAATAACTTCTTAAGAAATCCAAATATTTACATAAAATTTGTAAATCGTTTGTTTTTGCAGACGAGAAATTCAAATATGTTTCTAATTTTGACGTCACTTTTAGAGGGCTCCACTTATGGCACATCATGTTTCATTCAAATGACAGAACTTTTTTTGCTGCTTGGTGTATCCATCTGACTATTGAAACAATCGATTCTCCTACCTGTTATATCTGAAAAAGGTATACCTTATTGAAGTCGTTAGGAGTAACAGTTTTCGAAATAATCTTATTTGAAATATTCAGCGCACCGAGTAAAAACTGTTTTGGTTTCAGTGAAAGTGCCTTTTCTACTAAAAATACAGCAAAATGTTACTTGAAAAAGTTGTTGAGAACGGTAAATTATGGAGATGTGCAAAATTTTTATAAAATCGGCCTGCTTTAATAAAATCTTTGTGCTTTGTTGAAAAATGGTTTCATCAAACCCCGCCGATCTTCTTGAAATTTTGCACGTCTCAATACGATTCTGAACAACTTTTTCAAGTAATAATTTGCTGTATTTTCAGCAAAAAAGGCACTTTACCTGAAACCAAAACAGTTACTCGGTGCACTGAGCATTTTGAATTGAATTATTTCAAAAATGGTTACGCCTACCGACTTCAGCAAGGTATACCTTTTTCAAATAAAATAGGTAGGAGAATCGATTGTTTCGATAGTCAGATGGATACATTAAGATGCAAAAAAAGTTCTGTCATTTAAAAGAAACATGATGTGCCATAAGTGGCGCCCTCTACTAGTGACGACAAAATTAGAAACATATTTGAATTTCTCGTCAGCAAAAATTCCCGATTTTCAAATTCTATGTAAATATTTGGATTTCTTAAGAAGTTATTTACAAATATCGAAAATACAATTTTAACTTTAACACCCTGTATCTCCGTTAATATTGAGTTCTAGAAAAATTGTTATAGGACGTTGTGACCCTAATTTTTTGTGAGGAATCACCTCCTGAAGTCTTGACGCATAATTTCCAGACACCATGTGTAATGTGTTTTTGTGAAAGAAAAAGTTATTTTTATTCCCAATATGCCTATTTCAAGATTAATATACTAATATCTTTATTAGTTATAAGTATAACAGAATATGGTAGTATACGATTTATAGTTTGATGTAAAAATTAGAGTTAGGGTGATTTAAATTATGAATTTAATCATGATTTAAATCTTAGCCGTCAAAAAAAAATCACAATTTAAATCAAAGCAAATGATGTTGACAAATTTTTTGCATGAAAAATAAATAATTGGTGAACCCCTTTTAATTATGAAAAACAAGAAACAATCATTTTTAATCTAATGTGCAATGAAAAATAAAAGTATTCAACTGGAAAATTAAAATTCAGAATGTAGCAGTCCAAAGGTACCGAAAAATGAAATATGAATAATATTTTTTATTTAAATCAATGAGTTTTAAAATAAAAATCACATTTTGTCCAATCCTAATAAAGAAAACAGATATTTTCAATAATGTTTTGAGTACACTCATGTATTATGTTCTCTGGCGGTAAATAAAGAACCGAATTATATATGTGCCATGAAAAATAAAAATATTTAACTGGAAAATTAAAATTCAGAATGTAGCAGTCCAAAGGTACCGAAAAATGAAATATGAATAATATTTTTTATTTAAATCAAAGAGTTTTAAAATAAAAATCACATTTTGTCCAATCCTAATAAAGAAAACAGATATTTTCAATAATGTTTTGAGTACACTCATGTATTATGTTCTCTGGCGGCAAATAAAGAACCGAATTATATATGTGCAATGAAAAATAAAAATATTTAACTGGAAAATTAAAATTCAGAATGTAGCAGTCCAAAGGTACCGAAAAATGAAATATGAATAATGTTTTTTATTTAAATCAATGAGTTTTTAAAATAAAAATCACATTTTGTCCAATCCTAATAAAGAAAACAGATATTTTCAATAATGTTTTGAGTACACTCATGTATTATGTTCTCTGGCGGTAAATAAAGAACCGAATTATATATGTGCCATGAAAAATAAAAATATTTAACTGGAAAACTAAAATTCAGAATGTAGCAGTCCAAAATTACCGAAAAATGAAATATGAATAATATTTTTTATTTAAATCAATGAGTTTTAAAATAAAAATCACATTTTGTCCAATCCTAATAAAGAAAACAGATATTTTCAATAATGTTTTGAGTACACTCATGTATTATGTTCTCTGGTGGCAAATAAAGAACCGAATTATATATGTGCAATGAAAAATAAAAATATTTAACTGGAAAATTAAAATTCAGAATGTAGCAGTCCAAAGGTACCGAAAAATGAAATATGAATAATATTTTTTATTTAAATCAATGAGTTTTAAAATAAAAATCACATTTTGTCCAATCCTAATAAAGAAAACAGATATTTTCAATAATGTTTTGAGTACACTCATGTATTATGTTCTCTGGTGGCAAATAAAGAACCGAATTATATATGTGCAATGAAAAATAAAAATATTTAACTGGAAAATTAAAATTCAGAATGTAGCAGTCCAAAGGTACCGAAAAATGAAATATGAATAATATTTTTTATTTAAATCAATGAGTTTTAAAATAAAAATCACATTTTGTCCAATCCTAATAAAGAAAACAGATATTTTCAATAATGTTTTGAGTACACTCTTGTATTATGTTCTCTGGCGGTAAATAAAGAACCGAATTATATATGTGCAATGAAAAATAAAAATATTTAATTGGAAAATTAAAATTCAGAATGTAGCAGTCCAAAGGTACCGAAAAATGAAATATGAATCATATTTTTTATTTAAATCAATGATTTTTAAAATAAAAATCACATTTTGTCCAATCCAAATAAAGAATACAGATATTTTCAATAATGTTTTGAGTACACTCATGTATTATGTTCTCTGGCGGCAAATAAAGAACCGAATTATATAGCATACGAAAAATTGCACCCAATTATCTAGTGTTATGAGATGCTAGAAAAATGGGTGCATATGACAAGATAATTTTTATTTTGACGACTGGTGGATTGTTTTGCATAAATAAACACCCAAAATTACTCCTAAAATTCAGTAATAGTTGTTTAGAATAATAATAAATTCCTACTTTTTTTTAGCAAAAAAAAGAATTGCTATGAGGGCAATTGTTAATCTGTAAATAATAAAAAAAATTTAATTGAAAGTAGTTTTTATTTAGTTTTATTGGCTTTTTGCCATACTTCTGAAAAAAATAAAGATTAATTAAATAAGCCCTTGCGCCAAGCGGATCAGTCAAGGCTTATTTTTGAAACTAAGTTTGCCTAACGAAAAAATCTCACACTGAAAAAAGCAGATAAGTAAAGAATAACAAAAATCACATCACTACTGCGCACTTCTATTTTTTTGACGTTACGAAAATCTCTCTGTTTTCGTTTTCAAAATAGTAATAAAAATATTAAACGTATGTCAGGAATATTAAAAATGCTTATTTTCTGTATGCCATATACAATGTGTTCCACTTTACATGGAGCCACCCTGGTATCTCGTTCACCCGATATCCAAATACTTTGAAATTTTTGTAGTGAATATACACCCATAAAGTGAGGCTTTAGACGTAACCCTATTTGATTATAGTCAGAGGCGCCTGATTATAAGATGGAGAAAGGGGGTCTATTTAAAAAAAAATGTACTAGCGGTTTTTTTTAGAAGAATATTAGTATGATAGTCTTAATCAGCACCTTTAGAAACTCCCTTGTATGAAATTACATCGTTGTGGGTCCGTCGAAAAACAATTTTTCTCAACTTATAATAATTTGTATCTGTAAAATGGCTCTCAAAAAAAAAATTATTCTTTATTTTTTGTTCAGAATAATGTATTGTACTGGTATGAAATAATTCTGCAACAAAATAATATTTTTTTAATAAGGCAAAAATTCTAATTTGTACGTAGGTACATACCTACCATTTTTCTAACAAATAATCTTCAATAAAAAACCTTAATAAGCCATGAAAACAAAAGTTTGTATTATTATTTTGTTGTAGTACCAGTAGACACCGTTATTCTGAACAAAAAATAAACATTTTGTTTTTCATTTGAGAGGCTGTTTTACAGATACAAATTATTTTAAGTTGAAAAAAATTGGTTTTCGACGGCTCATATCTCAAACACTTTTGAACCCACAACGATGGAATCTTCTACAAGGGCGTTTCTAAAGGTGCTGATTAAGAATATCTTACTAGTTCTCTTCTTAAAAAATTGTTAATACTTTTTTTTTTGAAAAATCGACCCGCTTTCTACATCTTAGAATCGGACGCCTCTGACTATAATCAAATATGGCTACGTCTACCAAAGTCACCAAAGTTTCAAAGTATTCGGATATCAGGTGAGCGAGATATCAGGGTGGCTCCATGAAAAGTGGGACACATGGTATATAGCTGTCGGAAAATTTAAAGCTGTTTGAAAATAAAAACTACTACTTTAATAATAAGAAACTATAAAGGATATTAAAAACATACAAATTGTTCAAAGTAGTTTATTGTTTAAAGTAAAAATGAGATTGTAATGTATGACAGTAATTTAATAATTCATGAGGAAATGTATAAACAATTGTGTATATAAATTATTAATTAGTCGAACCATAATAAGAAAAGTTATCCAAAAAGTTGAAGAAATTGGAAATATAAGAGAATTGCTTGGATCACTAAGGCGCAAATGGGAAAACCGTAAATAAAAAAAAATGTTTCCAGAAAATAGTACGGTGCTATCTAAAAAATAAAAACAATATTTTGAGATGCAAAAATCTATCTGAACAACTTTT
Source organism: Monochamus alternatus (assembly GCA_037114965.1). NCBI lineage: Eukaryota > Metazoa > Arthropoda > Insecta > Coleoptera > Cerambycidae > Monochamus > Monochamus alternatus. The sequence continues at coordinate 24,797,002 of CM073430.1, forward strand.
TAGTTAGTAGCAGGATTATTTCGAAACCTATATATATATATATATATATATATATATATATATATATATATATATATATATATATATATATATATATATATATATATATATATATATATATATATATATATATATAATGTTTCCAGAAAATAGTACGGTGCTATCTAAAAAATAAAAACAATATTTTGAGATGCAAAAATCTATCTGAACAACTTTTTACGCAGGATTATTTCGAAACCTATATATATATATATATATATATATTATTCCAGGCATATTGGACACCCTGTTGTGTATATAGGGTTAACAAGGCATTTGTAAAAAAAACAATATTTCAAATTTTTTTCTCAATTTTCAAATATAAATGTGTGTGTAGACAATACGGATGCTTTCATTTAAATAATTTTAGATTTATCTAAACATGCTCTTTACCGATTGTTCATTTGAGCACAGAATTTAAAATGCAAAGATACAAAGAAATATTAAATTTTACATTGAAAATATAATTTACATTTCAAAAATAACAAACCAATATTGTTCTTAGAGACAATATAGCCACTAACTACGCCACTGCTTCGAGTCGAGACTTTTTTCAGGTCCAATGTAATTTTGTTCATCTATTGTTCTTACATATAAAAATTTGTTCCAATATTTCAATTTTTTTAAGAATGTTTTGATATCTATACAGGGTTTCTTTATTGGCTGAACAAACAACAAGGGAGTATATAAGAAGGTTAAAAATATGATGATGACCTTTAAAGAAAGTTGTACTTCTCAGAAGAGATTCATGTCCAAAAATTGTGTCAAAATTTCGAAAAATCTGAAAATTTTTAACACGTTACAAAAGGAAATGAGTAGAGTTTAGTGGACTATTTAGATATGTTAATTGTCTTTGATAGTAATAAGACATAAATTGGAACTACGGCAGGGATGAAACTGAAGTGCCTTCCCTCCCAGTTATATGCTAAATTATCATATTTTTAACCCTCGTATACTTCCTTGTTCTATACCTAGTCAATAAAGAACCACCCCGAATAACACTTTATTTTGAAAATTTTAAACTACAATGTCAAGAACGAGGCTTCAAGGGCAATTACATAAGAAAATATTCTTAAACTTGGAGAGAAACACGAATACATTTTTATATTATATCCCGCAATCTGTTGAAAAAATGTTATCATTTTCCACAATCTAGTTCAATAACTTACGAGAAAATTTTATATTTTTTTTTTTACCTTTGGTGAGACGTCTTATAGGTTCATATGTTCAAGATTACAGGTCTTCTAGCGAAGTTCATACACAAATAACTCGAAGACACACAGATGTCACAATTTTCACTTACACTACGATTTTCTTTAGAACAAAATGTGGGATTCGTCGGAGACCATGTACCGCGCGCGACTAGTATAATTACACTGATTGAAAACGTTTTGCAGTAGGTATATCATTCCACCCTTTTTTGTTGTTTGTTGTTTTACGAGTATTATAAGAACCTTATCAGTTATAGTTCAGTAATTTATTTCGATGTATACATTTTGTTTTCTACAAAACAGAAAGAGATAGGTATAGGGAAGGCTATATGAAATATGTTTAAAATTTTACGAGGAATCCAAAAATTTAAAAATGTACAGGATGTTTGAAATAGAGTAAGTTGATGGGCACTTCCGCTGTAATCGGAATCAATAAATTTACATATTTGGTAATGCTAATTTAATATTTTTTTGTGAATAGAAAATACGGAGAGTTAGGATGACTTTTGATTAGAAATGAATGAGAAAGAAACCTAAAATGAAAATATTTTGACAGTTCTAACAGTCATTTAAATTCCGTTTTCTGTCATGTGACACGAATGATCCAATCATTTAATATCTATACAGAGTGATTCTTTATTGACTGAGTAAACAGCAAGGGAGTATATAAGAAGGTTAAAAATATGATGATGACCTTTAAACAAAGTTGTACTTCTCAGAAGAGATTCATGGTCAAAAATTGTGTTAAAATTTCGAAAAATCTAAATAATTTTAAAACGTTATAAAAGGAAATGAGTAGAGTTTAGTAGACTATTTAGGTATGTTAATTGTCTTTGATAGTAATAAGACATAAATTAGAACTACGACAGGGATGAAACGGAAGTGCTTTCCCTCCCAGTTATATGCTAAATTTTCATATATTTAACCCTCGTATACTTCCTTGTTCTATATCTAGTCAATAAAGAACCACCCCGAATAACACTTTATTTTGAAAATTTTAAACTACAATGTCAAGAACGAGGCTTCAAGGGCAATTACATAAGAAAATATTCTTAAATTTGGAGAGAAACACAAATACATTTTTATATTATATCCCGCAATCTGTTGAAAAAATGTTATCATTTTCCACAATCTAGTTCAATAACTTACGAGAAAATTTTATATTTTTTTTTACCTTTGGTGAGACGTCTTATAGGTTCATATGTTCAAGATTCCAGGTTTTCTAACGAAGTTCATACACAAATAACTCGAAGACACACAGATGTCACAATTTTCACTTACACTACGATTTTCTTTAGAACAAAATGTGGGATTCGTCGGAGACCATGTACCGCGCGCGACAAGTACAATTACACTGATTGAAAACGTTTTGCAGTAGGTATATCTTTCCGCCCTTTTTTGTTGCTTTACGAGTATTATAAGAACCTTATCAGTTATAGTTCAGTAATTTATTTCGATGTATACATTTCGTTTTCTACAGAACAGAAAGAGATAGGTATAGGAAAGGCTATATGAAATATATTTAAAATTTTACGAGGAATCCAAAAATTTAAAAATGTACAGGATGTTTGAAATAGAGAAAGTCGATGGGCACTTCCGCTGTAATCGGAATCAATAAATTTACATATTTGGTAATGCTAATTTAATATTTTTTTGTGAATAGAAAATACGGAGAGTTAGGACGACTTTTGATTAGAAATTAATGAGAAAGGAACCTAAAATGAAAATATTTTGACAATTTTAACAGTCATTTAAATTTCTTTTTTTGTCATGTGACACGAATGATCCAATCATTTAATATCTATACAGGGTGATTCTTTATTGACTGAATAAACAACAAGGGAGTATATAAGGAGGTTAAAAATATGATGATGACCTTTAAACAAAGTTGTACTTCTCAGAAGAGATTCATGGCCAAAAATTGTGTTAAAATTTCGAAAAATCTAAATAATTTTAAAACGTTACAAAAGGAAATGAGTAGAGTTTAGTAGACTATTTAGGTATGTTAATTGTCTTTGATAGTATTAAGACATAAATTAGAACTACGACAGGGATGAAACGGAAGTGCTTTCCCTCCCAGTTATATGCTAAATTATCATATTTTTAACCCTCGTATACTTTCTTGTTCTATGTCTAGTCAATAAAGAACCACCCCGAATAACACTTTATTTTGAAAATTTTAAACTACAATGTCAAGAACGAGGCTTCAAGGGCAATTACATAATAAGATATTCTTAAATTTGGAACGATTTGATACGAAAACATTTTTATATTATGCTCCTCAATCTGTTGAAAAAATATTTTCATTTTCCACAATCTATATTGGTATGGAATTTGTCTATTAACCAAACCAGTGAAATGTTAAAAAAAAATAATTTTTAATTGTTAATTAATCATATTCTGGACTGAAATTTTTTAGACAACCCATTTGCAATATATTTATTGACATATTTAATTGGATATAAAATACTTTTCATCCATTAACCAGCTCGGTGAAGGTCGCTTTATAGTGGGATCTTAGACTATATAGTAATTTATTTAATATACACATTTTGTTATCTACAGAACAGAAAGAGATAGGTATAGGGAAGGCTGTATGAAATATGTTTAAAATTTTACGAGGAATCCAAAAACTGAAAAATTTACAGGATGTTTGAAACAGAGAAAGTTGATGGGCACTTCCGCTGTAATCGGAATCAATAAATTTACATATTTGGTAATGCTAATGCTAATTTAATATTTATTTGCCTAACAAAGCATGTTAAACATTTTCAGTGAATAGAAAATAAGGAGAGTTAGAACGACTTTTGATTGAGGAACCTAAAATGAAAATATTTTGACAGTTCTAACAGCCATTTAAATTTCGTTTTCTGCCATGTGACACGAATCACCCAATCATTTAAACATTTAACAGCATTTCCAATCACTATATGACTCGAAAATGGTTCGAAAATGTTTTGTGGTTTCGGCAATGCAAATTTTCAATTTATTAACCCGCTAATTAAAGAAACATTTCCAAAAACTATCACAAACAGTCACAAAGGCACGTGGGTATTATTTATGGAGTTTTGCTGTGAACTAAAATATAAGTTAAATGAACATCGAAGCGTAGAAGAACTGGCATTGATACTAAAAGATTAGGCTTTCAATATGAGGTAGAAAGATGATGCATAATTCAAAGAAACAATAGTAAAGAGTATATGGAACGTTTCGTGTAAACTTCTACAAAAGAAGTATTATAATGACTATTAGATTATGGTTGACCCGTTTAAGAGCATAGCATTTGCCCAAGATACCCGCGATACAACCAGGAAGAAGCTGTAAACATATTCATATATAAACTAATTATAATATTCATATAGATCAGTTAGCAGTAAACCGAATATTGTTCTGGGATGAAAATAACATTCAAGGTCTTATGCGTAAATTCTACCATATTGCTGCTGTAGAGTTAGCGTGGATAGGGGACGAGACAGTTGCCTGTCACCTGAATTTTTTTCAAATCGAGAAAATAACGATGGCTCTCCAACAAATCGCATTAAATATAAAAATGGAAAAAATGGATGGGCTAAATTGTCTGCTGTGCAAAAACAATTGAAGAGTGAAAATTAGAAAGGACCTAAGTGCCATATTTTCTGAAACCAAGTTTTTCAGGTAGAAACGTTCTATGTACCATGCTTTGTGTCCTACGAAAAGTTCTAAGTACCAAGAATAAAATTTAATCTTATAGGAATCTCTCGTGTATGTCGATAGTTCCATGTGAGCAAGCATTTTCCTTAGAAAAGTTCTAAGTCCAATAGGTTATAACATCAGTAATGTCTAGACATGTGCACGTGTACGTTGTGTCTCACAATTTCTGGATTTGTAGTATATTATAATGGAAGAGAACCAAAAAAAGGAGAAGCAAAGGTAGTGGTTCAGTCCAAGTAGAAAGCAAAGTATCAGAAAATAAAAAAAATCTCTTCGAAGCATGATTTCTTATCTTAAAAATCCAGAACATCAACGCTTCTATAAACAGCTACTTCAGATTGAAGACAATGATTTAGTATAACAAAAGAAGAACGGTGTTTTATGTATATTTCTTTATTAAACATCAGTAGTTATGGCACTTGGCCTTTTCCTAATGTCACACTTTTAAACATGTATAATATGTTGTAGTACAATATTTAGTTTGCCAAGTATTGTTAATAAACCTTCATTGTTCATTGTTTTAGTTTGTTATGTTCATAAACGTTTACTTATGAAAGTTATTTGAGTTTTATTTAGTTTTTCTTGATTCTCTTAAAACTTTGTTTTTGGCACTTAGACCCTTTCTAATTTCCACTCTTCAATTGCTGAAAATTACTGGTCATAACAACTATTTGCAAAAAAATCTGACCGAATATCCCTCTGACATTAACGAATGGTTCATAATTTTATGACAAATTTCTCAAGCTCGTTGCTTGGTAACAGGACTGTTACCCGCCTTTGGCATCGGGTTGGTACCAAGCACTGTGCCTTCGATTGCCATAAAATTATCTCAGACATTATCAATGTTCTAGTGATATTATAGCTGAAAACTAACTAGCTGTGTTCAGATCACTTTAGTAAGCTGTTCTGCTTTTTTGCTATACAAAAAAAATCATAAAGATTTTTGCAGGCTCTTCTAGGTGTTAACATTTTTTGCTTAAAGTGGTATATAACATTTTCAGAATTCAATTTGAATTCCTCCTTGACTATATCTTACTTCTACCCAACGATTGTTCTGAAATATTTTGTAGAACTGTACAAAGTTTACTATTGTGGATTACGATACGAGCAAAACAGAAGTAAACCTCAACGGAATTTAATGAATAATGCGGGGAGTATAGTACCATTCAACAGCCCTCTCTTTTCCGCCTCATTATGAATGTATTGAGTTCACGTGACCTATAGCTCGTACACACGTTTGTAATTAAAGTAACACGTACATCGCTCTGCTACGTTGGCACCAGGCCCACTGCAATATGCCACTTACGATTATGATGCCAACAGCTATAGTCTTTACTAAATAAAGAAAAATATGGGATTCATAATTTAGAAACTGTCACTTTAAAGCTTGTTTTAGTTTATTTTCAATAATAAAATATATAAAAGTAAAACTATAGCAAATTATTGTTGTCTTTAGACAATTGTTTGTTGTTATTTTATTTCATATTATGATATGCATTTTGTATTATACGCAGCAGTTAGTTGGTGGAGCATAAAAACGAACGGCATGTGAATTTTCGTCAAAAGAAGTATCAATCTTTGAAATATATATATTGTACTACGTCTAACCTGATGAACAAAGCTTGTAGACTATATATATATTATAGTTTCTTTATACTGAACGATACCTGATGAATGGAATATTAATAAAAATAAAGTTATACAGGGTGTCACCTACAGTATGTTATACAGTTTGGGTGGTGATGGTACATAAAAAATATGGCTAAAAACTCCATTAAACATAATTTCTTGAATACATTTTCGAATTTATAGACAACTATAAAGGTAGTTTTTATGACAATTTTTTTGTTGGAAAAGAAAACATAATGATATTTTCAGCGACTAGTCAGTTTTAGGAAGCCCAAATTTATAAAAATTATTGTAAATTTACACGTTGTTCACATCACACATTAATGTATAAAATATCAAATCCATAATGCATTACAAGAATACCGTACATTTACATCTTCCATGTAAAATGACTTGATTTTTTGTGAAAATACATAACAACGTAAAATTACATTTCACAGTTTTACTATGAAAAAATACACATTCATAAGTAGTAATTTTCCATTACAGTTGCAACATTATATTTTGGTGTGTAATTTCACACTATTGACCTAGTCAATAAATAACCAAAAACCCACCGTGTAATACCGATAATATAACCCTGTATCCTATTATCTACAAAATAAAAATTTACAATGATACAGCAAATATCACAAGATTTTTAGAAAGGCTATTTAATTTATACATTTTTTTTCTTGTGTTTTTTATGTAAAATATTTAGTTTTCTAGTAAATTTACAAAATGCAGAGAGAGCATTGCTACGTATTAAGACAATGTCAGACAATATCTGTACATCAATTAATATTCCAGAGAGTCAGATTTAAGTGAAAGAAATTGAGAGCATGCACCGACATAAAAGAGGATCAATTTCAACATTTATTATAAAATTTGTTTTAGTTATATTTCCGTTACTCAATAAAAAAATCACTTTGGAATTAGTTGTATTCTTAAAAACAGAAATGTATGTAAATAATACTGATGGAGCAGTCATCCCTCTGCCGTTTGTAAATTTACTAAATAAACATTTTACATAAAATAACACAAAAAAAGCTAAAGACAATAGTCTTTTTAAAAGTCTTGCGATATTTACTGTCATTATTTATTGGCTCACTAGTTCATACAAATTTTATGATTTACGTCATAAAAATGACATTTGCTATGAAATGAAATGAAATTTGCTAATAAATTTAGTCAATGACAAGTTATATGGATTCCCTTTGTACGATATATTCAAAGCAGTTTCTCCAAGCATCCTGTGTATTACTTGTTTTATATGTTTATTTATTTATTTATTTGGATCCAGCAGGCAAATGCCCATGTACAGGGCAGGGTATGTCAAATAATACATGAATGTCAGAAAACAATAATAAACAAAAAAAATTATATATACTACTACAATTAGTAATATAAAAAAAGGAAAAAAAAAGTTGCATTATTAATTCACTTAAAATTGGAGATTGATTACGTTTTCAAAATGTTGCTTGTGACACTTTAAATCATGTTGATCGGATTACATAATGCAACAATATAGTTCCTTCTACTTGGTAATTGTCGTTTCTTAGTTTATTTTCAGAAATATTCTAGTTATTGTCTGTTTTCGTTTGTTATATTGATGTTTTGAAAAGTGTTCTTTACCTTGTCCTGTAATTGGGATCCCTCCCATTGGACACTGTACTATAAATAAATAAATAAATAGATCATATGCCTATTTGATTCCTGATGCACTTCACTGCTCTGTCTAAATGTATTTATGTTTTACGCACCCTACTTTTGACATTAGAAAAATCATAAAATAAATGTTTTACTTTACCTAAGAAATGGCGAATGCGCCAGTATCAGTCAATACAGCCGATAAGTTTCAAATAAAAATGCTCTACTTTTAAAAATAGACCAGCTGACCTAAATTAGACAATGTACAGGCATTAAAGTTTTATGTGGCAATGAAAAATAATTGTTTAATAATTCCATGCTCATTATCAAGTCATTACTGTCCCAGTGTAGTTATACCTTCATTATTTCCCCAATATTTTAAGCACATCCAAATTCATTCCAATATTCTGTGCCAATAGGTACCAAAGTTAGTCCAAAAATGATTTAAAATAAATGAATATTAAAATTTAATGTAAATAAAACAATAAATACAAAGTATGTACATTGATTGCGTTACATATTTGTTTCTAAGACATGTGGAAGTTCTAAAAATTTGAGATTTTTCTTATGTTGCTTATTTTAACATTAATTTATTTGACACCACAAGGATTTTAAAGTAATTAAATATAATTTGCAACTTTTACTGTGACACTGCTGACACTGTAAGGCATTGGCAACACCGCAGTTAGCTGTCTAGAGCCAATACTCTAATAGAACCTGTACATTTGGTACCAGAGAGAATTGATGCTCTCACTACCAATTACGGTATCGGAAGATACGTGCAATTAAGGAATAACGGACGGTGTACTTTAATTGTAGAGTAGATTAAATGAAACTTTAAATCACAAGGTAAAAGGACCAATGAGATTTGTGAGAAGTGAGGAAATAAATTATTTATATAAGTAAAATTTCGATACTTAAATAAACGTTTCCTTTACGACGTACTTTACTTAATTCAAGATTATGATAAATACAAGTCAGTGATCAAATTTAATAAAAAAAGTTAATTGTATTCCATTTGTCATATTTTCATAATATGTTATCTACAGGGTGATTTTAAATAAAGTAGCAAAAATCAGACCACATATTCCTTAGGTGAAAATAAACCGATTTAACCTAACATACCTACATCCCAAGTCGCTTAATTAAAAAGATACAGGGTGTCAAAGTTAAAATTTTACTTTCGATATTTGTAGATAACTTCTTAAAAAATCCAAATATTTACTTAAAATTTGTAAACCAGGGGTTTTTGCTGGTGAGAAATTCTAATTTGTTTTTAATTTTGACGTCACTAGTAGAGGACGCCACCTATGGCACATCATGTTTCTTTTAAATGGCAGAACTTTTTTGCAGCTTAGTGTATCCATCTGACTATAGAAATAATTGATTCTCCTACCTGTTTTATTTGAAAAAGGTATACCTTGCTAAAGTCGTTAGGAGTAACCATTTTTGAAATAATCCCATTTGAAATGCTGAGTGCACCGAGTAAAAACTATTTTGGTTTGAGGTAAAGTGCCTTTTCTGCTGAAGATACAGCAAAATATTAATTGAAAAAGTTGTTCAGAATGGTAAATTATGAAGACTTGCAAAATTTCAAGAAGATCTGTGAGGTTTGATGAAACAATTTTTCAACAAAGCACAAAGATTTTATCAAAGCAGGCCGATCTCTTTGAAATTTTTCACATCTTCATAATTTACCGTTCTGAACAACTTTTTCAAGTAACATTTTGCTATATTTTCAGTAAAAAAGTCAATTTACCTGAAACGATAACAGTTTTCAATCGGTGCACTGAATAATTCAAATAGGATTATTTCGAAAACTGTTACTCCTAACGACTTCAACAAGGTATACCTTTCTCAGATATAACAGGTAGGAGAATCGATTGTTTCAATAGTCAGATGGATACACTAAGCTGCAAAAAAGTTCTGTCATTTAAAAGAAACATGATGTGCCATAGGTGGCGCCCTCTACTAGTGACGTCAAAATTAGAAACAAATTTGAATTTCTCACCCGCAAAAACCCCTGGTTTACAAATTTTAAAAATGAGTTATAAAGAAATATTATTGTTACCAGTTCCCTTCAACAAATTAATTTTTACTGGTTTTGTAAACCACCTTATAAATTTGTAAACTACAAATAATGTTCAAATTAATCACTATTCAATTCAACATAATTTCTTAATCGTTACCCATATTTAAACCAAACTATAACGGACATATTCACTGTTTGAAAACCGATTTAGAGAAATTGAAACTTGAGAAATAGGTAATGCAGTGGACTACAACGACAATTTGGAAATGGCTTTTTGTTTGGACCTTACCTTCACTGATGAATGCAACGACCAGAAAATGAGAGAGAGAGAGGGCTTTTCTTAGCACAATAATGAATAACTTTTGCACGTGTACACGGTTCACGCACTCTGTTGCTAGTCTCTTATCGCGCACTATTTAGGTCTGCGCGCGAAGGTCTGTATTTCCAATAAAGGACCGCGAAAATATTTAGAAAGTGTGAAGAAGAAATAAAGAAAAATACAATATTCAACATTATTCACAATAATTATTACTCTAACAGAAAAAAAAGAAACGAGTTATAAAATGAATTAAAAGAAAATTACAATAATCATAGATTTACAGGGTGAAGTCGTAACATTCACTTTCAAAACATCGGAAACGTCTCAAATGTTCTACCTAATTCAGGCACCGTAACGCGATTCATCACATTGCAACTAGAAGGCCATGTTATAGTTAACCTGCCTGGACTGGGGGTGATTGGAGAAAATCTTGTCACAACGCACATCACAGAAGGGGGGGGGGGGTCAGGGGGCAAATCTCGGGTATATGCTTTTAAAAGTATTCACATTCATTCGTTTATTTGTATGACAATTCGTTCGAATTTGTTGAATTTATTCCATTACTATAGTTCCATATTATATCATATTATTTTATCAAAACTAAATTTCTTTATGTTAACATACATATTTCTTAGTATTCACATAATAAAAATAGAAATAAAATTATAAATTGTAATTTCAATTGTTATAAACTAAAAAGTTAAATGGCGTCTATCTAAAAAATGTTTTAATTTGTGTTGTCATTTGTCAGCAATAGAGAAAATATTTAACTGTCATTTAAAAGTGGTTGAAACAACGAAAAATGTCGCGCGAGAAAACGTAATTTTTAACTAGAAAAGAAACTTTGTTTAAATAACATAGAAATGGCAGTTAATAAATGTTTATGAAAAACGTTTTATTAATGTTTATAAAACCTTTCACGTCAAGTTTTAAAAACATTTTATAAACCTATTCTTCAACACTAATAAAATATAGTACAGTACAATTTTGTTTTCAAATTAGGATCAAATTAGGGTTCAAATTCAGTAATGTTTAGATATTCGAGGAATCATTACTCCGAGGGCTACTACACCTACCAGCAGTGAATTCACACTCTGTGCCTATAGTATCATCGATTCAGGTAGTACCAAACATATGCCTACTTGTTTCGAGCTTGTTAGCTCGTTAGGACAACGATACACGTGACTGCTTGATTCTAGATTTAGTCGATAGAAGTATCGAAGCATAAGAGTGCGCAGGATGTAACTTTCAACGCAAAGCTGTTTTAAAAACGTTATATAAACGTACGTTATATTATATATACTTTTATATAATAATAATAAAATGGCTTTATTTCTAAAATGGATTGCAATTTACAGACAATCACATTAGAAAAGGCGAAGTTTAGCCTACGACTACACTTCGCCATGTTATGAACAAATACAGCTAAATTATATTTATACAAGTTTTCAAGTTTAAGCCAAGATAGTTCGTTAATTTTAGAAGAAACATTATCATATTTTCTTAATCTATAAACAAATCTACAACAGTTTTGAATCACTTGAAGGCGACGTTTTGAAAATTTATCTAAACACGAATAATAAACTTCACTACAGTATGGCAGAATTGGTAGGACTAGAGTCTCGACCAGCTTTTTTCTAAATTTAAAATTTAAAATATTTACATTTACATATAAAAGTCGTAGAGCCCCGTAACATTTTTTTATTAAAACTTTTATATGTTCTTTAAAGCGCAAATCAGTGTCAAAAATTATATCAAGGTTTTTTACTGTACCAACAGATCTAAGTGGTTGCTGATCTATTCTTAAATTCAAATTTGCATCAATAAATGTTCTTATTACCCGAGAACAATACAAATGGCATTACATATATCAGGATTTAATTTTAGATTATTTCTTAAAGAATATTCCTGCAAAGACATTAAATCTGAGTTTATTTTACTGCAAGCATCAACGATATTTTTTGGACAAAAACTAAAAGAGAGCTGTGTATCGTCAGCATAACATTTCATTCTCGTGTATTTTACACAATTAAACATATTTGCTGTATACACCAAAAATAAAAGAGGCCCAAGGACTGAGCCCTGGGGAACTTCTGAGGTAACAGACAGAGGACTGGAACATTTATCATCAAATATGACTATTTGACGTCTTTCTCCCAAATAAGACTTAAAAAAACTGATAGTTATGTTGTCAAACCCATAATACTTTAATTTAGAACATAGTAAGACATGATCGAGGGTGTCAAACGCTTTTGAGTATTCAAGCAAAATTAGTGCAGTGGCATTTCCTTTGTCCAGTGAGGAGATAATATCATCAGTGGCAGCTGTTAAAACCGTGGTAGTACTATAACCCTTACGAAAACCTGACTGAAGGTCAGATATAATGCCGTTATCCATAACGTACTTATACAACTGGGTCTGTATTACCTTTTCTAATATTTTTGAAATTGCTGGTATAATTGTAATTGGTCTCAAGTCACTATAATTTTGTGGGTCACTTATTTTTGCTAAAGGTTTAATTATAGATAACTTCCAATCAGTAGGAAAATATCCCGATTCTAAGCAACAATTAATTATATGTGTAATATATATACTAATCAGGGGGAGTACATAGTTGTAACATTTTAGCAGAAATATTATCAGCACCATATGCATTTGATTTTAACTTCAATATCAAAGAATTTATTTCCGAGATTATTTAAAACTGAAACGTAGACCATTTCTGAAATAATTAGAGTTATACCAATCTGACATATTTGCACAATTATTTATTGGACTAAAAACGGAGGCAAAATAGGAGTTTACTTCATCAGGTTGACGGAGAAATTGAGGAATATTGATAACCTGCTTATGCTGAACATTTAAATTTTTTAAACCTTTGCAAAGGTTCTTTGTATTTTGTTGATTTTGAATGTAACTTAAATAAGCTGATTTTTCACGACGAATTGAATTAATAGTGAAATTACGCAGTTGGCAACAATATTTCCAGTTTCCTAAACTTTTTGAATTTTTATATTTACTTAAGGCCTTATTTCTTTCTTTTATAAGCAATTTAACATTGTCCGTCAACCAAGGTGCAAAGGGTCTAGTAATACGAGATGTAACATAAGGGGCATGTTTATCAAATAAAGCTAATAATAATAATTTGTCATTTATATTATTTAAACAGAAAATGGTGTCCTACTGAATACTATTTAAATCTAGGATAAAAAACTCATGCATAAAGTTTTTGAAGCATCTATAAGTAATTATTTTAGGACATTTATTAATATTTATATTTAAAATACAGTAATGGGTTATATTATATATATACTTATATATAATATAATCAGAGTATAATAAATAAAGCTGTAACTAAAAATACAATATAATTTTCTCTTGTCACAGTCATCGTAATATTAATGTATTTTACATGTTTTATTTTTATATTACCAAAACGTTGTGTAAAAAATATGTTATTAACATTTGAGTAACACCTTTAATATATTACACTCATATATGTGTTTAAAACGTTTAATTCGACGTTTTACAGATTTTGCACTTAAACTGCATTTTAAAATTATTAGAATAAAAACCTGTATTATACATTTAAATTCATAATGAAGTAAACATCACCATAAAATATATTATTTCGGTGTTTATTTCTACCTTCAGTTGAAAACATGAATAATATCAATGTTTTATTTTTATATTATTAAAAAGTTGTGTAAAGAACAATTGGACTACAATATACATATACAATATAAATATATTAAATTTATTTGTTTTACTTAAAACGTATAGTTCCATGTTTTACAAACATTGCACTTAAGGTGCAGTTAAATATTATTAAAATATAAGCTTATATTATACGTGTGTATGTTAGTCGAATAAACGTTATAAGAGAAACGTAAATTTCTAGTACCCACTTCAATCCCTGGATGAAATGCGAATATTATTAACGTACTTTAAACTATATATTTTATACGTTTACATTTTGAACTAAAAATAAACGTTGAAAATTTTAATGGAAAACATTTAATCAACCAGTGTAACGTTTTAAAAACGTTATGTAAATGTACATATGCCCATTGGGGAAGAGTTAAGCACTCCAAATACACAATTTCACATTGCTAAGGTTACTCCTATTTAACTGCGTCTAGAATGTTTACCACTGAAAATTCTCTGTGGCTGAGACAGTCTCTCGTTAGTGTATGAAATCCTTTTGCTTAAATACGAACTGGTGAGCAGGAAGCCAATTAGCTAAAATATGAGTTTTAATTAATGTAGAGCTTTATATAACACAATTTCCGTGGGTCATGTAGGTATCTACGCTGCGCGAACAAAATTATTAGACAAGCTGTTGCTGATGCTTCAGTTTACACAGAAGATACAATGCAAAATATATTTATTTGCGAATATTCAATGTGATATATTAAGAATAATACGCAAGTTATGGGAGCAAAAAATAGAGAAACATACCTTAATAAATATTATTTCTTTTTAGCGCATAAAGTTCCAAGATTTACAAAAAAGAAATAATTTTTTAATATTTCGAGAACCATCGCACAAATTACGTTGAAATTTTTAAGAACGTGAGAATTTGAAAACTATTATTGGTTTTATACTTATTAATCCACTGACCACTGTACTGATCGAGTAAATATATGTACACTTTTTTGTTTCTCGTATATCTGCAATTTGTAGCAAAAATTGAATAGTTTTTTAGTATCCGATTTTTCATCATATTCGATGTTAAATGTCTCTATACAAATGTGTCCAATAATAGTTGTAGAAGAAATGTTTTCATCCGCTCTAAATAATAAAAGAAAAACTTTTTTTTTTTAAATTGAACCATATCTATTTGCCAAACTAAATGAAGTGAAATTTCATTCTATCGATATAAGGAAAGTAATTGTAATTCTGTATTAGACTACTTAAATGCTGTCATACATACAGTGTGCGCCAAAAGTATGGAATAAATTCAATAAAAACGAAACAATTATTTTTTGGGAAAAATCCTCGAACAGGTTGATTTTTAATTTAAAAAATATATATTTTAGCGTAAAATGCGATTTTCAAATGTCATTTGTTTTCGAGTAATGACGTCATCGATTTTTTTTTAAATGGCAACATCATATTGTTTTCCTTGATTCTGAAAGATCGTTTAATTCTCTATCAGACAGTACTAAAATTTTGCCCTCTTACATAGGAAAGTTTTCGAGTAAATGATGATTGAATGTTAGAAAACGTAAATTTTATCCATAAAAAAGTAACAATTCTGAGGTATGTAAAATAAAATACAATTGATTAAATTTTATACTTAAATTAAATGTTCGAATTGCCATCCACCAACTTCTTGACTTCTCGAAAACTTTCCTATGTAAGAGGGCAACATTTTAGTACTGTCTGATAGAGAATTAAACGATCTTTCAGAATCAAGGAAAAAAATATGGTGTTGCCATTTAAAGGAAAATGGATGACGTCATTACTCGAAAATAAATGACATTTGAAAATCGCATTTTACGCTAAAATATGTATTTTTTAAATTAAAAATCAACCTGTTCGAGGATTTTTCCCAAAAAATAATTGTTTCGTTTTTATTGAATTTATTCCATACTTTTGGCGCATACTGTATATTGACTTCTGATTTACACACTGTAACATATAAAATTACAATTATAACCCTTATATGAATAGAATGAAGTTTCACTCACTTTGGTGTGGACTTAACTTGACAAATTATATGTGCTATAAATCAAAAAATCAAATTTTTTAGAGCGCACTGTAATTGGTATATTGCCCAAACTACATGCTCTTGCAATTGAAATGTACATATATAAAACGTTCTTGTGTTTCAGTGGTTTAACCATATCTAAAGGTCTAACACAAAGATATATTTAAATGATGTATCTCTTTGTAATGATAATTCTTTCATCGACGGTTTGTGTTGATATTACAAATATGCTAAATGAAACCAACAAGAGGGAAAGTTTTTATAATTAGTCAAATATTTTGACGTGCTCAGACAGGCCTAAAAGACAATAAAAAAAATATTTCGGAATTCTAGCTCGATGTTTAAAAGTGGGACAAACCCCTATTTTTCCTCGGAAATTCGGCACCTATGACAATCTTTTGATTGTTAAGATTACTTAGAATTACCATGCGGTCGTTTTTTACAGCGTTGTCAAATGTAGAAACGACAAAAATAAACACTTTTATTAATAATAACATCTAAGTACTTGATATATAACAGTTAATTCGGTTAGCTGCAGTATTTTGCATTCATCCTTCGTTGCACACTGCCAAAATTACATATTCCGTCAGAATTATCCACTAACATACCTGACATAAATTCCTTTATTTTATAGATACATTGTGGATTATTGTTAATATTGTTGTTACTAATAGTATTAACAAAATTTAACTCCCTAACAACACAAGAAGTTTAAAAATGTATCGGTGTGAAGTACACCTTGCACCAGTGACCTTTGATTTTATAAATAATTTTATGTGCTGGAGGTCCATTAAATAGTCGACATAAAATCCTTTATTTGCTATAAAACGTTTAAAACTAAGAATTACTAAAACTGCTAAAAGTAAACCATAACCTGGAATTTTGCATTGCTAGTTGCATACTCTTCAAACTTCAAAGAATACTTGTTAAAGCTTTAAATATCTCAGAAAAGAATTTTACAGAACACTGCAAACATTTTGGGATGTCATAGTTTAAAATAGTACTACTTATTTCACTTAAACAATAGTCGGTCAGCGATCGAGCAATTTAAGGTGTCAGTTCTTGAATTGATGTGACCCGTCCGCTGTGGGATTGAATCCCACGGTCGGTAGACCATACATCAGCTATATTCGTAAGAGGATCAGCATCCTCTCTGCGAGTATAGTAGGGTGGGAAAATCTTGGCTTGCGTCAATGTGAGACATTGATACCGGTTGGCATTTGACCACCTCCCTAATTAATGAGGTTTTTAATGCAGGTTTCCCTAATTCCCGTCCTGCATGGTGGTTAGGGCCTACCAACGTAAGTCGTTCCTGAATGCAAATGCGGCTTGTTTACTAAAAATATGCCTCCCTCTCTCCCGCACAAGTCTCCGACTTCTGGGCTAATCTTCGTGATTAGAATTAAGTGTAGAGATATTGCTATTATTATATTATTAAACATCGTCAATTATTGCTATTCTTAGTATTAATAGATTCTTCTACAACACAAGTTTAGAAATTTATTGGCGTGAAGTACCTCTTGCACCAGTGGCCTTTGATTTCAAAAATAATATTATGTGCTGAATGTCCTTTAAATAAAGTATATAGCTACAACAGAAATGCAATATTTATTCTTTCAGCTAATGTTAACTAAAAAATTACCATTTCTTATATTTGCAAGACTTTTTTCCGTAGCAATATTTCTTATCTGTTTTTTTAAATCTTGTCTTGTCTTGCAATTTGAGTTATCAAGTCTTGTCTTGGGCAAGACAAGTACTGCCAATACTAATTTCTGTACCAGAAAACAACAAATTTGAGTATTTTACGGCGAAAAATGGGGCAACCGTATGGTGTGTACCTTCTTAATAAAATTTCATATAAGCATCTTTCTCGACAGACGGAAAATAAATTAATTGAAGATATGTGTTTGTATTTCTTTGACCAAATAAATGCTACCTATTCGTGGCTCAAGGTAATAGGTTTTCATTATACAATTTCAAATTTATCACAATATACAAACAAACGATAAGTTTTAAATATCTATTAAACATTCTGATGCAGTACACTGTAAAAAATAATTACAGTTAAAATAGATGGCAATTTATTTACCACTCATTATTGCTGTAATTTTCTTATCGATTGTGACTTTACAAATAAAATGTAAAATTACGTTGCAAATTTGTTTTGTGGTGTCATTTTAGGTTTTGAAATTGAATATTACTTTGTGATTTTACAATACAAAAAGTATTTTTACAATGTAACTTCCACAATTACTTATAAAATTACAAAGTAACTTTACAGGCAGTTGTATAGTTACATTGTAATAATACATTTTATATTATGACTACAATGTATTTTTTTTTATTTATTGTACAGGATGGTCCAATTTGGGCACTTAGGTATAGAAGGTTTCTTCTATTTTCCGAAAGAACAGAAAAAAATAGCCAAGATATTTAGAGCTTAATTTCTGAGAAAAGTTGAATAGCGAGAATCACATTTCGATATTTTGATTTGTTTAAGAACTAGATATTTTTAAATTTTGGTCGTTTTCTGTGGTAACTTTTCTACTTATCATATTAATATTTATACATTGTAAAGACATTTTTTCTCTATGTGTAGTATATAGTGGCTTGAGGAATATTTTTTTTATAACTTCTAGTTCTCCGCTGCTATATGTTTTAATGAAACATCATACGTATGTAACATGGGGCATCATAGAAAGGGCCTAAAATTAAAAAAATACTATATAAAAACTAATCAAGATATCGAAATGAAATTTTCGTTATTCAATTTTTCTCAAAAATATTGCCGTGACATTTGGACTATCTTTTCGGAGAATAAAAGAAACCTCTTAAAAGTGTCGAAACTGACCTAACTCGTACACAGGACATCTTGTTTACAACATTCGAATTCACTAACAGTGCTTTGACATACCTAGATCCCTAAAAAAATCTGAATAGCAATTAATTTATAACTAATAGATTAATATGCCTACATGAGAAAAATTTAAATATCGTAAGGAATTAACGATTGTTACTTACCTTAAGTAACATATCAGGCTTTTCCGTGAGTTTCTCAATAGCATCACTGCATCAGAATGTTATTTCAAAAGAAAAATATACTCATATTAAGTAACCTAAGTAACATGAATGTCAATTGCTTCTAATGTTAACAAATATACATAATAGTAATATTGAATTTTTGATATGATATCCCCAGTGAAGTCAAACATTTTCGAACCAATAGATTTGTTTTCTATATGCTTTTCAGATTTATATACAAAAAATTAAGTACTTTGGAATTTATGACGCATTTAGTTGAAAATAATACTTATTTCTATTACAGCCTCGATGTATACCTTAAAATCAGCAGAATAATCCTTTTTAAATTTATAATTAAAATTTTTGGACAAATTGTGTAAAAAACATTTGTTACACAAAACCGTACTTTTCCTAACTGATTATATAAATAGCTATTTTGTACTCCGATTACGGCTCAGTTAGCTAATTAGTAGTTACAGCTTTATTATATCTTATATCTAAGTGCCCTTTGCTTATTTTTTAGCTTCTAAATACATGTACATACAGGTACTGAAGTAATAAAATTTGGTACCTACACATTTAGGTTATTTATACAAAATAGAACACTTAACTTTATACAAGACATTAAGACAATGTAAAAATATATTCGTAGAACTAAAGTTAACATTTTATAATATTCAAACGAAATCTATGATCTTATACTAACTATTACAAAGCAATATTAATTATATAAATGTGCATAGAGAATAAGTAGATACCCAGAACTTAAATCCATGCTAATCCTCTCCTGTTCATCAAATATGTATAAAATATAATATAATAGAAAATATTATATTTTTATATATTATGTAAGATGAACAAAACAACAATGGGGTACCCAATTTTTGTAGATGCAATGTTTCTTTGTTTCAATAATTATGTATTACATACCTATTAGTTCTTAATCTCATTGAGGTTATGTTTAAACAAGCATTAGACAAAACTATTTATAGGACTCACTTATCACTCTAGATATGTTTATATTGCTAGTCACTACTCACTAAATTAATTGTGTAAGTACCAAGGTCCTAGGTACACGCTGCATTTATCGAAATGAAGCAAGAATAATGAGGCGTCACCACCCAACGCTCTCAACGGTTAAGTTAGGTTAGCGCGTTTTAAACCTTCACATACACATTAGGCATATTTTTACAGTCAATTATATAGCAAATTTGGTATTTTCAGTAATTTTACAGTGTAAAAATGAATTTCACATTGTTAATTGTAAATGTATTACAATATATTCTATAAATGTACAAATTATATTATAATTACATAGGAAGTTTACGGTTTTATTGTATATTGGCAGTTTTCTTGTAAAATTACAAGTGTCAGTGTAATATCATCATTATTTTTAGAATTATTTTAAGACAATTATAAGGATATTCTTACAAAGTAAATTTGTAAAGTTACTGACCTTTTTTTCAGTGTAACCTTTTAACCTTTTCCTCATCACGGAATTCTAATTTTTAAATTATAAAGGATCAATTAACCTTACTGACTTATTTCATAAATTACTAAATTACTTACAACCGATCTGTCGGCAAATGTAAATTAATAACTAATCCCAATCCCTTAACGACTAAGATAGATGATCCTTGTAATTATGAAATTACGTCTAACGGCTCTAAAAAATTAAATTATTAAATCAAACTGTTAATCGATTGTTCAATTGCAGAAGGCTTTTGGAGAACAAATGGCTCAACTGTTTCCTCAACACAGCTTTGTTAAAAATGTAACAGTGGTTAATTAAGTTTTATGTTCTCATGTTTAAATTATGGAATGAAACGCGAAAAATGTGGTATATTTAGGCAAAATACCAAAAAATGCCTTTAGCTGTTGCTAAATACGTGCTATACTTCGGGGCCGTGGAAATTATTCCCGCAATTTAAATAATTAACTTGAGAGAATGCATGCAAGGAAATACTGTATATCACTTAAATTAGTTTCATTTTTTACTTTTTAAAGGATCCCATTTATACATATATCTGGGAAATATCTAGATACAATTTACAATACATAGTGTGTCTAAAATTAAACGTAAATTAAAAGTTTTATCCAATTGTGATATATTAAAATTACTTTATTAACTTTATAACAACTGTAACAAATAATATTTGTATATTATTGTATTTGTATATATACACATTTGTGAATTATTATTTTTTAAACACTCTATTTTTACATCACTGCTATTTGCTTAGGAAACTTTTATTATCAAAATTCACCAACAAAATACATAATTAATCTTTATAATTAATATTGATATTGCAATTCTTTAAAGCAGTGAAGTTGAGACTGGTACCACTACCGACTGAAATTAATACTTGCTCCAAAACGTTAGAAACAATGTTTCTAGCGATTTCATCTTCAGTAGAAGAAACTTGAAACTTATCTTCTTATATTAGATTAATTATTTTAGCTATTACCACCTCAGGTCGCCCATATGTATCAAATAAAGTCCCTTAGTTTAATATTTTTTTTTGAAATTTCAGCTTTATTTTTAATTGACTGCTCTATACATCTTTCCGCAACAGAATCAGAGCGCTATCCACCATATCTTTTTAATAGTGACAAATCAGTACCTGCTTCAGCATATAAAGTCGCCGACGATTTTCGAAAACTGTATCCGGTAAAATTATGTGCATTTTCAATTCCAAGAAATTCTGAAATAAAATCTTTGTGCTTTATTGAAAAATGGTTTCATCAAACCTCGCCGATCTTCTTGAAATTTTGCACATCTCCATAATTTACAATTCTGAACAACTTTTTCAAGTAATATTTTGCTGTATTTTCAGCAAAAAAGGCACTTTACCTGAAACCAAAACAGTTTTTACTCGGTGCACTGAGCATTTCAAATAGGATTATTTCAAAAATGGTTACGCCTACCGACTTCAGCAATGTATACTTTTTTCAAATAAAACAGATAGCAGAATCCATTGTTTCGATAGTCAGATGGATACATTAAGATGCAAAAAAGTTCTGTCATTTAAATGAAACATGATGTGCCACAAGTGGCGTCCTCTACTAGTGACGTCAAAATTAGAAACATGTTTGAATTTTTCGTCCGCCAAAAACCCCCGATTTACAAATTTTATATAAATATTTGGATTTCTTAAGAAGTTATTTACAAATATCGAAAATAAAATTTTAACTTTAACACCCTGTATCTCCGTTAATATTGAGTTTTCGAAAAATTGTTATAGGACCTGTGACCCTAATTCTTTGTGAGGAATCACCTCCTGAAGTCTTGACGCATAATTTCCGGACACCCTGTATAAGTGTCGAAGCCACGAAAATATATTTTTTGTTTTCTTTTATATAGATAAAATGTGAACCTACCTACTTATGTCCACATTTTCGTTAACAGACAACATTCTCTAAAATTGTGATTAATAAAAAACTATATTGATGACGATTTCACAGTTTTTTATTTTTGAGATATATAAGCCATGTATATTTTGCCATTTACATCCCTTGTTTACTTTTTGGTGCACCATTTGCAGAAATTAATGTACTCTTTCTCATAAAGTGACTTGGACTTCTCCGGAATTATTTTGCATAAAGCAGCTTGTGCTTCCAGTAATACATCATCCGGTACACAGTATGATAATATTGTCTGTATCTTATTTCATTACTTCCAGACACTTTTACTTTCAAACAACTCGCGACAAAAAAAATTGAATGTTGACATGAATCACACCTGAATTCAACGAATAATTAGTTGTTATATTGTATCCAACCAATATCTAATACAATCTCACAGATCACTCAGATAACTCATTTGTTCTAAATTAGTTAGTGAGTATAAAATTACATTAAATATTAATAATCTGTCACATTTGGATCAAATATTGTATTCGCCACGTGAGTGGTGGATATGAATTTATTCACTAGAAGAAATTAGCCCTAAACGTTCTTCTCGTAAATAAATATTCATTTAACTAACTTGGTGTACAATTATCTGTAAAAGAAAAAAAATATCCGAACTAATTGAAGGTTTTTATTATTCAAACATTTACAAAAAGTGATGTTCGTATTTTTCATTCCACTTCATAAATGATAAAAATAGTGTAATTATCATAAATGAAAAACTAAAATATTACTGTCTCTAATCATAATAAATTTTAATATGACAAAATCAATATATTTATGTTGTTAATAATTATGGAATTTAGTGGCATACAGAATAGAGAATTGTAACTTTATTGTTTTGAAGTTATCAATGAGAAATTAATTAACTTGAATTTAGTTTTGAATATTTTAATCGAGAAACGATAGAAATTGACATTGTAAATTTAGATACCATTAGGACTCCTATGGAGAATATTCCGCCGCGTTAGCTAGTGCCTATTGGAAACAATATCCAATTTTGTTAAGGGTGCCATATCGGAGTTTTTCATTTTCGAATTCAGTGCATTTTTGTGTTGTGTTGTGTTGTTTTTTTTTTGTCAAATTTTGAAAGAATTTACGAAATAAAACTTCTCACTCTTACTTCAGTAAAATTTTCGTTAACTAAAATTAAGAATGTAATTTTGCATGAATTTATCAATTAATAAATTTTCTAAATTTATAATAAGAGAAATAGCAAAGCATTATTATACAAAACAAAAACACAATTAATCAACAACAACAAATAAGTTAACAAAGTTAATAATAAATGTTTGTTGTTTAGTTTTTTCAGACAAAATTCTTTTTTCCGTTCCCTTAATTTTTAATTAAAGTTTTCTATTTTAGAAATCCAACATGAAATTTGCTACTTGAAGAAACTTAAATAATTTTATTTTAATAGATGGAATCTGCCTACGTAACATAAGAAACACATGACCATCATAATTTTGCAAATAAACTTTCTCTATAGTTATCATTAGACTTTATGCTCGTTTATTATATAACTTGATAAATTAATTATTAATTTCATATTATTCTCTTCATAATTCAAAATTAATTACTGACTACGATGCGTAACGGGGTACAGTTATGAACAACAGACATTTTCGAATTTAACGGTTTAAATAGGTTTAATGTCCGAGCTCTATTTCATAAAAAAACAATAGTAAGGGGGTCATTTAGCATTTATTAGCTAGCTATTTATTATATTTTTTCAAGGATTTTGTAATTTTAGGGCGATCTGAAAAAAATATAATTTTCGGACGCTTCTAAAGTCTTTAAACTAATTTAAGAACTTGAACTCGCGCAAACCGCTATTTGATGCCACTATTACAACTATGGAAAATTAAAATACTGAAGGTTAGCTAGTAGATACACTAAAATAAAACAATCAAACAACGAAGATTTATAATAAAATCAGTTTAATAATTTATCATATACCTATTTATGTAGAATTTATTCTTGATATCTGCGTGTTTGGTTAAGTTTAAATTATTAGGTACATACAGGGTGTCAATTTGAAAACGAACAGCATTTAATATTGCCTAAACTAATGACAGTATCAAAATTTGGCGAAACATGTCAGTTTACATATCAACGGGGCACCTTTTGAGGCATTTGCTATCGTACTACTTTCAACCACCTCACCCCCAGGACACCTACCCCTAAAATTTTAAATGGCAACCCCTATTTCTTTTTTTCCATTTTTAAGTTCCTTATGTAATTCTAGATATTTTTTCGTCACAATTGAGATAGTTGACCTCATGAATGTGTGGAATGTATTTATTTACTAAATTGATATAATGCAACTTTTAAAAGGGATTACATTCACTGACCCGTCATGTCAGTCACGTCCATTCATTTAAAAATATTTGTTGAAAAACTAGTTACCAAATTCTTTCGTTCACTTACATTTCTCCGCTACAAAACACGAAATAATTGAAATTTTTTGGCCGTCTTCAAACCTCGTTGTTTCTTTTTGCTTCATACTGATGTTATTTTGAAGTGATAACTACAGTTCCTTATTTTCTGATTCGTGGTGTTCATTCACTTATAAAATAATATCTACTTCTTCGATTAGTGAAATAAGCTGTAGTAGTTATTCATAAACAATTTTAATAGCTTTCGATTGTCGTATTACTGTTATACCCGTTCCTTATAATGGTTTACACTATTGATGAACGTATAGAAATTATTTTTATTTATGGAGCGGCGGCTAGATTTAATAAAACACATCGGAAAAAAATGTTAGACACAAGTACATCCGAAAACTAGTAGGTAAATTTGGAGAAACTGGTGTTGTTTGCAATCAGAAGAGGAATGGACGAAAATTGCTCAAGAGGTCGCTCAGATTGAGGTTCTTGGACAAGATGCTATGGCTCCCACTACGTTACTTCGTGAAGTTGCACAGCAAAATGGACTGTCGCATGAATCAGTCAGGAAAGCATTGAAGCTTCACAAATTTCACCCATTCAAACTACAAATTACTCAATAATTAGGGGATGATGACCTGGGCAGATGTATACAGTTTTGCGAAATTATGACCAACAGGATTATTCCTCAGTCCGTCTTAATAATATCTATTTCAGTGACGAATGCACTTTTTACTTAAATAGCAAGATCAACAAACAAAACTGCCGTTATTGGAGCGACTTAAATCCTCACATGATTAGAGAAGGGCACACACAATATCCTCAAAAAATAAATGTTTGGGCGGGTATATTAGGTAATACCATCATTGAAAATCTAAGTGGTGATGCCGAAATATTAGACACAGCAATAGAGACTCTTATAATTCATGAGGTGGAAAATCAAAGAGACGCCAATGAAAGTCTTGCTCTAGATGAACATTTGCTGCACTTCCAGCAGGATGGAGCACCTCCGTATTATGTACGCCTAATAAGATAATTAATTGGATAATCATTATCCGGAGCAGTGGATTAGTAGGAAAGGACCCATTGAATGGCCAGCTAGGTCACCAGATCTGACACCTCTCAGATTCTTCCTATGAGGTCACTTGAAATCAGTTGTATTCAAAACTCAACCAGATTCAATTGAACAACTGCAGCAAAGAGTTGTAGAAGAATGTAGGGCTATTTCATCTGAAACTCTTCAACACGTCCGCGAACAGTTTGAATATCGGGTGTACTTGTGCTTAGAAAACAATGGAACTCATTTTGAATAATTAATAAAGTAATTATAAAGGTAACAATTTGAGTATTTCATTACCATAGTTTTAAATGTTGCATTATACCAATTTAGAAAATGAATATATTCCACACACTCATCAGGTCAATTACCTCAATTTTGACAAAAAAAAAATATCTAGAATTACAAAAGGAACTCAAAAATGGCAAAAGAAATAGGGGTTGCCATTTAAAATTTTAGGGGTAGGTGCCTTGGGGGCGAGGGGGTTGAAAGTAGTAAGATAATACATGTCTCAAAAATTGTCCCTGTTGATATGTAAGTTGACGTGTTTCGCCAAATTTTGATACTGTCATTAGTTTAGGCAATATTAAATGCTGTTCGTTTTCAAATTCACACCCTGTATACCTACGTGCCTTTGAATTAAACAATATAATAAGTAGGTATCTTATTAGGGTTTTTAATATTGAGTATATCAATTTTTGGTTTTACAAGGTGGCCCAATAAAAGAAATCAAACTATTAAATTCTAATAAAGCTACTAAATTTAGTATGAAATTTTAATTTGGATAATAATATTTATAAACTAAACATCTACTTAATTATTATTATCTAATTATTAATTGGGGTTTTCTTTTAGTTAGAAAACACTTGTAAATTTCTGTTTTAATTTAAACATAAGCAACACTGCATTGTTCTTGTAGCTTTATCGTGAAGATTTTAGCAGAATAATTTTTTAGACATTATATATTTTTATATAAAATCTTAAATATTTAAAGTCATAAAGAATAAATTTGAAAATTTGTTTTCACATCCAATAACGTATAATTAGTAATCAAATTTTAAATTAGCTAACATTTATAAAGGCTGGTTAATGGATATATAAAAAAACAAAATAAGTGGCTTATTTTGGTCTGGGTACCTACGTAAAACTCTTTTTTTAGAAACCAAAGAATTCTATTTTATTATTACTTTTGTAATCTACATTATTTGAAAAAACGTAGCTGCTTTAACGATTTCTTTTTAGAACTTACCGTTGCATTTTTACACCTCTCATTTCGGCACTTACAAATTGTTGATTAAAATAATTCATCATAATAATTAAATATACCATCGGTAGATTAGATGAATACGCGATTAACCATCCATCATAAATGCTTCATAAGAATTAGGCAAATATCTAGTTTAATTTGAGGTTTGACCATATGATTCTATTCTCATTGTCATTCATATGAGCAATAATCTAGGCTATAACAAAACCGAATCCAGGATAGAGCCCTGCGGAACAAAAAATTAAATTTCGATCGGTTGAATTAGAAAAGCAATACTCCGTATTTTTGTTTCAGCATAGTCATGGTTGTAACATCCTGTATTTTTCATATTCGAGTATTGTAGACCTCTGGCACAATATCAAAAATGGTTTGGTGGCATTAAATCAAATTTAATCTCGATATATCTTCGGGGATTATCCTAATAGAATTAAGTTTACAATACGTGCGGTATAGATCTCCGAATCAACGTAACAGATGACCCTTTTAGCCGGAATAGCCCCGGGGTGGCTTTTAAATTATATAAAGCTGCGAGTCTCAGAGAACCCGGATCGGTATTTATTTTTGAGGTATTAATATGCGCACATTGAAGTACAAAGTTTGATATATGGCCTGCTTAAATCCTCCTGCTGGCATATCGATTGAGACGACCAGTGCCGTAGCAGATTTTCTTTATCGTGCCCTTAAAAACTAATATTGTATTCGATATTGGATTTCTTTAATGAAAATTATACATATTTTATCTGAAATTCTATGACGGAAAATATTTTGCTAATATTAATAGTACAAAGTGTTAAAGTTAAAAAAATAATTCAGTAATGTTCTTATATTTCAGTTATACACACATAAACGTAGATATTGATACACTGAGAAAAACCCTCATTTATATTGTTAAAAAACATAATTACCGTAAATATTTTTTATCTGTTGTAGGTGTTTTAAATACCCACAGGTAAAATTACATTTATACACAAGAAGTAGACTGATAAGCGATTACATCACTTGTGGTCAGTAAAGTATTTTACTGAATTTTAAAATTCACTTCCGATAAGTCATTAGTTTACTTGTAATTATTTTGCAGGTAAATATAATTACTGAGTTATGGCCTAATTATCGTTTTTATTTATGTTAAATGAGTAGGTATGCACTTTAAGGTAAGTACAAAATTTATACTTGTATTATCTAAAGTACAAGTAGCTTACAAGTTAAGCGTAGCAATATAGCATATTCAATTATTACTGCATCGCAGTCAACTGACTTCTAATGTACAGTTCACTTCCTTAATGTGTTAGAAATGCATTTAGTTACAAGTTTTAATAACTGTAGCAACACAGTTCAGGTACTTCAGCAAGAAAGATTACCTGTTCACTTGTGACGGGTTATCAGAAAACTTGATTTAGCTGCTACAATTGAATTATTTGTCTGTCTTCTATCTTATAGAAAATTTTGCTGGGGCAAGTATATTTTTACCTACCACAGGTGAATATTTTCTTAGTATACAATCAGATTTATTGACGTGACAAAATCTAATAAGCTGTAATTTTTGGTGTATCCCATAAAAGGCAGTACCTTGATTTAACAGAATTTATTCAACAAAAAAGAGATACTTGTTTTATTTTTACAAAGTATCTTTATCGAGATATTTACATTTTAAAAAATTCTACGCATGCATATATTTTTTACTTTTTTTTTTATGGTGATTTTCTCGTTATTTAAATATGAAGATTATAAATGTTATGACGGATTATGTTAAACCAAGATTCGTCTTCTATGCGATACGTCAAAAATAAGAACTTATTCGATTTTCTCACATCAAAAAATTTAATTGTACCAACTATTATGCTTATGTGTGAGAAAGGTTAACACATAACCTAAGTTTGGTACTTCTAGATCTGAACAGCGATCTGAATAATTAAAAAATTTAAAGGGTTATCTTTAAAGAGCTCTACCTTCCTTAGGAAGCATTTTTGGATAAGACGATTTATTTCAAGTCACTATGAAATCATTCCTAGAATTTGCTGTTTTCGTTTGTCGCTTTAATTTCCGGACACCTTGTACAAAATCTAAATTAATATTAAATTACGGTTTTTTTAATAATAATTATCAATCTAGGTCCAACATGAATGGTAAACAACAATTCATTCGATAAATAAAGTCTTATTAAAGTAAAAGTATGCAATTCTCTTCTTTTTATGAAAAATTGATTATGTCTTTATTAAAAATTTTGCAAACAGAAGTCGAAAAATGTTGTAATAGAGTAATTAAATGCTTGACTCTTAATTTAAGTACTGTGCTACTAAAAGTGCATTTATAAAAAATGTTTTCTGTATTTGTTTATATTACAATCATTATTTAGGGCCATTTTAAACTATAATGTAAATATAAAATTCGATTTGTGATTTAAAAATGTTAAACTCATAATTCGTTACTCCAATAGGGAAAATAGGAATAAAAAAATTACTAGTATATAATCAAAATAAATCAATAAACTACAACAAACAAAATGTTGAAAATGAAATTAAATGAAAAATATATGAATAATACTAATAAAGCTGAATTAGAAAGTGATGACTTTCTTTGCATGAATTCATGTTGATATGATGAAATAAGTTGTCTCTTATGAAATAATTAATTTTGCTATACGAGTCTAGTAAAGTTTTAATGCCTCATACATGTCACTGTGATTTTTCGGTGTTGAACAAATATATGCCTTTTTCCAGCTAAATGCAAAGGCGGGATGTTGTAAAATAGGATTAAATAAAATATGTAATAGCTCCCAAAAGCTTATGAATAATCTCTTAGAATAAAAAAAGGAATTCCGCATACGCCCATTGTAATAGCGTCTTTAGATAGTATAAAACGAAGGGTACGAAAAACGTGATTCAGAAATATTTTTAATGCATGCATATGTATGTATATGTCACTGGTAACATCGTTCGGATTTCCAATGTTTCACGCAAACAAGGGAATTTATCTGAATATGGTCGAAATAATGTTCGACAAACGATAATTGAACACCAAATGATTCCTGTTTCAGTGTTAACAAGAATTTGTTTATAAATTGAAACTATACTTCTAAATTTTGTTAACCGCAAATTGTAGGAGAGACCCGAGCAGCCAGAACCACTTTATTGTCTAATACCAAATAATACCATAATATTTAAGTTCTGATCACAATACCAAATAATACCATAATATTTAAGTTCTGATCACACCATAAACTATAAGGTCTATGGATCACACTAAAGAAACACATGTAGGTATTTTAGATCAGGAAAATCATTAAAAGATGATAAGTTTCTAACAAATCCCAATAATTTGTAAGCAGTATTAGCCAAGTGATAGATTTTTTGTGCATAATAACTTTTTAATACTATTGCAATGTTTCAAAGTTATGGTGTTGAGGTTATAGTTATGTAAAACAGGATGAGTTTTAAGAAAAAATGAATAAATTTTGTAATTATCAGTATTAATTGGTAGCTGGTTCTATGAACACCATTCCTCAACTAAACCTTTACATTTCTGTAATTTTAAGAAATTATCGTTCGGTTTTCTTAGATTAAATGGACATTTTATTTAGCTGTACGCAAAGTCTGTCAGTCTGATATACCTTTTTAAGAAGAGAATATATTACTGGCTCTTGTTACCCACTAGGTTCTATTTGTTCGGGTCCCCTCCACATACTAAATACTACTCCATATTCCAACAAATTTTAGCATTTATCAAATGCTTAGAAACTGTCTTCAATTGTTGCAAAAAATTGTTAATATCAAACATATGACTCATACTTTAGCCATGGAATAAACACATATTCTCATCATTTTAGAATTATATCTGATTTTGCAGTTTCCAAAACAAAGTTTGCTGGTTGAGAGCATTGTTAAGAGCAGCAACAGTTCTAGAAGTCAAATTTCAGTTTGTAGTCGTTTGTCATTTCCATTTGGTTACATTGTTCCTTGGAAGTTCGGTGGTTTGGTAGCACAGCCGCCACATAAAGGAAATATTCCGAATCTCGGTCCCATGTAAAGTGTATTTTGATGTTTACTTGATAAATTATTATACATATACAGTGTTCGTCAAGATATTACAATATATGTTATTTTCCTAATGTCTTCATATCTTTAACAATAGTAGAGACTTCATAAATTATAATCAGCGGTCAAATGTCATACAAAATGACAATATACCTGGGATATTCGACCTTATGGAAGGATGATCAACAGAATAATATTTATCTTTTTTTGTTCAATTGCCACACCTATATAGAAAAAATCATTAAGCCAGCTTCAGAGAAAGACTTAGTGTTGCCAGCAACACTAAGTCACGTGACTTTCAGCCAATTAAATTGACTGTATTCGTTGTTGAAGTCGAGTGAACTTCAAAATTTCTAACTTCAACTATTCAGAGGAACAACATTTGTACATAACATAACCAACAAAAACAAAACCAACTAAAATCATTATTTCACTAAAATTAAACTAGTGGTGAGAACGTTGCTAGCAACACTACATTGTTCTCTGAAGCAGGCTTTTAGTATCATGTATTCGATTTTAAAATTAGTTTAATTGGATTTAGTAAAACTTAAAAAATAATTCAACAAATGTGAATGTAAATTTACCTTTATTTGCACTAAACAGATGATAACATATAAATGATACGATAAATCAAGCATAGACAAACTCATTTATTAAAGAAAAAACATTCAAACATAAAAGTTTTTTGACCGATGAACGATGAATCAAATGCGGTAATGAAATTCGTAAGTTTTCATGACTGCAGACGTTTCTTCATATTCAACAGATCCCGTAATCAGTGCTTCTCATATCTTTAGCGACTAAATGGGTACCGAGTTTTTATACTAGTCGATGCGAAGGTTGGTTAGTTCAATGTTTAGTTTAACTGGTTCAGGTACGCTCTGGTTCATCTGCTTGTTCTTAAGTAAAGGCATCCAAATATGACTAATCTTCAATCCTTTGTCTCTGTTCATGTTGTTCGGGTATTGTAGAATCTCCAGAGCCTTCCTTGGCGCTAGATTGTAATGCTGGTACGAACCAGCATTCTAGTGTCTTCTAATGAGATTCTGTGTCCATAGTTCACCTTGCATTAACGTTAGGTGATGATCACCATCAACAGAAAGAAATAGATTCACTCCGATCTGTGTTCCTAGCAAATGGATACTCTAAACAAGACATCAATAGAGTTATTAGATCTCCCAATGTGACAGAATCGCAAAAATACTACGCAAAAAAGACGTGCAAACTGCTTCCACACTAACAAATAAGTCGTCAACTCCGCAACTCGAAATATCAATTGAGTCCGTTATAAACTGGAAGTGTACTTGATGCCATGTAGGGATTGTGATAAAGTATCTGTGGGAATATCCAAATGAACTGTAGAAATCAGAAAAAAAGAACAAGAAAAGCACATATGGTTAAACCAGCCTGAAAAACCACCGTTGAGAAACATGTTCGGAAAGAGGGACACAGTATTTCACTAGAAGACACTAGATTACTGGTTCGTACCAATGCGTATTAGAACCTAGCGCGAAGGAAGGGTTTGAAGATTTTACAATACCCAAACAACATGAAGAGGAACGAAGGATGCCTTTACTTAAAAACAAACAAGCGAACAGGAACGTATCTGAACAAGCCATCCGTAACACGCCTGAACCAGTCAACCTAAACATTCAACTAAGCAACCTTTAGGCACCGACTTGTATCTCGGCGGACATCGCGGTAACCATTCAATAGTCGCTGGAGATACGAAGCACTGAATATGCCTTCTGTTATGGCGAAACGTCTGCAGTTAAGCATCGGCCAGGGCAGCATAACATAGAAAGTATACATCATTGAATCAAATAAATGTTTTGTGTAGGTTTTTGGTGGAATAAGTTTATAAAGATAATTTAAAACTTAGGGGAAAAACTATTTTAGAGTAGTTTAGCATAAAACTAAAAATGTCCTTCAATTATATGTGTAGGTGAAGAAATCTTTTAAATGTGTCTATTAACAGACCAAATCCAAATCAGATTCCAGTAACTATTTTTTAATCTAATAATTTAACCGTTCACATTAGCTTCATTTCAACGATACTTGATTTAAATGTAATTATTATGACATAAAGTAGCCTAGGTTGCATATCTTACTTACTACTCACATTATTATAGTTCGATTCACTAAGAAATTGATTTTGACGTATGTCACGTGACTGTTACAGAAGAATAAAGAAACTATACCAAGGAAGCTTGTAAATTAATAGATTGACATTGACTATATACTATACTTTTAATTGTGTTTTTCTTTTGATCGAGTAATATTTATTAATTTATTGAGTATTTCGAATACCTTGTTTAAACAGTCTGCTGTTGGATTATTTAACATTTTAACAGTAATATTTAAGTGCAGAAACAATAGGTAGCAATTCATTGTTATATAGAAGTCTTTCTATCCTTTTGACATACAGCGATTCCTGAGAGAGTTTCCAAAATGTTCCTATCGACATCAAAGAACGTAAAAAGCTCGCTAATCTACAATAAAAAGGAGGTTTCCGAGTTTCTGGTCTTATGTGACATGAATATCTTTACAGCAGAAAAAGAACTATAAACGGAAGTGACCTCTTCAGTGGTTTTTATACAGCGTGTTAACGATAAGAATGGCCAAACGTAATCGATGAAAATGATGGAGATTTGTCATATAACAATTTTTTTATTCAAAACTCAATAAGAGAGTCAATATGATGCAATTTTATATATATTTTTCTTTTTTTTTATACATAACTTAAATACAGGAAAAGATTTAAAGATTATTTGACAATATTTGCGCCGTGATATATTTTTTTTTCAAAATGGACTATTTATCTCAAGAACTTAAAACTCGTCACTCATGAATTTAAAATATACTCCCGTGGCGTAGTTACTGGGTGGACTGTAAATATTCTTTTAAGAAAAAGATTAGTTACGCCACTAAAATTTCAAGATATTTTTAAAAAATCTGATCAATTTTTGATAAAAAAGTGAAATCTCTTAAACTTCACTAGTCGTGAATTCATTGAGAAATTAGCAAATACTGGTAAATTAAGTAAGCCAGATTACTATTTTTCGATGACTTATGTCATAAAATATCATTGGTAGAGAAGTATAATTATTCATCATAATAAATATTTAAAATTGCCACTTTTCATGGTTATGAATAAAAAAATAAGTTAATTAAATAAAATTATAACACCCTTATTAAACTTTTAATGAAATGAGTTGTTAGATAACAAACTCCAATTATTTTCATTATCAGAATATGTCAGTAAAAGTGGCCAAATTTATCGTTACCGCCCTGTATATACTGTGTATCAGTTTTAAAAATACATTTCAAAATCGATAATTGAAAGAGGATAACTTTCTGGCTTATGCCTATAACATTTTCTCTTCAAACGCTTAATTTTTGATATACAGGAGGTTGAAATTTAATTTTTTAACGTTTCAGTAGCATAACTTTTTTTTGGTTTCATATTATATATTGT
Organism: Monochamus alternatus; assembly: GCA_037114965.1. Taxonomy (NCBI): domain Eukaryota; kingdom Metazoa; phylum Arthropoda; class Insecta; order Coleoptera; family Cerambycidae; genus Monochamus; species Monochamus alternatus. Next base: position 24,831,922 of record CM073430.1, read on the forward strand.
TTATTTAGGGTATGGTTAATTTGTTGAAAAGAGCACAATATGATGCAAAAACTTACCCTTTATCAATTGCATAAGTGGAGATATTTTAAAAATCTACGCCTATGGTTATTTGGAATTTTTTTTTATAATCCTCATAACTTTATTGACAAAAAATGTCTCTTCTAAATTTTTGAAATTGTTATTAACTTCCTACAAAATCGAGTTCAAATGATATTTTATTTTTCACAATGCATAATTATGCGTAATGTTATTTACATTTTTTTTATTTAGTTTAGTTTTATTTTTAAGAACAGCCACTCTGCACAAAAAGTAGGCTCTTTACTTTTTTCATTTAAGGGATAATTTACTAGAAAACGTCAATAAATTGTACTATTACCGCAAACACGGAATTCCAGGAAACAACTACTCTGCGGGCTAATGCCTCGACCAGCCTTGAATTACACCTGGAAAACCTATAGCAACAGCTAGTTACTCGTCAGTAGCCCACCAGACATATACCGGTTTCGAGCTTATTAGCTCTCATCAGTATGCCATAGGTGAGGTGACCGACAAACAACTTTAGCTGTTTTAAGTCTGTCTAATCCAACAGTAGGGACCATGAGTAACGTGCAGTAGCAGAGCTACATCTAGTCCATTTGCTACTCCATGCCGGACTGAAAATGTCACAGACGCAAACCGTTTTACATGCAGCAGACAGCATTAAAAGCTGTCGACCTTCCTCACGTTCGCCGAGAAACGATATTTTGCAAACACGGAATCTATGGCATACTGATGACAGCTAATAATCTCAAAATTGGTATATGTTTGGTGGGCTACTGACGAGTTACTCTAGTTGTTGCTATAAGTTTTTCAGGTGTAATTCAATGCTGGTCGGGACATTAGCCCGCAGGGTAGTTGTTTCCTGGAATTCCGAATCTGCAAAATATCGTTTCTCGCTGAACGCGATAAGGGTCGACAGCTTTCAATGGTGTCTACTGCATGTAGAATCCTTCATGTCTGTAACATTTTCAGTCCGGCATGGAGTAGTGAATGGCCGATAGATGTAGTTAGTTCTACACTGTGTACTATTACCATTGGCAATCTCGAAAATACATGAAATAGCTGTGACAATAATTGTAACAAATTGAATGACAGATTAAACCATAAACTGGGTTTACATTAGTGACATGTTTATATGACATTGATATTTAACAAGCTGTATGCTATATGTTGCAAACATATGTGTTGTGTCCACATATAAAGTTAGTCATCATGAATCTTTGTGAAAAAAAATACGCTCCTATTTGCAGCAGCAAGCGTTATTATTTTTGAAGACAGTAAAAAAAGATCTGTCTTTGAACAAGGGACTTCAAGTATCCTATAATTTTGCATTGTCTTTATACAGAGTGCTCGGAATATAAGTGTCGATACTAAAGAAGCTTGTGTATCTGACCAAATCCAACAAAAAAGCTCTTATAACAGAAATATCTAAAACGAATAGTTTTTTTTTATAAATATCAAAAATGCACTTGATAAAACTACCATATTAATCACGATCAAATAAACATTTTGCTACTAAGTACATATAAAAATTGTATTAAAATCAGCTTAGGAGTCCGGCAGATATTTGCAAAAAACAAAATTTTAGGCCCAATTCTAAGGGACTGTAGAGCTCCTAAAAATTAGAATTTGTGAAAACAAAAAAAGTACGAGTCAAACAATGTCTCAAGTTGGCTATATGTGTCCATTTTTCCTAGTATTTCTAAATCAACCCGGAATAAGAAGGCAACATTTTGTTTTAGGCTGGCTACGGCTCTGAAACAACTGTTTATTTTTGCTAAAGTTTGCCTTAATATATCAATCAGCTTAATATCTAATAAATCAAAATAAATTGGTCTTTAATATAATAAATAAATTAAATAAAAATTATCAATTTTTATTTACCCATTTTACTTTTGTCTATAAATCGATATTAAGCCAAGAAAATTAATTTAGGCCATGATAATGGTAAAAATAAATAATTCAGTAGACGTTTTTGTTTTGTTCGGTTAAAAAAGAGAAAAATAATAATTACATTATTCGATGCCTTATTTCTTCTCTTTTAACAGCAGCCTTAGACAATCATATTTTATTTTAACATGCTAACACATGAAAAATAAATATTTTATTAAAAATAAAACTCTTTGTATTTATGTTGAAACGATCCGCGTACAGTTTTTTTATTTTTACATGCATCAAGTAAAACGATTTTACTGTATTTGGAGTCACGTTAAAGTAAATCTTTGTATATCCTGAGACGTGACACAGCCTACTGCTTTTAGACCCTATAGGAAAACAACCCACTCTAACAAAACTAATCTTTTAGTGTGTACGAGAACAGAAAGTAGAGATACATTCTGATTCATCATCATTCTGGCGCTCATCTCGTCCTTATTTTGTTCCATACATTGTGATTACATCCCTTAGCCAGCTCAACCTATTCTAGTTTTCTAAACATGGAAAAATGAGCAACGCAGAATTTACAATCCTTAATTCCGTATTGAGAATTCGAAATGGAGTAATTTATTATTTTCAGAAAGCTGCGCAGATCCTGTTCCTGCGTTATTGATTTAATTTTGAAGGATAAATGAAACACTGATTGTTTTAATATTTCAAATATTTGATATACAGGGTGGATCATAAGCAACCGTGGATTTCTCGATGTGATTTAGCTAAATTTCCTTGTAACAAAAGTTCATACTAACTGACATGCAGGGTGTCAAAGTTCTTTCTGATTCGCATAACTATCGAACACATTTTAATATAGGCACAAAATTTGGCTCTGGGTGGTTTCTTAGGTCGAGAAATTCAAATTTACTAACAGATTATCAGTAACTGGTAGAGGGCGCCACATGCGCCGATTTGTATGATTCTAAAATGTCATAACTTTTTTGTGCCACCATGTACATTTATTATTTCTTCATATTTTTCTTGTAAATTCGGTATATCTTCGGAATGTTGAAAAGAGCAACCGATTCCAAGATATTTGTCTTGGAACTGGACTATACTGCTTTTAAATTCTGCATTCAGGACTACTTTTAACTGTCTTGTTTTTTTAATTTAAAATAATGGGTAAAATAAGATTATTAGTATTCTAAAACATTAGATAGAAAGGCAGATAATAGCTTTTATACTGGTTTTATTTTATTTTAAGTATTCAGCTAATTAAATTCAATTTTCTTACAATCTTCAATCAGGTCACGTATATTTTTTGATAAATAAAATTAAAGAAATAATTCTGTAAACAAAATTGAAATAATTATCTACAAAATAATAATAATTTAGCTATATAGCTAATATAAAATAAATTTTGAATTTTAAAAGGTTATTTAATAATGTCAATAGGTATGGCCACGCATGTGTTTTTCATTAATAATATGCAGGCTAGATAATTTTTAATTTTCGAGGAACATTGATTCTAGTTTTATCTTTAGGACTATTTTTTAACATTCCTAGATATTTGGTTTCAAAAAATATATTTCAATTCATGTACATATAAGAAATGTAGAAAAATTTATTTTAATTAGCTTGACACCATATAAAATATCATTTTTAATATTGAGTAATAGTATTTTAATATTTAGCAATGCAAGCAATAACAACATATTTGTATGTTTGTATAAATTAAATTACAATGCTTTCAATAAATTTATTGTTGTATAACTATCAGAGTTTCACACATCTAATTTGTACCCAATCAAATGACGTTATTTGAAAATAATAATGAAAAAATTAGCTATATTTCTTGGTTATAGAGAAAATTTCACTGAGTACTATTATAACACATATTATATTTTATAGCTAATCAAATAATGTTATTTTTTCAAGTACATTGAAAATTTGAGACTAACTTTTTCTAACCAATTAAAATCTTGTATTTTGTTCTGTTATTGCGATAATTAAAAAAAAAACCAGAAATATTTTTCCTCCTTGGAGTAAGCTACGTGTAACTACACAATTTTTTTTTAACATTTATGTATAGATTATGACATTTTATTATGTTCTACATGTAATTATTTTCAATTAAAAAGTCTAAATGTCACACGTGATCCTCATTTATACCTTAAAATTAATAGATAGTTTGGTGTGGAATTTTTTTGCCAAATATCCCACAAGCTTAAGTTAATAAACGGAAATTTTTCTTCGATATTAATATAACTTCTTCTTAAATTATTAATTACGTGACGACGTCTATCTCAGAAAAAGCATTAATAGTTATTTATGGTATAAGTGCTAAAAGTGTTGCTTGATATTTTGTTGAAGTGAAAGGGTGAAGGATATCGACCGAAAAAGTCCAAAGTATTGACCAAGGAACACATCGACAAAGTTGTTGCAGAAGTGCAGGATTAAACATATCTTATGCAGAAGGTTGCTTTAATTTTTAATGTATTTGTAGTTTATCGTCGTGAACAACTGTCCAACTTGACATTCAATAATATTGAAAATTTAAGAACTTCACTAGTTATGCGTATACCGGACACAGAAATTAATGTATAAATAACTTTCGTTACTACTGGTACATTATATTTGAACTATTATAAAAAATACATAGTCTCTCATCCAATAAATACTAATCATTCAAGAATTTTCGGAAAATAAATGTGCTGCAACTTCAGATGGAATCAACACATTTGGTAAGATGCCTGCCAATATTACTGAATTTCTAAATTTGCCTGATTATCATCTTTATACTGGATATTGCTTTCGACGATCTGCTATACTCTATTTTTAAATTAAGAGGAGCGAATGCCAAGGACAAATTTACACTGCAAAATTTACTGCTATTTAGCATCAGACTATCAAGTATATACTCACTGTAAGTGTACTTACAATAAGTTTTCATGACTTTCAAATGGGGTTATTAAGTACCTATTCAAAATAATGTGCAATGAATAAATATCTCATTCTAGGTTTATTTAACTTTTGCATATATATTTTTACAGTAGATAGGTAGGTACTTCCTACATAACATTGAAAAACTAAATATAAATGTAATAATTTACTACGAACCAAACATACAGGGTGTATCTTAAGAGATGACTTTAATTTCAAGGGGCGATTCCTTGTCATATTTTAAGCAAAAAAGTGCATATGAACATCGGTCCGCAAGTGCTTCGTTACCGAGATACAGGGTGTCAGAGTTGGGAAAATAAATCGCATTTTCTTAAATATCTTTCGACTGATTCGAAATAATTTAATGACGGGGTTTTTTTGGAATGACAAATTCAAAGTTGTGGTCAATTGAGGTGTATTACGTAAAATACGATTTATTTTTCCAACTTTGACACCCTGTATCTCGGTAACGAAGCACTTGAGGACCGATGTTCATATTTCATATGCACTTTTTTGCTTAAAATATGACAATAAATCACCCCTTGAAATTAAAGTCATCACTTAAGATACACCCTGTATATAAATCATTGATTCCAGTTTTCACTTTTAAATAATTTTTTTATTGATTCACATTTTTACAATTAGCATTGGAGTAATCATATAATGGTGTTTTTGTTACTTTTTATTGTTGCACTTCTACGAACTACGTTTATTAAGTTACCGGATAATTGCCAAATAACTGATAACTGGACTTCGTTCATAATATATCTGCAGGTGTTCAAAGTAACAAAATAAGTTTTTATAGTTTATAATATTATTGGTAAAAATGAAGGACAAATTATGTCTTTAACAATTTTCTGAATTATTTGATAAGTCAGTGTCCATATCACTCTCGCTATTATTAATTCATATGATTAAAGGTTCAATGAGATCGTCCATAATTCCCTCAAGTGTTCTCATTTTTTCTTCCTCCTTAATCACATGTTCTACACACTTTTTCCAGTTCATATTTGTAACATTATTAAGAGCTTCTATTAGTAGTTCCCTGACGACTCTCAATTTATATGTTCTATTTTTGCTTGCCACTTCATTCTTCACCTGTGCCCAAATCAATTTTATAGGGTTTATTTCACGATGATATGTTTCATCTAAACAATAAATAGGTCTACCTTCAGATCTAAACTTTTTAATTGGTATCAAGTAGTCAAGTCTCCATCTCACTATATCATCACGTTCTATCAACACACTATTACGACTTCGTTTCAAGTATCTGAAAAAAAAAATGTTTTTATTGCAATTATACTTGCTGAGATATGTATTCAACCTTATTTGAAGGTAATTTGTTTCATAACTTTGTATAATGATGAACGGAACATCTGTGGCAAATCCTGACGACATTTTATTGCGGTTAATATTTTGTCCAAAGTGGGATCTCATTTTTAAAGAAAAAGCTGTGTACTATACGCCTTATGGAATTCTTCATCACTTCATCGAAACATGTAACAATCTCAGGTCGTCGACCACAGTGTTTGCAAGTAGATACCCTTCCAGTAGATTTATACTGTTTTATGGCTCGTCATACTGTTGATTTTGCAACACCTAAAAAAAGTATAATGTGTAATATAGTTCAACAGTAGATAATGTTAATATAAATTTACCTAATGTCATTGCTATTTTGGATACATTTTGGACAGTTTTAAGAATAGGTTCATCATCTAGGCTTTTCTTGTACAAATTCAATATTGCTTGTTTCTCTGCTAGAGATAAATGCCCCAAACTGAGTTGTTTTCGTTTCCTTGAGGGCGACAGCGATGTAATTCCTGCGCCTGCCTTACTTGTGGTCGGCACACTATCATTCATATCCAATGGAAAAAACGAATGACAAACAATGTAATAAGTTGTTTAGTTCTGATAAGAACTGATTTATAAGTGACTGAGGTAATAAATAGATAGAAAAACAGGTAAAAAAACAATGACAATGAACTAATGACAACTAACAAGAAAAATGTCAACATGTAAAATTTATTAGCAGTGCAAAGTAGGTTCGAAATTAACCAATAAGAAACCAATATTTCATATTAAAAACGCTCCTCTTAGTTTAAAAATAGAGTATAGTTTCTAGACAGATTCTGATGTTAGTCTCACTACAATTAAGAGGCAGAGTGGATGGAGAGTTCTAGAAGACTCGTTACAAAACAAGAAGAGTATTAAGTAAATAAATATTTCTTTCATTTAAAATTTCTTATTCGTTTTCTATTTTTGCACCAGTGTTAACATTAAATAACTTTAACACCAGTGTCATAAAATGACGTTCTAGATACTGACAGCATGCGTGAGAAATTATACTTTTACTGACGTTTGTAGAAAAATTTAATTTGTTGAAAGTAAGTAAAATATTACTCTGTTGGGTATGTCTTTTCATTACTAAACTTAATAAACTGTTTCTGTACACTTAGCCTAGGTTTTTTTAAATTCTTGATAATTAAATGTTTGAGATTTCTTTTCCAATAATTATTAATTTCCTTTACCGAAATTAAATATTTTAAATTATTGAGTACAACAAATTCAACAGACGTGACAGCTATAACAAATCAATATTGTTGAGTCTCTGCAAATTTTTCCTATAAAATTTTCTTAACGAATATCATACGTATTTAAATTATTTCGAGAATATTTTTCATAATTACACATTTTTTTTAAAGTTAAATATTTCTGACAATGCAAAATGTTCAACAAATAATTTAATCATTAGTGGCCTGAGAATAAAATCTAATTTATTTATTTGTGGTTAAATAAATTCACAATTTTACTGTAACAAAACTTTTTTCTTAGCGTTGAAATTTCGAATTTATAATAATTCCATTCATTTATTGCTATTACTAATTTAGTAATTAAAATGTAAATTATGTACACGAGTAAAGTTTACTGTTGCAATTTACTTTATTTATGATAGTTCTTATTTTTCGTGCATTTCGGGTATATTCCTGGACATCCACAATTCGTGGTTGGAATAGGGCGTGTGTTATGAAATGAGGAATAGGTTTATATAACGTAATTTATCTGGTGCTAACACCATATACCCGCGCAGTTATGAACCAGCATACTAAATAGATTGCTCGCCTTGTCTATACATTTCAGCTTTGTTTCCTAACAACATTTCAGTGGTACACATATCTAAAGAGGGTTATATGAGAGGGCGTCAGATGTGAGGGATGTTCTTAACCAACTCAGGAAGGAATTTGATGTTACGGTATATGCATGTGGTGTCTATGAGGACAGGTCACGTGAAAATTGTAGGAACTTTTAAAACATTTTTAAAGCATATTTTACAAGAATAATTGTTTATCGTATTTCCGATATGTAGGCCTAACTTTTTTTTATGAAATACCCTGTACATTTTTACGCCATTAGAAGGACCGTCCTGAGTATTTCAAACATATGTTATACATGATATCATTTAAGGTTTTCGAGATATTACATGTTTATTGTTAATATGCAATATCACAATCATATAACTCAAGAAATTTTGTTAAATATTTCAAATGAAAGATATGAAAAACATAAAAAATAGATTTATAAGAACGGTTCACTATGATCTCCTTCTCTTAATTTCAAAGTTGATATCTTTTTACTGAATTTTGCATATCGCTCATTCCTAATTAAAAATGCTTATTCTAAATCCTTAGTTCAAATTGCGAAAATATTAAGGACGCATTAACTGTAAAGATATAAGTTTTAATATAAACTGACCATGGCCTCCTTGATGTCACATCACAGGAAATTTCGTATGACTTATGGCCATTTCCACGGTTTGTTTTAAGCTACGCTTACGCTTTAAGGAACCTTAAAAATACAATTTGCCTTCCACCGTTTACTAAACCCGACATAAAATGTCTTAAACCTTCTTAAATATAAGTCCTCGAAATTCTAGGCTTATCTCTTTTAACGATACTTAAAGGTTCTACATAACCTAATTTAATAATTTGGTTTTATTATTTTTCCTCTGAAAAATAAACAAAAAATAATGAACTATGATGAAAATGATATATTTAATAATGATTTAGATATAAGTATTAAAAATAATAGAGTATGGGTTTCCTCGAAAAGTGTACTAGAGAAGTGACCACTTCCATACGATGGATAACTTTTTTTAGAAGATACCGGCTGTATAAAGAAACAGCTGCACATTTTGACCTTAATCGAAGAAGATCTTGAATTTCCAAGTAATATGTAAGCTCTTAAAAAGAATCACTGATAAAATTACAAAAAAATACATTTATTTTTAATCTTTAGTAATAATTCTGTATCACCAATAAAACGGACTTTCTTTTTTTTTTTTTGTTTTCAAAAAACTTTTTTAATGATTCTGCTGTTCTGTGAATATTATTTGGCGACAGTGAGTTAAATTCACCTGCTATCATTTTTCTTGTACAGACATTATCGGTTTTTTATTCTCCACCGTACTTTTATAATTTGCTATTATGTTAATTAGTAATACTTTTTCTTCATTACTAAAATTTGGCAATCGTGTTTTTTTGGGAATTATTTTCATTAAAAAACATTTTTCTTTGGTCGCTCTTCATCGCCCTATACCACGTATCACGCCATTTTTTGACACGGTGAAATATTTTTTATTAGGCGCTCTATGTTGTATTCGTACACAATGGCATAATGCACTACTTCCATTTAACACCTACAAATGACATATTAACTCTTCTAAACCTATGTATTGCATTGCCCGATAATGGAAATCGTATACATATACAGTATGCGCCAAAAGTATGGAATAAATTCAATAAAAACGAAACAATTATTTTTTGGGAAAAATCGTCGAACAGGTCGATTTTTAATTTAAAAAATACATATTTTAGCGTAAAATGCGATTTTCAAATGTCATTTGGTTTCGAGTAATGACGTTATCTATTTTTTTTAAATGGCAGCACCATATTTTTTTCCTTGATTCTGAAAGATCGTTTAATTCTCTATCAGACAGTACTAAAATTTTGCCCTCTTACATAGGAAAGTTTTCGAGTAAATGACGATTGAATGTTAGAAAACGTAAATTTTATCCATAAAAAAGTAACAAATGTTCGAATTGTCATCCACCAACTTCTTGACAATGCGCAAGTCTGTGAAGAAAGTCTTCTTGCACATTATGAATGATTTCTGGGGTAACTCTGCGTATTTCGTCCCGAATTTGATTTTGAAGTTCTTCTAAATTACGTGGTTTATTAATGTACACTTTTGACTTTTAGTATCCCCATAAAAAATAGTCAAGAGATGTAAGATCTGGCGATCTTGCAGGTCATTCTGTCGGTCCGCGTCTGCCGATCCACCTCCCAGGAAAACAGTTGTCCAAAAAATTTCGTACAGGGCGCGCATAGTGCGGAGGTGCACCGTCTTGCTGAAACCATATGGTATCGTCAGGAATGTCAGGATCATTATCGTTAGGAGAAATTACTGCAAGGGCTGGAACAAGGTCATTTTCTAGAAACTCTAAATATCTTTGTCCTGTAAGGGTTCCTTCAAAGAAGAAAGGCCCTACTATTCCAGCCCACACATTTAATTTCTGAGGGTGTTGGGTATGTGTCTCTGTCATCCAATGAGGATTTTCCCGACTCCAATATCTGCAAGTTTGACGGTTTACTGTACCATTCAGACAAAATGTGGCCTCATCTGAAAAAAGTATTTGCCGGTGTAAATTTCTATTTCCTTGACATAAATCCTTTAGAATTTCGCAAAAGTGTAAGTGCCGATCGGGATCATCTTCATTGAGTTCCTGCACAAGTTGAATTTTGTAGGGATGATATTTTTCCTTCCTCAAGATACGTAACACTGTGCTTTGACTAGTGTCATTGTTTAATGCAACCAATCGTGAAGAATTATGAGGATTATTCACCATACTTATCAAAATGTTCTGTTTCTGATTTTCATTAATGCTTGGACGTCCAGGTTTTGGAATATTTACAACATTGCCAGTTTCTCTAAATTTAGACTCTACCTTACTGACTGTTGATTGGCTGATAGGGCGATCTGGATATTTTTCATTAAATAAATCGCAAACTTCCTACTGAGTTCTAGTCATATTCCCGCATCCGATAAGAATTAAAATTTCAATTCTTTGAGTAACAGTTAAATGTGCCATAATACTTTAAATTGAATAATAATTTCTATGTCGCTTACAATACTTATTAGAAAGTCGGTGTAACAATGACAGTTTGCAAAGATTTTCACCTACGTGATCCATAAAAGAACTATGGAATTCGAAAAACTTGATAACGTTTTTGCTTTATTTTAATTGATTTACGTTTCCTAACATTCAATCGTCATTTACTCGAAAACTTTCCTATGTAAGAGGGCAAAATTTTAGTACTGTCTGATAGAGAATTAAATGATCTTTCAGAATCAAGGAAAAAAATATGGTGTTGCCATTTAAAAAAAATTGATGAGGTCATTACTCGAAAACAAATGACATTTGAAAATCGCATTTTACGCTAAAATATGTATTTTTTAAATTAAATATCGACCTGTTCGAGGATTTTTCCCAAAAAATAATTGTTTCGTTTTTATTGAATTTATTCCATACTTTTGGCGCATACTGTATAAAGCACACTGCTGTATTTAGATATACACGTGCGAATGTCGTCTGACTCATAGGTCTTTACTGTGGCGGCGACCGTTTTATGGAGGCGTAGCCAGACTAAATTTTTAAATATTATTTTAAGCTTATTTTTCCACAAAATTGTCTAGGATAAACGCCATTTTGATTAAAATAAGACATTCTTTAATTTGCTCGTATTTGGAAAAATCATGTAATTCTCCCCACCGATAACTATTTTGGGAACCCTGGTACTATTTACAGCCTCCACTTGAAAACAAATTATAAATTTTACATAAACTTGCGATGAGATCTAAATAAATTCAAGGACTGTTCACCACTTACTGGAGATCTTGTTTCCCGCTAAGTAATAAAATAAGTGTTCCGTGTTACAAAAAAGTAAACAAAACGCCAGCGGTGTGCTAAACAAGCCCCTGCAACCTCAATTTTTATAAATTGTAGTGCTCAGTTATCTCGACATTTTATCAAACATAACGAACAGGACTGATACGATCAACGTAGGGACCCCGGCATATTTTCGTACTTAACGAATGTAACGGGCCATTGGAAAAAATAATATAGGAAGCCCACGTCGTGGATTTCAGCGTTGTGTGCGATCCCAGCTTTTTTATTTTTTTTGGGGTCACGATTACCTTAAATAATTACTCATCAGCTGCAATACTAATGCCAATTTTCGCGTTTTGAGTATAAAAACCCGTCCATAAAACCGTTTTCCAGTTCCCCTATGGCCCGAATCTCTCTTTAAATAAGTAAATGTACGAAATTGAGAGTTAAAATTGGGGGAGGTCGTACGATGTAAAAAAATGTATATCTGGGATGATGGAATATGAAACAGGCTCTTTTTTTAAGTAATCGGATCCGGATAATACTTACTGCTCAACGACTAAAACGTATTTTTTTAAGAGACATATATAATGCAATGGTTTCCAAAACTCACTTTTGGTTCAAACGTGTTTAAACGTGGATTTTGTTTAAACCTGTGTGTGTACGTTTATTCAGATATTATTAAAAACTTACCTAAGAAATGCTCTTTCAGTTCTTAGGTTAGTTTCTTGATCTACAAATTAGGGAAATTAATCTTAACACGTTTAAATATGCAGGGAGCGCGCATTCGCTAAAACAGGACAGCCGTTCAGTATGTAATAATAATGGTTTAAGAAAGAAGATATTTGCACTTTACACTTTAACTGAGATTGGAACATATAGTTTGACAGTTGATCTACATTTACGGTTGCTATGGAAACTAAGAACAACTGTTTTCTCATGGCATACCAAGCTATTTAATACAAACATTGCTTTTCCTTTTTACGCCGTAACTTTGAATTAGCTTTTAAGATTTGAGCAATTGAAATAAATATTTAGCTTTCTGAATCCTCCGATATTTTAATAACTTCAATATTTTCTAAAGGTTGCGTTCTTGTTAGCCAATGTGTTCTTAAATCATTTTTATTACGTACTAAACGGCTGTCCTCTGTTTTGGCGAATGCGCTTCTGCATACTTAAACGTGTAAAGATTAATTTCCCTAATTTTTAGAATGCTTATCAATAAACTTTTCCTAAGAACTGAATAAGCATTGCTTAGATAAGTTTTTAATAATATCTGAATAAACCTACACACAAATGTTTATAAAAAGTCTACGTTTAAATTTTACTATTCGCTTTTACAAAGTAGAAAAACCATTTTTTACTGTATTAGAAAGGTATTTTAAGCTAATATAAATCAAATATCCTATTATTCTTATCAATGAAGTCATATGTATGTTCTGATACCAAACATCTAGTGCTAATGAACAATTCCACAGACAAAGCTCTATTCAATAATTATCTAAAGAAATTAATCTAATTTACTAACCTGCTTTAATGAAACAAACACTGTATAAATATCTAACTTCACTTTTTACTGCGAACACGACAATTCAACCACAATAGATGAGATCTGACCTATTTCTGCATTTTTAGGATTGCTTCTTCAAATGGCCTCCTTTAAATTGAATCAAATATCTAACTATAAAAATTATAATTATTTGAAGTTAAATATCGACAATGACAAAAAGTGACAGCCTGTCAATGAATTAAATATGATAATGCCTACTTGAATAATGTTCACTTTTATGTAAAAGTTTTTATATATTTTTAGGTATTAATAATATTGTGTGAAACTAACTACTCAGTCAGTAAAACCATGTTTATGAAGTTCTAGGTAAGTAACGAAGCCCCTTTAGATTTTATTTGTTAAATAATTTAAATAATCCATTCATTCTTAATAAAAAAAGTATAGAAATATTTGTTATAAAAATGTTTGTTTTCGCTTCAATAATTGTAGAAAAGCACGGTTAAAATAAAAAATTAATTCTATCACTTCCTAAAATTATCGTAACGATTTGCAAGACATCCTGTATACTTAATATGAGATAAAGTTATGTTTGTATAAAGAATTGTTCTGATTTATTTAGATAATATGAGGTAACAATTGTTATTCTCAAAATAAAATTATGTTCTTTTTATTTCAACTTCTAAGCAACTTATTTCAGACAATATTAAATAGTTTTAAAAAAAGTATATATTAATATTTCAAACACTTTCGAAAGAAAAGTGTTTAATTAAGTATAAGAATGCTTGGATATTAAGAATATATATATATATATATATATATATATATATATATATATGTAAATATTTATATCAAAATATACTTTATTACTGAAAACAATACATATACACTTGAATGAAGTTAAAGATTTGAAGTATATTATTATATAAATATAGATTTCATTCCGTGTGTACCAATTTCTTGATCAATTTATTGTCAAATAACTAATGATGTAAGTATTTCATAATTACAGTACATCAAAAGTATTACAGTGCTGCCAAGGTTGAAAACCGAGTTATCAGATATCTATATGAACATGAGATTTGAGGTGTTTCAGTATTTTACATTTAATTACCTATTAATATTCCGAGCATTCATGGTATTATGTTAATGTTATGCCGTTTATGCCAGAAGTTTATTAAAGCTATAAATCACTTACCACTGTACAGCTCGTAATATCCGGATAATAACGTTATTACTGTTTCAATCAAATTTTATTTGGGTAATTCTCAATCACTGAAGACACAGCATCATAGCATTTTATGATCATCAGGCTGAATTCTCTTGTTATCATTCAAAGTTGTTGATTGTGAATAACAACAACTGAATAATGAAATGTGTACCACCTTCGCAATAATAATGGCAGTCCCTCGAATGAGTTTTTGAACTAATAAAAGTTTTGAATTGAAATTTCATTAGGTCTATTGATGAGTTGAAACAACTAATAGCTAATGCTGAAAGTAGATTTCATCACCATTCAGTGCAGGAATGAGAGAAACCTCATTAATTAGGGGGATGGTCAAACGCCAACCGTTATCAATCTGTCACATTGATCTTAGCCAACGTTTTACCATTCTACCATACCCGCAGGCAATCCTCTCCACAAACAGACCTGATCTATGGTATACCGGTGAGTGGCAAACACGATTCAAGTACTGACGCCTTAAACTGCTGTGTTATTGACCGATCCATATCGCTATCAATAAAAAATAAATAAATCGTTAAATTCGTTTTAAATAGTATTGTTGCAATAGATTTTACATACTGTAAATTGTAAGGATCTGATATTTTCCGGTAAACCATAACATATTAATAATTATATCAATTAATATAATTCTATTTATTAAAGCAACTTTAAGAAGTTGGCAACAACGAAGAGTTCGTTTTTATTTAATTCTCTAGGGAGAAATATAAAAAAATAATCTAAATAATTTATTTATATTCAGGAAATATCAGTTAACATTCCTCTAATAATATGTAATTAACTCATTACTAAATAAATGTAAAGTTGAATAGTGAAATAATATATAACGCTACTAGCATGATAAAAATGTTTTAACTGGTGGACAGAAGGATATGACTGGCAAGTAATAAACTTGCGTGTATTGTTATATATTTTATTCGTTATTCATTTGTAAATATGTTACATAGATAATCAAATTTGTATTACAAAAAATTCTCAATAATTCGTCATAAGCTTTAGAAGCGCTACCGTGACTACGTATGTTGTTTATTTCACTGTTTATTTATTTTGATGAAAACGAATGTGGCCGAACCAATTATTAAGGAAGTCACCAGCGCAGCTTCAAAATCTGGCAGAAAAAATTGCGTGATTGGAGTAACAGAAGATATTCTGTTGGTTTACATGAATCTGATGTTAGATTCAGTCCGAATATATTACAAAATAGACTGTGCTAAAAAGTTGTTTAGAAATCAGTGAAAATGTTCAAGTCATGTTAAAATTATATCGTAAAATGTGATATTTGTAGATTTCTAAAGGTAATTACATTTTTTAAACGAAATAATGGCCAAAAAGGCCAAGCTTTTAACTAAAGAAGAAAAACAATATGGACATCCAGCGAAATTGCAACGAGGTCTTTCGATGATTCCATCAATATCAAGTCCTCCGTCCTACTTCAGCAGTCTCTGCACCTGTGAATGATTCAATATCAACTATTCATCGTTCAAATTTTGTATTATCGGAAATAGCAGTTGTGCCATGATTTTTAACATAGGTATATAATACAAATAAAAATAATTATCTTATGTAAATGACATAAACTTGTAAAATTGACAGTTAACCGGCAAACAATTTACAAATTAGTAACTTGTAAAAATAAACTTTCTTGATTACTATGGTGTAATAATAGAACGAACTGTTCTCGAGTGACATCGATTTCAAAATTTTATAACAAGGCATGTTAAGTTTTCGTCATTTTTTGATTTATTTTACATGCACTGAAATTTTGAATTCTAATTTTAGACACACCTTGTACAGTGTCCCATAACTAATGGGTGAGGAGATCTTTTAAAAGACACTAGTTACACAAAATGGACTGCATAAATGTTTGCAGATTGTTTTTACCTTTATATATCAGCTTTGACCGATTGATCTTAAAATGTAAGAAGAAACATTTGAACAGGGATTAAAAATTACTTAATAAAAATGTGCGATTATTACGCTAGCGTGAAACTTACTACTTACTATAATTTTATGTTGTTAGTGACTGGTTCATGACAAGTTGTGGATTGACTGTAACGTAACCTTGTTCGCTTGGGCAATTATTTTTGACGTTTTTGGCAGTAATAGCTTTATTGTGCATAAGTATATTATGTCCAACAGTTGTTTCTTATCGAAAATATAGAACATGGCTTATATTTATTTAGCAATACATTTTATAAATGTCGCTTCCAATATAAACTCTCAAATTTATTCAACATATATCTTAATTTTAGGATTATAAATGTTTTAATTACTTTGTTATTAGAGGTTAGGATTATTTTTGGTTTTATATTTTTATTGTTAAAAATAGTGAAGTTATAAGAGAATAAGAATAGATAAAAATGTGAAAGATTCTGCTTATGAAACTATAAGTGATTGATCTTAAAATGTAAGAAGAAACATTTGTAAATAAAAGAGGTGTGCTTCATTCCCGATATCTTAATTCGATTTAGAAATATTTGGAAATATGATAAAATATATTAGGCAATCGGAATAAGTGCTAAAAATGGTCAGCATACTTTCTAACTGTTGCATGGCTGTTATAATTTACCTGAATGAATGAATTGAATGAAGTACGCCATTTTTATTTATAAATATTTCTTCTTTCACAATTTAAGGGCTCCGTATTCTTGAAAAATAGTGTTTTCTGCAAATTCAACTAATTTTGAATAGTTGAACTGAACAATATAGAGCTTAGCAAATAACAAGAATTTATCTGATGCCACTTGCGAATATTCAAAGATACCGAAGTAAAACGAATAGGTATAGGTATAATGACAGAAAGAGGTCGAGCCAACAAATATTTAGGTACAGAAATATTTCAAAACACGTACTTTTTTAAATTTAACTGTAGATGTAAATATTTTTATAACATAAATTTAAATTTACATAGTTCTGCATAAAAGACTGTTTATAAGTACAGGTATATGAGAATAATGGTTAAAATGTGGGGTTGAATAGCAAAATAATGTGTCTCTTATAAAGGTTTTCTAAAAATTATTATTTTATTTGAGAAGAATTTAAATAGTAAAAGTGAATAAACAAAACATCAAGAATTTTATTTTTGATAATACTTTTGTTTCACGTGTTTTATTTTTCGAGATTTCTCTACCTAACAACACCACAAATTTGATCATTTTATGGCGAGAAATACAGCGACCTTAAGGTTAAGGACTGTTCAGAGTGGGAGCAACGAGCGCCGCGTCGCGTTAGCGTTGCGACGAGCGGCGCGTTGGTATTTCAGAGAGGGAGCGTTGCAGCGCGTCTGCGACGCGTCGAATATTCGACAATACAATATATTTTCAATTTATAAAATGGCTCCAACAAGAGCAGTTCGAGCAGTTCGTTTGTTTTTGTTACTAGACATGCCATATCATTTTGGCCGATTAAACAAAAAAGTCGAAATTCACCCCATAAATAGGGAAAGGCATTTGTTTGGTGAACCATTTATACTATAAATTGAGAATGTATCCAGACCGATTTTGGAACTACCTGAGAATGTCCATCCGAACTTTTGATTACTTACTTACTTATCAATATTTCGGCAACGTCTCCCTCTATTGGACTCATTTTCACGACTGGTCGCTGCTACGACGCTCCAAAAAATCAATTCGATTTGTTTTCGTCGCTGTCGCTAGAAGGTATCGCAACGCGACGCCGCGCTGATCGCTCTCACTCTGTATGCTTGAATTTGGTAACACTAGGTTGTTTAACTGTCGACACGCTGCTCGTCGCAACGCTAACACTCGTCGCTCCCGCTTTGAACAGGACTTTAAGCGGTGGAAAGCCTTCGCGGTAAAAAAAATCTGCAAGAATTTACGCATACCATATTGTATAACTAGCGCCCTCTAACAAATTTCTTAAACTAAATATAAAACCGAAATTGTTACCCTCCAAAACATGACTCCACCGAATTTGACTAATATCTGCTCAACTGTTTTCGAGTTATTGCCAATTTTCGGTAAATTTGGTTTAATTGAATCACCCCGTACCTCTTTAATCGTAAATATTTTATCATAAGAAGTTAAGTTTAGTTATGGGACATCCTGTACAAATGTCTGATAGTTTATGATGTTTTAAGTTTAGTTTGTCACATTGCGTTGATAAAAACTTGCAATAAAACAATGATTCAACTAATACTCCCACGCAGTGGGTACGCACATTTGTGAAATTACTATGATTCACGGATTCGACGAAGCGTCGTGCTACCAAATGAGCTGGACTTAAAAGTTCTATTTACATTCTTCTATTAAACCAACCCCATCGGCCTCCGTAAATACCCGCTATAAACCCTTAATCTATCAGAATCGCATGTCCACGATTGTGTTGTGAAACTTCAATTGACACACGAAATTTCGCGCGAATAACCCGGCGACCAATCGGGGACGGCGTAGTGGGTGCGCGCGCACCCCCCGCTCGTAGCCGACGTCACACTATGAAGATCAATAACCAGGCAGCGAAATCAAGTTGGCGGTTACGAGAACGTTGATTTAGTTAATGTGTGATAAAAATGGCAAGGGCTGCTTTTTTACTAGAAAGGTAAATTAAATGAATGGTCGATTTCGATTGTTGAGTGATTGGTGTTGTGGTTTTCGGGATTGGCGCCCTATTTGTGTGTTAAATCGGGCGATTGTCCGCGTTGCCCAGCGCCGACTTATGCCGGATAGTATGAGTGTGGCTTTCCTTTAGGACGATTTATTTATCGGGTTAAAGGTTACCGGACAAATTTATGTACTTTTTGTTCTAGGTCGTCTCATTTATAGGTTAAGATGAGGGAAGGGTTTTTAATACGGATATGATATAAAAATCGGCAAAATCGCTGTTTAAATCGAGTACCAATAGGAATTAAAAATTACTGAATAAAAATGTGCGATTATTACGTTAGCGTGAAAGTTACTACTTACTATAATTTTATGTTGTTAGTGACTCGTTCACGACAAGTTGTGGATGGACTGTAGTAACCTTGTTCGCCTGGGCAATTATTCTTGACGTTTTTGGCAGTAATAGCTTTATTGTGCATAAGTACATGTCCAACAGTTGCTTCTTATCGAAAATATAGAACATGGTTTATATTTATTTAACATTTTATATATGTCGCTTGCAATATAAACTCTCAAATTTAGGCAACATATATCTTAATTTTAAGGTTATAAATGTTTTAATTACTTTGTTATTAGAGGTTAGGATTATTTTTGGTTTTATATTTTGATGGTTAAAAATAGTGAAGTTATAGGTAAGAATAGATAAAAATGTGAAAGATGAAGATTCTGTTTGTGAAACTATAAATTTTGTTGATGTGTGGTTTAGATTTGTGATAAGCAACAATAGTTTTAGAAATTCAACAGCAACTCGAATTTAATGTTCAAACCAGCGCATTCGCCATTTGTTCGACTATTACTAAAAAAAATTGGTTGGTTACAGTTATGACATTGTTATTATATAAGTTTTGTTATAAATAATACGATTTTTTTATTGGGTTATAGGTTACCGAACAAATTTATGTACTTTTTGTTTTATGTCGTCTCATTTAGAGGTTAAAATGCGGGATGGGTTTTTAATACGGATCTGATATGAAAATCGGGCAAATCGCTGTTTGAATCGAGTTGTACCAGCGGGGATTAAAAATTACTGAATAAAAATGTGCGATTATTACGCTAGCGTGAAACTTACTACTTACTATAATTTTATGTTGTTAGTGACTGGTTCATGACAAGTTGTGGATTGACTGTAACGTAACCTTGTTCGCTTGGGCAATTATTTTTGACGTTTTTGGCAGTAATAGCTTTATTGTGCATAAGTACATGTCCAACAGTTGTTTCTTATCGAAAATATAGAACATGGCTTATATTTATTTAACAATACATTTTATAAATGTCGCTTCCAATATAAACTCTCAAATTTAGGCAACATATATCTTAATTTTAGGATTATAAATGTTTTAATTACTTTGTTATTAGGGGTTATGATTATTTTTGGTTTTATATTTTTATTGTTAAAAATAGTGAAGTTATAAGAGAATAAGAATAGATAAAAATGTGAAAGATTCTGCTTATGAAACTATAAATTTTATTAATATGTGCTTTAGATTTGTGATAAGCAACAATAATTTTGGAAATTCAACAACATCGTCTCGAATTTAATGTTCAAACCTGCGCATTAAGGTATTAAGCTAATAATAAAATTCATTAACTTTTTTGCTGTGCATACAAAAAAATCTCGTCTACATAAGCAATAAGAAACGTGGTGTCACAAGTACCTACCAGAAAAAAATAAAAACAAGTTTAAGAAAAAAATCTATTGAACAAAAAATTCTGAAAACTATAGATACGAGGTATCACATCTTAACCATCGATATCTATATAAAATAATAATTAACAGGGTATCCTGAATTGAAGGGACTAAGCTTTAACAAGTGAACCTTTCAAAATAAGAAAATATTGTATAAATAAAATATAAATATGGGTGGCAGTTTGTCAAAAATTTTGCAAAAAAAAAATATTTTTTTAATAAATGACCTTAATTAATTGTATTACTAAATGCTGCTTTTTTGGGAAAAATCTTAAAAAAAATATTTACAGTCCTATAATTGGAGGGTTCCACCCCTTTCTTCCCTCCAACTATTTTTCAACGTACGCCTATTGTCTTAAACTTGATCATTCATTTAATAGTAAACCTTTATGTTTCATTTTTTATTTAAAGCTCAGTTTTTAGATGTTTTACATTTTTTTAAGTCAATGTATTATTTTACTAATAAAAGCTTTGTTGTCTTTCATTTGAACACTTTTATACTGATTTGCGACAAAAGTTATTGACGTTGACTAGGAAAATGTAAAATATCTAAAAAATTCCAAGAGACATAAAAGTTTGCAAATCAAAATCAAATTAATGAAATTCAAGGCCATAGACGTACATGGAAAGGCAATCCCCCCCCGATTATAGGGCTCTAAATAGTTTTCTTTCAAGATTTTTTCCAAAAAAGCAGTATTTGAAAAAAAATTTGTGCCAATTTTCAAAGCTTTATTATTATAATAATTAGTCAATAATTAAAAAATAAAATTTTAAAAAATTTTTGTTGACATTTTGTATTTCGGGAGTAAGGGTTTTCCGATCCATATTTATATGAACTTATCCTCTTATTTTTAAAAGTTCTTTAAATTTGTCAAGAAAACTACCCTCAATTTTTTGTATACACTTATGCAACACCCTGTACAACAAATACAATACAATACATCTTTAGAAACACATGCAAAAGTTTAATGCCAAAGACATTAAGCTCTGCAGATCAAATTTCCAAGGTTTCGTACTCATATTTCTATTGAGCACCATTGTAATATATTTGTTGTAAAATTTTTCATTCAGATATCAGCCACTCTCGATGCTGTATAAAATTGATAGCTCTGTGATATAATTTACACTGCTTTGAATCTAGAATATATTTTAATTGCTTTACTTTATGAACTGAATTCGAAATATCCAACAACTAAACTAACTAAATAATATTGTAAAATATTATCATATGGAACTTTGTTTCATGCTCTTGCAGTAATTTAGGTACTTCTCTTGCTATTATTTTCCACTTTAGCAAAATATGGATACGCTTATTCATTTTTCAGGCGATCAATGCGACTGACACGATTTACGTAAAAAATGGGGCGGAGGGCTTTTGTTCGTTAGAAATTTCGGTTATTCGCAACCCCTTTTAATCGCATAAAATTATTTTTGTAAATGACAGATCTTTTGTCCGCATGTGTCAGTACTTTTTTATATATTCGCGTACGGTTTCGGCAAAAATAATGTACAGTGCTCATTTTTCTTTATGGTTTTGGAGAACTGATATTTGAATCGGTTTTTCTATTAGACAACTTTCCTAAAGAATTATCAGACGTGTATATACAGAGTTTATGGTAACACAATAACTTGTAAAAATGAGAGATTATTTTTATCGTTCAAATTTAGAAATATTTTCTTAGCACTACTATTTCGTGATACCAATTCAGTTTAAATAATATATTTTATTTTGTTTATAATCTACTAAATAAAAAACATATTATTGTTTAATTTTGACACGCAGTAATCGGAACAAAATTTCTACTAACGCTCACAGTATACTAATCAAATTAGTACGGAATCTTAAACAATTTATGAATGATTACGTCTGGCACTTTTTAAATACCCCCACTTTAGAAAAAGTCGCCAAGAATATGGCGGATCCCACAGAACATACAGACACGGATCCATGGATGATTTATGAATAAATTACTTTGGGTAACTTTCAAATACCACCCCTCTAGATAAAAATAGCCAATAATATGGCCGCAGATCATTAGACGAAAAATATGGCGATCTTATGGCGTAAACATAACCAGTTGTTTAGTAGTTTTAATAAGTTTAATTTTTAATCAACTGTTGTAAACCAGTATAGAGTTTATATCATGTAAGTTTTTTTTATCACGGAAAGGTTATATTTTTTCTTAATTTAGGTTTCTAGCAGATATAATTTGAATTTAATTATAAAACCGATATGGATGTTATAGTCTAGATATGTACGTTTACTTATTTTATTTTCTGTAAGCAGATTTTAAAACTTAAGGTTAGTGTCATTTTTACTAATTACATTTTTTTAAGAAAGTACGAAATGAAATTAAAATCAAAAACCCCCGTCACTTTACTGGGTGTGTTTTTTCGTATTTTGATTAAATCCTTTGCTTCCTTCCGTATTTTAGTTCTTCTTTCGGATTTTCCTAATTAAGCTATCCCATATCTAACTTGGTCTCCCTCTCTTCTTTTTGGCCACAACTTTCAGCTTCCAAATTCTCCTCGTCGATCTCCTGCTCAGAGCGGGTTGTAGAAAGCAGAGTTACCAGTTTTTTACCACACATTTATTTCCTCTCATAGTTTATTTGTTGGGCAATAGTTTCACTAATAAATAATCACTAATAAAAAAACACGTACGAGATAACTCAACACGACATACAATGCTGGAATATAAGTATCACACAGAAATTGTAGTAATAAGTGTCAGTCGCCAACAAAATCGCAGATTTTTGGAAGATGTGGGAAGTCTAAGTTTCCCTACTGATTTGATTATACTGTGCTAACGCCAGTGGCGTAATTATGTGGGTTTGTTAGCTTTTGAATCCCCTAAATTTCATAACGTTGCCTAATATGAAAATTTCCTTGCTATTTAAAACACTCTTAGATATACAAGGTGTTTAAAAAGCCATGACAATATTATTAGGGCTGATAGAACATTGCAAAATAAGTGGGGTTAGCTTAATAAACGTATGTTATAACGCCACTCAGTTTTGAGATACAGGACGCGTAAGATAATTTTACACAGTCAAATTTTGGATGTATTTTTTTTAATGAGCAACAGATTTGATTAAAATTTGATCCAGGTACGTTTCTGGTGGTGCTGAACACGCTGATGTTATTAGTTTTTTGGTACAAAGTAAAGGGCGCTAGTTGCTAGCATTTTCGGTGACATTTTATTCTATAACTTTTTTTAGGTTGGATTTTTTCCTCTCTAAGCCTTGTTATATAAAATTTTATTTTACACAAAAAAAGTTAAAAATGCACCGTTTGAGGAAAATGCAAAAAACTGTAATAAAGTCAACCAGGTGATAGTATAGTCGCGGCAATAATTCAGGCGACATACGTCATACGAACAAATGAATAATTCATTATATTTTTATTAAAATATTGGAGAAACTGTAACTGAGAATAATGAAACTATATACTACACTAAATGCTTGCATTATATATTGCACTAAATTGCAAACATATTATTTTTAACGCGACCAAATATCAAAAATTATTTTGTCGCAGAAATGGAAACACATTGTTCCTTATGTGAAACAAATATAGTAAGACCACCTTTTTGTGTAAAATGAAATTTTACAGAATACAAGGCTTAGAATGGAATAAACCTAAGTTAAAAAATGTTAGAGAATAAAATGTCACCGGAAATACTAACAACTAGCGCCCTCTACTTGTACAAAAAAATTAATAACACCAGCGTGTTCAGCACTACTAAAAAAAGACTAAAAATGATTAAAAATTAGAAATACTTAGTATGATATATTTCATTCAGTGATTCGTAAGATAATCATACAAGTGATTTTTTATTCTACAATCTTGCAATATAGAAATCCACATCCGTTAAACACACAAAATCCAAAATTTCATAAAATTTTCTTTATCTTTACTTTACTAAGAAATCTTGAAATTAGTGATATAGGAAAAATTATTTTAGTTTCATTATTTAAGAGAATTTGGATTTTAATGAAAAGTGAAATTTTGTAAACAAAGCGTAAAAAAGACAGTTTTTGTTATCAACTTAATATTTTCAATTTTTTTAATATTTCTAAATTATCGAACCATGAAAGAATACACTAAAATTTTGTAAACTAGTAGTTAAAATAAACGTAAAAAAGCTGTAGAAAGTGCAATTTATTAAAATAAATCGTATAAAGTTAGGTACTCAAATAAAAGATAAAAATTGTTATACTATTGACAATTAGATACTTCTGCACTCCATTTCAAAGTAAATTTTGCATTTTGTTGTAATAAATTTATTTGAGGGTTTTTAAATATTTGCAAGCTTTTTTACTGTATTATAAATGTATTAAGTAAAAAATATTACAAAACCTAATAATAAAGAATATATGGGTAGATATTGTGGGTGTAATTCAACGCTGGTCGGGGCTTTAGTCCGCAGAGCAGTTAGTTTCACACAATATTGTTAATACTTAAAAATAGACAGGGTGTTCCTGAATAATGGTCAAATATTTTACTAGTGTACTATTTTTTTCCGCCATTTTGAGACTCGAATATCTCAACAGGAAGGACCCAAATTGAAAAATTTCATATGAAGATTCCCCCCTTAAATGGCTTGTGGAATACACTGGTAAAATATTTGACCATCATTCTGGAACACCCTGTATAAAAAAACGATTTGCAAGCTTGTTAAGGGTCACTGTTACAGATTTTCACGTTTTGCCATATTTCAAAGAATAACATTATTAAAATGGCAGTTCATTAACTACCTAATCATTTTTATTTTCATTTTGATCATTTGTGTGTACAAATTGTAATAATGACAGTATGACATTGTATGTATATATTCCTTCATTTAAAACTGAGGCCTGTT
Source organism: Monochamus alternatus (assembly GCA_037114965.1). Taxonomy (NCBI): domain Eukaryota; kingdom Metazoa; phylum Arthropoda; class Insecta; order Coleoptera; family Cerambycidae; genus Monochamus; species Monochamus alternatus. The sequence continues at coordinate 24,857,636 of CM073430.1, forward strand.
ATTTCTATTCTTCAGGGAATGAGATTGATAATTATTAATTAATTTGATTTTAAACTATATACTATATTTATGTACACACATTAGATGTACTCTAATTCTGTTTATTGACGAAATCACAAACGCTAATTATTCCATTAATGAGAGTATAAAGTTTACTCATCATTAAATAGTTTTTTAATCGCAGTGGGAAATTATCTCATACACGCAGTAACGCGTAGGATTATAATATATAGACGGTTTTGACAAACATAATTAATTATGTTTAAATCTAGCAGTTAATTGTAATCAGGCAATTTATACGGTCCCAAATCTCCCGCTATACGTCTACATTGCAGATACGAAGCGTATGCTCATGTTATATTAAATATACAATCAAAATAATATCGCTGCTCTACAGGATGTTCCAATTTCATTATAACTGCGAGGTAACTCAGAAACAACAAGGATGGAAGGATGCGCTTTGCACAACGCTGGACTACGTTTTAGAAAAAGTTAAGATGTTGAAATTTAAATTTGTATAGACCTCTTCGTTTTTGCGATACAGGACGAAAATTAAAAAAACTACTTTTGAGATATTCTTCGTATCTCAGAGAATAGCTGAGATATCGGAACGGTGAAAATCGCTTCTGATAGATCTTTTTGCTTAGAGTTCAGTAGCGTAATTTCTCTACAGGATGTCCCTTTTAAAATATGACCTAAATATACAATTATTTGAATGGCACACTCTGTATACTTTTATACAATTCAATAGCATTCTTTTTTTGCTACATAAATAACAGTTGCTATTTTATACTTTGAAAATTGTCAAAATTAATAAAACTGATATGGTGCATAGTTGCCCCTTTTCATATAATTATAAAAAATTGGTTGATGAACTCTGCTTTGTTTTTTAAAGAAAAATATATACAAAATAAATAGTTGTTTAAACAATTACATGTTAAATAATCGATATTTTTATGCTATATTTAGGGAATCTTATGCCGTATAATTAATAATACTAAATACCTTTTGTATTGTCACCATATCTTGGTTACTATTAGAAATACAGTTTTGTGTACAACTGATACAAGTTCTCTAGAAAAAAATCATAAACTTTATAATGATTTGAAAAATGAAGGAAAAGTAATACGTTTATCTGTATACAAAAATTGTTCACAAAATTCCGTTGAGAAATTTGAATAAAAAATATTTCGCTATATGCAAAATTTCTTGAAGTTATTTATGATCTGAACCTCCTATGAAGTTTTAAAATTACAAATGTAGAAAAGGAATAATTTTAGTTTGGCCAAATACGAGACATGAAAAGTGCTAAAATTGAATACACAAACGATCTAGCAAATTTGTTTATGAAAATACTTGTATTGGCGTACTAATATAAAAACTAAATGTAGGAATATTATATCCAATTTTCTTAAATTATTATTACTGTTTTTTTTCAAAGGCAGGTGTGTGTTTCAGAAACGGTACATTTTCTAACCGAAGTTTATATGTATACATATAACAATATCTGTCTAATTATCATCTATATTTTTAAACTCCTTTGATTGTTTATCATTTATCTTGACTATATATTCACCATCTTTATACATATATTCATTAAGTATCATTCTTCTGCTTATTGCTCATATTTCTAAATATTCTTCTCTTTTTTCAAATTACTTTTTCATTCTCTAATTATTAATATTATTTATTATAACTTGTATGATTTTTCTAGATCTAAAACCGTATTTCATCACACTCTTTTTTTAACATCTTGTATAACATGGGTCCTAATCTCAACCATTTTCGAGAACAAAATTATCAAAATATCCAGTTTGATGTGCAGAAGTTCTGTTAACTTAATAATCTTTCGATAATTTTCTGCATAGAATATAATAAAATTCAATGTTTATTATCTCTGTTTAGTTAGAATAATTTATTTCTTAATTAATAAAATTCGATGAAGTTGAAGTCGCACAATATGACAGGGAGGCTGAATAGCATTTGCATACTTAAGAAAAAATTATTTTACTGCTACTACTCTATTGAAATTATGACAGTTAAACCTCTAACACCCTGTATATTTGTATATTGTTTACGTAATTCATATATGTACATAAAACTAAATGTATTTAATTTTGTTAAACTTCGTTCGTTTTTTAATATTTGAAAGTGTGTGTCGGAAACCGTCCAAGAATGTTCTTCTAATGATTGATGATGGTTTATCCTCCTGTATGTAAAGATTTATATTTTCTGAATTTCGATCAAAATTTGAAGCTGGTTGTTTAATAAAAACTAAAAACAGATAGAATTGTTATTTTTAACTCAACGTTTAATTTACATAATATTAATTAAAGTTATAGACTTCCACTTCCGAGAATGCACTACTTGAGTGACCTCTGCAGAGCGCATGCAACGAACATAAAGAATGGGAAGGGTTATTATTATTCATTCATTAAAGTTCCCGCTATGACGAAATTGTACCGAACATTAACACATTAAAATTTATGAGGCTTGTATGAAACACACGCACGGGGCTGAGCTGCAAATCGATTGAGGTGATCTTTACAGTTCCTCTATTCCAGTGGCGTACGGCAAGATTACGTATAAATTACAGTGACCCTAAATTCGAACTTCAAGAGATGAATTTACTAGTAGTTTTATTTTTATTCTTAATTATAGTTGTGAAACCAAAACAATGCTGCAATATCAATAAAATATCATGATATACTTTCTGAAATCTGTGTAAATTGTGCTAATTTCTGTCTGAAATGCTAAATTTATATCAGAATTATTTATATTTTGAAAATTCAAAAATGTGGAGATTGTAAAAATATAGCCAAGTTTTATTTAAAACCACATAACTTACATTTAAAAATCTCATTTGATATGTTTAGTCGTTTTTCGAAAAGTTATATAATTTTCTAAAAGAAATAGTTTGCAGGAAACCGTTTTTCCTAAAGTTAGAAAAAAACAAATTATCGTGGTGATTCAACATTCCCACTGTAATGTACAGGGTGATTTTTTTATCATGGGAAAAGCATTTTTCTCGGATTTCGTTTGGGTCAACTAATACTCGAAATTGGGATAGTTAACCAAGTTATAATTAAACGACACTGGGCTCTGCGACGGTGCATTTTTGTTTCTTAGAAGGATAATTTTCTTATTACAGATAATAAGTAATATTTTTAGTTAAAACAATATTTATTAATGCCATTTTCTTTTATCTTTAACCGTTTAAAAGTTATAGACTAAAGTCCTAAACTACGCCTTTTAAATATATCACATATAATTTTTTTCTTGGTTATTTTTAATTTTATAAGACCAGATTGGCCTTGGAAAAACAAATTTTGTTTATATTGATGCACGGTCTGCTAAATCACATTGCCTTTGTAATACTTGTTTGTCGATTCACCTGAATTTCAATATAGAATTCTATACCGTACTGTGGCGACCCCAATGTTAGTTTTTGGAAACACACAGATCAGGCCAAAAATGTCAAAATTTAACATTTGATATTGACGTTGTAGTAGCTTACCTTTTAATAATAATATATATATATATATATTTTAATAATAATAATATATATATATATATATATATATATATATATATATATATATATATATATATATATATATATATATATATATATATATATCTAATTTAGTTTATTTAAAATATATGTATTTCATATTTACTAATTTAAACCTTACATTTAACAGATATTTGAAAATTGTCAAAATGTTTAGAAAACGTCAAATTACTGACAAACAATTATTGCCAACTATTACACTGTACTGTAGAGTGTTATCACGCGCGGTGAGTCACTGCAAATTGGCAATCAAAAAGACTAGATATAGCATGGCTGCTGCGATTTGGCAGACGATGGTTGATGTTTGCCATCTGCTTTCAAATTTAGTTTATACAAAAAACATTTTGTTAGTGTATCACAGAATAATTCTGTTGAGTTAATATTGAACATTTAGTAAAATAAACTGTAAATTTTATTTATTTTAAATCTGTTTGTTGTGTTTTATTGATTATTGTTTTTGTGTTATTTAATAAACAATTACTTAAATTTAACATAACTACTCATTATTACAGTTACAGAATATTTCACTATTTTTGTTGTTTTGTTGTGAAATTTGTTAGCAGGTAGCAAATATTAACATGAGTTTATTTTTCCAAGATCTTATAAAATTTAAAATAACGGTAAAAATATGCAATGTATTTAAATACCCATATAACTTTTGAACGGTTAAAAACACAAGAAAGTTTGATTAATATAAATTGTTTCAAAAAATACCTTTCAATATCTGTATTAAAAAAGCTATGCTTTTGCTGAGTAGGAAATAAATCCAGTGTCGTTTATGGGCACCGAATTCTTGAAATAATGTTTTCTGCAAATACAAATAACTTCAGCCGTTTATGAACTAAATAATATAGAGCTTAACAGATGATAGGAATGTCATTGGATGCTACCTGGGAATATTCAAAGGTACCGAAGTAGAACGGATATATAACGACAGAATGTGGTCTAACCAACAAACTTTTAGGTACAGAAATCTTTCAAAATAGGTATTTTTTCAAATTTACCAGTAAATGTAAATATTACTATAACATAAATTTATTTATAAATATAAGAAAATAACTGTTAAAGTGTGGATTTAAAATAGAAAAATAATGTGTGTCTTACAAACGCTTTTTAAAAGTTATTATTTTATTTCAGGATAATTTCAGTAGTAAAAGTGGATAAACAAAACATCAAGATATTACTTTTATTCTATGTGCTTTTTTTCGTGATTTCTGTACGTAAAAATACCACATAATTGATAATGCTAGGACAAGAAATACGGCAAACTTAAATACTCGTATAATTTAGTTATCTATCCCAATTTTGAGTATCAGTTGATCCCTACTAAACGCTTTTTACAGAATTCAATTTGCTTTCGTTGTTTTCGAGACAAACGCATTTCCCATGACAAACATCACCCGGTACATTGTACATCAATAATTAAAATAAGTTATCATCTGCCTCTACCTAAACTGTCTGAATAAAAATGAAACCGCAAGTGGCACAAACGTGGCGTGAAACTTAAGTTGGCGTAAATCGTGTTAGTTCAAATTTTATTAGGTTCTTTTCCGTGTTCTACCAATTAGGAATACGTACTCGAGTAAATGAGTTTTGACGTAAATCCCTACTTACATCGTTTCAAGCGACTTACACTCCAGCGATTTATTCTGCGCCTACTACTGTTAATATTCAGGGCAATTTTTAACGGAGCATTGTTTGTGATACAGATATACCGACGATAGATATTACTTTTTTAGTAGTTAATAAAGTTTGATATTTTATTGGCGTGTAGGTATGCTTTAGAAAATGTAAACAATACCTTTCAAAATGGTTCCGCTGTTATCTTGCAGTCGTGATAAGCAGTTTTAAACTTCATTGTGTTTTATTTTTGTTTTACTATAGACAATTATGGTCGCCGTATTTCCCGCCGTAAAATGATCAAATTTGTGGTGTTTTTTAGATTCTGAAATCTCGAAAAATAATATACCTACAGCAAAAGTAATAACAAACATAAAATTATTGATGTTTTGTTTATACACTGCTATTTAAATTCTCCTCAAATAATATAATATTTTTTGAAATGCATTTGTATGACACACATTATTTTGCTATTCTAACATCACATTTAAACAATTATTTTCATATACTTATCAACAAAAGTAGACAATCCTATATACAGAACTATGTAAGTTTATGTTATAACATTATTTACATCTACAGTTGCATTTAAAAAAATGCGTATTTTGGAACATCTCTGTACCTAAAAATTTGTTGGTTAGACCGCTTTCTGTCGTTAAATATTCTTTTTACTTCGATACCTTTGAATATTCGCAGGTGGCATGGGATAACATTGCTGGTATTTGCTAAACTCTATATTATTCAGTTCTTAAATTTCTAAAGTTACTTGTATTTGTAGAAAACACTATTTCAAGGATATGGAGCTCTGAACACAAATTTAAATAGACTATTTTCAGTTAAAACTGTTCTATTTCTTAAGACTTTTTTGCAAAATGCATCACTTCCTGAGAGTAAAGTCTAAAAACTATGATAGTGGAGATCCTTCGGACATAATATATTTTTTATTAGGTACCTAATTTAATTTTGAAGATAACCAAAATTGCATTAACACAATAATTGATATCCCACAGCATCGCAAATATAGAAAATAACACATTCACAATTGGCTTGACTATTTTGACAACATTGCTTTGTAAAACTGAATATGCCTCGACCAACATTTATATTATACTGAGAAACCTACAGAAAACAGTCAATGTCATTCGTCAGCGGCCCACCGGACATAACGGTTTCGAGCTTATTAGCTCTCATCAGAATGATAAGGTGACCACCGATAGAGGTGGCCTCTAAGGTCCAGCATGGAGTAGGTAAGACTATTAGATATAGCTTTGCTTTGCTGTACATTTCACGTACAGAGGGTCCATTCTGGCGCTTATTTGCCGAGCTAATAAACTCAAAACCGGTATATGTCTGCTGGGCCGCTGATTTTGGCTGTTTGCTATACATTCAATGCAATACTGGTCGAGACATGTTCCATTTTACAAATATCGTTATAATCGAAATGCGATAGAGGTCAAGAGCTTTCAATGGTACCTACAGAATGGTAGGATGCTTCTTACTTTGTGGTCTCTTAGATCCAGCATAGAATGGCTACTATATCTAACATTGCTTTGTTCTTGTTCGTAAATTGAATAATATGAGCCAGTATTAGAAAAGTGATCACTTTTTGTGATTTTTATTTAACTTTAAATATATTTTTCTAGTATATAAAAATTACATAGGGATATATGTACTAAAACTCAATTAAGAGGAAAATTTTCAGCGGCAAACAGTAAACAGGAATTCATATAATTGAATGTTTTTTGTTTAATTTTGCTATTATTAACATGAAAGATTCTACATATAGATTGATCATTTGAGAAGTGCTGAAAAATTTGAGCTAACTGATTGACTTCTCCAATTTTTACTGGTGAGATGAACCATATCATGAAAATAAATGAAGATCCATGAAAATTTTGATTGTGAATTTGTATATTAACGCCGTTTGTATCTAGTTTTTAGTTGATATTTTATGTGTAAATCTCTGCAAACCATCTCCAAATAAGCATATTCTGAAAAAAAAAAAATGATTAATAAAATTTTCGTTTTAAGTTCATTGTTTCGTGATACTAAGTACTTTAGTTCTATTACTTATGTAGATTGTGATGGAGATATTACATTAAGGAAACGAAATAGTTTTTTTTAATTCTATTTTGACATTATTTCTTCATTCAAATTATGTGAAGAAGAAATGTTCATATTCTTATTTCAATAATTTCAAGGAAAGTTCCGAATACACAAAAATTTTTTTGAAATTTGGAATTTAGGGCCTTCAAAGGATATGAAACATTGCTACATCAGATTTACAATAAAAAATTTTTGGAAAAAACAGCAACAAATTTAATATACGTGACAAGCCACATTGTTTGATAGGCTAATCGGCAATATAAAATATTTGAGTTTTGAACATTTTTATAATAAAATTGGTTATATTTCGGAAACCTTAAGATTTTTCAAGTGTAGAATAATATACTGGGTGTTCCATTTGAAAAAATCAAGTTTGGTGACTTAATAAATTACCTCCTTATTTTCGATGTTTCTCAGACATTATGCTATCATTTCTGAATTATTATTGTTGCAAAAATTTAAATTTTTTTCTTAAAACTCGAAAACAACTGGATTTGGGTACTTACGATTGTATACAAAATTGGCCTAAATTTTGAAGAAGAATCCAAATATGCAATGATATACAGGGTTTTCCATTTGATATGGGAGTGAGTGGCAGATTCGTGATTTCTTTATAAAAAGTAGTTCCTACTGACATAGGTGAGCTAGGTAATTAAACTTAACTAAAACTAAGGTAAACTAAGATATGCCCTATCTTCAAAAAAGGCGATACAAATTTGGTTGAGAACTACATACCTTGAGTAAATTCGGCTTTGGTAATTTTGAGTAAGTTCTTTGAAGTTATTTTTCACAATATACTGCACTTTCATGTAAATCATAAATTTCATGGTGCCAACATGGATTCTTGGCCGGTAGATCTACTTTAACTAATCTTGTTTGTATTACTGATTTTATTTCTAACAGCAGGGGACAGATTGACGTGGCTTACATAGATACGCCAAAGGCTTTTCGTAAATTGTCTAATTTCGGATGTTTATGAATTTCTTAAAATTGTTTGAATATTACCTTTCTAATAGGTTTCTATGCGTACAATATCGTGGTTTTACTTCAACTGAAATCATTGCTACACCTGGGGTACCACAGGGTTCAGTTCTTGGACATCTATTGTTCAATATGTTTATTAATGATATGTGTGACTGTCTTCGAGTCAATGTTCGTTTATATGCAGATGATTTCATACGGTACACATCTGTTTCATTTTCAGATGATTGTATTTTACTTCAAAATGATTTAGTTAATGAATAGTGCCTTCGAAACAGGTTGCCTTTGACTATTTTTAAATGTTTCATTATGACACACAAGAAAAATTAATTCTATTAATTACATTTACAACACTGGTTCTGAGACTGTCGTTAGTTGCACTAAATTTAAAGATAACGCTAAATTAATCTTTGTTCCTCATATTAATAATATTATATCTCTTGCAAACGAAAATCTTTGTTTCATTATAAGAACCTCAGGTTTGTCATGTCATTTTACACAATGCGTTTGTCAGGTCAAAAAGTGAGTATGCGACTACTATTTGGACTATATATGTTACTGATTTTCAACATCTGGAACCAGTTCACAGGAGATTTGTTAAAAATATATCTTTCAGATTTGACAATGTTTACTCTGCCAAAGACATTCCTGACCTATTGAGGAAATTCAATTTAAACATCTCGACGCACTTATTTTTCACTATTATTTTTGTTTAAATTGCTTAATTACATTGATTGTTCTGATATTCTTATTCATATAGCATTTAATATACATTCTATTCTCGCTTCTATAATTATTATTTATCAACGCCACAATAATATAGGGATGTTATGAAACATTAGCCAAATTATTGTGTCTAATTCATAGGCAGTATCAGGTTCTTAGTGATTAAATTATGTGTTTTAGGTCACTGATTGTATCTGTTTATGTAATTCGGTTTCTTTTTTGTATGTTTATTTCTTTGCGGTCCTGCCCTATAATTAGAATTGTTATTAGGGCACTGTATTTTTTAAATAAATAAATAATTTACAGAATCATCCTGTATACACTTTTCAATATACTGTATAGAATTACAAAAAGTAACATTTAAAATTATTCGTGAACCATACAAATCTGTAAAATGAAATGAGTAGCTACTCGACTAAAAATATTCTTTCAACTGTACCCAACACAAATATGTAACATATTTTTGTAACGTATTAATCAATTAGCGCCACTTGTTGCTGAGATTGTGTTATCCGTTTACGCTATGAAAAATGGGGTATATTAATTTTAAACAACTTTTGTTTTACCATTCATAAATTCCATTTTGAATGAAATTTTGCACTTCAAATGAACACTTTGGTAAACAACAATCGCTGAGCACACCTCGCGTGTGACCATAAATTTTATTCATACTCGTAAAGTGGAACGCGTGTAAAAAATATAGGTGTGTTAACCGAACGGTTTATTTAATACACTTTACTCAATGAATTTACGGAAAGGTTTAAAAGTCTCTTGCATTATTCTTTGTTTTTACAGCTCATTCGGACGATGACATTTAAAAATATGTAGCTATTTATTAAATTAGTTTTTTGTTTTAGTTGCTATGACATCACTTATTATTTCGGTACAGCGTGTTAAAAAACTGCGAAAAATAGTTATTTACTTAAATCGGGAAGTGATAGTTTTCCGCACGCTGATTGCAGTTCACCAATCGAGTGCGGAAAAGACAGTTCCCACACGTGTTAGGTACAATATTTTTCCTATGATCATGTCAATTTTAATCAGATGAAACAGTTTAGTCTAATTACCAATTTATAACAGTAAGAAGTATGTATTTAAACTAATAGAATACAGTATGCGCCAAAAGTATGGAATAAATTCAATAAAAACGAAACAATTATTTTTTGTAAAAAATCCTCGAACAGGTCGATTTTTAATTTAAAAAATACATAGTTTAGCCTAAAATGCGATTTTCAAATGTCATTTGTTTTCGAGTAATGACGTCATCGATTTTTATTTTAAATGGCAAGACCATATTTTTTTCCTTGATTCTGAAAGATTGTTTAATTCTCTATCAGACAGTACTAAAATTTTGCCCTCTTACATAGGAAAGTTTTCGAGTAAATGACGATTGAATGTTAGAAAACGTAAATTTTATCCATAAAAAAGTAACAAATGTTCGAATTGTCATCCACCAACTTCTTGACAATGCGCAAGTTTGTGAAGAAATTCTTCTTGCACATTATGAATAATTTCTGGGGTAACTCTGCGTATTTCGTCCCGAATGCGATTTTGAAGTTCTTCTAAATTACGTGGTTTATTAATGTACACTTTTGACTTCAAGTATCCCCATAAAAATAGTCAAGAGGTGTAAGATCTGGCGATCTTGCAGGGCATTCTATCGGTCCGCGTCTGCCGATCCACCTCCCAGGAAAACAGTGTCCAAAAAATCTCGTACAGGGCGCGCATAGTGCGGAGGTGCACCGTCTTGCTGAAACCATATGGTATCGTTAGGAATGTCAAGGTCATTATCGTTAGGAAAAATTACTGCAAGGGCTGGAACAAGGTCATTTTCTAGAAACTCTAAATATCTTTGTCCTGTATGAGGATTTTCCCGACTCCAGTATCTGCAAGTTTGACGGTTTACTGTACCATTCAGACAAAATGTGGTCTCATCTGAAAAAAGTATTTGCCGGTGTAAATTTCTATCGGGATCATCTTCATTGAGTTCCTGCACAAGTTGAATTTTGTAGGGATGATATTTTTCCTTCCTCAAGATACGTAGCACTGTGCTCTGACTAGTGTCATTGTTTAATGCAACCAACCGTGAAGAATTATGAGGATTATCCACCATACTTATCAAAATGTTCTGTTTCTGATTTTCATTAACGCTTGTACGTTCAGGTTTTGGAATATTTACAACATTGCCAGTTTCTCTAAATTTAGACTCCACCTTACTGACTGTTGATTGGCTGATAGGGCGATCTGGATATTTTTCATTAAATAAATCGCAGACTTCCTGCTGAGTTCTAGTCATATTCCCACATCCGATAAGAATTAAAATTTCAATTCTTTGAGTAACAATTAAATGTGCCATAATACTTTAAATTGAATAATAATTTCTATGTCGCTTTCAATACTTATTAGAAAGTCGGTGTGACAATGACACTTTGCAAAGATTTTCACCTACGTGATCCATAAAAGAACTATGGAATTCGAAAAACTAAACTTGATAATGTTTATGCTTTATTTTAATTGATTTACGTTTTCCAACATTCAATCGTTATTTACTCGAAAACTTTCCTATGTAAGAGGGCAAAATTTTAGTACTGTCTGATAGAGAATTAAACGATCTTTCAGAATCAAGGAAAAAAATATGGTGTTGCCATTTAAAAAGAAATCGATACCGTCATTACTCGAAAACAAATGACATTTGAAGATTGCATTTTACGCTAAAATATGTATTTTTTAAATTAAAAATCGACCTGTAAGAGGATTTTTCCCAAAAAATAATTGTTTCGTTTTTATTGAATTTATTCCATACTTGATTTTGCAGGAATTGATGCAATACTTGCATCATTAGTGACCTCTCTGATATCTCTGTCGGAATGTCATTGAGAGACTCGTCACTCATTTTGGGTAGGTAGTTTACGACGAAGAAAAATGAAAAATAAATCAAACTAATAGAGGTGCTTTTAGACGGTCAGTTCAGGTTTACGTTCAGTTTCAGTTCAGTTGTCAGTTATCTCTATGTCTAAACACAAAAAAAATTACGACTAAACTGAAACTGATACGGAGCTGTGGCTCGATGAGTTTGCCAACAGTTTGTGTATCAGTTATCAGTTAAACTGATGTGTAAACAAACCTGACCGTTCATGTCTCAGTATTCGGACTAGCCTGGTCAGACGTATATTTCGCGTAATGTCACAACACGACTTCCTAACAGAGTTTATTGAGCTTTATGAAAAACACCCATGCATGTGAAAAAAAAGGACCCGCAGTACCATAACAACCACAAAAGAGAGAGAACAAGGTTTTGTTGAAGAAATACAAAGAACATGATGAAAATGCGACTTTAAAAACAGTTAAAGCAAAAATTAATAGCCTGCGTTCAGCTTATAATAAAGAAGTTAAAAAAGTTCAGGAGTCGGATAAAAGTGGAGCCGGAAATGGCGAAGTATACAAACCATCTTTGTGGTACTATAACTTGTTTCGGTTTCTTAATGACCAACAAGATGTTCGTCACGGCATCAACACTATGGATGATGATGATGAGGATCCAGAAGATACAGTAAGTAATTAATACATTAATAAATTCATTGTTTATTTTTTATTGGTTTGTATATTTACATCTGTTAGAACAAAATCAGAAAAAAAGTTTACCACATTATGCCATATCCATATCCTGTGCAAACAACTTCATCTTGCCAGTCAACCCAACCTTCATTTACAAAATATTGCTAAGGCCAAAGCTAACGCAATTAGGCATTCTTCATCCATGGCGACTGCACTGAGCACGAAAACTCAATTGATTGTCTAAATACAGCGTTATTTTTGAACTGAACTGACAACTGAACTGAAACTGAACTGGCCGTCTAAAAGGGCCTTTAAACCTCAAACTGAACAGAATGAAAATTTTAAAACTTATGTCAAAACATATTAACAATCAAAACTGTACGTAGTTATGGAAACGACAAGAATTTTTACCGGTGATTGTTAGTGTTCAGCGTAATTCAGCGTCGCAGCAGCTTTACCGCTATTAATTTGTGAATAGTGTGTAGGGTGTTGTTTGTTAAAAATCCATTCATAAAAACCCTACATACTATGCACGAATTCCATATAAATCACGCATCGCACATAACGAATAGCGAATTCACGCATAGTCTGTAACAAGCCTTAAACTGTAAACTGCATCGAGCGGTACTCATAAGCACCTTGAGAAAAATCTAGCACAAACTTTTTCGCTATCATATAGCACATAGGCGACAACTGAACTGGCTGTTCCTTCATATGTACGTTCAAATATAAACTGATACACTCTCACCTGCATTCAGTTTATATGCGAACGTACATATGAAGGAACAGCCTGTTCAATTGTCCGTCAACTCACCTAGGTGCTAACAAGCCAGAAACCGGTCTATGTTTGATGGGGTGGCCGACAAGGGTTCTTGGCTGTTCACACAGATACTGAAAGTGTAATTCAATGCCGGTCGGGGCATTAGTCCGCGGAGTAGTTGTTTCCTGCTATATCATTTATATACTTAGTACATATCTAACTTTTTTAATGAGTATATGCGTGTTATGTAAGAAATACTCATTTTACACACATTTTTTATGAATATGAAATATAAACCAGACATTCTAACTTCTTTATTCGTCACCTACCTATATAATAAACAATATAGGGATCTACATCATTTGATTTAATAGATGCATATATATTAGCACATTTAAGTATAAAACATTTTCTTGCTTGCTATCGCTTTCTGCTTCGATAAACCATCCAAATGAGCCGCGTACTCCGCGTAACCTGTAATAAATGTTCACGTCACGCGACGCGAAGTAAGTAACTGACGTCACGTATACTAACCTCTCATACAGGTATGTTTCGTAACCTCGCTTCAGCTGAAAATCTTCAAATGCTCAAAAATGTCTTATTTTGAAAAATATTGATTTGGCCATACTATTTTTTATTGCATATTAAGTTGATTTTAATAAAATTCAAAAATTGCCGAACTTGCATATTGATTTTATCAGACAAATTGCTTCACTTTAATCATATACGTTGCATAATTTAAATCAGAACGAAAGAAAACTAGAACTTGCAAGCAAATAAATGGGTGTAATTTAACTGTAAGGAAATTAAGATAATCCGTGAAATCATTTTAATAAGCGAATGAAAGCAGGTTAAAAGCACATAACAATTATTCGAATCGTACCGTCCGAGTGCCAGCTTCGAGTTGAGAGCAATTTTGAAGGAATCCGACAGCCACTAGAAGGTATTTATGGCGGATGAGAAATAATTACTTTTCAAATGAAATTCAACGAATCTGGCGCAGAGTATAATATTCGGAATTCCCCGTTTAATATAATTCCCGTTTTTAAATTATTATTTGAAGACCTTCACGTCAACATTCTGAAGGTCTAAAATTTAATTAACCACCATTAGGTTAATGTTTGGCTCGGAATAAACATTTTCAAGCTCCAATAAGTATTCAGCTGTGTGGAAAAAATGCGTATTTATTTTTTAACCTTTGAGTTCATTATAACAAGGAAGATCATGCAGCCCCACAAAAGAAGGAATTGGAAATAATAAATCCAAACCGCTGTGCTTATTTCTTGGCGTATTTTACCAATGAAAAATGTAAATTTAATGCGATGTATGTTTTTTTATTCCAACGGGATGCCACAGATTTTGACGTAGAAGTAAGATTATTTTGTAGTGTTTTGCTGATATGCTGCTGCTGCTGATGATACAACTTTTAATATCGGTCAACATATTAGATTTTCTCGTATCACAAAAAATCGAATCAATATCGTAAAAAAAAATTGTAAAATCCTTATAGTTTTCGAGCAAAAAATTCTTGAAGTTTCAAGCTTTACATCGCTGGGCTACTGTAATCTCTAGCTAGGCGGTTTCAAATACTTATCGTATTAACTTTTGTGTGATGCAAGGATTTACATTAGTTCTTCAAATATCAAAAATGGCTTACGTATAGCAGCTCGCAGTTGATGGGTATCAATTTATGGTGAAATGAAAATGTTTTAACAAAACGATTTCTCGCTAAACGTGTGCCAAATTTAGCTACTTTTACAATGGTGTGCAGTGAGTGCAAGTGTAGTGCAAACGCAGGCGTAACGCAAGAAATTTGCAACCAAATCATGGAAGAAATAGAGATCCAGAGCGTCCACGGTGTATCATACACGAGACTCAATTATATCTGTACCATATACAGCGTGTCCAAGCGTTAATACCATCGGATTGGACGAGGAGGACCGGTATCATGGCCGCCACGATCTCCTGACTTTAAATCATTTGGTCTTGCTACCAATAACTTTCAAGTTCAAAACCGACAAGAAGCAGAAACGTTTGTGTTAGTTTGTCGAAACTGGGTAAAAAGGGCCCAAAATTTGAAACCACTAATATATAATAACAATAGCGGCAAATGCAGTCGAATTTAATGCATTAAAATAGATGTAAAATGTAATTTATTTCTTTCCCTGGGAATTTATTTCAGTGTTTCTTTTGCCGATGATACGCCTCATTAGGTTTTACAGTGGCTGAGTTTCCAGTGCCGTCCGGAACTGTACTATTAAATATGTATATTCTGTATACACTTCTTCTAGAAAACATTGAGTGTACATGAAAATCTTATACAGGGTGTCCGACAAATTTTATATGGAACCTTCAATTACTTATGTCATTAATGAATTCTTCATTAACAGCATTAAGGAGCCTAACAGTCCTATCACCTAACAGAAGTTTGTGATTTTGTCATAAATTGCATATTTTTATGGAACGCTTATACACATGTTTTAAATATACAGGGTGAATCTTAAATAAGTACAAATATTTTAACCAGCAGTATAGTTTTGTGTGTAGAACACATAATTAATAGTTTTTTTACAAAAAAATCAGAAATAAAAAAGTGAAATTTTAAATAAATTTCGTAATTTTTCAGCAGAAAACTTGTTGAGGACCGCTGGTCTAGACAGACCCTTCATACTTTTATGAGTCATAGTGCTGCAGACTGAACGTGTGGTTCACAGTGTTGCCAGTATTACACAAATGTCTTTGCTTCAAGGAAGAAAAAATCTCAACTTTTAGCGAATTTTGTCAAGTGTAACATTTTATATTATTTTTTATTATCAAACTGTCATTGACTGTCATGACAGATTATCGGAAGCCCAAGTCAAACTTGTTAACCCCACATAATGCATGAAAATAACAATAAAATTTGATAAAAGTTGACATTTTTTCCATTTTAAATAAAAAACGCGTGCATAGTTTTTCGTTATTCTTCATAAAATAACTTAAGGAAATTGTGTTTTGTGTCCCTTTCTAACAGTGTACAATGACATTTAACTTGTGAAATGTGGATTACTGATTAAATAGTTAATTTTTTAACAAACAGGTAAGCTTGTGTGCACGTTTATGTATAATTTTTGAACATTGGACATAGTAATATCACGTAATATCTTACGGTAGTATTGAACTTGCGGAAATTCATTTTTAATCGTTGAAGTATAGTAAGGTTAGTTCAGATGTTAAAATTTATGTTAATATTGCTGCGTATCATACTACATACCCAATTTTACTGTACTTATGCTTAAAACAAGTATTTTTAAAATAGAACTATTACGTTAAAGGAAACGTAATATTTATATTGGAGGAGATATGGCAACCTCGCAACAAATTATATGTTTCATTACGTTGTTGGATGAAAAATCAGCCAGCGGTCCTCAAAATGTGGGTATTTTTTAAAAAAATTAATATCTCCGTAAATATTAGAAATTTTTAAAAATGGCTTTCACTAGACTGATTTAAATGACGAACTACACCAGCAGTTAAAATATTTGTACTTATTTAAGATTCACCCTGTATATGTTTTAACGTAGTAGGCCAATTTCCGAAACTTTTCAAAAAATAACTCGAAAATGGCTCTATTTAAAGAAATTCCAACTTTGGTCAACCAAGTGCCCTGTATTTATGAAAATATTTTTTAAAATTATTCAAAATCATCCAGAAGGTTGTAATTGACCGCTTAAATGGGTCGGTTGGGGTAGAAATGAAAGAGTTTCTGAGTTGGAGTTTCATTATCGAAATAGTGTAATAACTAAAATTAATCTCGGAGAATAGATGCAACGTTGCATTCATTGTTCATTGTACTTTAAAAATTGTAAAATCGTAAGTGATTTACTAAAACAAAATTAAAAATTCTATTTTTCCTTTAACCTGTCGATGGGAAAATGTGAAACGCATACGGAAAAGTGTGAAACACTCGTTTATTTGCTTTTTTTGAAAGAGTTAGTTACTGATACGGGTAAAAACGAAATCTTCGGGAAAAAATTAGAGAAGAATTTTAAAACCTTCTTCTATTTTTCTATTAAACTCAGTACTGTAACTAAAATTCATATGTTTGCTAATGTAAAGCTTTAATGTAAACAATTCTTTCAAAGTAAATGAATTAAAAATTCTAATGATGTTACTATGCAATTTATATATATAGGTCATGGGAAATGTCATCAGCAGTTACTTTTGCTTATATATGTCAACAGGTGCAGAAAAACTGTAAATATTGTTTTTCATCCTTTGGCAAGATTGCTTTTCTGCAATGATTTTTATCGGAGTTAGTGTATTTTAAACCCATCATATCGATTTTATTAGAATCGCATAAGTCAGATAAATCTATACTGTCCTTTTTTCCACTGAATAAAATCATTCTTTTTCAAAAGTTTCAGCAGACCGAGTTTAATTTTGCTGACTATATGGTTTTTTTATGTAACTTAATTTAGAGAAGTTGATTTTAATTTATATTTCCCGAGAACTGCTTCAAATTTTCCTTACGGCTGTTTCATTATTGCCTCACGATATAATTGTACAAATTCACTAAGCGGTCCTTTTTAAAATTTGGGAGAATACCTACTTAACGTCATTTAGTTTCTAGGTGTACAAAACCGAGATCCAAAAGGTAAAGTTGGAAAACACTTTTTAATTTTTTTAGTATAAAAATTACGCGATGTGTTACAAAAAACTTTTAACTTATGCACAAAATTCTTAGAAATTTATAACCATATTGTAGAAATAACTGCTTTCGATTCGAATATTTGGGATTTTTTGGATAAGTTTCATTTTTACTCAAATAATTTGATATGTCACTTTTACCCCGTTTGACCTTACTAAATAGACACTACGGTATATGTCTCGCTATAAGTTATCAATACGAGCTAAGCAATAACAAAAATATAAATCTCATGTAATCATTTTTCAGAATAAAAATCAATTTAGAAGCTGTCTGATATATTTATTTACTAACTTATGTAAAAAATACATATAGATAGTTTTTATTTTATCAATTACCTTATATACTTAGTTCTTAATTTTTTACGGGTGAAGTATAAAAAATAACTTTTAGCTAATAACTTTAAATAAAAAAGAATAAATCGTGATATATTGTGGACTGATTCTCTGGTTATATATATATATATATATATATATATATATATATATATATATATATATATTTCTGAATGTATACAATTTCCAAACAGGGACTTTGAGACAAAAATATGTAAACTCCGGTTGCTTGGTGATTTATGAAATAAATATCTAACAAAAAATTACACTTCACTGAATATTCCCTCGCTTGGAAAAGGTAAATAAGCTCCTACGTAAATTCCTACACAAAACCGATCAGATTAGGAATTGCGAATTTTACACACAGCAGATAAGTAGATACCTAATATTAGAGTTGTGAAAAACAATCCTCACGTAGGAGGTAGTTTCTTTCTACTTTTTTCGAATAGGAGAGAGGACTTTGATTACAAATAGATTCAGGATTAGTTACTCTGCTACTTTGCTTTAACTTTCTCAAGCTTGACGATATTTTCTACATAGTGTTACCATTACAAAGGTATTAGAATGTTTTTGGATGGAATGCTAATTCAGAATTACAAAGTTTTTTGAATCAATTTGTTATCTAATAGATATACAAGATGAAAAGGTTCTAACTGTGAGATTTTTTCGTGTAGGTAAGTTAAATTTCTCTAGGATGGTACTGGATGAAATGGCTTAATAATTAAGTGCATACCAATCTAATTTAGTAATGAAATAAAAAGTCAAGCTGATTGCACATGTTTTTTTGGCAATCTGGATAACTTTTTCATAGGATTAGATTATACTGACCTAAATAAAGACATATCCGAGGTTCAATAAATATCACAGTCAGTCTTCATTTTCGTTAAACAAATGAATTTTAGTTTAGATAAAGGTAGAACTTTTTGGCTTGTTCTCATGGACGCGAAATTCACGCGATTTATTTAATGATGGGAGAAGTCACAACGTTTAGTAAATTTTGCCTACAGCAACATTTTCATCATAAAACTGTCATTGACTATCATAGTAGATAGAAATAAGCTCAAGTTAAACTTACTATCCCCAGATAATGATGAAAATAGCAATAATATTCCTGTTTTGTGAAATTCGCTAAAAGTTGAGACTTTCACACTATTAATAATTCGAATCAAAAACTGCAAATTTCGCGGTCATAAGAACAAAGCTTAAGACAAATTTCGTCAGAAAGCTGTATTTTAATTTTTATACATTATATACACCGTATCCTGTACATTCCTTACTATTATATAGGGTATTTCTGAAATAAGTACGTTTTTTCATGGAGGATGATGGAGGACGTTAGGTAAACACCCATTAAATATCATTTTATTTTGACAATTTTTTGCATGTTTACTTATCTTAGTGAAAGTAAAAAATCATTAAATTTTAAGATTTATCTGTTAACATTGTTTGGAGTTTGCATAATAATAGTAATAATAATAATATTAAATCTTTATTCACATAGGCCTACAAAGGTTGTGAAGCGTCAAAGGAACATGTGTTCACAGATACATACAAATTATTAATACTAAAACAATATAGGTGATTAAAATTTAAAATATAACCTAAAATATAAAACAAATAAGATATCACATCACATGTTAAAATTGTAGTTACATTAGGTATTATAATTAAACAAGAATAATTTTAAAAGAGGTAAAATAACAATTAGAAAACAAAAACGAGTGCAGTGATTTTTTATATTTGATGTAGATACTAATCTCTCTAATTTCCACGGGCAGACAATTATATACTCTACTGCAAAAGTGAAAAGCGCTTTTCTCTGAACCAGCCAGATTTATGTTTTGTCTATAAATAGCATTGGCATTGCGTATATTATATTCGTGAATATCACAATTTCTTGAAAATTTATTAATTTTGTTTTTAATGTATAAAGCTACCTCGTAAATACACAAACAAGGGAACTTTAGTATGTTATTTTGTTTAAATATTGGCCTACATGAGTCTGGCGGACCTACTGAAAATATAAGTCTAATTATTCTCTTCTGCAGAAGAGCAAAATATGTGGTATTAAGTTTAGATATTACATGGTCTATGTGATTTCCCCATTTTAAATTTTCATCTAGGTATATGAAGACCTAAAAATTGTGTGCAAGAGATTTTTTCAAGATTCTCATTATTTAGATTCAATCGAATATTTAGGTGGCACTTTGATAACGTATAGTTATCTGTTTTAAAAATTTCTGTTCTCATTTGTGTTGTAAGTGTTGTGAAGCTTGTTGCAAGCCACATTTTTTTGTAGCTGATTATGGCCTGGAGTACGCAGATTTGGGCAGATTTTCTAGCTTAGTGACTTTGAAAGGGGGTGGCTTGTTGGGTTGCGCGAAACAGGTTTGTCGGTGAAGGAAATTTTGAGAAGTACTAACAGGTCCTTACGTACTATAGTACGGTGTGGACTCAGGAAGGCCATGGATACAAAGTGAGAGGTACCGGCCGTCGTAGAGTAACCATAGAGCGTAAAGATCGTCGATTACGACTTTTTACGACTTTATTAGCTTTCAGAGACCGATTTAGCAGCAGTCGGACTATTGCAAGTTAGTGGTTTGAAGACCAAGGGGAGAAGGGAGTAGGTAGAAGAGTTGGTATGCGTACAGTATGTCGCTGAATACAAAGTTTTGACATCTTGTCTTATCATTTGCATTGAGTGCTGCCCTTCACTAGTTAACATCGAGCTAACCGCTTACAATGATTTAGAGAAAGGATTCAGTGGGACTGATAATGGAATCATGTGATTTTTAGTGATTAATCTGGGAATCCACGATGGTCGTGTAAGAGTGGGAAGGCGACGTGGTGAAAGACGCAATTCACAATTTGGCAGAGAGATTCAAGTCCATCACAGTAGGCATTATGGTATGGGGTGCTACCGCGTATGGTAGCTGATCACCACTAGTCTTCATTAGAGGCAACATAGCTTAATGCTACATCCGGGAAGTGGTGGTCATGCCATATCTTCACACCATCCGAAACGCCATTTTCCAGCAAGACAATACTAGACCTCACAATAAATATTAACTTTTATGAATCAACCGTTTATCCTGGCCACCAATACCGCAGAATCCGTCACCTATTGAACATGTCTGGGACATGACTGCCGCATTTACAACAACCCCCACATACCTTAGCAGCTCTTGAAGTTCAGATAGCTTGGAATAGGATACCCAAAGAACTTATCGACAACCTTATTAGATCTGAATCCAGTATCAATGAGTGTATAAGGAATCGTGTTCTCAACACACTATTTAACTCATTTTTGCAGCAGATTCTCTGATCTTGCTGAAAATGTAACAATTCAATAAGTAGCCCTAAACCTGTACCAAAAATTATTGAAATCTTATGAACATATGTAGGTGCTTACCTTTCTTACACCATCTGCTAATTCTTAATTTGAGTAAGGTATTTTTAAATAAAATAAATTAAATCATTCTGTAGTAACCAAGATAACGTCCGCCCAGCGTCATTGAACATGACGAACTGAACAAAGTAGTAGGTTTGTGTATTATAATCATATATTAGTTCTCAAATGTAGGAAAGGGCGAGTTCTTACGTATTTAATATTTATTTTTGACATTTTGAAACCTTTAGAAAATACTGTATTACGAATATATGTACTCTATCCTTACTCTAGAGTCATAATAACTTAAGTGTTGATGTTGAAAATCCAAATTTTTAACTCTAAGTTATAGATAAATATACGTAAATACATTCAGAAAGTTATTTAACCTTGCACCAACATCCAAAAACCTGTTTTTCGGTGGTTGTTGTCACAGCGTTGGGGCTGTTTGTAGTCCGTGTTTGTGTTTCAGTAGTTCGTTAGGAAGATATGCCTCGATAACATCTCTAAGCGGCAACTCCAAAGAAAGTAAACAGGGATTATCGAGTTTAAGTCTCCAAGATAAATACGGATAAACACTTTCTTTCGAAACATTACATGGATCGATATTTCTTGGCAATCAGGTATTCACTGGAAACACCTACCGAAACTTTAGTGAAATCTGGACACCGAGGATGAAAATATGACAATATTAAATATTTAAACACGTTTAAGAACCATGTATTCTTGAAATAGTGTTTATTTTTCACTTCACTATTATTTATTTATTTATTTCGTCTTGGATACGGTTATTATAAACATACCCAAATCGCCCTAGGGCATAATGAGCGGGCGTAAAAGTACTTTTTCTACAAAACTGTTAAAAGTGGGCTTTTTAATTGTCATTTTTGATGTTAAAAATGTCATTTTTTGACACGCGTGTTAAAAGTAAGTTACTTTTAACACTAGTGTTAAAAGTAAATCAAAGTTTATTTAAATTTTGTTTTGAAAATTAATAAAACGTTTTAACAAACACATGAACAACTTTTTATTTTAAATAAGTACAAACTAACATTTTAACTAGTTATTACTATTAACATTTATAGTAAAATTAGAACAATTTGAAATTGTAATTCCCTGCGGAGTCATCATACTTAAGTTGGTTTTACTGTCAACATGTGTGACACATCTATTTTTTGTAGAAATACTACTGGTAGTACTGGTGGTCTTGCTAGTAGTTGCAGCAGTAAGAAGTATTTGGCACGCAATTTCCTTCTTCTGTTCCAGTGAATTTTCAATGTAGCCTTCAGCTACCGTCGAAGATTTCCATCCTCTATGTCTCTTGATGGTAGTAAGATTTGCACCAGAATCTGCTAACAATGTCGCCGATGAACGACGAAAACAGTGTCCGGTGTAGAGTTGAGGATTTGGTAGATTCAAGAACTCTGCAATGTCGGCAGGCATTTTACCAAACATGTTAATTCCGGCTGGATTCTTCACACATTATTCTTTATATATTTAAGAAAAAGTCGTCTATGACCAGCGTTGGGTGGCCGGAGTGCCATATACTTTTTAAAAAAGTTTCAATAGAATTCACCAACAACGCTGAAAGTCCGAGGCACTTTCGTTTTAGTATCTGGTATGGTCACAACAACCGAAGTGCCCAAATATTTGATATTGTCGATGGTCATCTGACACAATTCCTCCCGGCGACACGCCCCGAAGACACCCACTATTGCTGCGACTTTCATAATAAGATACTTTTCGTCTTCTGCTTCTGTGAGAAATTTGTCGATATGCGTCTTCGTCAAAACTTTTGACTTTTTTGCTTGATATCCTTCACCCTTCCGTTTTAAAAAAGCAATAAGTTTATAATGTTTGCTTATATTTTGATCTTGCTTTATTTTTAACATAGTTTTGATCATGGAATAATTTGACCACAGCGTTGACGATTTCTATATCTTGACTTTTTCCTCAAAATATGCCAGTAAAACACTTTCGTTACATTTCCCAGGGACCTTTTTAATGTTGCACCATTCCGAAAAGCGTCTATAAGCGATTTCGTACTGTTCCTTTGATTTCGTCGGCAATAATTCCAATGTTGCTCGACTGGCGGCTTCTTCGATTTCAGCAGGGATGGATTCGTTACGCTCATTATCGAGATTATTCATTATACTTATAATATTACTAGAAAATGCTGTCAATATTTTTGCGTTTTTTCTGTAATTAACAACAGCACTGGTTGCTACGAAAATTTTGGTTCATAAACATTGCGATCTGTGTGGTATTTTTTGATTTCTTATTTTTATTGAGTTTAAAGTTCTTCCGATTGTTTTGTAGAAAAAATAGTGTATGATATACGTGTTAAAATGGATTTTATTTTGTGAGTGAAGATGACGAACACTTATATTACGTACTTTTAACACGTATATCATAAATAGCTATTTACGCACACTAATTGGTTTAATGTTTTATTTATTAATTTCCACTTTTGAAATAATTCATATTCTTTGAAATATAAATATTTTTATTTCATCAGTAATATATCCTGTGTAGCACCATCTGCAATTTTCCTAATGTTTTCTAGAACATCCATTTTACAAAATACTGAAATTTCACAACTACACACTGACAGCTAAGTACAACCAAACGTCAAAGTATCAACAATTGTCAAAAACTACTAGATAAGTTCTGATCTACTAGAGTGATAAGTGAAAGTGAAACTAGATTTGAAATATATAACTTATTTTTTTATTAAAAAAATATATTTTTTTTTTAAATAAAATCTTATATGCACCTCATATGTTCTGATTAAATTATATTGCGCTCGGTCGACATTCATCCCTTGGGCGAAAGGCTGAATGACGTCGACCAATTCGAAACGAAACATTTCAAAAATGGGTTGGAAGGAGAGGACGTACTGAATGGCCCACACGTACAACAGACTTGTTTCCGTTGGAATTTTTTCTATGAGACAAAACTTACCCGAATCATTACACAACTTGTAGCAACGCATCGTAAACGAGTGTATCCTTAACCTTCATACTCCACAAATGCTTCATAATTTTAGAGTACGGTGCGTGGATGTTTGTGGTCAGTTTCAACATATAGTAAAGTAGAATTAGTGGTAAGCAAATTTGATAGTGTGTTAGTTTTCACTTATAGGCCAATTACCATTTATGCTTTTTCACCCTGTGTCAAAACCTCAAGAACCATCAAGAATATACCCTGGCGCATTTTGGGTCTTATGAAAAACCCCGGGTGTTCGCCCTCGAAATTAGAGAATGTTCTATTGTGTTGTTGTGGGTGATGGATTTCTCTTTAAAACCACTAAGGATATTTATCTTGTTTTATTGACGTTACGTTACAAGTACGATAATTTGTATTGCTCTATTTTCCATAAACATGTTCTATGTTTATAAATAAATCAAAAATATAAAAATTAGAACTATGAAAGATAAAACTTTTGCACCTAAAGACTTAATCTAACCAACAATTTTCCCTCTCAACATCGCCAACAGTCAACATTGTCAATATGAAATATAAAAACCACTAAATTTGATCTATCTATAAAATCCACAAATGTGTATGCATGTAACATTTCGTCTACGACCTTGGAAAAACTCTTGGTCTAAGACTAAGGATTTATGTTTATGTTCTGATATAGAATACGTCTCTGGATTTCCTACACGTGCTAACAAACACTGTAGAAAATGAAAGTAAGTTCATAGTATATGAATATATTGATTGGACAATGTATTTATTTTACAGCGTATTTAAATTATTCCTGTATATATATCTTTATTGTTTTCAGTAATAAAAACAAAGGGCGAAGTTTAGCTGACCCTACTCTTACACTTAACCCTTAAATGTAAAGTATATAACAGTATTAGACAATAATAAACAACAAATACACATACAGTCTCATAAAAAATAGTGAAAGAAACTTATAACTTAAAAACATAAGCATCAGCAGCAGGAGACAGGAAAACAAGAGCACAAATAACATAATATACAAACCATATAAAACGAAATAATGGTAGCGATAACATCAATATGGCATAATAAAGAATTTAAAATGAGATCCTTTATTACTTTTTTAAAATTTGCCGGTGTCGGGAGTTTGAGGTTACCTTCAATCGAATTGTAATACTTAAATGCATTGTAAGTAAAAGACCTAAATAGTGATGTACACAACTGAAGCACCCAAGTTTTTGAAATTTTTAGCATATAAAAATAATGGTAGTTACTCTTCACCAGGTGTATCGTATAAATTGCTGGCAAATGAACTTGGTCTGGATAGTTTGGATTTAAGGCGTAAATTGGCTTCTCTTACTTTTTTATACAGATTATTACGAAGTCAAATTGACTGTTCGGAATTGTTGAGTAAGCTAAATTTTCATGTCTCTAGACTATGTGCTAGATATGCTCACTTTTCATTGTGCAACAAGAACCACTATACTACTTATATCCCCAATTTATGTTATGTCTAATAATTTGATGAGATATGCCCGTTTTCCGACATCTATGACTGTAGCTTGAAACAACTTGTTCTGATGGAACATTTAGATTCTGATCTACTTAATTAGTTAGCTACATATTCTATATATTTTTTTAATGTTTATTATTTTTTTTTAGTATTAGGTTTACATCTGTATTTTTTCTCTCTATTTGTTCTTCTTTTCAATAATTTTTTGTGTATATGGGCATATATTACACTCTACTATTATTTACTTTTGTAATTTTGCCCTGCAAATGGATTTTCTGTTGGCCAATAAAACTATCACAGGATCATATGATATTAACACATAAAATCATATTCCTCTCTGATTTTCTTCTCTTTGTCAGTTTATCATTACGAAACCGAATATCTTGATTCGACGTGAAAGAGGTCTACTTCAGGTTTTGCGGCTCGAAGTTTGAAACTATTAATTAGTGTAAATTGTATGGGTTGTGGTCTAGGTTACCGAATATATTAGTTTGTAACTTGTTTCAAATGATGTAATACTACACAGATGAATATATATTAATAACACAGCAATACGTTAAATTTTGTGTTTGAAATAATCAAAGTTCTGAAAATACATATGACATAGCCAATATTAAAATGAACAGTCACCAAAAATCTAAAAATTGTGTATATTTGGATCGACTTCAATTCTTAATTTATATTTTATATGTAAATTGCAAGACGAAAACATGACGGGGAGAAGTGCAAATTATAATATAGAGTGTTTCATTAAGAAGGGGACAAAGTTTAATGGAAGATGTTGAGGTCAATAGGTTCAATCTACAAAAGTTTTAAATTTTGTTAATCATCGAATTTTATAGCGAAATAATTTTGAAAAGAATATCCAATTTGTAAGCGCATTTGCAAAGCCTTTGTTTGTTATTGTTGTTCTAAATATGACAATAATTTTACTTCATATTTTGAGACAAAAATAATGAAACTTTAAAGTAAAAATGTTATGTCTGAAGTTAAGAACCTCAACTGTTATCGAAATGAAAACATGCATCTTAGTGCAAAAAATATTTTCAAAATACGCATTTTAAATCTGTGTGACGAGACATAAACTCATGTGGTTTTTTTTCTCTGATAGTGCGCTAATACCTGAATGATCATTTTCCTCATCGTTGGTTGGATTGACCGTAGAGGTGAATTTGTTTGACCACTAAGAAGTCCAGATTTAAACCCTCTGGATATATCAATATGGTCACAAATGAAGAAAATGGTTTACAAAGAAAATAAATTCCATCGAAGAGTTGGGACAAAAAATTCAAGAAGCCGCGAATGCGATTATAAATATTCGACACATTTTATTTAATATGCAAAAATCTTCAAGAAAGTGCATTGCAGAATGTACTAAGGTGGACGGTAGACAATTTGAGCATTTTCTCTGAAGTTTTTATTATCAGTACTGCATGTTTGAAATGTATGCAACTGAAAAACCAATAGGGTTAAATGAATTAAACAAAAGTACCGTTCCTATGTGAAATTGACCGGCCTTTTAGATTATTAACTAATTAACAGATAGCGGCAAATTCAACATCAAATTCGTAATTCTCATATCAAAAAATATGAAACTGTAAATTTTCGAGTTGATTCTGTCAAAAAAATTCCATAATTATTGAGAAAATTTAAAATTTCTCAATCATCCAATTTTTGGGTTTAGTATATCCAGCTTAGAGATTGGCTATTATTAATGAATCCCCTGTATAAAGAAAAAATTGTCTAATTGTAATGCTGCGTTAAAAACAAATTTATTTGACATTGCGGATCCAAGATCTTTAAGCTTTCGTCTGATTTAAAGTCGTCCGAATAGTAACGCAAATGCAGGGTGTAACAACAAATCACAATCAAACTTGGAAAGAGTATTCTACGGCACAGAACAAGAGAAAAAGTTACCTACCACTAGGTACAAAAAATTAACCACGTACTTAGGGAGGCCTAAAAGATAATAATAAAATTATTTTGGAATTTTAGCTCGATATTTAAAAAATGGGGTAAAAATCTCTTTTCTTCCGGATATTGATAAGCAACGTCTGAAATGGCTTAGATCAACTGAATGAACACAGTAGATATAACGAAAATGAACATTATTAATAATAATACTTGGTAGATAACAGTTAATCCGGTTACCTGTAATATTTTGCATTCACTTTTCATTGTTTTATTCCAGGCTGTTATAACTACATCTTCACTCATTACAAGTCCATCAGGATTAGCCACTAACAACAAAACACACTTCGTGTTTAGTTAAATAAAATGCCCATTAATTATAAGAAAATTAAACGAAAGGAATAGGTACGAATTAGAGGAAAGGAATAGGAAAATAAACCAGTTGGACCTAACTGAAATTCCTTTATTTAATAACTATAAAACGTTTAAAATTGAAAAAAGCACTAAAAACTAAAGGAGAACAAAAATCACAATATCACAGGATTTCAATTATGACAACGAATTTTACCGTTTAGTGTTGCTGGTTTTAGTTTCGAAAACAAATTTTTTTTCGTTTAATGTTCCTAAATTTTTTGAATGGGCATTCCGTTAATTCTTATTTTTCTCTATCCCCTTTAAATATTTATATCAAGACATAGTTAACTCTGCATACACATTGCCCATAAATGCTTGGTTATTGAGATATAACCAAAATATTAAAAATTATCAAATTGGCTTATGCCAGTAATTCATAACAAAGCTTAAATGTGTCATAAATTTGATATTGTTTTATTTTGTTATCAAAGAAAGTAAGTTGTCAGAGTAACAATAGTGGTGTTTTGGTGTCGTAATCATGGAGTTTACATTCCAAGAGTATGCTGATATGCATTTATGTGTGTCTTTTATTATTATTTATTTATATTTTATTCATAATTTTTTATGGGGAGTTTACAAAACATACTGTAGAATTCAGTGTATTCATGTTAGTTGTGTTGATGTATTTTACGTTATTCATGTACCTATTTTGCTAAAGTGCAAGTGTTTTTGGGCATATGTTCACTTATATAAACTTTTTTCTTGTTCTGTGCCGTAGAATACTCTCTCCAAAATTGATAATAATTTTTTGTTACATCTTGTAAATGTAATACAGTATTTTGACATCTATATCAGATCATAAACAAGTAAGAAAATTAATTAAAAGCATTATTACTTTATTTTCCTGTTCAGCATAGAAGGCAAATTGAGGGCTTACTTCCATTAAACATTTCTACAGCTTTTTTATTGTAATCGTCTAAGCTTTGCAGCTCGGAGATGCCCCGACTGTAAAATTATTATTCAGCAGCTGAAGTGCTCAGTTTCCTTACATTGTCAGAGTTATGTAGCTCACATATTTTTACAGACTATTATCATTTCTGTTGGCTGGTGTGTTTCGCGTCGTTTGAATGATACATTAAAGAGAAATATCAGTCCTATGTTCCATTTTAGGGCTACTACAATCGCTCTGAGTTATTTTCCTCCAAAAGCGTAATATGTGCCTGAGAATTAATAATAATATTTTGAAACAAAGTGCTCATTTTGAAAAATTACTTGGAATAAATAGTAGATGCAGAGGAGGTTGTATTTAATTTCATGCAAAATGGTTCAAAACTGCAGTATTTAATAAATAGTGCAATTATATAAAAAAAGTTAATAACATATATAATACATACATATAATAATATATTTGGCATCTCATAATTCTTGTGGGAAAGCAAATAATTAATACTGATAATGCAGACGGAGATATGTTACAGAAAAAGTAACAAAGTTTCTATAATCAAATTTTTAAACAACTTTAAGAAATACAGTATGCGCCAAAAGTATGGAATAAATTCAATAAAAACGAAACAATTATTTTTTGGAAAAAATCTTCGAACAGGTTAAAAAATACATCTTTTAGCGTAAAATGCGATTTTCAATTGTCATTTGTTTTCGAGTAATGACGTCATCGATTTTTTTTTAAATGGCAACACCATATTTTTTTCCTTGATTTAGCAATTCCAGATCGCCCTATCAGCCAATCAACAGTCAGTAACGTAGAGTCTAAATTTAGAGAAACTGGCAATGTTGTAAATATTCCAAAACCTGGACGTCCAAGCATTAATGAAAATCAGAAACAGAACATTTTGATAAGTATGTTGGATAATCCTCATAATTCTTCACGATTGGTTGCATTAAACAATGACACTAGCCAGAGCACAATGCTACGTATCTTGAGGAAGGAAAAATATCATCCCTACAAAATTCAACTTGTGCAGGAACTCAATGAAGATGATCCCGATCGCCGCTTACATTTTTGCGAAATTCTAATGGAATTATGTCAAGGAAATAGAAATTTACAACGGCAAATACTTTTTTCAGATGAGGCCACATTTTGTCTGAATGGTACAGTAAACCGTCAAACTTGCAGATGTTGGAGTCGGGAAAATCCTCATTGGATGGTAGAGGCACATACCCAACACCCTCAGAAATTAAATGTGTGGGCTGGAATAGTTGACGACAGAATACTACGGCCTTTCTTCTTTGAAGGAACCCCTACAGGACAAAGATATTTAGAGTTTCTAGAAAATGACCTTGTTCCAGCCCTTGCAGTAATTTTTCCTAACGATAATGACCCTGACATTCCTGACGATACCATATGGTTTCAGCAAGACGGTGCACCTCCGCACTATGCGCACCCTGTACGAGATTTTTTGGACAACTGTTTTCCTGGGAGGTGGATCGGCAGACGCAGACCGATAGAATAGCCTGCAAGATCGCCAGATCTTACACCTCTTGACTATTTTTTATGGGGATACTTGAAGTCAAAAGTGTACATTAATAAACCCCGTAATTTAGAAGAACTTCAAAATTGCATTCGGGACGAAATACGCAGAGTTACTCCAGAAATCATTCATAATGTGCAAGAAGAATTTCTTCACAGACTTGCGCATTGTCAAGAAGTTGGTGGATGGCAATTCGAACATTTAATTTAAGTATAAAATTTAATCAATTGTATTTTATTTTACATACCTCAGAATTGTTACTTTTTTATGGATAAAATTTACGTTTCCTAACATTCAATCGTCATTTACTTGAAAACTTTCCTATGTAAGAGGGCAAAATTTTAGTACTGTCTGATAGAGAATTAAACGATCTTTCAGAATCAAGGAAAAAAATATGGTGTTGCCATTTAAAAAAAATCGATGACGTCATTACTCGAAAACAAATGACATTTGAAAATCGCATTTTACGTTAAAATATGTATTTTTTAAATTAAAAATCGATCTGTTCGAGGATTTTTTCCAAAAAATAATTGTTTCGTTTTTATTGAATTTATTCCATACTTTAGCGCATACTGTATGTCAAAAACTGTTGGAGGCGCCGTATTCTGCAAATAGTATTTTCAATAAATATAAATAATTTTATACATTTAATAATTGAATAATATAGAGTTTAGCAAATAACAGGAATGTTTTTCCGTTCCACCTGCAAATACTCAAAGGTACCAAAGTAAAACAAATATATAACTACAGAACGCGGTCTAACCAACAAATTTTTAGATACAGAAATCAAAATACGTATTTTTTTAAATTTAACTTATTGGTAAATACTGTTGTATCATAAACTTACCTAATCCTGCACATAAGGTTGTTTACTTTTGTGTAACCAGCATTTAGTGGGTTCCACGATCACCGGATTTATCACCCCTTGATTTTGTTTCCTGGGGATACCTAAAAAGTAAAATCTATGAAACACAGCCAGCGTCTCTGCAAGATTAGCGTCAAAGAATCGTCGACGAATGCCGTCGAATGATTCCGGAAACGCTTCAGAATGTGCGCGAACGTTTCGAGCAAAATCTTTATTCTTGTATAGAAGCGGACGGTCATAAGTTTGAACATTTAATCAACTATAAAATTTAAAGTAGACTTAGGAAGATTTGCTAACTTAGTGACTTGAGGGAGTAAGATGCAGATTTTTGAGTTACGCGAAGCAGGTTTGTCGGTGAAAGAAATTTATAGAAGAACTAACATCATATCTTTAAGTACCTAGTACGGTGTTACCAGGCGTGGATTCAAGTAGGATGTGGACACACAGCTAGAGGCACCGGCCGTCGTAGAGGAGTCACAGAGCGTGAAGATGGTCGATTGCGACTTTTAGCTCTCGGAGCCCCATTTAGCAGCAGGCGGACCATTGCAAATCAGTGGTTTGAAGAACATGGGCTCTTGTCTTATCATCCACATTGACTGCCCCTCACTCATTAACATGGAGCTAGCCGCTTACAAAAAGACAAGCAAAAGACGCAATCCACAATTTGACAGAGAGCTTCATA
This sequence comes from Monochamus alternatus, assembly GCA_037114965.1. Lineage (NCBI taxonomy): Eukaryota > Metazoa > Arthropoda > Insecta > Coleoptera > Cerambycidae > Monochamus > Monochamus alternatus. The sequence goes on from CM073430.1 coordinate 24,890,137, forward strand.
TTCATCACACAGAAGGCGAGTATGTTATCGCGTATGGTAGCAGATACCCACTAGTTTTCATAAAAGGCAACATGACATATCTTCTTCACGCTTTGAGTTTCTCTACGACGGCCGGTGCCTTTCGCTCTGTGTGTACGGCCTTCCTGACTCTACGCCTGGTAACACCGTACTTATTGTACGTAAGGATCTGTTAGTCCTTCTAGAAATTTCTCTCAGCTACAAATCTGCTTCGGGCAATCCAACAAGCCGCCTCTTCTAAAGGTTACTAAGCTGGAAAATCTGTCCAAATCTACATACTCTAGGCATAATCAGCTGCAAAAAAATGTCTTATACAACAAGCTTTACAAATCATAAAAAACCATAAATGATATTTTACTGCTATTGCCTTACCTATTAACTTATTTGTTAAGTATAACATTGGAATATAAATACTTCTAATGAAAGTGAAATTTAAAATATACATATTTATATTTTTGACAAATACAAACTTTTATTTTAGAGTACAGTTCTGTGCAGTGGCTTCGAATAGAGAAGATTTATTAGAAAAACTGCTCAGGATTAGTAATAGTTCATACAGACTATGTCAAATACATTTTGAAAATAATATGTTTTCTAACGATTCGCGCAATAGATTACGCAAAGAGGCCGTTCCAACGTTTTTTGCACAAGACGGTTCATCTTCAAATTAGTATATGATCATACTTCTTGTAGTCACTATAATGAGAGTAAATTATTTAATGGTGTAACCACAATTAAATCAAAATTTTACAAGAGAGACAAATTAACAATTTTATTAAAAAGTCAGTATTCCTCAACCTAAAATAATGATGGTATGGATACGATATTAGAGTAATAAATGAATTTTGATCCGCGAAAGGTTCGATATTATTAGCTATTAGCTCTAATAACGAAATACATGGATATGATTTTAAACTTTTCCATCATTTATTGTACCCTTCCTCTGACAATACCGAATTCATTAATAAAAGTGGCGTCTGCTTTTGTATCTGCATTAACCCTTAGGGATAGGTCGGATGTCCATTTTGCGGTTTTCGCTGATAGTATTGATCGCTATTGGTAAGTTGGTGAAAGTTTTATATCCGTGGAGCCCCTAGACTAATTAAAAATCCATAAAATAGTGGAGCGGATAGGTTTAAAGTTTTCGATGGCGAATGTACGAGCTAATTTAAATTAAAATAGAAGTGTTAAAACATGGCCGTTAAAAAAACTGCGATAGAAGATGCACTGTAAAAAATTGCTGTGTAATGAAATTTTCAGGTGTAATTTAGAATGTGTAAAATTTTTGTGCTAATAGTTTTACACACTATAGCTTTTGTATACGTTTTACACAAAATGTGGTAGTATTATAATAAAATATACTGAATTTGTGTAATATTTACCAGTGATGTGTTAATAGTACACCATTTCGTGTAAACTTAACACATCTCTTGCTTTATATCCCTACTCCTGACTGGTCGAGCACAACTGAGTAGTATCAGATGTTCCAACACACATTATTACACCATGTTGGTCGTGTAGCGTTCAGGTTTGATCAAAGAAAATGGTAGGTACGTGCCTAACTATAACAAATATTGTTGATAATTGTGATAAAGACTAACTACTTAGGGCTATAACTCTTATAAATATTAGAAGTTCACTCTGACGTTTTACATTACTCTGTATTCGGATTTTCTTGTAACTTTAGAGAAAGAAATGATATGTTCAGATCACTGCCAGTTAATTTTTGTAGTACCAATACATTTTTATTTAATGTTTGTTGTTTCAAATCATACACAATTTATTAGAACGTTATTAGATTATAATTCCTTTATTAGAATATGTAAGAATAAAATAAAATATATTGTATTTTTTGTTCAAATGAACAACAACCTAGCTTTCTAATAAAATATTTAACAAAATTAATACATAGTAGTAGTAGTATATTTTCTAACAAAGGACTTATAAACAAATAACGTTCTAGTAAATCATAAACAACACGAAACAACAAATATTAAACAAAGATGTGTATGTGTTAGTAATCTGAAAATATCATTTTCTTTCTCCTAAATTGCAAGAAAATCAAAATACAGAGACAGTAATTTAAATGTCAACGTGAATTCGTAATATTTCTTAAATATATAATTATTAATTTTACCTTTATCCCAATTGTCAGCAATATTTTTTGTAGTTAGGTAAGTACTTCATTTGAACACCGAATAAGAGTTAATTGAACACAACAACGTAACACGACCAACATGGCGCACTGATATGCTGGAACAGATGATATATTGCAGCTGTGTAGTATTTCTCAGTCAGTCAGGAGTAGGGATATTTAAGTTTACAAAAAATGGTGTACTTTTAACACATCATTGGTAAATATTACACAAATTCAGTATATCTTATTATAATACCAGTTAATTTACGATATTTTGTGTAAAATGTATAAAAAAGTCATAAAAGTCAGGACGTGTAAAATTATTAATACGGAAATTTTACACGTCCTGAATTACACAATGGAAAATATCACTTACACATTAACTCTTTTTACAGTATATATTTTATATATTTATATGAGATGTTTAAGATCATGACTGTTGTAATCATAGCTTCATAATCGTCTTCATCATCATAGGTTCATCATTGGCATAGTCATTGTTAACATCGTCGTCATCATTAGGAGTGTTAAAGTTAAAAAATAGACAAAGTATAATTTGCTACAATCAAGAATGCTTTTTTACTTCGAGTCTTGTAATAAGGCCAATAACTACATTAGTCAACGAATGTACGTTTCAATTTTTCGATATCTCCTAAAATAACATAGTTACAGACGAATCTAACGCGTGATCAACCCCGTAAAAAGTCTTTCAATTATCCTCTAATACATCTTTCATCCAATAGCTTATTCAAAATCATTCAATTTCAGTATTATAGTTTAGCTTGACTTAATTATCTAAACTAAAAGTGCCATTCATTGTTCATAAAACACCAGCCTTAAACCTACGTCATACATGGACTAGCTTCAATGGTAGGAAACCATCTTGTTTGTCACATGCTTCATTTTATCGGCAATAAATAAATGTAACAGCAAAGCTGCATCTGTTTTGAATATTTACTGCCTAACATAACTCATATACGGTTATTCAAATAGAAATATTTCCTCGGGTGGAAGGTATTAGTTGGGATATTGAACGTTTGATGCACCGGTATTGGTAAAGATGTAATGCTTTTTATCTGAAATATGATTTTTATATACTTTTCTTCTCTGTGTAATATCCTATTAAATTTTTATCGTTTATTCGGTTACTATAAATATCATAGGGCGAAAGGTGTGGGGAGAAATACATATTAATTATTGATTTTATTGAAAATACGTATCTTTTGTTCTTTGCTAAAGCTAAATTATGCAAAGTATAATTTTTCGTAGTATTTTTTACAGTATTGTATGCTTATTAACTAAACTAAATGAAATACTTTCTTCAGTAACTACTTCTTTATACAACCTACCTACATACTAATAACAATACATAAATTTCACAAAATATGTACACCGAAATATTTCTGTTATTATTCTTGTGAGAATGCTAACAAACTTAAAAATAAGACAGTTAAGCAGATGATAACTTGATATACAGGGCGTCCCATAATTATTGCAAAATATGCCGTTTGCCCGCTACAGCAAAAAAAGAAAAATTGGAAAAAGTATCAGTCTATTGAAAGAGTAATTGCTCAAAGTGTCCTCCAGGTTCGTCAGTGCACAGCTGTGCTTCATTGATTGGCGAACTCTATGGAATATCCCCGGTATGTCCTGTGTGGACGCGGCCATCACTCTTCCCAGCAGCTCTTGTTGGTTGGGAACAGGAGTTTCATACACTACAGTTTTTAAATGACCCCAGAGAAAATAATCCAAGGGGGTTAAGTCGGGTGACCGCGCAGGCCAATGCACAGGGCCACCTCGACCTATCCACCTGTTAGGATATATTTCATTTATATAGTGCCGCACTGGCAAAGCAAAGTGGGCTGGGGCACCATCTTGAAATCACATGTTAGCTCTTATGTCCAGTGGCACATCCTAATAGTTCTGGAAGCACATGCTGCAGGAATTGAGCATAAATGTGGCCATTCAAATGAGGTGGGAGCAAATATGATCCGATGATCTGCTCGCCCACAATGCCGGCCCAAATGTTAATTACAAACTGATGTTGGTCTCAACGGAGGGCTATGACATAGGGGTTATTTTCATTCCAAATGTGACTATTACGGCTATTAAATAACCATCCCTTGTAAAACAGGCCTCGTCAGTAAATAAAACGTAGCGACCAAAGTGTGGTTGTCTCAACTCCTGCTGCAACCAACAATGACAAAAATGGCGACGCCGCAGATGGTCCTTCAGACCCATGGCTTGGACTTGTAACAGGCGGTACGGGTGTAGTTGTTGATCCCGGAGAACCCGCCAAACAGTACTTCGTGCCGCTCCCATATCATGTCCAATGGCACGCACGCTTGTGGACGGATTGGCCTCTAAATGGTGCAGAACCTCTTCCTCAAACTCTATTGTCCGCATGGCGAACGGCCGTCCTGCCCCCCCCCCCCCCCCCGGAACGTCTGACGCTGCCGTCTATGAATTCTAGCAAAAATGCTATGATGAGGACGATGACGTCCTGGAAACCGTTTAGTGTAGAATCGCGCGGCTCTTCTCCCATTACCACCAGCTTCACCATCAAATTAATGCTATTTACGTTTTGCACACCAGTCACTGAAACTAACTGAATCGGTGCGAGTGTGTTTTTTTTCTTTCTTTTTGTTTCTGTTTTTTTTTTGTTATGATAGCTAGCCATTGAACTGAATTGGTGGAATTGAGAAGTATAATATGGATAGATAGAAGATAAAATTCTACACCACTTCTTGATTATATATGCAGGATGTTCAATTTAGAAAAATCAAGTTTTGGCAGTTAGAAGTTAAGCAAATTCGACAGTAAATTTTCACCACCCTGTGTAACATTAAACAGATTTGAAAATATCTGTAACAAATAATAGACATGCTCCTATTTCTGTTAAATATCAGTACTTCAGCTTACACAATGTAAAAATAGGCAATTTTGAATTAGACTATCGAAAAGCAACTTTTATTGATTGAACTGAAATATCTGTGGAAAACCAATAGAGAAAGATATAAGGAAACTTGATAAAACTCCCTCTAAAATTAGGTATATGAGTAATGCCAATATGAAAAAATATACAGGGTGTTCCATTTAAAATAAGCAAGTAGATGGCGACTTTCGGTATAACTGGAAATGCTACAAGAATGGCATCATTTTATTTAAAGAGAGCACCCCCAAAACCCAAATGTTTAAATTTTTAAAATTTAAATCGAAGTAGTTCCTGAAATATTATAATGGGCTGTCACCGTAAGAGACTGCTTAACCAGTTCCATGCCACACAATGGTTCCAAACTGTCATTCATGATACGTGAGTCCTAATTTTATTAAAATTTCGTTTTCTCTGTCTATTTTTCATACCAGGTTCAATATTTGTTTATGTCCCCAAATTTTCCGTATTTTACTATTATTTTAGAACAAAATGTACTAACTACAGGTGAGCGGACTAAATAAATCAAACTTACACTCTCATATAAATATTTATCATAATTCATTTAAGTAAGGAATCAGGTAATATGTTTTTTTTTCAATTTTCTCGTGCGTGACACGCAGTAATCAAGCTTAAGATTTTCTATCCAGTTTTCCCCCAAGCAACTATATGTATTTATTTTATGATTATTGTGCATTACATACTATTGTGTAAACCGATATTGCAATCTCGCATGGTACTTATAACTGATAAATTACTTTATCCACGACTATTCTATAAATGTGTTTCTTAAATAATAATAATAATATCCATTAATATATTTTTTTTTCAATTTTCTCGTGCGTGACACGCAGTAATCAAGCTTAAGATTTTCTATCCAGTTTTCCCCCAAGCAACTATATGTATTTATTTTATGATTATTGTGCATTACATACTATTGTGTAAACCGATATTGCAATCTCGCATGGTACTTATAACTGATAAATTACTTTATCCACGACTATTCTATAAATGTGTTTCTTAAATAATAATAATAATATCCATTAATATGTTTTTTTTTCAATTTTCTCGTGCGTGATACACAGTAATCAAGCTCAAGATTTTCTTTCCATCTTTCCCCCAAGCAGTTATATGTGTTTATTTTATGATTATTTTGTATTACATACTATTGTGTAAATCGATATTAACAGTTTTCCATTCCATATTTTATAGCGACCAAATGCTTGTTCGTATTTATTCTGTGATTTTACCACGAGATTGGAAACAAGCTTCATTCTCAATATTTGATAGCAAACCAATGCTCGAACTCATATTTACACTTTCACGATAATTACGACAAATAATTCGATGACAACTATGTTTATGCCCGTTGTTTCAGTAACTTCTTCTTAGCTTATTGTAGTATAAGTATACAGTTCCACAGCTCATTGGGGCAATTTTTGTTTACTTACACAATTATCATTGACTCCCCTAACACTTTGAACAACTTTAACATTAACATAGAGGGTTTTAACTTGAATCAGTTTACTGAAGCAGATATTCTTCACTCTTTACATAAATTGAAGAACAAAATGACTAGTGGAGAAGATCAAGTTCCTAGTTTTATTATAAAAGATTGTGGACAAGTATTGTCGACACCTCTGCTAATTATTTTTAATCTGATATTGTCAACATCAACTTTTTCTAAGGTTTGGAAGTTATCCAGGATTTGTCCGATTCTGAAAAGTGGTAATTCATCTGACATTAAGAATTATCGTTCCATTACAATTTTGTCGAATTTTGCTAAGGTTTTTGAGATGTCATTGTATACTATCATTTACAATAACATCAAACTCTATATTTCTCCAAATCAGCATGGTTTTGTGCCTAAACGTTCAACTGTTTTTAATTTACTTACTCAGTTTGCTTCAAATAACCTGGATAACAAAGATCAACTTGATGCGATGTATACCGACTTCTCAAAGGCCTTCGATAAGGTTAATCATAATTTACTTCTCCAAAAACTTAGGTGCTATGGGTTTAGTAGTAATTTGCTTTGTCTTATGAAGTCTTATTTACATGAACGTAATTTATATGTATCTTATAATGGCTTTAAATGAAATACGTTTTTAGCAACTTCCGGGGTCCCATAAGGGTCAAATTTAGGACCGCTTCTGTTTGTTTCATTTGTGAATGATCTATCTTTGAGTCTGAAATCCTTTCATCTCTTTTTTGCTGACGACTTGAAGTTGTTTCATAGCATTTCATGTATTGAAGATTGTACTAAACTTCAGGGTCTTCTGAATGTTGTGGAGGAGTGGTGTGTGGACAATAACCTTCTTTTAAATATAAGTAAATGTAAGGTATTTTACTCTTAAATTACAGCCGTTCATATTTGATTATATTCAGAACCGTTAGCGCGTTGTAGTAATGTCAAAGATCTGGGTGTACTTTTTGACAATAAACTATCTTCTTCTGAGCATATTGTTCAGCTAGCTAATAGTGCATATAGAGCGCTAGGTTTTCTCGTTAGAAACACAAAATTGTTTGATGATATAAACGCCCTTAAGTGTCTATTTTTCGTTGGTGCACTCTAAGCTTGAATATTTGGTATCCTCACTATAATTTACGTATTCAAGAGGTAGAAAAAATTCAACGTCGATTTTTAAAATTCTTATCTTTTCGAACTGACCATTTTTATCCAATTAGGAGACACGATTATAATTTACTTTTGCAAAGATTTAACAATCAATCACTTAGCACTAGAAGAGCACTAGCAAGTTTATCATTTCTACATAAATTATTTCATGGCAATGTTGACTCCCCTGCTTTGTTAAATTTGTTCATTATTCGAGTTCCGCGTTCTGGTTCTTGAAGTAATGATTTATTTTATTGTCATAATGTTAGAACAAATGTTGCTTTGAAGTCTCCTGTATATGTAATGTCCAATAATTTCAACTACATTAGTGAACACATTGATATTAACGTTTGCATCTTGAATGATTTGTTAACTTTAGCAATGCTGTCTTTTTAATACTTATCATGCTTGTAAGTTTATTATGCATCATTCTCAGCATATTTTCTATCTTCATTAATGTTTTATGGAATTACTGGGTCAAAGTTTTATTGATAATGTTAATCTCCACCATTATCCCTATTATGACGGTTCACTGTGTTTCCAGGCAAAGCTGTTTTGCAGTGATGCTGATCTAACCTCGTTCAAATAGTTTGAGAAAGTTTCTGTAATTTGTAACGCACAAGCGAATCTGACGTTGTGTCCAATCAATCAGATACCTAGATAACATCCTAGCAAATATCTTAGATATTTTGAATGATATTTCACGTTTTATCTTGCGTGCAAATGCCAATTATTCACTTTGGATAAAATTAGCAATAATAGAACTATAAAAAATTAATAATACATTACTGTTTATGAATATATGCCAACAATGTAATGCATCTAGCTACATTTAATAATAAAATAATTAATAATTTAATAATAAAATTATTATTATTATTATTTGTATTAAGAATTTATAAGTGATTTGTAAAATATCAATTTTATGATAAAGGATATTTATAATGCTTAAATTTTTATTTGGATTCAAAAAATTCATCTTCATTATTGTGAAAGTTCATTCACGGAAGGTATGCATAATGTAAAATTGATTACCTACTCCACTGAAACCACATATCTACTAGAAATAATGTTAGTGATAGTACACTTTGACGTAAATGTATTTCAATAATTTATACAAATATGAATGTCTAATATTGATGTGGTTTTATTTGAAAATTGAAGTTGGCATTTATTTATTTCTTTCAAGCCTAACACCAATAAGCAAACCCAAACCAAAATCGAATTTTTCCAGAAATTTTATTCCAAAAATTCTTCAATTAAAACAACTTGAACTGCAGATGCCTACAATGGAATATCGACCTATAATTTAAAAAAGTTATATTTTCTTAATTGATGTAGTTAATTTTTTTATTATAATGTTTATTATTGCTCGTTTATGGAATATTTGTTATTACGCCAATATAAAATTTATACTGTTGCAAGTTACTGCACTTGTTTTCTTCAAAGGTTACTATATATGAATTAGGATGAAAATGAGGCAAAATTAACAAGGCCTGTCTGATCTAAATTGATTGGTGTGATCAGCGAAAAATTTCAATTTCACAATAAAGTGGTCTGTATCTTTTATTCTATTGTTTGGAAAAAAATTGAAATAAAATGTTCTTTCAATATCTGAAAAAAAATGGTATGTTGCTGACAAAAAAAATGTTGAGCGTCACGACGCCCAGCGTCGTTTAATTATAGTTTCGTTATCTACCTTAATTTAAAGCTTAGTTAGCCCAAACAAACGTTGTTTTGAAACGTTCAGTTTGCTTGAACCGTTTTCGAGAAAACACATTTTTCACGATAAAATATCACCCTGTACGTAATGCCCCTAGCCAGTTAATATGAGTGTACATACGTAGTACTCACAATAATATTTTTTCCATTTCCTTTTTTCTGAACTTTTCTTTTATTATCTATTATTTCATAAAGAAATCGTGACTATAATTTTTTCCAAATAGTCGGTATCATGATAAACTGTATACAAATGAAATGGTTATTATTTCCTCCTCCAACAGCCTCAAAGATTCTGACAAATAAATCGTAGTACAACAGAATATGACTGATTGATGTTCAGATTGTTTGTGTTTTTTGGGAAAAATACTAACCAACTTGTTGCACCGAGCCCACATATGCTACTACTAATGCTAATGGGAATAGCGCTCGACGTATTATTCTCTATGCTTCTCATGAAAGCAAAATCAACGTGAAATGCGCAGCGTAGGACATAGGGCATGTTTTATGCCTCATCTGAAACGTGGTTTAGAGAAATTTGAACTTGTACTAGTCATTGAAAGATGTTAAGTTAATGTTTTTAAAATGTTGTACTGGTCAATTCAACGATTTGTGTTAAAAATTTCAACGGCTGCTTTTAGCTAAAAACAAAAAAATATATCGTATTTACGATACATTAATAATATTCGCATGTAATCCAGTGGTTTCAACTACTAAAAGTTTACGTTTTTATAACGTTTTTTCTACTATCATATGGAAACGTTTATATTTTAGTAATATTTAACTGTACATCAAATTAAACGTTTTATATATATATATATATATATATATATATATATATTAAACGTGTAATCCATATGTTAATTACACGTTTTTTACCTAAAAATAAAATGTGTTAAATTAATTAATACTACACCTGCAGAAATTAACTTTGAACAGAATGTATTTAAATGCAACAATTTTTTTATTAGAAACAATTTATTCAATATTAGGTAATACTAAAATACAACTAGATATTGACCTATATTCGGCGCCACAGTAATTCAAGATGTTTGTGGCAAGAGAAAATTATATTATATCTTATTTGCATAGCTGCATATAGTATAAGTAAATGTACGTTTTTGTAACGTTTTTAAAACATTGCAGTTGGTTGATTAAACGTTTTCCGTTGAAAGTTCACCGTTTACTTTAAGTTAAAAATTTAAACATATAAAAGAGGTTGAAGTGACACTAGAACACACGTCTGTGAAATGTGTAATATATGTCCAAGTCATAAAAATATAAACTAATGATCACAAGATGTAGACAGTTACATCTAGCGCACTCATGTCTTTTGATACATGTATTCTTCTATCGGCTAGATATAGAATCAAGCAGCATCGTTGGTCTAACGAGCCGACAAGCGCAAAACCGGTAGATATATAGTTGGTACCACCTGGATTCTTGATTTGGCTGTTTGTTATAGGTTGTTCTAGTGTAAATTCGCTTCTGGTCAGGACATTAGCATTCAGAGAAGTTGTTTCTCGAAATTCCATATCTAATCATCACTGAATCATAATTTGAAAAAAAAAATTGTACCGCAATATATCTATTTAATAGTGTTGAAGAATACGTTATATAAAACGTTATTTAAACGTGACGTGGAAGGTTTTATAAACATTAATAAAACTCTAAATAAAACGTTTTCCACAAACATTTATTAACTGTTTAATTTCTGCTATTTAAACATAGCTTAATAATGTTTATTAAACGTTTCTTTTTTAGTTAAAAATGATGTTTGCTCATGCGACATTTTTTCGTTGTTTCAACCTTTGGTTTTTAACTGGTTTTAGATGTTTTTTAAACGTATGTGTGTCAATTGGAATGTAACTGACATAATAATTCTATCAAAGCTATAACTGTAAAATGAATGGAGAAAAAATATGACATTTAATCTTTTAACTCGAATAAATTCAATTTTATTGAAGTTCTGTTCCTAGTTAAAAATAACTCAATTTACTGGTTTCGCTGAAAGCGGAAAACTTATTTTCGAACAAAAATATAAACACCGCTGAAACAAGACGAAAAGAATTAAAATTGCGTTACACAATATTCCAAACATTAATTCGTTCTAATTAAAACCACCCCAAGGCAGCCGAACTTTCCTCAGCGGTCAATTTATATATAAAACTTTTTATTGCGCCGGAACTTCCAGTCTGTCAGATGCAAAATGTAAGGGAAAGCCGAAATAATGAAGTCATGAAAAACCGCATTCATGCAAAACTCATTAATGAAGACATGAATAGAATATTACTCTGGTTGGGTACGTTAATTGTGATATATTATAGACGTGCTAGTTATGAGAATGTAATCATTCACAGAAAACGAATCTTTAAATAAAAATTAGGAAAATTAATTAATAATACATAATATATTTCTAAAAAGAATGAATTTAAGTGATGAACTTACTCGCAAAACTTCTCTCAAGATATATATATATATATATATATATATATATATATATATATATATATACAGGCTGTATCACATAAGAGGGCCACTCCCATGTATCTCGCTTAATATGCGAGACACGTCAAAAATGTTTAATTGTTTTTTGTTGCATTTTTGGAGGCCTTTATGCTCGTAAAAACAAATTTGAGATCCATGGCCAACTTTATGAGTAATAACAAAAAAACCTGTAAAGTGCCCAAACTTTAAGGCTGTCTAACTTTTTTATTTTAAGAGATAGAGAAAACTTATTGGTAATAAATTTTTATTGCAAAATTGATACCTTCCACCTGATATAAACAGATTTTTGAAATATCGTATGTGGTTTGCTGCGCCCTCTAGGCGGATAATTTTTTTTTTATTGAAGCAGACTATGGCCACAAAAAATTGCCTGTTTTATCGTCTTTCATGCAATATACTATAAGTTGCCCTTATCTTTTGTATTTATTACATTTTTTTCAATTTTAATTAAAATAAATGTACCTAAATATTTTCGTGTTGCTCAAGATAATGTAGAACCTGTTTTAAAGAAGCCAACTGCCAAAAAATAATAAACAGAATATACTTTTTTATGCAAAATACAGATTTTCTTATAATATTATTTTATTGGTTTTCACATTAGAAGCAATTGGGTCTTTCAAATTATTTTGACACAGACAATGTAATAAAAAACTACTTTTTTAATAATATTCAGAGACTATCGACAACCCCATTCAAATTCCATTAAAATTGGCTTAGGGGTTACGAAGATATTTGCAAAAAAAATTTTAGGTCCAATTTTCTTTCTAGTATTTCTAGATAACCCTGTATAAAAATAGTACCTAATTTGGATACAATAATCTTCGCGATTGGATTAGAAAAAGATATTACATAAATGTTCAAGTCATCAGTAAAAAGTAACTCTTGTGAATTTAAGAGAGATAATTAATATTGACATTAAAAGATGCCCAGAATTTGATATCAGAAGAATACCAGATGTATCCGCCATATTCTACAAATTTTTCCGTTCCCACCAGGTATAGCTTCACCAAAGAGAAGAGATTAAAGGAAAACAATATTTTCTCTATAATTTAGTTAAAAATAGAAAATGATCAACGATTTGGAAATGTTGATGTCAAATCAAATTATTGCAACTATAAATTGACAAATAAGTAGATGTCTAATTTATAATATGATATTAGTAAGTACTTATAGAGCTGAACGTTCTTTTTATTTCCTAAAATCGGTAATGTATTCGTAGATTGAAGTATTTATTGTGACGTTTCATTGTGTTTTTTTAAATTTAATTCTGTTTTCTTCATACCAATGCATCAGTCTAAAATCTAGACATTTTTAAAGATCAATTTTGGTGATGAGTGAAGTTTTTATTTATCCGTATTGGAATTCACCAATCTTCAAAATATTTTTTCCCTAAATGTCCGGGAGGGGATACTAAGCGGTATATTAAGTATACGAATTAATTCTTCTAAAGTGCCTAAACGGCGGCAATTACCTCAATTTTTTGCAACATGATCAACATTTATGTTACCTTCCTTTAAATAAAGTGATGTTTAAATCCCGCTTGACCCTTCTTCCCAATATAAGTAGTGTATGGAACAGGGCATAATTTAAATTATATCATGTAAAATAAATCAATATCAAGATGCAGTACAAACTAATAAAACAAATTATAGACAAAGACACGGATGTATGGTCTAAAGATGATCCCAAAATATTCTTGCTTCTCGCTTTTAATAACTCAAACAACTGGGACGCTGTTAATTCGAATAAAACATGCTATTTTTTCTCCAACCAAAATCCATTTAACTATTAATTTGTGCTATGAAATTATTCAAACCAAATTTGGATAATAAAGCAAAGTAGGATATATGGATGTAGTCATAGATACTTTGTCAAACATTAGTCGCCATATTGTTAATTTAGTTTATTTGTGATTGTTTGTGGTTCAATTTGCTGAAACACTTCTAATGTAAGGACTAAACTTTGGCTCCTAAAGTTAAAAGTTAATACTTTTGTTGCTAAGACACCAATTTTTTTTTCAGTAAGTAAAATGTATATTGTGCCTTAGAGACTCCTAACAGTATAAAAATGTCAGTTTTGTGACGGCTGAGAGTTTGAACCAATTTCAAAATGATTATTTGTTGTTTCAGATAAATGATGTAGAAGAATATTATTACCATGATCTATTTATTTACTGCAAAAATTGATGAAGATGACCTTAGTATATGTTAAAGATGCTAAAATATACATAGAAATTATCGTTAATATTTTCAGTTTTGTAAATAACATTGCAAATAATTCTTTTTTGTGTAAACTGTCTAGACGAGCATGCACAGGAGCATAGCTTCTATATGCAAACTTTTATCTTGACCAAAATGAGGACAACGTTGAACAATTCTGTAAAAGTAACATGGAAGTGCCGATTTTGCAAGTGCATATAAATGCCTTTATTTGAGGTTTTGAGACTTTTTAAATTTAAATTTTGCTGCATTACCGCGACTTTTAAATCACCCTGCACATTTAAAAAAATGTATTCTATTAGGTCTTGGAAAGTATCAAAGAAATTCTTTTAGAAGCCACAAGTTGGGCCACTAACAATAACAATTAAGGAAGTATTGTTGAAGTAGCGGCGCTCTTCGAGCACCTAAGAGTCCACCTCCTTTTCCACTAAAAAAAGTTTAAAGATACTTGTACTGCAACGATAAAAGACTAGTCGAGAGTCCCTGACGGCTCTTGACATCATTCACATGACTTGAAGGAGATTGATCGGGGTCGCATCGACCAGGCGGGGAAATAAAATTTATTCGCAACGTGACGCTGCGACTCGATATTTATGCAACCAGTAGCGTCGGATTCATGAATATATACAATATGCCCTTATTGGGGGATAATGGCAGAAAGTGGGTTAAATGTCAATTTTTTATAGTAGTCGTGATTAATGTGTCCGATATATATTATAGATTGTATGTAGGTACAATGTTTTCAAGGAAAAACATTAAATATATAAGTTGTAGGAGACAAGAGAGAAGTGAGCGTGTGCAATAAAAAACTGAGCCCACATAATGTTCCAAAATTGATCAAAATATAAAATAAATATATAATTTCTATAAAGATCTTCATAAAAGTTATTTGTGTATGCATACACATACAGAAACAAAAATATTTATAAAAACAAGGAAATGTATATACTCAGTTCTATATGTATATTTATTGATAGTATTAAAATATTTTTTATTTTTGAGTCTCAAAATATCCGAAAGTGAGTAAATCATAGCACTTATATGAGTACGAGAGGTGAGGGTTGCAGGGGATAAGATTCCATAGGAGTGCTACTTGAGATGACAAAATTACCAAAAATACGTTGACGTTGAATAAACTTAGCATTTAAATAATCTACTTTATCTCCGTGTCAGCCTTTCCACAATTGTAGAATGCCGTCTATTTGGACGAAGATGGTCTACCACCACCCACTTACACCTGATGCGCACTCTGCAGATATCACATTTTATCATATAATACACTGCACTATATATGCACACTATAAACTCTTGATTACTAGGGCCGCCACTATAACGGTCACATAACTATGACAGGGTGAATTATCTACTACAACTACAGCACCAGGTTCCATATGTGGGAAAACTATCAATTCAACACCAAAAATCATACTATACTTCCAATATGCGTTTTTATTAGGCGCCGTCCGTTTGCTTTGGATATTGCAATCGTGCCACACTTTTGTTACCATATATTCATGTTTCGTCCGTGTAATATCCTCTTTGATTCAGATTTCGTCTTTCGTGTATTTGTCTTAAATATTTTCTTCGCTATATCACTATTTCATCTTTTTTACCAGCATACTCTTTCGATTTTGTATTATAATATTATATTGATGTTGCGCATAATTCGTAAAAACACTTTTCTAGATATCGTAGGCAAAGTTCATACTGTAATATAGCAACCCAAACCTCTATCTTCCGCCTTCCGTGACTTTCTACTATTTTCTGTTTCGCAGTTGTATGTTTTTCATTGCCACTCTTTATTGCACGATATATACTACTCACGGATACTCTTATTAATGAATTACATATTTCAACCCCATCTCTTACACTCATGTTTTAGTCTCGCGCTCTAATTCTTTCATACAAGTTTTTTCTCATCCGATATTTGTCACATGTTAGGTTAGGGAGTTTACGATTTTGAGAACACACTGCAGACCTTAGATTATTAATACTACTACTAATTAATAAAATGAATTACATTCAATTAGCGGAAAGATATATTCGAACTTTATCCACGCGCACAGCCATGGTAACTGTGCAGATGAAATAGGTGGATTCGTCACGGCGTCATTGGCAATAGAAATAGAATATTCTCATGTGGCGCATGCCTACTTGCTATATCAGAAGCTGAGTAGTAGGATTTGCTCTGCGAGGTATACGGAACATAAAATTTTATGGGCACCATATATTTCTGTTTGTGTTGACTGCTATAAACTATGAGCGTGTTTATAAAATAAGTCACTCCGCACTATTTTGAACCCCAACTATAGATTACTTAATACTTAAAGTAAATTTTTTCATCGTTTTACTGTTATATTTAGTTAAGGGAAGCACAATGTTTTATAAATTTAAATACGTATTCTCTGTTTACACTGACTCACTAATACTTACTTACTTCTTTCTTTAATATGAATCATAATTTCATTTAGTTGTTTTAACGTTTTCTTTGCTATTATTTAACGGTTTTCGGGTGGTTATATCGTGACCTAGGTAACTGGTCATCGCCAGTTATAAAATTAATGTGCTTGTACTTCCGCAGTTTTAGCTGAGAATTTTTGACCTGAACTTGACGGGTTAAGCTTTGAGGGGGCGGACTCGCTCTCTGAAGTTCCATATTGTTGTTGATTCTGCGGTTATATGAAATCGATACTCAGACAGAGGTTATCCTTTGAGACATTTCGTTGTAGCTTCTCTAACTGGTCGTATCCCAAGCTTCCAAACGTTTCACTGTTGCTACTGTCGGCATCTTCAGTGAAGTTCACAGAAGGTTGCAATAATATCCAACCGTTATTTTATTTTTTCCTTGGAAACTATTGGATTTACGAAAAAACTTAAAAGTAAATAAAACGTATTTGAAATTATTGGCCTCAAGCAAGTATATTTCTTGAAAAAAAAAAAAAAAATGATATTTGAAATAGTTACGTAAGAAAATACCCAGAACAGGAGTCGTTTATTTCAACACCTTCCGTAAAAACATTTTTATGTCGAAGCATTAAAAAAATAAAAATTAAATTTAAATATAAATATATGCGGAAGGAAAGAGAAAAACTGAAACATTTTATATGTAAGACCGTCCTTAAAAATACTTGAGAAAACTTCCTTCTAAATATTATAATGATGAAAGTTATTAATTAGTTACCCAAGTGCGGAAAAAGACACTTCCCGTACGTGTTAGGTACACATGATCATGACAATTCTAATCAGGCAAAACAGGTTATTTTAATTATCAATTTATAACATTAACAAGTAGTTATTTAATCTAATAGAATATGTTAAGGAATTAAATGTACAATTTGTGGCATTTTGTATATTCAGTGCTGACACAATGGCGACAAATTATGTGCTACATGATTAATTTGTAACTTCAGTGATGAGGGAATAATTGCTAGATGCTGTTCTTCACTATTACTGTTGATGTACTATATGGTTCAGTACGGTTCTGTTGACGCTCTAATGATAGATTCGATGCTTTGAGAACGCTGTGGGCTATTTTCTTTTAATTGTTCAAGCAATCCTTAATGTATGACTCAGCTACCGTTGTGGGCTTCCACTCACCATGTCGATTTATGGAAAGTGCACTTTTCCGCATGATCGTAGGAAAATTTCATTGTCAACCAAAACCAATAGTTCTAAACACATTTACTCCGAAGTTACTTCTACATAAAACTAACGATATGCCCCCGACATATGGATTATGGATTGCGCAAATAAATAGTTTTCTTATTTATATTTATTAACAAAAAAATATTATTATTATTATTAAAAAATATTATTATTAACAAACAGTAATAAAAAAATATTCTTCTTAATCTCATAATCGTCATACGAATATCAGAATATCAGAAATAGAACCCATTCACCACATTTCAAATTTTATTGTAGCATAAATAACTATTATATAGAATTTTCTTATACTGCTCTTATGCAAATTCTATTGGCTGTATCTATTTTATACAAGAAAATTTGGTAATCATAAGAAAGTGTGCTATTATATAGAAATATAGAAACTCGATTTATTTTTACAGTTTATCACATCCTATGTGTTTATTTATTTATTTATTTATTTATTTATTTATTTATTTATCAATAAGGAAAACACAACAGGCAAAGTAGCCTAAAAAAGTGTTCCACAAAGTAGGTAACAAAAAAATTTGAAATTGGTGGACAATGTTGGAAAGAGAAAAAATTAACAACACTACAAAAATGTAACATAAATACACTTATCAAGTAAAAGTGAGAAAAAATTGCATTATACATTACTACTTTCAGATTTTTACATTCATTTTGTGGTTTTTGCTTCTTAACGTAACTTTGCAACAACGAAGATCAAAATTTTTTTATTATCCATAGATCGACATGAAATTGGGAAACAATTTTTTGAAAACATGAAAGGAATCGAATATTGTCAGCTACTCTTTTTGCATTTTGCCATTTCATCGTGTTTTGTATTAGAGTTGTTACGAAACAGGATAGCGATCGAAGCGAATATGTCAGTTCGAAATAAGATGTATATACCTCCAACAATATGATTTCAGTGGGAAAACAGGGTATTATGTTGCAATACAACTTCCATTCCATCGAATAACTGCCCCGGGGAATTGTTATTTCTGGATAATGTGACTAAGCACACGTTCGCAATACGTCCCACCGATGAAATCATTTCCTGGCCAGACAATTCGGATTAATGGTAAAATACAGTGGCGTCTGAACTGACATACCGTTTTCTGTCAGCATAACGTTTCATATAAAAGCTTTTGTTAATATGGAACACAATCTGTCACGATTATTATATTTTTTCCAATCCATTTAGAAAATCAGTTCGTTGCTCGACATTTCAGTATCAAGTAACACAAATACAAGATACCAGATACAATATCTGATATGAAATCTGTACTTATATGTAGAGATGATGCATAAATTTGTAGCGTTTCTATTGAATTTAAAATTTGTTTATATTTACTAACATATACCTACAAAAAACTGATCTGGCATTTATGAAGTCAGTTTAATCTCCATGTGTGGCAATAGAATGTTGCATTTTTTGAAAAAGGGTGAAGGTATGCAACCAGATATATATATTTGAAACTCTATGTTTGTAATAAGACAGTCAGCTGAATAATGTTTTGTTTAATGGCCTCACAATGGTATTTGTTGTAGAAGGCTGTAGAAAATAAAATAAAACAAAGTTCAACTGTTATGAAAATGTAAACATATTAAATTATTAGTATCAAAATATATTTTTTGTACATCGCATTAACATTCACATTATTGTAACTACAGTCCACTTAAATCAAAGCAATATACATATTGAAGTATAACCATTGGGGTTTTAATTCAAGAAAAAAAGCAGTAACTTCATATCGGGTCAAATACCTAGTAGAAAGAGGAGTTATTCGCAACATCCCACATGCCAGAGTTTGTCTGTATACCTCGAAAAATTGATAAAACTATTGTAACATGAGGGATGTTAATTAATTGTCGTTGCATGCAGTAACGACCTTAATTCGATTGAAAGAGATAAAAATATTTATATTTAATTTGAATTTATTACCTGTGAGGTCTTTGAAATGTATAGATTTATCAAGTTATTACTTACTCATGTTGGGCTTTATAATACAGAGTCTCTTAGTCACTCCTTTAAGAGACTTATCACACTTATTAAATTGAAAAGGCCAGATTTCCACATAGAAGTTTTTTAATAACATTAAAAAGAATACAGATAAAGTGTTAACAAAAATGAAGAAAACTGTTATAACAGATATTTAACGAGATATTTTATGAATCTTCAATTGGCACGCGATACGCTAAAATACGAGGAGTAGAAGAACCGGATTTTTGATTTTACTCTAATTCTCAGCAATTACAATTTATTTATCGTGGTAGAACTGTACTGCCTGGAGAGAGAACTGCCTACCCCGAGGTACCTACAAATTTGGTTCAATTCCACCCTTGAAAAAAGGAGTGGTTATTGGCTAATGCCTGTATTTTAGAGTCTCGTCCCTGACTCAATACAAATCTAAGACATTTAAATTATCTAACCTTGTTTTTTTATAATTCCTACGTCTCTTATCAAATATTCTCTTTCTGTGGTGGTGCCAAAAGGGCACCATATGGCCGGAGAGGCTGTTAGTTCTATTTCTCTGTAAACCGAAATTATTTGAAGGGAAACAATAAATTATTCGTTTAAGTGACCCTGTGGAGACGAACTGGCCTTTTAAATTGACAACCTTTACTTACATCTTTAAACTCATTATAAATTATGGCTAGAAAGTCTGGTCCCCTTGTTAAATCGACAACCCGTTTCGGCAGCGTTACACTATCAAATATTAAAGTTGTGACCTCAAACAGTCAAATCGAAAAGTCTATGACGCTTTCGTGGTAACATTTTAACTTGGGAACACTTTATGAGTGAATAATTATATATTAGTAATACTTCACCTCTTAATATCGTACGGACTTGAAGACCACCGAGGTAGTTTGATATATTTTTGCATACAAAACAACAAAATTTATTAGTAAAATAAAATATTACAACTGTAATCACATACATATTCATCGTGCAAAGACTCGAAGAAAATTTTTGTTGACATTCGGAAATTATGAAAAAAAATTGTTGATCTCTTCAATTCAGGAAATGATACAATTTACCATAGAGTTTTATTTTTTTATTGATAGAGTGTACCCAAAACTTTCTCACGTTCCTGACTTCTTTGTTCTCCTGTTCTACTACTTAAAAGCGTCTGCCACACAAAGAACCTGCACAACAGGTTGCTCGTTCGTGCGGGACAAGTTTACGAAGTCGTGCAGGTTTTCAGGTCTGCGCTGTGCTGGTCCGTGCAGGCATAATGTGCATTCTTAACACACACACACATGTTTTCTTAAAGACTCACTTCAAACACAATTAAAATATAAATGGTACCTTTATATTATTATGTCATCTTATACCACAGTTTACGAATTAGTATAATTTTTTTAAATTAATTAATACAAACATTTTGTTTCAGTTATTAGTAGAGTAGATTTTCTATTTTGCTTTGTTGAAATTTACATAGGATTACTCTTTAACCAACCCCGCGCATCCTGTTAGAACAAGGAAAAATGTATCTAATAATTAATGAGGGACAGCTTTGTGCTTTACTCTGATCTACTTCTAGCAACACTAATGAGCAGACCAAATGAATGAAGAACATTAATGGTAATGATAATACATAGGTGCATAAAATAAATAATATATACAGCCCAGCGTTCGATACATTTTATCATTCAATTTTACTTTACAAGTGTAACAAAATCCTTTTGCAGTAGAAAGGGATACGTTCTTTATAATGGATTTATCTCTGTTGAGTGACTACATCAGGAGTTCCTCAAGGTTCTATTCTTGGTCCTCTATTATTCTTTACGGTCATCAACGATGTTCTTAACAATTTATGTGTACATTTTCTCTATGTGAAAATACAAGGTGACTCAGAAGTTTTTTTTTTGATCTTACAAATAGAATTTTGTAAAAAAAATCAAAAAAGGGCAGATCGAAAATGATTTAAAAATAAACTTCTGCATGGCACTGTAAGCTGGTCCACTGTAAAACTTGACGAAGCAAAGTAATAAATAACATTTTATACAGCAAATTCAACTGTTTTTGGCGCTGTTGTTATTATTAGAGTTAATTTGTGGTTTAATTAATAAACTATTTTGACATACCTGCTATTACAACAACAAAATTTGGGGCTTGTCTAACCCAGTTTCTACAAAATAACACAAATGTTTCTTGTCCGTTTTGAACTCGTGGCTGAAGTATTTATTTCTTTCAGGATAATGGGCGCGAGGCTTTGGATCTCACGGCGTCACCCCTGCGAGCGCCGCCAGCTCCCAACGCAAGGACAGCTCACCCTCCGCCCATGGTCATCCAGGGAGACTTCAGAAAGGTAAATACGTGTGAAAAATGGTGTGTGAGATAGCCCGGATATGTGAATAGCACCGCGAAATGATAAATTTAAAAGATATTTCTAGAACCTCTTGCTACAATAGCATCCGAATGTGACCATTTTAGCTACTGAAAATACGCACATATATGTACTTTACGTGTGAAATATGGATGTATTATCAGCATTCACTAAATCCATTTAATAGAAATAATGTAGGTATGTACATTTATAACTCTAAAGAACTATTATTAATCATTTATGAAAAAAGTGAACATCAATATTGTAGACAATTCCAAATATTTCATAATAAAATAAGAAATATATTAGACATTACGTAATAAAGTGATGACATTGAATTAATTTTTTAGTCTAGTCAGGAAACTACAGAATATATATGGAGCAATTTTAAATTCAAAAATAAGCATACAACAATAATAACAATAATAATACACGTACATAAATACGAGTATATATAGACATAAAGTAAAATAACAAATACTAATTAAATTGTCCTCTCTACTGTAGCCTTTCTCACAGAATTAATTGATAGATGATAAATTAATATCACATTTCTCCGAAATAATATTAAAATTGTGAGACATGGCCTACACGGGTGATTTTATAAGAGTGTTGGTAATAGTACACGGCAAATAAAATGTTTCAACTTGCCTAGAGTGGAAACTAGGAATTCTAAAATGAAAACATTCCAGTCAAGATATACAATCAATATTATTATTGAATATATTAAATAAAAATATTACACTGTTTGGAATACGTCTAAATTTCAACAACGGAATTATATACCTTCTCTCTTAAAGGGCAAAAACTAAATAAAGAATAACTTTCTTCACATGGATTCAAGCGATAAAAAGTAATTTTTATATATATATAGGGAACTAGATTAAAGAACCATATTTCAGTTTAGAACGCACTAATGAAACATATAGCGTTGTTAATGCATCGATATTAGTAAAAAAGTTAGTTTCTCATAAGTTTTAATAACCCTAAGTTTTTATAAGACGATTTAAATATACAGTATGCGCCAAAAGTATGGAATAAATTCAATAAAAACGAAACAATTATTTTTTGGGAAAAATCCTCGAACAGGTCGATTTTTAATTTAAAAAATACATATTTTAGCGTAAAATGCGATTTTCAAATGTCATTTGTTTTCAAGTAATGACGTCATCGATTTTTTTTTAAATGGCAACACCATATTTTTTTCCTTGATTCTGAAAGATCGTTTAATTCTCTATCAGACAGTACTAAAATTTTGCCCTCCTACATAGGAAAGTTTTCGAGTAAATGACGATTGAATGTTAGAAAACGTAAATTTTATCCATAAAAAAGTAACAATTCTGAGGTATGTAAAATAAAAAACAATTGATTAAATTTTATACTTAAATTAAATGTTCGAATTGCCTTCCACCAACTTCTTGACAATGCGCAAGTTTGTGAAAAAATTCTTCTTGCACATTATGAATGATTTCTGGGGTAACTGCGTATTTCGTCCCGAATGCGATTTTGAAGTTCTTCTAAATTACGTGGTTTATTAATGTACACTTTTGACTTCAAGTATCCCCATAAAAAATAGTTAAGAGGTGTAAGATCTGGCAATCTTGCAGGCCATTCTATCGGTCCGCGTCTGCCGATCCACCTCCCAGGAAAATCTCGTACAGGGCGCGCATAGTGCGGAGGTGCACTGTCTTGCTGAAACCATACGGTATCGTCAGGAATGTCAGGCTCATTATCGTTAGGAAAAATTACTCCAAGGGCTGAAACAAGGTCATTTTCTAGAAACTCTAAATATCTTTGTCCTCTAAGGGTTCCTTCAAAGAAGAAAGTCCCTACTATTCTGTCGTCAACTATTCCAGCCCACACATTTAATTTCTGAGGGTGTTGGGTATGTGTCTCTGCCATCCAATGAGGATTTTCCCAACTCCAATATCTGCAAGTTTGACGGTTTACTGTACCATTCAGACAAAATGTGGCCTCATCTGAAAAAAGTATTTGACGGTGTAAATTTCTATTTCCTTGACATAAATCCATTAGAATTTCGCAAAAGTGTAAGCGGCGATCGGGATCATCTTCATTGAGTTCCTGCACAAGTTGAATTTTGTAGGGATGACATTTTTCTTTCCTTAAGATACGTAGCACTGTGCTCTGACTAGTGTCATTGTTTAATGCAACCAATCGTGAAGAATTATGAGGATTATCCACCATATTTATCAAAATGTTCTGTTTCTGATTTTCATTAATGCTTGGACGTCCAGGTTTTGGTATATTTACAACATTGCCAATTTCTCTAAATTTAAACTTTACCTTACTGACTGTTGATTGGCTGATAGGGCGATCTGGATATTTTTCATTAAATAAATCGCAAACTTCCTGATGAGTTCTAGTCATATTCCCGCATCCGATAAGAATTAAAATTTCAATTCTTTGAGTAACAGTTAAATGTGCCATAATACTTTAAATTGAATAATAATTTCTATGTCGCTTACAGTACTTATTGGAAAGTCGGTGTAACAATGACACTTTGCAAAGATTTTCACCTACGTGATCCATAAAAGAACTATGGAATTCGAAAAACTAAACTTGATAACGTTTTTGATTTATTTTAATTGATTTACGTTTTCTAACATTCAATCGTCATTTACTCGAAAACTTTCCTATGTAAGAGGGCAAAATTTTAGAGCTGTCTGATAGAGAATTAAACGATCTTTCAGAATCAAGAAAAAAAATATGGTGTTGTCATTTAAAAAAAAAATCGATGACGTCATTACTCGAAAACAAATAACATTTTAAAATCGCATTTTACGCTAAAATATGTATTTTTTAAATTAATAATCGACCTGTTCGAGGATTTTTCCCAAAAAATAATTGTTTCGTTTTTATTGAATTTATTCCATACTTTTGGCGCATACTGTATGTTGGATAAGCAGCGAAAAATGAATGAACTGAATCAAACAGAATGCCTAAATTTAGAATAATTTTATTATGCTCAGAGGACATTACAATTAGAATGTATGACATTAGTCACAACTTAACCTAAACAAGAACAACGAGTAAAAACACTTATTAAAAATAATAATAATAATAATATAATAATAATATCTCTACCCCCTCATTCTAATCACAGGGATTAACCCAGAAGTCGGAGACTTGTGCGGGAGAGGGGGCGGCATATTATTATTAAGCAGGCCGCATTTGCGCCCAGGAACGACTTACGTTGGTAGGCCCTAACCACTATTCAGTGCAGGAATGAGGGAAACCTGGAAAACCTCATTAATTAGGGGGGTAGTCAAATATCAACCGGTATCAATCTCTCACATTGACCCAAGCCAACATTCTTCCACCCTACCATACCCGCAGAGAGGGCGCCAAACCTCTCCACGAATATAGCTTATATACGGTCTACCGGCAGCTGGGCTCGAACCAACACCGATCTAGTCACCTCGATTGAAGTGCTGACGCTTTAAACCGCGCGACCACTGACCAAAGCAAATACATTTTTAATTTACGTTTGAATATATCTAAATGATTACATAATTTTACATCGTCAGGTAACTTATTATAAATTTTCGGTCCCAAATAGTCTGGACCCTTACTTGTTAAACAAAGCCTAGTATAAAGCACATGTATTTCACTCTTTTGACGGGTATTAAACTTATGGATACTACTACACTTGCTAAACTTAGCCATATTTTTAAAAACATATACACAACTTTCCAAAATAAATAACGACGTCACAGTTAAAATTTTATAATTACGAAAGACGCTCCTACATGAATCCCAGAGACAAATCCCATATCGCAAACGACTCTAAATGTAGGCGTAATATAGGTTAAGTAGCTGCGGCTTAGTTAGTACCTCTCTCACATTTTTAAATAAATAATAATTAGTTGACATAACCCATGCCAAATTGTTATAGTGGACTTTCCAGTTAAAACATTCATCCATATAGACCCCGAGTTTTTATCTCAATTCAATTTCAGCTTATTCGCAAATGGTCTCAAATTGTCACAACTTTTTTGCGCCGTGTGAAACCTTAATAGCTGAGTTTTATCAATATTAAGGTGTAAATCAATTGCCCTAAACCATTTGTTTAAAATTTTGACTATTTTGTTAGACTTTTCGATGAGATTAAAATCCTGTTTATCAGAAACAATCACTGCCAAGTCGTCCGCATACATCGCAAAGAAAGTGTTATCCAGAACGGAATCTATTGAGTTAACGTACAGTAGGAAGAGCACCGGTCCGAGAACAGATCCCTGCGGGACACCCATATGAATCTGTAAAATATCGGAATTGATATTAGCTATTAAATTATAATTCGCTTGTAGGCAAACATATTATTGACGATATATCAGAAAATTAGTTAGCCACTGCAATGGTAGGCCACGAATACAACAATCCTGCAATGTACCCTCCCTTTCGAAAATAACATTATTTAATGAGTAGTTATATAGTATAATCGTTATTCATAAACCCTAAGCAGGACATGATGCGTCAATACAACTCGTGTACGTAAAAAATACATACATATACAAGATAGTTTAAATGTATCACATCAATTTTCAATAATATTTATTTGGAACTGCAAAAATTGGCAACCATGTTATTCAATTTGTAATAGATTTTTAAATGATCAGAAAAAAGGAGTTTGGGATATTCAATGGCTTTAGTAAGATCACCGATAATTGACAAAAATATAAGAGATCCAAAGCTGGACCCTTGAGGAACACCAAAAGTGGCTACAAATTTATCAAATTCAAACCCATTGAAAGCAATGTAGTACGATCAATTTGAGCATTGAGAGTACCTCGTTTATATACTATGGATTTATAATAGCGATGATCGGTGAAAATTAAAATGGTCATTTTTTGATATTGAAGTATGGTACAGTTGCTTAGAGACTAATTTCAATGGGCACAAAGAGAATTTTCGTGATAAAAAAGTTTCAAATAAATACTATGAAATGGAAAAGTGAAATAGGGGCTGCTTCCCCTGAAATCTCGAACGGGGTTGAATAGGTATATGTATATTTGCAAAATAGTTTTTTTCCATAATCATGTGATGGATAGTTTCTTTACCTTGAAGTTATACCTTTTAATTTAACACTAACATTTCGTTTTTTAAACTTGATGTTTCTATATCTATTACTTCCGAAAATGTTTGGGTATGATGAGAACTTTGTTGGCAGTATTATAGACTTATAGACATCAGTTACAATAACTGATCACCTAAGTCAGTTCATGTATTGCACCCAAACATACTAATTTATTTACAACTTCTGAAAAAATGGAGCATATATTTCATATACAGCAAAAATTAATAACTATCATTTAATACAATTCACATTATTTATAATAAAATAAGTCCTACAAGAATGTGATTTCAAACAACTATCGTTTTTACTGTTACATCAACATTTTACTGATGTACTGAATCTTTCTTATAGTAGTTGCTGATGATGAAAATGCAGACTTTCATTATTCATCATTCAATGTCGAATTGGATTTAGAAAATAAAACTTCACAAATTTATAAATTAGCATTTATAATGTCATATTATAAAAGATACAATTATTTTAGAGTTGTATATATTTCGAAGAATATTTAACTGATATAAGTTATTTGCTGATGGTATGGTTTCGTACTTGTATGTATTTCGATATTTTATCAGCGTGGAAAAAAGTAAAATCTTTTCCACCAGACAGAACGAGCTTCAGGGTATGTTCTTTATGTTCATTTCTTTATTCTGCCTTTCCAGACTGGCAGGCAAAGCTTTGTGTTCATTGATCAAAGGTATCGACAGACGGTGATCTAATTTATATTCTGTCAAGTTTGTCTTTAGTCCACATGTATATCAGTCAAGGGTTGTCTTTATTTAACCAATAAATAAATAATGATACATGATTAATATATGACTTCATTTTCGACTAAGTTTAACAATGAAATATAAATAAGTCCATGATAGAGTTATAAAATCCTTTTTTTTTCTCTAATGATATCAATAATGATAAATGATTAATAAATAACTTCTTTATCGATTAAGTTTAACAATATAAAGTGCATGGTAAAGTTGCACAAATTCCTATTTTCCCTACCCATCTGGTTTTTTAAATGCATCAATTTTGTAAATACATAAATAAACAGTTTATTTAGCGATACTAATGTATACAAACAGAATATATAAAATGTACATGAATAAATTATAGTAACAAACTCTGAGACAACAAAACATATACATCCTTTTTAAACTAAAACAAATTAGGTGGTTTTTCACAGTGTGTGACAAACCATTAAACAAACGCAAACCTTCATTAAATAGTGATTGTTGTGACCTGCTATTCTTTACATTTACATTTACATTAAACAGTTATAAATGAAAACCATATTTGCTCTGTATACGCTCTGCCATACTGTCAACCATCCCAATTCCTTCAATATGTGCTCAATATGCCTGCGACCATCACAGTTTATTACATAAATAGTCAACATGACTAGAAAATGTTAGATAATGGTCCAATACAACATCCAAATATTTAATTTCGCTCACAAATTCCTTAATTGTGTTATTAATTATTAAGCATTGATGTTCATTAAAATATGTTTGACAATTTGTCTTCGATCCTTATACGATACATTTGGTTTTCAAAGAATTGAGCTTTAGTTTATTAACACCTAACTACTTATACAATAATTCAAGTTCCCCATTCATAGTGTCCGCTAATTTTACTTTAATTATTTCCTGCTACCGATATTAAAGTATCATCGGCGAACAAATTTACAAATGATTTAGATAACACAACAATCACATCATTTATATAAACAAAAAATAATAATGGGCTGAGGACGCTCCTTTGTGGCACCCCATAAACCCTTTCAGCCTGTTTTTAAATCTTCTCTAATATTTTCGTTTTATGATACATTTACACACCTTACATCATAAGCTTCCCATTTCTTTAGGAAAGTATTTCCATCGATAGTTTTGAAACCCCTTTTTAAATCAATAAATACACTTAAAATGGTGTTACCTTCGTTCATATGTGCCAGGAACTGGCACAATGACACTAGTTTTACACTCATATGACACTCGAGCTTTTCTCAAAAACGTATTCACTAGATAAAGTAATGGGTATCTGATCACACAAAACAACAGCATTACACTCAAGTCTGCGTCAGTAGAAGATTTATTTTTAAAAGTAAACAACACACAGAAACAAAAGTAGTTTTAGTCACATATGACTAAACTTAGTTTAGTACAACCAAGTACAAATATTTTAAAAGGGGATAGAGAAAAATAACAATTAACGGAATCGACTATCAAAAAATGTCCGAACTTATTTATAAAGCGAAAACAATTTTTTTCTCTTTACAAAAAACATTTTATTTGCAAAATGTAGATAGTTATTTAATGAGAAACAGGATGTAGTAGCACGAGAAGGTAGCACCCACCTTACTAATATTAATTGCCAGGACTGATATTTGGAAAGATTTCAAGAATGTTGAAACATTTTCTGTTTTCTTACTTGTTTACATTAAAACTCCATTGCATTTTTTTACTTGCTACATCTAGTTTTTTGTGCACTGCCACACGTTAACCGCCAAAGCATTATAGCAGTTATTCATTGTGGTTCAAAGAGGATTCGGTATAATATTTTGTGTACTCGGTAAACGTCTTTAGTATTACGCTGCCACACGGTACTATGCACTTGTCACACTTCCCATAATTACACAAAAAATACGCGAAAAATTAAATTTGCGACGGCATAAATATTGAAAAATTATTTCAAATTAATTACCGTATACGATATATTATTTTTGACAGAATCTCATGCCATCTGTAGACCACTAGTGCAAAATGTACTTCAGGCCGATAAATTTTTAAACTTCTTGTGTTGTTGGGAAATTAAATTCTGATAATCGACGATGTTTGCAGAAAACAATTAGTACTATTTTAAACTATAACATCCTGAGATGTTTACAGTGTTCTGTAAAAATCTCTTAGATAATTTTTTCTAAGCTTTGATCAGTGCTCTTTGATGTTTAGAGAATATGCAACTAGCAATGTAAAATGTCAGTTGTCATCATATTCTAAACATGGTTCAGTTGGTCATTAATTTTTAGTTTTAAACATTTTATAGTAATTAAATAGAGGTATTTATGTCAGGTACAGATCCCTATAACATAGTATGCCTTATGATGAAATTGTTATTGACAAAATTTTTATTTTCGTCTTTTCTACATTTGATAAGGCTGTAACAAACGACAGGTAGATAGTTGACATTTCTAGGCCATCTCAGACGATGATTGTCATCAGAATCGCAACTAAATAATTTCCATTAGAATAAGAAAACTTTTAAGGCGATGCTTAAATTTATGCTACACTACTCCGGCGATAAGACGAGTTGATGGGATAATCCTAATCGCCAATTCCCGTCTATTACCGAACGGTTACTATCCTTAGAAAGGACGGGGCTTGGAGAAGATTAATTCCCTTTCAAAGATAAGTAACCTGCAATAAAAAGGTCGGCTTTCTCGTTAAGTAAAATGAAGAGGAATAAGGAAGTACCTAATTTACTTCGTGAAAGGGCGTCGCGCGGGAGACAAAGTAGATTGTGTACTGCGATAATTAAAAGAAAACATTGGAAATTTAAATTGGAACCTTATCAACATTTTTCAGAACTAATTTGGCAAAATGTGTTTAGCCTCTTCATACAAATAGTGTCAATATTCGTGGAGATAAGACGAATTTGACGTATTGTCTATAGTTGATGTCTTTTATCTAATACACTCCTCAAAGTGATATTTAGTTAAATATTATCTTCCTTGCACACACTTTTTAATAGGCGATTTATAATAATAAGGTCAAAATATTACGGTAAACATACATGTTTCAATAAAACTCTGCTACATTACTTGGACCAAATAATTGGCCTTAGATACACTTCTTAGGGCTGACGGTAGCCGAGCGGCCAAGGCGGTGACGAGCAGTCGCTGCCAGGGAAGCACGAGCGGCCGGAAGTTGGTTCGAATCCAACACGGGGCAGGAATTTTTCTGTCCTACCCATGGATGTTTGTGATTGTAAGGGTGGAGGGTAGTATAAGTTAGTAGGTAAAAAGGGCCAATATGGCCTACTTACCAGTAAGCTTAATTACCTTTACCTTTTTTTAGATACACTTCTTAATAAGATCAAAATACTACGATAAACGTAATCTAAATAAAGTTATGCTCTTTTTTTGTTCTTCACATAACGATAATTCATATGAAAATAAGAAAGCTTTGGTTAATTTTGAGAAAATTGGTATACTACTTGAAAGTAAAAACACTTTGTTAATTCTCAGGATAACAGCAATTCTAGCATACTTTTTTATTTATCAAGTTATACTTAAGGCACAAAAAGTGATTTCATTAAGTCTTAAGTACACTGTTTTTGTATTGATTATCTCTTACTCTTAAATAGTAGAAAACATATTTGAATTATTCTTCCATTAAACCCTTCATCGACACACGACTTAATTCAACAGACAACTGAACAATAAAATTCCCAACTCTGCTAATTCCGAAACTCGTGTATCCCGATCTTTTCTTTACTGGGACCTAAAAATTCTAATTATATGGCGATGTGGGACTTCTCAATACTATCTATTTTACTAATGCCAGTTAATTTTATGATGTGCTTGTAAATACTAATAACTAATGCTTTAAGAGAGATTAATTTTATTTTAAAATTGCATTAAATAATCAAAACAGTTAAAATGCTTGTAGAACTAAGCTAAGAGAAAAATAAAAGTTCTAATAGAAATATGTCAGTAATAAAATTTATTTTAATTCTAAATTAATTCATAACTTATTTAAAATTGTATGTAACAAGTTAATATTATTACTTAAAAGAATTCATTCATCATTTATTATCTACAGCGAAATTATTGCAAAATTGTAGTGTGTGGGTAAAAACTGATGTACACTTGTGATTTTGGAATAATTTTGCCCATACAATTATCCCAGTTGGACAAACTCACCAATGATAAACGTAGTGTATGGGGCATACTACATACAGTGAAACAAAAGAACCAGTTGCATATTGTATGCAGTTCGTACAAAAAGTGTTTATTTCACGCGACTTAAAATTGTCCAACGAGGCCGTCAGGCCGAGTAGGACATTACTATTTGTATTTGTTGCATAAATAACTATTATTGAACTATATTTAGTGGAAAAGCGGTTCTTTATTGCGCTAGTGCAATAAAATCTTTATTGCATTCATATGTCATTCTACTACAGCGTTTTGTCCTCATGACAAACATAAACGTTCAAATCGACATCATATTTTCCTAGACTTAGTGTCACCTAATAAAACATTTTTTGGTTTTTACATGAACGTAGAAAAAATATTGTATGCAACTCGTACAAAAAGTGTTTATTGCACTCGACGTGTTGTCCTACTCGGCCTGACGGCCTCGTTAAAATACAATAAATACTTACTTTTTGTACTTGTTGCATATATAACTATAAGTAACTGTAAAAATGCACTTGATCAAATAAATCAATTTTGCTGTTAATCGATTTGGAATACAAAAAAGTGTAAGGAAACAAAAAGTGAAGATAATACAATGGCGCATATCATGAACTGTTTTATTTGTAATATTATACAGAGTGATATATTTTTTTTGGCAAATGATAGTCGATGATACCCACATCTCCGCCAATGGTAAGTTTCTAAAGCTGGTAATTTTTTGTTTCATATCTACTGTCATGATAAATATGCACACCGAATTTGGTAAAATTATCTCGAGCGGTTTAAAATTAAAAACTGATTTAAGCTCTTATTTTTGGCCGCAGGATGCACCCCTGGATTTTTTAACTCTACTTAAGAAATACATCTTATGGGTTTCGATATTTAAGCAACATATACCTTACTAATAAATATTTACAAAAACCTGAAACTGGGTATTTTTAGATATGGTAGCTACTTTAGATGTAGGAACACTTATGCAAAATTATAAAAATGCTTTTTGATACCAGAATTTATTACCCCATTTGGTAATATGGACAGTCCACTATTTTATGTTAATAAATCTATTAGATGTAATTGTTTTAGAAAATTACATTACTAATAATCTTTTCTTAGATATGTCTCTTTTTGTCTATCATTATACACATCTCTTTATAAATTATGTATTTATTTAATACATTTATAAAATATGATAAAACAATGCAAAAATGAGCCATTCACAGAACAGTTCACAGAATGGTTTCCATGTATTTATAACACAGCTACTATATTTCTTTATTTACATTATCTAAAAGACTGAATATATTTTTCTATGAATAGGCATCGCGCCTCAATTAGATGGAAACGAAAACACACAACACAAAGCGTTGTTTACCTATTATTATACTTACAAACACAACAATGCTGGGATTATACAAACATTGTGTTGTTTGTGTTACAAAGCAGAAACATTTTAAAGCGCAGTAAATAATAATTCACTTTAGGCAATTTAATCTTTACTGTCAAAACACATAACAGCACTCTTTGCGTTGCCTCAATTTGTCATGGCGAAGCAGATAATAGGTATGCTTTTATTTTGAAATGGATATAAGCCAGATTTTTCTCATTTTTCGCAACAGAGTGTATAATACGCTTCCGACGAGATTTTTATGGTTTTCAAGAATGATTGAACTAAACAGCTGTCATAAATTTACTACACTTTTATATAAAAAATGTATCATAATTAACTCACAAATATTATAAAAATATATATATGAAAACAATACTATGATGTTGATTTTTATGAGAAAACCACATGGAATTTTTATTAATATTTACGTTTCTAAAATTAGTGCAACTTTTTATGTTAGAAAGAAGTCAATTTTAAATTAAGTAACCATTCTTCAGTCGATAATTATTTATCAAGAGAAATAAATTTACCTATTTTACTTACTACTTAAGTATATTATGATTGACTATACGTAAATAATAATACCTCACCCTCATTATAATCACGAGGATTAGCCCGGAAGTCGGGAAACTTGTGCAGGAGAGAAGGCGGCTTATTATTATTAAGCAGATTCTTATAGCAAGTCAAAAATATTTTATTCTTATAAGACATTATAAGTGCAATGTATAAGAAAAGTCAAACAAAATTGCAAACATTACAGCCAAATACAAACCGCACATTTATACACAAACATGAGTATACAGACATACAGAGGTATACATATATAATATACAAAAAGTGTATAATAAATCAATATAACAAACACACACACACACAAAAAAATAATATAGCACAAATTCATTTAAAGAAATCTGTGGTACTGTAAAGACATTGTTCCGTCAAATATAATTTAAGTTCATGTTTAAACTTTTTTAAGGAATGAATTGTTTTTATGCAAACTGGGAGCTGATTAAAAATTTTGGCTCCAATACGACTTGGCGCATTGTAAGTAATATTTACTCTGGAGAAAGGAAGATGTAAGTCCTCTTTAGTCCTAGTATTTTTATTGTGAATATTAGAATTTGAAAAAAATTGTGATCTATTATTAAAAACAAACAGGCATATTTCATAAATATACAAACCATATAAGGTAAGAAGTTTAAATTTTTTAAAAATATTTACACATGAATGTGTGCTAGGGACTCCAGCAATGCAACCAGATTGTAGTAGCGCCCAGGAATAACTTACGTTGGTAGGCCCTAACCACCATTCAATGCAGGAATGAGGAAAACCTGGAAAACCCCTCATTAATTAGAAAAATGATCAAACGTCAACCTCTCACATTGATTCCAGTCAAAGTTCTTCCACCCTACCACACCAGCAGAGGAGGTGCCAATTCTCTCCACAAATATAGACGATCTACAGTATAACGGTCGCAGGAGGAAATAAATGATTTATTTGCGTATATACAACAGTATTATAATTTTGAGTAAATGTGCAATCTACATACAAATATTTTTTTACTATTTTGGTCCAAAACTAATTAATTTAGGATCTAAACAAATAATGTAATTTAAAACATATAGATATTTATTATAATAAACTTCAATCAATTTTTAACAACTAGAAAACAAGTCCTACTACCTATCAGTAAATCCCCTCGTTTTTTGGTAGTTATCGTAATTACCCTTCTCCCCTTGGATGCGACTCTGCCTGGATTTTCTTACACTATTGATACATACAATTTTACAAAAATAAAAATGGTATTTTACTGTAGATAATTCAAACATTTTTTAATTTTTTAAACACCCTTGAACATATAACAACCCTGGACAAGCAGATTTTTTAATAAAACATTAAATGAAATTTAAAAGTGTGGGGTATTCCATTTGGGGACGGCTATTGCTGAACACGACGTCATTACCTATGTCCACCAATGTCCTAACTATTTATTTCATTATTTATACACTGTGATTATACAATATGCGATTGGATAAGTCGAATAACATAATAAGAGCAAACACAATACATATATAGAAACAAATATAAAGAATTTGGCCCACTGTCTAATGAATAGTCGAGATTCCCTACAATTTCGGGTAATTTCTATACTTACAACTCTAACTTTAAATGCAGTTTTCTCTAAAATGGTGCATTTTAGCGACATCTAACAAGTATAGCTTTTTAATATAATGCTGTTTCAAAGTGACTAATAATATTCTTTCTCCCTAAAAAAATCTTAAAGAAAGATGACACAGGCGCTCAGAACGCCGATATTCGTGTGTATCATGTACTTTGTATCTTGTACAATATTGGAATACGATTACCCAAGAAATAAATAAATTAGCGGAAACTAAGGCCAGTTGATTTAAGAGGCCTCTTTATGTATCTTAAAACTAGTTTCAAAGTAACTCCAGCAATAATGATTTTGATGCGGCTTGCATCAGTTTTCTTACAAAAAAAATTTAGTCTCTTGGATGCCCTAAATCATATTTTTTCATACAATTAAACTAGGGTTTCAAACAAAAAAGGAACAAACTAAATGAGCTTCCTAGAAGCGGTGAATTATTTTATTAATTTATATACACTTTGCTTCTGAAAATAATTGATAATAACTTTGTAAATTGGGAACCAAGAAATGACATTTTAAGTTAAAGCCTGCTATAGGAGCCGCTTACGTTCAAATAGTATCAGGAGATGAGATACAAGGTAGGCAAAGACAGAAGATGTAAGAGAAGTCGGACGGTTGCAAGGCTCTTAGCGGAACGGTCGAGTTGACTTGCATCTAGCGTTGTCCCTTAAATAACATTATTTTTGTCCAAGAAAGCTAGCCTTAAAGTAGTCATTAAAAATTGCAATACACCGCTGCAATAATAAATTTGTCTTCCATTTCAAAACCTGAACATAAAAGAAAGGAAAAGAATTATTAAACAGTTATGAAATTTGTTGTCGATTCCTACGCAGTACTAGAATTATTTTAATTTATGTTACCTCTATACAAAGTTTTCTTCTCTTTTAGGTCTCGGGCATCAGCAGTGAAATCTTCAAGCAGATAGAAACCGTAGAAAATGACCACGATGCTTCGACCGCAGCCGCATTGGAGGTAAGCCGGTATTCGGTATTTGATGTAACAACAACTCTATTTTTCAAAAACAAATTCCCTAAGTAATTCTGTGTATTTACTTTAAAGATATTGAAATTAATTCTAAAATTTTGTCAAATACAATACTTAGCAAATATATACAGCAAGTATATTAAATAAATTAAAAAACAAGTAGCTTTTAATAATCATGTCTGAAAGATTAACTATCTCAGTAGTACCAACAAAAAATACAGAGTGATTCAGTTATGACATTAATTTTAACCACGTATTGAGAAGGTCTAATAAAGAAGAGCAATCAACCCATAACATCCGGTAACACGGCGCTTCTGTTATGTTCGAGAGTTCAAGCAGGCCGAAGCTGCGTTGATTTGGGGGCTATAAATGAATCAAGGCCGCCAGCAGTCAGTAACAGTCTGTATGTATTAGTTACATAGTGTGTGATAGTTCGGTTTTAAATTGTAATAGAGGGATGATATACAGGGTGTTCCGCATAAGAACCGACACAGAGCAGATGCATGTAGGGAGTCCTAAAATATTGCAATTTAACTTAACATATCTACATACAAAATTGCACACAGGCGAAGTTACAGGCCCTCAAAGTGGAGAAAAATATTTCGAAAAAAATTATCTCCGAATTACTTTAACTTGGAATAACCAAATTTGGAACATGATTTAGATTTATTATTGTTTTTCTGAGTTCAAGTAAATTGAAACACCAGGTGTTCATTGAGAGTGAGTCAGCCCTAAAATTATACCTAACTTTTATTCCATTGATCGAATTTAAAAAGAATGCTATCCCGTGCAGAATTTAATTTAAAACACTTTTTTACTTGACAAAATAACTGGCCCAATCAAATAACGATCAATATAACACCGGCCCAAACAATTATCTTATTGCTGTTATTGCATTGAGATTTACATCGGAAAATTCATGAACGTTGTGAATATTTGTAATTCTTCTATGAGTGAAGCAAGCATCAGTGAAAAGAATTTTTTTGTGAAAATTAATATTCTGATACATGGGGTCATTCCTCGATCGAAGTCTTAAGGAAATATTTCTTACACTTTTTCCAGTTTCTCGAGATAATTATTTAGTACTTATTTGCGGTTCATATTGAACTGTTTGCAAAATATTTTCTTCATTTTGCACCCTTGAACGTTCTGGGATATTATTGAAAAACTTTCCTGTCTCTCGAGTCCGTCTTTCAGCATTAGAAAATGTTTTTTTTTTATGGAAAATCATTCGATTTAGAAATCTATGATATTCTTCCACACTTCTACAGTTTCCTTCACAGAAACCTAGTACATACAAATAATATGTGAACTTGTTTGCTGAATGCAAATTTTCCAGTAATTTTCGACAACAAATAGTAGCAGAAATAAAATAGATTTATTACTGTGAAATTTTAAAGACAAAGCCTATTACTGACTTTTTGAATGTGCCCCTAAAAAAACCTCCCTATACCGAATTTCAAATAATTTTTTTGGCAACGTTGGAATGCCTGTTTTGCCAAAAACTCTTGCACAATGAACGAGGAATGAGCTGGAGCGTTGTCGTGGTGCAAGATCCAGCCGTTCTCGGTTGAATATATTCACTATGAATGATGCCGGGGATATCGAAAATAAAACGATCAACATTGCCTTCAGTTGTGACTTGGACATCCTCGCTTTCGTTGGACGTTCTCCACCCTTTTCCACCCACTGCTGACTTTGTTTACGGGTCTCGGGGTCATACTCAAATATCCAGGTCTCAACTCCAGTGACTACCCGACTCATCCAGTCTCTACCGTCGCTTCGAATGCGGGACAACAAATCCTCGCAGATCGATTTTCGCATGTCTCTCTGTTCACGGGTGAGAACTTTTGGCACCATCTTTGCGCAAATCTTTCGCATTATCAAATTCTCGTGTAACATCTTGCGAGCGGTTTCTTTATTGACGTTCAACTCGTCAGACAACGCACGAATGTTTAGACGTCGGTCAGACATGCTGAGTGCACGCAAACGGTCAATATTCGCGTCAGTACGAGAGGTGACGGGAGCACATTCGCGTAGATCATGTTCTACCGATTCACGCCCCTCCTTGAACCGTTTTGCCCATTCTAACACGCGTATTTTCGACATGCACTCGTCTCCATACACCACCTGCAATTTTCGAGGGATTTCCGAGGGTTTTTCGCCAGATTTCACTAAAAATTGAATCACAACACGTTGCTTGTAATTTGAATCACTCACTTTCACGGTGCCACTAAAAAAGTCACTTCCAAAAAATACACATAAAACACAAACCAAACGTACTATCGACTTCAACCTTGAACTGAAACTAAAAGGAAGGCCCCCCCTCTCTAGAAAAATGTTGACGAATGATGCAGTGTTGCCAGTTTCAGAGTTATAACTAAATTCCTGGAACTTAGTTGCCACACCCCGTTTTCGGTTTAATACACTTCATTTTTTAAATATCACGACAGAAATAAGTCCAAAATATGTAATGTCAGGAGATCGTGGCGGCCATGGTCCTCTTCGTCCAATCCCTTGGTATTATTGCTTGGACACGCTGTATATGGTAAGGATATAATTAAGCCTCGTGTATGATACGCCACATTATTGCAATACGCTGTGGACGCCCTGGACCTCCTATTCTTCCACGATTCGGTTGCAAACTTTCCGTGTCACACTAGCGTTTGCACAACACTTGCATTCACTGCACATCGTTGTAAAAGTAGCTGCATTGTGAACATGTTTACCAGAAAATCGTTCTACCATAACATTTTTACTTCACCATAAATTAAAACGATATCCATCAACTGCCAGTTGCTATAGACGTAAGCCATTTTTTATATTTTGAAAAACTAATGTAAATACTTGCATCATAAAAAAGTTAATAGGATAAGTAATTGGATATTTGATATCACCTGGCTAGAGACTACAGCAGCCCAGCGATGTAAATGTTGAAACTACTAGAATTCCAATAATTTTTTTCTCGGAAGGTATAAGGATTTAACAATACTTTTTTATGATATTGACTCCATTTTAAATGACGCATCTGTTCCCATTTTAGATAAATTCTGAATCACGCTGTATAATAAAAAACGTATAATTATAAAAAAATCTCCGTTACTTCTGTAAAACCAACCGATGCTTATCGGCTGTTGCAGTCGGCAGTAATTAATTCTACAGCAGTCAGGAAGGACCACGCGCCAAAGAAACTTATGAAAATTAATTCCTAGCCCAAGAGCAGCTTTTGGTTTGCAAGCGCTGCTTTATTTTTCTGAAGCTCTTCGTTAATTTAAAGTTTTAATGCCATCATAACTTTAACATTAGTTTCAGCACGTCTCCTTTATCACGTCCTGGTACTAAAAACTTAACCACAACATAATCTTTTAGCATGCCATAATTTGCCTTCACCTGTTTATTAAATTGTGGTTATAAACTTTTGGGGCAGACCTCGTCGGAATAAAATAAAAATTTGCATATGACCAGGCTAAGCTGTATTTTGTAAAACGCTATAAAGAATATAACGTACTCTTGTATTTTTTTAGAATATTAGGATCATTGTCATATTCAAAGTAAGTCATTCACTCGCGACTGCGACCGGATATAAACCGATTTTTCATTTTCCACACACTGCATGGACCTATCTGGGTATTTTCTATTGATTCAATGATTGTAAATTGGGCTTAAAAACAGAATTTGACTAGATATGCCTAATTTCTAACCAAAAAAAAACAAAATAGCCTTTATCATTCTGATGATAATGTTATAGAAAAGCAGAATAGGTAACGCGTATATGTGCAAAGGAATGATTTAGAAAAAAGGAAAAGTATTGCCATTTACATGTATTACAATGTATTTACCCAATAACGTATACTTCTTGTTTTTCTAAATTATCTTCCTATGATTATGCAACATTTAATAAAAACCTCTTAATAAAAAAAATGTTTATGCGGGTTACACTTATACCCAACAGAGCAACAGACAATAAAAATAACGGTACTATATAACATCCATTATTTTTAGTAGAATTTTGGACATTATGACAGTTTATTTCCAACTTTAAAGTTTGTATCTTGTATTATCAATTACCCTAGGTCCAAAATAATAGAGAGTGACTAATTCACAGTACATAGATGAGTACGGCAGGTGAGGACTGCAGGGGACATGATTACCTAGGCGTGCCACTTGAGAACAGTTCAAAGCAAACAAAATTACCAAAAATAAATTGACGTCGAGTGAACCTAGCACTTTAACAGCTTATTTTAAATATCCCCGCCCTTCGCGATGGCCCACCACCACCCACTTACACCTACCTGATATTACACTTTAACACTTAAACCTTTTCCTCATGGGAAACAAATATTATTGCTACTGTCAT
This sequence comes from Monochamus alternatus, assembly GCA_037114965.1. NCBI lineage: Eukaryota > Metazoa > Arthropoda > Insecta > Coleoptera > Cerambycidae > Monochamus > Monochamus alternatus. The sequence continues at coordinate 24,931,174 of CM073430.1, forward strand.
TAATAAGTTTGTTTTGAATTTCTGACAATCTACCATGACAAACAATTACAGTTGGACAAATAAGTAAGGACACAAGACTTTAGAATACACTACACATACACACTACTCACTATTCGTTACTATTACTGGCACTAACGGTCACACAGTAACGCTTATTATATCGTATCCAACCGCCTTTCGTATGACCTTCATTTATGCATGTTTTGTCAAAGTGTAATATATTCTTTGATTCACATTCCTACCTTTTAATATTTATTTTAAATGGTTTCTTCGCCATATTATTATTTCATTATTTCATTTTTTCTTGTTAATGAACTACATATTTCAACAGCACTTACAGTCATATTTTGAGCTCGCAACCTAAACCCTTCATACATGTCATCATCCGATATTCCTCAATTGTTAAGTTAGGGCGTTCACGATTTTGAAAGTACGCTGTAGAGCTTAAATTATTCTCCATTCTTAAGAACACAAAATCATTAATAAATTAATTACATTCATAATTAAATTACTGGAAAGATTACTCGAAAGGTTTCCACTTGCACACCCATGATAGGCATCCATCCATCAATTTGTCACAACCAACAGAAATCGAACGTTTCGGTCTGACGCATGCGTATTTGCTGCAGCTGAAGCTATGGAATCGGGTATGCCGTCAGAGATATGCGCCACTTACAATTTTATGAAAATATGTGGGTTGCATGTATTTTTCTTTGTATCGATTGCTATCAATTGTGAGCAGGTTTGTAACATGAGTCACTCTCTAGATTTTCGGCGGTTGGCTATAGACACAAATAGCATCTTATTTCTTGTGGTAGGGGAGGAGGTGGGGGTATTTGAAGTTCAAATGTGTTAAGACTGTTTCCTTAATTTTTGTCTGGCAGCCTGGCGTAACTACATCCTTATATTTATTTAACTTACTACTTACTACTTTGTGCTTTTTTTAAGATTTATAATAAAAATATCAAAATATGTCACTCGTCCAGAAGATAATCATAGGATTCAAACAACCTGTTCTATGTGGAGAAAAAATTTTCCTGGCAATAAAAATATTACTTTCCAATTTGTCCATACAATTACAATACAATTTGACATTAAAAAAAATCAAAATATGCTTCATTGTCAAGAAATCAGTTCGTAACATTCTTTCTCTAGTCTCTCACTCTACTATCTCATCGTTAGTAGTAATAATGTCAGGACGATACACAACTGCAAATTTAACAGTATAATAATAATGGACTGCTACTTTACAAATTATTTGGTTCTGGATTGACGTTAGATTTCTGTAGTTTCATAAGACATATTAACCAGATATTCTCACCGTTCCCCACTGAAATTGTAAATCTGTTGACATTTTTATTATATGAAAAGCTCCAAAGATGAATTCTTCGACTTCTTTGTTTATTTAACAACGACGTTTTAAGGACACCCTACAAATGTTGATCAACTAAAGTTGTATGCAAAATTGATTGATGGCCAATAATAAATTACTATGTACTTAATATTGAATATTATGCAATAAGTTGTATCTACTAACAGAATCAATTCATTACATTTTACTTAAACAATAGATAACAGCTGTATGTAGCTGTACGTTTCAACCCATTTAATTCCTTTGTTAGATATTAAAATATGCTATTCTCACCTGGAGTCTACACATTCGCATTAGAAAAAAATATCTGGAATACTTACCGGTGTTCTGAAACTGATGGTGAGGTTCCAAATGTATTCTTAAACTGGTTACCATTTTTACCTCTTTTACTTCACGTTTGCTAACTGTTCTTCTAAGTGTTGAAATCCTCTATCAGTCATTATTTGTGTATCTGGTTCTATTAAATTAAAAAATCCCGATTTTTCAACAATTATTTTGTTTATTGTTTACGACTGACAAATTGTAGCAGTCGTAATACCAACAAGAGAAGCCAAAATCAATATATAGGAAGGCACATAGATAACTATAGCAGGTCTGCCCCCAGAGAGCCTAGCCCGAGAACAACAAGGCCAGATCAAAGCATCACAGTCAAGGCTAGGAATGTGCATTTTAATTATGTTACTGGCAGCGACCACTTACTGAGGTCACGGCATAAAACCCGGAAAATTAATATACAGGGTGTCTTGAAAGTCGTTGCAATAATTTTAGGAGGTGATAGAATACTTGATTTTGAGTCGATTCAAACAAACAGACCTATATACCAAGTGTTACAATATTTGTGATATTGGTTAAATAATTTAAATAATTTGTTAATACCTAATAAAAAAAAGTATAGAAATATTTGTTATAAAAAGGATTGTTTTTCTTCTACATTCCAATAATTGTAGAAAAGCACGGTTAAATTAAAAAAAATATATTAAAAAAATATTTACCACAAATATTGTAACACTTGGTATATAGGTATGTTTGATTCAATCGACTCAAAATCAAGTACTCTATCACCTCCTAAAAACCATCATTAGCTGCTGGTTATTTTATTAGCTATATAGTATTTTATTATAAATATCTTTATGGTATATAAAAAATAGCTATTTATGATATACGTGTTAAAAGTAAGATTTTATTGCGTGAGTGAAGATGATTAAAAAACGAGCGTAGTGAGTTTTTTAACTTCACGAACAAAATAAAATCACTTTTAACACGTATATCATACACTATTTTTTCTACAAAACAATCGGAAGAACTTTAAACTCAATAAAAATAAATCAAAAAATACCACACAGATCGCAATGTTTATGAATCAAAATTTTTGTAGCAACCAGTGCTGTTGTTAGTTACGAAAAAAATGCAAAAATATTGACAACATTTTCTAGTAATATTATAAGTATAATGAATAATTTCGATAATGAGCGTAACGAATCCATCCCTGCTGAAATCGAAGGAGCCGCCAGTCGAGCAACATTGGAATTATTGCCGAAATCAAAGGAACAGTACGAAATCGCTTATAGACGAATGTAATGAAAGTGTTTTACTGGCATATTTTGAGGAAAAAGCCAAGATATGAAAATCGTCAACGCTGTGGTCAAATTATTCCATGATCAAAACTATGTTAAAAATAAAGCAAGATCAAGATATAAGCAAACATTATAAACTTATTGCTTTTTTAAAACGGAAGGGTGAAAGATATCAAGCAAAAAAGTCAAAAGTTTTGACGAAGACGCATATCGACAAATTTCTCACAGAAGCAGAAGACGAAAAGTATCTGATGATGAAAGTCGCAGCAATAGTGAGTGTCTTCGGGGCGTGTCGCCGGGAGGAATTGTGTCAGATGACAATCGACAATATCGAATATTTAGGCACTTCGGTTGTTGTGACCATACCAGATACTAAAACGAAACTCCGAGGCACTTTCAGTGTTGTTGGTGAATTCTATTTAAACTTTTTTAGAAAGTATGTGGCACTCCGGCCACCCAACGCTGACCATAGACGACTTTTTCTTAAATATATGAAGAATAAATGTATGAAGAATCCAGTCGGAATTAACATGTTTGGTAAAATGCCTGCCAACATTGCAGAGTTCTTGAATCTACCAAATCCTCAACTCTACACCGGACACTGTTTTCGTCGTTCATCGGCGACATTGTTAGCAGATTCTGGTGCAAATCTTACTACCATCAAGAGACATGGAGGATGGAAATCTTCGACGGTAGCTGAAGGCTACATTGAAAATTCACTGGAACAGAAGAAGGAAATTGCGTGCCAAATACTTCCTACTGCTGCAACTACTAGCAAGACCACCAGTACTACCACTAGTATTTCTGCAGAAAATAGATGTGTCACACATGTTGACAGTAAAACCAACTTAAGTATGATGACTCCGCAGGGAATTACAATTTCAAATTGTTCTAATTTTATTATAAATGTTAATAGTAATAACTAGTTAAAATGTTGGTTTGTACTTAAAAAATTTTTAAAATAAAAAGTTGTTCATGTGTTTGTTAAAACGTTTTATTAATTTTAAAAACAAAATTTAAATAAACTTTGATTTACTTTTAACACTAGTGTTAAAAGTAACTTACTTTTAACACGCGTGTCAAAAAAAGACATTTTTAACATCAAAAATGACAATTAAAAAGCCCACTTTTAACAGTTTTGTAGAAAAACATTATTTTGGATGAAAGTAACGTGGTAAAAAAGATTGATAGCTATGACAAATGTTCAAATTGAGCGTCACTTACTCGCTGGCAGTGGTATAAATAGTATTTTTGTTTTAAACTCAACATTTTCGACTTCTGATTCATACATTATATTTATAAGAAAAATCTAAATATAGCATTATTCTAATGTATTAACTATTTGTGAGACATTTACATCTGAAATGATTTTTGTTTCCAAAAATAAAACCGATTCAAAAGTAACTCCAAACAACGGAAAATGAAGGATCACGACAATTTATAAGTAAAATATCGTTCCAAACCATTTCCTTGTCTAATGTTCCTATTGACAAAATAATCAATGACTCAGCCTTGGTCTTGATGTAAGCGCAATCGAAATTTATCGACGACTTCGACAAACAAAAGTCTGCGATAAAACTATTTGCCTTTGCCGTATATCAATACGATTTTCCCGAACATGTTTAATTATACATCGCATCTTTAATTACCCGGGCAAGAACTTAATGTAATTAATATTGATTCATATTTGAAGTTGTGCGTGCGTGAGTGAATGCCGGGGGCTTATCATACTCGATTTCACATCAAAGCGGATAATGATTAATGCTTTTGTTTGATATTGCAGATAATACTGGGTGGGCCACCGAAAACTTATTCTTTGTATTCTTCGTCCTGATGCAAAAACTAAAAATATACACTTTTTTTGTTCATCTTCTTAAATTGAAAAGGGTGTAGTGTGATATATTATTTTCCACCTATGACTAAAAATAATCAGAAGTCTCATTTTAAATCAAGAATTTTAAACATTGACATTGGGGGTCCCGCAAGGGTCTATTTTAGGTCCAATACTATTTATCTTATACAGGGTGATAAGGATCATAAATTATCTAAAAGAATTTGGGACTAGATGTGACATGAAAAATGGAGTCAATATCGTAAAAAAATGTTTGCAAAATTATTATAGCTTCCGAGTAAACAATTATTGAAGTTAGTTGAAGCATCTTTAACCTTTAGATCGCTGGGCTACTATAGTCTCTAGCCAGGTGATTCTGAATATTGAAATCCGATTATTTTTTGTAGGTATTAAATGTTTTTGTTATGCGACTCTTTACTTTATTAGTTTCTTAGGTGTCAAAAATGGCTTGTCACGTGTATAGCAACTGAGTTGATGGATATCGGTTTAATATTATGGTGATGTGAAAATGCTTTAGCAGAACAATTTTCCGGTAAACATGTACCAAATGCAGCTACTTTTACTGCGGTATGCAGTGAGTGCAAGTGTAGTGCAACGCGAGGGAAAAAATGAACTGTATTACTATTGAAGTAGGCAAACGTAATATAGTTATTGCCAATGACTTACGAGTTCAAAACGGAAAAGAAGCAGAACTATTTCTGTTAGTTTGTAGAAACTGGATAAGACGGGCCCAAAATTTGGTTGTAACATCAGGTATGTCAAACTATTTTATTAATTAAAACCATGAATTAATTCTATCTATAATTTGCCGTATAAAATAGGCTTTATGTTTAAAAATGTTATTTATTTCTTTCCTTGGGCATTTTTTCCATTTTTTTGTCCTGCCTCTGATTGCATGCTTTGCAACCTTATCAGGTTTTACAGTGGGCAAGTTTTCAGAAGTGTATTTTTAAATCATTTTCGAACTGCCCCTTCTGATTTTTTTGCAAAATTGGCAGGTCGAAAATTATTTAAAAATACACTTTTGTACAGCACTGGAAACTGGTCCTCTGTAAAACTCGACATTGCGCAAGGCAAAACATGCAACACGGCCTTTGCTGACGGACAAAATATTGAAAGAATTTCTCAAGGAAAGAAATAAATGAAATTTTATAACACCTATTTTATAACAGCAAATTCAACTGCTATTGTTATTATTAATTAATCAAATTAATTTGTGGTTTTAATTAATAAAATATATTACAACTGTTCAAAATTTTGTAAACCAACGTGTAAACACACTTGGGCCCGTTTTATCCAGTTTCTATGAAGTAACACAAATGTTTTTGGTTTTTGTCCGTTTTGAATTCATAAGTTATCGGCATAATAAAGCTTCGTGTATGATACGCCACACTGTTGATTGGGACATTCCTTGCTACTTACTGAACGATTTGCCTGGTACTTATTCGGGTATTTTCTTCAATAGTTTTTAAAATGTGTTCCTCAGCTGCTGCATTACGCCGTGAACGCTCTGGACCTCCATCTATGCCACGATTCGGTTGTATATTTCTCGTGTCACGCTTGCGTAGCACTACCACGGTAAAAGTAGCTGCATTTGGCACATGTCTACCGGGAAATCGTTCTGCGTACAGACGAGAAATTTTGTCTAACTTCATCTTAAATTAAAACGATATCCGTCAACTTCAAGTTGCTATACATAAGCCATTTTTTTACACTTGAAAAACTAATATAAGCGGTATCGCAAAAATGCTAATACTAAAAACGAGGATAGCAGGATTCCGATAACGTTGACTACAGTAACCTAGTGGTGTAAAAGTTGAAAATACTACTACTAACTTTTTTCTCTGGAACTATAAGGATTTTACAATTTTTTTTTCAACCGTCACAAAACTATGAAATTTTTTTACTCTTAGGAATCTCTAAGGTGAAATTTTCCTTACATAGACAAAAAATGATATCTTAGCAACAAAAGTATTTACTTTTAATCGTAGAAGCAAGTTGACAGTTTTAATTCTTAGATTAAAAGTATTGCACCAAATTGAACCACAAACAATCACAAATGAACTCAATTAGCAATATGGCGACTAATGTTTGACAAAATATCCATGATTACATCGATATATCCAATTTACCTACTTTGTTTTATTATCCAAATTTGGTTTGAATAATTTCAAAATACAAATTAATAATTAAATAAGGGATTTCGGTTGGAGAAAAATATAATGTTTTATTCAGATTAAAAGTTTATATTTCTTCATTACTTCAAAAAGTTACTGTCTACTGTCTTTAGTGTTGCCACCAATATATTGTAGACTCATGTATTTTGTCTTAAAATATAGTATAGTACCGCTTTCAGAGCTGATCGAAATTCGAAAATTTTTTTTCTCAAAGTGGATCCCAATGACTTTTTCAAAGATCGAAATTAGGAGCTTCCATTGTCAGAAGGAAAGTTATTTGACATTCATTCCTTCGTAGATTCTTGCCCAATAGGCATTACCGAACAAAATGATTGTGTCAAAAAATCATTATACTTATTTATAACTAATTATTTCATGATGCTTAACAGAAATAGGATAGAGAAAAATAAGTATACAAAACAAAGTAATATTTTTTTGTTGATACAAAAATGCATACAGTACTTTTTCTCACCCTTTTAAAAGTGATTATTACTTCGGTAATTTTAAATATATTGCAAACTTTAAAGTGATAGCTTGTGTCGACCGAGGTGAAGGGCGAGAGAGTTATAAATTGTTCTTTAAAAGTTGTCCCTCTAGAGGTAAAGTTTGGGAGTTTTTAAAGTTTTTTTTAGGCATATGATACTCCTTTGATTTATTTAAAGTAACTACTTTTAGCCGAAGAACGTTTATGCTGTGCTCAACTTTGCAGTCATTTACAAACAAAACTAATTGGGGAAGTTCATGCTGCGATAATGAAAATGCTAAAAATAAAAAATATACACTTTTCGTTTGCTTACAAGCCAGATGTTGGTCTTTCATTCGAGTAGTTTTTGAATTATTCATGAACCTTTAATTGCCCCACTGCCAAAACAGCATTTACTGCTTTTATCTGCTACATTTTACTTTCGTTTTATTTACCTACGAGTAGACTCTTTATAATAATTAATCATTGTCACTGCCTGGCTGGAGCTTTGCGACTTGACTTTTACCAGTTATATTTGACAAGGAAAATGGGTAATGTTACAAATAATTAATATTGGTCTGGCACACTTCCCTTTACCTACAATTTTGTCCTCAAATTTAGTCCCTAGGAAAAAGCGTTTTATTGTAGTAATGTATGAATTATAACATTGATCTATATTTAAAATTTATTGGTCTGGTTAAATTTTATTTGACCCATTATAAGCCGCTTATTGCTGTAGTAATATTTGAATACAATTTAAATTTTAGATATTTATTTATTCACAATCAATTGAAATCTAGTAACACACAGAATATTTAAAAATGGTAACACGGAAATGACTGCTCAAATATTTTCTAAATTATTCTGAAACAACTGCAATTTTAATTTTAATATGGCAATATGCTCTATTTGTTGAAAAAAATTAGACGTAATACATTTTCAAGTTTTCATGTACAACTTTTGATTTTTTTATGAACACCATATGAGATATTTACATCATATCATGCAGCAACAAATTATGAATTTAATGATGCATGTCAACAAATTTTATTAAGGGTTTTTTATTACTTGTTATCGATTTTTAAATTTGTATTTGCAATTATTGTACGTGTCACTTTCCTTTCATTGTATTTTTAACCCTATTATACAGGGTGATTGGGGGAACCCCCAATATTCGAAAGGGGTGTTTAGGGGGCAAAAGTGAACAAAAAAGTCTAATGAATGGTCGAATATCAACGGGTACTGAGATAGCAATGAAAATATTTTTATTGCTATTTTTGTGAAAGCTGTTATTATTTGATATTTTAGTTTAAGTAGGTCATGCATTCTAAACCAAACTCACATTAGTGATTACTAATTGTCACATTTATTTTAACGTTTGTTATTTAACTGTCGCAATTATGTTTACATGTGCGTTCGTTTAATCGGTATTGTACGTGCATAATTTCGTAATGTTTGCCACATTTCAGTCCAGTCATCAAGAATATGCTATTATTTTTATTTATGGGTATTGCAAAGGTAGCGTTGATCGTGCTGAATATTGATGTCGCTTCCCGAACAGAACAGTCTTCAACAATGCATGTGCAACTGGAATGTTTCCCAGCGTGAGAATTACATCTGGGAGGCAAGCTGGTCCTGGTTTAGTAGTGGAAGTAGAAATTCAAAATATGGTAGAGCGTAGCCCGGGTGTAAGTACAGGCGCATTGTAGCCCTTCTCCAAATTGATCCAAGGACGGTGACAATGATTTGTAGTTGCATTTTTTGCAAATGGTTAAACGCAAACTATACACTTTACTAAATACATTTTGTTCACTGATGAAGCTTATTTCATTCGTGATGGAGTAAATGTCACAATGCACATCGGTGTTCATATGAAAATCTGCAGGCCACGGTGGAAAGTAACTTCCAGCATCGGTTCAGCATTAACGTGTGGTATGATTAATAATAATCAATTACCTGGCCTAGTTGTGCTAGATGGTCGTCCTAAATATGCATGTTAAAAAAATAATAATTTGATAGATCTACTGGACGATGTTCCATTGGATATTAGGCAAAACATGTACTTTCAGCATGATGGTGCTCCTGCCCATATTAGACGTGTTGTGATCAATGATCTTAATAATCGCTTTTCACAACGCTGGAATGGTCGAGGTAGTTTCCAAAACTGGCCACCAAGGTCACCAGATTTGAATCCCCTTGATTACTGCTTTCAGAAGTGGTTTAAATCATTAGATATACAATAAAAGTGAACACAAGAGAGGTGCTATTCGATCGGATTGTCAATTGTGTAGCACTTATAAGAGAAAGTCACCGTGTACTTCAACGAGTTACCCATACAATCCACTAACGAGCTGATGCATGCATCAAGGCGGACGGTGGTATATTTGAAAATTGAATTCATTAATTTCAGTTTATCAGATCTTTAATCATTGTTATAATTTATAATACATACAGAATAAACCCTTAATTATTGCATTAGTTTTCAGAATGAATATGTTATCTATTGTATTTAACGGTAGAAGCTTTCATAAACTTTGATGGAAATTTTGTTGGTGTGAGCTTAGGTGTAAAGCTTAATAATATTAGACATCGGGAGCTCTACCTTACCCTAAAATTTATATCCCTTTAGATGGATTAGATATGAAGGAAAACTTTTACGAGCATATAGTAAAATTATCTCGCTGTGACAAAGTTTCACACAGCTTTGTGAACTTTATTGGTCCATAATACGTTTACAAAATGATTTCAAACGGTGTCGAAGAAGTTAAAAGAAAATTTTTTATGCCAGTGACTAAAATATATATTTTAAGTTGGATTCATTAATTTTGTACAGAAAATACCAAATATGTAAAAAATGTTTCGGAAACAACCAGATTAACATGGGACAAAGACACACAAGGGTGAACCCAACTTAATATATTATTTATAGTTTGCAAACCTCTACCCGTATTGGAAGTATTTGTGACCGTTGAAGTTAATTGATAAGAATTTTTGCATTTTGACCGTAAGTTTTGCCTGGAAATATTATTTTTCTATGGAGTTCTCTACATAACCCTTGGCCACCGTCGAATATCGCCAGCCAACGTGCCTCTTCAAAACACTTATATCAGTTGCAGTATTGACAAGTAATGTTGCAGAAATTCGCCTAAAGCATTCGCCGATAAACTCTTCAGTTGTTCAGTCCAAAGTATTTAGCGATCAGTTTTACAATTTTAGAATTTTGTGTGGATTCCAACAACTTGGCAAGTATAAATGCTCGTCTTCAACATCATCCACAGATATTTTGTAAATATTATCTCTCCGTAAAACTCCAGAAATTCCCGAAATCAATACCATCTAAAAATAAAACAGTTACTTACATCTTAAAGTAATATCTCTATTTACTTTCCACAGTAAATAATCAACATTTTTGCATTCTCCAGAAAATAACTGGTTTCTTGTCTATTAAACACTCGGGACTTTTTTTGGCGGTAACCAACTGATTTCTCTTAAGAAACGGGACAACTGTTTGATACATCCTTACGTCAATATTTTCGTTAACACTGATCATGCATTTCAGCATTGAATGTACTCCATTAAGATTACGAATTGAACACAGCGGATTTTTATTTCTGTTGTAGGTAAACCAATAAAATAATTTCGGAAATACCTCCTGCTTTTTACCTCTTATCACAGCATAATTTGAATGCAACGTATGTTCTTTCATACAACTTTTTCGATTTTTGCGGAATATTTGCTTCATTTATTATGCGTTTCTAGAACTACAGAGGACGCTCTAGATCTGTATAAAAATATTATGAAGTGATAGAATAACAAAAAAGGAAATATGTATCTATGTGCATCTCTTATTTTTTTTACTTGTATCTATTATAAATAGAATTGTGTTACAATGAAATTTAATCCAGGTAAGCGTTTAGGAGTGTTGAATATGGTGTTAGTTTGTGATCACATACTAAAAGCCGCTAGCTAATATCCTTATCCATTGTATTTGACAAAACCCATTCAGATCAGTTTACTTTAGGTATTATTTTGCTTTTTAAAGAGTTATCAGCTGTGTCATTTTTTTAAAGTGAATTACTTTTTATGGAAAGATATTTGTACTGAGATACTTTGATCTAAATCGATTTATTTCCATTCAGTATTACTCTTGAACTATGGGCAATTATTATTGCACATCAAAGAATATGAATTATTTGTCACCAGTCTTACGTGACAGATTAAAACTTGTATGCCTTTAATGAAGTTTCTAATAAATTTGTAAAACAGGTTGAGTGGAAGAACAACGCGCTCGTTCTTTGAGCAGCTGAACTCCGCCTTTTTAATAATAGCGTTTTGGTGTTGTTGCGTATATGTAATTGTTACTCATTACCCTCTTACTCTTTGTGTACCTTATTTTTGTTAAAGATTATTATTAAATAAAGACTATTATTATTATTATTACTTTAACATCAAGCTTTTAAAACATGCGGATTTACGAACCACGTCTCTTAGCTTCTGTGAAACGGTATACTTAAAAATCACAATCAATATATAATTAACTAAAATTAAATCTAGTTTATTTTAAAACTCTACGCAAGTTCGATAAGTGTGACCTTTTTAACTTTCGCTTGAACAAATATGCCAATTCGTTTAAATAATCCGATTAAAATTTCCATTGCAATGCGCAACCATCCTCCTACACGTTATCGAGCGTCCGATCATGCATAACGTTAACAATAATGTGAAATGTTAAGGGTTCAACTTTTTTTAAAAGAAAATTTTAGAATATATAGGGGGGTTTTGATATACTCGTAATTGAAATGATTATTTAGCATTGATAAAGGATTGTGCGAATTGACTGACGGCTCATAGTAAGGCAAGTGTTCGTGTCTTTTGAAATATAAGAAAAGACCGACACAGAACGGGAAACGGATGGCGATCCACACTATCCACGGCTAATGATAATAATAATAATAATAATCAATTTATTGCCCAACAAATTACATAATCCAATTACAGGACAAAATAAGTTAAAGTCAGTGTTTTGCATTTTGATCATTTAACTTCAATTTGTTAATAGTACACTAGTTTTCGATTTTTTTATTTGATTTCCTATGTCCTAACAGACAGTTTCCAATGGTGTCAACTCTGTCATATATTTTTAGATCATCAGGAAATAAACTAAAATTACAATCTATAACCTCAGTAATATCATTAATAAATAAAAAGAATAGCAATGGCCTCAAGTTCGATCCCTGTGGGACAGGTGAGTAATAAAAATACTCTCAAAACCACGAACTGTAATCGATTACAGAAATATGAAAAATGTTAACATATATTTTCCTGATCAATTTGGAAAAATTACTAAATATTACATCAACTTGACCCTAAACATCAATTATACCGGAAACATACTGAGAAAATGTTACTGAATTAATAATTACCGAACAATTTATAATATAATAAATTAAGTTACGAAAAAAAAAACATTAGTATACTATGCTGCAATAATTTGGAAAGTGTATATTTTTTTTATTTCGCTACCTTAAAATTATACAGGGTGTCCGGAAGTGCCAATACCAAAGGGGCTTGTATATCTGAACAAAAGTAACAAAAAACTTTAATAAAACGAATAATTTATTTACAAAATACGAAACTGTTTTACGAAATTATAAACTAAGGTACAATTAAGGTGCCTGTAACGTAACTTATTTTTTGTATCAGTATTAATGAACAATTGAAGATTCCCAGAAAATGCTGAAAACTGTACCATATTGTACCATAGGACAATAGTGCAATTCATCAGCTGCTGCTGATAACCTAAAAGCAGTATTGTAACTAGTGCGTTTTATTTTTCTCTATCTAGTGCTCTTGATATTTCTGAGTGTAATAAACAAAAATGAAACAATTTATAGTAACCATGACCAGATGCATGACATGTTAATTTATGACAAATCTGGGTAAAGCTTTGGCTACGAGACATTTGCACGGTAAACGCTTTCTTGCAAGGAACATACGTCATTTTCATCATTAATTATCATTTTATTTTGTGTTGTGAAAAAAGTTTTAAGGAAACCATTCACAGTAAGTTAATACTTAACAATCCTAACATAGTATGTGAGCGACATTGTCACATAATCAAATCTGTTTCCTGTCATAATTTTGTTACCGTTCGTCAAATAAAAAATATATTAAAATAAAGGCACTCGTATTTCGGACACCTTGTATGGTTCTGTTACAATTTTGACTCTATGTAAGTTATTGTTATTACCATTGCGAGGTTCTTTGGGTCGATTAAAACCTTCCTATATAAGTAACGTAATATTCCGATGCTAAATATGAGTTCTATCAACAGAAAACATATAGAACTTTGCTTGAAAGCGTTATTTTACTAACACAAAGGTTTATGTCGCACCTTTTCTAACTGAAATTGAGAAATGATCGTATACGAAGTTCTGTACCATAAGATATTAATTCAAAATCTGTCTTTCACTGTCTGATCTAGAAATGCATCTGAGCGTTTGTTTGATTGTTAATAGGCAAACAAAAATGAATTGAAAACTTTGATTCAATATTTTGTTTACCGATGAAGCCTGCTTGACAAGAACTAATTTCCTTATTTATTAGGTTTTTACACATGAAAATCTGTATGCAATCAAAGTTCAGCATTTTTAATAATATTTAAATGTAATGTGTGAGCTGGAATAATTGGTAATTGTATTATTTGTCCTTTCTATTCTTGTGCAAAAGTGAACAGAAGAAATTTTTTGTCCTGGAATTTTGGAGACATCTGGTTTAGCACGATGGAGTGCAAGCGGTAGACAGTTAGATCCGATTTTGTGATATTTTCCTGTATATGCATGTGATCACAAAATTTACTCCAAATGATTAAAATATTGCTAAAAAATGGCAACATAATTAATTTAAATTCTATTGATTATGTTTATTATTTACCTTTATGGCTGATATGATAGAAACTTTAAAGAGAAACTCTTATCTTGTAAAATGTGATCCCTAAAAAGTATGTTCCATTTGACATAAATTTGACGACTAAGGAAGTGGAAAGGAGTTAAAAATATGTTCTTTAAAACACCCATATCTGAAATATAAAATCTATATCCCACTTGGTTCTCCCAATGCCTTTGGTTTACGGTCGACATGAATGACTCTATATAGGATGGTCCTGAGGCCAAAAATTAGTCAATATTTATGGATAAGATTGCTGACTTGTTCTGTAAACCTTAATGACTTATCAAGAATTAATCCTAAATTTTTCACACTTTCAGAGATAGTTAATGTTGAACCCATTACCTCAATTTTTAATAAGTTTTTCAATTCAGAAACATTATACTTATTACCAAATAAAATCGCAGCTGACTTAGAGGGATTTAAAACTAATTGATGACTTTTAGAAATATCATAAATAGTCTGTAAGTCGCTGTTAATCTCAACACTGGCCACTTTATAATCTAACGAATTAAATGAATACTATCTGAAGCTGAATATCATCAGCATACATATGAGTAGAACAATATTTAATAAATTTAACAAATTGGCTGGTATAAATACTAAATAATACAGGGCCTAAAACGGAACCTTGTGGAACTCCAGAAGAAATTGATCTAGGTTTAGATAATTTGTCCCACAACCTTACAACCTGTATACGATCCTGTAAATGTGATTGAAGGAGTGAAGTAGCTTCATTTTGAAAACCACATGATTTAAGAATGGATGAAAGTACTTGATAGTTAATAGTATCAAAAGCTTTGCTAAAATCAAGTAATACCATTGTATTATTTTCCCTTTCATCCATTGCTTGAATAATGTCATCAGTGATATTAATTCAAGCTGTAGCACAACTGTAATCTGAACGAAATCCTGACTGAACGGATGGAAGAATGTGATAAATTTCTAAAAAACTACGAATTTGATTTTCCATTATTTTTTCAGCGACTTCAAATACACTTCCTTCTATATTAAAAGTTCAAATAAATACATCCGAAAATGCTTATATGTATTTATAAATATAATAGTAAATCGACATATCCACTTTTGTGCGAATATCCTTCGATTTATATTTTCTAAAACATTTTGATCTACTCCTGTTTTAGAGGCTTTTAAAAAAAATCTGATGTTGTTTCAGCACGTGGAGAGGAGGGGTGAGATGATAGTTAGGATCCTGGACTCCCGGCATCTGGGGCGGACAGCAGGTGAAGCGGCCAAGCGCTTCATGTCCATGCAAGATGCCAAGCACACGGTCCAGTTCGTGGAGATAGTGAAGAGGCCTGGCCAGACCTTGGGCTTGTATATAAGGGAGGGCAACGGCATTGACAGGAACGACGGCGTTTTTATATCCAGGATTGCTCTGGAATCCGCCGTATACAACAGCGGATGCCTCAAGGTAATGAGAAAGTCAATTAAGTGTCCGATCAAGAGTAGTCTTTGAAATCTACTTTCTTCGGCGTTTCGAGTGCTCTTATCCTCGAAAAGCTTTTACACTAGTTCTTTTGGTTGCTAGAAGGTTTTTTCATAAAGCGACTGAAGTTAAATGTCAGAGTTTAGTTTTGATTTTAAAAGTAAAATATTGAAATTCCATCTCTTCCTAGTTGTTTCATGACTAGAATATTAAATTTTCTTATGGATCATGTAAAAGTGTTCCACAAAACTACAAGTATGGAATAACTACTACATTTCAAGATTCAGAGCATGAAAGTTTTTAAAAATATCACATCTACTATAAAACACAGATGTATATGAAACATCCAGTAGTATCGAAATTCTGGGCTCTTAGTTGATATAATTATTGTATACAAATAAAGCAAAGTGTTTTTACTTAATTCACAGTTACTTGCTTAAATTTAAATAATTTACTTCAAATGGCTTCGAGATATTTGTTTTAATGTGATAATATTTAATAATTTTTACATCATAGATCATTGAAACTTTCTCTTGAAAATAAAAAAAAATATATTGCCATACAGAACGTTTCTGTCTGATCATTAATTATTATTTTTTACCTCCTAGCATCTACTGTTCTATGTTACTAATTTCAGTTACTTTGGGAAATGGTGATGCTAAAAAAATATGCATAATATTGTATTTATTAATTAAATAAAACTTTACGTGACTTTAAATTATAACTTATTTACTGACTTTATTTTATTTTATGGAACAAAACAAAAATTCATAACAAAATTTCAGTGACATCAACAAATGAAAAATTTGTGATACTCTATCTATGTAAAATTTTGCTATAGATTGTTTAGGAGACATATGGTTTGATCTAAATATACAGGTTGTTCAGAAAAGAGGGGATCATAAATCAAATAAGCGATTACTTATTCCACGTACTTACTCATTGAAATAAACTGGATATAAAAGAAAATAATTACTTAAATTCTACATTGAAGATCTCTAATGACCTTTATTGACCAACCTATGAAATAGGTTAACATACGTAATATCATATTAAGAACAGATAAATTATCTTGTTAAAAGATCATTCTCATAAATTTATAATATTAACAAACACTCTCAAATATTATTCAAATTTTTATTATTTGAAGTGTAAATAAAGCAGAATTTGAATACAATAATATTTTGTTTAAAGGAAAGCATGTCAAATATCCGCAATTTCCCCAAATTATAAAATAATATCATTTACTTGGATCTGAACGTATAATATAGTCGTATACCACTGTCTCATAGTTATACTAGTGTATTCCACAAGCGATTTTAGGGGTGTATCTTTATATGGAATTTTTCAAGTTGGGTCCTTTCTGTTGAGATTTTCGAGTCTCAAAATGGCGGAAAAAATAGTTTTTTTATTTTTCCTTGAAAACAGGTACACTTAGAAATTTCAATTTTGGTACACAATATCAGTTAGTCAAAAGCTATTTTGTGGTGGTATCTACTCCTTGGCTCATGTTTCTGGAAGGGAATAAACAACCCCTAGATTTGTTTCTTTTAGAACTTTTCCTGCAATACCCGATTTCAACAAAACTATTTTTTTTTAATAATATACCTAATTTGACTACTTTTTCCCTCTTGTAATTTTTTCATACAACCAACAGTTTGCGCGGAAAAAAATAAAAATACTTTTCCTTACTCTAAACATCTTTTCGTCACCGGTTACTGATAACCGCAGTATGCGGTTGCTATGTTGATGTTTCTCTGTTGTTTTGTCAAACAAATCACTATTAGGTCTATAATTGACAGTTTTTGCAAATATTTCTAAACAAAGGTATTCCTATAACTGTTGCCAATCCTGCCGTATGCATATTCCATCAATTTATTCGCCTATATTTGTACGGAAGAGTCAGTTGTTTACAAATATTTGCAAAAACTGTTAAGACTAATTTGTTTCATAAGACAACAGAGAAACATCATCATAGCAACCGCCTACTGCGGTGACGAAAAGATGTTTAGAGTAAGGAAAATTATTTTTATTTGGTTCCACGCAAACTGTTGGTTGACTTAGAATGAGAATAGTTAAAAATAAGAAAAAAAAGTTGGCTTAATTTTCTTCTACCATTATTTTTATGATTGGAATCACCTAAAATTTTTGCTTATAATTTCAAGATACCCTGTATAACTAATACCAATATTTACATTTATACTATGTACTGTTACTACTATGTATTAAATGCATAATACATTACTTTATTGTACTTCTCAGTATCAGAAACAAAATTTTATTCGTCTATTTAACTTAATTGACTTAAAACTACTATACTTAATTTAAATTTTAATTAAAGTGCTTTTTACCATTTGTCATTCCTAATCCGTGTTTTAAAGAAGATTTAAATCACTTTTCCAGAGTAAAGTTAAGCAGAAGAGTATGTTTCCCTTTCAAAAATAGAGTTAATGACAGTTACTGTATTTAATCAAATATGTAAAAACTCCATTGCATTAAAAATAATAATAAATAAATCTAAAACGGTTTTTTTTTGGAATAAAATTTAAGACAATTTTTACAATAATTATAATTAGAGTTATTAATTTTTATATAATGTGCTTTTGATATTTATCGAAACTTCCTGTTTTACAAAAGAATGCTGCTTTTTTTAGAAAAAAAACCGGCGAAGTATATTGTGGGAAAATATTTGTACCCGACACATTTCCTTTATTTAATAACTATAAAACGTAAAAATTAAAATAAGGCACTAAATACTGAAGAAGAACATAATACTACAACGTAAACACATACGGGAATTGGATTATGACATGACAGCAACAGGTCAATGTATATGTGGGTCTATGAAGCGACAGCGACCGTTGCTTGCTGGTTGCCTACTCCGATTCTCGCATTGGCGGCGTTAAATAGGGATTTAATATAATATCAGAAACAATTTTTTTCGCTTTATAAATAAATTTGGATTTTTTTTGAAAGGCGATTCCGTTAATTATTAATTTTCTCTATCCCCTCTTAAAATATTTGTACTTAGTCACAGTTATCTTAAAAAAGTATTTAATTGTTTGCATTAGATACGATAAAGATGCTGTCGATCACTTAACATTATACAAACAGCGTATAAATTAAAATTATGCGGTAAGCAAAGATTAATTTCTGCAAAGTGTCTATGAAGCGGAAAATTTAAAAGCCATTAGTACGATTTGAAAAAGGCACGGAGTTTTAAAATGAGTCAGGGAAAAGTTTTAGAATGTAGTAGCTAGAAAGCTTAATGATTTTTTTGTTCGTAAAAATGTTAAGGAAATATATCTGAAACGGCGGAAGAAATATTGAAATGTTGAACGAAAGTTAAATTATTTTGAGAATCGTGCAATGTGACTTTGGTTTCATTCTGTATAAAACAGAGTGATACTGAAATGTAGAATACCTTATTATTATTATCTGTATTTCAATATGAAAGAAGGTGTGGAATTGTGAAAAACTTGTTAAAAAGTCGAAAAGACGATATGGTGAAAAAATATGATCTTTAAACAAATTTTCGAAAAGAAACGCTTCTTCTCAATTATGAGATGTATTATTTAGATAATGCACTTTAATTTTTATTTGATAACTTTTAGTATTACTCATAGAAGAACGATGTTAGAATACACTTTCAGGATGATTGTCGTCAAAATAATGTGCCAAATAACATTTTCCAGGGTTCTATGGTTTTTCAAACATCGACACTGAATAAGAAATTTTGATCAATTACTCAATAATCATTCAACACGTAAACGTCAAATTTCGAGTTACAGTGTACGTCCTTTATAATGTAACATAAGTTGTCTGAACGGATTCCATAACAAAAATGAACGTTCTTACACAGATTACAATGGCCATAATTTATGTAAATCTTGAGTTTTTTCGCGAAATAAACAGTTTATAGTAAAAGTCTAAAAACCATGATAATGTTAGAAACAAAGATGAAATTGAGAATAATTTAAAACTTTATTTGAATAAGAGGTAGTCAGGTAAGGTAGAATCAACTTCATAATTAACACGCAAAATGCTTTCTTAAGAAATTTGAGAAACATAAATAAATATTTTTTTATTATTTTGCTGTGATCAAATCTGTGAAAGAACTCTAGCACTTCTAGCAAACTCTTCAACATCAAATAAATTTTATTTCGGTAGTTAAAATTGTTTAAACTTCTTTCACCATCACATATTTTCTAAAAATTCAGAACTACTCAAGGTAGGTTAATTGAATTGAATTATTTAAAAATGAATGAAAATATTATGTGACCAAAATCTGTTTCTATTCCAATCTCTGAAGGATTACTGGTATCATTTCAGGAAAAATGCTACTTTTATTATTTTTTATTTATTTAGAGATGATCAAGTTTAGAAGTTTACTACAACTTCGTTGTTTTCATTTCATTTTCATTTTATTCATGTTGATGTGCATGCCATTATACAATTATAATTTTACTACAGTTTACAAATGGATTAACAAAACTCGTTTTAGAATTACAAGTAGAGTTGTTTCTGTATAGAAAATAGTAATAGATCTAAATTATAAATAGGTACATAAAAATAAAGAAACAAAGTGTATAAATGTAAAAGACGGCAACATATCTACATATTAAATTTACATATTATTTGTTGAAACTTCTCTTAGTTTTTCTTACAAACGCAATTTATAATTAGACATTTGTATATCGGGAATTTTGTAATTATTTATGTTTCACTTTATTTATAAACTGTTTTTCTCTGTATTTCAGCAATTTAAACTTGACGTTTATACCTTATAAAATGGGTTCAAGAAATTTGAAAATATTAGAACTTTTAAGTAACTCTTCTAGCCTCAATATATTATGAAAATCCTTTCACGGAGGTACTGAAACATGATTTGTAAATCTATCATTAAATAATGTTTACTTTATTATTATCCTTCTTTCAATAAAAAAAACAGATTTTATTAAAAAACAACTTTTTTTTCAAGTTGTTATGTTTAACTCCAATTATGTTCCTTAAAAAAGAAGAATTTATAAAACAATTGTTTAATTTGATATTTCATAAAATTCTTATATTAGTACCCTAAAGCACGTACGCAGTGTTTTTATATCCAACTTTAAAAAACACTATTTTAATTATTGATCTGACACGAGTACTTTGTAGCGTTAAATTAAATATTACTAACAAATGTTTCAAAAGCTTTATTCAAATATTCAATAATTTTTTAAATGAATGTGAAAGCACAGTTGGTATTGTTTGAAATAAGAATACTTCGGTGTTTTAAATAGGAAGAAATGCTGTTCAAATTAATACTGCTACCATTCTCGGAAGTCAATGAAGTTACACTTCAATTAATGGCACGGTCTATAATGTTTGTAACATTCTTCTTATTACTAATACTCTCTTCAACGTAACCAGTCGATACAGCTGCCGTTTTTCATCCTACTTGTCATTGGATTTGATCTAGTGGCATGCCACTATTCGCTATAATGATAGCGGACGTACGTTGAAACGCATGTCCACTGTATTTCTCAGGATCGTCCAGTTTAAGATAACGTATAATTTGCAAGGGACATGACCCAAACGTATTAATATCAGTCACTTGATTGGTGCACTTCACCTTATCATACTGTAAGAAAACTCGCTCTGTACTTACATTTTGGGAAAGCAATGATAAATACTGGTTCACCAAACGCACATAATTAATTCCATCAGTGTCGGCAATAGTAAAACGTCGAGCCTTCACTGTCTTAGATTGTCGGATAGTAATAGATACCACGCTTCCTTCTTTCTTGATGTCATGTAAGTGTGAGTCGCACAATTTACATCTTCTACACGAGCCAAAGATAAGCAAGTGGCTTTAAAAATAAATACGCAATGTTTTGTGCACCTGTGAAAAACTTCGTTTTCCTTGAATACATATGCCTTCTTAGCTATATCATTCTTGCTAATTTCTTTCATGAATGCAAGCACTTTCACAAATTATTTTAAATCAACCCCTTTGTTTATCCTCAACATACTTTGAAATTTGTAATCTCGAATGGATAGCCCACATAGTGGACGCCTTGTACTGCTCCGACATTTTCTGAAGGTAAGCAAGCACAACGCGTTCATCTGTATGTGTTACTTTTTGCTCTTCGATCCATTTGATGAACTTGTCGTATTTTTTGTGTTTTCCGATGTTTATACTGATGTCACATCACGACTCAACCATTTTACATTATTAGTTCTTCTTTCCATTTTTTGTAGCATTAATACCAGTATTTATGATTTAAAAGTGGACCAATAAACTTATGTACAAACTTTTGCAATATTAATGACACCGCTTCAAAACAGTTTGAGAGCCACTAGAATTTTCAGTAGAAGTTTATGCTCCTGTCCGCATTGCCCTCTTACGACGGGAAAATACACTGTATATGAATAGTTTCCCCGTCGTGAGAGGGCGATGCGATCGAAATAGTTTAGTGGGAAATTCCGTATAAAAAATAAATAAATAGAGATAGAGAATTATTTGTCCAAGGTCAAATGTGTTACATTTATTCACAAAATATTTACTGCTATCTTTTCTTTTTCTAATAAGAGAGAAAATATCATAGCCACAACTGTAACATCTATACCTGTGAACTATACTATATAGGTATATTATTTATTTATTCGCCACTTTTTTTTGGTG
Source organism: Monochamus alternatus (assembly GCA_037114965.1). NCBI lineage: Eukaryota > Metazoa > Arthropoda > Insecta > Coleoptera > Cerambycidae > Monochamus > Monochamus alternatus. The sequence goes on from CM073430.1 coordinate 24,953,674, forward strand.
ATTGTTTATTTCTGATAATACATACGTCGTTACATAAAAAAAGTAATACGTTGAAGTAGTTGCTACAAAAAATATAGGTAATTCTCTTTAAAACACATAAAATAACTAAGGATTAAAAAGCTTAGTACATTCATTTTATTTCGAAAATCTAAATCGCAGGTTTTACAATATATCTGAGAAATCCGTGGAATATATATCGTCTGTTAAAAATCGCGGCACAATCGCTTGTCGAACATCTAGTATATGTTTAAAAAAGTTCGTAGGTATAAAGAATAATTTTCAGCACATTTATGATAAATGCCATGATTTGGTTACTATTAAAATTCAAAGACAAATCATAGAATAGAATCGATTTTCGCCAATAAACAAAAATACTTATTATAAGATAATTATTTATACACAGACAAAATATACATATTTATTTTAGAGCAAAGCAAATGAAGAAGTCACATATACACAGGAAACATTTACTACCTATCTATCATTTGGCGGTAAATTTGAAAAAAACAATATAATTCGTTGCTAACTTTTGAAAAATTGGCTTTTGGATTAACAAAGGGAAAGAATAAACACAAATTAAAACTACGAAGTGGCAATAACATTCATATTGGGCTAATATAAAATATAACACATTTAAGTGGTTAGGATTAGTAGGTAATTGACATTTGACAACATGAATTTATGGAGTTGTGGCGACAAATTAACCAATAAAAAACTAGCTTTCTGGCGCGAGAAATTTGAATTACTTGTTTTAGTTTAAAAATAGTTAATAAAAGACTATCGTTTCTCATAAATTATTTTGAATGTGCCAATAAGATTCTCATATATTTTTTTTTATGGGGAATTAATTCCTAGTCAAATTTATTTATACAATGAGGCATTTTAGAATCGAGGCCCAAAGTTGTGTTCTTTTACTACCTGTGGGAATTTACAAATTATTTAAAAAAAATTTTGCTTAAACGTGTGTTGTATCACTTTATTTCAATACTACAATCATATTAAATTACAAATTTAAAATTCTTTGTTCTATCTAAACTTTAACCTGCATGTGTCATAAAATTATTGGATAAATACCGAATTTTGCTAAAATATTATTTTTTGACTGAAAATTTTAATATTAACTTACACCTGTTATTAAAATATTTTACTATTTAAGCACCTAATATTGTACAAAAATTGGACTTTTATTGTAATTTAGAAGAGTTTTTATCAAAAGTATTATAAAAGTTACTACAAAATGTTTCACAGACTTTTACAGAAAAAAAAACTATGGTTCAAAACCTCCAGTGATTGAAAAAGGTACTCTAGTACAAATATTTTTACAAATAATATATTTTTAAACAGATTTAATCTATTTTCTTCAATAATATTTCTCTGCCATTTTTTCAGACGACACAATTTTTAATTCGAGATAAATAAAAATTCACTGTAGGAACAAGAATTCAGTAGACAAGGTGATTCTAAGTATAGTACCAGTTACTGCATTTTCTAGACCCCAAAATAAGACGGAAAGTATATATAAACATCTATTATGAATTGCATATAGGGTGTAAAAAGTTAGTTCCTTATGATAGTTTAATATTTTCCAAATGTCTAGAGATAAATTAATGACATTTGGGACAATCCCATAACTTTAAATGCCCTTTTTGAAAAATTAAATAGGAATGTCTAGCGGTGGATAAAACAAAGGCAATAGTGCCTAAATGCTCAATTTTTTTGTGTTTTTAATCATTTTTTTGGACAATTTCATAGCAAATATGAAAGCTCTAAAGATTTTTACATAAAAAGGTGGCAAAAGGTTATTAACATAATCGTATGTTTAGAGTTTCAAAATTGATAAATTTTTTGCAACGATTGTCGATTGTTTGTAAATCAAAATTTTTATAATAACAAACCATACAATCTACTAATCAAAGCTTACTACAAAGCAGTTTTTTTAGTCAAATTTTTATTTGCTAGATGAGCTAGCGGCAGTTCAATAATAATATCCTTATGTAATAGCAATATTTAACGTCAAACTGAAAATTAAAACGACCTTACATTCACTGAATTCTTGCCAAAACTGTAGTCTTTGTTTTACTTTTTACCTTCGTATATTGGCTTTTATCAATAATACAATTGTGAAAATATACACTTAATAATAAATAAATTATCCATTAAAATTTTGGCACAAAAATGGCTTATCTGCAACACTAACACTGAAATCACAAAATACACCGTATTCTGGATGGAAAGTACCACATTGTTTTCAGAAACTTCAATAAAGGTAACATTTTTCAAAACAAAATACTCAAGTTTGAAAAGACCCTTCAGCCGTGGCTTGTTCTTGAAAATATTTTATTATAAATAAAAATCTATACATATAAGTAAAAACATTTAAACTCACGTTTTTTATGTTTTTTTTTTCATTAGTTTTGATTTCCAAATTTATGAAAACATAACCTCCATTTTCTAGATTGTCAAATGTCTCTTATAGATCATAATTATTAGACCATTGAATTTATATGAAGCTTATATATCTGATTAGACTATTATAAGGCCACATTGTTTTTGGAAAATTTTATTACTTTACTAGTTTTAAAATTAAAATGTAAGAATCACGTTACAAATATAAATTGTCAAATTTTTTGTTTTTTTATGACCTTGACAAAACATTCTTACTTTCTTAGAGCTCCAGCCTCTATTGGTGATTAGAATAACTAAGAACTAATGCAGAAAGTTGAAAGTAGAATTCATTATGAATAAGCCTGCAGTTCAAAAAATGTCGCAAAATGCATATTTATTGGTGTCATTAATATCGCAAAAGCTTGTACCTTAATGTCCACTTATACTTTAATATACTATTTTATTTTTTAAATATGAGCAACGGTAAACTGCCTGTTACACTATGTATTCGTATGAACGTTACCATGTCAGGTGTAATTTGCTTAACCTGTTAGACTGTTAACAAGTCTTTAAGGCACCTCATATTAATATCTGAAGTTGAGCTTGTAGATGTTTGCCAACATAAACCGCGTCGAGGAGGGAGAAGTAATACCTGCAAAATGTGTGTACTGGAAATCTTACAGGAGTTAATACCTATCAAGCTGTAAAGACGGAAATCGCTACTTTGAGGAATTTAACAAACTTAACGGATTAGCTATTATTACACCTAATTCGTTGTAATGAAAGTCATATTGGAAGCTCTCACGAACGTTTCCGTGTTAAACTAAATGTCGGACATTAAATGAATTATTTTCGGGGATAACTAAATTATTACGCTGATTCAAGGCATTAGCTGTCATTTTCGGTCCTTTCGGATTTCTACGGCCACGTGGCAGTTACGCTGAAGTTATAATCATTATTACAATCCGGGAAATCAATGATGATTTAACGAAATTGTGGGCCGAAACTCTGGAGTTATTTATTGACAAGCAGGCTCTAAGCGAATGATGTTAGATATCAGTGCGTAAATTAGAAGTTGTACCAAGTGTGTAGCTGTAAATTGGTCTAGTAAACTATAATTTTTCCAGAATAATGTACATGCAAAGTTTAGAGAAAAATGGTTAATTTATATCAATCGTAAACCATTTTATCTGAAAAGAAATTGTTTGTGGAAAATAGATTTTTTAATCATGAACATGCCTTGAATTAATCAAAACAGTTAAAATAGAAGATGCAAAAAGTCAATTGAAGTTGTCGAAAAATACACACAGTAATTACTAGAAATTATTTAACAGTGAAATATCTTTTTCAAGCTGCAATCTGTGATTTAATAAAATTTCAAAATATGTTTGCTCTTAAAATCATTTTTTTCTTTAATTTCAATTTTTATTTAGCAAGTTAAACTCTTATTTAACATAAAGACCTTTCTTAAATAGCATATTTTGATTATCTACTTAAATTATAGGTTTTGATTGGACAGTAAAAAAATAGGTAACAAAAAACCATAAACATAAAAATAATAGGTACCTATTATTCTCCACTAAAATACAACTACTGAAATTTTTAACCATATTATCATTCTGATTCCATCCTAAACTAATTCGAATTCAACTATACTCGTATGACTACTTCTATTTTAACTATCCAATCCAAAGTTATTTCCAATATTTTATTTTAAAAAACTTTTACAAATCTTGTGTCATTTGTTGTCAGCTCAAAGATATATGGTTACTAATAAGTGTTCTTCGTACTCTGAGCATTTACAATGTGCTCGAATTGACATATACAAGTTTACAGTTTCTTCTGCCTTTTAAATCTTTTTTTTAAAGAACGTTCTTCCTTTACAAGATTAATATTTCATTTTGTTGTAAGCAAATAGATATGTTTAGTTGAAAAATTTCAAGAATATGTATAATCCAGGTTCCTAATGCGAAATCTACAGTATGCGCCAAAAGTATGGAATAAATTCAATAAAAACGAAACAATTATTTTTTGGGAAAAATCCTCGAACAGGTCGATTTTTAATTAAAAAAATACATATTTTAGCGTTAAATGCGATTTTCAAATGTCATTTGTTTTCGAGTAATGACGTCATCGATTTTTTTTTAAATGGCAACACCATATTTTTTTCCTCGATTCTGAAAGATCGTTTAATTCTCTATCAGACAGTACTAAAATTTTGCCCTCTTACATAGGAAAGTATTCGAGTAAATGACGATTGAATGTTAGAAAACGTAAATTTTATCCATAAAAAAGTAACAATTCTGAGGTATGTAAAATAAAATACAATTGATTAAATTTTATACTTAAATTAAATGTTCGAATTGCCATCCACCAATTTCTTGACAATGCGCAAGTCTGTGAAGAATTTTTTCTTGCACATTATGAATGATTTCTGGGGTAACTCTGCGTATTTCGTCCCGAATGCGATTTTGAAGTTCTTCTAAATTACGTAGTTTATTAATGTACACTTTTGACTTCAAGTATCCCCATAAAAAATAGTCAAGAGGTGTAAGATCTGGCGATCTTGCAGGTCATTCTATCGGTCAGCGTCTGCCGATCCACCTCCCAGGAAAACACTTGTCCAAAAAATCTCGTACAGGGCGCGCATAGTGCGGAGGTGCACCGTCTTGCTGAAACCATATGGTATCGTCAGGAATGTCAGGGTCATTATCGTTAGGAAAAATTACTGCAAGGGCTGGAACATGGTCATTTTCTAGAAACTCTAAATATCTTTGTCCTGTAGGGGTTTCTTCAAAGAAGAAAGGCCCTACTATTCTGTCGTCAACTATTCCAGCCCAAACATTTAATTTCTGAGGGTGTTGGGTATGTGCCTCTGCCATCCAATGAGGATTTTCCCGACTCCAATATCTGCAAGTTTGACGATTTACTGTACCATTCAGACAAAATGTGGCCTCATCTGAAAAAAGTATTTGCCGGTGTAAATTTCTATTTCCTTGACATAAATCCATTAGAATTTCGCAAAAGTGTAAGCGGCGATCGGGATCATCTTCATTGAGTTCCTGCACAAGTTGAATTTTGTAGGGATGATATTTTTCCTTCTTCAAGATACGTAGCACTGTGCTCTGACTAGTGTCATTGTTTAATGCAACCAATCGTGAAGAATTATGAGGATTATCCACCATACTTATCAAAATGTTCTGTTTCTGATTTTCATGAATGCTTTGACATCCAGGTTTTGGAATATTTACCGCATTGCCAGTTTCTCTAATTTTAGACTCTACCTTACTGACTGTTGATTGGCTGATAGGGCGGTCTGGATATTTTTCATTAAATAAATCGCAAACTTCCTGCTGAGTTCTAGTCATATGCCCGCATCCGATAAGAATTAAAATTTCAATTCTTTTAGTAACAGTTAAATGTGCCATAATACTTTAAATTGAATAATAATTTCTATGTCGCTTACAATACTTATTAGAAAGTCGGTGTGACAATGACACTTTGCAAAGATTTTCACCTACGTGATCCATAAAAGAACTATGGAATTCGAAAAACTAAACTTGATAACGTTTTTGCTTTATTTTAATTGATTTACGTTTTCTAACATTCAATCGTCATTTACTCGAAAACTTTCCTATGTAAGAGGGCAAAATTTTAGTACTGTCTGTTAGGGAATTAAACGATCTTTCAGAATCAAGGAAAAAAATATGGTGTTGCCATTTAAAAAAAAATCGATGATGTCATTACTCGAAAACAAATGACATTTGAAAATCTCATTTTACGCTAAAATATGTATTTTTTAAATTAAAAATCGACCTGTTCGAGGATTTTTCCCAAAAAATAATTGTTTGGTTTTTATTGAATTTATTCCATACTTTTGGCGCATACTGTATAGAGCGTAGTCATTTTCAATGTGCAGCAGACTCTCCTAAACTAACATTGGTTAAATTGAAAATTTAAACTATATCGACTTGAAATATCATGATAGAACTAAATTTGATTCGATACATAGTAATTATTATGCAGCGAGTTAAAGTTACTCGAAAATTAAAACATGTAGAACAAAAGTAATATAAAACATAAAATTCTTGTTTTATTCATTCATTGTTCCTACTTGCATGTTTGTTTGTTAAAATCATCTCTTCTAAATTTCCGTCTTATTTATATCAGAAAATTAAATTTCGGCACAATATTCATTCTCTCAATACTAGATATAAACACCATATTCAAATACCTAAACATAAACTTTCTCAATTTAAAAAATCATTTTCTTATAACATAGCCAAGATCCTTAATTCCATTCCTCTAGATTTTTACCGTTTGTCTTTCGGACAATTTAAAGTAGCATTGTTCAAGCTTTTAATTACTTCTCAACTTCCTGTAAAGTGAGCATCCCAACATAAGCTGTTCAATAATGTTGTCACTTTTGATGCTGTATTATTATAGTATTATATCGGTACCTTTGTATTTGTGCGTGTGCATGTATGAATTATACATATTTAGTTTGTTTTTTTAAAGGTTAGTATACTTATACTTATTTGATTTGATTATATGTGATATAATGGTTTAGGTTTGCTACGTGTAATTACTTTGCTTAATTATAATTACTTTATGTTAAGAAAGGTTAAGTGGTAGAACAGGACCTCTCTTGTACTTACGTGCAAGTGAGCAACTGAACTTCGCCTTTTAAGTTAATCAGTAATGTTCACTATGTTCATTTATTTCTACAGATATGTATTTCTTTGTATTATTCGTTTACGCTGGTTCTCTTAATAAAGTCATTATTATTATTATTATTATTATTATTAAATTTTAATCAAGTAAAATAGTAATAAAATAATAAAAAGCCTTTGTAAGATACACATTATTTTGCTATTCTAACCCCACATTTTAAAAATTATTTTCACATGCTTATAGATAAAAGTGAACAATCTTATATGCAGAACTAAGTAAGTTTATGTTATAACAATATTTACATCTACAGTTAAATTTAAAAAATGCGTATATTTAAAGATTTCTGTACCTAAAAATTTATTAGACCGCTCTCTGTTGTTATATATTCGTTTCACTTCGTCACCTTTGAATATTCGCAGGTGGCATGAGATAACATTCCTGTTATTTGCTAAGCTCTATATTATTCAATAATTCTTAAATGTCTAAAATTATTTGTATTTGTAGAAACCACTGTTTCAACAATACGACGTCTTTAACATGAGCTTCATTAAATTTATATTTAATTATGAAATATTTCAAATGATATGTTGCCATGTAACTTCTGACCCACACTTTCGAAACCCATTTTCAATAAAACCACTTAATTTCAGGTCGGAGACGAAATTTTAGCAGTTAATCTGGTGGACGTGACGCGGATGAGCCTCGACGATGTGGTCATCATCATGTCGATACCAAGGCGGCTAGTGCTGGCCACCAGACAGCGGAAGGGCAGCAAGGGTGGACAAGGCTCTCCCAACGTGCAGCCCCGAGCCGAACATAAACCCCCTCCCGTCGTTGTTATAAAGAGAGACCTGCGGGAAGACGAGACAGATGAAGGCGATCTAGCTGGAGACCACAGGTAACCCGATAATTTATAATTTTATCTAAAATATTGTGAGATTACGTTTAGTCAATGGAGCAAGCTGCAGTATTTTACTCTTAAACATACGCCTAATTTAGTACGAATAGGAAATAACACTGCATATTGCATTAAAAAATGTATTAAATAAAGAAAATATGTTTCTGCAGATTTTTTTTGTTGATATTTTTGGAATTTTCAACGATTTTTGAATGTAGTTTACTGCTCGAAGAAGGAGATTAGTTTCAGTTGGCGAAATATTACTATTTACTGTTAGGATGCTATATCGCCACAGTGCAACGCAATATCTCCAGAAAAAACTGGTTTTCTGCAACTAAACAAAAAATAGTTGTATAAAGTTAATAAACTAAGCAATATCAAAAATGTAATTTTCCTTTTCACAATATTTTTTTAATACTTACTGCTCTCATTTTATTATTTAAACAGTATGTGACATCCAATTTGATATTAATATTTTTTTTTTTTATACTTAAACAGTATAAGGAGATTAGTTTCAGTTGTTTTTGAAAAAAGTTATTCTTTTTAATTTTCTTCGTGTCAGAATAATCTTTTGATTTTGATATACAGGGTGTCCAGAATTTAGAAGATGTTAAATAGTAAAACAGCGAGGTGGTTTTATTTTCAGAAATTATAAAATAAATTCCATGTATTGTTTGTAACTAAAAAATGGGAATAAATTACTCAAGGGTAATGCTACAACCACAGTTTATACAGTTCGTCGAGTGAAGGTTCCAGAGGGTGTGGCTAAATCGCGGCTAAATGCGCAATGACCAGCAATGAAATTCATTTGTACACGACGAAGTGGGAGAAAATCTGTTTCTTGACAAATCACCGTGCCTCTTAAAAGCGCGAGTGTGCGCGGCTAAATGCGCAGTCGTCTTTTGGTCGTCTAAAAAAACGAAATCTGGGACCTCAACATCAAAGGAGCCGACGCGAAGACGCCGGACTGTATAATAGACTGTGCTACAACTTTTTGCTTCACCAAGCGAAATCTTGGCAATACTGTTTTTAATTTTGTTTTTTAATAAATCATTGCTACTTTTTAAATTGTAAACTGTTTTGTTTAAACTGTCTCAATAAACAAACATAACATAATGCGTAATACCCAAATTGGGACTCCGATGTGACTAAATTCGATTATTCATACCGTGACTAAGTGCTGACGCCGTTTGAATAGTTTTTTTTTGTTTCCAATAATAATCATAAATTTTATATACAGAGGGGTCACTTTTACGACGACCTGTATAGAGGTAAACGGTAATGTACACATAGAATGGCACAAATTGCGCATTTTTATGCATTTCAGTATTCTGAAAACTAATGTACAACGTGCTCTACAAGTTCTATAACAAACATTAGCAGATGGTAGCTGGGTTAATATAAAAAAAAAATTCTTACTGAACATAGTTCTAATTCGTTTTTGTTTAGAAATTATAAACATTTAAAATATATAATTTCATATTTCTATCAAAATAGTCTGGTAAATAAAAATTATGGTTGCTATAACAATAATTATATTGTTTGTGTCATTTTGTTTATTAATTTGACATCTAGCGATAAAGTTCTAAATTAAATGTGGATGTATTTACAACTGAAGAGTATGCAGCTACTGCCTTTGTATATATATAATTCAATTAAATCAAATCGATTTCAGCAATTTTGTCAAAGTTTGGGAGCATTTTCAACAATAATTGATCGTTTAAATGGAGTTCTGTAAATAACTTTCTTGAAAAACAACTCATTGATGACATAAGGCTTAATATTTTTCAAATATGTGGTACCAGCACGATGGTGCACTACCACATAGAGAAAGATAAGTAACTGCTTGGTTAAATTATTATTTCCCGAATAAATAGATAGGTCACCAAGGTCCAATAGTATGACCACCGCGTTGTCCAGATCGGGGAATATATATGAAGAAGCTTGTCTACCATCTTCTAAACAAAAACGAATCGTACTTACGTGTATGTTTATATAAGAAAAAAATGTTTGACATTAACCCAGTTATCATCTGCTAAAGTTTGTCATAGAGCCTGTAAAACGCCCTGTATTTTACGTATCTACTTCCTGAAATAGCGGCAGAAAACTAAAAAAGTACATTTTCATTCTGTATAGATTATCGTTTCTGTGCGTCGTAAAAGTGACCACCCTGTATAAATAAAACAGATAACTACAATGTTGCGATATATTGACAAGTAATGACTTTTCTCAAAAAAATTCAAAATTAATATTATTTTCCTTTCTATCTATTCTGTAAAAATGCCCTAACAGTACCATATCCTATATTGTACCAGTATTATATGAAAAAATTGATTAACTAAAATATATTTTAGATCCACATTTTAATAGTTCATTTTGAACTTGTGTTCCTGATATACAGCACATGTTAGGGCAAATTGTATTAGTGTTTTCTTTTTTCTATTTGATGGAGAAATTGATAAATCGTAGAGTTGTCTTGAGTTACCTGCTAAATTATTATTTCTATATCCTTGCTCATTTGAGATATTTTGGATTTTCTTTAATAATTTCGTAATTAAATGATCAAACACAATAGGTACACATTTTTATACATTAAAAAATATAAAAGGTTGACCCTAAAGAAACAGAAAATAGATATGGTTTTCAAAACGGAAGCTTTTTTAGACGAAAATTATTTCAAAAGGAACTTCTGATTGAGCTTCTTATAATCAGAGTTTATTTCAATGGTTATTTTCTTATTCATAATAAAATTTCATGTAAAGCACGGAAAAATGTTGTCTGAAATTGATACAAGCAATTTTAAAAATGTATGAAAAGGAGTTCATTAAAAGTTTCTGGAGCCAATAACTTTCATAAAAATGTTTTCAATTAAATTAATTCTTTAGACTTTCAATAACATTCGAATTAGCATCGATTTCTTTAATTTATTCAATAAAGTTCTTCGTCCAAATATACCATTAGCTGCCAATGGAAAAAGTATTCTCAGACGGAATGTAATTTACAATTATATGTATAAAGTTTGAAGTCACTTTTTTCAAAATGTTAAGAGATTTTTATATGTATATAATAATAATAATAATAATAATAATAATAATAATAATAATAATAATAATAATAATAATAATAATAATAATAATAATATGGTCTTTATTGCATTACAACAACAGTACACAAATAATTATATCAATAGTATATGTATTTGTATTATTTTGACTATTAACGACTGAATACGTACATACAAAGTGGTTTACGTACAGCAATCACGATTTGTTAATTATTCTTTTCAATATTACATACTTTCAAAAAGTTCTCTTAAAGAGGTTACCTATATATTGAACGTTTCACATTGTTTTAAACTGAGTAATTACGTTTAATTTGCTTAGCAAAAGGAATATAAAAATTACTCTTTTTCATTAAAAAATTATTATAATCATAATATCTAAATAGGTTCCTTTGCCTTCTATATAGAAAAAAATTACATCAAGTTATATGACATTTTTCTGCAACCTTGAAAAAATAATATACAAGGTGTTTCAAAATAGCATGTCTTTATACAGAGGGTGAATCTGCGGATGAGTTTAAGTAGAAAAGTTCATATAAACATATGTGTGTATATGTAAAAAAAATTGAAACACGTTGTGTATTTTGTTTTTTCTTTGTATCTCCCACTGTTTTTGACATATCAGATTTGAAATGTAGGCTAACTTAGATTACCTGCATCATCAATCCTGTCTAATAATAATAGTTGTTAGAAGTAACATCTTTTGTTATCGAAACAAGTATTAAAACGTTCTACTTTATGTAACTATTATGCAACTGGTTACGAAAAGTTCGTTATGTCATTAATTGCAAAAAAGAATTAAACAAAATACAACAGAAAAATAATAACTTTTATTTAAGTTAGTAATTTTATAAATGATACTTTATTAATTATTATTATTATTTAATGATAAATATTCCCAACGCAATTGGTACAGTTAGTGAAGCTAATTCAAAAAGAAATATTATTTGTTAAACTTGCAGTAATATTCCGTGATATGTTATTGGTATTACTCGGTTCTCCAAAAATATCACCGAAAATTGTTTTTATTTTCTATAAGATTTTCAATATATCCTTCTGCAACAGAATTTGACTTCCAGCCGCCGTGTTGCCGCTTCATCTAGCGGCCATTTGGTACTCTATGCCGCTGACCAGCACAGCACAGACGCAAAGCGTGCTATATTGCAGTAGTACCATTGAAACATAGAAATCTCTATTGCGAGTCGGTGGTAACGATATTTTGTAAACACGAAATTCCATGAAACAACGCCAATTCGCGATAGAGGTCGCTAGCTTTCAATGGTTTCTACTGCAATGTAGAACGCACAGATCATTAGCCGAAAAAAAAATAGAACGTGTGTCTGTGGCTGGTCAGTCCGACATGGAATAACGAATAACCGCTAGATGTAGCTTTGCTACTTCGCGTGTCCCTACTGCCGGGTTAGACAGACTTAAAACAGTTAAAGTTATTCGTCGGTTACCTCACCTATGACATACTGATGAGAGCTAATCAGCTCGAAACCGGTATATGTCTGGTGGACTGCTGGCGAGTGACTTTAGCTGTTTGCTATAGCTTTTCCAGATGTAATTCAATGCTGGTAGGGACATTACCCCGTAGAGTAGTTGTTTCCTGGAATTCCGTGTATAAAAATAGTTATAAACGCTATATTTGTCGCGTTTTGATTTTTTTGTGTAAATTAAAGAAAATTTAAAATTCAGTTTGTTACATAGAAAAGCAAGAAAGTGAAGGGCGACATAATTTTATACGTGTATTTAATAAAATACAGAACTAAGAATAAAAATTGAATCTGTTTAACCTTTCTATAAAAAAGAAATACAACAAAATATTTCAGCACCATTTAGTCAATAGCCAAACAATACATAAATAACTAGTGTGCTACCTGAGTAATAATGTACAAAATAGTTTGTATAGGTGTTACAAATATGATATGGATATAATATAGTAGATTTCACAGAAGTGGAAACTAATTCTTAAGGTCCAGAGGCCAATAATTGTTTTGCTCCTTGCCACTTCTTATAGCTTATCAGATATCCACCTAAAGTTGAGCGAGATATCCTTTCAGAGGATACGGTCTGAAACTTTATGTGAGAGATAAGAGGATAAGTCTACAAGAGAAACGAAAGCTGCTGGATTAAGTATTTCTAAAAATAAATCCCTTAGTGGGATATTTTTCAAATTATGGATCATCCAGGCCAGGTGTGCATTTAAAAGTTCCTTTTAAGGAAAAATTCATTTGACATTTAATGCTTTTTACGAGTGCTTTTAATTTAAAGTGCGCCGTATGGACTTTTTACAAAAAGAAAAGTATTCACTCACAGTTGGCGCCAAATTATTGAAGGCAAAAAAAAATTAAAATGAACAACAGAGAATTAAGTTGTTTATTAATTGCGACAACTTTGTACAACACAACAAATAATTGTATTAATTTATATTAAAACGTAAATCGTCTGAAGTTAGTTATATACAAAAATAAGTAATAATTTGCCAATAATGGTAGAAAATAGAAGAAACTAAACATTTTTTAGTTATATCATTGATTTTATAAACTAAGTTATAGTTACAGCAAGGAAATTTAAAATCAATTTGAAAGACAACCTAAATTTTTAATTTAATTACATGATTTTCAACGATAAAACAACTTGTTATTTACACTAAATGAACAGGCAAAATTTTAGGATTTGGAGATCAGAAAATCCGCTTTGGGTGCAAGAAAACATAAATAACGGCTAGAAAAATTTTTGCGGTGGAACACTATTTATTTGGATTTTTGCGTTTTGGGTTAATTCCAATCCTGAAATTAATTTTTCTTCGCGTTTTTGAGCAGGACATGCCACTTGGTGATGTCTAGTTCTAACAAGATACACTTTTGCATTGGTTTAAGAAATTGTCGTAATGAAGTTTTGAATGGTCATCACGTCTCCCCGACTTAACCCCGGTAATTTTATTTGAGGTTATGTCAAAAGCAATGTATATGTGAACAGACCAGACACCATCGAATGACTGAAAAATTGTATCAGAGATAAAGTTCGAAACATAAACCAGATAATATATAAAATTTAACGAATTTGAATACCAAATTGGGTATTGTGCAACGGTTAATGGGGACAACATAGAACATTTGTTATAATAAAATAAAAAATAGTACCGGAAAAAAACTATTGCAAAAAAGTGGAAATTTCTATATGATGCTGTCAAAATTTTTTTAAATCTTAGAAAAAAATGTTTTATCATTGATTGATTACTTATCAAGAACTTCGTCAATAGAATAGAATGCATAAAGAAGAGCGGTCAACTCTTGACAAAAATAAGTTTCACTTCCAGTGCTCAATAGGTGTCCATAAAATTCTGATATTAGTTGAAAAATGTATAGTATTGTTACGAGTTTCCCAACCCGACTTTTTCTTTTACCAGAAAAACAAACAGTTAATTTTTACTGCTATTTTTTGCACACTCTGTACACTACCGTATAATTACAACTCTACTAATCACTTTGAAACTCCAGGAAATTTCCATCTAAACACTCCAATTCAAGACTGACTGACTCGACTGTTTATTCTTTTATAGACCAAACAAATATTCCAGGTATTTTCTATCATCTCTAGATCCATTTCTCGAACGATTCGCGTCAATTCTAAATTTTCCAGTCGCGCCTCGATACGCGCATTATTTTGTTTGTTTACCAGAATTGCGTACGGGTGATTGGGACAATCTAGCGTTTTGCGATACCACAGTCGTCGAATTGGGTGCGAGCGGGGCAAATTCTTTGACAGCATTTTTCTTCTCTTAATTATTCGTAGTAGAAATATCCTTAAAAGAACAAGGCTAGTAAAAGTTCTCATAGTTAGAGATTAGAGCCGTGTGACGCCACAATGCGTTAACTTTGTACAATAGTACGAGTTACAGGCTGATTGTATGGTGAAATTTATGGTAAACATAAAACAGAAATGTATTAAAATAGTCATAACGGCAAAAAATTGTGTTGTGAACCTCGATGCACAAACACAACAACAAAGACTCCAGTTAAGATATTTGTAAGCATCTCAAAACAAATATTAAATAGTAGGAAATGGTTTTCAGCCGTACGGAAAAATATTAAAAAAATTTCGGCGTTATCTACTTTTTATTTACTTTTCATTCTTATAAACTGAGAAGAGGTTAAACCGACGACGTGATTACCAGTCCGGAAACTGTACTGTCAAGGTTAGAATAAATTAGTTCAATGTAAATCTTGCATGGAGGAAGCATATAAGGATTTAAATTACTGTCAAAGAAATATGACAGCTATCATACAATTGTTTGCAAAGTATACTTTGCTTAATCGTAAATGAAATGAGATTCTTCAGTGTGTCCAAAAATATAAATATCTATTTTCTCGCAAACGGTTGTTTTTTACATCAAACAAGAGTATCAAATTTGTAGATAACTTTCATTTTTTATAGGAGTGCCATCAAAATCGTTTTAAAATTAAAGGCAAAAAAGTTATGATAATTTATTCACCTAGCACGTACCTCTTCTGCCCTAGGGCGTTGCAGTTTTAGAAATATTTTACCTGCGCCCCTATAAAAGAACAAATTTGAAAAAATTCGTTGCATTATTAAAAAAGTTACAGCCCAAAAACAAATTTAAAAAAATAACTTGACTGATGTTACGTACCTCCGTTAATATTGACTTGACACATTATTCTTTCGAGTAGTATCACCCTCTAAATTCCGGAAAGCTTGTATTATACACGTCCTATTCATAAAATGACATAAGAGTTAAAAATATTTTAAACATTTAAACCCATTTAAGCATGCAGATGTACGCTCCTGGATTAGGAAAAATTCGCCTGTCGATTGTTTTTTAATCCACCAACTTGATTAAATAACTTGTGACTGAAAATTATTATCCATGGTCGCGTTCAGCACGCAGTAGCGATCAGTGAGTGCTCAGTTATCATGAGCAGTGTCATGCTGATTGATAATGAGGCATCGTGTCAGAATTCATAAAAAATATTTTATGATACATAAAATTACTGCTCATAACTGAGTAATCACTTAAATTATCAAAGTTATTCCATTCAGACATAATGGCCAATAAACGATCAGTGTGCTCAAGGCTAATGTAGTAGTTACTCTATATAATGGCGAATGCGCCGAGATTAAAATATTCCATTTGAAAAAAATTCTATAAAAATAGAGCGGTCCTTCCTAGTCTTTCGCTCAAATGCTATATGAGTCGATGCATGCAGAAACGTTACATGTCAATAAAAGCACATTATGAAGAAATGAAAAAAATATTTTACTATTATTTAGAATATATTTTGTTTCATTTTAATCGTTAAAAATAATAGGACGAGGCATTTCTAATACTTGTATAATGATATATTGATTTTATTATACAAATTATATTTTCTGCAATGTTGTTAAATGTGACTTTTCCGCATAATCTAAGGTGAAAGTGTCATTTTTAGTTAAACAAGTTTGTATATCATTTTATTGATAGCAGTGTAAGAAATTGTTAAGCTTCTACAAATTTTGCACATTTTCATATGTTTAATTTTTATCGGTTTGATGGCAACGCATTGGTGGATTCACCACACCAAACTGCGGAATTTAAAAACATGCCTATTCCTAAATTTCATATTTCTCTAAAATAATACCTATAGGTCCAGGATTTATGCTATTTTTCTCGATTATCAGCTTATCATCTGTAGCTAAAGAAAATATAGAATATAATAATATGCTGTTTGTTCATAATATGATGTGATGACCTATGCGGATTTATTTACTGCAATAACCCAATTTAAAGAAAAAATGGAAAAAATGGTCATTTCTACTTATACCAATTTATACAAAGTGGTTCAGAACCTCTCTAAAAGAATATGGGAATAGATGCATCATGAAAAATGAAGTCAATATCGTAAACAAAATTTTTGTAAAATACTTATAGTTTCCCAGTAAAACATTATTGAAGTTGTAGTATTTTCAACATTTACATCGCTGGGCTCCTATACGTCTCTAGTACGACTACATTTTGTAGGCACTAAATTTTTTGTGACGTCAGTTACATTAGTTTTTCAAATGTTAAAACTGGCTTACGTGTATATAGTCGCGGCAAGAATTTAGACGTCTTATGTCACGGCTGACGCTACGCAATTGTTTTTATTGTCAACATAATTTTCGATATTTGGTCGCGTTAAAAACAATAATTTTTTGCAATTTAGTGCAATATATAATGCAAAAATTTACTGTAGTATAATAGTTCTATTAGTCTCAGTTGCAGTTTTTTAAATATTTTGATGAAAATATAATCAATTATTCATTTGTTCTGATTTCTTGCCGCGACTATAGTAGCAACTCGGAGTTGATGGATATCGTTTTAATTTTACGACGATATGAAAATGCTTTAGCAGAACGATTTCCCGATAAATATGTGCCAAATGCGGCTAGTTTTACCGCGGTGAGCAGTGAGTGCAAGTGTAATTCAACGCGAGGGAAAGGATAATGTAAAAATAGCCGATTTTTGGCTTATCCGGGGGAACGCATAAATCATAAAAAAATCAATTGATTATTGTTAATTAACATTAGAAATGGCCCAGAAATGCATCAGATAGCTGGGGAAATGTCGCTACTACCCCTAAACCTATATAAACTACCCTTAAATAGCTTTAAATGGATAATCATTAATTATTGTTATAAAATTCGTGTAAAATGAAAAAAAATGCTTGAAAATGATTTGAACAGACAGTATGTCAATATAAAAAGTGATAAATGACTGTAAAAGTGTCCATTCAATTGCGAAATAGCGCCAATTGTTCTCACTTTGCGAGCGCGTACTGTATTCTAAACGAATTTTACAACAATAAATAATGATTATCTATTTTAAGCTATTTAAAGGCAGTTTATATAGATTTAGGGGAGGTGCAATTAATATTTCCTCACTTACTTAATGTACTCTAGTAGGTATCAGTTTTTGCATTTTGTGACAGTAGTATATAATTTTTTTCTAGCAATAGGCGTTCCCTTGAACATTGAACATTTAAGCATTATCTACTTTTGATGTCGAACTAAGCTCACCATTAGCTTTTGAAAGTCGTTTTTTTAATTTTTAGGGGTGGAATGGACATTTTTACAGTTATTTATCACTTTTTATATTGACATACTGTCTGTTCAAATCATTTTCAAGCATTTTTTTAATATTACACGAATTTTATAACAATAATTAATGATTATCCATTTAAAGCTATTTAAGGGTAGTTTATAATAGGTTTAGGGGTAGTAGCGACATTTCCCCAGCTATCTGACGTATTTCTGCCATTTATAATGTTAATTAACAATAATCAATTGATTTTTTTATGATTATGCGTTCCCCCGGATAAGCCAAAAATCGGTTATTTTTAATATTGTCCATTGATACCGAATCGTGGACGAGTACAAAACGGACAAGATGCATAAACATTTGTGTTGATTTGTAGCAACTGGGTAAGATGGGCCTAAAATGTTGTTGTAACATCACGTATGTCAAACTATTTTATTAATTAAAGCCACAAATTAAATCTATTAATAATTAATAACAATAGCGGCAAAAGCAGTTAAATTTTCTGTATAAAATCGGCGTTATAAAATGTTATTAATTTCTTTCCTTGAGCATTTCTTTCCATTTTCTATTAGGTCGCAGATTGCCGCCTTATCTGGTTGTACAGTGAACCAATTTCCAGAATCATCCTGTATATTTGATGACTAGCATATAATTGAATAGCAATAATTCTACAAGGAGTACTACTTTTATCTGAATATTTCAGAATAGATCAAAAGAGAAACAATAGTAACTGTTCCTCTTATACGTTTTTCTCTTTAAGATACAAAAACAAAATTGTGCATTTCTCCGTGGACAAACTTATCTGTTCATTTTATCTAACAAAATTTTGAACAACCCCCTTTCGAGTCATACACTGTCGCTGAAAACGTTATTAGAAAGAATAAAGCGATTTTTAATATAACGCCACACAGAAAATATATATTTCATTACGCTTCCCCAGGCACAGTTGTGTTTGAATAAAAAAACTTTCAGGAAGTTTTACGCTACGCCCAATACATCACGTTTTTCTGAAATACAGTTACAAAGTGGTACGGACATGTTTATTTCCGGACAGTTTGTTTAGCTTAGTTATAAGACGAATAAGTTTGCTTTCGGTACAATTTAGATTCAAAATATATACGTTCTAAATATAAATATATTACTACATTTAACCTTTACATGCCATTAAGCGACGGTTTGCTTGTAATTTGTAGAGATTTTGCGTGCAACGGTAACTTGCATTTGAATAATATTTAAAACATTTCGTTTGTTTCGCTTTTTACACGTAAAAATAATGTATTACGCAAACTTTTATGAATGTCACTCATTTTAATTTATTACAAGTTTAAAATTTGTTTATACGTTAATAATAAATTAAGACAGCCCTACAAAAGAAAATCTCAAATCTGGAGGTCAGACCATATTTATTATATATTTTTTGGGTCGCCCAATTCGTTTAACCCCATCACGTCAGGGTTTTGTAAAAAAACCTATAATTTAGGCTTTTCAACATTAAATTTATACAGAGTGTTAAAAAAAGAGTGTAAAATATTTATGGAAATAATAGTATGAACCAAAATATGGATATGGAATGTTTTATGTCTTTTAGACCCTTTCTTATTTTGCAGAAACGTTGTGTATTTTCTTATAATAGTTGGTTGATGTTTAGTGAAATAAACAGTACGTATTTGACAGTTGTTCTCAGTGCACAAGTTTTTTTTCGCTATGGCTGGTTACTCTAACGCACAATTAACAGACATGCATTTTATGTATGGTCGTGCTAATGGGAACACCACCAAAGCACGACGTCTTTATATTGACGCTTATCCAAATCGCCAGATTCCTTCACAACGCATGTTTGGAAGAATTCACCAAAGATTGCGTGATACCGGTTTCTTGAGTAAACAGTGCCATTTATACGGAAGACCAAGGTCGGTATCCACTCCTAGAGCAAAAGAAGAAATTCTAGCACTGGTAGAGCAGAATCCAGGTACAAGTGTGCGGAGAATATCAGCCGAGGTAGGAATTAGTGGTCCTCTTGTTTGGAGAATCCTTCATGAGCAACTGTTTTATCCATACTATGTGTAACGAGTACGGGCCTTAAATCCAATAAATGGTCATCAAGCACGTTTGGTTTTTTGGCGCTGGTTTCTACGTCATGATGCTGAAGACCCTCGTTTTCTTGCAAACATTCTTTTTACTGATGAGGCCGGGTTCACAAGAAATGGAGTGTTTAATTTTCACAATACGCATATTTCGGCCGACGAAAATCCTCATGCTCTAATAGAATCTGGACATCAGGGACGTTTTTCATTAAACATTTGGATGGGTATTGCAGGTGACAGGTTTCTAGGTACTGTTGTTTTACCAAACCGATTAACAGGCGCTGCTTACCTCAACTTTCTGCAGAACACACTGTATGAGTATTTGGAAGACATTCCTTTGAATCAGAGGCAACAAATGTGGATCCAGCATGATGATGCTCCAGCTCATTTTTCCATGGTCGTTAGAGAGCATTTACATCAAACTTTTCTACATAGATGGGTAGGAAGGGCCGAACCTGTTTTATGGCCTCCAAGATCGCCTGATCTGAACCCTCTAGATTTCTTTGTTTGGGGATATTTGAAGACATTAGTGTATGGTACTCCTGTAAATAGCCTGGAAGAGCTGCAGATACGGATTAATCAAAAGTGCCAAAAAATCCAAACCAAGGAGGGTGTTTTCGAAAGAGTTCGAATATCGTTGAGACGAAGATGTCGCGCCTGCTTGGAAATGGACGGAAAGCACTTTGAACATTTTCTGTAACTTTGCTTTTTGTTTGTTAAAAGCTTCCTTTATCGGTTTATTCCTAATAAAATAAAATGTTTGAAAAACGAATAGTAGTCCATATCTCCGCAACCGTTACTTTGTGGACCCATGTTTATTAAGACTTTTCTGCTTATTTTGGTTTATACTATTACCTCCTGAAATATTCCACACTCTTTTTAACACCCTGTATAAGCATATAATTGAAACTTTAAATATAAAACATAAGCTGTTAACCTACAAGCCCATAAACCAATCACCCCATAAACCTCATAACTAATAAACTGAATAACCGTATCAATAATTGAACTTATTTTACAGCACGCGTTGTGTCAGTGGCTCTAGAAACAAAACACATCATACCCCATAAATCTTATAACCTCATAATCTTATAACCTCATAACCAATAAACCCAATAACCGCGTTACTCTGTATTTGATCGTATCTCACATTAAGCGACTGATGAGGGTTTTATAAAGAAACCTCGCCTTATGGCTGCTAGTTCGACCTATCTGCATCCAGGGCACCCGTTACTAAGGGAGGTGGTACGTAAATATGTTGGCTGATTTTTGTTGGTTGCTAAAAAGAGATATACCAGAAGGAGAAAAAGAAATCCTTTCTGTAGATCACGCGAAGGAAAGAAAATTCGTTATAGCTCTAAAAAAGAAAATGAATAAAAAATAAGTATGTCTGTAGTTCATCTATTTTATCCAACACCCTTTTAAGGGCTATATGATGTACAAGATACACTAGCGCTACCTCCTTATGGTGTACATTGGATAACTCTAATGCCGACGGCCCCATTTCGTTTTTCGGGAAAAATGCATCTGTTACTGTTTATGGGGTTATAGGATTGTGGGGTTATTGAGTTATGAGTTTGTGGGGTAGGATATCTTTTGTTTAAAGAGCACTGACAAATCACGTGATGTAAAATAAGTTCTGAGTAACGCGGTTATTGGATTTATTGACAATGGGATTGTGGGGTGATTGATTTGGGGGTTTACAGCTTGGGTTTACGGCGTGTTTAATAGTGTTGAAAAGTCTAAATTATTGGGTTTTTTGAGGTTATGGAAAGACCCTAACGTGATGGGTTAAACTGATTCGGATTCAGTGACCCCAAAAACATATAGCAAACATCTGACCTCCACATCTATTTTTTTTGTGGGGCTGTGTAATTCACTAATACTAAACTAACTGCCATGACATGACACCGGCGAAGTTCTGCATACATGCGATATAAAACAATAAAACCCATATTTTCTTCATTAGTTCTACTACTTTTGTGACTAAAGATGAATTTCCGTTTTCGATATTGTCCTCTATCATGTTGGTCAATTTATCTGAACGACAGGCGCCGGCAATTATTAGAGCAACCTATAATGAATAAATAATTTACAATTTCTTACACAATTTTCTTATAAGTAATCTTTATCGCAGGTTTCTATTCGCACAGAAAAAAAAATCGGATCTGTATTTAAGTATAATAAAATAAGTACATAAATTTTAAACTTCATTCAAGTGTATAATAATAATAATTTTTTTAATCCATTAAAATAATACAAAATTCATTGGACAAGACAATTACACAATAGTTACAAAGAACATTAATAACATACAAATATCGAGATATACAGAGTATCCGGAATAGGAGTGCCTTAATTTTGCCATATCATAAGTTGTACTAAACAAAACATATTTGACTTAACAATTTTTTTCTCTGACAAACGGTTACAGAATTATGACAACAAACAAGTCTTGCATATGTGACAATGTCACTCATATACTATCTTTGGATTATTTATTTATACATAATAATTACAAATAGGTATACCTAAACGTAGGTAGATACTTACTGTGAATGGTTGCAAGAAGCGTTTACCATATAAACGTCTCGTAGTCAGACAGTTTTGCCTATATTCACCGTAAATTAACATGTTATGCAGCTGGTTATGTTTGCTATAAATTGTTTCATTTTTGTTTATGCACACATAAAGATCAAAGAAAAAATAGAGAAAAATAAAACATATTAGCTATACGCACCAATATGACTAATATTATTTTTCGAGTTTCTCGGAAATCAAATCACGAGCAAATTACATTACAGGCGTTTTTACTTATCCTATAATTATACCTTAGCTTGTAATTTCGTAACAGTTTTGCATATTATTATACATTTTTAGGAAGTTTGTGTATCAATATAAGAAGTCTATACACTACTCTTACAGTTATTTGATGTTTCTACTTGTTTGCCTCCCGAGGAAGCCAAAGTATTTTCTAGTACTACTTTCCTTCTTAAAATGAGGGAGTAAAATAGTATTTTCCATGTAGGGAGTAGAAAAAATATATTTTATGTAATTTTTATATTTATTCGTCTAGCGTTTTTTTAAACTGGTGAAATCTAACAACAATCAACAATAATCAAAATCTAATGGAATCTGAAAACTTCTTGAAGCGCGGTTTGGCGAATTTCTCGTTAAAATACGCTAGAATGACATTTTCAGCGAAAGTTTGTGTTTTTTTTTCAGCACATTACTCTCTAAAACGATTATATGCTACATGGTACAACTTTCTTGATTTTGTCCGGTAATAAATTTAGGAGAGTTGCAGTAGCCCCGAGAATTTCTTGATTTCTTCCTGTTGCATTTTGAACAAATAGTTTTGGAAAACAATTTATGTTCTCAAAACCTGCTAATTTATAAGGTCCAAATATATTTTTAGAGATGACAGCTACTATTGTTTCAATATTTAATTTTGGAACAAATGGCCGTAAAAAATAGTAAATACGCCTCGGGAGAGAAGCTACGCCTTTACTACAAATTTACATCTCTGGAAAAATCATATATTTCCCCTCCCTTAATGTATAATTTATGTGTGTTATCTGTGATAATGTACTATTCTGTCAAGTATGTTGTTTAGAAAAATGAAAAGAGTCTCTACTAAATATTTTTTTGTTGATTGCATTGAGGAGGGAGGTGAGATCAGAAATTGATATTCTTAAACTGATATTATTAAATTTTCAATTCGCCTGCTACCATTCTCAAAATGTTCAGCAGTCGCCACTACGTTGTTAAAATAATTGTAAATACCACTTTCTCATTCTCTTTTTGTAGTAAACAGTAAATTCATATATGAAGGCAACTGTAGTAGGCATTCCATATTTGTTTGACATACATACACTGGATTCAGGCGAAGTAACTTTGAATGAAGTTTCATTGCATTACTTGTGGAAAAATGAAAAAGCTATTTGAACCAGCCCGTATGAGTATTCATTCGGATCCACATGCTCAGTCAGTCCATTTGCTAGGATGTATACACAACTTTAATTGGATAGAAAATATTTATGAGTTTTACAAAACAATCTTTCCATTTCCAGAGAATCCATGAGACAGAGACACACTGGCGATGGTCGAGAGATGAGCGAATCCCGGTCTAGACTAGGCCTGGGTCTATCATCGCTAGACTCTCGTCATTCGGCTAGCCAGCAAGCGGACACGAACGGTCTGGATTTGTATTACAACAGCCGTCCTCCCGACACCAACTGGGGCTACCAACCCCCTCCACCCGTCATCACCGAACAACCCAAGTCCAGCATGCAGCACTTTCAGCCATACGAGCGCAGCTACCCGAACACGCTGGAGAGCCTTGCCGAGAAGGTGCACTCGTTCGGGATGAGCAGGCGGATGTCCGCCGGGGGGCAGCCCCTCACGTCAAGGTATCGTCCGCTTTGAGGGTTGCGTTCTACATTGCTTTATTTTCTTGCGTTTAGTTCCGCTAGGCTGATTACAGCAGAAAGTGCAATTTTGGAGTAATAGTAAATTCGTCGGTTCCAACTTTTTACTAAATAATTTTAATAAAACACAAAGTAAATTTCAAACATTCTTCAAAAAAATATAAATATCCTTTTCATATACCTATTCTGGTACACCAACTAAAACCTACGTCAATAATAACATATGCAAACGAAAGATGAGCTCTTGCTCTTTACCTTATGAAGAGTTGTATACATTACTCGTTCAAATTGAGGGCAGACCTCCATCGTAACACCCTCATATGCAGGCTAGTCTGTATGTATGTTTCAATGTTCTAGGCCTTCTTTTGAAAAAATTAAAAATTAAACAAAAAATCAAAGTAGGACATTGAAACTTTACGCACCCACTCAGTACTATTTTGAGAAACATTTCTTAATGACTTTTTGTCGTATCTGATACAGAAAGAACGTCACTATTGAGAAATAACAAAAGTAAAAATTTAAAGTAGGCCTAGAACATAAAAAATTATAGATAAACTTTTCTTAATAACGTTTTCGGGTACGTTATTGAGTAAGAAAAATAATCTCAATGAAATCAAGAAGTTAATTTTCTTACAAATATTTGCTTGTCAAAATATCCATTCTCATTGCTATAAATAAATAAATTTTGATATACAGTATGTCCAAAAAAATAAGAATAGATACCTACATGAAATAGAAATATAAGTGCAAAGTCACTTTGTTATAAGTATAAGTTTGGTATAAGTTATTTGTAATCTAAAATTAGAACAAAATTTAAAATTCGATCTTTGTATTAACAATTTTATTTTCACATAACTGCTTTCAATATAACGCAGAATATTCAAAGCCACATCTAACGGACATTAGCTACTCCATGCTGGATTGGCAAGCCACAGACGCAAAGCGTTCTACATCGCAGTAGAAACCACTGAAAATTAGCGACCTCTATCGCGAGTCGGCGATAACAATATTTTGCAACACGGAATTCCAGGATACAACTACTCTGCGACTAATGCTCCGATGAAAATTGAATTACACCTGTAAAACGAGCTTATTAACTCTCAGTATGCCATAGGTGAGGTTCGAAACTGGTATATGCCTGGTGGGTTGCTGACGTGTGACTTTAGTTGTTTGCTGTAGGTTTTCCAAGTGCAATGCTGGTCGGGGCATTAACCGCAGAGTAACTGTTTCCTGGAATTTCGTCTTTGCCTTCAATGTTGTTTATATTTAATTTTTACTATTTCAAATGCCCAAATAAATACAAGTCCATAATGGTCAAATTGGGACTTCCAGGTGGTCAAGAATTAGGCTCATCTCTTTCTATCCATGTAGTCTCAAAATAATAATGTAACTAATTTTGAATGACAGCAGTTGAATGAAAACCATCGTGTTGAGAGTAAATTATGGTATTGATGGTATTTCCAATAAACAAAATTGCCAATACCTATTGTATAATTCTTGCGTGAAATAACACAGGAAAATGTAACAGTGTGTAGGTTAGGTGTTGGTTGGATATATTTTGGTTGGTTGGTTTAAAAATAAAATTACTATTAAATTCAAACTCTAAGGTTAACCTTTAATTTATTATTTCTATTGTTTAATTATAAACAACTTTCTGACATACTTTTAAAATTAAAAAAGCCAATCCGCTTCCATTATTTACATTTTTTAAACATCCTGTACATTTACCTATTGTAATGTGATTATTTTAACTAGCAAAAAATTTTGAGAATAATTACTTTTTTCACAAACTCAGAAATAGCGCCAGAATTTTTTTCATATGCTTCTACAACGCTAAGGTGTTCATTGTTTTCTTGGCCAAGTGAACCGATTTGTTCGCTGTATGATACGCATCTTTATTATTACGTCTACATTACTTTATTGCTATTACTTAATCACTATATAAGGTTTTCCATAAATATACCGACATATTTTTAGGGGTGAACATGAAAATAAACATTTTTCTGCTTCTCAATGTTTATGATGGTTGTTTGCAGTTTTGAAACCTTTTTAGGTAAAACAAATAAAAACACAACTTTTTTTTCGCTTGAGGGTTTTGCGCATCTTGCTTAGTATTCGGGGAAAATAGTTTGAACCTTAGAATAAATAATTATGTAATTAAGTAATTTATTCTTAAAATCTAGTTATCGTTAATAACAATTATGGATGTCATGTCATTGTAATAAATTAATAGTGCCAGTGGTTACTTACAGTGAGTTTAAAAATTAATCCTGTTGAGTAGTTTATTGTGATAAAGCTTGTGTCTATTGTTATTTTTTTTAAATTTAAATTGGATTATTCATTTGAAGAACTTGTCGATATGCACTTTGCTTATGGTACAGCAAATTGTCGTGGTGGAGAAGTTGCACGCTTGTATGAACAGAGACATCCTGAACTCCGGCAACCCCAACCTACAACATTTTCTTCCATACATCGTCGCCTCAGAGAAAGTGCCAACCTTAAGCGTTCCAGTGATGTTGGTCGTTCAAAAATAGCCCGTACGGTAGAGTTTGAATTTGAAGACTATCCACATCGCTTTTTTCCAATGGTCACACCTTAGCAGAACCTTATTTCAGGAGAATAATATTGTTTTATGATAAGGCATGGCTATTGTAATAGTAGAAATAACTACATTTGGAGATAGTTTGGTAGTTTGCCTACTGCCTGCTCCTTTAAACGCAAAATTTTTTCAACATTTTCTGCAAAATATTTTAACGAGATTATTAGAAAATGTCCCCTTAATCATTAGGACCTACATGTGGTTTTAGCATGTGTGTTTTAGCACACTTTGATTTGAACGTGCGCCAGTATCCGGACCAGCAACCAATGGATTGGAAGAGAAGGTCCCGTGGCCTAGCCTGCGCGTTCTCCCAATTTAAACCCCCTTGATTTCTTCCCTTGGGGATATCTAAAAATTTTGGTCTGCGAAACACCCATTCGTAATGAAGGTCTTATCGTAAAAATAATGGCCGCTTTTTCAAGCAGAAACTGTGACTGGAATCTTCCATAGACTGGGTGAGTCACTGAACCAGCGGTGCAATCCTATTATTGAAGCAAATGGTCAATATTTGGAACAATTTTTGTAAACTATTGTCAACAAAATCGATCTTAGAAAGATAAAGAGTAATTTCCAAAAATAAAGGTGCACAGTAATTTTTATTAACGTCTTAAATTAAAATCTGATTGGACATAGGACATTGTTACAGCTGGACACATATTTTAATAAACTGTTTTAAATGAAAATCCTTTTGGTGTACATACAGATCTTAAATTATTTTATCGAACCAAATTTATAAACATATTTACAATCAATTATGTGGCAAAGTTAAATTCAAAACAATAAAAAGTGTCCAGTTGCAAAGGTCACTATCAAACAAAACTATGTCCATCCCCCTTGCTCTCTCTCTAGGAACTAAGTGATATACTGGTTGATTTCATTGTTTCAATAGATATTATGATTTTGATGCACTCATCATTTCTTTAATATGTATAAATACTATTGAAACGGTTAATGCCAGTCAGTTTATGACCAACTTGCAGAAGTCAACTGAGGGCAGACTCTGCAAATCTCTAGAAGAGATTCTCTCCAGCGGTCCCCCTATTGTAAATATGGTTGTTGTTATGTTTGTTTTAATAATTTTGTATAGAAGTCGATTTTCTTTAACTCAGAGCAGCAAACAAGTACCCCAGGGATATAGTAATTATTAATATCCTAGGTGTTACAAATTTTACACCCTATATCTTAAAAAAGTGTCTTCGGACATATATGTTTATAAAGCAAACAAAAATGTTTGTTTTGATGTCCTCTACCACTTTTAAAACTTTGTCAGTATACTTATGGAACACCCTATATAATATCTGATAACAATAACTGTAAGAAGCGAATATTAATATCACAGTCTAAAGTGTACTTAACTTCCATCGTTTATAGCTACAGGCAGTTACCGAGGTTATATGACACGACTATTATTTAAAGATGTACCCTAAGAAAGATGTATAAAACGTTTTTGAGCACCGTCGGATTAATTCTTACAGTCACCCTTTTCCAGGTCAGATCTTCCATTGTGAAGGTATTAGGCTCTCGGAGCCGTTGTAATAAATAGAATTATATTTGTGGAACTTATTGAGTGACGAAGGGCTTTTGTTTCTATTAAATTTCTGAACTTATTGTTTCCTAAATTTCCTCTAATAAGTATACAAACATTCTGTTTCTCTTCTGTTGAAGCGTGAACACAATAAATTCTTGTGTCAGGATTCGAATATCGAGGATAATGCGATGTATTCAGACTGCTGATTTCCTTTTGCGTCGAACAGACGAATTTGTCTACATTTTCACGCGGCGTCGACATTATTTGATAAATAATACATAGGATGATCCGATACTATTTTGGGACCACTGAACTAAAATCTTATTTATCACAGAAACGATTTATAGGTCTGGCACCAAACACTACTGCTCGTTTATTATATTTCAGGCTGTTTTGCATGTTATTTAAATTCATTGTCAGTCATAATTTACTACAGCATTCTATAAAACATTATAAAAGTTAAAGTTACAGCTGCACTAACAGAGAATCTGAGATATCAGATCTTAATAGTAGAGGAATTTTAGCAATTTCAATATGGTTGAACTTTCAATCCTCTTCGCTTTTAGTTATTTTCTGAAAATAATGGAAAATGGTAATTGAAGGCCTAGGTGAAAAAGAAGCAGCAACAATGATCATTTAAAATATAAAGCCTTAAACAGATTAGAATACAATGTTGAGCGACATGTGTTGAGACAGTATAGCGGCAAACGTATGGCGCCAACTATTTTGAGATTTTACTTGGTGTGATTGGATCAAAAATAGGAAGATCAGAGTAAAAATTTAGAGAAATCTTGTAATTAGATTAGCTATTACCCTACATTTTCTTGCTAGTGGAGAATCGATTAAGCTTAATGTATACCTTTATGTTTCTTTGTTGACCACATTCTAACTGATGCTCTTCTAGTCTTTGTATATTTCGTCTGTCGAAAAATACGTCTAAATTGTAGATTATGAACTATTGTAACATGCCATAATGTTATGCATTTGCAACCGAAGACAAAAAACACAACTTTTTATCGCAACTGTTGCAAAACAGCAGAATTTGTCGAGATACAATGCAATAATTTTTTTTGTGGCTACTGCAGACACATCGGAATACATCAGTTGCGCAACTTTGTATCCTATTCTGTACAAGGCTTACGACACTTTGTAAATTATATCTCACCCACACTCAACTTTTTCTGAAAATAGATTAAATTTAACTGAATAATTCATGGCCATCTCACATGTGGCATACTGATCATAACTAATAAGTTTGAAAGCGGTATATGTCTTGTGGTCCAGCTGACAAATAATCTTTGCTGTTTACTAGACATTGTGGATGCTATTCAATGGTAGTTGGAGCATTGATTTGTCCATTAGATGTTTCCCCCAATACCATAAAAAATTTAAAGATTTAACTAATCACATTTTTAGTCTATTAGCTCAAATATGGCTATTGCAGATTTCTGTTATTGTCAAGACTTGAAAAATTGCTATTGTAGATTTCTGTTATTGTCAAGACTTAAAAAAATGCGGGCAAGATGTTCGATAAATCAAATTTTGTTTTTCAGTGTAGGTATAGCGTAGTAAAGAAATATTACGATTCAGAAATATTCACGCAAATTTTATTAATATTCTATTTTCTTTGAACAAATAACAGATGCAAGTACTTAAATAGAATTGGATTAGCACCACACCAGGTGCAGATTATTCAGACACGTAGATGAAGACTCTATATACATCCTCTGTCATTGTGCCTGTTTAATGGTGAAAAGGCACAATCATCTGGGGTGCTTCACACATCAGAGATACTTCAGCAGAGCTGTCCTAAACTCTGATCTGAGGGATTTTTCATAAATTCATATCAGTAGCATGCACAATGGGTCATAAAATCTGAGTGTTGCTGGCCAATTCACCGTTACAACTATAACAACAACCGCTGTAGGTAGAGTGCAAAATATAGGAAAGCACGCTATACGTAAGGCCTCACGCTTCTATCAACAATTCAATAATTTTAACAAATGGATTATTGAAAAACGTTTTTATCGGTTATGCCCCACATTTTTTATAAGCTACGGTACGATATTTCGCCATAGGTGACATATATTCTGTATTTGGTGTCATTGTAATCGGTTTGGTCAAGGCTGAATTAACCACTAGACCAATGGGGTTATGGCCCTGAACTCTTAGGGTAAGCTTCAAAAGATATTAAATGGAACAATATAATTGTGTTTTTCATCAAGTTCCTTCATGTGTCCTGCGATAGTGATAGTAGGAATTAATTTATAATATAGACATACAATTAAAGTGTTTGTCATCGAGACTAACCTGTCTTCATTTATCTTGATCCATTGAATATGAATACAAAGTCAGTTTCCACCAACTAGATTTAATTTATGTTTTCTATAAGCTCATTTATTTTCAAAAGATTTATAGCATGAGTTTCTTTTGCATTTTATTCCTCTTCGATGATCTTTCCTTTCGGAAGTTTCGGATCATCCAACATAAGGTTACATCCAGTCATCCTTGTTCTCCATATACCATTT
Source organism: Monochamus alternatus (assembly GCA_037114965.1). Classification (NCBI taxonomy): domain Eukaryota; kingdom Metazoa; phylum Arthropoda; class Insecta; order Coleoptera; family Cerambycidae; genus Monochamus; species Monochamus alternatus. The sequence continues at coordinate 24,984,942 of CM073430.1, forward strand.
ATTTTATATCGTGGAGGAACTGGTCATCGTGCTCTGCGTTCCAATTTCCTAGAGTATTTGGAATTAGTTTATATGGGAATGCAGGATGTGCAACTTCAAGTTCACCAAGAATCCCATTCTGGCGTCTTGAATTACATTATAAACTACTTATTTGCAATTCATAAATTTTGTAACTCCTTTAACGTTAAGCCATGCAATACTATCAGTTGTCAGTCACTGATGAGACTTGATTTTCAAAATTTTTCTAATTTGCGATCCATAAAAAAGTCTTTCTTCAGTTTTGCATCGGTGACCTACGAAAAGTATTTTTAACCTCCTCTATTATGTCCTAAACTTTGTAACCTATTTTATAAATATCCTGAATAAAACTTAATGACAATAATATGAATAATGACTAGCGTACGTTGCAGTTGGTTCAAACTGATGATGGGAGATATATAATAAGATACACTTGTAAATATATTTTATCTACATGCGCAAATATCAAAAGAACATTGCAATTCAAATTGATTTTCCTTCGCTTCCATACAATAATAAATCAAAATTTGTTTTGACCAACACAAACCGAATCAAATTTGTTTTGATTTTTCGTTTATCTGTCAATACAAAAACTTCATACTCTATCAGTTCAACTCTTTTACCTGTTCTACTTTAAACGAAACAATATTGTCTTGTCTTGTGTTTTCGAGATAATATCCCATAAAATCGTCACAAAGTCGATTGAATTCCAATTAGTGAACATGGTTAATACAATTGCTGAAAAAATGGAAGTAATTAGTTTGTTCTAATAATAATGACTGTGTACGGCAGGCAGCAAAGATTTTTAATGATCGTCATCTTGCCAAAAACACTTCGCATCGGTACTTCCTGGATTTAGTCTCAGGAAACTTGCAAGTACTTCAGGAATTTCTGTACTTAGTTACCGCTGAATCTTAAAAAATCATAAGTATCACCCATATAAAATGAGTTTGATACAAGAACTTAATGAAGACGATCCTGACCGCTGCAGTTCTGTGAAGAAACGAGTGATCGTGCTCGAAGGAATCCAAATTTTTTGTACTCAATCTGGGTTTGCGATGAATGTGCATTCCAAGTAGATGGTCAAGTCAGTTGCCAATTGACGCTACTGAAGTAATAAAAATCTACGCATTTTTTATGAAACTCATACGCATCATCCGAGGAAATTAAATGTTTGGTTGGGTATACTGGGAGACCACCTCACAGGACCTTTCTTCCTACCAGGAAATTTGGATAGAAACATGTATCTGAATCTACTGGAAACGAATATCTACCCAATAATTGTGGAAGTATTGAAAAATGACAACGCTTTAGCAGAAGAGGGTGTGTGCTCTCAGCAGCATGGTGCTTCACCACAGTATACCCTAGCTGTGCGTGATTTTCTTAATCCGAACTTTCCAAATCATTGGATAAGACGCAGAGGTCCAATTGAGAGGCCTCCCAGATTGGCAGATCTAACTCCCTTACACTTTTTCCTATGGAGATACTTAAAGTTGAAAATTTATGCAAGCAAATTGTTGAAGAATGACGTATGTCGGATAACGCCGTGCTTCAGGCTTTTTTATATATTTTTTTATTCCGATAATTTCGGGGCGGGAAGTTTTAATTGAAACACCCTGTATATATATGCCCCTCAATCCTCAGTAGAACATAGAAACTCCACGAATTGTCGCCATTTGACCCTGTCGATAGTGATTTAATCTTTCCCCAAGATTTGCATATTGATCTGGCTTTGTCCAGAATGGTTCTCTTCTAGGTATTATTTGCTTTCTTCTAATTCGCGAGCCTTAGGAGTTTCATTCCAATGCTAATATTGTTATCTGGATTTCTAAGTGTATGGTCCAGGCAACCCCATTTTCATTTCAATTTCTTTGTCGATGAGTTTTTGGTTTGTTCTGTTTCAGAATTCTCCTACTGATCTGGTTCAGATAGAACCAGAAGTTGGGGGTTTAATTCCAATGCTTTAACAGTATTGTTATCCTGATTCCGAAGTGTGTGGTCTAGCCAGCCCCACTTTCTTTTCAATTTCTTTGTCGAGGGGTTTTTGGTTTGTTCGGTTCCAAAATTCTGTTACTGATCTGGCCCAGATAGAAAATAAAGACCGACTTTATGATGGAGTTGAAGATACATAACTTGGTTTCGTTGGAATAAGTTGCTAAATTACATATATTCTTTAGATATCCAAAGACTTCTCTCGCTTTTTCTCGTCTCTTCTGGACATCTAGGCATCAGCATAAGTAACTATGGATTGCTCGTCGGAGAGCTAGTCAAATTTTGCTTAAAGTGTAAACGCACAAACCAATTTTATTTAGGCTGCAGGTTTTTTCATTGCGATTTCTCTTGCAGAATGTCCTCCCAGCAGAGCCCATCGTCGTCGCACTACTACGTTCAGCACACCGGTACGGGCAGCCGGCGCATAATGCCTCGCTCCGGTTCCGACCAGCACCTTCCGCAGACCGAGTACTCCGACTACACCAGCATCACCCAGGCCGGCCGCCACAGCCTGCTTCGCAGCAGCCTCAAGTCCGGATCGACGCTCAGCCGTTACAACCAGCGCTTCGTGGACCAGGCCGCGGTAGCCGCCCAGCTCGCCCAGTCCAAGTACGGCACGTCAGGCGCTCAGTACGGAACCTCCTCCACGATGAGGAGGGCCCGAGGTAGTCTGGACTACTCCAGCGATACAGAGGCCACGTCAGGGTCTAGGAGTGGGTACTATTATTACAGGTAAGGACGGCACAGGTGTGGTTTGCGTTTGATTAAGTTTTTTGCAGTTTGTTATTCGTTAGCTGCTTTATTAAGTCAAATATAGAAGGTGTGTAACGCCGTTACCAATTTCAGGGCTTAGTCTAAAATTATTAAAATAATAAGAGTAACATATTATTGCGCCAATTTTGAAAAATGTTTGATAAATTATTGTTCGACAACAATAATTTAATACAGTTTAATTAACTGCGATGGACCGATTGAAGTTTAATTGACACTTAAGGTGACCATACAGTATGCCCCAAAAGTATGGAATAAATTCAATAAAAACGAAACAATTATTTTTTGGGAAAAATCCTGGAACAGGTCGATTTTTAATTTAAAAAATACATATTTTAGCGTAAAATGTGATGTTCAAATGTCATTTGTTTTCGAGTAATGACGTCATCGATTTTTTTTTAAATGGCAACACCATATTTTTTTCCTTGATTCTGAAAGATCGTTTAATTCTCTATCAGACAGTACTAAAATTTTGCCCTCTTACATAGGAAAGTTAACGAGTAAATGACGATTGAATGATAGAAAACGTAAATCAATTAAAATAAAGCAAAAACGTTATCAAGTTTAGTTTTTCGAATTCCATAGTTCTTTTATGGATCACGTAGGTGAAAATCTTTGCAAAGTGTCATTGTCACACCGACTTTCTAATAAGTATTGTAAGCGACATAGAAATTATTATTCAATTTGAAGTATTATGGCATATTTAACTGTTACTCAAAGAATTGAAATTTTAATTCTTATCGGATGCGGGAATATGACTAGAACTCAGCAGGAAGTTTGCGATTTATTTATTGAAAAATATCCAGATCGCCCTATCAGTCAATCAACAGTCAGTAAGGTAGAGTCTAAATTTAGAGAAACTGGCAATGTTGTAAATATTCCAAAACCTGGACGTCCAAGCATTAATGAAAATCAGAAACAGAACATTTTGATAAGTATGGTGGATAATCCTCATAATTCTTCACGATTGGTTGCATTAAACAATGACACTAGTCAGAGCACAGTGCTACGTATCTTGAGGAAGGAAAAATATCATCCCTACAAAATTCAACTTGTGCAGGAACTCAATGAAGATGATCCCGATCGCCGCTTACACTTTTGCGAAATTCTAATGGATTTATGTCAAGGAAATAGAAATTTACACCGGCAAATACTTTTTTCAGATGAGGCTCATTTTGTCTGAATGGTACAGTAAACCGTCAAACTTGCAGATATTGGAGTCGGGAAAATCCTCATTGGTTGGCAAAAGCACATAACCAACACCCTCAGAAATTAAATGTGTGGGCTGGAATAGTTGACGACAGAATAGTAGGGCCTCTCTTCTTTGAAGGAACCCTTACAGGACAAAGATATTTAGAGTTTCTAGAAAATGAACTTGTTCCAGCCCTTGCAGTAATTTTTCCTAACGATAATGACCCTGACATTCCTGACGATACCATATGGTTTTAGCAAGACAGTGCACCTCCGCACTATGCGCATCCTGTACGAGATTTTTTGGACAACTGTTTTCCTGGGAGGTAGATCGGCAGACGCGGATCGATAGAATGGCCTGCAAGATCGCCAGATCTTACACTTCTTGACTATTTTTTATGGGGATACTTAAAGTAAGAGTTACCCCAGAAATCATTCATAATGTGCAAGAAGAATTTCTTCACAGACTTGCGCATTGTCAAGAAGTTGGTGGATGGCAATTCGAACATTTAATTTAAGTATAAAATTAAATCAATTGTATTTTATTTTACATACCTCAGAATTGTTACTTTTTTTATGGATAAAATTTCACTTCTACTACTTTTGTTACTTTTACTATTTTTTCCTTCATTTTGATGAGAAGAGTCTGTCACAATGTCGCTATTATTCGCCGCATTGAAGCAACATAAATTTGGAAAATTGAGACTTTGTAAATGATATTAGACGCATATGTAATAGCACGGGCTAAATAAAATCAATTGAATTAATTATGAAGTATCCCTTCAAGATGTAGTTCTTTGGAATATTACCAGTAATCAAAACATGTACTTGCATCTAATAATACAACCTTGGTCTTTTCTACAGAAATCAGGGTGCAGCAGCCGTTCCTCATAGCACAATACCAACATTAGGCAGACAAAATTCTCTTACCTCTACCGACATCACCACAAAGTTCAACTCGCTTCCAAGAGATGCTCGGGGTTCCACAAGGTAAAATATGACTTTTTTATATTACACCTATATCTTATTTTTTCAAAATTATTATTTGAATAAAATATATTACGAATCAGCTGTACAAGGTTGTTCGTTTAGCACTTAACTACTAAAGGCCATTGCAAAAATTTCACTTTGTAAGGAACGCTACTGAATATTTTATCGCCATAGCTTTTTCTTGTTAATATAAATAGATGAATTAATTATAAGTACATTTAAAAGGATTATGCAGGTATTACTCCCCAAGATGATGAAGATAACTAAAAATTAAGTTCAGATTCAAATTTCTCACTATCAAGAAATTTCCGGTTTAGTTTATATACCAGTGACACTAAAGATGTCTAAATTATGTAATAAATTTGAAATTTAAAATACAACGCCCTGTACACTGCGAACCAGTAACATATTATTAATAATCCCCCCCATATTCCAAGGGACGCTAGAATAGGTTTGAGGGGATCTGCGTACGAACCAGTCCCTTCATTTTTCATATTTCTCATTACTAACCCTGTTCTTTGTGTTACATTATCGAAGCCATGTCTGACCGTAAGCCCCTTTTCATCCATTTAAAAAAATTTGAAAATAATACATATCAGGTAATATAGTTTTCTCCTTTTACTCATTATGTAGGGATGTTATGAAAAGAAACAAATAATTATTCTAATTTCAATTTAAACAAATGTATTGAAAAATAAAATATATTTTGTTGTAATTTGATCAGGGCCAGATTTATAAAAAAACTCTACCCAAAACCATCAGAGCATATTATGTTTCAATTTATTGTAGCCAGTATAATAATAAATTAACAGTATTAAAAAATAAAATATATATCAAAACTTCTTATTACATCTAAAAATGATAATTGATTAGACAAAAAAATCATATTGTTGAAAATAGAAGGAAACAAAGAACATTTACTGTGTTGATTAGAAAATCAAATAAAATAAAACATATAAATAATTATTATTTCATTTATTTTATTTTAACTTTTTCTAAAAATTTAAATTTATTTTAATTAATTTTCTAATCAACACAATAAATATTTTTTGTTTTCTTCTCTCTTCAACAATATGCTTTTTTTGCTTAATCAATTATTTTCTTTAGAAGTTTTAAGAAGTTTTGGTATATATTTAATTCTTTAATACTTAATTATATATGTTATGGGCAGACCTCGAAGCTCCGGCGCTCCTAGGTTTGACTAGTCAATCCTCAGCCGGTTAAGCCAGTCCTAGACGATGTGGCGAATGCCTTCCAACGTTGGACACATTTCCCACATTGTGCGGGCGCTGGTGAATTGTTTGTGTCCAACGTTGGCTACATGCCACGTTCGGGCTTCTGTCGGTAAATCTGAACCGCATCAAAGGAGCTTCCAACGTTGGAAACATGTTGGAAGCATCGTTTAGCACACACCCACACGAGCAATCGTGTGTTTGACGCATTCCAGGAGCGCACGTATTTTATTTTTCACTGTGTTCTGTGAATCTGCAGCATAAGTACGATACTGACGAACATTGGCCCCACATGTGATTCCAATGTTGCGACAAAAGTTCACCCTATCGTGTAGCAGACACACTTGCCATACTTTTATGACGAAAATTGTGTCCAACGTTGGAACCAATATTGGAAGCAACATTTCATCCAACGTTGGACACATCGTCTGGGACCGGCTTTAGTCAAAGCCCAAATCAATGAAGTTTTTCGGCCTCTGACTTAAGAGTTTTCGTCAAACCTAGGAGAGATTAATTTGATCAGGCAAACGTCGAAACTCAATTTCATGAAATCATTGTTTGACCAGTCAAACTTCAATTAGGTATTAGAATGTCTTAGTTTGTTAGATTAGGTATTAATAAAACGACAATTTTTAATTTTAATATTTATTGTTTTTATCTTATGTAATTAATCTCCTTTGGCTCTATCAAAGCTAGGAGGTATAGTTACAGTTTTTCCAGTCGCAATTGTCGGAAATGTTTGTTCGCTTGTTTCATAACATTAGCCTGAACTTCAAGACCTGCAATTGCCTTTTCTTTATATATTTTTTAATTTTCTGTCAGCGCACAGAACATGCACGACCTGATTACAAATTATGCACGTATGTGCGCCTGAGCTCTCTTGTTGGCAAATACAACAAACCACATCTCAAGTCACTTTTGACGACGACGGTCCAGGTATTGAAATCTCATCTGAAGTCAATGTTGACGACGACAGTCCAGGTATTTTCATTGCATCTCTTTGTGCTAAAATAAAATTCATTCATCAACGAAACATTATTGAAATGAATAATTAAGTAAATCCAAAACACACAACATCATACCGTTTGATACGGCGATACTGTAAAGACGTTTTCTTTATAGTTATTTTAGCAGATACTACCCACAGATAATCTGCTCATACATCTGTTTATTTCTTATATGAAATGAACACTTATTTTTATTTGAATTAATAATTTTCTCTTTAAACTTCACTTTAGAGCTTCTTCATCCACGTTTTCGGTAACAACACTATTTGATTCATTCATCTTTAATCAGACACACCCGCACGCTCAATGTGCAAAAATGAAATAAGACAATAATTTATCGGAACACCACAAGAGACGTATAAACCTGTTTAAACCTGTTAGAGTACAATACCTACAGATCGACGTTTGCCCGAGTCTGCCAGTCGCTTCTAGGACGACTAGACAAAGCCCGAAACAGATTATTTTACTTTCGACGTTTGACTGAAAAGTTAGGAATTTCTACGTTTGACTAAAAATACTTTACTCGTTTTCTTTTGTAACATTCTGCGTAATAAGTAAAAGCACCGAATATATAGTTACGAAGCTTGCGTAAAAAGAGCAAATCAGTAACACCTAATATGGAGGTTTTTTCTAATTGCTTCTAGAAAATCCAGGGTCGTATTCTATGGTTAAAATTAAGATAATTTTGTTAAATAAGCATAGGGTCGCAAGGGTGTTGTTTCCGAAATATAGGGTTTCCGATAAAAGTATTTATTTATGCAACAAGTACAAAAAGTAAGTGTTTATTGCACGCGATGTGAAATTGTCCATCGAGTGCAATAAACACTATTTGTATGAGTTGCATACAATATTTTTTCTACGTTCATGCAAAAATCAAAAAATATTTTATTTAGATGACACTAAGTCTAGGACGTCGATGTGAACGTTTATGTTTGTCATGATGACAAAACGCTGTAGTAGAATGACAGATGGATGCAATAAACATTTTATTGCACTAGTGCAATAAAGAACCACTTTTTCCACTAAATATAGTTCAATAAAGTTTTGTTTTTTGCATGAACGTAGAAAAAATCAATTTGAAATTCATAATTTCTAAACTCCTTTGCGATATTTCTGACACAATTTTTTAGTTATGTTGATAGGTATAAAATATAAAACTCGTAGCTTATGTAAAGTACTAAGGGCAGGGTTATGGGTACTATCATGACTGTTTCACTGAGGAAAAAGTATATTACTCTCTATCATCATACAAACAAAATTGGTTTTCATATGTCCCATTGTATTGTACGCCTACTAGTACTTCATAGTACTTCACATAAGCTGTAGATTTCGTATTTTAACCTACCAACATAGTAACAAATTTTGCCATATTTACCAAAAATATCTCAAGGCGTTTAGATGTTATATATTTTTTCCCGAAAAAAATAGGTCTCAAGGGTCGAAATTCTTATAGAATAAAATATTGCTAACAATTCCTGAGTTCTAAAAAATTGATAAACTGTAGAAAGCTGTTTTTCGGAAACTATTGGGTTTACAGAAACAGTTCTGTACTTTACTTTGAAAACGTATGCATAGTTATAATCGAAAAAACGTAGTGCGCCAGGGTTAAATTTGCCAAAACCTGAAGAAAGGAAGATAATGTCGTAGTTTTAGTTTCAAAAGTACCCTTAATTAATTTATTTGTATAATTAACATAGAACAGTTTTAAATGATTTTCTATTGAATGATTGATAATGTTTTACAATGGCTATTGATCTCTTTATACAGGGTGTCCCAGAAAACATGTCACAAACTTCAGGGGATGATAGTACGTTTAAAAATAATATTAGTTTTATTTATAAACTTAGGACCAAAAAAGCTTCGTTTTCGAGATATAGGGTGGTAAAGTTATAAAAAAGTTTTTCTAAGCTATCTCAGTGACCCAGTTGAAAATTTTAATAAAACTTTGTGTGGTTCATACCTGCTAAAAATAAGTCTCACCCTTTTCGAGTTATTTGGCTTTACATTTTAATCGTTATTTTTATTTAATGTAGGAATTTATAACTGTGTAATTTATAGTCTACATTTTTATCATACTCTTGATTTATGCCATTCGTTTTTGAGATGCGGGGTGTTGAAAAATATGTCAAAATGAATTCATAATGACGCATTCGTCAAACCATCTCGCCTTAAAGTAAAATAATTATTTAAATTATTTTTAATTGATAATTTTAAAATTGTTAAATTAAATACATAAAATTAGTGTAATAAAATTAGTGTAGAAACAAACTGATAACATTAAGGAAGGAACCAAATAAGATATTCTGTATTATAATAAATAAATAATAAATAATAATAATAAATAATAATATCTCTACGTCTCATTCTATAATAATATAATAAATGTTCAAACTGACGTCCCACTGCCTCAATACATGCTCGAAATCTTCTAATAAAATTAAATCTATTTCTAGTAAATACGTCATGATTATTTCTAATACTGTTAAATGCTTCTACTATTCGTTGTCGAAGTTCTTCTTCTGAGTTAGCTGATCTGTTATAAATAATAATATAAAAAAGAGATTTGACATGACCTCATAAATAAAAATCAGCAGCATTTAAATCTGGTGAGCGAGACGGCCAGGATATTGATGCATCATTTCCTCGTCCAATCCACCAATTCGGAAAGACTATGTTTAAATGTTTTCGTACTTGATAACTAAAATGGGCGGGTGCCCCATCATGGAGGTACCATAGACGCTGTCGTAGAACAACGGGAACATCTTCCATTAATTCAAAAATATTTTTTTCTAAAAATTGAGATATTCCCTAGCACCCAGTCTGCTTGGTAGAAAAAAGGTCCCAGCAAATGATTGCCTACAATTCCACCCCACACATTAATTGAGAAAGTTTTCTGATGATGACTTTCAATTATGGAGTGTGGATTTTATTTCGACCATAAATGCATGTTGTGGAAATTGAGTACGCCATCTCGTGTAAAAGTTGCCTCATCCGTAAACAAAATAGAAGAAACAGAGTCTATATCCTGCTTATAAAAATCCAATATTAACCGGTAGAACTCCATTCTAAGTGGATAATCTTCAGGTTGTAGACTTTGCACCTTTTGAATATGATAGGGGTGCAAACAATTTTCTTTAAGTACTCGCCACACGAACTTCCAACTAGTTAGAAATTCTTCGGATACTTGCTCTGGGATTCTGTTCAAAAGCTCTTAATATCTGACCATCAAGTTCAAGACTTCTTGTTAGAATTCTTCCACTGCCAACAAAACGAGGCACAACACTTCCACTTTCACAAATCCGGGTGTGAAGCTGTATAAACAGTCGAACCGATAGCACCCGTCTTTCAGGATACGATCAGAGTACACTCGTCGAGCTGCTGTTGCGTTACCCCTGCAAAAACCATAAATGAAATGCATCTCTGCATATTCACGCTTAGTGAAATGAATATTATTCATTTTTATTCGCCTACAGAATGCTAGTACAAATTCAAATAAAATAACAACATAAATGGCACTAAAAGTGACAGACGCCTACTATGCAACTATTTAAGCTTTCTATCTTGGGGTAAGTATGAGGCGATTTCATTTAATGTAAAAGCCAAATAACTCGAAAACGGTGAGTTTTATAGGAAAAACTTAAAATACTTTTCTTTGTTCTTTTATTTAGTAGAACGTAAATTATTAACAAAATTTAAAAAAAAATCAGTGGCGTACGATTTGTTTTAAAAAAGGTCCGCCATCTCCCTTGTTGCACGCCACTGGTTAGTAGTTTGGCACTAGTAATTACACTAAATAAAAGACCTCCTAGCAGATATGAACCACACCAAGTTTTATTAAAATTTTCAACTGGGTCACTGAGATAGCTCAGAAAAACTTTATTTCGAAAGAACCCTGTATCTCGAAAGAAAGCCTTTCTGGACCCAAGTTTATAGAGAAAACTAATATTATGTTTAAACGTACTATCATCCCCTGAAGTTTGTTATTTAACTTTTTTATAAGTGAATCTGGTTATTGCTATAATTTGATGATTTATGTACAGTACAATCTGTGCCATACAGTGCGAAATTATTCTATGAAGAAATTAACACGGAAGGAACTTCAGGGAAACTTTCCCGGAGAGTAGAATATACGCGTCTTTTATTGCTTTTTAACGTCTATTCTCGGGAAAGTTTGCCGGGAAATTACCCAAAATGACGTTCTGCACGGGTTATCTATGAGCATCAGAAAGTGGGTTGGCCCGTTATTACATAATGGTTTCTCTTTCAGATTGGCAATGAATAAAAGATTCGGAGATAGGAGCGTATCCCTTTTGCAAGATGAATCGGACGGAGCTCTCTCTGCACCTGAAATGCCTTCGATACGGAGAGACCGCGGTAAGTGGCGAATATTAAAGTTCCCCTCAACCGAGCACACTCTTCGGGAGATCATAAATCAGACGCTTGTGTGTGCTCGGGCTTTATTTTTTTTAAACAACTTACAGCTGCGACAGGGAGAATGGATTTTATCTACCCACTACACACACAAATGACAGCGCATACATTCCATTCATTTCTCGAGGATCGGAGTGGTCATATTTGCGATTCCAGAAAATTTAACCGCCGTATTCTTGATATAACTGAATAATCTAGGGCTTAGCAATAGCAGGAATGTTATACAGGGTGTCTGTGAAACGTTGGGAAATTTCAGAGCTGGAGATACTTGTGATCAAAATAAGTCGATTGAGCCAAATATGCCTTATCCGAATGTTGATGGTTTCAAAAATACAGGGCGTTCAATGCTAGAATTTTATTTTTAAATATTTGAATAATTTTGAAACCTGTCGGAGTATTAAAAAAAAATTGGCACAATTATATTTTTTGGCACGGCAAATAAGAATTTTTAACTAATTTTGGCGTTGCTTATACAGGGCGTCAGTTATGCCCTGTTCCTTTGATATATCTTTTTTGTATTTAGAAATACGGACATTATGTATTGAAAATAGGAAGAAACGTGCTTTGTTTCATAAAAAAATTACTCTTGTTCGATTTCGATATCTCGTTTGGTTATTGAGATATTTGCATATATAAATTTCAATGCATTTCGTTTTTTAGCAACTTGTAATCCTTAAATTAAATGAATGCGTCTTGACGGCTAGTGTGAAGCAAATTATTTACAGTTTTTTAAATAGCAATTTAAAGGGAAAAGAGAACAAAAAGCATTTAAGGAGAAAATACAAACAAAACAGAAAAAATTGGAAACTTAAGAAATATCTAATTATGATTAAAAATTGCCTACTATAAAAATTGTACAAAATGAGCACCGCCTTGCCTAATAAACTCGCCAGCACGTCTAATTAATGATGGTTGTACTCTCCAAATCATCTGAATATTATTTTTTATTTCCTGGCTATGGTGGAAAATCCTTCACCGCATTTCATTTTCACTTACCACAGGAGTTGCGTAAACACGTGTTTTCAAGTCACCCCAGAAGTAGAAATCCAAAGGATTTAAATCTGGTGATCTAGGCGACCAGAGCGCTGGTCCTGACCGACCTATCCATCGATCTGCATAAACCCTACTTAAGTGCTCCCTAACTCTTAAACTAAAATGAGGAGGTGTACCATCGTGCATAAACCACATATTAAAACGTGTTTGTAGGGGAAAATCCTCTAATAAAGTAGGTAGTTGGTCTTGGAGAATTTGTAAATATCTTTGTCCATTTAGTCTAGGTGGTAGTTCGGCAGGTTCTATTAAATAATGACCTGCCCATAAATTTATTCGAAACTGCACTTGACGGCGGGTTTGCCTTATACCATGAAGGTTTTCGTCTGTATACGTGTGTAAATTATTCAAGTCGATTGGTCCGTCCCTACAGAAACCTGCTTTATCAGAAAATAGTATAGAGGTGGTAAAATCGTGAGCTTGGTTAACTTTTTCCAACAGCCATGTGCAAAATTGTATTCTTACAGGATAATCATCTATGCTTAAACCCTGAACATTTTGCATATGGTATGGATGGAGTAGTTCTTCTTTAAGAATATTATTTACGGTGTATTTTGAAATCTGAAACTGTTGCGCTGCATTTCTAACACTATCTAACTGTAGAATCTTCATCGACATAATCCAGAACAGCTTCTTCAACTTCAGTTGAACGAACAGTTGTATGAACTCTACCATGTCGACCCATATTTGGCATAAAACTACCTTAAATAATATTAAATGTATTACAATTACAAATTAAAAACGTACTCATTACTCAAAATAAACTAATAAAGATGTCATAACAGTTTACCGTAACCGCTGATCAACGCGCTGAAATGTTTTTGGATTTGGTAGTTATCTGTTGGGAAATCTGTCAGAGTATAATCTTTGAGCTTTCAATGCATTACATCGGGCTTCTCCATAGATTAAGTGCATATCACAATAATCTGTATATGTATACTCCATAATTAAATACTTCAAAAATATTACAATAATTGTCAATATGACACTTTAATTGTATCATAACAATGGAAACCATAGTAACGCTATGTGCAGATATTTTTCAAAACCACTTGATTAATCCGTTATAATTTTTAAAACACAGTTTACACCATAGCCAGGAATTAAAAAATAATAGGTATTCAAATGATACGATTACTGTTTATTTTCCTTTTAAATTGCTATTTAAAAAACTGTAAATAATTTGCTTTGCAATAGTCGTCAAGACGCATTAATTTAATTTAAGGATTACAAGTTGCTAAAAAACGAAATGCATTGAAATTTGTATATGCAAATATCTCGATAACCAAGCGAGATATCGAAATGGAACAAGAGTATTTTTTTATGAAACAAAGCGCGTTTTCAATACATGATGTCCGTAATTCTAAATATAAAAAAATCCCCTTTTTATCAAAGCAACAGGGCAATATTTCAAAATAAAATTCTAGCATTGAACACCCTGTATTTTTTAAACCAGCAACATTCGGATAAGACATATTTGGCTTAATCGACTTATTTTGGTTAAAAGCATCTGCAGCTCCGAAATTTCCCAACCTTTCACAGACACCCTTACTAGAGCTATTCAGAACTTATGTAAAAAAAATTCAATGTACAGGGAGCTTTTACAAGTATAATTTTCTAAAGAAAAAATGAAAAAGGGCAGTTCAAAAATGAGTTTAAAATATACTTCTGCACGGCACTGGAAACTCGTCCACTGTAAAACCTGACAAGGCAAAGCGTGCAATCGGCGACCGCACATAAATTTGAAAGACATTCCTAAGGAAAGAAATAAATAACATTTTATAACACCTATTCTATGCAGCACATCACATGTTTTTCCACTATTGTTATTAATTGTTGATATAATTAATAATTTTAGGTTTTAATTAATAAAATAGTTTGACATACCTGATATTACAACAACCAAATTTTGGGCCCATCTTACCTAGTTTCTACAAACTAACACAAATGTTTCTGCTTCTTGTCCGTTTTGAAGTTATTAGCAGCAGATATGATACGTCTGCGTAAATCATCAATAGCGTCCACTTCGGTGCGATACACTTCATTTTTTAAATATACCCACAAAAAGAAGTCCAAATGATTTCAGAATCAGGAGATCGTGGCGGCCATGGTACCGGTCCTCTCGTCCCTTAGTACATGGTACAGATATAATAATTGAGCTTCGTGTATGATAAGCCACACTGCTGCAATACGCTGTGGACGCCATGTACCTCCATCTCTTCCACAATTCGGTTTAAAATTTCCCGTAACAGGCTCGCGTTGCACTACACTTGCTCTCATTGCACACCGCGGCAAAAATAGCTGCATTTGGCACATGTTTACCGGGAAATCCTTCTGCTAAAGCATTTTCACATCACCAGAAATTAAAACGATATCC